>CM035427.1:48335076-49820076 GCA_020310875.1 Ceratopteris richardii
AATCAAAATTTATCCCTTCCTCTTCGAGATAGGAACAATTTGAAACCTCATTATGACCTCAAATCTAATTGGAAGTGGGTCGTTGGCATAAGGCAGAATGACTCCGTTTGGTTCCCCTTAACTTAGGTGTGGCCCATCAAAAAAGAAGACATATCTAGATCCAAGAGACTTTGCTCCAAAGGATTTTGCTATTGAATGCAACTTTCAGAGACTAAGTGGGTTACACCATAGCTCACATAGATCACTATCATTGGGCATCATCTCTATGCCAATGATCAAGTATAACATTGTTCTATAATACATTTACATCATTGATCATCTCTGTCTCCTTCTCTGCTATAATTACTCAAAACAGTGATCTTTGCATGACCATATCTCAATGAGTTCTTGATCATTTTTCATGTTCTATAGCTTATTGGAACCAATACAAAGTCTACTTCAAGTTCTCAAAATTTGAAGAAATTTGCTTCAGCCAATTTGGAGAAATCCGCATCGAAGTGCTCTCTGGTCATTCAATGTACATTCCCTAAAAAGTCAGGGGTAAGCATCCAATTGCTAAATTGATTGCTCAATGTGTGGTTCATCATTTTAAGTGATTCCACTTGGAATCATTAGCTATCTAAGTTAATTAGATACCCTCAAAAGGATTTTGATCAATTGCTATTGTACTGTGAGCACTGAGCAAAATATCCAACACGTGTCAAGTCCAAAATAGCAAGTTTTTTATCACTAGCTATTTTCAAAGTTATCTGCTTTGATCTAATTGTTTGAAGCACCATCTCCAAAGTACATAGGTACTTTTTTGGTGTCATTTGCAAGCTAAAAGGGCCTGCAACACAACTCTGAGGTTTGATAGGGCAGGTACAAAGCAGGTTTTGGAAGTACCACCTCACTTCCTTGAGGTATCCATCCATCTCTGCCAACAAATCCCATAGTTGTGTTAGAGCAAATTCGTTTGTATACATATACAAAATCAATGGTTGGTCCATGGCACCCCAATAAGCGTAAATTGGAGATCCATCTCTGATGGAAAAAAAAGGAAGATTATATATCTGCTCTATGAACGAAGCTGCACTAATCATAGGCTTTGAAGCAACAAACCAACACCAGATACTTAACGTGTTTGTCCTGCTGCACATTCATAGAGCATCACTAATTATTTTGGATCCAAAAGAGGCTCAAATATTCTTATCAAAAATGAACGTAGTAGGCCCATACAAAAAAGACCTACCTGAAGACGTAGAACTTCCTACTTATACCCATCAATGCCCCAAGCTCTTTATTCCAGTAGGTTCTTGATTGAGCCACTAATTTGCAAAGATCATAAATTATCTTGATTGAACCACTAGATTCTAGATATCATAAAACACATAAGATATTTGGAGTGGTCGTAAAGTTTTTAATGACTGACATATATCAAAAATAAAACTACGTAAGCATAATTACTTGGAGGGAAAGCCCCAATGCAGGATCCATGAATAGCAAAAAATAGATTAATATATAAATGCATGCTTCTGTGCATGAATATATAGCAAGACCATCATTCCTCAGTTCACTCATACCTTTCACAGATTTTTATAATTTTGCTTTATATTGTTCATATATCAGTCACTGAAATGTACACTTTTTATTATTTTTTAGGCCCTGTTTGACAGAATCATCAGGGAAGCAATACACCCAAGAATCCAGCCACAACTAATGTGATTATGCTATTTTGGGAGGAGAATTTCCTGCTAAAAGGTGATGTCTAAAAGATCTCTTAATTCTGATTGACCTCCAGCTGGATACTGATTGTAAGCAAGACCTTCAAGTACCAACAACTCATCTAAGAGGGAGAGTTTCTCTTCTTCTAGCTTTTTGATTTCACTATCAACTTTCTCCAGCTCATCGATGAGCTTGAAACTTTCCTCCTCCAGGGTTGTATACTTTCGCTTCAATGCCCTGTACAAACTGCGGCTGTCTCCTTCTGTACCACTTTCCAAGCCAATAACAACCTTCCCAGATGACATATTTGGGTGCACTTTATTTGATATCTTTTTTGTATATTGGCCATTATCATGCAAAGGCTTCTTTTGCTTTTTGATGTGTTTGGGAAGCGTATAACCACTTGCATCATCAACCTTCATTATCTTTGGTTGAAAAGAACCAACCTGCTTCCTTGATGGCTTAGGTGTGGGCCTTTCATAGTGATAGTTGGAGTAAGAATCCTGCATCTGGAAGCTTAGTGGGTTCTCAAGTTTCTGTAAAACATAAATACATCAAAGTGAAAGAATGTATCAATGTTTTTTCCCAGCACATAGGAAACAACCAAAAGAAAAAAAAAAAAGGGAGATAGGAGAGACCCCAATAAAAGAGGAACATTTTCAGAACAGCCAAAGGCAAAGTAGAAAGACAGAGAGGATATGAGCAATAAAAGAATCATAGGAATTAAGAGCACGTCAAATAATAAATCAAATAAAACTCAGTCAAGGACAGATTTTTAATGCTGCCCAACTACAATTGCAGTATATTGACAATCCCCTTTCTTTGAAATGGACGAAACCAATATCTCATAAATAACTGATTAATTATCTGCTGAAAACCAAAATAGAGTGGCATAATCACACACACACACACACATGTTATTCAAAAAACGTTGATTGTTTTACGCCTCAAACCCCACTAAAAGTACTAGTGTTCTTCAAAAATAGTTGTTTGCTTTAAGCCTCGAAACCCACTAAAAGGTTCTGTAGAGGGGAAATGCAAGAGAACACAATGCTAGAAAATGAACGAGAGAAAAGGTATAAGAAGATGAGGTGGTTGAGAAAAATATAATTGCTCACATGCACATGAAGGACGCATAGAGAGAGAGAGAGAGAGAAAGTCATATTAACATCTGTTAGAGGCTCAAATTGGCCTATGAGACAAAACCATATACATCGGCAATACTCTAGGTATCAGGTAATTACAAAAAAGTAAAAACGTCTAAAGTGAACTGAAATGAAAGCCTAACAATGTGCAGAATGTGACGTGGTTCTGGCACGCAGAAAATGACCATGTAATACATGAAAGAGCTATAATGGTACTGTGGGGGGCTGCAATGGAATTTAGAAGAATAATGAGCTTAGGAACACAGTATGGGGGAAGCGGATGGAGGATGCACTGATCCTCACTCATCATGCATTATTGTAGTGACCCCTCCACCTAGAACTATGTCCTAAAGTCAACATATGCAGGACGTGTAACAAAGTGCTCCTCGCTCTCCACCTCAGTCTGGCATATCAGACATATGCACTCCTCCCTGGGAGTCCTACTAGCTCGGCATCTCTCTATCTATTGATGTGACAATACCCTAAGCTGCCCAATAATAACTTGTATGTGATGTAGCATATACACCTCCATGTACTGAGACAACTCCACACCTGCACCACCACATTGCGTGATGAAATTTACAATGTCATCAACGTTTCTCCCAAACAAGGTAGGAAATAATGGATAACTTTTTTTCACACCTACGGTGCTAACAAGGAGATCTAAAAGCCCACCTAGACATCTGACCCTACCACATACCCGCTCGTCTAAAGCATAAATCCCCCATAGTAGGTTGCATGTAACCCCAAGATCAAGTAGCCATCTGTGGAGTCGCTCTCAAGGTACTATATCAAATGCTTTGTGGAAGTCCACACAGCCAGTGTAATCTCCTCTTTCTCACCCGTGCCTGGTCAATCAAACATATGAGAGTGAAGATGCAGTCAATGTTGGAAAAGGCATGTCGGAAACCAGCTTGCTCTGGAGCTCGAATGCCCTTCTGCTCAACCAGGATGTTGAACTCCTCCCCAAGTATAGCTCCATAAAGTTTGGCCAAAATGGGGCCAATCATGATAGGCCGATAAGTGCTAGGATCCATCATATCTCTAGACTTGTGAATAGGCACAACAGCATTTTTGTCCACGAGACAGGGAACCCCTCAACTAATGCTCGGTTGAAGAGCTGTGTAATAAGTGGTGTCAGGATCTCCTCGCCATATATAAGATCCTCCACCTACGCACTGAACTAGTCTCTGGCTCTCCCATGTTGTAGATATGAGATAGCCCTTCTTACCTTCCTGTGTGTGAAGAAAATGGAAGTAGTTGGACAAGGAATATGAGTAGGTATCAGTGGCTAATCCAAAATCTGATATAGACTCTTTGCATATCAATGTCATCTTACTAGGTCCTGGATGGGGGTGGATAATCTCCTCTCTCATAGATTGCACCATGCAATTGAACTATCTTTGCTCATAAGTGATATACATATATATATCTATATCTATATATATATATATATATATATATATATATATATATATATATATATATATATATATATATATATATATATATATATATATATATATATACTAATTCTGGTGCTCCTCCCATGTCTGCCTTTTATGGCAAGTAAGCAACAACATGCAATGGTGTGCATGTCCATGTGTAATCTTTCCATGGACTTCAGAAGCTCTTAGATGTCTTCGTAACTCATGACACTCTTCATCATACCAATTCTTCTAAGGCATGATTCCTATGTATGGTGGATAGGTGAGTGTATGATGGGGAAAGCTTTGTATAGCTGAGTGGTGCAAGATCGATGTAATATGCTTGGTTAGTATGTCAAGGGGTTCATGAGGATAAAGTGAGAGTAAGTGTGAACATAGATGGTGTGTGCAGACATGAGAGAGCTCGTGTGTAAAATGTATGGAGGTATACAAGTATCGAGGTGGCAAATAGTATGGTGGTAAGGAAGATATAAGAGCAAAGGTAAAGTACGTATGATTTGCACCTAGTGGACTTCAACCAATGGTAAGAGAAGAGATGAGAGAGATCCCAAAGAGTGACACTGCTAAATAATCCAGAGTACTCTCACCCTCATGCGAGAAATGAGTCAGCCTCACCCTGGTCATTGGGACATCCCTTTATAAATAATGAGATAATGATCAGTTATTCCCAAACTCATCTGGGTCTAAGCTCTACATGATTTATGTCTATTGCACAAAGAGAGAGAGAGAGAGAGAGAGAGACAGAGACAGAGACAGAGAGACAGAGAGAAGGTACTACCATAGCTTGAGGGAAGAGACAAGTTTAAGATTAAACCCCATCTCCTTGATGTCTCCAACACCTAATCAATGCATCCGATCAAGAAGGGACACCTTTAGTTATGTTTGTATAAAAGAAGTCCGCCATCAGTTTGGAACCCATTTTTACATAAAGAAAATAAAATCACGAAGTACATAGAGCTCTTTAAAAGCACTATCTAGAGTACAAATAAAGAAGAGGGAAAAAATGCAAGGGACAATGTATATCAAATAAGAACCTAGAGATCTTTATACCCATCAACATTCCGTTCAAAAAATCTAAGTTACCCTTTGGCATCAAGGTAATGCTTTGCATAAGAACTGGATCATCCGATTTGGCAGGCTTCTAGCTCTCGCTATACAAGTGGCATGGCAAGATTGTCTTCAGAAATCTCAGCTCCAATTGTAATCTCTAAAGCACTTCCAAAGAAGCTTTCAACAATGAAGAACCAAATGCTCCCACTAGCTGTAAGACCCATGCAACATCATGAATCAGACAATCATCATGAATTGGCTGCTATCTGCTTCACAAACCACAAATGACATAGCTGAAATAACTTAAACACATAACTGTCATCAGCATGTCCTGATTTGCCATATACAAGCTCCAAACCATAAAACAAGCATCAACAATCCAAAAGGTATAGCTGGAATGAAGTTTAACTCTATAAAAATAACCTTTACTAATATCGCTGTTTAGCAGGCTCCTAAAACACACAAAGGTCAGAATATATATTGTGTTTCCCACCACCTCTGTGGGCATGGGTGTTCATCGTTGTCTAACAAGAAGCATGCAAACTTCTCTACAAAAGCCTGAGGTGCCCAGGCCCCAAATGGCTAGAGGAAGATTATATTTTGAATTTTTTCTCAAAAACTTTCAAAAATTAATTTGAGTTAAAAACACAACAATTTCTTTGTCTTTTACCACAAGAATACATATGACAATAAAATGACAGTAGAGACTATTTTCAGCAAAGAACCCAATTTATAGCAGCAAATGCACCTGAAATTGGCTCAAAAATAGAGCTAAAACAAATGCTGTAATTGAAATTCAAGCAAATGTGCTTTTCCACAAACTTAATACGCAAGCTCCTACTTGAATGAGAGCAAACTGTTTCGGGCATGCATTTGGAGATGCAAGCCTTCCCCATCAGGTATCCCATATAGCATCATTGAGGGGACCACATAGTGATGTCCGTAGGACTCAAGGACATATCCCCATGTGACTTTGCTCAAGGGGTCACAGCGCTTACATTGCACACAAGTTGCTTGGAGAAGTGGCTTTGTCAAGATTATATGGTGACACCTTAGGAGGAGATCAAGAGCTTGGGGGATTTACCCATGTTATTCCACTCGAGCCCTTGGTGGTGGTAGGACCAAACAATAAATCACAGGTTAAATCCAAGATCTTTCCAACACTTGATCTTAGCACATAAAACACCTTGATTTGATCAAGAAAGATAAATGACAATATAGAGAGATGAGAAGACAATTATAAAAGTGCATAAGCTTAATTTAATGCTACTACACACACTAATGTCAATATACAATGTGTATGATACAAAAATCTGAAATTAGGCTGAATCTAAGGGTTCTGCTATCTAGATACAAAAACTAGTGAGAGAATGTCTAAGAGGCGCTATGTAAGTGAATATGTGCAAAAATAAGGAAATGAACTGTTCAAATTAGTTATTACAGCAAATCTTAGTTCTGAAATTAGGTCTTCCCTGATGTAGAGCAGGCACAAGGGTCACTTCTCACGATGAAAAATAGGCAAAGGCTTGGAACAACAACAACACATGAAGAAACCCTAATGTGGGTGTTACAACTCTTCGAAATCAGCATGCAGTGTGCACACTTGGTAGTATGAAAAAGAACAAAGGGAAGCTGCCAAAATCTCCTTCATAGCTGCATATACACTTGCAATAGTCCTCCTAGATCTTAACCCTAGAGCACATAAGCTTGAATAGCTTGAGAATCGATGTTTCAAAAGTGTCCAATGACCCCTCTTTGTATAGCATGAGAATACCAATGACAAGCTGAGCCGAAAGAACAAAAAACTAAACGAAGAGACTCATCACAAAAATCCCGGCTGAAATTTCGGGATTAGGGTCTTTTTGTGATTTTCGCGATTTTTCCATGCTTTTTGACTCTCTTTCGGTTAGATATAATTTAAACCATTGATTTACATGGTTCTCGCCTTATAAATCTGAGCCATTGGTTAATTATGAGCTGAAAAGCACATGAAAAGCAGAAATTAGGGTTTGAATTTTGATTGACTTTTTGATGCAAGATGATAAAGTGTTTATACCATTAGAAAGCTCTCATGGAGTACTTTCCAATGAGCCAATAAAAATTTTTTATTCTTTTCAATCGAATTTTGACTAAGAGCCAAACTTAGGATTGCTGGATTGCTGGAAAATTTGGGCATTCTGACATTGTTTTCCTACAGCCCTTAATGGTTCTCATATGACTAGAGAACTGATTTAAGTTTCGTATATAGGTCATTAATTGCGTGGAAGCACAAGCATGAATTTTTACGACTTAAGAGTCCGTTAGGATGTTAATGAATGGATTCATTCGTTTATAGCCAAGGAAAATGTTGAGAATAACAATTTATAAAAAGGGGAGAAGTGTTACAACTCTGAACCCAAAGGAAGAAGTGTTACATCTATGAACCCAAAGGAAAGAAGTGTTACATCTCTGAACCCAAAGGACATCAAGATGCGTATCTGAGGTTAAAGTGTCTGGCCCTAAGCGTGGGGTGTCCTAGTCTGAAATGGGCCACCTCATTGAAGGAGTAAATAGCACCCTAGGACTCATTTGTTATTTATTCTGCTTATGAGGCTCCCAAACTCTCGAAGATAGTATGAGAAATTTGTGATTTCTTAGGTTTGAATAGAATACGTAGAAGTCATTCGCAAATTAATTCATTGACCACGAATTTTATACTTATTTTCTGAATTTTATCAAATCTTTGATAGGCAACTTGCAAGATATTGTTATTTCGAATATTGTGTCCAGTCCCTAGTTCAATCGTCTTCCTTGCCGCTTGAGTCCTTCCAAGTAGAGTCCTTAGCCTTCATCCATAGAGCACTTAGCATACATACCAAACTCCCAAATAGCTCCAGCCTCAAAGATTTGAGAAGTTAGTGCTCACCGTTTAGGGTTTAAGGCATAAAGTTTCTCTTCAAGCTTAAACACAAGAGAGAGAGAGAGAGTAGAACCCTCAAGGTTGAGCTTGTTGCTTGCAGCTTATCCATGTCTTGCTTGTCCATGATCCATTGTCCAAGGACCATATCATTATATCAATCATAGAGCTCTTGCATATAAGCTTCTATCTCATGTAAAGATATGGGCACTGGACACAATACTTTGATGTGCAAGTATTGTGATGGGGTTTACGTTAGCAGTGCTTCACGTATCAAAAGCACACCTATTAAGACTATGAGGTGGGGGTATTGGAAAATGCCACTTCGTACCTCAAAATGTCTTTGAGAACTTGATTGTAAAGGTGGCGATAAGTCAATGTGTAGGAAGTAACTGATAATGTGAGCTCTCGTGCATCTCCTCTGGTAATTACTAATATCTAGGGTCCAAAGACCAATGTGTTTGCATAGCCTCCATGCAGAAAGAAGTAATGGAAGAAGCACAAAGAAATATCCAAACTATTTATCTTGTATGGTTTACCATTCAATGTTGCAAACACAACTTCATGGAAGAGGGCTATGAGAGCAAGAAGTCAAATAAGTGCTCCTTGGGAGGGATCCTTGAGTGTTATCCTACGCACTAAAGAGTTGAATAGACAAAAGAGTGCATAAATGCTCCTTGGGAGGGATCCTCAAGTGTTATCCTATGCACTAAAGAGTTGAATAGACAAAAGAGTGCAATGGAAACAGAAATGTTATCCTTACGGTCCACTTAAGAGAAATATGGATGCTCCATATTGTGTGATGGAAGATTTGACATATGCAAAAGAAACGTGTATAACATTCTCGTCTTCTCTTGTAAGAGGACAATGGTCATGCATGGCACTCTGGCACACACACTTCGGATAATTGCCACATGTGAATGGTCATTGGTCACTAATGACACATGTCATATACACACGTCACATGAAACATACACACATGTCACATATGCATACACATACACAAATGTGTCATACATATACGCACCTGTGACATACACATACACACATTAAAAAATAAGATATATTTACCTCTCCAATGTCAAATAAGGACATGTTTGAATAGACGCTCAAACAGGTCTATGAGCTCATATACTAGTCCAAGCCTGCAACCCTCTCTATCTGCTATGCGTATGAGTGAATATAAAGGTCATAAAGCCCACACTAATCTATCACGCAAACATGTTCTTCGTACAAGCTATGCACTTGGACTCTATACCCATCCCAAGTTGTCCAATTTGGTGATACAACTATCTACATCAATTCTCTCTTGCTAATCTCTTCATGACTATGCACATGTATGCAAATCTCGTCTTGGTGGTATTCATCAAGTCAATATCACTAAAAGACCTAAATAGAGCAAGAACCTTTGGCCTCTTTCTAAACAAAGAGATCACTTTTAAGTAAGTGGTAAAAATGGTATAAATCCACGGTATCTTCTCCACATCCTCTATCAGCAAATCAATGCAATGGGCAGCACACGGTGTCCACAATGTCCATACAATAGAGGGGAATTCTTCTTCCAAAAGTTTTCCCATAGACACACAATTACTTTCATTATCTATGATCACTTGGACTACTTTTTCTACACCAATGTCCATGATAGCTTGGAAGTTATGGTCATAGATGAACCGACCTCTTTACATATATAAAAAAAAAGAACCATTATTCTATTGATAATTTATCTTGATCAATCAATGATTCATGATTTATCATTGTATCCATGATTCCATAAGTATTGAATTTTAATGCATTATGTGATATGCAAAAATTAAAATTTACAATGCATTTTGTAATATGTATTATGCACATTGCACATGTCACATGATACATCATACATGTGAGTCGTGGCATTGCAATGTGCATTCTCATTTATGTAATATGATGCATACTATGTGGGTCATGTCACATGTTGTATTTTATATTTATATTACAACTTACATGTACTATTTGATATTACATAATGCATATCACATAGTGCATGTAAGTTGTAACATCATGATAAATACACACTGTGAAGCATATTACATGAATGAGAATGCACATTGGAATGCCACATCAAACATGTATGATATGATATGATATGTGCAATGTGCAAGATACATATAACACAATGCATTGTAATTTTGTGACATGTGAAGTTTTACGAAAAATCTGATTTCGTGAAGGAGCCACACAAGTTTTACGAAAAATCTGATTTCGTGGCAAAAATAAAGCTATCGCTTTATTTTAATTTAGAATCGCTGATTTATCATGAAAAGCTGCTTTATTTTAAAACTATCGCTGAAAAGTACTTTTGACTAGCTTTTTCAGACCTTTGACTACCTGATGAATGATTTGATGACAGCTGAGAGCTATCAAATGAGGTAAAAACCCTAAATCAACATAAAATTAGGGTTAGGGTTTTCTCCCAAATCTGATCTCTGATGATTGCATGTCATATTAAAAAGCTCTCATCAAGCTCAACAAGATAGGCTCATAAAAATTTTACCCAAATGTGACTAAGTACCAAAATTAGGGTTTCTGCCCTAATAGGATTTTGGACTGATGTGACATTGATTTCCAACAATCCCCCCTGCAATGTCATATTGGTATAAACCGAATTGGATATGCTACTTCATTCATCTGCAAACTGACATAAGTTTCAATCTTGTCCTTCAAGATTGACCTTCAAACTTTATCTTCAAAAGTCTTCTTTAAAACTGAATTTGAATTTCTTCAAACTTCAAAAATCTGAATTTGCTGAATATGAACCATAATATCTAAGAAAATATGCAAACTAGATATCCAATAGTGTTAGCATATATCAAGCAACCACTCCTTGACAACATATGTAGCATGACTTGACTCTGAATCTACTATCTCCTGTCTTCTCAATCCTGTAAGCATACACTAGGATCCACATATTTGTATTTACCTTAAGAAAGATTTCTCAACATACTTCAGTAATGTCATGTAAATACACTAAACAAAATCAGAAACTGAATCCATCTTGGGACTTGTGACCGACAACTCACAACTTAGTGTATTATGAATACTAGCTGGTTCATCTCTGACTCTACTCAACTATCATAAGTTTCACCAAAGTTTCATATCTATGATGTCATCTTGTCTTCATCCTTGTTCTATCTATAAGTCCTTCATACCTCTTTCCTTCAAAGTCTGGTATAATCATATATGTGTGCATCTCAAAAGTAACATACGTCTCTGAAATATCAAGCTTCTCTATAATAGAACTCTGGAACTTTCTCATAAACAAGAACACCCAACAAGAACTTTCTCCAAACATTCTCCTTCTTCCTTCTTCTTTTAAAGCTGGAACATAAAGAGAAACTGACAAAAGAAACATAGGAATACTTGTAGGTATGATGTTGGAATTTGGGGCCCCAGGATCGTTCCAATACTAAAACCTCTTGAGCATACACAACTTAATTGACAAGATGATAAGTGAGATAGAGAAAGAAAGAGATCTTGAGACAAGGATAGGGAACGTAAGCTGGATGCTTACTTCACTAAAAATAATAGATGTCCAAATTACAACATGGGAGTACTACTCAACCATATAAAGTGGTGCACTCACTAATGGAAGAATAAGAAGATGATGATACAAAATTTAGATTATGTCGAAATAATCTAAGTGTGTGTGAAGAGAATGAAGCATCGAAGCTAACAAAATAGTGTAACGAAATTGTAAATCAACCACAAGGTTAACTCACAAAAGATAGTTACAACCACCTCGTAGAAGACTTCTTGCTGCAATGAGAGTAGCCTCTCCTTCACCACAACTTCACCTCCTTCAAGAGTGTGAGAACACTCTGTCTTCAAGAAGATCTTCAAGCTCTAGATCTTTGAGTGAGTGATTATACAAGGAGCCAAGGGCTTTATTATATAGTTTGTGAGTATCCATGAAAAGCTATACTAAAAGCTACCTTCGCTAAAATAAAAGCTACGATGGAATTTGATCGCGTTCGACAATAAACGCAGCTCGTCCGTGTGTTTTTCCTAAAAACAAATAACTCAAAAAGTTGTCTTCGCGCTGCGCCCGACGGGATTTGAACCCGGGTCTACTGAGGAAGCTTTTAGAACGATGGGCTAGACCACATGAGCGCCCGTCGTCACTTGTACAAGAGTCTAGAAGGACTCTCCTATATGGATGTTGCGCCCGCGTGGATTCCCTTGGAGTAGTTTATAAAACTGCTATTGAATTGTTAAGCCAATGAGGACATTGACTTCCAACAATCCCTCCTTCAATGTCATATTGGTAGAAGATTCAGTAACCTGCAAATCTTCTCATGACTATCTCTAGTCAATGCTTTGGTAAATATATCTCTATATGCTTTGTCCTTGCATGATGCACTGGATTCTTAGCTATAGCTATAGCACTTTGGCTATCTGAAAATATCTGAATGGGTTGATGTACTCTTACATCAAGATAACTGAAAATCTTCTGCAACCATACTGACTCTAGAGTAGCTGTAAATGCTGCACGATATTCAGCTTCACACGATGAAGTGGCAATAGTGGGTTGTCTCTTTGAATACCATGAGATAAGACAATCTCCAAGATGAAAACAAAATCCACTAGTACTTCTTCTTGTGTCTCTATCACCTGCCCAATCAGAATCTGAAAATCCTTTTAGTAACAAATGTGTAGATTTCGAAAATACCATAGGATAATTTGAAGTTCCCTTCAAATAACGAAAGATCCGCTTTACTACTTTCCAATGTAACACTGTCGGATTCTGCATGAACCTTGATACTTGAGAAACTGCAAATTGTATATCAGGACGTGTATTACAAAGATATATCAAGCAACCTACTGCTTGACTATATAGAGTAGCATCAAATGGTTCTGCATCTGCTACCATTTGTAAAGACGTGTTCTGATCCATAGGTGTTTGCATAGGTTTAGAATCACCCATCTGAAACCTTTCCAAAAGTTTCTCAATGTACTTCTGCTGTGTCATGTAGATACACTTATCTCGAAACAGAAACTGAATCCCAAGATAATAATGTAGAATGCCTAAATCATTCACATCAAATGTTTGCTTCAATTCTTCTTTGAACATCTGCAAATCTTCATCTCTGGGACCTGTGACTATAATATCATCCACATAAATGATTGCTATACCTGTTTCAGCTTTGACATAAAGAGTTGGAGCTGCATCTGAGTTATGGAAACCAATGGATAAAAGATATGTATGTATCTTTTCATACCATGCTCTAGGTGCCTGTTTTAAACCATACAAAGCTTTTATAAGCTTACACACTAAGTGTTCTTTACCTGTCTCTTCAAAACCTTCTGGCTGCTGAATATACACATCCTCGTGTAAATCACCATTTAGAAAAGCAGTCTTATTGTCAAGTTGATATATATGCCAACCAAAATGTGCTGCTAGAGCAAGTACTGACCTAATAATAGTCATCCTAGATGTAGGAGCAAATGTCTCATCATAATCAATACCTTTTTGTTGTGCATATCCTTTGACAACCAACCTGGCCTTGTATCTATCAATAGTACCATCTTCTTTCCTTTTGATTTTAAAGATCCATTTTACACCTATAGCCTTCTTTCCTTCTGGTAATTCACATAGCTGCCAAGTTTGATTCTTATGAATAGAATCAATCTCTTCTTGCATAGCTTTTCTCCAAATAGGAATTTTAAGTGCATCTTTAACACACGCAGGTTCATCTTCAACAGTCGTAAGTGCCAAAATATCATGAATCTCAAAGTCTTCAGCAAAACTTACATGATCTTTTTGCTGTCTAGTTTGACTTCTTGTTCTTACATGATCTTGTTGTTGTTGTCTAGTCTGACTCCTTGTTCTTCCAGTAAAAGTCTTTATACCACTGTCTTTCCAAGTCTGATATAACCACATAGGTGTATCCTTGAATAGTGGTGAAACTCTTTCTGAACTTTCAGCTTCCACAAGTTCTGGAACTTGTTCTGTCGATGTACTAGGAATTTCTGGAACTTTAACTTCTTCCATTTCTGGAATCAAAGTCTCTTGTGGAACTGACTTTGTAGAAGGTTGTGAAATTCCTCTTTCTTCAATTTTTTCTTGAATACTAGGAATTTGAGGTTTAACTCCCTCCTGATATGGCTGAACATCTACATCCAGAATCTTTCTAAAAATTCCATAGTCATTTTCACTAATGAACTCCGGAATTTCTGCTTCTTTATCATAAACCTTATCTTCAGCAATATAAGCATTACGTGAAAGAATAACTTCACCTGTCTCTGGAACATAAAACCTGTATCCTTTGCTTTCAACAGGATATCCAATAAAAACAGCTTTCTTTGCCTTTACATCTAGTTTGCCTCGGTCCTTTTTCTCAACATGTACATAAGAAAGTGATCCAAACACTTTGAAGTAACTCACATTAGGTTTTCTACCATAATAAGCCTCATACGGTGTGATTACCTTTAAAGCTTTTGTAGATGACCTGTTCAAAATGTGATTAGCTGTATATACTGCATCAAACCAGAATTTTGGTGAAAGCTTCTTGGACGCCATCATGCTCTGCATCATTTCAACAAGTACTCTATTCTTTCTTTCTGCAACACCATTTTGCTGAGGAGTATAAGCAATAGTAAGATGTCGAGTAATACCTTTCTCATCGAGAAATGTCTGAAACTCATTTGACAAGTATTCTCCACCTCTATCACTTCTTAGAATCTGGACAGTTTCTTGACTTTCATTTTCAACCATAGCTACAAACTTCTTGAACATAGGAAAGACTTCTGACTTCGACTTAAGACCATAGATCCATGAGTATCTTGTAAAATCATCCACAAATAGGACAAAATACCTGAAACCCTGAATAGAGTCTGCTCTCATAGGACCATTCACATCTGAATGAATAATCTGCAATTTCCTGGTAGCTGTAATATGACCATGTTTCTTGAAAGGTAGTTTATGCATCTTACCTTCAAGACAACCTTCACATATATCTGAATCATCAGGTAGCTTGAATGAGGGTAAACTCTCAACCATACCTCTATCTTTGATATTCTTGAGAGCTCCAAAACTGATATGTCCAAATCTTTCATGCCATAGCTTCATATCTTCCACCGGTGACAAAGATTTGACTGCATGGGCTTGACTGATTTTTGACAAAACAAAGACCCCTCCTTTATGCGTACCTTGCAAAAGACACTTGTCTTCTTTATGTGATAAGATCTTACAAAGTTCTTTCTCAAATACAACTTTAAAACCATCACTTAAAAATGCAGATATAGATAGCAGATTCTTCTTCATTTCAGGTACATAAAGGACATCTGAAATTTGAAAAACACCACCTTCTCTTGACTTTGGGGTTACTGTACCTATTCCCACAACATCCAAATCATTGCCATCTGCAATAGTAACTCTTCTACCTGAAGAATAGGAGAGAGAAGAAAATACATCTCTACAACCTGTCATATGCTTAGTAGCACCTCTGTCGAATATCCAAGGACTTGCTGAAAGAACTTGTAAAGCTGCTTGATCAAAAGCTACTTCCTCAATAGTGATACAGGCATAAGAATCACCTTGAGATTTCCCTTTTTTATCATCTTCTGCAACATTACCTGATGCCTTTTTCTTTTCTGCTGCAATCCTTTTATAACATTCTGACTGAATATGTCCACGTTTCTTGCAAAAAGAACATATTTTTACCTTCTTCTTAGAAGAATTCTCTTTAGATGTCGTAGATACAGAATCTGAAGTAGAAGGTGAGAGGGACCTACTTTCCTTCTTGGATTTTTGTTCCTTCTTCTTATCCTTCTTCTTCTTTTGACCCTTTGATGAAGATGAAAGTGCTTCTTCATTCTCTTCCATTCCCTTCAACTGATCTTCATCTTGAAGCAGTAAGAACTCTAATTCTTCAAATGTAACCTCTCTATCTCTTGTGGTAAGGGTAAGAGTGGTTATGAAAGATCGATATGAAATAGGAAGTGAATTAATCAGCGTATTTACCATTTCTTCATCTGATATCTCAACTCCTACATTTAGAAGTTGATCTCTCAAGTCAACGAGTCTTGTAATGTGGGTTTGTATTGACTCACCAGCTTTCATCCTTATATTTGCTAGTTGTCTCCTCAAGTGAGCTTTTCTAGCAGGATTTCTGCTCTGAAAAAGATTCTCGAGCTTTAACCAAGCTTGACTAGAACTTTTGCAAGATCTGATCTGTGGTAGAATATGCTTTTTGACACTTATTGCTATGAATGAAAGTGCTAAAGCATCTCTAGCATCCCATCTTGCCTGATCTTCAGTAGGAGGAACTCTAGGTAAAGACCTAGCAGTGACTCTGGATGTCGAAGTGGTTACCTCTTCTTCTGTTGGTTCTGTAATAGCAATTCCAGTACCTCTTGAAGCTTCTGTAGACCCTTCTTCGCCTTCTCGTCTTGGTCTTGTTCAGGATCCATTGACGATACTCCATAAATCCTTTGTCACTAACAAGTTCATCATCATGAAACTCCACATGGGATAATTAGAAGATCCATCCAACTTGTCTTCAATCTCAATTCTAATCTCACTCATCTTATCTTAAGTGTGTATGTCAATTATGTAGCTCTGATACCAAGTGTTGGAATTTGGGGCCCCAGGATCGTTCCAATACTAAAACCTCTTGAGCATACACAACTTAATTGACAAGATGATAAGTGAGATAGAGAAAGAAAGAGATCTTGAGACAAGGATAGGGAACGTAAGCTGGATGCTTACTTCACTAAAAATAATAGATGTCCAAATTACAACATGGGAGTACTACTCAACCATATAAAGTGGTGCACTCACTAATGGAAGAATAAGAAGATGATGATACAAAATTTAGATTATGTCGAAATAATCTAAGTGTGTGTGAAGAGAATGAAGCATCGAAGCTAACAAAATAGTGTAACGAAATTGTAAATCAACCACAAGGTTAACTCACAAAAGATAGTTACAACCACCTCGTAGAAGACTTCCTGCTGCAATGAGAGTAGCCTCTCCTTCACCACAACTTCACCTCCTTCAAGAGTGTGAGAACACTCTGTCTTCAAGAAGATCTTCAAGCTCTAGATCTTTGAGTGAGTGATTATACAAGGAGCCAAGGGCTTTATTATATAGTTTGTGAGTATCCATGAAAAGCTATACTAAAAGCTACCTTCGCTAAAATAAAAGCTACGATGGAATTTGATCGCGTTCGACAATAAACGCAGCTCGTCCGTGTGTTTTTCCTAAAAACAAATAACTCAAAAAGTTGTCTTCGCGCTGCGCCCGACGGGATTTGAACCCGGGTCTACTGAGGAAGCTTTTAGAACGATGGGCTAGACCACATGAGCGCCCGTCGTCACTTGTACAAGAGTCTAGAAGGACTCTCCTATATGGATGTTGCGCCCGCGTGGATTCCCTTGGAGTAGTTTATAAAACTGCTATTGAATTGTTAAGCCAATGAGGACATTGACTTCCAACATATGACTCTGCATTCTTTCACATATGGCTGAAAATAAGTCTTCATGTTTCATCACCCCCTAGATCATTTAACACTAGTATCCAGAATTCTTCGAAGTATATCAGACTTTATGATATCTCGATTGTCTTCCTTCTTTCAATAAATCTAATCTTCAATGATTTAGCATTGCTTCCATAACATCAATACTTGTGTCTGAAACAAAATATCTGAACCCTTTTTATTAGCAGTGCACATGCCAATAGCTTTCCCTGCCATTCGTCAGCTTCCCATAATCTAAAATAAGGTTAGCTGATCTATTACATCATAACAAAAACCTTTGCTGAAAGCACTTTAGGATTCATAATTTTCTGCAACATAACAAGTATCTTCTTCTATTTCTCTGCAACACTAATCTGATAGAATCTGAATGTTTGACTTACTTCTTCCAATGCTAAGAACTTTACAAACAAAGGATGGACATCTGACTCAAAAATACTCAAGATCATTTAAGATCATACAAGATCTATGATCTCTCTAACAAAACACCTGTGTAGAATCTGCTCTTATCAAACCTTCATGACTGAATGTTTGATTTGCTACCTGAATGACTCTAAGTGTCCATGCTTCTTAGATAAAGTTGTAAAACTTTTCTTCGACTAAATCCTTCCCAAGAATCTGCAACTTCTACTGAAATATAAGTGGACAAACTCTCAACTTAAGAACTCCAAAATTTGCAAGTTGATACTTCATATCTTCATATTCCTATCGGGTGAAATGTGATAGTATCTGTTTGACTTTCTTTTCGCTAACTCCACTTCTCAATCAAGTGATAGGATCTGATGGAACACCTTTTTGAATACACGCATGTATCCAAAAGTCAAGACAAACATAGAAAGTAGATTCTTCAACTGATTGGTACATCAGAAAATCTAAATTTTTCTGAATTTTTTTGAAAATACTGAATTTTCTGAATTTTCTGAAATACTAAATTTTCTTCCTGAAAAACTCTAAATTTTCTGAGTATACTGAATATATTGAATAGGAGGTAACTTTTCCAAACAAAAAATCTCGCTTCAAGTCTCCAACATCTACAAATACTCTTTTACTTCAAGAGTTAGATAAAGAAGAAAAATACATCTCTCCAACTTGTCATATACCAAGTAGCTCTGAATTGACACTCCAAGAATTCTTTGAGGGAACATATAAGCTCCCTGTTCAAAAACCTTCAACTAAAACGTAACTCATACACATATAAGTCAAAACATATAAGTTGTCTTAGATATCTGCTGCTTTTCTTTCTCTCAATGCAATTCTTTGTCAAAACCTACTAAAACATGACCAAGTATATATACAAGAATGAACCAAGGTAAACCCCAAATTCACCCTCAAAGGAAAGTGCAACTATAATGCAAAACAAGAAACTGCTTCTTCTTTAAACTATCTTCTTCACACAAGATGTTCTCGTAGACTTGTCTTTGGATGTAGAGGATAAAAGTAGGAAAAGTATATGGAAAATATAAGAGAAAAGGAAGTCTTACTTTCCCTTTGGAATTGTTGGACCTTCTTCTGCATCTTTTGTTCTCTTCATCTTGAAGTAGAAGCACGCTTAACTTCTTCAAATGAATTTTTCTCTTCCTCTAGTGCTAAGATCAAGAGACAAAACAAACATGGTATATAAATGGAAGAAAACATAGAAGATAAAACATGCTTCTACCATCTCCTCATATGTTGAATCAATACTCTGCTTCCAATTTGACTAATATGACTGAATTCACCAACCTTTTCCTTGAGTTGGCTGAATACTGATTTACCTCTCTAGGTACAAAATCTGATCATAAAACTTCCAACCTTTTGTATTGGCTGAAAACAAAACTGATCTTATCTCCAAATTTGTCTTCTTAGATAAGCTTTCTTGCCATGAAAGAGATCAAATCTGTCAAGAACAACCTTAGATACCTGATTTGGTGTAGCTAATGCTTTAACTTTCAAAGTAATGAAAGTGTTTAAAAGCAATTCTTGAATCCTTCAAAACTCTTCATAACTGCTCTTCTAAGATATGACCTGCAAATCACAATCTGATAGTAGAAACTAATACCTGTGATTTGATGTTGATATGGTTCCTTCATCTTCTCCAAACCATTGTTTTTCCTTGAATTTGAAGTAGCCTTCTCTTCATCAAGTCTTGGTCTTCCTGCAATACTTCTTATAAAGTATTTGGCTGCTAACAGATCATCAACTTCATGCTCCACACTGATAAATAAACATGTGACTGAATTGTCTAATTCTCAAATCTTTACTCATCTAGATTAAGTGTGTATGTCATATGTCAAATGTTAGAAGATGCTCTGAAACCAAATGTTGGTAACATGAGAGTCTCGGAACCTAGGAGCTCTGATACCAAATGTTGGAAATTAGGTAGGCCCATAACTAATTCCACAAGTCCCACAGGTTTCAGGATCTACAACACAGATTCCAATATCTTCCAAAATTGACAAACATGAACATACAATACTTAATCTAACAATGATGAGACAAAGATAGAGAGAGATTGGACATGTTCAAAAAAGTGTTATGTAAGCCACTGCTTACTCACACCATCATATACACAAATGTCAATTTACAATGTGGGAGTCAAAATCTCAACCACTCTATGTGAACAGAAATAGATGGAAGAGTGTATGTACAGAATTTACAAGAATATTCATACGTAGTGACAGAAATCTGAATATGTATGAGATGTATGACCTCATAGGTTGTAGAAGAGTGAATATGAGTGACTGAAAGAGGAAAGATCAGTTTGAAACAGATATTCAGCAAACCCTAATCTGAATTTAGGCTATGGAATACCCTAAATCAGATGTGTGTGTGATAGATCACATACTTACAAAATTAGCAAAGAATGCTAACATGTTGCTGACAAAAATCCTCGTACTCATATGGAAACACCTTCTCTAACACCTCATCTAATGCATGTAGCATGCATGTACTGATTCTCCTTTATGGATGCCACTGCCTCCATGTATGCCGAATAGGACTCCTCCAGATATAGATTGCCACCGCCTCCATAAGCTCCAAGTAGTACCTGTAGGCATAAAGAGAATATGTACTTGAATAGTTAACATAAGATGCAATCTTATGTTAAGCTCCATCCAATTTCTTTGAAGTACTCCATAATCTTCATGTAGAAGACAATCTTCAAATACATCATGTAGATGGCTCATCCAAACCACCAAGCTGCTAATAGATAAGTCTTCTCCATAAGCAAGAATGTGAGCACACTCTTCTCCTAGAAGAACTCCATGGCTTCTCCTCATGAGCTTCAATAGCTCCTCCATAGCTTCCCATATGTGCACCATGGCTGCCCCATGTGTGCATCACCTAGAACTCCTCCAAGAGTAGCCTAAGCTTGCGTTGGATGTTTTTTAGAAGTGACCATATGCCTCTCTTTTATAGGCCTCAAGTCCTCAAGCGATAAAATCATCCATAAAGCTGAAGTTTTACGAAAAATCTGATTTCGTGGCAAAAATAAAGCTATCGCTTTATTTTAATTTAGAATCGCTGATTTATCATGAAAAGCTTCTTTATTTTAAAACTATCGCTGAAAAGTACTTTTGACTAGCTTTTTCAGACCTTTGACTACCTGATGAATGATTTGATGACATTTTTATGACCTGTAAGCTGAGAGCTATCAAATGAGGTAAAAACCCTAAATCAGCAGAAACTTAGGGTTAGGGTTTTCTCACAAATCTGATCTCTGATGATTGCGTGTCAGATATCATTTAAAAGCTCTCATCAAGCTCAACACGATAAGCTCATAAAAATTTTACCTAAATTTTGTGCCAAAAATGACTCAGTACCAAAATTAGGGTTTCTGCCCTAATAGGATTTTGGATTGATGTGACATTGATTTCCAACAATCGGAAGGTACGTACGGATATATTCGTATGAGTACGATTACCAACTATGCTTAATACTCTTGTACTTCTTCTTGGTGGCTCATGCTCTATGTCAATGTCTATGGGCTCATAAGCTTGAGATGCTTGAGTATGGGGATCACATGAGCCATGTGAATGGCTTGGATGGGATGTAGCTTGAGATTGTGAAGGTGCATTCCTTCTACCTTGAGGTTTTTGAGCTTCCCATTCCAATAGCTCTTCCTTGATAGCTTTGGGCATTAGCTCTTTGCAAATGCAACCCTTATGCCACTCAACTTTGCAAGATGGGCCTTCAATCTATCGAGTCCACTATTGCCACTCTGCCTTCCCCTCGGGCCAACTTACCTTAGCTTGTGACATATTGCCAATAAGCTTGCTTTGCTTTTGGCATGGTGATAGGAGGAGTTAGGAGGACAAGGACGTTTGCAAATGACAATGAGGGAGGCTTAAAGATGGTGTGGATTACTCTTGAGATAGAGAATAGCCTTGAAGAAAGCAAAAAGATGCTTTTATCTCTTTCTCCTCCTTGCACATAGACAGAAACACTGTAGCTCGGGATTTTTTTCTCGAATGCCTCAATAAGGCCATTTCAGCAAAAGAGCCTTGTTTGAGGCAAAAAAAATACGCTTTTTTGCAACGTGTTACGAACATCGCAACGTAGTGACCTTGCATTGTGAACATGTTGCAACGCATTGCGATGTAACACTAGTCTCTGGATAATGCTTTGGTAAATATGCCTGCTACATTTTCACTTGTAGGTACATAAGTTAGCTGAATGTGCTTTTTCGATACATGTTCCTAAATGTAATGATAATATACATCAATATGCTTTGTCTTGGCATGTTGTACAGGATTCTTTGTGATAGCAATAGCATTTTGACTATCTGAAAATATCTGCACAAGTACATGAACATGAATATCAAGATAACTCATAATTTTCTATAACCAAATTGCTTCAAGTGCAGTTGTAAGAGAGCCCTATACTCTAGTTGTAAGACAGCCTTATACTCTACTTCACTTAACGAAGTAGCTAAGGTTGTTTGTTTTTTAGATAGCCATGAGATAAGCCAATCTCTAACATGGCAACAATAACCACTTACGCTTCTTCTTGTGTCTTTGTCACTACCCAATCAAAATCCACAAAACCTTTTAGTAGAAAATGCGACGACTTTGGAAATATCATAGAAAAATTCAAAGTTCCCTTCAAATATTGAATATTCTTTTAACTGCTTTCCAATGCATATTGTGTGATTTATGCATGAACCTTGACACTTGAGAAATTGCAAGTTGAATGTCAGGTCGTGTATTACATAAATAGATCAAGTATCCAACTCCTTGAGTATATAACTTAGCATCAAAAGATTCTAACTCTGCATGTAATGACACATTAACATCCATAAGTGTCTGCATAAGTTTACAATATGTCATTTCGAACCTTTCTAAAAGTTTCTCAATGTACTTTTGTTATTTCATATAAATACAATCATTCTTGAATTTGAATTCAATGCTTAAATAGTAATGTAAAATCTCAAGGTCATTAACATCAAATGTATGCTTAAGTTGTGACTTAAAGAACTTAAGATTAGAATCCTTGTGACCTATCATGATCATCTCATCAACATAGATGATGATGATAATCAAGACATTTCTCTTCTTTAACATCTTTAACCAATTTCTTTTATACCTGATAATGGAACCATCTGCTTTCTTTTTTATCTTGAAGATCCACTTAACACCAATTGCTTTCTTACCTTTTGGTAACTCACAAAGCTTCCATGTTTTATTCTTATGTATAGATCAATATCCTCTTGCATTGCTTTCCTTCAAATAAGATTTTGTAAAGCATCTTTAACACTAACAAATTCATCTTCAACTAAAGTTAGTGCAAGAATATTATTAATTTTGAGATGTTCTGCACAGTTTACCAAATGATCTTTCTATTTTCTTGTCTAGTTTCTAGTCCTACTTGATTTAAAGTTTCTTATCCCACTATCTTTGACAATATGATAGAACCACATTGGAAGGTTCTTGAATGCTTGTGCAACATCTTCTTCTTCTCTTTCTTCTGTAGCTCTTGAGGGTTCTCCAACTTCATAAGTTGGTATGTCAAGACTCAAGAGGTGTAGGAAAAGATGGAGACCATGAAGAAGATAGTAGTAGTGTAGGGGCAACAACTTTCTCTTTACCTCTATCAACTGAAATCTTTGGGGCTTGAGAAGGTTGATCCACCCCCTTACAGATGAATGTAAGCATCCTAATTTGACTTGAAAAATGCATAGTCATCTGCCTTAATAAAGACTAGAATTTCTACATGTTTATCATAGATCTGACTTTTTGCAACATAAGCATTGCGGAAGAGTAGGATATCACCTAATCTCTTATAAATAGAATTTGTATCCTTTTCTTTCAATTGAAAACACATATCCCACGGCTATCCCAAATTTGTGTAATACAAAAAAACAGTAATAAAAATCATTTCACATATTTAAATCGAGAACGATTTGAAAGGATTTTATTTTCAATAGAAAACCAAGATTTTATCACACTATGCTTGGAAGAAAAGTTAGACGCAAAGTCTATCATAGGTACCTTCATAAGTTACAGTGATGAAGGTGAAATGGGCTACAAGATATGGCTACCTTAACTTAGGAAAATTGTACGAGATGTTGTCTTTAATGACGCAAAGCTACTTAAAAGTAACTCTACATCTAAAAATACCCATAAAAAGCTCAAGTTTGAGCATGAAGAGACACTCATTAGGCCTGAAATTGACCCTCAAGAAACTGCATGAATGGAGGAAAATGATGATCGGAGCAGCCAGATGATAACTCACACCATAATGGTGCTCCTAAAGGGAATTTGCAGCCACCATTGCATGCTAAAAAGAGGGCTGGAAAATGTACAGCATCTTATTAACAATGATGATGCAAGCATACTTCCTCATGTGGATTCATTGCCGAAGAATGTGGTGAGAAGACCTACTTGTACCAAGAGGCCTATGAACACATAATGAATCCTCTGTACATTACATTATCCTATCAGATGAAGGTGAATCCTCACTTACAAAGAGGCAAAGTTATGTGAGCACAAGAAGAAGTGGGAGTTAGCCGTGCAAGCAAAGATAAACACCTTGCATGCAAATGATACTTGGGATTTGGCAAGTTTCCCAAAGGTAAGAAGACCATTCTTAACAAGTGGGTATACAAAATCAAGACCATGGATGGTAAATCCAAGTACAAGGCAAGGCAAGTCACTAAGGGATATGCTCCAAAAACGGGCATCGATTTCCATGAAATTTTCTCTCCAATGGTTGAAATGACCACACTACATGTGCTATCTACTTCTTCATCTTCTTCTCCAAATTTTTGCACAGGTTTCTCTCTCTACTTTATCTTCACACAAGAGATCCTTGGAGTTTGGTGCAACCAAGCATGTCATCATGTAGCTCTCAATGGCCTCTTTTAGCTCATATCACAGCCTTGAATTGTTCCATCGCAATAGAGTTTCTACAAATGCTTTTTACTTACTCTATGCTAAGTTGAAGGCATTTTAGGGCGTTTTGGATATTTTCATCATTAAAAACCTTCCCTTTTCACAAAAGAAGTGCTACATTTGAAGATTTACTTCAGCACACTTCAAAGTTGAAGCAAGTTTTGAGTTCTTTGAAGAGTTTCATCACAAAGAACCTCTTTTGTTATGCTTCTTTTTATTCCCAAATGTCATCTCCAATACCCTCATTGCTGGATTTTTACTTACGGGTCATTTATTGCATAGATTTGCTCTCATTTCAATTGGGAGATTATGTATTAAGTTTGGGGAAAAGCACATTTGCTTGAATTTCAATTACAATCAATCTTTTGGATCTATTATGAGCAAATTTCAGTTCTTTCTCTAATGAATTGGAGCTTTTGCTAAAAATAGTCCTTGTCACTTTTCTACATGTCATATGTATGACTATTGTGATAAATCAACAAGAAATTGTTGTGCTTTTTTACCTAGATTAATTTTTTTATTTTTTAATAAAATTTCCAAAGTTAAATATATTTCTCATTTTTGGGTAATTATTTATCAAACTTTACAAACAAGCTTGTTAACCATTGTGCAACCATTTGCAAAAGAAATTTTGGATTTTGATGTCATTTTGCCAAAAATTTCAAAAATTTCCATTCTCTTCATTTGACACCCTCGAAGTGCAAGAATGGCTTCCCCTTCATCAAAATCTCTTAAAGGTTTGCGGGTACAAGCATTGATTTGTAGAAAAAGCATATGTAGGACTTTTTTTTCCTCAAGGATTGTGAAGGTCCCCTTGTACAAGTGAAGTCAGAGAGCATGGCAAATGATGCATGGCCACTTTGAATAAGAAAGAAATTATATACATTAAAATGGCTATCTTCGATCAAATTGCACACTATCTATTGGCATTTAATATCAATGCTAACATCCCTTGTTTGTCTCTATCCTTCCAAGCAAATATTTGGTGGGGAAGAGTATGTATTTATGGGAAGACTAAACATGATCAAGGTGCTTTTGTGTGATTGTGGACACTCGGACACCATATAGCATATTTTTACAAGTACCTACATCCAAAAATTATCAAATATTATCAATCAACAAAATATATACCTATCCTTCCATATAACCCCTTGTGTCAAGTTAAGAGAAGATTGTTAAAAAACCACCTTCCACAAGAGGGTTGCACATGTTTCAAGGAAAAAAATCAAAATATCATCGATTTCAAAAGTGTTAAACCAAGGTCTAAGTATGGTTAAATGATCAAATTTTGCACTTCCTTTTCAGATTTGGATGCTACTATTCAATAGCTATCTATTGATATATAGCACATGGCATTTGGAGCATAGTTCGGGTCCAAAACTCAAGCCCTAATTTTTTTATCAAAGTCAAATTTCTTTTAAAAAGTCAACATAAAGTCACTTTTCAATTCGACACTTGCCAAAGATCAAAGATATATGATCCAACGACCGAGATTAAACTCATAAAAACCAAAACGTACGCGGAAAGCTAGGGAAAAAATCCATTTCTACAAATTTCAGGATTAAGTACAAAAAAATCAGCTTTTTTGTTTAAAAAATCGTGTGCATTCCTAAGCTATATAAAGACAAGATTGACATACTATTTTTATCACATCTTGGAAACTTAGCTTGAAGCTAGACTTGGAGACGATCACTTCACCTTGGAGGAGAAAAATTGGGGTTTTCTTGTTCTTCAAAGGCGGGCAGCAACTTATCGGTTTTGTACGTCGATCATATTTTTGCAAGGCAAAGTCTTGGAGCTTATCTACACATGGAAAAGATCATCTTCTACACATGGAGATTGTGAACTTATGAAGATAGGCAACAACATGTGCATTTATATGAATATCTTTATGATCCTTTGTAACATTCATGTACTTCATGTTTTGGAGTATATGGCATATATGTGGAGCTTTGATCCTTCAACTTTCTATGGTCTTGTCTATTCTCTCTCATGTCTCTATTTCATTTGACTCTATATTGATTGCGGGCCTTAAAACTCAGCAATGTTTACCTTTAGGAACAATCATGCATGTTCCATGGAAGATATTAGCACTTTGCACTTGTCTTTGGGTGATACTAGTGTGCTGGTTTTTCATAATATGTGTTATGTAACAAGCACCAAAAAAGAGTCTACTATCGGTTGGGCAGATAGATATGCAAGGATAAAGCATTGTCTTTGAAAAAGGTTCTTGAAAGTTAGTGAAAGGCTCAAGGATAATTGTAAAAGACACTAAGAAAGGTACACTTTGCTTGCATGGGAAAGTCTAAGTTTAATTCTCATATGGAGCTATGGCATAAAAAGCTTAGCCACATGAGCCAAAAGAGTCTTAACAAGTTATGTAATCTTGACAAGTTTATTGCTAAAGGCACAAAACTTGGCTTTTGTAATGAGTGTCAATAGTAAGCAAGTAAAAGTTTTTTACTACTCCAAAGTCTCTTGTAAGTCTAATGTGCTTAATCTTGATTTGCTAAAATCTAAAGATGAAATCTTTGCTACATTTAAGAAATTCCATGCATTCGTTGAAAGAGGTCACAGAGAGCTACGCGACGATGGGCTTGGTTGCACCAAACACCAAGGTATTGAGTTCTTGCATGAGGAGAGAGAATGTAGAGAGAGGAAGATGCACACAAATTCGGAGAAGAAATGGAGAAGCTCAAGTTGAAGAAGTTCCATTCAAGTTACCAAAGTTTTGGGACCAAGTTTTATTGATAAGTGACTTTTAAATCATTTGGGCATGTTCACATATGACTAATGACCAAACGTCATAAAAATAATGTAATCTCAATTTGGGGTCCAAAAAATATAACAAAAATATGTCTGGAAAGCTCTTGAAGAGGGCTAAGACTTAGAAAGGCCAAAATATATAAAAAAAAGAGTCCTTCAGCCTTTATGCCCAGCTGCAAGGGTGTATGCATAGCCACTTGTGGACTTACGAGTATCCACATCACTTGCCACGTCTAAATCACTAAATTCTTCAGATTCCAATGGACCCTTTCCATAACATAGGCACTTATTTACCTTTGGTCCCTTTCAAATGTCTCAAGATAGATTCGATTGCCTCCCAATGAGCTTTGCCAAGATTAGCCATAAAAACCTGCTAACAACTCCCACTCCATGAGCAAATATCTGGCTGAGTGGCAACCATGGCATACATAGATGAACCAAAAGCTGATGCATACCCACTTGTTAGGAATGACTTTCCTACCTTTGGGACCTGGGCAACTCAACCGAGTCCCAAGTATTATTTGCATGCAAGGCTTCTATCTCTTCTTGCATGACTAACCCCACTTCTTCTTTAGCTCATATAACTCTTCCTCATTATAAGAAAAAATCTCACCCTAATCGGATATTATAATGTAATGTACAGAGGGATCATAGTTGTTCACAAGCCTCCTAGGACGTGTCGATCTTCTTACCAATAATCCACATTCTCTGGCAACGGATCTACATCAAGAGGTATATCAACTTTTGTCATTGTTAATGAGTTGTTGCATATCATTTCCAGTCCTGTTTTCAACATGAATAGGTGGCTGTTGATGCCCTTGAGGAGCCTCAATTAGTTGTCCAACATCCTCAAGCTCAATTACCATTGGCTCATTGTCATTTCTAGTCATATGTGATGCATCCGAGGGTTCAAATCGGAAGATTTGCAGATGGTTGTGCAAGCTGAAATTTGACTTTTTTATGGTCATCTTTAGAGGCACAATTGTTTTTGAGAAGCCTTGCCTCATTAAAAACATCATCTCGACTCTGTATTACCTTCTTGAGATGAGGTAACCAAATTCTATCACCCATTTCAACTTCGTCACCATAACCCATGAGGATGTCTTTCATGGACTTTGCATCTAACTTGCTCCTCAACCTAGGCTTGACATGCACAAAAGCATCAACTTAGGCCTTAAATGCACAAAAACATTGTAACCAAAGATGCATAGGTGATCACATGAAGCTAGTTTGCCAGACCGAGCCTCTTCACGGATGCCACCTTTTAGGAACGTGAGAGAGGATCGATTGCAAACATGAACTGCAGCTTTGAGAGCCTCTACCCAAAATCCATGAGGTATATTAGATGTGGACAGATGCCTCTCACCCTCTCACATAAAGTCATGTCATACCTTTCAACCACACCGTTAGAAGAGAGGTTGTATGGGACTATAACCTCCCTCGTAATACCAAGATTTTCACAAAATCTACTGAATTCAGCGCTATTGAAGTCACCTCCATTATGCGTGCAGAAGCATTTCAGCTTTCTTCATGTTTTAGTGGTCACAAATGCATGGAGTTTCTTAAATTTAGCAAAGGCTTTATCCTTAGATTTTAGCAAATAGACCCAAAGCTTTCTAGAGTAGTCCTCAACAACATAAACAAAGTAAAGAGCATCCCCTATAGATTTGGTGGGCATGCTCCAAACATGAAAGACACCATAGCCATAGAAAATCTTTACTTGCTTATCATATTCACATTCATTACAAAAGTCAAGTTTTGTGCCTTTAAGATCAAACATGAAAAGATTACATATTTGTCAAGGTCCTTTTGGCTCATGTGGTCAAGCCTTTATGGCCATGACTCCATGTGAGACTTAATTATCAGCCAAAGCAATAAACTTGCCCAATGCCTCAAATAATCAGCCTTGACCCTTTTATGAGCTTCCATGACCCCTTTGCAAAGAGGCTACTATATCCATGCATATCCATCTCCAACAAAAAGTAAGCTTTTCTTGATACCAAGTACATATCTCACATCATGCAAAACCAGCCCATTAGTGCCATCCACGGAAAGATGTAATGTACCAATGACTTCAATGGAACATGCATGATTGTTCCCAAGGTATACATTGCCATGGTTTCTTGCATAAAATGTAGAGAAACACTCTTTGATAAGAGTCTCATAAAATGATGCACTTGAATCCGCAAACCAAGTATGAGATAATGCATCGTTTTCAGTAAGCAAAGCATCAATTAGATCACATGCACATGATACTTGGGATTTGGTTGAGTTATATGTACCTTCATAAGTTCAGAGTTATCCAAACTTACGAACTCAGGATAGAGAACAAAAACACATACACATTAGAAAAAATAACACTTAAGACCAATATAACACATGAAAAATACAAACAAGAAAGAAAACCAATACAAAAAGAGACGCACACACACTCACACACACACATACAAAAAAAAGAAAGAAAGATTTTATTTAAAGAATAAAAAAAAACGCACGCAAACACATACACACACAAAACAAAAAATAAATAAATAATAAAAATAAAATAAAAATAATAATAATAAAATTAATAGTTAAATAATAATAATAATAAATTAAAAAAGAAACAAATTAAAATAAAAAATATAAATATATAAAAATAGAAATTAAATTAAAAGAAAATAAATAAAAAATAAGAATTCCATAAATAAATAAATAAATAATTATATATATATATATATATATATATATATATATATATATATATATATATATATATATATATATATATATATAAGCAAATTAAACAAAAACAAAACGAAACAAAAAGTGCATCGTCAACTTCTATGTGTATGTCCTAAACAAGAAGTATCAGAATTAAACTTTATCATGCATAGCTTGGACAAATAGCTATGACATCCCTACTCACGTCATCAATGCCCTAGAGTAGGTGCAGACTTTCATAAAGAGTCTTTCTAAATCAAGATCTCTAACAAAGTCAACGAACTGAGTTTCTATCACTTCCGGAAGTGAAGGGCAAAAGGTAGGAAGGCCATTCTTAACTAGTGCGTACACAAAATCAAGATTGTGGATGCAATGCTTGTTGTGAAGTGTTATGCCCAAAGGTAGGAAGGCCATTCTTAACAAGTGGGTACACAAAATCAAGATTGTGGATGCAATGCTTGCTGTGAAGTGTTATGCCCAAAAAGAGAGCATTAATTTCCAAGAAGAGTTCTCTCTAGTGGTTAAAATGACTACATTACATGTGTTGTTTGCTGCTCCCAAATCTGCCTTGGATTTGGAGTTATTCCAAATGGATGTTAAAACAGCCTTTTTGCATGGTGATTTAGATGAAGGGTCGATCATGAAACAGCCAATTAGATATGCCATTCCTAGAAAAGAGCATCCAATATGTCAACCAAAAAGGAGCTTACATGGGCTGAAACAAGCCCCAAGGCAATGGTATAAGAAGTTCGATGCATGTATGCTCAAACATGGTTTCAAAAGAAGCCATGCAAACCACCCTTTGTACACCAAAAAAGATGATGATGGCAGCCCAACCATTCTATCGTTGTGTAGATGATATGCCGCTGACGGGAAGAGGTTTGTGCGAGTAATAGACCCCAAGTACCCACATAATACAAAGAGACACAATGAGCATACATATATACATATGTACATAAATATACACTATAGATTATCAATGTGGAGAAATCATCTTAAGGGTGTGTGAGTGTGGAAGACACCAAGTACCCACATAAACAAAGAGGCACAATGCGTATACATATATAGATACATCTATAAATCATATATATATATATATATATATATACATAAATACACTACAGATTATCAATGTGGAGAAATCATCTTACTTCGTCTGCATGGATCTTAATATCCTATATGCTCAAGGCAATCCAAGTCAGGACAAGATGACCACTTGCATGGAATCATGAAAGCCTTACATCACTCCCACCCGCTAAATGTTTGTGTCAAACATCATATATATGACAACATAAATTGCTAATGCTATAACGAAATTTGCAATTTCTAGTTTCGATCAAAAAAAAAAACACATGAGACTACGAAAAGTTGGCAAAATATCCTCCATGCTATCTAATATAACCATGTAAGTCACATTTCCACCGTGATCAATAGAAAACCGATCGTCAGGCCTAGTATGTCTTTGCATATCCAAATGAATGATTGGAGATAGGATATCCAAAATCAATAAATGATTGTTTAGTCATAGTATCCCACTAAATTATATGAGAAATTAAAGATGCATTTAGTTATCTCGAAAGAGAAGGCAACATTATCACTTGTTCTACTCAGTATCTTGCCTAACATCAACATCAAACTCTACATGGCATCTTAATTATGCTCTGTTCAAGAAGCCTAACAGACAATGGATTCAAGAAGGACATGAGAAATCTCTCCCTATAGAAGTGGCTACACTCCTGCGAAGACAAATTCATATCTAACATGAAAAACGTCAGATAGCTGTGTGCCAATCTTGGCACGCCTCGGTAACACAAGCTTACCCAACTTCATTTGTAATGGATGCCTTCTAAGAACTCATCACTAGCATTATCCACTGCCGATTCCAGCTCACAAATGTGCATTACGCACCTACAGTACTAGCCCTGAAATAAGCCCCTATCCATCTGATATTCCAACCCTGAAACGTGCCGCTAACAAACTGAGATTTCAGCCCCAAAACGAAGCCAGAATACTCATCTTCAATCAGCTCAAACTCCAAATATTAAATGTGCTACTAAACAGATGAAGCTCTGGCCTTGAATAAGCCATTAACGAGCTGAAACTCCAGGCCTAAAAAGAACCACTAAGAACTTGAAATTCCAGGGTTGAAATGCGCCAGAAAAGACAGTCATGTTATCAAAGATCTCACCTCTCACGCAGTCAAGAAAAATGGGATTGAAATCTTGAACGTTGCCTTACCAGTCATAACCAACTCATCATGCATTTTTTGGGAGGTTAAGAAGGCTTAGCAGAATTTTTCCCTCTGTACCTTCGAATGTTGTTCGGATACCAGTGAAGATAGGCATGGAAGCGCCGAGGATGAGACACAGGAAAGAGAAGGGCCGATCGCTATTTAAGATTACTGTACGACTGCGACGAGACGACGAAATACCGAGGTCAGAATGAGTCGATGTGTGTTAAACAAACGGGATCAGAGATAGAGAGAACAAATCGTAGCATTTTCTTCCCTCCTCTCTCCCTTGAAAACATATATCTAGCAAAACCTGAAGTCTGGCTAAGTTATAACATACGCACGTGTGGAATTTCAAATAAATAAATATATATATATATATATATTGGAACTTGAACCCTAGACAAACTACTTGAGATTCAAATTACTTGAGGCGCAACGAGGGTTCAACCCTTGGCAGCAATATGTAAGGGACATATGAATCTTGGAAAGTTGTTGTATGTGGCTGTTGGCCATTATTTGTCCATCTCCGTGGTAGTTGTGACCGCCGTTTAATCCAGTCTTGTAAACTCCTGTTCTTGTGGGATAAAGGGGGGTCCCATGCATACTATGCCCTTCCTTGTACAGTTGCAATTTCAAAGTTAAAGTCCGGGGGAGTAGGCCTCAGCCGAACCTCCATTTAAAAAAAAAACTACTTGAGATTCAAATACATGAATTGTTAAACCAGACTACCTTAACAATGTAGTGGTCATCTTGTTTCTAAGTGTTCAACCAGTATACAATGCAGTAGTCATCTTGTTTCTAAGTATTCAACCAAGTAAATTGTGTTTGGTGAGATACAATAAAGTTTTCTATTATACAAAACGGAGAAAAGAAGTAGGTCCTAACCTAAATAATTTTTCTCTAAGCATTCAACCAAGTATTGTGTGTTTGGTTGGATACAACAAGCTTTTCTAAGTGTAAGGTACCTCTTCTTTTAAACATATAAGCTTAAAGTTTTATGTTTGGTTGTTGGTAATATGGAAGAAATTAATACCCTTGATTGATTTTCTTTAATGAAATAATTATTCCCCTCCTCTTACTAAGAATATTTGTGTTGCCTCTTATCAACTTTTTTGAGAAGCAATGAGGGAGTACATCTTTATTACTTGCCAAGATTGAATGTAAAATTATAATAACTCAATTATTTGTTTCAACCATCATTAAATATATGTCCATTAATGATTTTATATCATTGATTAGGAGGAGGTTGTTTTATCAAGGTGAGTATTATAATACACATATAACACTTATTTTTTTAAGGTCATTCACTAGCAATTACTAGGTTTGTTCATGTTATTTATTTTATACAATATATTCGCTTACCGTGTTGTACTAGGTCATTGCGCATATCATCTCTTTTTTGTATTGGTGATAGAAAAAGGAAGAAGACTTCTCTTCCTTCAATGTATATGTGCTTCTTTCTTTTTGTTTCCATGTCTATGTGTTAGAAAGTAGCTTGACTAAGGTTCAAGCCAACATAACATTAAGAACTTGTAGAGTATTAGACAAGAAAGAAGATTGACCTAGTGCTTAAGTCCCATGGATAGAAAAGAGGAGGTTTTGGGTTCAACTCCTTGGGAAACATTGGGAGAGTGTTTTTATCCCAAGAGCTATGAGCCTTTTAAAAGCATCCACTTGAGTTAAGTTGACTTAACTCAAGTGCCTTGAAGCTTAACCTAAGTGGTTAGTACACCTAACATAAGTGTTGAAGGAAGCTCATAAGTCGGCCTAAAAATCACCAAGTCAAAGTGATCAAAGCTTATTGAAGAATGTAGTAAAAGAGAAGCACAAGCATGAAAATAAAGAAGAACGGGATCTAATATTTTTTTCCATCTCAAATCCCTCCTCACATTAGGTTTTTTCTTTTTTTTTGCCCAAAATACATGTAAAAATGCCTTTTTGGATAAATTTTTGTTTTTAGAAGTAATTGGGCCCACATTGTAACGTTGAGTAGTACTTTGTTGTGTGAGAGCTCTAGCTTCCACAACAAATGAACTAATCAACTAGGAACTCTAACTATCAAGAGTACTTCATGGAGAGAAATGCCCCTTTCCACCCAACCAACGCCTCCAATATATGGCTTCAAGTCCAGGGGAGTAAATCCTTCTCAAAGGGACATGTGTACCTTCCATCACATGGGTCCCTAAGGTGTTCACATGGTTTCCAAGCTTAAGAAATCACATGAAATCACATGGCTTCTACAAAAAGACTCTCCAAGCTCTCATGTACAAACTAAGTGGCTAGGAGAAGCTTCCAATCAAGCCTAATGTACCCAACCTTAGAGAATTAGCCTAAGGTTCAAGACCCATCTAAAAGGGGTTAATAAACCATAAATCTCAATGGTTTCACACCTAGAAACCCAAGGTTTCTACCCCTTAGACCCATGTAATTATACAACATTCTCCCCCCCTTAAAAGCATTTCAGTCCTTGCAAATGAGTGGAGACATATACCTTGGGGTATTCCGTGCCCCATGTTCCATCTCAAGGATCATGGTCTTCATCTCTCTACTTAATTTGGAAGGGGAATTTTACCCCAACGAAATCTTAAAAGAGGAGAATCAATGTGTGATCTGATTCTTGCCCTAATCATTAAAAGCTCCATTTAGTTTTGCACATGAAAAAAGAACTATTTCAAAATGCAAAGTATGGAAAGAATGAAAAGGGTGGAACAGAACATCGCTGCCTATTTCCTTGTTTAAGCCATGTGCCATCTGGGTCTCCATAGCTCAAACATGTGAATTAGGTGGATTCAAAGTGACTTCAGCTAAATTGCTACCTTGGTCCATCTCTTTGCATCACATGTGCATAAACCTTACAAAATAGATGAATGAGTTATCTTTTTGACATAATGAGTAATCTGAACAAAGAACAACTAACTTGCCAATCAAATATTTGTATTGAAGTATATGATAATGCTATTTTACCATTATGAATAGTCCCTTGTTCCTAGGACATTAGAAAATGGTATTTAGGTTTTATTACAACCCTTGAGTTTTTCCTTCTCTTTAGTCCTCACATTTTCTTGGAAGAGAAATGGAAAGCTCTACATAGTTCTTTAGTTCTCTCAAACGAAAAACTTTCTTGAATAGGAGAACCAATACTTCCATCTTCCAAAACTAAAGATTCTCTACCAAAGCCATACTAGACACAGGCGTAGGTGTAGCTATTGCTACCACTTCTTTGTGGAAGCGTTGGAGTAAACCAACCCTTAGACCTACTAGGATGAAGTTGTAGATGGCTAACGGGCACATAGAAAGACCCTTAGGACTACTGGAAGGAATTACCCTATCCACCTGCGGGGTAGAATTTGATCACACTTTTGCGATATGTGATTTTGGGAAGAATCAAGCATATGAAATGCTTCTAGGTAGACCTTTCATGCGATAATTGCAAGTGGGACAAGATTGGGAAACCAACTCTTTATACTTGCAATACCTAGGAGTGACCACGAAAGTGAACCTCATGGACTGCTCACACAGGGATGTACCACCCTTGAAATGGAATATTGTACATAGGAACGAAGATGAGGAGGAATGAGTACATTCCTTAGCATCATATCCATCATAGCTGCATGAGGATACACACCTATGGATGTGTAAAGTTGCAGCAAAAGAGGAGAAGCAAGCAAAAGCAAGAACGTCAGGAATAAAACAAACCTCTAGACCAATTGAAGACCAAGCGTACGTGCCAATAGTGTTTCCAAACGAGGAAATTGAACCCTATGGCTGGGCAGAGATTCTTGCAATGATGGACATAGCAATTAACGAAGAACAATGGACCCCCCATTGTGATGAAGATGGCTATGATATATCCATCTTTACTGTAAACCTTATAGGGGAGGAAACTGAATGGGATAAACTCTAATGTGAGATCTCGGAGAGGAGCAAGCATGTGAGAGAAGAAGAATGGGAAGTAGACTCTAATAGACCCGAATGTGCATCTGGAGAGAAATTCTTAGGTTGGGAGAAGCCATTTCCCAAGACCACTCAAGCACTAGGAAGAGAAAGGATAATTCAAATCCTAATCAACAAAATCAAAAGGTGAGGAAGGATAAAACTGTGAGACAAGAAGAAGAATTGTTAATGAAAGTGCTAGAAAATTTATAAAAATATGAAGTTGAAGAACGAAAGATCATGATAAGAATGCCTAAGAGAGACAAAAACTCCGGAGAAGCCTATGATAACAAGGAGACTACAAAGAAAGTAGTAGTGACAATCGAGGGAGTAGAAGAAAGATGTACGTACATAGGGCATGATCTAACAGACGAAGAGGAAGAAAGTTTGATCACCTTACTGAAAAGGTATAGGGATGTGTTTGCATGGAGTTACAAGGACTTGAAAGGGGTAGATCCAGATATATGTTCTCATAGGATACCCATGACCCCCGAGGCTAAACCCACCAATCAAAAGCCATATACATATAATGATAACTATGCATTGAAGATCAAGGAAGAGATATATAGAATCATTGAGGCCGGATTCATTTATGAGATAGAACATACCAAATGGGTATCACCCATTGTCGTCGTGCCTAAGAGGAACGGTAAGTTGAGAGTGTGTATTAATTTGAAGAAAGTTAACACGCCACCATTAGGGATAGTTACCCTTTGCTTATTACACAACACCTGTTGGATAGAGTCGCAGGCAAGGAAGTGTATAACTTCCTTGTTGAATTTTTAGGCTATAACCAAATTGCCATTGCCCCCGAGGATCAACATAAGATGGCTTTTACCACTGAATGGGGTATCTTTGCATTTCATGTGATGCGTTTTAGGTTGACGAATGCACTTGCAACTTTCCAAAGGTTGATGTGCCATGTGTTTAAAGAATTTATGAGAAAGAAATTAGAAGTGTACGTAGATGATTTGTGTGCTCACTCAATGCTTAGATCAGATCATATCCCTGAGCTTTAACGAATCTTTGTCAAGTTTAGGGAATATCAAGTCTATTTAAGCCATGAGAAGTGTGTCTTTATAGTAAGATAAGGTAAGATACTTGGTCATAGTTTCAAAAAATGGAATTTCCACAGATGAGGATAATGTACGAGTGATCAATGAATTACCTAGACCAAAGAACGTAAAGGAGGTACAAGCATTTATGGGCCATTGCGGATATTACCAACGATTCATACATATGTATGCAATCATTGCTAAACCACTATACAACCTGCTAACTAACTTTGAGTGGATAGAAGAATGCAAGAGCTCCTTTAATGAACTGAAACGACGATTGTGTTATGCACCTATTCTAGCCATGCCTGATTGGAATAAATCATTTTACGTACATGTAGATGCTTCTAATCACGCCATAGTCTGCGTGTTAGCACAACCCATGGATGAAGGGAATATTGGCTTACTGATTGCATATGCCAGTAGGCAGTTGAATGTTGTAGAGAGAAATTAAACCATGACACAGAGAGAGGGGCGAGGAATGGTCTATATCGTTAAGAAATTGAACCACTATTTATTGGCAAATAAGTTTAAGTTCTTTACAAGCCATCAGGATCTCTTGTATTTAGTGAACAAACCCTGCAACACGGGTAGACTAACCTGTTGGTTTCTACTACTTATGGAGTATGACTTCGAAGTCGTAGTCAAGAAGGGAAAACGCACTTGATAGCAGATCATCTCTCGAGGATAACTTAGGAGAAGCAGCTATTGTAGTAGCAGACAAGCTACCAGATGCTTACCTGTTTAATGTCGATATTGTTCCTGAATGGGCAAAGCCATTAGTTCCAGTATTGACATATGGACCTAAGAATTCTCAAATGAGAACCCAAGAGAAGGAGATAGTGAAAGCGTAGAGATCCAAATCCTTGTTGGTAGTATCTATAGGGAGGATCATCAGAATATCCTTGCTTGTTGCGTAGAAGAACATGATCATGACAATTGGTTGAACTAGCACATGCAGGTGCACTAGAGCAACATCATTTGAGACAGGGGACATTATGAACTTGAAAAGGTTAGGTGTGTATTGGCCCTCAATGGAAAAAGATGTCCGATGACTTTGCGATGAATGTCCAAAGTGTTGTAATAGACCACCGATAGAACACACCACTTTATACCATGTGGCCCTAATGCGAGAATGGAGTGAACCTTTGGTTAACTATCTGAGGACGAAGACTTTCTCAAAAGACATGACTCTGGCATGTAAACGAAGTCTCGAGAAGGAGGCTCAAGATTATAATCTCATTGGTGACAGTCTGTATAGAGAAGGGAGAGACGATTATCTGAGGATATGTGTGCATAAGAGTGAATATCTCAACCTCCTGGAAGCTGTCCATCAAGGTGCAGTAGGAGGCCATTTTGGACCTGACCGTGTTATTAAGGCCATACTATTTTCAGGATTATGGTGGCCCACTCTCCATATGGATGCCCACACATATGTAAAACAATGTGACATATGTCAAAGGGCTCAGTATGCTATACGCACAGATGAGATGCCCCTACGACCCATGATGGAAGGGCGCGCATTCACAAAATGGGGAATAGATTTTGTTGGACCTATTAACCCCCCTGCAAAGAACTCCCATGCCGAGTATATCATAGTTGCCACATACTATCTCACTAAATGGGTAGAGTCCAAGGCCACAAAGAAGAATGATGCACATACAACTGCAAATTTCTTGTTTGAGAATGTCTTCACAAGATATGGGCTTCCTATAGAGCTTGTAAGTGATAGGGGTACTCATTTTCTGAACGAGGTTATTGAAAATTTATTATAGGATTTCATGGTAATACACAAGAAATATGCACCGTATCATCCACAAGCCAATGGACAGGTTGAGAGTACTAACAAAATTTTGTGCAACATACTGACCAAGATTGTGAATAATAAGCGTTTAGATTGGGATCAGTAATTGCACCATGCCTTATGGGCCTATCGAGTGGCATATAAAACAGTGCTCAATGCCACACAATTCTAGATGGTATTTGGTTAGAATGTTGTGTTGCCGTTGGATTTTTTGATACCCACCCTCAAGATAGCTCAGGAGCATGAGTGTACACGTCATGAAATTTCCTCGAGAATACTTGACTTAGAATGACTAGGAGAGACTAGATTGCGTGCAGCAGCAGGAATTTATGCCGCTAAGAAAAGACAGAAAGCCTACTTTGATGCTCATATCAAGGACAAAGGATTATGAGTAAGAGATTTGGTGTTGGTTTACACCTTGAAACAACATGCCCATAAGTTAGAGAAACGAGGATATGGACCCATGATTATCAATAGGATATCGACTAGCGGTGTTGTTCAACTTGCAACTCTAGAAGGAGAGGTAATGTCTAATTATATCAATGGATGCAAAGTTAAGCCATATCAAGAACCCTTGACTAAGGATATGCTTAAACGGCTAAATCTTGCCAAGAACCGAAAGGAAGAGGAGGAACGGATCAGAGCAGAAGCCTAAGTGGAAGCTTTAGAATGCATTAGGCACATGCAATTAAGAAGGAAAGGACTAGGTAGAGAACCTCAACTGGAGGATGCTCCACGATATCCAGCAGCCATGTGTCAAATCAAAGGAAAGGATATCCCTAGTATTGTTGACAGGAGACCATTTGTTAACATCACTCCAGGTCATGACCCCATGCGTACGCAAATTAGGGCTTTAATCCATTTTGGTGCAACAATGAATGCAATTAGGTTCTCTCATTGTCAGGGACAGGAACAGGAGGTGAAGCCTATTGAGGCCTATCTCATAGGATTAGGTGGATTAGAAACCCCTTGCATAGGCGAGGTGGACTTGCCAATCTCAATCAAGGAAATGACCATGATAGTTGTTGGAAAACAATGTCACATCAGTCCAAAATCAATTTAGGGCAAAAACCCTAATTTTGGTACTTAGTCATTTTTGGCACAAAATTTGGGTAAAATTTTTATGAGACTACCTTACAGAGCTTGAAGAGAGCTTTCTAATGGTATGTAAAATTCAGTCATCAGAGATCAAATTTGAGAGAAAACCCTAACCCTAATTTTCTACTAATTTAGGGTTTTGACCTCATATGATAGCTCTTGGCATGAGGATCATAAAAATGTTGTCAGATCATTCATCAGGTAGTCAGAAGTGTAAAAAAGCAAGTCAAGAAGCTATTTTTAAGGTTAGCTAAAAGCAACTTTAAAAAAAGCAAACTCACTTTAAAATAGCAATTTAAGTTTAAAAAGCAGCTTTTCATTGAAAAAAGCGCTTTATCGCTAGAAGTCCTTGAGGCCTATAAAAGAGAGTCCTTGGGATCACTTTTAGTCATCCTACACCAATTGGCAACGCCAAGTTTTGGTCCCTCATTAGAGGTGGTGCTCTAGCACACATGGGGCAGCCATGCTGCACTCTAGGAGCATGTTGAGGAGCAGCTATGGAGTTCTTCTTGGAGAAGAGTGTGCTCACACTCTTGCTTATGGAGAGGAATTGCCCATCAGTAGCTTGGTGGTGTGGATCAGCCATCCACATGATGTATTTGAAGATTGTCTTCTACATGAAGATTTCGGTTTACTTCAAAGACATTGGATGGTGGTTAACATAACATTTGCATCTTATGTTAAGAATTCAGGTACATATTCTCTTTATGCACACAGGTACTACTTGGAGTTTTATGGAGGAAGTGGCATCCATACCAGGAGGAGTCCTATTCGGCATAGGTACAAGAGAATCAGTACATGTATGCTTTATGCATATTTGGATGAGGAGTTAGAGAAGGTATGTTCATATGAGTTTGAGGATTTTTGACAACAAACTTGTTAGCATTCTTTGCTACTTTTGTAAGTATGTGATCTTTCACACACGTATCCAACTTAGGGTCTTCCATAGCCTAAAAGCAGATGAGGGTATGCTGATTATCAGTTTTAGATTGGTCCTTCCTCTTTCTGTCACTCATATACACTCTTCTACAACCTATCAGGTCATACATCTCATACATATTTAGATTTTTGTCCCTACATCTGAATATTCTTGTAAATTCTCCATGAGCTACCACTCAAAGGTGAGTGCCTCGATGTATTGGACCTAAAAGAAGACCCTCCAGCTATGAGTGGCCTTGCTCCAACCATGAGTGACCTAACTCCAACTATGAGTGGTTTAATTGGCTCTAACGAAAAGAAGAGGGAAACATCACCCCTCAAGGAGGTGGAATCGAGTAAGCATACATGATCCGGACAAGTATGGTGGCACAAGGCTCAACCTCAAGCTGGGCGTGAACCCTCACAGACTCCAGGCAAGCTTAACTGACCACCAAGAGCTCCCCAATCAAGCAGCTACATATGGGAGGATTCATGAACCTCCATCAGATCACCCTTGCTAACATGGTGTCCACCTAGATTTGTTGTACATAATGCCTCATTCTCTAATGGGTTGGACACGTTAGCATTGGATCCCCCTTCTTTTCCAAAGCAGAGTGCTGACATGACATCTCACCCACGATGACTAGCACGGCCACATCACCCACGTACTCAAAGGACCAGCACATCAGGGTGGCCCCTCGGACAGTCTACTAAGGCAATCCCATGCCAAATGTGGGACAAAAGGCTGCATCATCAAACGAGTCAACCCCTCCAGATCTTTGACAACCCTTTCAATTTCACTCACAATAGCAGCAGTGCATTCGACAGATTTGGGTGCCAAAGCCCTTAGTGAATGCCCAATCCAAGTCTTGCCAGATTTTGATACCTAAGAATTGTGCAACTTATAAATCAACTTTAGTGAACCCAAGGAAAAAAATTTCTGATAGTAATCACCCTACAAACCCTCTTTTGTATATTTGACTTCATCTTTTGTACCCCGTCATATTTTACAGAAATGGATTCCCAAGACTTCACTAATCATGACCGCACCTAACCAAGCCAATCCTTACTGACAACCTTGTGATGATAAGCATGATGGAGAGTGCTAATCTCCAAAAGAAAAAGTTATCCTTGATGTTAGAGCATCTCTATATCAAGAACAACTAAAAAATTTAACCAATTTTGGAAGATGAATGCCAAATTATCAAGACTTTAGCTATCTATGAAGAAAGTCACTACACAGAAAAGTCTATTGCACATAACTCACTCATTGACTCATCAAATGTGTAAAGTTTCTAATAAGACTTTGTACAAGGTGTTGTCTATAGGTTGCACACCTTCTCCAAGTTAAAACTTCTCAAAAGATTTAGTAGATCTTGAGATTTGATCCAAATAATCTACCTATGTCTAAAACTGTTCTTTTGTATAGTCGACTTTGATACTTGCAACTTCTAATGCATGGTTCTCCAAAATTAGACCCCATTTATTCAAATGCTTTTAGCCATAGGTAGCTTACCTTTCAACTTAAAGAATGAGTGATTACTTGCTCAAAACTTTACATTGTGGAAGGAGAACTAACCAAAACATTATCATCGAATTCCGTTGCAGACTTCTCTTCTTCGCATTTACAAATGTAAATGTTCCTACTCTTAATTCTCTTAGCTTGATCACAATTAGGATCTAAGAATTTGTACAGAGGTCACTCAACTATAGATTTAGACTTGTACAAAAGCATTTCACAAGATGATAAACACAGAAGGAGCACTGAGCAAAATATCAGGTGTAATTTTTCTTTTATTCAAGAAAACATTACATCTGATTGATGAACTATATTCTTATCACTTCAAAATATTGGGTGTAATTTTTCTTTTACTCAAGAAAACATTACATCTGATTGATGAACTATATTCTTATGAACTATGAACTATATTGATGACTCTTACAACTTGTCTTTCATCATCTCACTTTTATGCCTCGACTTTCTACTTGTATATATAGGTATATATGTACAAACTTGTGACCATTACAAAGGTATAAGTGAGTTAATTACAAGTTTAGTGTACATGTATATACAAGTCTTCATTCTTTGATCAAGCGCTAACTTCAAGCTTCATATATGGGTCTTTGCTTCATCTTTTGACTTCAAACATTTGTACAAATCATCAATTGATGATTGGCCTACAACAACAGCTTCCCCTCAATCATCAATTGTGATTTTCTCCATCTTCTTTATACCTACCACATCTTTGAATCTCTGTAACTTTGATCCATCCAAGCTTTTGGTTAGCATGTCTGCAATCTGATCTTTTGTTGAAGTATGTAAGACTTCAATCTCTTTACCAATCACTTTCTCTCTTAGAAAGTGATATTGAATCTCAATATGTTTAGTCTCGGCATGAAATACATGGTTAGTAGCTAGATACAATGAACTCATATTATCTCCATGAATAGTGGGTGTACTCTGAATAATGTCAAAACTCTTCTTAAGAGTTTTCAACCATATGACCTCCTTTGCAGCTTCAACCATACCTTTATACTCTGCTTCTGTGGATGCAAAGCAAGTGTGTGTTGCCTCTTAGAACACCAAGAGATTAATTTATCTCCCACATAACATAAGTAATCATAGGTTGATCTCCTATCATCAGGATTACCTGCCAAATCTGTATCACTATATATCTTGATGTTTGTATCTGATGTGAAACCATAATATAAAACTTCTTTGAGTGTACCCTTAATGTATCTTAACACCCTTTGTCCTGCAACCCAATGTTCTCTTCTAGGACAATGCATGAATTGAGACAACACTCCAACTACATATGACAAATCAGGCCTAGTTATTGTTTTGTGGATGGATTCCGCAACCTATAACCCATCTGTTTATTATCATAGTCAATGAACACATACTTTTTAGCTTTGGGTTCCAATTTATGCCTCAACTAAGATGGCACATATGCATAAGCCAAACATCCAAACACTTTGCAATGATCTAAGGTAGGTCTCTTACCCCACCAAGCTTCATATGGTGTCATACCCTGCAAAGCTTTACATGGTAGCCTATTAACCAAGTATGTGGTTGTATTTACAGCCTCAACCCACAAATAATTTGGACAAATTTTCTCCTTCATCATTGACCTTGCAAACTCAACAAGAGTTCTATTTCTCATTTCTGCTACACCATTTTGTTGAGGAGAGTACATGCAAGTAACTTCCCTTTTTATACCTGCATTCCACAAGTATTCACTGAACTCATTAGAGAAATACTCTCCCCCTCCATCTGACCTTAGTCTCTTCAATTTTTGACTTGTGATTCTCTCGGTATACACATGATAATGTTTAAATGTATTGAACACCTCTCATTTATCTTTGATCACATATATACTGATCCAGCCGGTAGCATCATCAACATAAATCACATAATATCTTGAACTATTAATGCTAAAGTCCTTTGATGGCCCCCACACATCTGTATGTACCAATTCAAGTTTTTTTGAATATATGAAACCATGTTTATTATATGATTGCTTATGAGCCCTACCTAATTGACATGCCTCACATCTATATGTCATATGTTGACCTGCAACATTAGGTAACCCAAGCACTGAACCATTGTTAATCATATCCTTAATACCTCTTTCATTGAAATGTCCAAGCCTTTTACGCCAAAGATCTAACTCAGAGATCTTATGTCCTCCATAAGTGAACAAGGCATGACCAACATTGCCTTGAATCTTCAATGTGAAGAGCCTTCCTTCTTTCTTTCCTGAAACAATTTGTTTATACCCATTGCTAGGGTCTTCCACAAAAACTCCATCATTAGTGAACCTTACCTGATAACCTTTCTCTACAATTTTCCCTACACTTATCAGATTATTTGGGATTCTAGGAACATACAAAACCTTACTCAGAAGAGTGCTTCCATCCTTGACCTTTACTGATCCAATGGACTTCACATTATGCTTTGTGTTATCACCTGTTTGAACCACATGATTACTCACCTTATTCTCCGAATCAGTCATCAAAGCAATGTTGCCACTCATGTGATTTCTACACCTTGAGTGAATGTAGAAGACTCTTTGATCTTCACTTTTTCTTTCACAAGTTGCATTCATAATTAAGGTTGTAGTTGTAGTAGGTATTATTGTAGGATTGACTTTAGAAGCCTCTACTTGCATTTCTTCCAAAGTAACCTCAACTACCGCTACCTTTGAAATTACCTCTCTGATTTCTATTACCTCTTCCTCTTGAGTTAAAATTCTGATTGTATCCTCCACCATTCTCATTGTTATCCAGCATTCATGAGCTAAATGATTAGTCCTGCCACAAATCCAGCAAGCTTTGACACCATCTTTATTGCTTCTATCTCTTCCTCTTCCTTTGTCACCACCTCTTCCTCTTAGGAAGTTAGCTTGGCTAGTTGCACCTTCTTCTTCATTCAATTGTTTCTTTCCTTTGTTAAACCTCTTCTTGTCCTTTGAATACATTGCTTGACCTGTACTTTTATCAACATCACCTTTAACATCCTGCCCAAAGCTTAGCATATGTCCTAGCAATTGGTTCAAATCAGGAGTGAAATGATCTAGTGATGATTCAGTAGACAAAATGAATGGCTTCCATTTCTCATCTCCTCTCAAACCTGTGAGAATTTGCCTTACCAATTTATCCTCTTCAATATCTTCATCAACTGCTCCTAACGCATCTGCAATGTCCTTCATCCTTGCTACATAATAAAAAATGGATTGAGAAGCCTTCTTCTTGAATGTGGTAAACTCTACCCATAAAGATGCCTTCCTTGACTTTGTGGTATTTTGAAAATGCTCCTCCAAAGCATTCCATATGCCACTTGCACTTTCAAGTCCTCTAATGTGAGGTAGCAAGTAATCATTGACTCCCGTAGATAATGCTCCTAGCTTGAGCATCCTTCTTCATCCATGTCTTCAAATCTGAGAGTTCATCCCTACTTGGAGCACTCGGATCTCTGAATTCTGGTTTTTCTTCTTCACCTATAATGTATCCTATCAAGTCTTTGCTCATAAGATGAGCTTCCATCCTCACAGTCAAATCATGCACTACTCACATTCACTTCACAATCACACGTCATTCAAACCACACACATTGCACGAGAAGCATGTTGGTGGTGGAAAGGAATGGAGGTCTCCACACATTTCCATTCGTACACCACAAACCCATTGTACACCTTTACATAGTATACACAACCACCCTCATCCCCCTCTTTCACATCTTTTCTCTATCTGAGAACCTCACCATTTCCCTTTGTAACATATTCATAGGAAGTCAGTTCATAGACTCCTTTCCTATGGTCATCAATCACACCACTCCACTCACCTCTCACAACACTATTGCACCCCCCACCTCGTACAATCATCCCCACTTCACTATTTCACATTGCTGCCACTGAAAGCACCTCTAGTGACATGGAGATTTCACCCACAACCTCACCAGATGCACATGTACAAGTATGATCCACATTAATTAGCACACTCCACACGACACCCATCACCGTGCACCTTGCCACACTCTCCACAACATCCACTGTCCCAACCCCAACTCCCATACCCACTGCATCACAACTCACCATACATGTATCGCTTCCAACATTCGCATCATCATCATCTTCCATTGTTGATGCTGCCATTCAACAGATGATACAGTGCCTTCAACAAATTAACACCGAGTATTCTTCGTTAGGGCAACAACATTCAGCCTCCAACAGACGACCAGGATTGCAGAAACAACTAGATACGCTGACATTACACAATCAAGAACTCAACACAAAATATCAAGCCTTGGAAGTGGAGCAGCAAAAGCAACAACAAACCCTCGAGGCACAATTGAAGGAGCATGTGAAAGTTATCGAGTCTTAGCTAGATGTACATTTAATGCGCAATGCTCAACTATCATGCAACATGGCACTCCTTCTGAGGCACCTCAATGCAGCGAAAGAAGAAAATCAATGACCCCAATAGCAAAACCATGAAAACTTCGAGGCTACATTGGATCATCTCGAGACACCTATAAGCCCCTCATGCTTTAGAGCAGTTCCTCTTGAGTCCATGCAAATTCTATTGGATGATCACGCACACATGCTAGAAGATTACGAATGACTACAAGTAGAGTGCGAGACGCTCAAGGAAGCCAACAAGACATTGATGTTAAAGATTCGTAAGGACCTACGATTGTGTAGGAGGTCACCCCATTGACCCTCCTTGAAGAATTGAATGAGCTACAAATGAAAGTCTAGGAGTTGCAAGCCCAAGTATCTAGCATGACAGAGCCCCCTAGACTAGAATCCCCACCTGACTTGTTGGAGCCAAACGAGACCATATAGATCCTAACGGATGACACGTTTGAAGAAGAGTACAAACCATTGCCTGTGGTTGGAGGCAGATCCTCAAAAGCAGGTCAAGATACGTATGAGTTACCTCCCCCGGCATGGTTGAAGAGGGTTGAAGGACTCAGCAAAATGCATTCGGCGAGAGTTGATGCTCAGTTACATGGGATGGAAAATTTGAAGAAGTTATTTTAAAGTCTCTGTATTTTTTCTGCTATAGCATCTCGTCAACACATAACTACTAGTGAGCTACAGTATAAACTCTACTTCATGTTTCTCACCAAATATAATTAACAGATTGAGAGCATGACTAAGAAGTGACCAACACATGCCACCCAGTTCGCGCCAGCAGCTATCCCTCCATAAGCTCAAAAGGGTCATATCTATCAACCTAGATGGAGGACGGAATTACTACAACAATATCCAGAGATGATGCATATGTGGATGTGCACACCCACCCATCTAAGATACAACCCGTACTATGGATCGATCCCTAGAAGATGTTCCTTGGAGGCCTTTGCAATTAAAGTTCAGAACAATCGACAATGTCAAGACTGGCTCAACTACCCTTACTTAGCACCTCCCTGGAATAACACACCTACAGTGGGCTACATGATGGCTACCATTTGCCATTGGTTACCCCACCTGCATCGTATGCCCGATGTTGTCGTGCAAATGACAGATAAAATTTTTGATATGATGCAAATGGTCTTCAAGACATTCAGGCATGTCAAGGCTCCAACAATGAACACCCTCGGATTCGAACATGGAAACTTGGATTTAGTGTACGATAAGAGCACGACACCATCGATCAAGGTATGTTATGCATGGCAGTGCCGATTGAAATATATGCCTGCCTGCTACAAGCAAACTTTTGAAGATATGTTCACTACTGGATTCTGGGAGTACCACTCAGAAGTATTTATTAGCAGACCCACTCACTTGCTCCATTTGTTTGCATGCGAACGAGTGATGTACTCCGCACATTATCAGATGCCACCTCCTAATGAACCCCAACCCCTCGATTGGGAGAAGCTAGAAAAAGATTTTATTAGGGACATTCGAATAACAAAATATACCCTTGTGACAGACCTCCTCAATAACTACATTACCCACGCATGATCAAGTTCTGTCAGGGACGATAGAAACGAGGAGGAGGGGAGTGTTCACGACACAGGACCAAGTACACGATCCTGTCACAGATGCAGAGCAAGCACATAGAGCCATGGAGGAGTTGATAAGTGGTATTCAAGCATCGGTGCCTACCTTCTTATTAAAAACAGTCATTTCATAACCCAAAAAGTGATTTTTATCATGAAAACAATGTAACGTATGTACATACATCTGATTACCACATGCACCACTCCATTTTGTGCAAGTTGAGGAGTCTAAGTAGGTAGCTCATACCAATTTTCATAATTTTTGGAAGCCGTTAGGTACCTCAAATTTGTTGGAGTTAGACGTCTGCGGAAGCACATGAACAACACAAGGAAGAAGAAGAAGCTTGGAGCACAACACACAATTCTGAATGCATTACTAGAGAATGTACAAAGATAAGTAGCCCATTAGGGAAATAGGCGTATATACAAGACGGGGGGAAAAACCCTCCTAAAGAGGGAAAAAAGTGCCCCGACGGTCTTAGTGTGTTCACACACATCACTACCAAAATATATCAACAAATCCCCCCTAGGAGTGATGCGGTGAACAAGGAGCTGACACTCATGTATAAGGAAGTGCCAAGCTATGTGGAAATCACTCCACAAAAGGAAGTAAGACCAAAGCTTTGTGGAAAGCTTCAAACTTCTCCCCAGGCAGAGCCTTCGTGAAAAGGTCTGCAATGTTCTCTTGCGTGGGCACATATACCAAGCTGATCTCCCCAGCAGAGAACCTCTCCCTGACATAGTGATAATGCACCTCAATGTGCTTAGTGTGAGCATGGAACATAGGGTTCCTCGCAACTTCCAATGTGCTCTGACTGTCAGTGAAGATGGTGGTGGCAGAAGTCTGGCCAACACCCAAATCAGCCATAAGGTGTCTCAGCCACACACACTCAACAGTCGCCGTGAAAGCTACCCTATACTCAGCCTCACAATTGGAAGTGTCCACAGTAGGCTGCATCTTGCTCAACCAAGATATACATGAGCTACCAAGCATGAAGCAAAAGCCACTAGTGGACACACGAGTGTCATAGCAACCAGCCCAATCAGAGTCAGAAAAAGAATGCAAATCTGGCGGTAGTGATCCCCCCTTGGGATAAAACAACCCAAGTAGCCGAGTACCACTCAAATAGTGAAAGATGCATTTAACTGCCTGCCAATGGTTGACTCCTGGGCAATGCATAAACCTGCTCATCTGTGAAACAACAAATTGAATATCTGGTCGAGTAATGCATAAGTAAATCAAGCATCCAACAGCCTGTTGATAGAGAACAACATCAAATGCATCTCCAGCATCATGAAGACTCAAACGTAGACCTGTCTCCATAGGAGTGGCAATAGGCTTATAGTCTTCAAGGCCAAAACGCTTCAATAATGTGTCAATATATTTTGTTTGACACAAAGCCATTCCACCATCAACTTGCATAAACTGAATGCCCAAATAGTGATGCAAATGCCCCAAATCAAACATCTCAAATGAGGCATGCAAATCAGCCTTAAAATCAGCAATATGCTTCTCAATAGGACAAGTGAGCAGCATGTCGTCAACATTGACAACAATGATCAGAAGCACATCATTAGCATGCTTAACATATAAGGTGCTTTCAGTTGGACTGTTCTCAAAACCATGTGAAATCAGATAGGCATGTATCTTCTCATACCAAGCACGTGGTGCTTGCTTTAAACCATATAGTGCCTTCTTTAACCTGCACACCTGGTTTTCATGCCCTTTCTGCACAAAGCCATGGGGCTGAAAACATACACTTCTTCATGCAAGTCACCATTCAAAAATGCAATTTTAATGTCCAACTGATGTACATTCCAACCCATGATGGGCTGTAAGTGCACAAATGCTCTGAACAATAGTCATACGTCATGTAGGTGCAAAGGTCTCATCAAAATCAATGCCTCTTTCCTGCGCATAACCCTTTGCAACAAGCCTAGCCTTATACCTGTCAATTGTACCATCAGGTTTACGCTTCAGCTTGTATACCCACTTAGTGCCAATGGCCTTCTTGCCAGGAGGCAAGTCACATAAAGACCAAGTACCATTCTTCATTATTGCATCATATTTAGATTGCATAACAACCATCCAATTTTTTGAATTTTGTCCTTCATCAAACGAAACAGGCTCATTCTCATCACAGAGACTAGATGCAGCCATAGCATAGCAGTCTGATGTAAAAGAGGCACTATGAGAGCCTGAACAAGTACGATATGACAGAGGTGCATCTAATTTGCTGTCACGCAAAGTCTGCACTAGCCATTTTGGCAAAGTTTTTGGCTGCTCAATATCAACTCTCTCATCAACTAGTGCATCATGTAAATCTGCATCAGAAATGGAATGATCTGCATCATCACATGAAACTTGCAAAGGCTGAGAAGTTGCCTCATTAGGACCAACACTAGACTGTCCACCTGTAAAAAGAGGCAGCAAAGTATCATACATGTCTTTGGAGCTAACAAATGTCTCCTTAGTACATGAAAGCAATGGCTGAATAGCATCTTCCATAAAAACAACATCACGGCTAACCAGAATGCATCTAGTCTGTGGATGATACAAACGATAGCCTTTACTTTCAGAACTGTACCCAACAAAAATACATTTTACTGCTTTATCATCCAATTTTTTGTGATGTTGTTCAGGCACTAATGCATATGCCAAACAACAAAAAACACGCAGATAAGCAATAGATGGCTTGCGATCATGCCAAGCCTCATATGGAGTGATAGATTGCAATGCTTTAGTGGGACACCTGTTAAGTACATATGCTGCACACATGACAGCCTCAAACCATAAACTATGTGGTAAATCCTGACTCTTGACAATACACCTTGCCATCTCCATGAGTGACCTGTTCTTTCGTTCAGCAACTCCATTCTGTTGAGGTGTATACAGCACTGTACACTGGTGTTTTATTCCACGTTCAGCCAAAAATGCATTAAAATCAGAAGACATATATTCCCCCCCCTCGATCAGAACGGAGGGTGCCCATTTTACATGCTGACATATTTTCAGCCAAAACCAAAAACTGTTTGAAGCACATGAACACCTTGGACTTTGCCTTCAATGGATATACCCATGCATGCCTAGAAAAATCATCGATGAAAGTCACGAAGTAAAGATAATTCCCAAAAGAAGGTGTCTGCATAGGACCACAGACATCACTATGTACAAGCTCTAATTTTTGAGTAGCCCGAACTGAACCATCTTTTGGAAAGGATGAACGTTGCATTTTGCCCAAAATACAACCTTCACAAACATGTTTTCTAGGTGCCTCAAGTTTGGGCAAAGAGGACACCATTTCAAATTTCTGCAGGTGTAGCAAACTAGCAAAATTCAGACGACCAATGCGTGCATGCCAAAGCTTTGTATCTAAGTAGAAGCAAACTTTGATATGAATCAGGAGGACTATTCAGAACGGTCTTCACAAGTGAGCTATCTGGGATAACCTCATCAGCAGAAATCAACTGTTCCTTCAAGTCTTTGATCTTCATTAGGAAACTGTCCATAGAATCACCTTCATTCATGTGCTCACTCTCCAACTGTTTTCGGAGGTAAGTAACACGAGCCTCATTCCTAGCTTGGTACAATGTGGTAAGTGTATCCCCAACATCCTTAGCTATTCTGCAAGAGTGAATGTGAGGAATAATGGCACGTTTGACAGACAAAACTATCAATGCATGTGCATGGGCATCTCTACCATCCTAGCAAATCTGCTCTATAGTAGGTGCAGTAGAAACCGTAGCACGAGCAGGAATATGCAGAATATCATCATCTTCGACACCTTCTACATCAGCTTCAGTACCTGCAGTTGTAACAATTGCAAGTGTGATAGGACGTTTTTCGACACCCTGCACAATGTTCCAAAGTCCTTCTGCAACCAACACATGTCGCATCATATAAGCCCATAATGGGTAGTTGGTACCATCCAACTTATCCTCAACTGCCAATATACGGAATACATCCCTGCTTTCAGCCATGGCCGGTGACTAAAATACCTTGATGAAAAAAATTGACTATATCTCAAAAAGTTGAACAGAACTGCCGAGACGAATTTCGCTAGACTTGTAGCAGACTTCGAGATGCTTATACTAGCGAGCAAAAATTGGTATATACCTTTGGCACAAAAAGATGAAATAACATGCACAAGCGCTGTGATAGTGCGTTTAGAGGCCGAAACGAGCTCAGATCGCGATTTCGGCACCACAAAGCGCAGCAATTTTGATCTCGGAAACAGCTGAGTATGCTCAACAAAATTCGTGTGATTCTGAGACTGCAAACGGAGGAGTGTCGAGGACACCCTAGATGAAGCGATGCCCTGCTCTGATACCAATTGTTGGAGTTAGACGTCTGCGGAAGCATGTGAACAACACAAGGAAGAAGAAGAAGCTTGAGCACAACACACAATACTGAATGTATTACTAGAGAATGTACAAAGATAAGTAGCCCATTAGGGCAATAGGCGTATATACAAGCCGGGGGAAAAGAACCTCCTAAAGAGGGAAAAAAGTGCCCCGGTGGTCCTAGTGTGTTCACACACATCAGTACAAAAATATATCAACAAATTAGATGTAGAACCTATTTTTTAACTATGCCGGTCACTAGATGTGAAACCGGTAAAAACTAGGCAAAAACTATAAATAGAGCTAGAGAGCTCATTTTGAGAACTTTTGAAACTGGTAACTTTTGGGCTAGTAGAGCTATTGTAACTAGTTTGTGATGAATATGCGTTCCTTTTTTGCCTTCGATTGATCTCCATCGCCACTTTCCTCGTGTGTGTGTATGCATTTGTATTTCTCACCATCATCTTCACGCACTTCACTCACTCTCGATCTTCATATTGGCTTACCCTCTCCGCGGATTGACAATTTTGAGGTGGAACTCCTCACATTGGTGCTCAACATTGTACTAGAGACATGGCCATCCTTTTCATTCATTTGTGCACTTTTCGTCTCTCATTGGGAGTGTATACTCCAGTTCTAAGCTACCCCCTAGCTAAGCTAGCACCCTACTAGCTGAAGTTTTCTTTTAGGCTAAGGTTTTCAATAATCTATATCTCATTGTGTAGGTGTTATTTTCATGAGCAAGGTAGCTCATCTTGTAGCTATTCTTCTAAGCTTTTATTTGACTATAATCTTAGCATCAAGTGCTTATTCCCCTAGATTATATCGAGCTTGAGAGATCTCTTGTTCATCTCTACATATTTCCATATATATGTGTGTGAAGAGGTACACATAGGTACAAGCTACCAATTTGGGTAGATTCTAGTTTGTCTTGTGCAAGGAGCTTGACATAGCTCATATTGTCAAAATTGAGTTATCTATGTCTTATTATAAAGATTGGAAAGTCTATTTTTATTGTGCAAAATTTCATTGGTTCAGTCCTCTCTTCCATAGAGAAATTCAATTTTTGGTGGTCTGTGATAGTGAACTGTTTGATCCTAGGAAGGGCACATCAATCTTCTACTTCAACTAGGAGTGGATATACTCCATCACTATTACAATAGGTGATATTCATTTTCGATACTCAATACGAACTATGAATCCTACTCGTAATAATTGATTAAGTTCTTCTTTTACTTGCTTTGCCAAGTTCTGATTCATCCTCTATGGTTGTTGGATAACTAGTGATGCATTTGGTTTCAACTGAATCTTTTGTTGATAGAGGTGAGGGCCTAATCCGTGCATGTCAAAATAATCCCATGCAAAGACATCTTGGAATTCCTTCAATAACTCAACTACTTCCCCTTCAAAGCAACCTTGGTAATTCGATGCAGACTTTGACCATTCATGGTCATTCTGCAAAACCAATGTTAACCATGTCAACTTGGTCTTCCTGCATAGGTGTACTGTCTTGTTCCAATAAATTTTCAAAAGGTGGGAGCTCCTTTGTATTGGCATCTAGCATACATTTTGGTCGTACTAATGCACAAATTGATTCCCTCGTCCTAAACAACTCAATAGCTTTTGGAATGTCAATGATCCCAACTGAGCGTAAGTCCTTATAAGCTTCCAAAAACTTGGCTTCTTTGTCTTCTTTTAACCCACCTAAAATATGACGTAGTTCTGCAATCATAGACATGTGTGCTTTTGAGAACACATGTATGTCATCCAGTGACATGGAGAACTTTTTGTGGCCCTTCCAAAAAGTTATTGGTTGGGTTCCCCAATCTTGTTGTACCCTTGCATTTCTTAGCAATGGTTTGCCCAATAGTAAGTTGTAGTCCTCATGTTTTCCTAATAATTCAATGTCTGCAAAATTAATAGAGAAAATAACATCCAAAATGCAGATTAGGTTATTCTTGATCAATTTGATTGGCTGGACTCATGATTGGTCTACATTTGAATGTAAAATGGGGTTGGTTTGATATTATTCCAACCTATCTGTCGACAAACAAGAAAAGTAGCTATATTTTCACCAGAGCTACCGTCAATGAGGACTCTAGAAATAGGCTAGGTTTTGTACCAAAACTTAATTAAAGGAATGACATAATCAACTAGAGTAGCATCTGTGGTGTCCTCTTGATGATTTTGGATTGCTTGATAAGCAACTATAGGCTCTTGGGCTATTGTTTGTGCATTTGAAAAAATGGTAGCTTTAAAGGCCGATACCAAATTAAGCAAGTCTCCTAATGGTAACTTAATATTAGAGTTTCATAATATTTTCCATGAATTTGAGGATGCATTTGATGGTTCCAATTTCATCAGTGTGACTTGTTCAAAAGGTTGTGGTTTATTTGGAACTGACTCTATGTGTAAAAGGGTCTCAGTTCGTATTCTATCTTGTGTTTGTTCCATATAAGTTGATACCAAAGGCTGAGTAGGCACATTGAGATGGGGCGACAATGGAGTAGCCCAACTCAGAGCTTGGTTATAGATCTGGTGGTGTTCCATAATAGTGGGCTGGATCATAAACTCTTGTTCTTGCACTATTTTTTCGGACCTAGTGATGAATGGGGAAACTGGCTCCTCATAATTTAATTTCACCATGTTTGCCATTAGGGCGTTCAACTTGGCCTCTTGTTTCCAACAATTGTATTCTTGTGCATCTGAAAAAGTTGACCTAATATGTCCAAACTCTAAGCAAAATATGCATTGTGAACCCCTTCCAATTTGTGCATATGTACTTCCTCACTGTCGATTCCTATTAAAGGGCCATCAACCCCTACCATTGTTCGAGAAAGTGGTCTAAGCATGTCCTAAAGAAGAAGCTTGTATCTGTTTCAAAGCTCCACTACTCGATCCTACCTTTGGAGGACCAACCATATGCACATATGGTTGTTAATACCATTGATTAGTTGGTTGCAAATTGTACTATACCTGATCTGTTGTTACATCTTTGTTCCACACATTATATACACATTGTTCTATATTGTGAATCATAACATTACAAATTGCACAATATACCTGATTTAAATCACAGTTGCCTGCAATATGGCCTTCATTCCAACACTTCATGTAGTACATCTATTCGAAAGGTTCTGCAAAGAGGGTCACTATTGTAAGAATGAATTCACCACCTTCAAATTCCACTCTAGTTGTTCCACAACATCAATGATCTAGTCTAGAGACTGAGTGCCACATAATGCATAAAGGAAAGTTTTCTCTTAGGATGGGGCTTAATCTTTCCATAAACTATCTTCTGACCACATTGTTCAATGGTCTTTCTGCATTTGCAATCTGCCTTAAGGTACTATAGAATAAGGAATCATAGTCCACGAATGTGTGCATAGGTTGTTGGACCATTCATTGCAGAGTGACAAACAATTGTTCAATCATCTTGTCTCTCTGAAATCTTCAAAGAAAATCCATCCATAATGCATTGTATGTGGAAAAATGATATGTGGAAATTTTTTTCAACCAATGGACTACTTCTCCTTCCAAAGTAGTTTAAAATACGTGAAATTTATGGGCACCATCTCCCCCTCCTTCAAGTAGATCATACTTTGTATCAAATAATCAAACATGAACATTCAAATCACCTATGCATCCATCATATCTTCTGAGCTACATTTTTTATGTTTGGTGTCCAGGAAGTACCATCGAGTTTGGCCCAAGTTCCCTCTCCATGTCAGATGGTACTAAGGAAAGAAATTCATTTTCCTCACTTTTGTGGCTTCCAATCGGTACCCAAAGGTACCACTTGAGGTTGCAAACTCTATTTGCAATTGCCCTATCCACGTGAAGTCTGGGAGACATGACACACGCTCTGAATCCAAGGGTTGCTCCTTCATGACCTTTCTTATTTGTTCTACTTCAGTCATTCTCTCACTCATTCCACCTATGATTTTGAAGCCTTAAGAGCCTCTCAAACCTCTAGTATCTGGGTAAGCAAGGGGTAAGAAATTATCCCTTTCTCTAACAAAGAAAGAAAATTCTTTGGGATTCATACTGGACCCCAGTGGCATTATTCAAACTCTCAGTGGTATCCACTGGAAGCTCCTCGTCGTGAGTTTGCGTTACCTATTTTTTACTATTTTGTGAGAATCTTTTACCATATCGTGTGGGCATGGTTTGTTTCCATCACCGATACTGTGGACTTTACTAGATTTCCTTATATCCTTATACCCCATCCCATCGTGGTCGCCAAATGTTTGGTTGTTTCATTGCTTCACCACAAATAATGAGTTCAGGGAATGGGCAAATTTCAAATAAAGATTTCAAAAAATGTGATTTATATTTACTATTTAGTACACCAAGTAATTACAGAGCATAACTCACAAAATAAACAAACACTGGATACATTGTACAAAACAAAAATATATCATTTTAGAATTAATTAAAGAGACATTTCTTACATCATATTGTACTTTGAATGCATGCTTCTTTGGATTCTTATAGTATAGAAAATTCATAACATATTGTACTTTGAATGCATGCTTTTGGAATCTTGTAGCATAGACAATTCATAGTTATGACTAGCCAATTGCACTAACTTGTATCTCTTGCTTCTCATCTCGTACTCTCTATCAGAATCGATGTAGGTTCTATGTATTGCTCTCAGGATTCCTATGAATGTCCTAAGAATAAGTACATGACCAAGAAATAGACAGTTTGAGACATCACATGACTAGCTACCAAAAATAATAATTGTCAAAGAATGCATTATCCAAAGAAACTACAAATAAGATCACACTCAGTGGCTAACAGTGCCAATGAACTTTTTGCCTAGAGGCAAATCACATAAAGACTACGTACCATTCTTCATAATAGCATCATATTCTAATTGCATATTAGCCATCCAATTTTTTGTATTATGCGCTTTATCAAAAGAAACATGCTCGTTCTTATCACAAAGACTAGAGGCAACCATTTCATGACAATTTTATGCAAAGGAATCACTATGAGAACCTAAACAAGTACAATGTGACAAAGGTGCATCTAATTTGTTATCTCCCAAAGTTTGCACCAACAATTTAGGCATATTTTTAGTCTCTTCTATTTCAGCCCTCTCATCAACAAGAGCATAATGCAAATCTACATCATAAATGGAATGATTTGCATCATCATTTTGAGCCTATAAAGGCTAAGAAATTGCTTTATTTGGACCAACAATTGGTTGTCCGCGTGTAAAAAGAGGCAACAAAGTGTCATACACATCCTTTAAGCTAATAAATATCTCCTTGGTACATGAAAGTAAGGGCTGAATTGCATCTTCCACAAAAAAACATCATGAATAACTAAAATGCATTTAGTTTGTGGATGATATAGACCATAGAATTTGCTTTTTGAACTCTACCCAAGAAAAATACATTTGACTTCTTTATCATCTAGTTTTTTGCATTTTTGTTCAAGCACAAATGCATATGCCTAATGAGCAAAAACACATAGATGAGAACGAGATCACTTGCAACCATGCCAGGCCTCATATGGAGTGATTGATTGTAGTGATTTGATGGGACACTTGTCATGTTGCACACATAACAACCTCAAGCCAAAAGCTATGTGGTAAGGCATCACTTTTGACCATGCACCTCACCGATTCCATGAGAGACCCATTCTTTCTTTCAGCAACTCCATATTGTTGAGTTGCATATGGCATTGTACAATGATTTTTTATCTCATGCTCAATGAGCAATGCATTAAAATCAAAATACATGTATTCCTCCCTCAATCAAAATGGAGGGTGCCCATTTTACACTCTTTGCTCTTACTTGTGCGTGTGTGTGTGTGCATGCTTGTGTGCTTTCACTCACGCACTTGTGCCATCACTTGCTCACCGTCTTCATACCGGTCCTCACGTCTCCACAGATTGACATTTATGAGGTGTATCTCCCCACATTGGTACTTGCCATTGCTCTAAAGTGACACCAAATTTGGCGCCGTTGTCGAGGAGAGAGCTTGGAGGATGAGCGTGTGATGGTAAGACATAGAGTAGCGATGTTGGAAGGTTAAAAAATCACAATTTTCAGTCTAGTTTCTGAGCTTTTCTCCTTCTTTATCTCGTCCTCATCACCATCTTCTCCACCTTCATATTCTCTGATTTTTCCCATTTTCGACTATATCTTCACCTCATTTTTCATTTGTGGATGTGAGAAAGAAGTGCAGAGGGTGTTGAGCGCTGAAAGGCTGAAGAAATAACCTTGAAATCCACCTCAAATGTGAAGAATCTGAGTGGCGGTATCGTGGTGTGAGAGGAACAGCGTCTAGTATCGTGAGTGTCGTATCGCCAAGTTTGGAGGGTGGTTTTGCATCTACAGGCTGATAGGACTGACAAGGAGAACCCAAGGTACAAATATTTGCAAGAATTTTTGAATTTGGACTTGTCGAGGTATCGTATCGTGCATGCCCACTTGAAATATCGCGATACCATTCTAGTATCGTATCGTCAAGTGCTAGTATCGCGATCGCGGTCGCCTCAGTGGTATCGTATCGCGATGGTCACGGTATCGTATCGTCGACCAAGTGGTATTGTATCGCCAACTCAGTATCGTATCGCCTCCTATTTTGGTATCGTGTCGTTGATCGAGCGATATCGTATCTCATGATTTCCAGTATCGTATCGTGTAGTGGTCAGGTATCGTATTGTCCATTGAACCAGTATCGTATCATGTAAATTTTTGGTATCATATTGTGTAAATTTTTGGTATCGTATCGTGTAAATTTTTGGTATCGTATCGTGTGATTACTGGTATCGTATCGTCTGCCTAAGTGGTATCGTATCGTTCACAGATTGGTATTGTATCATGAGGTTGGTATCGTATCGTGCAAGTTAAAGGTATCGTATCGTGACCACTCCCAGTATCGTATCGTGCAAGTTGGTATCGCCTCGGGGGTATCGTATCATCTAGGTGGTATCATCTAAAGTGGTATCGTGTAACACAAAGGTATTGTATCATGAAAATCTGGTATGGTATCGCCTGTATTGAGCTCCCTAAGAGATCTTGTTTCCCTGTTTTAACCCCCAGAACCCTGAACTGGCATAACATTCTCATACGAAATCCGTTTGCTGTGATTTTGCGTTTGTTGGAAAGCTCGTGGGGAGTACTACCAAAACTTCAAGCTGGTTACGGTAAAATTAATATGTGGATGATTAGATATAGTACTTTGAAGTTGACCCTAAGGTTGGACTAGGAAGTAAGGGGTTCCATAAGATTTTGAGCAATTCAAAGGACAATTTTGGACTTGTAGACAAGGCTTATGAACCTAAGATCAAGTAGACACTGAGGAAGAGATAGATCAAGTATCAACTCATCTAAGGCTAGTGTCAACCACACAACCAAGTCAGGGACTCACAACTGAGTGGTTAGCACTACGTGCTTAATTCATAGACAAGTGAGTCAGAAATGTCATTCAACTGGGAGAGACTCTTGGCTTCTGAAGACATGCATAGTTCAGTACCTAGGAAAGGTTTTATGTCTAGAGTGGAAGGGGAATATCGGATGTCTCTTCAATACGTATCCACTAATTTGCAAGGAATACCCATCTACCTAGATGGTCTACACAGGTTAGTAGCAAGAATGATAAACACTAGAGAATTTGAGATAGTTCTGAGACCAGCTGTCAAGTATGAATGTGGAGTTTACATGGACAAGATGGACTAGATATATGTCGTAACAGAAAACCCTAATGAGATTAAGGAAAGAGGAGAGGTAGAGGAACATGACTCAAGTATTGCAAGCAGACAAAATACCCCAAGATGACTATCTGATGGATGTGTACTTAATACATGGTTCAGTCCTACTCCTACAAACTGATTCATTGACACAAGGAGAAGACATCAGCCCAACAACTATATACGAGTTAAGGGATCCGGAAAATCCATCTAGAGTTACATTCCTAGACCAAAATCAAAGGAGATATTGACCTATAGATGAAGCAGAGAGGTCTAGATTAAAGTACATGGTTCTGCCTATATTCTCTCCTCGAGATTAGTTAACTACCTCACAAAACCCATTCGAGACCCAGTAAAGAACGAAAAATGTGATGTTAGAACAAACAAGCCAACGTAGTATGCCGAATAGACCAAAGGTGCAATCCACCATGCCAGGAATTAATTCCCACAACCAAACTAGCGAGGAAATGGGAAATATGAATAGAACCACTTTTAGGGCAGAACCACCCAAAGGTGTAGGAGCTGGAATACACCCATTAAAACCTGCTATTCCCAACATAGTTGGATCCCTAGAGCTCGACAAAAGATTAAGACCATTCCAATTGGCCAAATGTATGTGAAATCATTACAATGGCACAGGAGAGCCCTAGGACCACATTGCAGAATTCAAGCAGGTGTTGCGAGTGGAGCAAGTGGATGACTTTTTCATGCAATATGAATCCTTTGGGCTAACCCTCATGGGAATAGCCTTAGCTTGGTTTCAATCCTTAGATCCAAATTCCTTTGGCGATATCGACCAATTCTTCCAAGAATTTATTTGGGAATTTACTAAGCGAGGGATCAAGCACAATTCGTCATCCTTACTACATAGTTTCAAACAAGCTCCTAATGAGACAATAAAAAATGCAGCACGAAGTTTTAATCAATACGTAGGTCGATGCCCTGTGACAGAGAGACCTTCTCAGCAGAAAATGATATCCTTATTTTTAGAAGGCCTAACAAATGGAACATTGAGAATCTTAGTATACGTAAAACGGTTGCAAACTTTGAGTGAGTGTCTTCAAGAGTGCATAGATTTGGAAGACAACTTAGCTGAGGATCTCAAAATTACCCAAAATCCTACCAAAACAGAGGATATAAGGAGCAATGAGACCTCTAGTTCAAGTTATGTGGATGAAGTGGCAGCATTAGTGGCCAAGAAATTAGGGGTACAAGGACAAAGGAACTACCAGAACTCTTCCTTGAGAGTGCCAATGTTAGACAGTTGCACACTTTTTGCTGGAGATCATCCATCTCATGTCTGCACTAGGGAAGGAGCAGGGTTATCACAACCTTACCCTTACGATAGACGACCAACTCAGCAGCCTAACATGTACTCTTATAGTGAGCAGAAGTACCCTAACTACAACAATGAAAACTATCCCATGAATAGACAGCCACGACCATTTGTACCACCCCAATGTAGACCATACGTGTACCCTCCTAGAGAACAAGGCAAAGAAGTTCCTAAGTATAACCCAAATCCAGAACCATGAGGAGCAACTAGACCATATGAACATGGAGGATATAGCCAACCTCAACCTATACCAGGACAACAACCACCCCACCCACTAGCTTCGACACAAGGGCAGAACATCACAATACAAGTCGTTTGTCTTGAGTGTGGCAAAGAACAGCTCCTGCGAGATTGTCCCGGACATCCCTCTAGTGCACCAAAGGTTACACCCGTTAATGTAATAGGCTTAGTAGGGGATTCAAGTTCCAGTAGCAATAATGTGGCTCCTATACATGAAGTTACTAGGGCACAAGCCTTACAACAAGCTAAACCAACTGAGCAATCAGAGCCAAGTGAGTCAGGAGAGCCTAGTAAGAGAAGAACAAGAACATGGAAGGATACTAGAGAGAAGGCCAATCTAAGTGGACCAAAAAGTTATCCGAACTAGAAGAAAGCCTTAAAGATGCAAAAACAAAAATAGAAGATATTGCCTCTCAAAACCCCTCGCATGTCAAAACTCCATCCACACCACCTCATCCCCACCCACCAACCACTGTAAATAGACCACCACAACCAGGCTCTGTTCTTGCATATCCAACCCCAGAACACTTGCACATGATGTTCAAGGCATACCAGGCTCGACTTCAAGAAGGGCCAACACCTGCAAACCTAGACAAGAGCTACCCTAGAGCAGATTTAGAGATTGAGCAGACAAAAATGTGCATAAAAATGGTGGAACTAGCTCAAGCTATGCTTGAGTCCAATCAATCGTTCAATCAGACAAATGCTATTACACTGGGTTTGCACTTCCAAGGCTTACTAGATAGATTAGAGCAGTTGGTAAATAAACCTCAAGTTTCTTTACCTCCACAGGCTCAAGCAACTGTTGAAAGAGAAAGCTCATCACCAAAGAAAGCCTATGTTCCTGACTCCATAGATGAGGGAGAACCTCTTTCAATTCAACAACACTCTCAAAAGTTCTTGCGGGAAATACAAGAAGAGAAATGGGCCGAGGAGAAGGATGTTTCCCCTCCTATTTTTGAAATTGATGACCGTCACGATCAATTCCCACAAGACATTCCATCTATTTATGGAGACCAAGTAGAGCAACAAGAAAAAGAAAGTTCAGGATTTGAATCCAATTCTTTACAAGAGTTGCCACAATTCACAGGCCCGTGGGAATCTGAATCTCTCCAGATTAGAGCTCCCACAATATTGATAAAAAACGAAGACTTCATGGTTCCAAGAAACACTGATGTCATGAAGAACACTAAGGTTTGGCGTCATCTCACTGTAGAGGAGCTGCTCAAAGCAAAACCTGAGCTATGGAATTATGTTGAGGATCAGGTTCCAGAACTTGATTCCAATATGCCAAAAGCAGACTCTAAGCAGAAAGTTCCAGAGATACCTCTAGACAAAATAGGAGACATGAGCGAAGGTGAGGAAGGTAATACTTATCTTCCGATCACCTACCAAGGTTACACAACCAAAGCGATCATAGATTCTGGTGCTGGTGTTTCTATTGCAACCACCTCCTTGTGGAAGTAATGGTGTAAACCTGCATTAAGACCAACTAGAATGAAGCTTCAGATGGCTGACGGCCATGTGGAAAGACCTCTAGGATTGCTAGAAAGGATAACTCTAACCACTTGTGGCATAGAGTTTGAGCACACCTTTGCTATATGTGACTTTGGTAAAACTAATACCTACAAAATGATCCTAGGAAGACCCTTCCTACGACAACTACAAGTTGTATAAGATTGGGGAACCAATTCCTTATACTTGCAATGCTTAGGGGTCACAACCAAGGTCAATTTGAAGGATCACACCTTCAGAGATGTACCACCCCTACAGTGGAATTCTATCCACAAGGAGCAAGAAGATTCAATCTCTACGCATTCTAAAAGTTCATCTGATACCTCTTGGATGCATGAAGATACTCATTTGTGGATGTGCAAGGTCGCAAAGGAAGAGGAAAAACGCTTAAAAGCAAGAGAAAAAGGAACTTCTCAAGGTGATAGACCAGTTAAAGACCCAGCCTATACACCGATGATCTTTCTACATGAGGAATTTGAGCCTCATGGTTGGGCACAAAACTTAGCTACCATGGACATTGAAGTCAATGAAGAACAATGGAAACCTCATTGTGATGAGGAGGGTTATGATATTTCAGTGTTCATGTGTCAACCTTTGCTAGAAGAATGTGACCCTAGTGATGTCATAGAAGAAGAGAATGGTGACGATCTAGAGTCCATTGTGATGGATAGTTGCTTTATTTCAGAGGAGCACTATCTAGAAGACATAGGAGTATTTACACAAAAAGAAAAAGAACTCTCACAAGCATCAACACAGTTCAAAGGATGGAAGTGAAGGTGGTCAAAAGAAAAAGAAAAGACAAGGAGTAAAACAAGAAGAGGAGGCACCATTGTTTGAGGTACCAAAAAATTTCAAGAAATATGGAGTTGAAGACCGAAAAATTTTGGTACGAATGCCTAAGAGAGAGGCCACCACAGGAGAAGCATATGATAACAAAGAAATGACAAAAAAAATCGTAGTCACCATCGAAGAGAACGAAGAGAGATGTACGTACATAGGAGATGACCTAAATAAAGAAGAGGAAGTAGAGTTGGTAGCCTTATTAAGGGAATATAGGGACGTGTTTGCATGGCACTATAAAGACTTGAAGGGAGTAGATCCGAAGATTTGTTCTCATACGATCCCCATGGTAGCAGATGCCAAGCCCACCAAACAGAAGGCCTACACATATAATGACACCTATGCAGCTAAAATAAAAGAGGAAATCGACAGATTGATTGAAGCCGAATTCATCTATGAGATTAAGCATACTGAATGGGTGTCCTCCGTTGTAGTGGTGCCCAAGAAGAATGGGAAGTTACATGTGTGTATTAGACTTAAGAAAGTTAATGCTGCCACGATAAGAGATAGCTATCCGCTTCCAATCACTAACCATTTATTGGAGCGTGTTGCAGGCAAGGAAGTTTATAGCTTCCTTGATGGATTTTCACGTTACAACCAAGTAGCCATTGCCCACGAAGATCAACACAAAACAGATTTCGCAACAGAGTGGGGAGTCTTTGCCTTTCGTGTGATGCCATTTGGGCTCACCAATGCACCTGCAACATTCCAAAGGCTCATGTGTCATGTCTTCAAATAGTTCTTGCGAAAGAGCTTAGAAGTATATGTGGACGATTTATGTGCTCATTCCCAACAAAGAAGATACCACATCCCTGAGCTCAGACAGATCTTCAACAAGTGTAGAGACTATCGAGTGTGTCTAAACCAAGAAAAGTGTGTATTCATGGTACGACAAGGTAAAATCTTAGGTCATATTGTTTCTAAGAATGGAATATCAACAGATGAGGACAAAGTGAAATCCATAGTGGAGCTGCCAAGGCCAAGGAATGTTAAAGAGGTACAAGCCTTTATGGGCCATTGTGGATATTACCGTAGGTTTATTCACATGTTTGCGATTATAGCTAAGCCTCTTTATGCCTTGTTGACAAAGTTTGAGTGGAATGACGAATGCGAAAATTCCTTCAATGATCTAAAGAGACGCTTGTTCACAACACCAATACTGACCACTCCAGATTGGAATAAGCCATTCCATGTACATGTGGATGCATCCAATTATGCAATAGGATGTGTATTGTCACAGGCCACTGGTGAAGGAAACCTAGATTTGCCTATAGCATATGCTAGTAGGCAATTGAACGCTACTGAACGAAACTACACCACAACCAAAAGAGAAGGTTTAGGCATGGTATATGTTGTGAAGAAGTTTAGAAACTATCTATTAGCCAACAAGTTCAAATTTTTCACTGATCATCAAGCTTTACTATACTTGGTCAATAAACCTTGCAATACAAGATGCTTAGTAAGATGGTTCCTCTTACTAATGGAATATGGCTTTGAAGCAGTTGTCAAGAAAGGTAAGACTCACCTCAGAGCGGATCACCTTTCTCGCATCACTTCAGGAGAGTCACTGCAAGGAGTGTCTGATGAATTGCCCGACGCTTATCTGTTCAATTTAGAAGTTGTTCCTAAATGGGCAAATAAGTTGGTACCAGTCCTAACCTTTGGACCCACAAATAAGAATGTAAAAACAAATAAAGATGAAATTGTAAAATCACAAAAATATCAAATATTGGTAGGAAGCATGTACAAACAAGATATGGAGGATGGATTAGCTTGTTGTGTCAAGGACGCTGAACATAGTAGTTGGTTGCAACAAGCCCATGAAGGATTTCTAGGGAATCACTATTTTAAGCAACGAACATTGCAAAATCTAAAACGCTTAGGAGTGTATTGGCCTAGCATGGACAAAGAAATTCATGATTGAATTAAAAAGTGTCCAGAATGCAAAGAGAAACCCCCAGTGGAGCATGCGACTCTTTATCACATATCATTAATTCCAGATTGGAGTGCTCCATTGGTAGAATTCAGGAGATCAGGAACATTACCCAATGAAGCTAATCTAGCAAGGAAACGAAGCATAGAGCAAGAAGCTCAAGACTACACCCTCATAGGCGATAACCTATACCGAAGAGGCAGAGATGGTTACTTAAGATTGTGTGTTCATGAATTAGACTATTTGAAAATCTTAGAAACTGCCCATAGCAGTGTTGCAGGTGGAGATTTTGGTCCTGATAGAGTAATTAAGACTATTCTATTCTCAGGACTTTGGTGGCCCACTCTTCATATGGATGCACATACCTATGTGAAAAATGTGACACATGCCAACATGCCCAGTACCCAATTAGAAAAGATGAGATGCCTTTGAGACCAATGATGGGAGGACGTGCATTCTTGAAGTGAGGCATAGACTTTGTAGGTCCTATTAACCCCCCAGCTAGAAACTCCCATGCAGAATACATTATTGTAGCCACCGACTACCTTACAAAGTGGATAGAAGTCAAGGCCACAACAAAGAATGATGCTCAAACAACAGGTTCTTATTTGAGAACGTGTTCACGAGATATGGACTTCCAATAGAGTTAGTAAGTGATAGAGGAACACACTTCTTAAATGAAGAGCACGAATAAGATCCTATGTAACGTTGTCGCAGGGTTTCGTGAAAAGAAGGGAGGGTATGGTGTGAAGGCTCGATTTCTCAAAGCCAGGACACTTGTTTAAAGGGTGTATTCTTGTACGCGTGTACTATGAGCTAGATAAGAACACCATAGAAGTCCTCTAAGAGTAGCAGTACCTAGATGTGAATAAAGAGTTTCAACTCAAATCTAGAGATGTTGAAACGGTAAATAAAGCTTGCATCAGAATAAGATTAAGAAAGCATTCATTTAGGATCAATCTTGATTTAATCTATTATCTCTACTTACAACTTAAATTTCTATTCAAATGTACATAAGTTCCATCCATCAGTTTTGTTTAAGTTCAATGTTTGCTTTTTATTCAAGGTTCAAGTTGGATCAAATGACAAAACTCCCTAAGTCATCATCCGTCAGAATGTCGTGTGTTTTTCTTTTTACGGTTTCAGCAAAAAGCTATTCTGTACACAGATTACTACAGATATATATTCATTCTCTCACATGCTCATTGGAGAAATGTAGCATTTTATACTGTTCTTTCATTCGCATTAGTTATTATTATTATTATTATTATTTTCTCTATCAAAAGTAATTACCAGTAAAATATCCACATACCCACATCTTCAACATGATCTAGAAACCACAACAGTATTTTCATTAAATGTAGCGCAGAGAATTCTTCAAAGCTTTGAGTGATAAAGTATATCAACAAAACTCGAACATGCTCATTACTTCACTTATCCCATAAATAACATCTATATTCAACAGAATTGACTTTTTACATGAGACATATATCAAGAGCATATGTGTAAACCATCAAAATAATACCTTGTCAAAGAAAACTCTTGCCATACACTAATGCGCAAACATATCCAAACGCCAAACTTTCTCAAAAGAAAATAGTAAAGCAAACCTTTCTTCTGTTCCCTCCTCGAAATGTGTACGTAGTGCATGGTACTGAGAGCTCTTTTGAATCGATTTCGTTCATGTATTTCACTGTCTTCTCCCTCAGGAGTAGCCTTGCTTCCAATTCTGAGCAGATTTTCATATAACTTGACCTGCATGTGTTCTCTGTATTCCCATAGGATGATAACGTGAACTTGCAAACTCCCGGGAATTTCTGCTTATAATTGCATTGAAGTATTGACAACAATAGCATTCCAAACTTCATCTTCTAAAGACATAACTCACAGAAACATAACTTGCATCATTAATCTCCTGTGACAGCAAACTTTCCACACTTTTTCTCTTGCGAAGTCAATAAATGTCTTCACTTCCATTGCCATCCTTGCTTGAGACCGCCCTCGACATCAAAGCCGATCGACATAATCAAAAAGCAATTCTCTGATTTCTTTTTCCTGCAAACACTCCGCGCTTTTCAAATCACTTTGTTCTAATGGTTGTTCACCTAAGCCTCATCTTTCAAGACAGAAGTGATTCCTCTTTTCCACAAAGGTTTACATACAAATCAATTTGCGCATATCTGTTTATAGATCATCGGACCCATCATTTTCATTTGTCGTAACAGATTCAGCATCAGTCAGATATTCGATGTCCGTATCAGATCAGATTTATGGAATAACATCGTTGTTATCCTGCTAAGATCGAGCTTTGTGTATCACCTCACAAAAACATTGCGCGAATTAGCCTTCAACTGATCAGATTAAATTTATTCCATCTGCACTGTCTGTTCCAAAATGAATTCTTGGCATTATTATTCGAGCGATCCATTGCTTGGCAAGAACTATGTTTTGAGATATGATGATGAATCGTATAGCATAATACAAACGAGCAATGGAAAATTTCAAGAAGTGATGACGCTAAAACTGCCGATCTTCAGAAACTTTTTCCTCTGCTCACAGAGAAGTGATGACACCCTTGTACTATGACACACCTCCCCCTTTCAGACCTGTAGCACGCAGCTATAATTTCTGCTGCCAGAGATTGTCCCTTCCATCAGCGTCAAATCATCATCCTCAATTCATTTGCGCTAAATGTTTCGCAATGCATATCTGATTAAACTATAAATAACTTCTGTGAATTGTTAGAAAAGACATCGATTGGCCTCGATGAATCAAAAAGATAGAACCGTTGGTGTTTACACAGAGGTTGTTGATCGAATCCTTTCCACAGCAACTAAGCATCATTCGATGTCAGATCTTTTGTACCTTCATATCCTTTAGAGATCAGTTCTCTCTCCTCCTAATAACCAGCAGTGCCTCTCCAAACTTTAAGCGGCCGCCTCTTCTTCAAGTAGCATGCTATTCCCTCGTCTGTCCAACCCTCCTTTTTTTGGCATGCAATCCTACCCACCATATCAAGAGCTGGGGCTCCCCTAAGTAAATCTTCTGTAGCGACTGCGCCTAGTGATCCCCCAAAATCCTACGGCCTGATTTCTGCCTCCTCCTCCTGATGATATCCAACCCAAAAATAGGATCAATCTCTTGTGAAGGCTACCACATCAGAATCTAGAGACCCCCTCGTATCCTGAATGGATTCCAACTCTTCAACATCTTGCCCCATGCGCTCATGTTCTGGAGACTTCTTCGAGAAACGAACACAAAAAGTGCCAAAGCATCCTTCGATGATGTAAAACAGACCTTTGAGAGGAAACACAAAAATAGAAGCAGCCCTGGAACATGGATGACCTAGTCCTATTCGGTTGGGCAACCAGAGAGCATTAACATTTGAATTATACCAGCACTCTATCCATACTCCATCGATTTCGAGTGATTTGCATTGAAAGCTGGCCCTGCTATGATTACGTTCTAGGCAACAACATCATACTCAGTAATTGGCATGAGCTTAAACACCATATCGGCATCCTCCATGCTTCGATATTTGGCATTAAAGTCAATAATTGCACTCTCTATATAAATGTTGATTGAGTAACATGCTTTAATTGTGGTTGTTTCAAAATAATTGCAAGCCTAGATTTCAAATGGCGACCACAAATTATTGACAGAACTCGTAAATAATAAACGCTCTGATTGGGACAAACAACTTCATCATGCTGTGTGGGCCTACCGAGTTGCCTATAAAACGGTACTCAATGCCACCCCATTTCAGATGGTCTTCGGACAAAATGCAGTGCTACCATTGGACTTCCTAATCCCAACTTTAAAAGTAGCACAAGAGCATGAGTGGAATGGACACGAGTTATCCTCTAGGATATTTGATCTAGAATGCTTAGGTGAGACAAGGCTACAATCAGCTGTAGGCATCTATGCTGCAAAGAAAAGGCAAAAGGCATACTTTGATGCACATATCAAAGATAAAGGCTTGAAAGAGGGAGACCTAGTGTTGGTTTATACACTAAAGCAACATGCCCGTAAATTGGAAAAAAGAGGACATGGACCCATGATCATTAATAGAATTTCCACTAGCGGTGCAATTCAATTGGCCACACTAGAAGGTTATATCTTGCCAAACTATATCAGTGGATGTCGAGTCAAGCTATATCAAGAACCTCTGACAGAGGGTATGCTAAAGAGACTCCACACTGCTAAGAAGCAAAAAGAAGAAGAGTTAAGGGTTAGAGAAGAAGCACAGGCAGAGGCTAGAGAACGCACTAGGAGAAATAAGTTAAGATGCCTCGGTCTAGATATCAATCTTGAGGCCCCAAGATATCACATGGCCATGTGTCAAACATCAAGTGTAGTTGCTTCTCAAATAATTGATCGACGTCCATTTGTGACCATAGCGGTAGGATAAGGGAAGAATGCAAGGACTGTGAGAGCATTGATTGACTCAGGTACAACAACTAGTGCAATTAGACTTTCATACTGCCAAGACCTGCATTGAACATTAAGCCCATAGAGGCCTATCTCATAGGATTGGGAGGTGTGGAAACCCCTTGTTTGGGCAAGGTAGAGCTTCCCATCTATCTTCAAGATGTTCCAATGAGAGTCAAAATGCTAGTGTGTGAAGATGAGGACTTACTGAACCACTTGTCTTGGGTCAAGACTGGATCTATGACCATGCCGTCAACTTGAACCTAAGAAGTCAAATCCTTCAAGTTTGGACACATGAACAATGTATTACATTAAAATTAGACTATTGCATGCTCACAAATCCCGAGGTCACACATTCTCTTAGTTCTTCTGAAACCAAGCTTTGCAAAGAAAATGTTGTGTGTGTCAATAACCCTACAAAGCCAAAGGACTCAATCATGGAAGCACAAGCTCAACGTCCAGCAAACCTCTCCTTCTTCATAGACTAATGCAAGCATAACTCGACCAAAGAGAGAAGCAAAAAAGACATCTACTAAATCAACTAGACATGCAAAATTCAAGAAGAAAGAAGCTCATGGCATGAAGCAGATGTGGGTATGGAAAGGAGAACAACCACCAGCTTTGCCACAACCATTCCCATCGAAGCAAGCTAACCATGCTAAAAGAAGCACCAAGAAATGAGGACAAGCTCAATCCCAAGGTCTTCGAGAGATTTGGGTACCAAAGCAATCGATGAAAGCTGACCATAATAACATACAAATTTGGGTGCCAAAGAAACTAGCTACAGCTCAACAAGGGCGATTGCAAATGTGGGTACCCAAGACACTCTTACATGCACAAAACACTATGATCTCCTTCACGAGAAAAATCTCAGTACAGAAACCACGGAGAAGCAAGAGTCGAAACCAAGGACAGAGACCAAAAGAAGATAAAGTCATCTCCTCGTCGGTAGTAAAAAACAACCAAAAAGGGTATGGGTGTGCAAGCCAAAAGTACCACTAGCTTCCACAGAGCCAAAGAGCCAACCATGCTGGATACTAAAATTCAAAAACCACCCAAAGATACAGAGGACAGAGCTTATGTCTATAGGCCCAAATACTATCCTGAAATGGATCCCTATAAGAAGGGTTACATCATTTCAAGATCCACTAGCTACCTCCAACAAAGACTGCATCAACATCCACCAGCAACATTGAAAGCCTCGACGTGCTACAACCATGCGCCTTTGGCATAACCTTGTCTTTTGCACCATTCAGGTCATGCATTTCCAAAGTATGCATTAATATAGGGCCACATTACAAGGCCGTGCATAGACGCAATGAAGAAATCCCAGGCACATGAGATACACTTGACATATGTGAAATGTTTTATTGATACTAACATCTTTCTTCTTGTGTTGTGACACTGCTCCAAAAAAAAAGGGGAGGGGGAGAGAATGAAACAAGCAAGGACATGACTATGTGCTTGAAGCATCTCCGACGTGAACCATCAACAAGGACATCCATCAACAACGGAAGATAAGTCGATGGTCAATCACCATGCTGGAACACACCACGAAGAGATGAATATCGATGGACATTGGACCATGGTAAGAATTGCCTACTTCGACAACAACACAACCATGATATATTAGGAAACCTCTTCGTCGGCATACCCTTGAGCACTTAGCTCAAGACCCAACTTCTTGCACCATAATTCTTCCAATGCATTTCCCAAGTATGCATGCATAGGGCTACATTACAAGGCCATGCACAAAGCACCTATCTTGTTCAACCCATGCACTAATGCACTTACCCATCATCCATTATGTGTTAAAAGTACTTGGCATGAAAACGAGGAAAGCCATCTTTGGAAGAACCAGAGGACATCACGGTGACAACAACAAGAGCCAGGAAGCAATCCACCACGAGAGTTGCTCATAATGGACATTGACAACCTCTTTTGAGTACCTCATAATTTTTGAAAGCTCACTCTCACATAATCCTAGTAGGAGATGGTTGAACCATGCCTTAAGAGAGAGGATTAGCAAGTAATCCTCAACCATGGCTTTTGGGGCAAGTGGTTAGCCCATCGCACTCCTAACCGGGAGGTTGTGAGTTCGATTCCCGACATTGGTATCAGAGCCTAGTTGAGAAATTGGGCGAGATGGAGGTTCGCATCTCATTCGTGGGCACTTGGAAAAAGCGCTTATCTGTGGTGAGTGTGAAACTGGCCTTGGATGAAGGTGCATGGGCATTTGGGCACCCACGGAGGGTGGGATAGGTCCAAATTTGGTCCATGTGCTGGAGTTTGAGGTTGGTGGAAGTGCTCATGCATGGAAAGTGGGTCCAAGAGTTAGAAGAGTTCACAAGTGAGCATTGAGGACAATGCTCAGTCTAAGGGGGGAGGAATGTCACATAATCCTAGTAGGAGATGGTTGAACCATGCCTTAGGAGAGAGGATTAGCAAGTAATCCTCAACCATGGCTTTTGGGGCAAGTGGTTAGCCCATCGCACTCCTAACCGGGAGGTTGTGAGTTCGATTCCCGACATTAAAGTGGAATATATTCCACTACCAGAGCTCTTTTCCTTAGAGGAGATTACACACAGAGAGACACACAGAGAGAGAGAGAGAGAGAGAGAGAGAGAGAGAGAGAGAGAGAGAGAGAGAGAGAGAGAGAGAGAGAGAGAGAGAGAGAGAGTTTCACTTTCTCATTTTGTCTCTTCAAGATAAAAGGGCACTCTTCTATCAAAGAAGAGAGGGAGACCAGTTAATCATGGTGGTTAGATTGAGTCTCACCTATAAACTCTAAAGAGAAGCAAGTATGTTTATTTCCAGTGATGATCCTTGACTAGATGAGATGATCTAGTTATTGACATTAGAGAAACTGGGAATAGAGTTATCACTTCTCTCTTTAGGGTTCCTAGGAGATAGAGATATATCTAACCTATTAGGGTATGAAACTCTTAGTTGATGCTTCATCATGAGGATGATGTGTGAGCATCAGTTAGGAGAATGTGTACTTAGGGATTATCTAAATCTCAAAGGGAATGCTTTTGCATTCATATGGCAAACTAAAGGGAAGAGAATATTTTTTGAGTTTGCACTAGTGCCAATTGATGCTCTTCCAATAGAACTAGGATTCTATGGTTTAGTATCTCCATTATGATATAGTCAAGCGTATAAGCTTGGCATCTTACACTTTCCTTTAATATTATTACTCCATAGAGGATACATCATATGGACTTATGCCATTTTGGTGATCTTATATGTTATGGGAGTGATAATTTTGGAGTTGCATGTATGTGGGAGATAGTAGGCACCACTCAGGTGGTTTTCCACCTTTGAGATGATCTCATATGAGACTTCTTAAGGGGAAGGATATGGGGAAACAACACACAGAGATGACCATGTACATAGAGTACATGGGGTTCAGGGGAGTCCGAGCACTTTCTTCTACCATTACGGACATTTCATTTACATTTTGGAGGACGAAAATGCTCTTAAGGGGAAGGAAATGTCACATAATAAGATTTTAAGGTATGATGATGTTACGGAGGCTAGAGCAATACCTTGCCACTTGGCAAGATATTGTATGTTGCCTCATTAGGTAGAGATCAAAGAGAGAACTCATACACAGGAAAGGAGTGCAAGGACAATGGCTAGGAAGTGAACGTAACATACTCTCTGTGTGAACGGCTTCTTGACGGGACATGCGTTCTGTTGAGATGACAGAAGAAGGATGATTAGAATTTCATATCACTCACAAAGACACCATCAAGCTGGAATACAAGGAAGAAGTCCATACAAAGGTAGCAATGACAAAATGATGAACCACACAACTACCCAAGCTACAATTGGAAGATGGATCACCCTCGTGGATACATGATGGACACTATCTCTCCACACACTACATGGAACAACCACTACAACAAGGGTCTGTCTGGGACGATAGACTCTAGAGGGGGGGAGTGTTGACAATCAAGGTCACACACAAGCAGCGAAGCGCACCAAGGAAGTGGATACACAAGAAAGAGGAGCATGTAGGGAGCTCCAAGAAGCACATGTCAAATTTTCAGAAGAAATCCCTATAAATATAGTGACTTTTGTCACTAAAAACCATTATAAATACCATTTTACATTTTTACAACTCCATTTTGTTCAAGCCAAGGAGTCTTTGAGCTTGAAGAGTATTAGAAGTATCATCCTACCAATTTTCATAATTTTTAGATTTCGTTTGAGTCCCCAAATAAGCCTTGGAACCTAATTTTTAACTAGGCCGGACACTAGGTCTGGACAGGGCCAAAAGCACTCAAAAAACTATAAAAAGGGCTGGAGAGCTCATTTTAGGGGTTAGCTTGTTGTAGATTTCAGCTTTGTAAGAGAGCTCTTGTGTTATCAAAGTTCTTCCATTGTTCCACTCTTTGCTCTTACTTGTGCATGTGTGTGTGCATGCTTGTGTGCTTTCACTCACGCACTTGTGCCATCACTTGCTCACGGTCTTCATACCAGTCCTCACGTCTCCACGGATTGACATTTATGAGGTGTATCTCCTCACGTTGGTACTTGCCATTGTGCTAGAGTGACACGGGGTCAGGGGGCATATCCCCCCGGCTCTTAGGGCCAAGATGGTAGGACTTTTGGTTGTGGAGATATTGTTGATTGTATATTTTGCCGACTATTGAGTATCTCCCGACTACATTTATCTATGCCAACTCCCCTTGTAAAAGCTATATAAGCATGGCCCAGGTTGAGCTTCACATAGCATTGTGCACTAGTAAGCCCTTCATCTAGTGTCTATCTAGATTGCCATCTAAGCTCCACATTGGGAGCGCACGGGTTGACAGAACCATCATTTTAGCTGCATTACTCTTGGCAATTTGAGAATCTGAGTTCTCTATATCTTAGTCTACGTCTATCTTTGTCTCTGTTTTTTAATCTCAACTTTGTCTATTGATCTATTCTGCTGTGCTGTTATTTTCTTACATGGTATCAAAGCTCAGGAGGCTTTGAGTGGTGTAGAAGGAGAAACGCAAAGGTTGTAGAGGTATCAACGACAAAAGAGAGAAAACGTCAAGCAGTATGTCATCATCTATGACTAGGAATCAAGGTGGTTCGTCGACAGGAGTAGGTGGTGCACAAGCAAGAGAAGCAATGATGCCAATCATCCCAACGTTGCAGATATGACCACCAGCCTTCACAGAAGGTAAAGTTGATGGTACAAATTACACCCTCTGGAAGTTTAAAATTGCTTCTATCCTTGATTCATATGAGCTTTTGGAGACTGTTCTTGGGACTGATCATGAGCCCCAAGAAGCACCTGATCCAAATAATATTGGTCAAATGATTCCTCCTGATGTTGATCTTCTACGTGCTTGGAAACGTAGAAATGCAGATGCACTCTACACTCTAGTTACAAGTACTATTGATAGTGTTCTGACTCTCATTCAGCATACTACCAAGGCTTCTGAAGCATGGAACATATTGAGAAATCAACATGAAACTCGTAATAAGATACGGATTTAGAACTTGGAGAATTAGCTGGCAGCAGAAAGGTTTTCTGATGGGGAGACTGCTAAGGTGTTTATCACTCACATAAAGAATCCATGGGATCAAATGGCAGGAGCAGGTGTACAAAAGTCAAGCGAGGAGCTAGCTCGATGTTGTCTTCAAATCTGTCCACCAAAGTTTGATGGTCTAGTAATTGCTCTCAATACTCAAATAAGACCTCAACCACTAACATTTAAAGAATTCAGTGCCTTACTCATGGAGGAGGAGCTTCGACTCAAGGCAAGGAGTGGTGGCAACAAAGGAGATGTTGCATTCACAGAAAATGCCAAAGGAGGAAAAGTGTACTCTTCAAAAGATGGAGACAAAAAGAACAACAACATAAAGAAGTTCAAGGGAGAGTGTTTTCATTGTAAGAAGAAAGGACATAGAATCCAAGACTGTTGCATCAAGAAGGCAAAAGAGAAGAATGGATCTTCAAAAGTTGGCAAGGGCAAGGAGTCTGCCAACACAGTAGAAACAAAGCTTGAGTTATTTGTTACGATAGAGGAGGTATGCTCCTTGACCGAAGATTCAGGAATGGATGACTCACGGGTGTTGGACAGTGGTACATCTCATCACATGATGAGCAGAAAAGACCTTTACATTTCCTTATAGCATCTAAAGGAGCCCATCACAGTAAAGGTAGGCAATAATGCAAGATGTCCAACAGAGGGCAAAGGTATGGTTTCTTTCATTAACTCTAATGGGGATGTCAAAAACCTTTCAAATGTGTTGTATGTTCCACAAATCAAACAAAATCTACTTTTAGTAGCTTCTATAACTGACTAAGGTCATCAAGTATCTTTCAATAAAACAGGAGCTAAGATTATGGAGAGTAACAACAACATTGTTGGGCTGGCATCAGGAGGAACAACTTGAATGAGTTGTGTTCTCTTATAATCACTACAACTGTGGGCACAAGTAAGCTATGGCATGAGAGATTCGGCCACATCGATACAATGTACTGAAGGAGATGCATCGTAGGGGTATGGTTGCACACCTACCATTGATTGCTGAAATGAAGGAACCATGTGAAGCTTGCATGATGGGAAACAATAGAGGAATGTGTTTCCACAAGAAAGCAAGAACAAGGCACACGATCCTCTAGAGTTGGTGCATGCTGGCTTCTGCAAAAAAAATTTACTATCTTGGTTAAAATGGTACACAACACTTTATTGGAGCTTTTTTCCTGGCCATTAGCTTGTGGATGATAAGGGGTTGATTTCTTATGAGTTACTAGGAATTCATTCATCAAAGTTTCTAGTACTTCATTAATGAAGTGTGTGCCTCGATCACTCACAAATTCAATGGGTAGCCCAAACCTTGTGAATATATTCTCGAAGAGGAACTTGGCTGTAGTTCTTGAATCATTCTTCCTTGTGGCCTTTGCTTCTAACCATTCGGTTAAATAATCCGTGGCTACGATTATATACTCAACATGAGACCCTTTATCTGGAGGGATAATTGGTCCAATGAAATCTATACCCCATCTAGTGAAAGCTCTAGCACTGATCATTGGTCGCAATGGCATTTCATCTATTCGTATAGGATATTTTGTTCTTTGACATATGTTGAGGCAGAATCAAGCAAAAAGAAGAAAAGAAGAAGACAAAGAAAGAAGCTTCACTAAAAAGATACTATATGAAGAGATATCTCTGCAAGAAGCCCCGCAGGGGCACGCAACACCCATCTCTACACAGAGCCCCGCAGGGGCACATACCAAGGGAAAAGCACGCAGGTGGAAGGAGGAACCAGGGCCAACAAGTATCCATGAAGAAGTGCAAGAAGATATCAGGCGGTTCTTGATCAACAGGAGGGTGCTTCAACCTCTTGATCAACAGAAGGTTCAGATCAAGGCTGAAGAGCTACATCCTCATATGTCTACTAATGGCGTGCGTGGCAACCCGATTTAACAAGCAAACCAAAGGAATCAGGCCTAGAGGATGTCAAGATAAATATCAAAAAGGGCCTTTAAAACGGAACGCCAGTCTGACAGACAGGCAAAACGGACGAAGGGTTGCGTGCGGGGAAAAGAAAGTCAACAGGCTTAAATAATACAACAGGGTCTGATGTGTTCAACCAGGACAAATCAGAGGACCACAAGCAAGACAGAGGTCGCTGAATGCGTGTATTTAGACCTCTTGAACAAGCTAAAGCCTCTTAAGGGACGACAGAGACGAAGAGGGGAGAGTGTTGTAGAGCAAAGAGAGCACAAGGCAGAGAAAAAGAAGGGCCCCAAAATTTTTCCGATTTGGACACCCAATTTTTGTATTATAACCATTCTTGTAATATAATTTCCGTTGTAAAAGCACTAGAGGAGTCCTCTAGGTGCATCCCCATAGAAGATTAGTAGTTTATCCATGTAAATTAGTAGGAAATTAGTCTTTTAGTGAATAAAGTGCCGGTCTCTTGTGTGAAAGGACCAATTTTAGGGCACTAGTATATAAGTCAATTTGTGACTCTTTGTAAGGACTTTTTGCCATTGTGAGAATCAAGAGCACAAAAATTCGAATTTGTGTTTTCTCCTCTCTGTATCATCTTCTTTGTGAGCTTGTATGCATGTGTGTTGCTTGGAAAGAGTGTTAGGAAGTGTTGTCTATCCATGAAAGTGTTTGTTTGCTGTTGTTAAGGTGTGTGTGAAGTGTAGGAAGTGCTGAAGTGTAAGAAGGTCCTTCCCACGACTTAGTATTTTGCTCATAACTTGAAGCAGAAGCGTCAGAATTGAGTGAAAATACCACCATTGGATGAGTCTTCTCGAGAGCTTCGAAACACATATGCTATTTGCTATATTTGGAGTTCGGAGTTGAGAGAAAAGCTCAATTTATTGTTGGCTGCTGCACCAAGTATCTTGACACCATGACTGTGAGTTGGAGCTTGTTTGGATAAGTCTTTGCCTTGTTTGCACTCTTTGAGTAACTCTTTTGTGTTGATCATCATTTGAATGCATGTCTTCATACACTCAGCTAGGTTTTGATACTCATCGGATTGATAATTAAAGCGTGAATCCCCACTATACGCACTTGAGGGGGATTGAGGTATAGTCTCTTTCTCCACAAGTCCCTAAGTTGGTTCTTAGGTACACACATCTTTTAGCGCCGTTGCCGGGGAGTGTCGAATCAAACAGAGGCATTCGTGTGATGGTAAGTAGCTTTTTGCATTGAAGCGAGAGGTGGAGTAATGATTTTCTCTTCTTTGGTAAGTCACTTTCAACCGCACTTACTACTTCTCATTCTTGGAGTGTGTGTAGTGAGTTGTTAGTTTAGGGAAGTGAGTGGAATGAGTAGAGTAGGAGAAGTAAGGGAGTACGTTAGGTAGTGAGAGTAGCATTCAATCCTTGTAGTGTTGTTCTATTTTTAGTGAATAGGAAAATTCAAAAGTATAAAAGCCAAAATTGTCATTTGAAAGTCACTTGTGTTTTAAACAAGTATCGTGAGAAGAGCTGTTGAGTATCGCGAGCTACAGTTCGGGTCGAGGGAGCTGCACAGAGCAAGTGTGGTGTGATTAAAGGGTTGAGAGCGAGGACTAGAGGTGAGCACACTCATCTACACTCATGCTTACCACTTAAATTCACTAGTTTAGAAAAAAACGATCTGCGTTAGGTATCGTGAAGGACTTGCAGGGTGTAAAAGGTGTATTTTGGGTGATACAGAGAGTGAGGAGAGGGTAGAAGAACCTGGAAAATATTTGTATTCATTCAAACCCAATTAAAAATCTAGCAAAAAATTTGAAAGAGGGTCAAGTATCGTGTTTCTCCCGCGGTCGAGTATCGCGATACCTGACAAGTATCGTGATCTCCTGTGGTTGAGTACCACGATATTTCCCAAATATCGTGTATCGTGGTTGCCCGATCGCGATACTTCACCAAGTATCGTGTATCGAGTATCGTGTATCGAGTATCGTGTATCGAGTATCGTGTCTCTCCGAGTATCGTGTATCGTGTTCTATCGATCGCGATACTTGCCACAGATCGTATATCGTGTATCGTGTCTTGACCGATCGCGATACTTTCCAAGTATCGTGTATCGAGTATCGCTTCTGATAGGTATCGTGTATCGTGATTTCTGAGGTATCGAGTATCGTAGGGTTCCTGATCGCGATACTTACCAAGTATCGTGTATCAAGTATCGTTTTACTCAGGTATCGAGTATCGCATTTTGGAGTATCATATATCATCTTTCCTGAAGTATCGAGTATCGTGAGAATTCAAAGATCGTGTATTGTGTCCGGCCAGTATCGAGTATCGTGGTGCCCTGATCGCGATACTTACCAGGTATCGTGTATCGTGGTCCCAGATCAAGTATCGTGTATCGATTCTAACCAAAGGTCGAGTATCGTGAAATTTTGGAGCCAAGTATCATGACTTGAGATTTTCTTTTTCAGTCATCTTCCAACCAAATTTCTCTAGAATTCTGACCCATAGTAAAGAATTCTAGAAGATAGAGATTAACAAGGGTTGATCAGAACTGTTAAGTGGATGAACCTGAGATCCGGAAGAACCCTAGGAAGCCGAAGAAGTGTGATCTCTTCTGTAGGAAGTGTAGCTGAACCAAGTAACCGCTCACATTATTCTGAAACCTCTAGTGAGTCAGAGGAAGAAATTCCCATGGCTTCAGAGGACATGCAGAACACTATACCAATGATTGGCACAATGTCAATTATTGAGGGAGAATATCGGACATCTTTAGAATATGTGACCACCAATCAACATGAGATACCTATCTACCTCGATGGGCTAAACAGATCAGTGGCCAGACTGAAGAAGGCTTCAGAGGCTTACATAGTGCCTAGGCCAGTAGTCAAGTATGCAGGGGGATTTTACATGGACAAAAGAGATATTCAGTATGTGGTTACAGAACACCTTGAAAACATTAATGAACTTGGGGAAGAAAATAATGCGTCAAACCTAAATGAGGATGGGAATGAAGAGCAAGTAACCACACCTAGAGGGAGATCTACTGTTGCTAGGGTCTGGGGAGGAGACCTGATCCCCCAAGATGACTCCCTAATGGATGTATACTTGATCAATGGAATGGAGCCTCTCCTTAGAGCACATTCTTCAATATGGGAAGCAGCCCCTAATCCTGTCACTATCTATGAGTTGCAAGATCCTGACTTTCCCACAATCATCACATATTTGGATAAGAATCAGAGAAGGTATTGGCCCCTAACAGAATTCGAAAGAGTCGAGTTGAAATATCAAAATATTCCAGTGTTTCCCCCTAGGGACCAAGCCACTACTTCACGAAACCCACTTGGAACATTCGAGAATGACTCATATCAACAGTCAAGACAAACACAACAAACCCAACAAACACAAATCCCGATCAGACCACATGTACAGTTTGCAATGCCTGCAAATAACCCTAATTACCGGCCTCAGCCACCTGTTAACCCAAGACATGGGATTCCTGTCCCAGATAGACCACCTGTAGCAAGAGGACCAGGCATACCCATAGGAAGACCAATTTTTCCAGTAATGCCTAGACCGCCCGAACCAGGAAGAAGATTAAGGCCAATTCAAGTTGCCAAATGCATGCGAAACCACTATGATGGCTCTAGTGAACCTTACAATCATATAGCCGAATTTAAACAAGTGATCAGAGCAGAACAAGTGGAAGATTTCTTGATCCAATATGAATCTTTTGGTCTAACCTTGACAGACACTGCGTTAGCATGGTTCCAGCCATTAGAACCTAATTATTTTCAAAACATGGAACAAGTCTATCAAGAAATGATTGAGGAATTCACTAAGTCGGGAATTAAAAACAACTCGTCTTCATTGATTCACAGCTTCAAGCAAGCCCCTACGGAATCAGTGAGATTGGCAGCAAGAAGATTCAAACAGTACGTGGATAGATGCCCTGTGGAAGAGAGACCCACCCAGAACAAAATGGTATCATTATTTCTGGAAGGATTATTGAATGGATCATTAAGATCTCTGGTATACGTGAAAAGAGTTCAAACTTTGCAAGAGTGTATGAAAGAATGTATTGACCTAGAAGACAATCTAGCAGAAGACCTGAAAATACCTCAAGGTAGCTTGAAAAGTGAGGATTCAGCCAGTAGCACATCAAACCCTAAAAACAATGTAGAGGAAATAGCCGACTTAGTAGCAAAGAAACTGCACGTTCAAGGACAGAGGAACTACCCCAATAACCCAATAAGAGTGCCCATGCTTAGAAGATGTATGCAGTGCGGAGGTGATCATCCTTCTCACTTGTGCACTAGGGGAGTAGTCCCACCACCTGCTTATGCTTACAATAGACCAACCGTCCCAGGACCTCTACAATATTGCATCGTAGAACAAAAATACACAAATCACAGTACAGAAAATTGCCCTTACAATAGGCAATCGAGACCAGTACAACCATATGTGAGACCTTATGGATACCCTCAGAGAGAGCAAGGAGGTGAAGCATTGAGATATCCCACTTATCAGCAGCAGGCACCAGTACCACGACCATATGCTTATCAAGGATACACTCAACCACAACCAATACTAGGACAACAACCGCCCCATCCTCAGAATGCGGTCCCAGTGAAAGTGGCTCGTCTTGAAGAAAACCTAGAGAGAGCAATAGTACCAGCCACACCTTTGATTAGTAATGAATCATATGACTCATCTTATGACTCTAGTCAAGGAAGCTATCCCTCTTATGAGAGCTCTATGATAGAATATGGACAAACGTACGACCCATATGCCTATGACTTGGAACCACAAGATACCTCTTATGGATATGAGCAGGAGTATGTGCCAATGATGTACACAACTCCGAGAGCAACCATACCACCCCGACCTATGAATAGGCCGCCAGTACCTAGAGGACCATGTTACAGATGTGGAGGAGATCACTATATGAGAGAATGTACATTGCCAAACCCACGACCACCACAGCGAGTTTGGGAAGGTTACTGTAGTGATTGTGGTAAGGAACACCTATTCAGAGATTGCCCCAAGAACCCCAACAAAGTTACCTCCAATGTGCAAATCAATGTGATAGAAGTAAAAGAATCATCAGAAAGCGGTAAAGAGTACACTGTGCCATTGAAAGTGATAACAAGAGCAAGAGCTAGAGAAACCCCAGAAAAAGCTGAAAAACATAATCAAAGCGATAGAGAGGTGAACACACCTACACCTCAAATAGCTGAAGGTTCGGAAGAGCCGGAGAAAAGTGTAGTAAGTAAACGAACACAAAGATGGAAGAACCGAAGAGATAGAATAAAGGAAAAGAAACTACAAGTAAAGAAGGAAAATGAAAAGAATGAACAACCTCAAAAAGAAAAACCAAAACTGGAAGAAGAAAATAAGAATGAAAGGCATAAAAAAGATGAGATAGGATCGGTTTTAGTAGATCCCATGCCGGAAGAGTTAGCCATGTGGATTCAGGCTTACAAGGCGCGAATAAGAGCAGGACCCCCCATCGACCAACATGAAAGAGAATATCCTAGAGGTGACCTAGAGAAAAAAAGGTTAGAGATATGCAAAAAACTAATTGAAGTAGCTCAACAAACTTTAGACAAACCTGTTCTTCCATTACCTAGTTCACGAATTCTTGAAAAAGAATTCCAAGAGTGCGTCATCCCTAATGACACCAAAAAAACTAAAGAAGGTGAATCACATAATGGGAATTACTGCGAGGATAAAAGAGAAGAATCCATTATCCCTGAAGTAGAAGGGGAATGGCCTAAAGATTTGTGGGCTAGAGTCCAAGAAGACAGATGGAAGAAAGTGGAAGGAATTGAACCGCCCTTTGAAGAGATAGAAGCAGAAGATGGAATAGAGGAATCAATACCTGAATTGAATTCAGAAGAAATCTTACCAATGGATCCAAGTGACAAAGGAGATGACGGAGTAAAAGCTTTGCCAAATTACACAGGAGAGTACGAACATAATTCGGAGTTATATTGCATTCCCTCAATAAGGAAAAAAGAACCAAACCCATCAGTCGAAACATCGGATATCATACAACATCTCAAAAAAGTAAAAATCCCTTGTACTCTGACATTGGAAGAACTTTTGAAGATCAAACCACATTTGAAGGAGAAACTGACTAGTCAATTGGGGATCAAAACTGAAGAAAAGGAGATATCTGATGAAGTGAATACAGTAAAAATCCCAGTTGATAAGGTTGGAGATTTCAGTGAGGGAGATGAGGGAAACACTTGCCTTCCGATTACCTATAGAGGTTACACCACCAAAGCCATCTTAGATTCCGGGGCTGCTCTAGGAATTGCTACTAGAGAAATCTGGGAGAAATGGGGAAAACCAGCTTTAAGACCAACACGCATGAAGATACAAATGGCTGACGGACACACTGAAAGACCCTTGGGATTATTGGAACGAGTAGTTTTTACCACATGTGGAGTTGAATTTGAGCATACCTTAGCAATATGTCAATTTGAAAGGGCGAGCAATTATGAAATGATACTTGGGAGACCTTTCATGAGACAGCTAAAGGTTGTGCAAGATTGGGGAAAAGACGCTGTGTATCTACAGCATGAAGGAACCACCACGAGAATAAATCTCCACACATATACATATCAAGATGTTCCCCCCTTACAATGGAATCAAATTCATAAGGAGGAAGACAATCAGTCAATTCACAGCATAGGTTCTAGTGACCAATCTTGGATGAACGAGGACACTCACCTATGGATATGTCAAACTGCAAAAAAGGAAGAGGATAGAAGAAAGGGATGGCAGCAAAGGCAAGGAGTAGCTAGGTCTATACAAGATCCAACTTACATGCCTCAAGTCTTTTTGGATGAAGAGTTTGAACCTCACGGTTGGATGGAGATTTTAGCGACCCTTGATGTATGTGTGAACGAAGAAGTAATAACTATGAATGAATGTATTGATGAGGAGGGATATGATGTTAGTCTATATGTGGTAGTCCTTCAGGAGGCTGAAGAAGGAGAAGTCATAGAAAAGGAATGGAAGGAAGACTATGAGAGCATTGAAATGGAGCAAGAACATATGGAAAAAGAAAATGAAACTCAAGAAACAAGTGTCATAGCTAATGAAATAAATCAAGAACCAACACAGGAAGAGGAGCTTGGATTAGAAAGAGCAAAAATTGATGAAGAAAACAAGCCTCAAGACCAATTTGAAGTGCCCGCCCACTTCAAAAAATATGAAGTAGAAGAGAGAAGAATTGCTATTCAAATGCCAAAACGAGAAGCATGTTGATATATTTAGGTAGTGATGTGTGTGAACACTCTAGGACCGCCGGGGCACTTTTTTCCCTCTTTAGGAGGTTTTTTTCCCCCGGCTTGTATATACGCCTATTGCCCTAATGGGCTACTTATCTTTGTACATTCTCTAGTAATACATTCAGTCTTGTGTGTTGTGCTCCAAGCTTCTTCTTCTTCCTTGTGCTGTTCGCGTGCTTCCGCAGACGTCTATCTCCAACAATTGGTATCAGAGCAGGTCGTCGCTTCTTCTAGGGCGCCGTCGACACTCCTCCGTTTGCAGTCTCAGATTCGCACGAAATTTGGTGAGCATACTCAGGGTGTTTCCGAGATCAAAACAGCTTCGCCTTGTGGTGCCGAAATCGCGATCTGAGCTCGTTTCGGCCTCCGAACGCACTATCGCAGTGCTTATGCAGGCTATTTCGTCCTTTTGTGCCAAAGGTATATACCAGTTTCTGTTCGCCAGTTTAAGCGTCTCGAAGTCTGCTACAGGTCTAGCAGAACTCGTCTTGGCAGTTCTGTTCAACTTTTTGAGATACAGTCAATTTTTTGCATCAAGGTATTTTAGTCACCGGCCATGGCTGAAAGCACTGATGTATTCCGTATGTTGGCTGTTGAGGATAAGTTGGATGGTACCAACTACCCATTATGGGCTTATATGATGCGACATGTACTGGTTGCAAAAGGATTGTGGAACATTGTGCAGGGTGTTGAAAGACGTCCTGTTACACCTGTAACAACAGGTACTGCAAATACAGGTGTTGGAGCTGATGAAGATGGTGTCGAAGATGATATTTCGCAGATTCCTGTTCGTGCTGCTGTTTCTGTTGCACCTACTACAGAGCAGATTCGTTGGGATGGCAGAGATGCCCAGGCACATGCACTGTTAGCCTTGTCTGTCAAACGTGCCATTATTCCTCACATTCGCTCTTGCAGAACAGCAAAGGATGCTTGGGATACACTTACCACTTTGTACCAGGCTAGGAATGAGGCTCGTGTTGCTTACCTCCGAAAACAGTTGGAGAGTGAGCACATGAATGAAGGTGATTCTATGGACAGTTTTCTTACAAAGATCAAAGACCTGAAGGAACAATTGATTTCTGCTGATGAGGTTATACCAGATAGCTCACTTGTGCAGACCGTTCTGAATGGTCTTCCTGATTCATATCAGAGTTTTGCCTCTACTCTTCGGTTGATGATGAAAGGCAATCCGAATGCCTTGTCATTTGAGGAATTAGTCTCTGTTCTGTTGCAGGAAGATCAGTCCAGGCAGAACAGGTCCATTATGCGTGTTGCAGATCAATCTTTCCTGGCTAGCCAGAAGGGCAAAGGAAAATGGAGCTCTTCTACTAGTAAGCATAAATCTGCAAATGCTGCACAATCGAAGAACCAGGATAAAGATGAAAAGAAATCAGAAAAGCAGAAATTGTTCTGCAAGTACTGTAAAGGAAATGATCATATTATAAAGAACTGTCCAAAACTGGCTGCTAAAGAGGCAAAGAAGAAGGAGGCTGGAATGGTTGTTGCAGAGGCCTCTACACCAAAAACAGAGTCTGCAAATCTTGTGCAGGAAGAAGAATGGGCGTTTACTACTGTCTGCAGTTTTGACCCATCTTCTCATGAACAGTGCATGTCTGCAGTAGACTCAGATGTTTGGTACTTTGACAGTGGGGCGACCAAACATATTACCTCGCAGCGCAGTTTCTTCTCTTCACTCAAGCCTGCCCCTACAGGGAATACTGTCACATGCGCCAATAAATCCTCTTATCCTGTTATGGGAGTTGGTAAGATCATTCTGACTACTGCTGATGGTAGTTCTTTCACTTTGTCAGATGCTTTATTTGTGCCAGGGATAAAAAAGAACCTGTTATCAGTTTCTGCATTAGCCAAGATTGGCTTGGTTGTGAAATTCGTTGATGACAGGTGTACAGTCCATGATCTCTCAAATGGCGATGTGATTATTGCTTCTGGCATTTTATGTCGTCGGCTGTATAAGCTCATAGACTATGAAAGATCTGTGAATGATTCGACATGTGCAGTTCATGATTCTCAGGCTATGTCAGATGCAAAGCTTTGGCATGCACGATTTGGTCATCTGAATTTTGCTAGTTTGTTACGCCTGCAGAAATCCGAAATGGTGTCCTCTTTGCCCAAACTTGAGGCACCTGGAAAACATGTTTGTGAAGGCTGTATTTTGGGCAAAATGCAGCGTTCTTCCTTTCCAAAAGATGGTTCAGTTCGGGCTACGCAAAAATTGCAGCTTGTACATAGTGATGTCTGTGGTCCTATGCAGACACCCTCTTTTGGAAATTACCTTTACTTCGTGACTTTCATTGATGATTTTTCCAGGCATGCATGGGTATATCCACTCAAAGCAAAGTCCGAAGTGTTCACGTGCTTCAAACAGTTTTTGGTTTTGGCTGAAAATCTGTCAGCATGTAAAATGGGCACCCTCCGTTCTGATCGAGGGGGGGAATATATGTCTTCAGATTTTAATGCATTTCTGGCTGAACGTGGGATAAAACACCAGTGTACAGTGCCGTATACACCTCAACAGAATGGAGTTGCTGAACGAAAGAACAGGTCACTCATGGAGATGGCGAGGTGCATGGTCAAAAGTCAAGCTTTACCACATAGTTTCTGGCTTGAGGCTGTCATGTGTGCAGCATATGTACTGAACAGGTGTCCCACTAAAGCGTTGCAGTCTATCACTCCATATGAGGCTTGGCATGACCGCAAGCCATCTGTTGCTCATCTGCGTGTTCTTGGTTGTTTGGCATATGCATTAGTGCCTGAACAACATCGCAGAAAATTGGATGATAAGGCAGTAAAATGTATTTTTGTTGGGTACAATTCTGAAAGTAAAGGCTATCGTCTGTATCATCCACAGACTAAACGCATTCTGGTTAGCCGTGATGTTGTCTTTGTGGAAGATGCTATTCAGCCATTGCTTTCATGTACTAAGGAGACATCTGTTAGCTCCAAAGACATGTATGATACTTTGATGCCTCTTTTTACAGGTGGACAGGCTAGTGCTGGTCCTAATGAGGCAACTTCTCAACCTTTGCAGGTTTCATATGATGATGCAGATCATTCCATTTCTGATGCAGATTTACATGATGCACTTGTTGATGAGAGAGCTGATATTGAGCAGGCAAAAACTATGCCAAAATGGCTGGTGCAGACTTTGCATGACAGCAAATTAGATGCACCTTTGTCATATCGTACTCGTTCAGGCTCTCATAGTGCCTCCTTTGCATCAGATTGCTATGCTATGGCTGCATCTAGTCTCTGTGATGAGAATGAGCCTGTTTCTTTTGATGAAGCACAAAATTCAGAAAATTGGATGGCTGCTATGCAATCTGAATATGATGCTATAATGAAGAATGGTACATGGTCTTTATGTGACTTGCCTCCTGGCAAGAAGGCCATTGGCACTAAGTGGGTATACAAGCTGAAGCGTAAACCTGATGGTACAGTTGACAGGTATAAGGCTAGGCTTGTTGCAAAGGGTTATGCACAGGAAAGAGGCATTGATTTTGATGAGACCTTTGCACCTACATGCCCTATGACTACTGTTCGCAACATTTGTGCACTTGCAGCCCATCATGGTTGGAATGTACATCAGTTGGACATTAAAACAGCATTTCTGAATGGTGACTTGCATGAAGAAGTGTATGTTTTTCAGCCCCGTGGCTTTGTGCAGAAAGGGCATGAAAACCAGGTTTGCAGGTTAAAGAAGGCATTATATGGTTTAAAGCAAGCACCACGTGCTTGGTATGAGAAGATACATGCCTATCTGATTGCACATGGTTTTGAGAATAGTCCAACTGAAAGCACCTTATATGTTAAGCGTGCTAATGATGTGCTTCTGATCATTGTTGTCTACGTTGATGACATGCTGCTCACTGGTCCTATTGAGACACATATTGCTGATTTTAAGGCTGATTTGCATGCCTCATTTGAGATGTCTGATTTGGGGCATTTGCATCACTATTTGGGCATTCAGTTTATGCATATTGATGGTGGAATGGCTTTGTGTCAAACAAAATATATTGACACATTATTGCAGCGTTTTGGCCTTGAAGACTATAAGCCTATTGCCACTCCTATGGAGACAGGTTTACGATTGAGTCTTCATGATGCTGGAGATGCATTTGATGCTGTTCTCTATCAGCAGGCTGTTGGATGCTCGATTTACTTATGCATTACTCGGCCAGATATTCAGTTTGCTGTCTCACAGATGAGCAGGTTTATGCATTGCCCAGGAGTCACGCATTGGGAAGCGGTTAAGCGCATCTTTCGCTACTTGAGTGGTACTCGGCTACTTGGGTTGTTTTATCCCAAGGGGGGATCACTACCGCCAGATTTGCATGCTTTTTCTGACTCAGATTGGGCTGGTTGCTATGACACTCGTGTGTCCACCAGTGGTTTTTGCTTCATGCTTGGTAGCTCATGTATATCTTGGTTGAGCAAGAAGCAGCCTACTGTGGCCACTTCCAGTTGTGAGGCTGAGTATAGGGTAGCTTTCACAGCGACTATTGAGTGTGTGTGGCTCAGACGCCTTATGGCTGATTTGGGTGTTGGCCAGTCTTCTGCCACCACCATCTTCACTGACAGTCAGAGCGCATTGGTAGTTGCGAGGAACCCTGTGTTCCATGCTCGCACTAAGCACATTGAGGTGCATTATCACTATGTCAGGGAGAGGTTCTCTGCTGGGGAGATCAGCTTGGCATATGTGCCCACGCATGAGAACATTGCAGACCTTTTCACGAAGGCTCTGCCTAGGGAGAAGTTTGAAGCTTTCCGCAAAGCTTTGGGCTTACTTCCTTTTGTGGAGTGATTTCCACATAGCTTGGCACTTCCTTATACATGAGTGCCAGCTCCTTGTTCACCGCATCACTCCTAGGGGGGATTTGTTGATATATTTAGGTAGTGATGTGTGTGAACACTCTAGGACCGCCGGGGCACTTTTTTCCCTCTTTAGGAGGTTTTTTTCCTTCGGCTTGTATATACGCCTATTGCCCTAATGGGCTACTTATCTTTGTACATTCTCTAGTAATACATTCAGTCTTGTGTGTTGTGCTCCAAGCTTCTTCTTCTTCCTTGTGCTGTTCGCGTGCTTCCGCAGACGTCTATCTCCAACAAAGCACAGCCGGGAATAGCATATGACAACAAAGAGCAAACCAAGAAGATAGTAGTAACCTTAGAGGAAGGAGAAGAACGATGTACTTTTATAGGATAGGATGTCTCGATGGAGGAAGAACAAGAATTAATACAACTCATAAGAGAATACAGGGATGTCTTTGCATGGACATATAAGGATTTGAAAGGAGTAGATCCTTCTATATGTGCTCATAGAATCCCTATGACATCCGAAGCCAAACCCTCAAAACAAAGACCATACACATATAATGATGTTTATTCAGCAAAGATAAAGGAGGAGATAGACAAGTTGTTAGAAGCTGGATTCATTTATGAGATTGAACACACTGAATGGGTGTCACCTTTGGTGGTTGTACCAAAGAAGAATGGAAAGTTAAGGGTATGCATTAATCTGAAAAAAGTAAATGCTGCCACCATAAGGGATAGTTACCCATTACGCATTACGGATCATCTTTTGGAAAGAGTGGCAGGGAAGGAAGTTTATAGTTTTTTGGATGGCTTTTCAGGGTATAATGAGGTAGCCATTGCTCCTGAGGACCAACACAAAATAGCTTTTGCAACTGAATGGGGAGTATACGCCTTTAGAGTCATGCCTTTTGGACTAACCAATGCCCCAACCACTTTCCAAAGATTGATGTGTCATGTATTCAAAGAATTCTTGAGAAAGAGTATGGAGGTATACGTGGATGATCTATGTACTTATTCAACTATATGATCAGAGCATATCCCTGAACTAGGAAAGATCTTTGCCAAATGTCGACAATATAGAGTATGCCTCAACCTAGAAAAATGTGTCTTCATGGTTCGACAAGGAAAGATATTGGGACATATTGTCTCTAAAAATGGAATTTCAACTGATGAAGATAAAATCAAAGTAATTCTGGATTTACCAAGACCAAAGATTGCTAAAGAAGTACAAGCATTTATGGGACATTGCGGATACTACCGAAGATTTATACATATGTATGCCATAATTGCTAGACGTCTTTATGCATTGTTGACACAGTTTAACTGGACTGAAGAATGTGAAAAAGCCTTTAATGAATTAAAGAATCGATTGAGTTCAGCACCAATCCTTCGAGTACTTAACTGGAATAAGCCATTTCACATTCATGTGGATGCTTCCAAGTTTGCCATTGGTTGCATCTTAGCTCAACCTGCAGATACAGGAAAGCTAGACCACCCTATAGCCTATGCCAGTAGACAATTGAATCAAGGAGAGCGCAATTATACCACAACTGAGAGAGAAGGCCTAGGGATGGTGTACGCAGTAAAAAAGTTCCGACATTACCTCTTGGCAAACAAGTTCAAATTCTTCATTGATCATCAAGCCCTATTGTACTTAGTCAATAAGCCTTGTAATACAGGACGACTAGTACGATGGTTTCTATTGTTGATGGAATTTGATTTTGAGGTAGTAGTCAAGAAAGGAAATACCCACATAAGAGCGGACCACTTATCAAGAATGACACATGGAGAACCACCCATAGGAGTACCAGATGATCTGCCAGATACGTACCTTTTTAACCTGGAAGTATGTCCCCAGTGGGCAGAAAAGTTGATCCCTATACTCACGCATGGACCTAAAGAGGGGATCACTCCAAACCGAACCCAAGACCTATGGAAGATTAAAAACCTTCAAATCATTGCTGGAGGTTTGTATCACAAAGATTCAAGTGGATTACTAATGAGATGCGTTGAAGAGGAGGAACAAGAAATGTGGCTTCAGAAAGCACATGTAAATCAATGGAAAACTCATTTGAATGCAAACGGAACATGGCAAACCCTGAGGAGATTAGGCATATATTGGCCAACTATGCAGAGGGATGCGCATAACTATATTTCAGCCTGCCCAACTTGTCAAGAACAAGGTCCAAAAGAGAATTCTACGTTATGCTACTCTACTGTAGCACCGAGATGGAGCATGCCTCTGGTGAAGTTCTTAAAGACCCAAGAATACCCAGAAGGAGCCACTTTAGCAAGGAAACATGCACTTGTAGACCAAAGCAAGGATTATGCTCTTGTAGGGAAACAACTATTCAAGCGAGGAAGAGATAATCAATTACAGTTATGCATTCATGAAGACGAATATCTTGTTATTTTAGAGATGGCACATACAGGAGCTGTAGGAGGACATTTCTCTGCAGATAAAACGGCAAAAATGATTCTCTTTGCTGGATTATGGTGGCCAACTCTACATCAAGATGCTGCAACATATGTGCAACGATGTGATACTTGTCAACGCACGAAATATCCAATTAGAAGAGATGAGATGCCACTGAAACCCATGATGAGTGCCAAAGCCTTTACTAAATGGGGAATAGACTTTATAGGACCTATTAGCCCACCTGCTAAAGGATCTCACGCCGAGTACATAATCGTAGCCACAGACTATTTGACCAAATGGATTGAAGCTAGAGCGACCAAGAAAAACGATGCAAGGACTACGACCAAGTTTCTTTTCAAGAATGTGTTCACTAGATTTGGATTACCAATAGAAATTGTGAGTGATAGAGGCACACACTTTGTGAATGAGGTAATAGAAGCCTTATTAAATGAATTTTTAGTGATTCATAAGAAATCATCCCCTTATCACCCACAAGCCAATGGACAAGCTGAAAGTTCCAACAAAATCTTGTGTACAGTTCTCACAAAAATTGTTAACAATGGAAAGTCTGATTGGGATAAGCAATTACATCATGCTTTATGGGCATTTTGAGTAGCCTACAAAACAGCTATAGGAACTACGCCTTTTAACCTAGTGTATGGACAAAATGCTATTTTGCCAATTGATTTCTTAATTCCCACTCTTAGAGTAGCAACAACTTATGAGTGGACTGGGCATGAATTATCAGCTCAATTGGATCAAATAGAAAAGTTACACGAAACTAGGTTACAAGCTGTAGCAGGGATTTATGCTGCTAAAAGGCGACAGAAAGCCTACTTTGATGCTCACATTAAAGACAAAAATTTGAAGGAAGGGGATTTAGTTTTGGTATATACTCTGAAACAACATGCTAAGAAGCTACAAAAGAGAGGATATGGCCCGCTGATCATCAATCGCATATCCACTAGCGGAGCCATCAGCTTAACAACCCTAGATGGAGAAGTGTTACCAAACTATATCAGTGGATGTCGAGTGAAAAAATATCTAGAACCATTGACTGAAGAAACAATATCACGACTAATCAGGGGCAAGAATAGACGCATCGAGGAAGAAAGGATACGAGAAGAAGCTAGACAGGAAACACTAGAACGAATTAAGAAACGAAAAGAGTGGATGAGAGAGAGATGAGAGATATCGACAAGGAGAAGAACTCATCCCAATGGCTAATCTTCGAACCACTAAAACCCTAGGTCAAAGAACACAACCTTATTTGAATTTGGGAGCTGGAAAGGAGGACTATCACTTGGTGAATGCTCTCATTGATACAGGAGCCGCAATAAGTTGTATTAAACTTTCATTGATTCAGAAATTTAAGGAGGAATTACGGCCATCCAAGGCACAGTTGAGAGGAATAGGGGGAGGAATTACTCAATGTATAGGTGAAATCACCTTACCTCTACATCTTGGCAACAACACTATGGAACAGAAGCTATTAATGTGTCATGATCAGGACTTACTCGAAGACATAGTGTTAGGTCAAGATTGGATATACGAATATGAAGTGACCATTCAATTGGCCTTAGGATACATCTCAGCAAAGATAGGACATCGAGAGGTATTCAGCATGCTAGGCGAACGACCAATCAAAATCGAAGAAATAGATCCGAGAGCTCACTCTCATAAACATGATGATGAATGTATGTTCACCAGCACTGTGGAAACTCCTTCCTCTAGTATTTCCTATGAGGAGACACAAAATTATGCGTGCATCCCATCTTCTAATTCAACAAGTCACAAGAGTGTCAGACCATCTGAAAACAACCATAATGGAGAATCACACACAAGAGTGAATAAGTCCCAGGATCACCCCAAGTCTACATCCATTAGAATATACCCCATTCCATGCACGAAACATGCTTGGATTAGGAAAGATCAAAAGGATGCATATCTTCTACAACAGAAACACCATCGACTTCAGAACAATCTCGGAAAGAAGCAAACAAATTACTTTAGACACCGAGGTCCACAACAAATTGCTAGAATATGGGTTCCAAAGCAAGTGATAGCCGCCTAACCGGATCGAGTGCAAATATGGATTCCAAAATCATGTGCTCCAGAGACGCCCAACAGAAACGATAAACCACTGCACAAGGAGAACCAATATGGTCTAAGGGCAAAACAACCAAAGAAGGATAGCTACAAGAAAGAGATGGAGTCTGTAGTGGCAACACAAGCCAGTCTAAGATTCAAAAAGCAGATAAAGCAGACGTACAACATGAGAAACACCACATTCATCAGGAATGTTCGAGATAGAATCCGTCCCAACGGAGTAAAGCAGATTTGGATGCCGAAAGACAAGACAAGCTGCATGCATCACCCAACTACTTCAAGTTGCACACATTTGGAGTTATCAGGACCCAAAGTATGCATGATAGAGCCACATTACAAGGCCAAGCATTCGGCACAGTATTCTTCTATTTCAGGATAGTAAGCACATTTTCCTGTCAGGAAATAGGAGCGCACTTGTACATACATTAAGAAAATACCTCAAAGAATAATAACCGCTTCGGCTATGAACTAACTTTTCTGTTTTCCTTTCAGACAAAAACATAAAAATATCTAGAAATATGAAAAATCCAGGTATTACCTTTCTTACACCCACGGGAAGGGACGACACCATTCACATGGAGAATTGCCAATCTAATAAAGGATAAATGAAGGATGATTCTAAATACTATTCGGTGACTAATTACTGCCCTCAATTGAGTGCAGATGACATCTCCCAATTCTGAAGCTACGCAAGAGGAAGAGGTGCAACTTCTCCCATTGGAATCAATAACGAAAGCAAGAGGCCATTGGTTTCTTGTGACCAACCAATAGCGGAACTTATTTTCATGGCAACCATCAAAATCATGGATAGAGATCATTACTTCCCCATTATGTCACAAGACTTCAAGACTCTCGAACAAGGACTACCTCGAATCACGGATGTGTGGACACAGGCAAGAATAGAGGCATTTCTCAAATTGCTGATTTATCTACCAGATTTCTAGAGATGCACGCAAGTGATGAACACCCTTCAGCCTGCATCAAATAAGGCATCGGTTCCTCAAGCACGAGTATTGGATAAATTTGGTACCTGGAAAACCATTCAATTCACTCATGAATTGATCAGCAAAGCTTTCAGATGGAATCAAGAAGGGATCACCAATGTCAAAGAGAAATGTCATGATCCTAAAAAGAGGTCCTTTGTGGATATCAACAGAACAGATATTGAAGATGCTGTCCACCTAGTGCACCAGCACTTTTGTTTCCCAAGTATGCATAGATACACCGCACCGCAAAAGATTGTTGTACAACTATTGTCACATGCGATGAGGCAACTTGGCAATAAAGTGAATACGACTCCTTATGTCCAAGACAGATTATTTGAAGCAAAGAAGAAGTGGGGTCAGAAGAAGTTTCTAAATGGGAGTTCGACTTTGACACTACTTATATATGAGGCTCTTGAAATGAAAAACTGTTTGCGTGAAATGCCAACCTCAAAAGAATTAGCCAAATATGCCAAATCAGCTACGATTCCCAAGAAAAAGAAAGCAGCTATCGCTGTTGAAGAAGCAGGAACGAGTTCACAGAAACCCATGAGGGGTACAAAGCGCCTCAGAGGGGAAGAAGCCCAGGCTACACCTCAATCAAAGCGGACACATACTTTACCAAAGATTCCTGTAGTCCAAATGCCAATCACCAAGAGAGATCTCTCCGCTGCCCTAGAAGAGACACATCAGTACATGCAAGGGCAGGTAAATCTAAATGTTCAAGGTCATCATTACAGACAAGCAAGTCAAGAGAAACAACAACGGAGTAAAGAAAAGACCACAGAACAAACCGCGAGATACAAAGAACTGGGCTTAGAAGATTCAAGCTCCAATGATGAATCTAGTCTTGAAAAAGACACTTTGGACACTGACATACGGACAGAGACTCACGAGGAAGAATGGACGGAGCTTAATCAAATCGAAGTCATGCCAGAACCAACAAGAAAAGGCAAGGAACGAAGAAGAACACACTGAACCAGAGCATGTAATTCAATTAAATGATAAGTCAAAGATTAGTATCAAGGAAGCTCCAATATCGAATAAAGAAGTACGGCCACCTATCAAGGAAGAAATACAAACTACAGTGAACGCGGATTCAAACCTACACACAAATCAAGAGCAGATTGTGATTGAGGTGCCAGATGATACGCCTCAAGGAAACATTGACCACATGGTGGCTGAGCCAAGGATCAAACTTCATATTAGGCAGCCCCACGACACTACATTACATGTGGCACAGGGAAAAGATGTCACAACAGGCGAAGAACCTAGCATCCCTAAAACATGATTAAATGTAGATGTTACACAATTAAAGCCGGTTGTAAAACAAATGATCCAAATGGCCATGGATACACAACAACAGATGATGGATATAGATGCAGATTATGATAAGGCCATGAGGGAAAAGAGTCAATTCCAAATCATGAGTGAACAATTGTCGTCACAACTCATCCAGGCCCATAAAGAAATGGCAACCAAAGAAACGGAGTTGCTCGAGGTAAAAACACAATGTGATACATTGATGAACCAGCATCACCAACTCCAGGCACAATTAATAGATTTACAAAGATTACATGAAGCCAGTGAAGTAGACAAGGAGAGAATAAAAGCTAGAAGCAATCTGCTTCAAACACAACTAAAGGTGTACATGGAGGAGAATGAAACTTTACGAAACAGAAATAAAGAACTGATGAGGTCATTACTTTATGATCAGCCCATTGAAAAGCCGGCGACATCAGAAACAACACAGCAAGAATTAAGAGATCAGGTTGCAAAATATGTAGATTTGCTAAAGCAAGAGCAAGCCCGAGCAGAAGAATGGGAAAAAAAGTACACCCATGAAACAAAGGAACTGAAAACGCAATTACAAAATGTGAACGCCAAACTTGTAAAAAGTTACAGTGAAAACATGGACCATGTAGCAGAAATTGGAAATGAACTGCTTGCAGCAAAAGAATCACTCAGAGCAGCGATGCAAGAAATAAAAGAGAAGAATGAACGCTTAACACAATTAGAGACCCAAGTAAAAGAGAAAGCACCGATCGGGACACCAGTAGAGCCAGCGAAGGAGAATCCTACTAACGAGGTAGAGGTACATCCTCTATCTCCCCCGATTCATCATTCTCCACTACACGAGCAGTTGGAAGACATACATGATGATCATCCAATGCCATACATTGCAGAAATAGGTCAGAAGGAACGGGCACTAGTGGTGTCTCGATTGACAGAAAATTTTGAAAATGAAGTAATCAAAGTAATGAAAGAAGCAAAGATCAAGGGTAAAGACTTGGAAAAGATCATGAAGCCTTTCAACATTCCGTACGGATTATTGAAAGAGAAAACAAGACAATATATAAAGAAAATTACAAAGAAAAGTCCAGATGAGCAGCTAAACTTCAAACATGTCGCATTCGCTTACACTCAAGAAGAATTTGAAGTTGGACAACCTGTTTGGAGAAGGAAGTTTTTGGAGAAACATCCTACACTACGGGTGCATTGGCAAGCAGCACCATATTTCCTACAGGTAAACCCTTCATTTTGTCCTATACCACGCCAAAGAGAAACCAAGGAATTTTTGGAAATGCAAAAAACTGGTACTATAAATAAATAGTGGCTAAATTATCCTATGCTTCCAAGCCCGCCACATAATTATCTTCCAACGGAAGATTATATGGGCAAGACCATCAAATTTTGGCTATAGAGTTATGCAACAGTACCAGATTTAACTATAAAGATGACAAATAAAATACTCAGTATGATACTTACAGTATTGAAAGTTTTCAAACATGCGGCCTATACATTTTTGAATTTCATTGGTATCAATCAAGGAACCGACATACTCATTTTTTATTTGTCTATTATGCCTAGCCGACCGACAATACTGGCTTATTATTCAAGGCTTATGTTTTTGCCAAGCACTTATATGCAAACATTCGAAGAAGCATTCTTCACTGGATTTTTTGAAATTAATTCAGAAGTCTTTTTAAAGATGTCATCCAACCTGAATGCCAGATTAGTGGCATACGAACTAAGCTTCTTCACAGACCATAGACAGCCACCAAATGACGGTGTGAAGGCAGAACAATGGAAACAGCTAATGATACGTGAAGCCAATCTGCTTAATGACATAGAGCAAAAAGTATATAGAACATACGCCTGTCGCTTGTCAAATCCTGTCGGGGACGACAGAGTCCAGGAGGGGGGCAGTGTTGAGGCAGAATCAAGCAAAAAGAAGAAAAGAAGAAGACAAAGAAAGAAGCTTCACTAAAAAGATACTATATGAAGACATATCTCTGCAAGAAGCCCCGCAGGGGCACGCAACAACCATCTCTGCACAGAGCCCCGCAGGGGCACATACCAAGGGAAAAGCACATAGGTGGAAGGAGGAACCAGGGCCAACAAGTATCCATGAAGAAGTGCAAGAAGATATCAGGTGGTTCCCGATCAACAAGAGGGTGCTTCAACCTCTTGATCAACAGAAGGTTCAGATCAAGGCTGAAGAGCTACATCCTCATATGTCTACTAATGGCGTGCGTGGCAACCCAATTTAACAAGAAAACCAAAGGAATCAGGCCTAGAGGATGTCAAGATAAATATCAAAAAGGGCCTTTAAAACGGAACGCCAGTCTGACAGACAGGCAAAACGGACCAAGGGTTGCGTGTGGGGAAAAGAAAGTCAACATGCTTAAGTAATACAGCAGGGTCCGATGTGTGCAACTAGGACAAATCAGAGGACCACAAGCAAGATAGAGGTCGCTGGATGCGTGTATTTAGACCTCTTAAACAAGCTAAAGCCTCTCAAGGGACGACAGAGACGAAGAGGGGGAGAGTGTTGCAGAGCAAAGAGAGCACAAGGCAGAGAAAAATAAGGGCCCCAAAATTTTTCCGATTTGGACACCCAATTTTTGTATTATAACCATTCTTGTAATATAATTTCCGTTGTAAAAGCACTAGAGGAGTCCTCTATGTGCATCCCCATAGAAGATTAGTAGTTTATCCATGTAAATTAGTAGGAAATTAATCTTTTAGTGAATAAAGTGCCGATCTCTTGTGTGAAAGGACCAATTTTAGGGCACTAGTATATAAGTCAATTTGTGACTCTTTGTAAGGACTTTTTGCGATTGTGAGAATCAAGAGCACAAAAATTCGAATTTGTGTTTTCTCCTCTCTGTATCATCTTCTTTGTGAGCTTGTATGCATGTGTGTTGCTTGGAAAGAGTGTTAGGAAGTGTTGTCTATCCATGAAAGTGTTTGCTTGCTGTTGTTAAGGTGTGTGCGAAGTGTAGGAAGTGTTGAAGTGTAGGAAGGTCCTTCCCGTGACTCAGTATTTTGCTCATAACTTGAAGCAAAAGCATCAGAATTGAGTGAAAATACCACCATTGGATGCGTCTTCTCGGGAGCCTCGAAACACATATGCTATTCCCTATATTTGGAGTTTGGAGCTAAGAGAAAAGCTTGATTTACTATTGGCTGCTGCACCAAGTATCGTGACACCATGACTGTGAGTTGGAGCTTGTTTGGATAAGTCTTTGTCTTGTTTGCACTCTTTGAGTAACTCTTTTGTGTTGATCATCATTTGAATGCATGTCTTCATACACTCGGCTAGGTTTTGATACTCATCGGATTGATAATTAAAGCGTGAATCCCCACTATATGCACTTGAGGGGGATTGAGGTATAGTCTCTTTCTCCGCAAGTCCCTAAGTTGGTTCTTAGGTACACAACATACATCACACATTTGAACATACATCATCACATCCTGGTATAAAGTTGACCACCATAATCCAGCAAAGTGAATCATTTTTTTGGTTTTATCAGCCGAAGAATGACCTCCTACTGCTTTAGTATGGGCCATCTCCAACACAGAAATATACTCGTCTTCATGTACACACAATCGTAATTGCTTGTCTTGGTTGCATCTAAATAGTTGTCTCCCTATGAGGGTATAATCTCTACTCTGCTCCTCGAGAGCTCGTTTCCTTTCTAGGCTTGCTCCTTCTGGGTATTCATGTGTCTTCAAGAATTTCACTAAAGGCAAACTCCACGTAGGTGCTATTGTTGAATAGCTTAGCGTAGAGTTCTCCGTAGGTCTTTCTTCTTGGTAGGTGGGACAACTAGTTACATGCGTGTGAACGTCCTTTTGCACCCCTGGCCAATATACTCCTAATCTTTTCAATTCTTGTACTGTACCACTAATGCTTCTATGTTTCTTCCATGAGTTTATGTGAGTGTGTCTTACCCAATTTTCTTGTTTTTCCTCATCTATACACCTCAGTAGAAGTCCATTAGAATCTTGGTGGTATAGGCTTCCTACTACAATGTGAAGATTCCTGGTCTTCCATAATTATTGGGCTTTACCTAAATTAATCCGATCACTAGGTCCATGGGTGAGTATAGGTATCAATTTTTTAGCCCATTGTGGACAAATTTCTAAATTAAAGAGATAGCTGTCAAGTAAGTCATCTGCTACTCGCATTGGGGGTTCTCCATGCATCATTTAATTAGAGATAGGTGTCAGGTAAGTCATCTGCTACTCATGTTGGGGGTTCTCCATGCATCATTTGAGAGAGGTGATCAGCTTTGACATGCATGTTTCCTTTCTTGACCATGGCTTCAAAACCAAATTCCATTAATAAGAGGAACCATCTCACTAGCCTTCCTGTGTTACAAGGTTCATTGACTAGGTATACTAGGGCTTGATGATCAATAAAGAATTTGAATCTGTTCGCAAATAAGTAATGCTGAAATTTCTTTACCACATATACCATTCCTAATCCTTCTCGTTCGGTGGTAGTGTAATTGTGTTCAACTTGGTTGAGCTGCTTGTTAGTGTAGGCTATAAGGTGATCAAGTTTCCCTTCGTCTGCCGACTGTGCTAAGATGCATCCTATGGCAAATTTGGAAGCATCCACATGGATATGAAATGGTTTCTTCCAATTTGGTACCTTTAGAATAGGTGCTGAACTCAGTCTGCTCTTCAACTTATTGAATGCTTTCTCACAATCTTTAGTCCAATTGAATTGAGTCAATAAGCCATATAGAGGTCAAGAAATTATGGCGTACATGTGGATAAATCTACGACAGTATCCACAGTGTCCCATAAATTCTTGTACTTCCTTTGCATTTTTTGGTCGAGGTAGTTCTAGAATGACTTTGATGTTGTCTTCATCGGTGGATATTCCATTCTTAGACACTATATGCCCTAAGATTTTTCCTTGTCTTACCATGAAGACACATTTTTTTGGATTTAAACAGACTCTGTATTATCTATACTTCTCAAAAATCCTCCTCGACACAGGTATGTGATCCACTCGTTGTGTAGAATATGTGCACAAATCGTCTACGTACACTTCCATGCTCTTCTTGAGAAATTCTTTGAATACATGACCCATTAATCTTTAGAAGGTAATTAGCACATTGGTTAGACCAAACGGCATAACCCTAAAAACATACACTCCCCATTCTGTGGCGAATGCGGTTTTGTGTTGATCCTCTGGGGCAATTGCAACTTGGTTGTAGCCAGAGAATCCATCAAGGAAGCTATAAACTTCCTTACCTGCCACCCTCTCCAAGAGTTGATTTGTAATGGGTAAGGGGTAACTGTCGAATGGTGGTTGCATTAACTTTTTTGATTTCGTAAATGAATCTTGTTGCCAATAATTTGTCTATTTGTTCCTTAATTTTGGCTGAGTACACATCATTGTATGTGTATGGTCATTGTTTGGACGGTTTAGTGTCAGGAGTCATGGGAATACGATGGGAAGAAATAGAGATATCCACTCTTTTTAAATCCTTTTATGTCCAAGCAAATACATCCCTGTAGTTTCGAATCAATTCTATAAGATTTTGTTCTTTGCTTTCTGACACATCTTTCCCTATGTAGGTACATCTTTCCTCTTCTCCTTCTATGGTCGCTGTAACTTTTTTAGTCTGTTCTTTATTATCATATGCTACTCCTTCTTGTGCTTGTTGTTTAGGCATTTGGATGACAATTTTCCTTTCCTCCACTTCGTACTTTTTAAAATGTTCAGGGACCTCAAACTGCTCCTATGGTATATTCTCTTCTTTGATGGTCCCTTTTAAATGGATATCTTCTGGACTCTCTTTTTGTTCTTAGGAAGAGTTGTTTCCGACACCAGTTTCTTTGTGTTCTTTTCTAACTGAAGTCCTTCTTCTTGAGTTTCAGGTTCCATTTCTATGCTTTCATAATCCTTTGTCCACTCCTTCTGTATCAATTCTCCTTCCCCTATCTCTTGTAGCACCACCATGTATAGACTTACATCATATCCTTCCTTATCTATGCACTCGTTTAGTGTCATAACTTCCTCATTGACACACACATCTAATGTGGCCAATATTTCCATCCATCCATGGGGTTCGAACTCTTCATCTAGGAACACTTGTGGCATGTACAATGGATCTTCTATTGGCCTAGAGATTCCACAACCTCCTTTCCATGTTAGTCTTCTTTCTTCTTCCCTCTTAGCTGCCTTACACATCCATAGTTGGGTGTCCTCATGCATCCAGGATTGGTCTTCAGATCCCGCACTATGGATTGATAGGTCATCCTCTTCTTTATGTATAGAGTTCCATTGTAGAGGCAGGACATCGTGATAAGCGTATGTATGGAGGTTTATTCTTGTAGTTATGCCCCTATGTTGCACATATACAACATCTCTACCCCAATCTTGCACTCCCCTTAGTTGTCTCATAAATGATGTTCGCAAGATCATTTCATAATTACTAGCTCTCTCAAATTGACAAATAGCTAATGTGTGCTCAAAATCTACTACACATGTTGTCAGCACTGCATTTTCTAGTAATCCAAGGGGTTTTTGGATGTGACCATCAATTAATTGTAATTTCATTCTTGTGGGTCATAATGCTGGTTTTCCCCACTTCTCCCATATTTCTTTTGTAGCTATTCCTACTCTAGATCCCGTGTCTAGGATTGCCTTTGTGGTGTAACCGCAGAGAGTGATGGGTAAACATGTATTACCTCATCACCTTCATTGAAATCTCCCACTTTATCTATAGGGATTTGAATCCTATGCGTATCTTCATTGGCCTCCTTGTTAAATGTTTTTACTTCTCTTTGCATGAGTCGCTTAGCTAATCTGCTCCATACTTGTGGTTTGATTTTTAGTAATTCTTCTAGGGTTATCAAACATTGCACTTTAGTCTCCTTTAACTTTTGTACTATGTCTGATGTATTGCTAGGAAGTCTTTTCCCTTTCGTTCTTACTGTTGGGGCATGATAAAGTTCAGAATTCTGCTCATATTCTCCCATGTAGTTCGGTAGTGTGTTTATGCTTTCTACTTCCTCAGAACCTTCCTCACAATTCATTTCATGATTCATCCTCCCTAGGTTCTCATCTGCATCCAACTCTTTGAAAGGTGGATTAATGTCCTTGGTTTTTCTCCATCTCTCTTCTTGGACTTTAGCCCATAAATCCTCGGGCCAATTAGCTTCTACTTTGGGAATCATCGAACTTCTTTCCTGCTTTTTAGTGGCTATGCTTTCCGCCTTCTCTACAATTCTTCTGCCTTCTAGAGGGCCATGAGCTCTTAATCCTTCTTGAAATTCTCTATAAAGTATTCTCGTTTCTAGAAGGTCTTGAATAGGTTTTTCCATTGTGTTTTGAGCTAATTCGATCAATTTTTTATAGATCTCCAACCTTTCTCTTTCTAAATCCCCTATAGGGTAACTCACTTCATGTTGTTCTATACTTGGTCTTGCTTTGATCCTAAATTGTTAGGCATTTATCCACATGGCTAGATCTTCAGGCACGGGATCAACTAGCACTGACCTTGCTTGTTGTTTACATTGCTCTTTCTCCATGGTACTAAAATCCTTTCTAGGTGTGGGGGCTGTAGTTGACTCCTCTTTACTCTTCTCTTCCTCCTTTTGTTGAGTCCGCTTGCTTCTTAGCTTCTCCTCAAGCTTTCCATCTCTGAGTCTGTTTTACCTTTGAAATTTCTTCAGATTCTTCTGAATCTGGCAAGACTTGAGGTAGTGGAGCTTCTAGCTTGTTGGTTATGTGTCTAGTTGAGTCTAACTCTTCTGGTCCTTCTTTAGTCTTGCTCTTGTAATTGCCTTCAGTGGTACCGAATACTCTTTGTCACTTGCAGAGGGCTCTACTACTTCTACCATGTTTACTTGGGTGGTGTGGCTCATCTTGTTAGGGTTTTTCGAGAAATCCCTAAACAAATGTTCTTTTCCACAATCACTACAATATCCTTCCCAAACCTTATGTGGTGGTTGATAGGGAAAGGTGCATTCCCTAATGAAATGGTCTCCTCCACATCAGTAGCATGGTCCTTGAGGGATTGGGGGCCTAATTACATGTATAGAAGGTGCTTGGGCTCTTGGATTTGTGTACATTAGAGTAGCATATTTAGCTCCATATCCATATGATTGATCATAGGTGTCTTGCCCATATGGGTATTGCTCGTAGGCCTACTCGTAATTCATTGAGTCAGTTTTGTATGTATATTAATCTCCCCAGTGCTGATCATATGATTGATTATGGCTATCCATGCCAGTCAAAGGAGTAGTTGGTACTAGTGATCTCTCTGTGTTCTCTTTGGCTTGGGCAAATTTCACCGAAACTGCATTCTGAGGATGGGGTGGTTGTTGTCCCAAGACCGGCCGTGGTGGATTATATCCTGGTGTGGAAGGGGAATCGAGAAAAAAGAGAAGAAGAAGAAGATCAAAGAGTAAAACTGCTCACTAAAGAACAAAGTTTATGAAGAAAAAGAACAACTCTCTGCCCAAAGCCCCGCAGGGCATGCATCAGGAAACAACACCTGGTAGGGGTCTGATAAATCAGAGGCCCTGTAACTTGATTTTCCCAATTAATTTATCCAAACCGCAATACGTTAACATTCAACACTCTGTTTAATCCGAATTACTGTCAAGACTCTGGTTAGTCTTCTCACAGATTTACTGTGCATACTCAGGTTAATACTATTCATCGTGAGTTACGTAGCAATTACTGTTTACCATCACACAGACGTATATCGACAACAGAACTTTATGTGTTAATCACAATCACTGAAATTAAACAAAGGTAAGGACGACAATACTTCAGAATTCACGAATACTACACTACGGCTTCTCCACAGACCGCAATCGCCCAGATAGACAGTCTGGCGATCACGTTTGTCATTACCGAAGCGTCACCGCAATGCCTTTTTATTAGTTGATAAGCCGATACATCTCTTCACACGACCTTTCGGTTTGTGCGGAATATGAAACCTTTCAGTTCGTGTGGGATAGGAAAATACAGGAACAATGAAAATATAAAATGCCAATCCGACGGCTTACACTGGCACGCACGGTGGACTTGAACCCGCAGTGATACAAAATTTAGGGCTCATCTACTATACCCTGTATATAAATGGTTCTGGCTAACTTAAAAGTTCTAGAAATCTTTTGTTTCAGTGATTCCAACATCTTTTTTAGGATCTCCGGTTCTACGAGCTGAGCATCAGTTCTAACTGAACTTGCCGCAATTACTTGACTCATCAAAATTTCAGCCTATTTCTATGTGACCTTTTGTTTGCTTCATACAGCTGCTCTTTAATCCATACAGGAAGCTTAATCGGTAATGCACCTGTCTCTGCCAAGTGGAGAGCGAACCAAATCCGCTTGTGGGGTTGAGTGTACGGATCTTGACCGAGAAACGCAAAATGTTGAAGTAATTCTAGAACTTCCTAGACCAAACAATGCAAAAGAAGTGCAAGAGTTTATGGGTCATTGTGGATACTACCATCGATTTATCCACATGTACGCTATAATTGCCAAACCCTTGTATGGATTGTTGGCTCAATTCACATGGAATGACGAATGCGAGAAGGCATTTAATGAGCTAAAGAAGCAGCTTAGCACTGCTCCAATTTTGAAAACTCCTAATTGGTGTGAAGAGAGATGGTGGATGCAATCCAAAGATGAGTAGGTGCTGCTACAACCAGCTTCACACCAGCCAACTGAGACTTCAGAGTTGATTAGTAGACCCTTTGAGCTTCCCTGTTTTAACCCCCAGAACCCTGAATTGGCATAACTTTCTCATATGAAATCCGTTCGGAGTGATCTTTGGTTTGTTGGAAAGCTCGTGGGGAGTACTACCAAAACTTCCACTGATTACGGTAAAATAAATACGAGGATTATTAGATAGGGTATTTTGAAGTTGACCCTCAGGTTGGACTAGGAAGCAAGGGGGTCCACAAGATTTTGAGCAATTCAAAGGGCAATTTTGGAATTGTAGACAAGGCTTATGAACCTAAGCTCAAGTTGATACTTAGGAAGAGATAGATAAAGTACCGAATCCCTTGAAACTAAGGTCAACCACACAACCAAGTCAGGGACTCACAAATCAGTGGTTAACACTACGTGCTAAGTTCATAGACAAGTGAGTCACAAATGTCATTTAACTGGGAGAGACTCTTGGATTCTGAAGACATGCATAGATCCATACCTAGGGAAAGTCTTATGTCTACAGTGGAAGGGGAATATAGGATGTCTCTTCAATACATATCCACTAACCTACAAGGAATACCCATCTACCTCGACGGTCTATACAACTCAGTAGCAAGAATGAGAAACACTACTGAATTAGAAATAGTTCCAATACCAATTGTCAAGTACAAAGATGAAGTCTACATGGACAAGATGGGCTAGATCTATGTAGTAACTGAAAACCCTGATCAGATTAATGAAAGGGGAGAGTTAGCTCGAGATCATGCAACTACCTCACAAAACCCATTTGCGACCCAACAAAGAACAGAAAATGTGATGTTAGGACAAATGAGCCAAGGTGGTATACCCAATAAACCACATGAGCAATTCACCATGCCAAGAATTAACCCCCACGGCCACACTACCCAGCAAATGGAAAATATGAATAGACCTACCTTTAGGACAGAACCATCCCATGTTCCCATCATAATTTGATCCTCATAGCCAAGCAAAAGAGTGAGACCAATCCAATTGGCCAAATGTGTGCAAAATTGTTATGATGGCACTGTTGGAAACAATGCCAATTGGTCAATACTTGCTCAATGTTTCATTGGTCAAAACTTGCTATAGCATATGTAGTCTTGATTTGGAGTCCTTCTACAAAGCAAACGGGCCGCAATTAGAATGGGTACCATTTTTTAATAACCTTGCACAACAAAAGCGTGGGGCAACTTGGCTACGTGGTCATCCTCCCATCCTAGTGGTCCGGGTTCAAATACCGTCGGCAGCATATCGCGCAGCGGATGATTTTTGAGCTTTTGCTTTATTAAAAGCTTATGGAGAAACTAAAAAACACTAACGGATGAGCGACGCGATCTTGCTTTATTACGATCATTCTTTCTTTATGCGATCATAGGCTTTTGCTTTATTCAAGGTGCTCTTCAAGGCTCAACAATCTACTATATAAGAGACTATTTAGCTCACTTGTAATCATCCTTCACCTATGATCAACACAAGCTTTCTAGAGCTTGGACCTCAGTAGAGGTGGTGTTTCTTCTAGCACATGGGGAAGCCATGGTGCTAACTTGAAGCATGTTGAGGAGCAGCTATGGAGTTCTTCTTGGTGATTCTTCTTGGAGAAGATGAAGGGTGTGCTCACACTCTACCTCATGGAGAGGAGGTTATCTCTTGTTCATGGCAAGAAGACTTGGTCATTAGCAGCTTGATGGTGAGGATCGACCATCTACATGGTGTATTTGAAGATTATCTTCTACAGGAAGATATTAGGTTGAAGACTGTCTTCTACAAGAAGATGTCGGGCTACTTCAAAGACATTGGATGGTGATTAACATAAGATTCACATCTTATGTTAAGTATTCAGGTACATATTCTCTTTATGCACACAGGTACTACTTGAAGTTTATGGAGGTTGTGGCGTTCATATCAGAAGGAGTCCTATTCGGCATAGGTATAAGAGAATCAGTACTTATATGCTTTATGCATATTTTTATGAGGTGTTTGAGAAGGTGTGTTCACATGAGTTTGAGGATTTCCGGCAACAATCTTGTTAGCATTCTATGCTACTTTATAAGTATGTGATCTTTTCACACATGTATCTGACTTAGGGTCTTCCATAGCCTAAGTTTAGATGTAGGTTTGTTGACCATCAGTTTCACACTGATCCTTCCTCATTCAGTCACTCATATTCACTCTTCTATAACCTATTAGGTCACACATCTCATGTATATTCAGATTACTGCCCACACATCTGAATATGTTTGTTACATTGTACATTCACTCATTCATCTATTTCTCATCACATAGAATGGTTGAGAATTTTGCTCCCACATTGTACATTGAACATTGGTATATATGATACTATGAGTAAGCGATGGCTTACGTAACACCTTACACATGTCGTCTATTCTTTCTCTATCTTTATCTCATCATCTGTATGATTAAGTTGTGGAATGTTCATGTTTTGTCAATATGGAAGATTGCTGGAATTAATGTTGTACATGAATGGAACTATGGAACCATGGACCTGTGACATGAGCCTAAGGGCCTACCTCACTTCCAACAGGCACAAGAGAGCCCTATGAACACATTGCAGAATTCAAGCAGGTGTTGCGAGCGGAGCAAGTGGATGACTTTTTCATGCAATATGAATCCTTTGGGCTAACCCTCATGGGAATAGCCTTAGCTTGGTTTCAATCCTTGGATCCAAATTCCTTTGGCAATATCGGACAATTCTTCCAAGAATTTGTTCGGGAATTCATTAAGCGAGGGATCAAGCACAATTCATCATCCTTACTACATAGTTTCAAACAAGCTCCTAACGAGACAATAAAAAATGCAGCACGAAGATTTAGTCAATATGTAGACTGATGCCCTGTGACAGAGAGACCTTCTCAGCAAAAAATGATATCCGTATTTTTAGAAGGTCTAACCAATGGAACATTGAGAATGTTAGTATACGTAAAATGATTACGAACTTTGAGTGAGTGTCTTCAAGGATGCATAGATTTGGAGGACAACTTAGCTGAGGATCTCAAAATCACACAAGATCCTACCAAAACAGAGGATACAAGGAGCAACGAGACTTCTAGTTCGAGTTACATGGAGGAAGTGGTAGAGTTAGTGGCCAAGAAATTAGGAGTACAAGGACAAAGGAACTACCAGATCTCTTCCTTGAGAGTCCCAATATTAGAAAGTTGCACACTTTGCAGTGGAGATCATCCATCTCATGTCTGCACCAGAGGAGGATTAGGGTTGTCACAACTTTACCCTTACGAGGGACAAACAACTCACAAGCTTAACATGTACTCTTATAGTGAGCTGAAGTACCCCAACCACAACAGTGGAAACTACCCAATGAGTAGACAACCACTATCGTTTGTACCACCCCAATGTAGACCATATGGGTAACCTCCTAGAGAACAAGGCAGAGAAGCTCCTAGGTATAACCCATGTCCAGGACCACGAGGAGTAGCTAGACCGAATGAACATAGAGGATATAGCCAACCTCAACCTATACCAGGACAACAACCACCCCACCCACGAACTCCGACACAAGGGCAGAACATCACAATACAAGTTGTTTGTCTCGAGTGTGGCAAAGAACAACTCCTGAGAGATTGTCCCGGACATCCCTCTAGTGCACCAAAGGTGACACTCGTTAATGTAATAGGCTTAGTAGGGGATTCAAGCTCCAATAGCGATAATGTGGCTCCTATACACACAGTTACTAGGGCACAAGCATTACAACAAGCCAAACCAGCTGAGCAATCAGAGCCAAGTGAGTCAGGAGAGCCTAGTAAGAGAAAAACAAGAACATGGAAGGATACTAGAGAGAAAGCCAATTGTAAGTGGACCAAAAAGTTATTTGAACTAGAAGAAAGCCTAAAAGATGCAAAAACAAAAATAGAAGATATTGCCTCTCAAAGCTCGTCGCATGTCGAAACTCCATCCACACCACCTCATTCCCACCCACCAATCACTGTAAATAGACCACCACAACCAGGCTCTATTCTTGCAGATCCAACCCCAAAACACTTGGACATGATGTTCAAGGCCTACCAGGCTTGACTTCAAGAAGGACCAACACCTGCGAACCTAGACAAGAGCTACCCTAGAGCAGATTTAGAGATTGAATGGACAAAAATGTGCATAAAAATGGTGGAACTAACTCAAGCTATGTTTGAGGCCAATCAATCGTTCAATCAGACAAATGCTATTACATCGAGTTTGCACTTTTAAGGCTTAATAGACAGATTAGAGGAGTTGGTAAATAAAACTCAAGTTTCTTTATCTCCACAGGCTCAACCAATTGTTGAAAGAGAAAGCTCATCACCAAAGAAAGTCTATGTTCCTGACTCCATAGATGAGCGAGAACCTCTTTCAATTCAACATCACACTCAAAGTTCTTGCGGGAAATACAAGAAGAGAAATGGGCCAAGGAGAAGGATGTTTCCCCTCCTATTCTTGAAATTCATGACCGTCACGATCAATTCCCACAAGACATTCCATCTATTTATGGAGACCAAGTAGAGCAACAAGAAAAAGAAAGTTCAGGATTTGAATCCAATTCTTTACAAGAGTTGCCACAATTCACGGGCCCATGGGAATCAAAATCTCTCCAGATTAGAGATCCCACAATATTGATAAAAAACGAAGTCTCGATGGTTCCAAGAAACACTGATGTCATGAAGAACACTAAGGTTCAATGTCATCTCACGGTAGAGGAGCTGCTCAAAGCAAAACCTGAGTTGTGGAATCATGTGAAGGATCAGGTTCCAGAACTTGATTCCAATATGCCAAAAGCAGACTCTAAGCAGAAAGTTCCAGAGATACCTCTAGACAAAATAGGGGACATGAGTGAAGGTGAGGAAGGTAATACTTACCTTCCAATCACCTACCAAGGTTACACAACCAAAGCGATCATAGATTCAGGTGCTGGTGTTGCTATTGCAACCACCTCCTTGTGGAAGCAATGGGGTAAGCCTGCATTAAGGCCAACTAGAATGAAGCTTCAAATGGCTGACGGCCATGTGGAAAGACCTCTAGGATTGCCAGAAGGGATAACTCTAACCACTTGTGGTGTAGAGTTTGAGCACACCTTTGCTCTTCCTATGACAACTACAAGTTGTACAGGATTGGGGAACCAACTCCTTATACTTGCAACGCTTAGGGGTCACGACCAAAGTAAATTTGAAGGATTACACCTTCAGAGATGTACCAACTCTATAGTGGAATTCTATCCACAAGGAGCAAGAAGATTCGATCTCTGTGCATTCTAAAAGTTCATATGAGACATCCTGGATGCATGAAGATACTCATTTGTGGATGTGCAAGGTTGCAAAGGAAGAGGAGAAACGCCTAAAAGCGAGAGAAAAAGAAACTTCTCAAGGAGATAGACCAATTAGAGACTCAGCTGTTGGAGATAGACGTCTGCGGAAGCACGCGAACAGCACAAGGAAGAAGAAGAAGCTTGGAGCACAACACACAAGACTGAATGTATTACTAGAGAATGTACAAAGATAAGTAGCCCATTAGGGCAATAGGCGTATATACAAGACGGGGGAAAAAAACCTCCTAAAGAGGGAAAAAAGTGCCCCGGCGGTCCTAGAGTGTTCACACACATCACTACCTAAATATATCAACAAATCCCCCCTAAGAGTGATGCGGTGAACAAGGAGCTGGCACTCATGTATAAGGAAGTGCCAAGCTATGTGGAAATCACTCCACAAAAGGAAGTAAGCCCAAAGCTTTGCGGAAAGCTTCAAACTTCTCCCTAGGCAGAGCCTTCGTGAAAAGGTCTGCAATGTTCTCCTGCGTGGGCACATATGCCAAGCTGATCTCCCCAACAGAGAACCTCTCCCTGACATAGTGATAATGCACCTCAATGTGCTTAGTGCGAGCATGGAACACAGGGTTCCTCGCAACTGCCAATGCACTCTGACTGTCAGTGAAGATGGTGGTGGCAGAAGACTGGCCAACACCCAAATCAGCCATAAGGCGTCTGAGCCACACACACTCAACATTCGCTGTGAAAGCTGCCCTATACTCAGCCTCACAACTGGAAGTGGCCACAGTAGAGAGTACCACTCAAGTAGTGAAAGATGCGCTTAACCGCTTTCCAATGCGTGACTCCTGGGCAATGCATAAACCTGCTCATCTGTGAGACAGCAAACTGAATATCTGGCCGAGTAATGCATAAGTAAATCAAGCATCCAACAGCCTGCTGATAGAGAACAACATCAAATGCATCTCCAGCATCATGAAGACTCAATCGTAAACCTGTCTCCATAGGAGTGGCAATAGGCTTACAGTCTTCAAGGCCAAAACGCTGCAATAATGTGTCAATATATTTCGTTTGACACAAAGCCATTCCACCATCAACATGCATAAACTGAATGCCCAAATAGTGATGCAAATGCCCCAAATCAGACATCTCAAATGAGGCATGCAAATCAGCCTTAAAATCAGCAATATGTGTCTCAATAGGACCAGTGAGCAGCATGTCATCAACATAGACAACAATGATCAGAAGCACATCATTAGCACGCTTAACATATAAGGTGCTTTCAGTTGGACTATTCTCAAAACCATGTGCAATCAGATAGGCATGTATCTTCTCATACCAAGCACGTGGTGCTTGCTTTAAACCATATAATGCCTTCTTTAACCTGCAAACCTGGTTTTCATGCCCTTTCTGCACAAAGCCACGGGGCTGAAAAACATACACTTCTTCATGCAAGTCACCATTCAGAAATGCTGTTTTAATGTCCAACTAATGTACATTCCAACCATGATGGGCTGCAAGTGCACAAATGCTGCGAACAGTAGTCATACGGCATGTTGGTGCAAAGGTCTCATCAAAATCAATGCCTCTTTCCTGTGCATAACCCTTTGCAACAAGCCTAGCCTTATACCTATCAACTGTAACATCAGGTTTACGCTTCAGCTTGTATACCCACTTAGTGCCAATGGCCTTCTTGCTAGGAGGCAAGTCACATAAAGACCATGTACCATTCTTCATTATAGCATCATATTCAGATTGCATAGCAGCCATCCAATTTTCTGAATTTTGTGCTTCATCAAAAGAAACAGGCTCATTCTCATCACAGAGACTAGATGCAGCCATAGCATAGCAATCTGATGCAAAGGAGGCACTATGAGAGCCTGAACGAGTACGATATGAGAAAGGTGCATCTAATTTGCTGTCACGCAAAGTCTGCACCAGCCATTTTGGCATAGTTTTTGCCTGCTCAATATCAGCTCTCTCATCAACAAGTGCATCATGTAAATCTGCATCAGAAATGGAATGATCTGCATCATCATATGAAACCTGCAAAGGTTGAGAAGTTGCCTCATTAGGACCAGCACTAGACTGTCCACCTGTAAAAAGAGGCATCAAAGTATCATACATGTCTTTGGAGCTAACAGATGTCTCCTTAGTACATGAAAGCAATGGCTGAATAGCATCTTCCACAAAGATAACATCACGGCTAACCAGAATGCGTTTAGTCTGTGGATGATACAGACGATAGCCTTTACTTTCAGAACTGTACCCAACAAAAATACATTTTACTGCCTTATCATCCAATTTTCTGCGATGTTGTTTAGGCACTAATGCATATGCCAAACAACAAAAAACACGCAGATGAGCAACAGATGGCTTGTGGTCATGCCAAGCCTCATATGGAGTGATAGACTGCAACGCTTTAGTGGGACACCTGTTCAGTACATATGCTGCACAAATGACAGCCTCAAGCTAGAAACTATGTGGTAAAGCCTGACTTTTGACCATGCACCTCGCCATCTCCATGAGTGACCTGTTCTTTCGTTCAGCAACTCCATTCTGTTCAGGTGTATACGGCACTGTACACTGGTGTTTTATCCCATGTTCAGCCAGAAATGCATTAAAATCTGAAGACATATATTCCCCCCCTCGATCAGAACGGAGGGTGCCCATTTTACATGCTGACAGATTTTCAGCCAAAACCAAAAACTGTTTGAAGCACATGAACACTTCGGACGTTGCTTTGAGTGGATATACCCATGCATGCCTGGAAAAATCATCAATGAAAGTCACGAAGTAAAGGTAATTTCCAAAAGAGGGTGTCTGCATAGGACCACAGACATCACTATGTACAAGCTGCAATTTCTGCGTAGCCCGAACTGAACCATCTTTTGGAAAGGAAGAACGCTGCATTTTGCCCAAAATACAGCCTTCACAAACATGTTTTCCAGGTGCCTCAAGTTTGGGCAAAGAGGACACCATTTCAGATTTCTGCAGGCGTAACAAACTAGCAAAATTCAGATGACGAAATCGTGCATGCCAAAGCTTTGCATCTGACATAGCCTGAGAATCATGAACTGCACATGCCGAATCATTCACAGATCTTTCATAGTCTATGTGCTTATACAGCCCACGACATAAAATGCCAGAAGCAATAATCACATCGCCATTTGAGAGATCATGGACTGTACACCTGTCATCAACGAATTTCACAACCAAGCCAATCTTGGCTAATGCAGAAACTGATAACAGGTTCTTTTTGATCCCTGGCACAAATAAAGCATCTGACAAAGTGAAAGAACTACCATCAGTAGTAGTCAGAATGATCTTACCAACTCCCATAACAGGATAAGAGGAGTTATTGGCGCATGTGACAGTATTCCCTGTAGGGGCAGGCTCGAGTGAAGAGAAGAAACTGCGCTGCGAGGTAATATGTTTGGTCGCCCCACTGTCAAAGTACCAAACATCTGAGTCTACTGCAGACATGCACTGATCATGAGAAGATGGGTCAAAACTGCAGACAGTAGTAAACGCCCATTCTTCTTCCTGCACAAGATTTGCAGACTCTGTTTTTGGTGTAGAGGCCTTTACAACAACCATTCTAGCCTCTTTCTTCTTTGCCTCTTTAGCAGCCAGTTTTGGACAGTTCTTTATAATATGATCATTTCCTTTACAGTACTTGCAGAACAATTTCTGCTTTTCTGATTTCTTTTCATCTTTATCCTGGTTCTTCGATTGTGCAGCATTTGCAGATTTCTGCTTACTAGTAGAAGAGCTCCATTTTCCTTTGCCCTTCTGACTAGCCAGGAAAGCTTGATCTGCAACACGCATAATGGACCTGTTCTGCCTGGACTGATCTTCCTGCAACAGAACAGAGACTAATTCCTCAAATGACAAGGCATTCGGATTGCCTTTCATCATCAACCGAAGAGTAGAGGCAAAACTCTGATATGAATCAGGAAGACCATTCAGAACGGTCTGCACAAGTGAGCTATCTGGTATAACCTCATCAGCAGAAATCAATTGTTCCTTCAGGTCTTTGATCTTTGTAAGAAAACTGTCCATAGAATCACCTTCATTCATGTGCTCACTCTCCAACTGTTTTTGGAGGTAAGCAACACGAGCCTCATTCCTAGCCTGGTACAAAGTGGTAAGTGTATCCCAAGCATCCTTTGTTGTTTTGCAAGAGCAAATGTGAGGAATAATGGCACGTTTGACAGACAAGGCTATCAATGCATGTGCCTGGGCATCTCTGCCATCCCAACGAATCTGCTCTGCAGTAGGTGCAACAGAAACAGCAGCACGAACAGGAATCTGCGGAATATCATCTTCGACACCATCTTCATTAGCTCCAACACCTGTATTTGCAGTACCTGTCGTTACAGGTGTAATAGGACGTCTTTCAACACCCTGCACAATGTTCCACAACCCTTTTGCAACCAGTACATGTCGCATCATATAAGCCCATAATAGGTAGTTGGTACCATCCAACTTATCCTCAACAGCCAACATACGGAATACATCACTGCTTTCAGCCATGGCCAGTGACTAAAATACCTTGATGCAGAAAATTGACTGTATCTCAAAATGTTGAACAGAACTGCCCAGACGAGTTCTGCTAGACCTGTAGCAGACTTTGAGACGCTTAAACTGGCGAACAGAAACTGGTATATACCTTTGGCACAAAAGGACGAAATAGCCTGCACAAGCACTGTGATAGTGCGTTCGGAGGCCGAAACGAGCTCAGATCGCGATTTCGGCACCACAAGGCGAAGCTGTTTTGATCTCGGAAAACACCCTGAGTATGCTCACCAAATTTCGTGCGAATCTGAGACTGCAAACGGAATAGTGTCGACGGCGCCCTAGAAGAAGCGACGACCTGCTCTGATACCAATTGTTGGAGATAGACGTCTGCGGAAGCACGCGAACAGCACAAGGAAGAAGAAGAAGCTTGGAGCACAACACACAAGACTGAATGTATTACTAGAGAATGTACAAAGATAAGTAGCCCATTAGGGCAATAGGCGTATATACAAGCCGGGGAAAAAAAACCTCCTAAAGAGGGAAAAAAGTGCCCCGGCGGTCCTAGAGTGTTCACACACATCACTACCTAAATATATCAACATCAGCCTATACACCGATGATCTTTACGGATGAGGAATTTGAGCCTCATGGTTGGGCAGAAATGTTAGCCACCATGGACATTGCAGTTAATGAAGAACAATGGACACCTCATTGTGATGAGGAGGGTTATGATATTTCAGTGTTCATGTGTCAGCCCTTGCTAGAAGAATGTGACCCTAGTGACTTCATAGAAAAAGAAGAGAACGATGACAATCTAGAGTCCATTGTGATGGATAGTTGCTTTATTTCAGAGGAGCACTATCTAAAAGACATAGGAGAATTTACCCAAAAGGAAGAAGAATCTCTCACAAGCATTAAAACTGTCAGTTCAAAGGATGGAAGTGAAGGAGGTCAAAAGAAAAATAAAAGGCAAGGAGCGAAACAAGAAGAGAAGGAATCATTGTTCGAAGTACCAGAAAGTTTCAAGAAATATGAAGTTGAGGACCGAAAATTTTGGTACGAATGCCTAAGAGAGAGGCCACAACAAGAGAAGCATATGATAACAAAGAAAAGACCAAAAAAGTCGTAGTCACCATTGAAGAAAATGAAGAGAGATGTACATACATAGGAGATGACCTAAGTAAAGAAGAGGAAGCAGAGTTGGTAGTCCTGTTAAGGGAATATAGGGACGTGTTTGCGTGGCACTATAGAGACTTGAAGGGAGTAGATCCGAAGGTTTGTTCTCATATGATCCCCATGATAGCAAATGCCAAGCCCACCAAACAGAAGCCCTACACATATAATGACACCTATGCAGCCAAAATAAAAGAAGAAATCGACAGATTGGTTGAAGTCGGATTCATCTATGAAATTGAGCATATTGAATGGGTGTCCCCCATTGTAGTGGTGCCCAAGAAGAATGGAAAGTTACGTGTGTGTATTAACCTTAAGAACGTTAATGCCGCTACGATTAGAGATAGCTATCCACTTCCAATCACTGATCATTTATTGGAGCGTGTTGCGGGCAAGGAAGGTTATAGCTTCCTTGACGGATTTTTAGGTTACAACCAAGTAGCCATTGCCATAGAAGATCAACACAAAACGGCCTTTGCCATAGAGTGGGGAGTCTTTGCATTTCGTGTGATGCCATTTGGGCTGACCAATGCACCTGCAACCTTCCAAAGGCTCATGTGTCATGTCTTCAAAGAGTTCTTGCGAAAAAGCTTAGAAGTATATGTGGACAATTTATGTGCTCATTCCCAAGAAAGGAGATGTCACATTCCTAAGCTCAGACAAATCTTCAACAAGTGCAGACAATACCGAGTGTGTCTGAACCCAGAAAAGTGTGTGTTCATGGTACGTCAAGGTAAAATCTTAGGTCATATTGTGTCTAAGAACGGAATATCAACAGATGAGGATAAAGTAAAAGCCATAGCAGAGTTGCCGAGGCCAAGGAATGTTAAAGAGGTACAAGCCTTTATGGGCCATTGTGGATATTACCGTAGGTTTATTCACATGTATGCAATTATAGCTAAGCCTCTTTATGCTTGCTAACAAAATTTGAGTGGAACGACGAATGCGAGAAGTCCTTCAATAAGCTGAAGAGACGCTTGTGCACAGCACCAATACTGACCACTCCTGATTGGAATAAGCCATTCCATGTGCATGTGGATGCATCCAATTATGCAATAGGATGTGTGTTGTCACAACCCACAAGAGAAGGAAATTTAGATTTGCCTATAGCCTATGCTAGTAGGCAATTGAACACTGCTGGAAAAAACTACACCGCAACCGAAAGAGAAGGGTTAGACATGGTATATGTTGTAAAGAAGTTTAGACACTATCTATTGGCCAACAAGTTCATATTTTTCACTCATCATCAAGCTTTATTATACTTGGTCAATAAACCTTGCAACACAGGACGCTTAGTAAGATGGTTCCTCTTACTAATGGAATATGACTTTGAAGTGGTTGTTAGGCAAGGTAAGACCCACCTCAGAGCGGATCACCTTTCTCGCATCACTTCAGGAGAGCCACCGCAAGGATTGTCTGATGAATTGCCCGATGCTTATCTATTCAATCTAGAAGTTGTTCCTAAATGGGCAAATAAGTTGGTACCAGTCCTAACCTTTGGACCCGCAAATAAGAAGGTGAAGACGAACAAGGATTAAATTGTGCGGTCACAAAGCTATCAAATATTGGCAGGAAGCATGTATAACAAGGTACGGAAGGTGTTGTAGCTTGTTGTGTCGAGGACAATGAACATAGTAGTTGGTTGCAACAAGCCCATGAAGGATTTCTAGGGAATCACTACTCTAAACAACGAACATTGCAAAATCTAAAACCTTTAGGAGTGTATTGGCCTAGTATAGACAAAGAAATTCATGAGTGGATCCAAAATTGTCCAGTGTGCCAAAAGAGACCCCCGGTGGAGCATGCGACTCTTTATCACATATCATTAATTCCAGATTGGAGTGCTCCATTGGTAGAATTTATGAGATTAGGAACATTACCTAGCGAAGCTAGTCTAGCAAGGAGACGAAGCATGGAGCAAGAGGCTAAAGACTATGCCTTAGTAGGCAAAAACCCATATCGGAGAGGCAAAGATGGTTACTTAAGACTGTGCGTTCACGACTCAGATTATTTGAAAGTCTTAGAAACTGCCTATAGCAGTGTTGCAGGCAGACATTTTGGTCCTGATCGAGTAATTAAGACTATTCTATTCTCAGGACTTTGGTGGCCCACTCTTCATATGGATGCACATACCTATGTGAAGAAATGTGACACATGCCAACGTGCCAAGTACCCAATTAGACAAGATGAGATGCCTTTGAGACCAATGATCAGAGGATGTGCATTTTCGAAGTGGGGCATAGACTTTGTAGGTCCTATTAACCCCCAGCTAGAAACTCCCATGCTGAGTACATTATTGTAGCCATCGACTACCTTACAAAGTGGGTAGAAGTTAAAGGCACAACAAAGAATGATGTTCAAACAATGGCAAAGTTCTTATTTGAGAATGTGTTCACGAGATATGGCTTACCAATAGAGTTAGTAAGTGATAGGGGCACACACTTCTTGAATGAAGTCATTGAACATCTTCTCCAAGAATTCTTGGTGATACATAAGAAGTCTGCCCCCTATCATCCACAAGCTAATGGACAAGCTGAGAGCACGAACAAGATCCTATGTAATGTATTGACAAAATTGGTAAATAATGAGCGTTTTGATCGGGATAAACAACTTCATCACGCTGTTTGGGCTTACTGAGTTGCCTGCAAAATGGTACTCAATACCACCCCATTTCAGATGGTCTTTGGACAAAATGTTGTGCTACCTTTGGACTTCCTGATCCCAACTTTAAAAGTAGCACAAGAGCATGACTGGAATGGACACGAGCTATCCTCTAGGATCTTTGATCTAGAACGCTTAGGTGAGACAAGGCTACAAGCAGCGGCAGGCATCTATGCTGCAAAGAAATGGCAAAAGGCATACTTCGATGCACATATCAAAGATAAAGGCTTGAAAGAAGGAGACCTAGTGTTGGTTTATACACTAAAGCAACATGCCCGTAAATTGGAAAAAAGAGGATATGGACCCATGATCATTAATAGAATTTCCACTAGCGGGGCAGTTCAATTGGCCACACTAGAAGGTGATATCTTGCCAAACTATATCAATGGTTGTCGTGTCAAGCTATATCAAGAACCTCTTACAGAGGATATGCTCAAGAGACTCAACACAGCTAAGAAGCGAAAAGAAGAAGAGTTAAGGGTTAGAGAAGAAGCACATGCAGAGGCTAGAGAACACAATAGGAGAATGTTGTAGAGCAAAGAAGAGCAGAAGGCAGAGAAAAAAGAAGGGCCCCAAATTTTTCCCGATTTGGACACTCAATTTTTGTATTATAACCATTTTTTGTAACATATTTTCCGTTGTAAGTGCACTAGAGGAGTCCTCTAGATGCTTACCCATGAAGATTAGTAGCTTACCCATGTAAATTAGTAAGAAATTAGCCTTTTAGTGAATAAAGTGCCGGTCTCTTGTGTGAAAGGACCATTTTTAGGGCACATCTATATAAGTCAATTTGTGACTATTTGTAAAGACTTTTTGCCATTGTGAGAATCAAGAGCACATAATTTCAAATTTGTGTCTTCTCCTCTCTGTATCATCTTCTTTGTGAGCTTGTATGCATGTGTGTTGCTTGAAAAGAGTGTTAGGAAGTGTTGTCTATCCATGAAAGTGTTTGTTTGCTGTGGTTTAGGTGTGTGTGAAGTGAAGGAAGTGCTGAAGTGTAGGAAGGTCATTCCCACGACTCAGTATTTTACTCATAACTTGAAGTAGAAGCATCAAAATTGAGTGAAAATACCACGATTGGGTGCGTCTTCTTGAGAGCTTCGAAATGCATATGCTATTCGCTATATTTGGGTTCGGAGCTGAGAGAAAAGCTCAATTTACTATTGGTTGCTGCTCCAAGTATCGTGACACTATGACTGACAGTTGAAACTTGTTTGGAATAGTCTTAGCCTTGTTTGCACTCTTTGAGAAGTACATTTGCATTGATCGTCATTTGAATGCATGTCCTCATACACTCGGCTAGGTTTTGATACTCCTCGGATTGATAATTAAAGCGTGAACCCCCACTATATGCACTTGAGGGGGATTGAGGTATAGTCTCTTTCTCCAAAGTCCCTAAGTTGGTTCTTAGGTACACACGTTTTTTGGCGTCGTTGTCGGGGAATGTCGAATCAAACCGAGGCATTCGTGTGATGGTAAGTAGCTTTTTGCATTGAAGTGAGTGGAGGAGTGGTGATTTTCTCTTCTTTGGTACATCACATTCATCCGCACTTACTACTTCTCACTCTTGAAGTGTGTGTAGTGAGTTATTAGTCTAGGGAAGTGAGTTGAGTGAGTAGAGTAGGAATAGTAAGGAAGTAGGCTAGGAAGTTAGAGTAGCATTCAACCTTTGTCTTGTTGTTCTTTTTCAGTTAGTAAAAATTTTCAAAAGTATAAAAGCCAAAAATATTGTCTTTTGCAAGTCGCTTGTTTCTGAAACAAGTATCATGAGAGCACTCTGTCGAGTATCGTGAGCTGAGACCAGGGATTTTTGGAGCTTTGCAGAGCGAGCCAGAGGGATAAGGGAGTTGGGAAAAGCCTCCAAGGTGAGCACACTACTGAATCTTTGTGCAAAACTACTTTTGAAATCAAGTTTACAGAAAAACGATCTGCGGTAAGTATCGTGAAGGCCATACCGGGGTAGACAAGAAATATTTTTCTGATTCAGGCTAAGAGGGGAGGGTAGATGCACTCAAAACACAGGTGTATGCACTCAAAAACCAAAAAAAAAAACACTTGCAAAAATTGAAAAGTGTCAAGTATCGTTTTTCTTCCGTGGTTGAGTATCGCGATACCTAAGTATCGTGATCTCCTGTGGTTGAGTATCGTGATACCTGACCTCGTTGAGTATGGTGTATCGTGGAATCCTTTTCACGATACCTGTCAAGTATCGGGTATCATTGAATCGGGTCTGACGATACATGTTAAGTATCGAGTATCGTTGAGAACTTCTCACAATACTTGTCAGATATCACGTATCGTGTATCGTGAGATTCAGATCATGATACTTGTTGAGTATCGTGTATCGTGAGTTTCGGATCGCGATACTTGCTGAATATCGTGTATCGCGGAGACTACTTTCTCGATACTTGATAAATATCGAGTATCTTCTTGAGCTTCCCCGCAATACTTGTTGTATATCGAGTATCATGGTCATTTTCTCGGTGAATATCGTGTATCATGTTTCATACTCAAGTATCGAGTATCGTGTTTGGCACGCAATATTGGGCAATTATCGAGTATTGTGTACTAGAGTATCGAGTATCGTCTTTATCCAAGTATCATATATCGTCTTCTGTGAAGTACTGTGTATCATTTCTGGTAGATATCGTGTATCGTATGGTTCAAAGGTCGAGTATCGTGGTACCCTTCTAGTGTTTCAGATATCGAGTATCGTGAACTTTTTTGGGTCGAGTATCATGACTTGAGGTTTCACAGCCAGTCCTTTCCCAACCAAATTTCTCTGGAATTCTGACCCTTAGTGAAGAACTCTAGAAGTTGGAGGTTGGCAAGGGCTGATAAGAGCTTTTAAGTGGATGAACCTGAGATCTGGGAGAACCCTAGGAAGCCGAAGAAGTGTGATCTCTTCCGTAGGAAGCGTAGCCAAACCAAGTAGCCGTTCACATTATTCTAAATCCCTCTAGTGAGTCAGAGGAAGAAATTCCTATGGCTTCAGAGGATATGCAAAACACTGGACCAGTGATTGGCATGATGTCAATTATTGAGGGAGAATATCGAACATCCTTAGAATATGTGAACACCAACCAAAATGAGATACCTATCTACCTGGATGGTCTAAACCGATTAGTGGCCAGACTAAAGAAAGCTTGAGACGCTTACTTAGTGCCTAGGCCAACAATTAAGTATGCAAGAGGATTTTATATGGACAAAAGGGATATCTAGTATGTTGTTACAGAACACCCTGAAAACATCAATGAACTTGGGGAAGAAAACAATGCTCATGACCTTAATGAAGAAGGAGATGAAGTGCAAGTGACCACACCTAGAGGGAGATCTACTGTTGTTCGCGTTTGGAGAGGAGACCTGGTTCCCCAAGATGACTCCTTAATGGATGTGTATTTGATCAATGGAATAGAGAATCTCCTTAGAGCCCACTCTTCATAAGGGGAAGCAGCCCCTAATCGAGTTATTGTCTATGAGTTACAAGATCCTGACTTCGCCACCATCATCACGTATTTGGACAAAAACCAGAGAAGGTATTGGCCCCTAACAGAGTCAGAAAGAGCAAGGTTGAAATATTAGAACATTCCAGTGTTTCCCCCGAGGGATCAAGCCACTACTTCACAAGACCCACCTGGAACCTCTCAGAATAATTCATTCCAACAATCAGGACAAACACAATAAACACATATTCCGGTCAGACCACACGTACAATTTGCTATGCCTACAAATAACCCCCACTATCGGCCTCAACCACCTGTCTGACCCATGGAACGGAATTCTTGCCCCAGTTAGACCACCTGTAGTAAGAGGACCTCGTATACCCATGGGAAGAGCAGTTTTCCCTGTGATGCCTAGACCGCATGAAGTAGGAAGAACATTAAAGCCAATTCAAGTTGCCAAATGTATGAGAAACCATTATGATGGTTCTAGTGAACCTTACAATCATATAGCTGAATTTAAGCAAGTAATCAGAGCGGAACAAGTAGAAGATTTCTTGATTCAATATGAATCCTTTGGTCTAACTTTGACAGACACAACTTTAGCTTGGTTCCAGCCATTGGACCCTAATAATTCCAAAACATGGAACAAGTCTATCAAGAAATGATTGAAGAATTCACTAAGTATGGGATTAAAAACAACTCGTCATCATTGATCCATAGCTTTAAGCAAGCTCCTACAGAATCAGTGAGATTGGCAGCAAGAAGATTCAAAAAATATGTGGATAGATGTCCGGTGGAAGAGAGACCCACTCAAAACAAGGTGGTGTCATTGTTCTTGGAAGGATTATTGAATGGATCATTAAGATCTTTGGTATACGTGAAAAGAGTTCAAACCTTGCAAGAATGTATGAAAGAATGTATTGACCTAGAGGACAATCTAGCGGAGGATCTAAAAATATCTCAAGGTAGTATCAAAAGTGAAGATTCGGCTAGAAGCACATCAAACCCTAAGAACGATGTAGAGGAAATAGCCGACTTAGTAGCAAAGAAGTTGAACGTTCAAGGACAGAGGAACTACCCCAACAACCCAATGAGAGTGCCCATGCTTAGAAGATGTATGCATTGTGGAGGTGATCATCCTTCTCATTTGTGCACTAGGGGAGTAGTCCCACCACCTGCTTATGCTTACAATAGACCACCTATTCCTGGCCCTCTACAATATTGCAGCATAGAAAAAAAATACACAAATCACAGCGCAGAAAATTACCCTTACAATAGACAATCAAGACCAATACAACCGCTCATTAGACCTTATGGATACCCTCACAGAGATCTAGGAGGAGAAGCCTTCAGATATCCCACATATCAGTAGCAGACACCAGCACCACGACCTTATGCCTATCAAAGTTACACTCAACCACAACCAATGTTAGGGCAACAACCGCCCCATCCTCAGAATGTTGTCCCAGTAATGATGGCTCAACCTGAAGAAAACTTAGAGAGAGCAATAGTTCCAACCACACCTTTGACTAGCAATGAACCATATGACCCATCTTATGACCATAGTCAAGGAGGTTATTCCACTTATGAGAGCTCTATGATAGAATATGGACAAATGTACGAACCTTATGCATATGGCATGGAAGCACCAAATAATGCTTACGGATATGAGCAGGATTATGTGTCATTGATGTACACAGCCCCCAGGGCACCCATACCCCCCCGACCTATGAACAGACCGCCTGTACCTAGAGGACCATGTTATAGATGCAGAGGTGATCATTATATCAGAGAATGTACACTACCAAACCCACCACCACCACAACGAGTCTGGGAAGGATACTGTAGTGATTGTGGTAAAGAACACCTTTTCAGAGATTGCCCCAAGAACCCCAACAAAGTTAACTCTAACGTGCAGATTAACGTGATAGAACTGATAGAGTCATCAGGGAGTGATAAGGAGTACACTGTACCGTTGAAAGCAATAACTAGAGACAAAGCTAGAGAAACCCCAGACAAAACTGAAGAAAATGATCAAGGTGACAGAGAAATGAACATACCTACACCTCAAATAGTTGAAGACTTGGAAGAGCCTGAGAAAAGTGTTACAAGTAAACGAACACAAAGATGGAAGAACCGTAGAGATAGGATGAAGGAAAAGAAACTACAACAAAAGAAGGAAAATGAAAAGAGCAAACAAAATCCAAAAGAGAAACAAGAAGAGGAAGAAGAAGTACCGAAAGGAAAGTAAAAAAAAGAAGAGGTAGGATCAATTTTAGCAGATCCCATGCCTGAAGAATTAGCCATGTGGATTCAGACGTACAAGGCACGAATAAGAGTAGGACCTACCATCGAACAACATGAAGAGAATATCCTCGAGGAGACTTAGAGAAGGAAAGGTTGGAGATATGCAAAAAATTAATTGAAGTAGCCCAACAGACCTTAGAAAAACCTATTCTTCAACTACCCAATTCACGAATCACCGAGAAAGAATTCCAAGAGTGTGTCATCCCTAATGACCCCGAAAAAATTTAAAAGAGGTGAGACACATAATGAAAATTACTGTGAGGATAAAAGGGAAGGATCCATTGTCCCCAAAGTAGACGGAGAATGGCCTAAAGACTTGTGGGCAAGAGTCCAAGAAGACCGATGGAAGAAAGTGGAAGGAATAGAACCACCCTTTGAGGAGCTAGAAGCAGAAGGTGAAATTGAAGACTCCATACTTGAACTAAATTCAGAAGAATTAATACCAATTGATCCAAGTGACAAAGAAAATGACAGTGTAAAGGTTTTGCCAAATTACACAGGAGAATATGAACATAATTCAGAATTATATCGCATTCCCTCAATGAGAAAAAAAGAACATAACCCATCAGTCCAAACATCGGACATCATACAACACCTTAGAAAGGTAAAAATCCCTTGCACTCTGACGTTGGAAGAACTGTTCAAGGTCAAACCACATTTGAAGAAGAAATTAACCAGTCAATTGGAGATCAAGGCGGAAGAGAAGGAGATGCCGGATGAAGTAAACACAGTAAAAATTCCAGTCAATAAGGTTGGAGATTTTAGTGAGGGAGATGAAGGAAACACGTGCCTTCCAATTACCTATAGAGGTTACACCACTAAAGCCATCTTAGATTCTGGAGCTGGATTAGGAATTGCTACTAAAGAAATCTGGGAATTGCATGAAGATACAAATGGCAGACAGACACACTGAACGACCCTTGGGATTATTGGAAAGAGTAATCTTTACCACTTGCGGAGTTGAATTCAAGCACACCTTAGCGATATGTCAATTTGAAAGGGCTAGCAATTATGAAATGATACTTGGAATACCTTTTATGAGATAGCTAAAGGTAGTGCAGGATTGGGGAAAAGACGCGGTATACCTACAACATGAAGGAACCACCACAAGAATATATCTCCACACATATACATATCAAGATGTTCCCCCCTTACAATGGAATTAGATTCATAAGGAGGAAGATAATCAGTCGATTCATAGTATAGGTTCAAGTGATCAATCGTGGATGAACGAAGACACTCATCTATGGATATGCCAAACTGTGAAAAAGGAAGAGGATAGGAGGAAAGGATGGCAACACAGGTAGGGAATCGCGAGATCGGTACAAGATCCAGCCTATATGCCTCAAATATTCCTAGACGAAGAATTCGAACCTCATGGTTGGATGGAGATTTTAGCTACTCTCGATGTGTGTGTAAACGAAGAAGTGATAACCATGAATGAATGCATTGATGAGGAAGGATATGACGTTAGTCTATACGTGGTAGTTCTTCAAGAGGCTGAAGAAGGAGAAGTAATTGAAAAAGAATGGAAAGAGGATTACGAGAGCATTGAAATGGAGCAAGAGAAAATGGAAAGAGAAAGTGGAAATCAAGAAGTAAGTGTCATAGCTAATGAAATAAATCAAGAACCAACACAGGAAGAGGAGCTTGGATTAGATAAAGCAAAAAATGATGAAGAAAACAAGCCTCAAGACCAATTTGAAGTGCCTGCCCACTTCAAAAAATATGAAGTAGAAGAGCGAAGAATTGCTATTCAAATGCCAAAACGAGAAGCACAACCAGGAATAGCATATGACAATAAAGAGCAGACCAAGAAAATAGTGGTAACTTTAGAGGAAGGAGAAGAACGATGTACTTTTATAGGTCAAGATGTCTCAAAGGAAGAAGATAAAGAGTTGATACGACTCATTCGAGAATATAGGGATGTCTTTGCTTGGACCTATAAGGATCTGAAAGGAGTAGATCCATCTATATGTGCACATAGAATCCCTATGACATCTGAAGCTAAACTTTCAAAACAAAGACCATACACATATAACGATGTTTACTCATCAAAGATCAAAGAAGAGATAGATAAACTGTTAGATGTTGGGTTCATATATGAGATTGAACACACGGAATGGGTGTCACCTTTGCTGGTTGTACCGAAAAAGAATGGAAAGTTAAGGGTATGCATTAATATGAAAAAAGTAAATGCTGCCACCATAAGAGACAGTTACCCATTACCCATCACGGATCATCTTTTGGAAAGAGTGGCAGGGAAGGAAGCTTACAATTTTTTGGATGGCTTTTCAGGGTATAATCAGGTAGCTATTGCTCTTGAGGACCAATATAAAACAGCCTTTGCAACTGAATGGGGAGTGTACGCCTTTAGGGTTATGCCTTTCGGCCTAACCAATGCCCCAGCCACTTTCCAAGTATGCATGTGTGTTGCTTGAAAAGAGTGTTAGGAAGTGTTGTCTATCCATGAAAGTGTTTGTTTACTGTGGTTAAGGTGTGTGTGAAGTGAAGGAAGTGCTGAAGTGTAGGAAGGTCATTCTCGAGACTCAGTATTTTTCTCATAACTTGAAGTAGAAGCATCAAAATTGAGTGAGAATAGCACCATTGGGTGCATCTTCTCAAGAGCTTCGAAATGCATATGCTATTTGCTATATTTGGAGTTCAGAGCTGAGAGAAAAGATCAATTTATTGTTGGCTGCTTCTCCAAGTATCGTGACACTATGACTGACAGTTGAAGCTTGTTTGGAATAGTCTTAGCCTTGTTTGCACTCTTTGAGAAGTACATTTGCATTGATCATCATTTGAATGCATGTCCTCATACACTCGGCTAGGTTTTGATACTCCTCGAATTGATAATTAAAGCGTGAATCCCCACTATATGCACTTGAGGGGGATTGAGGTATAGTCTCTTTCTCCACAAGTCCCTAAGTTGGTTCTTAGGTACACAGAGAAATAAGTTAAGACGCCTAGGCCTAGATGTCAACCCTGAGGCCCCAAGATACCACATGGCCATGTGTCAAACATCAAGGGAAAAGGCTTCTCAAATAATTGACTGACGTCCATTTGTGAACATCGCGGTAAGACAAGGGAAGAATGCAAGGACTGTGAGAGCCTTGATTGACTCAGGTGCAGCAACTAGTGCAGTCAGACTTTCATGCTACCAATACCTGCAATTGAACATCAAGTCCGTAGAGGCCTATCTCATAGGTTTGGGAGGTGTGGAAACCCCTTGTTTGGGCGAGGTGGAGCTTCCCATCTATCTTCAAGATGTTTCAATGAGTGTCAGAATGCTAGTGTGTGAAGATGAGGACCTTACAGAACCACTTGTCTTGGGTCAAGACTGGATCTATGACCATGCCTTCAACTTGAACCTACGACGTCAAATCCTTCAAGTTGGGGCACCTGAACAATGTATCACATTAGAATTAGAGAATTGCATGTGCACAAAGCCAAGTAGCACACATTCTCTTAGTTCTTCTGAAACTAATCTTCGTAAAGAAAATGTCGTGTGTGTCGAAAACCCTACGAAGCACAAGGACTCAATCATGGAAGAAAAAGCTCAAAGGCCAGCAAACCCCTCTTCTTCTTCACATACTAATGCAAGTGTAACTCGACCAAAGAGGCAAGAAAAAATGACAACTGCTATATAAAGTAGATAGACGGAATTCAAGAAGAAAGAAGCTCAGGGCATGAAGCAGATTTGGGTACGAAAAGGAGAACAACCACTAGCCTTGCCAAACCCTTCCCAGTCAGGCAAGTCAACCATGCTAAAAGAAGCGCCAAGAAACGAGGACCAGCTCAATCCGACAGTCTTCGACAAATTTGGGTACCAAAGCAATCGAGGGAGGCCGACCATAATACCGTACAAATTTGGGTGCCAAATGTCATGAGGAAGGAGATAAGGAAGAGAGCTCACACACACACTCTCACTCTCAAGGAGAAGCACACACACACAGATTGAGGCAAGGAAGAATGATCTTCTTCTTCTTCTTCTTCTATTACATAAAAGGAATGTACAAGAATGACCTAAAAAACAAGAATACAACAAGTGCAATATATAAAGATCAGTACATAAGGAAAAACCTAATATCTGCGAATGAGTGAGCTGGCAAGAAACAAGTGTGCCATCACTTTCGGTAGATAAATCTAATAAAGCTCAATGATGTATCCCTGACATATATCGGTATGACCACTATACATGTCAGAGAAACGAAAAACTGGTACGTGTCATCCTAGATCATCACATGTTGAGCTTGACATCTCAACACTCCCCCTCAAGCTCAGCGCCATATCCTGTAATCCAAGCATCTCTCGAAACTTCTTTAACTTCTCAGCTCCAAGTGCTTTGGTGAAAATATCAGCAACCTGCTCATCTGTTCTCACATAAACAAGGTCAATATCACCTGCTAATACCTTCTCTCTGATGAAGTGATAATGTAACTTGATATGCTTTGTTCTAGCATGGAAAACAGGGTTCCGTGCTAACTGTATGCTGCTAAGATTATCACAATAGATAGTGATAGGCTTTTGCACTTCCACACCTAATTCTGCAAGTAACATCTCCAGCCATGATGCCTCACATGCTGCCATTGCAGCACCTCTATACTCAGCCTCTGTACTCAACAAAGCAACAATGGGTTGCTTCTTGCTACTCCATGTAATAGCTGCACCTCCAAGTGAGAAAAGAAAGCCACTAGTAGATCTTCTATCTGGAGTACTACCAGCCCAATCTGCATCGGTGTATCCATGAACCTGCAACTCCACACCAGCTTCATAAAACAATGCATAATCCAAAGTAGCACTCACATAACGTAGAGTGCGCCTCAGAGCATCCAAATGTGGCTTCCTGGGAACCTGCATAAACTAGCTTTCAAGTCCAACAGTAAAACTTAGATCAGGCCTTGTAATTGTGAGATATATAAGCCTTCCCACAATTTTCCTGTACATAGTAGCCTTTTCCAATGCTTCACCTGATGTAGATCCAATTTCAAATTCTGATCTAATGGCATAGAAATTGGCTTACAATCAGCCATACCATACTTTTGCAGCATATTCAAGGCATATTGCCTTTGCGACATCCATATACCTGTTTCTGTATGTATAAACTCAATGCCCAAGAAATAGCGTAGCACACCAAGATCTTTCATGTCAAATTCCTGCATAAGAAGTTTCTTTACCTCTTTGATGCTTTCTTCATTATCACCACCTACAATCAGGTCATCAACATAAATAGCCACAATAGTGATGCCATCATCAACCTTCCTTGCATATAGTGAGTGATCTGCATCACACATAGAGAACCCAATGCTGGTTAAGTAATCAACAATCCTTGCATGCCATGCACGAGGGGCTTGCTTCAGCCCATACAAAGCCTTTTGCAACCTGCAAAAATATTCTGGATGCTTTGAATCTTCATATCCTTGTGGCTGGTCCATATATACTTCTTCCTGTAACTCACCATGTAGGAAAGCATTCTTCACATCCATCTGATGCAAAGTCCATCCTTTTGCTGTAGCTAATGCAACAAGTGTTCTAATAGTAGACATTTTAGCTACAGGGCTGAATGTTTCCTCATAATCAATGCCATATGTCTGTGCATAACCTTTAGCTACCAATCGTGCTTTATACCAGTGCTTATGCGACCATCAGCATTATGCTTTACCTTGTAAACCCATTTGCAGCCTAGAGATTTCTTTCCTTGTGGCAACGGAACCAGCTTCCATGTATCATTTCCATAAAGTGCAGCCATCTCCTCATCCATAGCTTTTTCCCAATCTGCATTACCAATTGCATCTTCAAAACAAGAAGGTTCAGCATCTTGTATTACCTTTGTCATGTAGGCACAATGGCGAGCCATGTAACTATCATATGTCAATCGTTGCACTGAATTACGCATCCTCCCAGATCTTCTTGGTCCTGGGTCACTTCTTCTTGTATCATCTGCATGTGCCCTTCTTACTCATGGAGTCTTCATAGAGGGCAATCCAAGTTCCTCATCAATACTCTTTTCTGAACCACTTGAATCTCCATCAACATCTTCAAAGCCTGCACCTGTTTTACTACCAGCAGAAAGCTTTTCTTTACCTTTCTTGGATGTATTTGATGAATTTGCTGGACTGAAATTTCCACGCAATCTTCCACTCCATGGATTTGAGTTGGAACTATTGCTTGGTGATGCATCCGGTCCACTCAAAACTTGAGATTCTGCACTAAATTTTTCAGCATTTTCTTTGTCATTTGGTTCAAGATTCAGTCCTTCTTTGGCATCTGCATAGAAGCTTGAAATTTCATCAAATACCACATCTCTGCTCACCTTCACCTGTCGTGTGAGTGGGTTATAACATTTGTACCCCTTTTGCTCAAGGGAATATCCAATGAAGACACATTTTTCTGCTTTCGGATCAAGCTTCGTCCTCAACTCATCTGGAACATGTACATATGCAATACACCCAAAAACTTTCAGATGTGATAAGTTTGGCTTTTTACCTGTAAACTTCTCTTCAGGTGTAACTTGATGTACAACAGCAATTGGAGTTCTGTTCATGATGTATACAGCAGTATGCACAGCTTCTGCCCAATAACAATGAGGCATATTCTTCTCAGCCACCAAGGCTCTTGCTATTTCTACAATATGTCTATTTTTTCGTTCAGCAACACCATTCTGTTGTGGTGTGTACCTGCATGAAAACTGATGCCGAATTCCATGATTTTTTAGAAAACTGCTGAACTCATTTGACATGTATTCACCTCCTCCATCAGATCTTAATGTTTGAATGTACTTCCCTGTTTGCTTTTCCACCATAGCTTTAAAATTCTGGAAGTGAGTGAACACCTCACTCTTCTCTTTCATGAAATATACCCATAGTTTGCATGTATGATCATCAATGAAGGTAACATAAAACCTGCAACCGCCCATAGATGTGGTCTTTGCTGGACCCCAAACATCTGTATGTACTACTTCTAGTACATTCTCACTAACATGCTTGTCATGTGGAAATGATGCTCTTGACTGTTTACCAAATTGACATGCTGCACATACCTTTTGCATTTTTGCAACTTTGAAACTTGGTAGTCCATGGACAATCTCCTTTGACTGCATCATTTTCAGCCTTTGCAGGTTTGCATGTCCAATCTGTTTGTGCCATATCTCTATATCTGCAATAACTCCTGCACCTTTTGCAAACATGGCTGCATTCATTTCAGGAATCTTCACATTTAAGGTGAACATCCTACCCACTTTGTTTCCTTTGGCAACCAATCGTCCATCCTGCTTGTACTCTTCTACATATAATCCATCAGCATTGAACCTGACTTGTAATCCCTGGTCAACCATTTGTCCAACAGAAACCAGACTCTTTGTTATATTTGGAACATGAAACACATCAGCAAGATGTTTTACCTTCCCATCCTCCATAGACAATGCTATGTTTCCTGTATGCTCAATAGGATGCGATGTATCATCACCTGTTTCAACATATCCAGGAACTGGCATTTTCTGCAAACTACTAAACCATTCTGCATGACTGTTCATGTGATTTGAAGCACTTGAATCAACATACCAAACATTATCATTCGATTTTGAAACACCAGCAGACATCGTATTCATCATGTGATGTTGAACCATAAACAGCTTCTCAGAATCATCTGCACTTGTGGATGCATAGTTTTTTTGATGCCTTTTGTTATTTTGATTCTTTAACCTGCAATCACGTTCAAAGTGTCCAGGTTTACCACAATTCCAGCATCCTTTACTATCATTACCTGAATCATTTCTTTGGAAATTTCTGCGACCTCTTTGGCTCCCCCTGCCTCGAAACTATCCTCTTCCTCCTGCATGATTCTGTTGTTGACCTTGGTCTTGGTTACTGTTTCCTCTTCCACATCCAAAACCTCTACCTCTGCCTCTTCCTCTGCCAGAGTAGAATACCTGCTCATAACTGGGCTTTCCTTGGGAGTTTGAGTCCTCACCAAGATTCTTTTCTTCAATAATCAGCATAGATACCAGATCAGTAAAATTCGGAATATTTTCCTCAGTCAGTATGGAAGTTGTGAACTGCTTGTATGCAACTCCTAAACCACAAAGGCACACTTCCACCTTATCATCATCATCTACATTCACGCCAATAGATGCAAGTGACTCACATATGCCTTTGATTTTAAGAGTGTAGTCACTTACCGACATGCTCTTCTTTTCCAATGTATGTAGCTCGTTCTTGAGTTGCAATTTTCGTTCCTTTGTATTAGTCTCATACAAAGTGACCAAGCTGTTACAAGCCTCTTTTGGAGTCTTGGCATCCTGTATGTGTCCAATCATGCTATCCTGTATGCTAACAGATAGCCAATACATTACCTTTTGTGCTCCTTGATTCCATTCCTCATATGCTCTTAACTGATCTGCAGTCCAATTCCTTTCTGGTAACTGCGGAGCATTTTCATTCTCTCCTTCGATGTACTTCCTGTAGCCTTTTCCCATCAAGAAATTCGTCATTCTGAATCTCCAAGCATGGAAGTTGTTCTTGTCCAGCTTATCGCTCATAAACTAACTCATTCCATCTGCGTTTGCCATTTCTGCAACAATTCACAACACTGCAAAACACTACAAGCAGCACTTCTGCTTGAACACTGTTGCACTATGACGTGAAAGTTTGATCTCAGAAAAACACAGTTTTCGTGTATCAACAGTACACCGAATCGCTTGAAATTCTGGATCTGGAATATATGAGTGTCCCGGAACACAACACAAGTTACAATTTTTGAAACTGACCTAGCTTTTCTGTGGGCCCCACCTTGCAGGCTCGAAACGGAGGTCGAGATGGCTCCCGAGCTCTCTACAGCCACGCTAGCTCTGATACCATGTCACGAGGAAGGAGATAAGGAAGAGAACTCACACACACACTCTCACTCTCAAGGAGAAGCACACACAAAGATTGAGGCAAGGAAGAATGATCTTCTTCTTCTTCTTCTATTACATAAAATGAATGTACAAGAATGACCTAAAAAACAAGAATACAACAAGTGCAATATATAAAGATCAGTACATAAGGAAAAACCTAATATCCGTGAATGAGTGAGCTGGCAAGAAACAAATGTGCCATCACTCTCGGTAGATAAATCTAATAAAGCTCAATGAAGTATCCCTGACATATATCGGTATGACCACAATACATGTCAGAGAAACAAAAAACTGGTACGTTTCATCTTGGATCATCACATGTTGAGCTTGATATCTCAACACCAAAGACGTTAGTTGCAGCTCAAAAAGGTGATTACAAATGTGGGTACCCAAGACACTCTTACATGCGCAAACACCACAAATCTCCCTCACAAGCACAGTTTCCACAAAGACGCCAAGGAGAAGCAAGGGTCAACACCAAGCACAAAGAACCAAAGCAGATCAACCCACCTCTTCGACAAACATAAAAAGGCAACCAAAAAAGGTATGGGTGTGGAAGCCAAAAGTACCAATAGCTTCCACAGAGCCAAAGAGCCAACCACGCTGGGTACCTAAATTCAGAAACCACCCAAAGATAACGAGGACAGAGCTTATGTCTATAGGGCCAAATAGTATTGTGAAATGGATCCCTATAAGAACGATTACATCATTTCAAGATCCACCGGCTACCTCCAACAAAGACTGCATCAACGACCACCAGCAACCTTGAAGCCTCGACGAGCAACAACCATGTGCCTTTGGCATAACCTTGTCTTTTGCACCATTCATGCCATGCATTTCCAAAGTATGCATCAATATAGGGCCACATTACATGGCCGTGCATAGACACAATTGAGAATCCTAGGCACATGATACACATTTGACATATGTAAAAGCATTTATTGATACTAAACACCCTCTTCTTGTTTTGTAACATTGTTAACAAACAAAGAAAAAGAGAAAGAAGAAGGAAAAAAAAAGAAACAGGATCAAGCGCTCAAAGAACCTCATCAATAAACCATCAACAAGGACATCCATCAACAAGGGAAGATAAGTCGATGGTCAATCCCCATGCTAGAGAACATCACGAAGAGATGAATATCGATGGACATTTGACCATGGTAAGAACCATCTACTTTGGCAACCTGATAACCATGGTCGATGAGGAAACCTCTTCGTCGGCATACCCTTGAGCACTTAGCTCAAGACCCAACTTCTTGCACCATAATTCTTCCAATGCATTTCCCAAGTATGCATGCATAGGGCCACATTACAAGGCCATGCACAAGGCACATATCTTGTTAAACCCATGCACTAATGCACTTACCCATCATCCATTATGGGTTACAACTACCTGGCATAAAAACGAGGAAAGCCATCTTTGGCAGAACCAGAGGACATCATGGTGACAACTGCAAGAGCACACTCACAAAGACACCATCAAGCTGGCGTACAGTGAAGAAGTCCATACAAAGGTAGCAATGAAAAAATGATGAACCACACAACTTCCCAAGCTACAAATGGAAGATGGACCACTCTTATGGATACATGATGGACACTATCTCTCCACACACTACATGGAACTACCACTACAGCAAGGGTCTGTCTGGGATGATAGACTCTAGAGGGGGGGGAGTGTTGACAGTCAAGGTCACACACAAGCAGCAAAGCGCATCAATGAAGTGGACACACTAAAGAAGAAGGAGCATGTAGGGAGCTCCAAGAAGCACATGTCAAAATTTCAGAAGAAATCCCTATAGATATAGTGATTTTTATCATTAAAAACCATTTTCTATTTTTAGAACTCCATTTTGTTCAAGCCAAGGAGTCCTCGAGCTTGAGGAGTATTAGAAGTATCATCATACTAGTTTTCATAATTTTCAGACTTTGTTTGAGCCCCCAAATAAGCTTTGGAACCTATTTTTTAACTAGGCCGGACACTAGGTCTGGACAGGGCCAAAACTACTCAAAAAACTATAAAAAGGGCTGGAGAGCTCATTTTTGGGGTTAGCTTGTTGTAGATTTTAGCTTTGTAAGAGAGTTCTTTGGTAATTCAAGTCCTTCCATTGTTCCACTCTTTGCTCATACCTTGTGCGCGTGTGTGTGTATGTGTGTGCATGTTGGTGTGCTTTCACTCAAGCACTTGTGTCATCACTTGCTCTTGGTCTTCATACCGGTCCTCACGTCTTCGCAGATTGACATTTATGAGGTGAAGCTCCTCATGTTGGTACTTGCCATTGTGCTAGAGCGACAATGTTTACAAAGATTCCAAGTCAATTTGACTTTTACAAAGAGATAAAGTGGTAATTAACCACTAGCACTAGTTCTTATGCTTCTTCATATGTGCATGGAGTTTAATGTATCCATCAAGCCAAATGTGTAGGCTTGTGAATTACACCAACATCTCTCCCTCAAGCCAAACATTTTGGCTTGGTCTTCATCCTTCATTCTTCATGTATATCCTGCAATCCAATCATTGCTTTGAACCTGCAAAGTTTGGTTCCATCCAAAGCTTTAGCCAACAAATCTGCACACTACATATTGGTTGATACATAGGTTAGTTGAATGTCTTTGTTTAGCAACTTCTCTCTCACATAATGGTAATGAACCTCTATATGTTTGGTCCTAGCATGGTAGATAGGATTAGCTGCAAGGTGAAGTGAGCTTGTATTATCTCCAAAGATTATTGGTGACCTAGTGTACAAACCCAAGTCTGTATACAATAGCTTGATCCATATGGCTTCTTGTGTGGCATTAGCCAGTCCTCTATACTCTGCTTCTGTGGAAGACAAAGCAACAATAGGTTGCTTCTTTGAAGACCATGAAATTGGCTTATCACCTGCAAATGAAATGTATCCTGAAGTGCTCCTCCTATCGTCCTTGCATCCTTCCCAATCTGCATCTGAGTAAATTTTGATATCAATATCTAAAGTGTAGGGGAAATACAAACCATGATGTTGTGTACCCTTGAGATACTTCAAGATTCTCTTGGCAGCTTCTAAGTGAGGTACCCTTGGCTTGTGCATAATCTGACTTAGCACTCTAACTCCATATGCAATATCTATCCTTGTTAAGGTAGCATAGTTCAAGCTACCCACCATACTTTGATAACCTGTAATGTCATTAACTTCATCACCTTCATGGGCACTTAGTTTTAGGTTTACCTCCATTGGAGTATTTGCAACTTTGGCATCCTGCAAATGAAATTTCTTCAACATATCCTGTATGTACTTTTTCTGAGTAATGTATATTCCTAGTATAGACTAACTCAAGTCCAAGAAAATACTTTAGTAGACCAAGATCATTGATCTTGAACTCCTTCATCATCTGGCTTTTAATTTGTCTGATTCCATTAACATCATTACCTGTAAGTATGATGTCATCAACATAAACACAAAGGAATATTACCTCTAAATTACTTCTCTTGATGAATAGAGAAGTATCTGCCTTGCTCATGAAAAAACCTTGGTCTTGGAGATATGTCGTTAACCTGTAATTCCATGCCCTAGGTGCCTGTTTCATTCCATATAAAGCCTTTTCCGATTTGCAAACATATGTTACCTTCTTAGGGTCCTCATAGCCAGGAGGTTGTGACATATATACCTCCTCTGAAATCCATCCATTCAAGAAAGCATTCTTGACATCCAATTGGTACATGTTCCAATTTTTTGATGCTGCCACACTGACCAACACTCCGATTGTTGGCATCTTGGCCACAGGAGAGAATGTCTCTTCATAGTCAATGCCTTGGGTTTGTGCAAAACCCTTGGCTACCAATCTGGCTTTATATGTGTTAATTGAGCCATCAGAATTTGTTTTGAGTTTATAGATCCATTTGGATTCTATTACCTTCATGGAGTCCTTCTTTGGTACTACCTCCCATGTGTCACTTTCCTTGAGTGCTTCAATCTCCTCGTCCATAGCTTCTTTCCATTCTGTCTTGGTTATGGCTTCTTCATATGATCCTGGTTCCTCAATTGACAAATCTTTGGCAAGATAAACAAAGTGTTTACTAGTAACAAGAGATGTATCATACCCATATCTGATAGGTTTTTTGCTCTCTCTTTGTGATCTTCTGATTGATTGATTTGAAGATTCAGGTATGTCTTTAAGCTTCTTCATTTTGACTTTGCCTTTGGACTTCCATGATTTGAACTCTTCAAGGTTGATAACATCTTCATCATCTGAAGTTGAGTCTTCATTCTGAGTAGGTTCTTCCTTAGCAAGACTTGGAAACTCCTCTTCCAATTCATAGGGTAGTTTAAACTTCCTGCATTCATTCTCATACCAAGAATCATTTTCATCAAAGACAACATCTCTACTAACCATGAATCCCTTATTGGAAGGGTTATAAAACCTGTAACCTTTTTTATTTAGGTCATATCCAATAAAGATGCACTTTTCAGCCTTTGGGTCTAACTTACCTCTTATCTGAGAAGGAATGTGTACATATGCTACACATCCAAATATCTTGCAATGGTCTAGTGAGGGTCTTTTACCATGCCATGCTTCATAGGGTGTCATCCCATCAAGGGACTTAGATGGTAACCTGTTTATGAGGCAAGTGGCAGTAGAAATACTCTCTGCCCATAATTAGGTAACTTTTTTTCATTCAACATAGACCTAGCTGTTTCAAAAATCAACCTATTTCTTCTCTCAGCTACCCCATTCTGTTCAGGAGTGTACCTTGTGGTGGTTTCTCTTTTGATTCCTCTGTCCTGCAAGAAGTCTTCAAACTCATAGGAGAAGTACTCACCTCCTCCATCTGACCTTAATCCCTTCAAGTTCTTTCCTGTCTGATTTTCAACTAGTGCAATATATTTTTTATAGCAATTAAACACCTCATCCTTGTGCTTCATGAAGTACAATCCACCTACTATAATCATCAATAAAAGATACATAGTACCTTGATCCTAAGATTGAGGGGTCTTTGCTTGGTCCCCATACATCTGTATGGACAAGCTCTAGGTAGTCTTCATGCATGTATCCTTTCCTTGAGAAGGGTAACCTGTGAGACTTCCCAAATTGACAAGCACTACATTTATATATCATATGTTGTTTGGAAAAGTCACCGCAAAGCCTTTTTATTAGTTGATAAGCCGATACATCTCTTCACACGACCTTTCGGTTCGTGCGGAATATGAAACCTTTCGATTCATGCGGGATAGGAAAATACAGGAACAATGAAAATACAAAATGCTAATCCGGTGGCTTACACACCAAAGAACCAGGTCCTGAGGATTGGAATTAAAGAAAGATAACAACCAGGATATTTCATGGGAGGTTGCACACAACTTCCTCATCCACCATGAGCAGGCGGTGAAGCGAAACAAGCAGAGAAGAGAGACAGCACACGAAGGACTTCATCGGATAAGATAACCAATTGTCTAAAGGTCCTAGCTGCCTCCTCGACCACTTGATGCGTGCGGTGGAAAGAAATGAGTCAGGTCCCAGAGGATGACAAAGAAGGTTCAAGAACAGGACCTTTAAAACATAATGCTCACATAAAAGAGAGTAGAGGTCAGCAAAGTGAAGCGTGCAGTGGAAGGAAGTAAATAGGCTGCAGTCAATACAATATGGTCAGATGTGTGAAGTCAAAGACATATCGGAAGACCAGAAGTTAGAAAGAGGTAGAGGCTGAGAAGTTGAAGAGACTAAGAACATCACACTCTTAGCCACTGATGGCGTGCGTGGCAGCCCAATTTAATGCACCAACCCAGATTTATGAATGTATGGAATACCAAGGGGATAATAGAAGCAAAGGATTAACTTCGGATAAAGTAACAAATTTTTTGACAGTCCTTATTGCTTCTTCGACCACTAGGTGCATGCATTCAGGATTGTTGGCGGTGGTCAAGGCAGTCAAGGACTTACAAGACAAGGAATCCAAAGAAGAGAGTCAGAGCAGAGGGAAGGCACAAGCAGGCAAAGTAGCCAACGCAGATCTGGCAAGTAGGCCATTCAAATTTTTCCACACCAACATCTTCATAACAGTGATTCTCATCACTAAAAATCATTGTAAATACCATTTCACCTTTTTCTAACTCCACGGATTCCTCAAGCTTGAGGAGTATTAGAAGTATCATCGTACCAATTTTCATGATTTTTAAACTTCGTTTGAGCCCTCAAATAAGCCCTAGAACCTAATTTTTAACTAGACCGGACACTAGGTCTGGACAGGGCCAAAGCTAGTCAAAAACTATAAAAAGAGCTAGAGAGCTCATTTTGGGGGTTAGCTTGTTGTAGAATTGAACTTGTAAGAGCACTTTTGAGTAATCTAAAGAACTCCATTGCTTCTCTCTTTGTCTTGCCTTGTGTGCGCGTGTGTGTATGTGTGTGCATGTTAGTGTGTGTTGGAACTCAAGGTCAAGCACAAGTATGGAAGCACATCAAAAAGGTGGACACACACAAGAAGAAGGAGCAAGTAGGGAGCTCCATGAAGTACATGTCAACTCTTCAGAAGAATCCCCTACAAAAATAGTGATTTCCATCACTAAAACCATTGTAAATACCATTTTCTATTTTTGTAGCTCCATTTTGTGCAAGCCAAGGAGTCCTCGAGCTTGAGGAGTAGTAGGAGTATCGTCCTACCAATTTTCATAATTTTTAGACTCCGTTTGAGCCTTCAAATAAGCCCTAGAACCTATTTTTTAACTAGGCCGGACACTAGGTCTGGACAGGGCCAAAACTAGTCAAAAACCTATAAAAAGAGCTAGAGAGCTCATTTTTGGGGGTTAGCTTCTTGTAGATTTCAGTTTTGTAATAGATTTCTTTGTAATCAAAGTCCTTCCATTGTTCCTCTCTTTGATCTTACCTTGTGCGCGCGTGTGTGTATGTGTGTGCATGCTTGTGTGCTTTCACTCACGCACTTCTGCCTTCACTTGCTCGTGGTCTTCATACCGGTCCTCACGTCTCCGTGGATTGACAAGTAAAGGAGGTGGTGCTTACGCTTAAGCTACACCAAATTTTGGCGCCGTTGCCAACCTGCAAAGGTAAGATAACCTGAAGTGCTCCTTCTATCTTCCTTGGAGCCATCCCAATCTGCATGAGAAAATAGCTTCAACCCTAAATCAGATACATAAGGATAATAAAGTCCTTCATTTATGGTTCCTTTGAGATATTTGAGTATCCTCTTAGCAGCATCCATGTGTGGTTTCCTTGGTGTGTGCATGAACTGACTTAGCACACTCACACTATAGCATAATTCTACCCTTGTGAATTTGGCATAGTTGAGACTACCCACAAGGCTTTGATATGATGTGATGTCCTCTATGAGTTCACCTTCATGTGAGCTCAATCTATGGTTGACCTCCATGAGAGTACCTACAATTTTACAATCCTCCATCTTGAATTTTGCTAACATATCCTTGATATACTTCCTTTGAGTGAGAAATAAACCGTGATCTTTGTAAACAACTTCCAAACCTAGGAAGTAGGTAAGTGAACCTAAATCACTTATGTTGAATTCTTCTCTCATCTGATCTTTGATCTTCTTCATACCATCTGCATCATTTCCTATCAATATAATATCATCTACATATACACATAGGTGGATGACCTTAGAATTACTCTTTTTAATAAAGAGTGAAGGATCTTCCTTGCTTTGTTGAAAGCCTTTGTCCTGCGAGAATGAAACGAGCCTAAAACTCCAAGCTCTTGGGGCTTGCTTGAGACCATACAATGCTTTGTTAAGTTTACACACATAATCAGGATAAACTTGATTCTCAAAACTAGGTGGTTGTGCCATATATACCTCTTTTGTTATCCAACCATTCAAGAATGCATTCTTTACATCTAGTTGAAGTGTCTTCCAATTCTTGGAAGAGGCAATACTAAGAAAAAACCTAATCGTAGGCATCTTTGGCACAGGAGAGAAGGTCTCTTCATAATCAATTCCCTGAGTTTGTGCAAAGCCTTTTGCTACAAGCCTTGCCTTATACGTGTTTATGAAACCATCAGAATTCTTCTTGAGTTTATAGACCCATCTTGAGCCTATTACCTTCATAGATGAAGTCTTGGGCATCGAATCCCAAGTGTTGTTTTCCTCAAGTGCTTCAGTGTCTTCCTTCATTGCATGCTTCCATTCTGATTTTGCTTTGGCCTCTTCAAAGGATGATTGCTCCTCTTGATTTATGTCTTGTGCTATGTAAATAGAATGTTTAATTACTAATGAGGTGTCAAACCCATACCTTTCTGGTTTTTTTCTTTCCCTTATAGTTCTTCTTAAGCCATGTTGTGATGATTTTGCCTCATGTCCAAGTTCTTGCAATTTTGCTTTACCTTTAGACTTACATTCTTTGATTTTTTCCATCTGAGTTTCTTCATCATCTTCTGAAGTATCTTGTCCTTCAATCTTTGGTTGATGTTCTTTGCCAAACTTTGGAAAATCTTCTTCAAGGTCATATGGCAATTTGACCTTCCTGCATGAATCTTCATACCATGAATTGTTCTCATAAAAAACTACATCTCTGCTTACCAAGAATCCTTTGTTGGTAGGGTTGTATAACCTGTAACCCTTTTGATTGTTGTCATATCCAATGAATACACACCTTTTTGCCTTTGGATCCTTCTTGCCTCTAACCTGTGAGGGAACATGAGCATAAGCAATACATCAAAAAATTTTACAATGATCTAAGCTAGGTCTTCTTCCATTCCAATCCTCATATGGAGTCATCCCATCAAGGGATTTTGAAGGCAACCTTTTAATCAAGTAAGTAGCTGTAGATATAGCCTCAACCCATAGATAATTAGGCAAATGCTTTTTATCTAACATGGACCTTGCAGCTTCAACAATTGTCCTATTCCTCCTTTCTGCCACTCCATTTTGCTCAAGAGTGTATCTTTTAGTTACCTCTCTTTTGATTCCTCTTTCTTGAAGAAAAGAATCAAGTTCATGGGAGATGTATTCTCCCCCTCCATTTGACCTTAGTCTTTTAGTGATTTACCTGTTTGATTCTCCACAAGATCCAAATATCTTTTGAAGCATGAAAAATCTTCATCTTTGTGTTTCATAAAGAATAGGATAGTCCATCTACTGCAGTCATCAATAATGGAGAGATAATACCTTGATCCAGATATTGAAGCATCCTTGCTAGGTCCCCATGCATCTGTCTGAACCAACTCCAAGAGATCTCCATGCATATAACCTTTCTTCTTGAATGGTAACTTGTGAGACTTTCCAAATTGACATGCACTGCACTTATAAATCATGTGTTGTTTTGACAAGTTAGGGAGTCCAAGTACACTTTGGTCCCTGCAAATTTGCTTTAATGATCTTTCACCAATATGTGCCAATCTCTTGTGCCATACCTCTAGTTCTGTGAGTGTTTGATTACCATAGTTGAAGAGAGCTATGTTCCTTGTGTCTTGCAACTCAAAGGTGAATAATCTACCTGTTTTTTCCCCCTTTGCTATTCTTCTGAACCCTTGGGTAGCATCTTCCACATATGCTCCTCCTCTTGTGAACCTAACTTGCAATCCTTTTTCTACTATCTGCCCAACACTTATCAAATTCTTTGTAATGGTAGGGACATATAATACCTTACTGAGTAAGTTGATGTTTCCATCACGTGCTTTGACATTTCCTATTTTATCCACAAGGTGTCTTGTATCATCTCCTATGTGTACCTCATGCTTGTTGCTCGGATCTTCTAAATTTGCTAGGAGGGCCACATTTCCTGCCACATGATTTGAACAACCTGAATCTATGTAGAAAACATGCTCATCAGATTTACCTTGTGCCATAGCCATGTTCAAGATTAATAATGAATCCTCTTTGTTTGAGTCTTCTGTGTAGTTATTGAAGTCTCTCCTTCCTTTGTAGCACCCTTGATAGTTTGAATGATTGTACTTGTTGTAATTGCCATGATAGTTGTTGAACTTTCCTCTTGAGTAGCCATAGCTTCCTCTATTGTATCCTCTACCTCTTTGATTCCTGGAATTCCTAAAGCAATTTTCAGTTGTATGATTAGTTAATCCACAAATAGAACATGGGTTGGAGTCTTGGGATCTCCCCCTGCCTTGTCTACCTCCTCTTCATCTACCTCTACCATGTCTTCCTCTACCTGCATAGTTAGCTTGATATGTTCTTGATTCATCATCCACTTTCTTTGACTTTTCTTTGTTTTCTTTGGTCTTGCTTTTATCAGTATATAAAACTGAAGATTGATTACCTTTAGAGCTTTTCTCCATTCTTGATAAGTTTTGCCTCTTGAGTGAGTAATTGTCCAATGAGTGTATTGAAATCAGGTATATGCATGTCCATGTACAAATCCATAGCTGTGGTGAATGCTTCCCACTTGTCATCTGCCTTCAAGCCATTGATGACTTGCCTTACAATTTGTTCTTCATTTATTACCTCTCCAATGCTTCCTAACCAATTTTCTATGTCCTTGAGCTTTGTGACAAAATCAATCACATTTTGTTTGGGAGCCTTCTTGAGGGTTGTGAAATCCAACCATACTTGATGCTTCCTAGCTTTGGTACTTGAAGAGAAGAAGGCTTCAAGTGCATCCCACACTTCCTGAGATGTCTTAAAACTTCTAATGTGAGGCAACAACAAAATCTGAGATAGAGTTAAGAAGGTATGACCTTGCTAATGCATCTTTGGAACACCATGTGTTCAATCTCTCCTGCTCTTCTTGTGTTGGTTGAATCTTGTTTCTGAATATAGGCACAACTTCATCTCCAGCCACATAACCATATAAACTTCTTCCTTGGAGATAAGCTTCCATCCTTAATGACCAAGCTGAGTAATTACCTCTATCCAAATTGTCAATTGATGAAGGAAATCCATCTGCCATGTTGTCCAACCTTGCTCTGATACCACTATGAAGAGATGGATATATATGTGCTTGAAGATGAAGTGGTGCTGCAAAATCCTTGCACTACACCAGCCAAATGAACTCTAGGAGTATGTGGTCGGCCCTTTTAGCTTGCCAATGGATGTGTCAGACACCCTATGTACCTTGGAAGTTCAATCTCAAAAAGATAGATCAAAACAGATGATCTAGAATTAATTCAGAGATGAAAAACTTGCTATTTTGATTCATACACTTGTCCAGTGTTTTGAATAATTCTTTGAGCACAGCATCAATTAGATTAATTCCTTTTTTGGAACTCTAACTAACCTAGAGATCTAGCGTTCAAGAGTAATCTCATCAGCAATAGTGAAGCACACAATGAGAATGAAGTTTAACAAGTTATGACATCATGACTGGCTACAACAATACCTAGACCAATGAGCAGAAAAAAAATCATAACTCAAGATTCAAATATTCAATGATAATGAAATTTTTTATGCTAATAATAGACAGTATATTGAATCCAACAAGCTTTGAATCATGCAATTTGATAAAGTACATGTGGAGAACTAGCTCTGACAAGATGACTAATAAAATCGAAAATTGACAGAGGAGTGAATATGAATAGACAGGGTTGACTTCAACTGAATATAACTCAAGATTGAGAACTCCAATAGCAACGAAATTTTGTGAGCATATAGTAGACTCTAAAAGAAAACTTTAGCAAGTTAAACCATTGACTCACACAACCATGAAGATATGAACTTGTATGATCATAAATATGAATGTATATTGATTGTAGAATACAATGAACTTACAGATACATGTGTGTGCCTTGTATCCACACTTGATATAGCATATAGCTCAGCTTATGAAAGCCTCTAAAGTGCATCTAAATTTCCATGTATATATAGAGAGTTTTGGAGCCAAGATTTGAATTTGAATCTTGCTCACCTAGAAGTAGTTTCCTAATTTTTAGAGATTGATTGATTCCTCAACCTCCAAATCAAGAATTCGTGGCTTCTCTCTCTACTCTTATCAAGTGAACTCAACCACTTTTGATTCCTTTTACTTTTACATCAATTAAATGATCAAAAATTACAAGGGTGAGTTCACAAGTGAACTCTTAGATTTCCATACATTGTCTTCTCTTACTACTTCTCCTAGACACTCAAGCCAATACTTAGGCTTGTAAAAGATTTGTTCCAACACAATAGATATCATAGTGACAAGGGGGGAATATCAAAAGGAAGGTGAAGGGCCCAATGTCACTTTTTTCTAGAATTTGGTCATATTCGTGCAGACTGTCATGATGCTCAAGACTAAGATATAAGAAATCAAGAAGCAAGACTTAAGGCTCCAATGACTAACATGGTAACCTTAACCTTCAAAGATCTAGTAGCTTCGATAGTTACTCGATCTGAATATTTCCATATGAGCATTAATTCCATGGTAGCTTTGGATGTTACTGCATATCACCAAATTTATGATCAAGCAGTTGGACGGGCTAAACAAGCTTGGGTTTAATTTTTAGAGGCAAGTTCTAGTAGCGAGGATTGGATTGAAAAGAAGTAAGGTAACCAAAGAAATAAGTAGAGGTATTATAATGGTGCAATGTTCGACACCTACAGATAGCCCTATTCCGGATCTTGCACTAGTCAATCAATCCCGAAAGCTAGCAATAGTACAATAGATCCTCGGTGGATATTTTGTAAGTATACAATACAACTACCTCTTGGGGGTTTTTTGGAATTATTCCCTGCATTTTGGGATACTTTATTGAATGAGGCACAAAAACAAAACCAAATGATGCTAATGAAGAAGAATTACAAGTTAATATGGTGGAAATAGCTCAAGATGAATTGGTAGATTATGGGGTACCTCTAATTTTGGTGTGGTTTAAAAACAAGTAGATTTCCAGAGTATTGATTGATGGCAGATCTAGAGTAAACATTTCTACTCTGCCTATTTGTAGTCAATTGGGATGGAAGGATCTACAACCTGATCCCTTCTCTATATGGATGGCAGATCAATCCCATGTGCAACCTATTAGTCTTATCAAAGATAAAGCCATTAAAATTCAAAATGTTCCTTTTAAAGTAACTTTTGTTGTAATTGAGTTAATTGGTAAAAATAGCAATTTCAAGTTAGTTTATGGTATGTCAGCCATAACATCCATGGAATTCATAAAGCCTAGTTTATGTATTATGGTGCAAAATCAGCTATTACTAGAAGAATCTTTGATATTTCAGATGGATACTTTACAACAATTGGAGGAACATAAATATAATAGCTTTCTGCTTATGCAAGAAGTTTAACATTGTCAACAACATTGACATGATCATCATTTATGGATGCCTATTTTTCAGATAGAAGATTTGGTATTAATTTTTAATTCCAAAATGAAGAGACAAGTTGGAAAATTTAAACTTTGGTGGACATGTCCATTTCAGATTCATGCAAAAATTGGTATAGCTACTTTTTGGTTAGCAAAGTTGGGTGGAGAGATTTGATGGACTCAAGTCAATAGGTCTAAGCTTCAGCCATACAACATGTAGGGGGATAGCCCTCACTGTATTATAATGTGTATTAATTTCTGTTTTCAATAAGTGGTCTAGTTACAAAATCAAATAAAGATTCGCTCGCAAATTTGCATGATTAGCTACACATCAATGTAGCTTAGATTTGATGGATTTGTAATTACTTGGCATGAGGATTCAATATTCAATGCCATGCACATCCACTTTATTTGCACACATGCAGATTTGCAAGGGCCTTGCCAATTATCTAGTTAAATCAACGTGCAATCCAACTCATTTTTTTTTGCTTATTACCTTTTATTGCTTTGCAATCACGTGTTGTACTTTCCTACAACCATGACGGGAAAAATATTTTTGTATGCATTTAAGTTGACCGACATGAGTCTACTATAGATTCCTGAACATCTACTACAATCTCATGTGGATTGGTTCCAACAGCGACGTCTGCTTGATTATGTGCAGATTGATTGAACTCATCTTTAGAATCATCCAATGACCAATTCCTTCATCCAATAGTGGGATGATACACTGAAGGTAGCCGATTAGCACTATGCATTTTTCAAATTTTGCATAGGGTCTAAAGTACGCCTGATAGTTGATCTGCAATACATCAATGCTCAATTAAAGCTTAACAACAATAGGATTACTCATCCTGCAACATTAGTTTCCAAAAAGGAGATGGGGCGCATGTTTGACAAGCCATGCTCCAAGGATTATAAATATCTCCTAGATATGAATCCATGGAAATCCAGTTTGCATACGAGTAAGCATTATGGGGTTTCTCAAACTCTATATTCATTGATAGTTGATGTGACAACAAAAAACGACCAAGTAAACTGGGCTAAAATCATATATCGATGATTGGAGAAGGAGATGTGACGATTGTGCTATCCGACAAAGAGGGTGCCTCAACTCGATACAAATCTTGAAATTTTGTTCTCTTTGTTGATTCTGATAGGACCTCTTTCTGATTGAAGATTATTAGAAATTGTAGAATAATCTATTTTTGTTTTTTGTGAGAGAGAGTAAATGACAAGGTAAACACCCTCCTATGGATGATAATGATCCATTGAATGCAAAGAAGTGTGCTCGCATAAAACTCCTCTAGGAAGCACAACAATGTGTCGAAGAAAAAAGGATCCGGCATATGCAAAAATAGATGCAAGATGAGTTGTAGAGAAAATAGCAAGAGGATGTAGCTAGAGCTGAGGAAGCTGAGCGATGGTGTAAAGCTACTGAAGATGAACAACAACGATGATGAATGGAACAAAAGCAACAACAACAACAGTAGCAAGAACAATGACAATGAGAGGAACAGTAGAAACAATAGCAAATTCAACAACAACCATCAACCTCCTAGAGAAGGGAGACAAATCAATTTTTAGAGATTGGTCAATTTGCTAGAAGTATTAATTTTCGCACATTTAATCGGTGCTGCCTAGACCCTTGGAGAGCTCAACCAAGCCGATTTCAACTGCCAATGATCGGATGATCCCCTATTATTTACCCATGGTTCATGAAGGAATATCAAATCCAATCAACTACTATGGCAAGTGCGCTTAGATTATTAACGCTATGTTCACTATAGATGGGAAAGGATGAATAGAGTAGAAAAGTTGAAGCTGTTGCAATACAAAACATGCACAAAGAATTGTTTCTATTGAACCAACAAAATATAGAAATGCAAGATTCATTGGTTGGTAAAGCCAGTATTTAGGATGAATAGGTTGAGGCACTACAAACCAAGATCAATGATTTGGAAATCCATATTGAGGAGATTATCGAGGATCATTAGGAAACTACAGAGCAACTTCAAGCAATACAGGATGAGTTAAGGACAGTTCGGGTTGATAAAGATGATCTACAAAATCAAGCTACCACACTAATGAGTGAAAAAGATATAGTTTCAAATTAGGTAGTATCCTTGATAGAGAATTTTCAAGTCGCATTGGCAAAGTTGAATGGAATAAGAGATTTATAATTGTAGTTACAAGATGCCAAACAATTGATTATAGAATAGGCACAAATATTAGCAGAGAAAGAAGAACAAGTTACGTGACTTAAGCAAGTTTAGATAGATTTGCAAAACATTCTCGCTAATAAGGATATGAAAATAAATTAAAAATATGCTTAAATTCAAGCTTTATGAACTCAAACAGAAGAAATGAATGTTGCAACTCAAGAATTCCTAGAAAAGCTATCAACTGAATTTTTAGAGGCAAACATGAAAGCAGTAGCCTAGAAAACACAAATCACCGATAATCCAAATGAAGATCATTTCTGAGAAATAGTAGAGTCCAGAGTAGTTCAACTTTGTGATGAGCTTTTGTATGATTTAGGTAAACTTAGAAGTCCGTCATTGGATATCAACGACATGTAACTCAGTGGGTTCAAGCCCATCATGCATGCCAGTCTTAGACTCCCACTGATAGTACACCCAATTTTGTAAATCATCCAAATATGATAATTTTGTAATTTTAGTATCCTTAGAATTCCCCAAGAATATCAATTGCCAGGTAGCATGCTCATTTGTAACACATTTGGGAAGTTAAAGGTAGTAATTCAGAAGTTGTAGAAGAATCTCAAGGAGAGGATGTTGAGAGATAGAACCTAGTCTCTATAATCTGGTTGTAATTTGTTTCTATAATGAAGGATTGTTTTTATGGTTCTATGCTCTCTGTATTTGAATTCTGAGTTTGTTGTACTATGAAACCTTCCTTTCTAGTGTTGACGACATGATTGCTCCTACATCATCTACATTTGTATCTACATGAGTGCATCTCCATTTTTTATCTAGGAGACACTCCATTCCTAGTTTATTTCCATTTTATATTGTATTTCCTTTGTATTTGGGTACCTTTCCATTTGCTTCTACTATTGTATTCATTCTCTTTTTAGGGGAATTATCCCACATGAGATGTACTTCGGAGAGCCCCTCCCAAATCTATATAAGGAGGTCCTTTCCCCCCATTTGTACTTGGTTAGAAGCTTGAGGAGCCTACTCCATGTTGGTACATTTGGCAAGCCTTGATGCATGACCAAATATCAAATGCTTACTTCATATCTTGAGTATGACTACTCATAAGTCACACATGAACACCCCTTGTAAAATCTCTTGAGTTTGACTCAAGATAAATGTAAAAGGAAAAGATTGAGAGAATTTCGTAGCATTATGATTTGTAAGTCACAACGACTAAGTGGTTGGAATCAAATCAATTAGAATCCTAAAAGGTAGGATCACTTTTAGGTGGCAGATTCAAAATTCAAATTGGGAACACATCTATAAAAGACTCTAAATTTTAGTCGCGGGTAACACAGTAGATTCAAGCTTGTGTGTACACTAATCCCACACATGTATGAGTAAGCCTACATCATCTCCTTTGTAATCATGCATTCATAATATTACACATTTGATTTAGATTATGGAAGTTATCTTATGTCTACTATTGTCTGCGACTAAGCTCTCATTTTAGTGAACTTGTTTTGAGGAGTTCTCTACATATACTTATCCAATCAATGTGTATCAACTTGTTATATGTAGCTTAGACCTTCTAGTTCTATTCTATCAAGTTTCATTTCATTTGGTTTAGTACTTTGTGAGATAACTTCTCTACAAGATACCTATGTTTGCCCACTGTCATCTTCCTAAAAAGTCAGGATTACACCCCTAACTTCTTAATGTGATTTCTCAGTATAAACTCATCCTAAATTAGTGAAACAATTTGTGAGATAAGTTCTCTACAAGATACCTATGTTTGCTCACTGTCATCTTCCTGAAAAGTCAGGGTTACACCCCTAAATTCTTAATGTGATTTCTCAGCATCCTAAATTAGTGAAATAACTTCCTATAGCAAGCTTAGGACTTCAATCAGATACGTCTAAAAGCACTCGGGTCAATTGTATTCAGAGAGTGAGCACTGAGTGAAATACTGAGCAGGTGAAAGTCCTAAAATAGCAAGATTTTTGCAAGTCTTCAATCTTGGAAGTAGTCTATTTTAACATAACTATTTGAAGGTGATGCTCCAAAGTACATTATGGTTCCAAATGCATATTTGGGAAGCTAAAGGTGTCTACTAAGGTACTCTAAAGCTACATTGGTAGGTGTAGAGCAAGATTTGTGCAGCACCACCTCATTTCTGGAGTGTATCCAACCATCTCCTCACACTGGTATCAGAGCTATCATCAACTCAACATGGGAGATGGATTCCCATCATCAATTGAAAAATTGGATCAAGGTAATTACTATGCTTGGTCTATTAGAATGGAAGCATATCTACAAGGTAGAAATCTCTATGCTTACATATCTGGAGATGAGTCAATGCCAATACTCAGAAGCAAGGGGCAACCTACTCAAGAAGAACATGAAAGGTTATCAACATGGTGCTCAAAGGATGCCTTGGCCAAGTCATATCTTCTCAACTCAATTTCTGATATCTTGCTTCCACACATTAGGAATTGTAAGACATCACAAGAAACATGGAATACACTTGAAGCATTCTTCTCTTCAAGCACTAGAGCAAGAAAGAACCAACTCTGGATAGAAATCACAACACTAAAAAAGATGCCCAAACAGAATGTGATTGATTATGTCACCAAAATGAAGGACTTAGCTAATCAACTTGGAAGCATTGGAGAAGTCATTGATGAGGAGCAAATTGTGAGACAAGTGATCAATGGAATCAAGACAGATGACAAATGGGAAGCATTCACCACTACAATGGATCTGTACATGGACATGCAGGTACCTGACTTCAATACTCTAATGGGACAACTATTTTGTTCTCTTTGTTGATTCTGATAGGACCTCTTTCTGATTGAAGATTATTAGAAATTGTAGAATAATCTATTTTTGTTTTTTGTGAGAGAGAGTAAATGACAAGGTAAACACCCTCCTATGGATGATAATGATCCATTGAATGCAAAGAAGTGTGCTCGCATAAAACTCCTCTAGGAAGCACAACAATGTGTCGAAGAAAAAAGGATCCGGCATATGCAAAAATAGATGCAAGATGAGTTGTAGAGAAAATAGCAAGAGGATGTAGCTAGAGCTGAGGAAGCTGAGCGATGGTGTAAAGCTACTGAAGATGAACAACAACGATGATGAATGGAACAAAAGCAACAACAACAACAGTAGCAAGAACAATGACAATGAGAGGAACAGTAGAAACAATAGCAAATTCAATAACAACCATCAACCTCCTAGAGAAGGGAGACAAATCAATTTTTAGAGATTGGTCAATTTGCTAGAAGTATTAATTTTCGCACATTTAATCGGTGCTGCCTAGACCCTTGGAGAGCTCAACCAAGCCGAATTCAACTGCCAATGATCGGATGATCCCCTATTATTTACCCATGGTTCATGAAGGAATATCAAATCCAATCAACTACTCTGGCAAGTGCGCTTAGATTATTAACGCTATGTTCACTATAGATGGAAAAGGATGAATAGAGTAGAAAAGTTGAAGCTGTTGCAATACAAAACATGCACAAAGAATTGTTTCTATTGAACCAACAAAATATAGAAATGCAAGATTCATTGGTTGGCAAAGCCAATATTTAGGATGAATAGGTTGAGGCACTACAAACCAAGATCAATGATTTGGAAATCCATATTGAGGAGATTATCGAGGATCAATAGGAAACTACAGAGCAACTTCAAGCAATACAGGATGAGTTAAGGAAAGTTCGGGTTGATAAAGATGATCTACAAAATCAAGCTACCACACTAATGAGTGAAAAAGATATAGTTTCAAATTAGGTAGTATCCTTGATAGAGAATTTTCAAGTCGCATTGGCAAAGTTGAATGGAATAAGAGATTTATAATTGTAGTTACAAGATGCCAAACAATTGATTATAGAATAGGCACAAATATTAGCAGAGAAAGAAGAACAAGTTACATGACTTAAGCAAGTTTAGATAGATTTGCAAAACATTCTCGCTAATAAGGATATGAAAATACATTAAAAATATGCTTAAATTCAAGCTTTATGAACTCAAACAGAAGAAATGAATGTTGCAACTCAAGAATTCCTAGAAAAGCTATCAACTGAATTTTTAGAGGCAAACATGAAAGCAGTAGCCTAGAAAACACAGATCACCGATAATCCAAATGAAGATCATTTCTGAGAAATAGTAGAGTCCAGAGTAGTTCAACTTTGTGATGAGCTTTTGTATGATTTAGGTAAACTTAGAAGTCCGTCATTGGATATCAACGACATGTAACTCAGTGGGTTCAAGCCATCATGCATGCCAGTCTTAGACTCCCACTGATAGTACACCCAATTTTGTAAATCATCCAAATATGATAATTTTGTAATTTTAGTATCCTTAGAATTCCCCAGGAATATCAATTGCCAGGTAGCATGCTCATTGTAACACATTTGGGAAGTTAAAGGTAGTAATTCAGAAGTTGTAGAAGAATCTCAAGGAGAGGATGTTGAGAGATAGAACCTAGTCTCTATGATCTGGTTGTAATTTGTTTCTATAATGAAGGATTGTTTTTATGGTTCTATGCTCTCTGTATTTGAATTCTGAGTTTGTTGTACTATGAAACCTTCCTTTCTAGTGTTGACGACATGATTGCTCCTACATCATCTACATTTGTATCTACATGAGTGCATCTCCATTTTTTATCTAGGAGACACTCCATTCCTAGTTTATTTCCATTTTATATTGTATTTCCTTTGTATTTGGGTACCTTTCCATTTGCTTCTACTATTGTATTCATTCTCTTTTTAGGGGAATTATCCCACATGAGATGTACTTTGGAGAGCCCCTCCCAAATCTATATAAGGAGGTCCTTTCCCCCCATTTGTACTTGGTTAGAAGCTTGAGGAGCCTACTCCATGTTGGTACATTTGGCAAGCCTTGATGCATGACCAAATATCAAATGCTTACTTCATATCTTGAGTATGACTACTCATAAGTCACACATGAACACCCCTTGTAAAATCTCTTGAGTTTGACTCAAGATAAATGTAAAAGGAAAAGATTGAGAGAATTTCGTAGCATTATGATTTGTAAGTCACAACGACTAAGTGGTTGGAATCAAATCAATTAGAATCCTAAAAGGTAGGATCACTTTTAGGTGGCAGATTCAAAATTCGAATTGGGAACACATCTATAAAAGACTCTAAATTTTAGTCGCGGGTAACACAGTAGATTCAAGCTTGTGTGTACACTAATCCCACACATGTATGAGTAAGCCTACATCATCTCCTTTGTATCATGCATTCATAATATTACACATTTGATTTAGATTATGCAAGTTATCTTATGTCTACTATTGTCTGCCACTAAGCTCTCATTTTAGTGAACTTGTTTTGAGGAGTTCTCTACATATACTTATCCAATCAATGTGTATCAACTTGTTATATGTAGCTTAGACCTTCTAGTTCTATTCTATCAAGTTTCATTTCATTTGGTTTAGTACTTTGTGAGATAACTTCTCTACAAGATACCTATGTTTGCCCACTGTCATCTTCCTAAAAAGTCAGGATTACACCCCTAACTTCTTAATGTGATTTCTCAGTATACACTCATCCTAAATTAGTGAAACAATTTGTGAGATAAGTTCTCTACAAGATACCTATGTTTGCTCACTGTCATCTTCCTGAAAAGTCAGGGTTACACCCCTAAATTCTTAATGTGATTTCTCAGCATCCTAAATTAGTGAAATAACTTCCTATAGCAAGCTTAGGACTTCAATCAGATACGTCTAAAAGCACTCGGGTCAATTGTATTCAGAGAGTGAGCATTGAGTGAAATACTGAGTGGTGAAAGTCCTAAAATAGCAAGATTTTTGCAAGTCTTCAATCTTGGAAGTAGTCTATTTTAACATAACTATTTGAAGGTGATGCTCCAAAGTACATTATGGTTCCAAATGCATACTTGGGAAGCTAAAGGTGTCTACTAAGGTACTCTAAAGCTACATTGGTAGGTGTATAGCAAGATTTGTGCAGCACCACCTCATTTCTGGAGTGTATCCAACCATCTCCTCACACTGGTATCAGAGCTATCATCAACTCAACATGGGAGATGGATTCCCATCATCAATTGACAAATTGGATCAAGGTAATTACTATGCTTGGTCTATTAGAATGGAAGCATATCTACAAGGTAGAAATCTCTATGCTTACATATCTGGAGATGAGTCAATGCCAATACTCAGAAGCAAAGGGCAACCTACTCAAGAAGAACATGAAAGGTTATCAACATGGTGCTCAAAGGATGGCTTGCTTCCACACATATCTTCTCAACTCAATTTCTGATATCTTGCTTCCACACATTAGGAATTGTAAGACATCACAAGAAACATGGAATGCACTTGAAGCATTCTTCTCTTCAAGCACTAGAGCAAGAAAGAACCAACTCTGGATAGAAATCACAACACTAAAAAAGATGCCCAAACAGAATGTGATTGATTATGTCACCAAAATGAAGGACTTAGCTAATCAACTTGGAAGCATTAGAGAAGTCATTGATGAGGAGCAAATTGTGAGACAAGTGATCAATGGAATCAAGACAGATGACAAATGGGAAGCATTCACCACTACAATGGATCTATACATGGACATGCAGGTACCTGACTTCAATACTCTAATGGGACAACTATTCACTCATGAAGCCAAGCTTGTGAAGAACAATGACAACTCAAAAGGATTAATCAATCCTCTACTTTATACACTGATAAGAACAAGAGTAAGGATAGTAAAGCTAAAGGCAAGAAATCTGATGATGAAGCTAGTACCTCCCAAGCTAACTTTGGAGGAAGAGGTAGAGGTACAAGAGGAAGAGCTAGAGGAGGTAGACAAGGTAGGGGGAGATTCCAAAGCACCTCTCCATGTGCCATATGTGGATTGACTAACTACCCAACTGAGAATTACTTTAGGAACCCTAGAAATTAGAGAGGAAGAGGCTTCAATAGAGGAATCTATGGAAGAGGAAGATCAAACAATTTCAACAACTACAAGAATTATAATAACCAAGGAGGATATAAAGGAAGAAGAGACTACAACAAGTACACTGAAGAGCAGGCACAAGAAGACTTACTTTTGTTGATGAACATGACCATGAGGCAAGGTAAAGCAGATGAGCATGTGTTCTATATAGATTTTGGTTGTTCAAATCATGTAGCAGGAAATGTGGGATTGCTATCTGACTTGGAGGATCCAAGGAACAAGCATGAGGTACAAACAAAAAATGACACAAGGCACTCAGTTGAAGAGATTGGGAATGTGAAGGCCTCAGATGGAAATGTGAATCTATTCAGTAGGGTATTATATGTACCTACCATAACCAATAATTTGATATGTGTTGGACAAATTGTAGAAAAAAGGTCTATAGGTAAGGTTTACAAGAAATGGAGCATTTGTTGAAGATCCTCAACAAGGATTCAAGAGGATAGTCAAAGGAGAAAAGACAGGTAGACTCTTTACATTTGAGCTACAAGATACTAAAAATATAGCACTTTTCAGTTATGGAGGACAAACCTTATCATAATAAGAAATGTGGCACAAAAGATTAGCTCACATAGGAGAAAGAAGTTTAAAGAAAATTTGTATGGATCGAAGTGCTTGGATTGCCAAACATATCCAAGCAACATATGGTATATAAATGTAGTGCATGTCAATTTGGGAAGTCTCATAGACAACCATTTATGAAGAAAGGTTATATTCATGGTGATCTATTGGAGCTAGTCCACACAGATGTTTGGGGACCTAACAAAGACCCTTCACTTTTAGGATCCAAGTACTATGTATCATTCATTGATGATTGTAGCAGATGGACTATACTTTATTTTATGAAGCACAAGGATGAAGTGTTCAATTGTTTCAAAAAATATCTTGCTGTTGTTGAAAACCAAAGAGGAAAAACATTGAAAAGACTAAGGTCATATGGAGGGGGAGAGTACTTCCCCCATGAGTTTGATGCATATCTCCAAGATAGAGGCATCAAAAGAGAAATTACTACCATGTATACTCCAGAACAAAATGGAGTAGTGGAAAGAAGGAATAGGACCATTGTGGAGACAACAAGGTCCATGATTAATGAGAAAAAATTGCCCAACTACCTATGGCTAGATGCTGCATCTACAACCACTTATCTCATCAATAGACTCCCATCTAAAGCTTTGGATGGGATGACACCATATGAAGCTTGGAATGGAAGAAGGCCTAGCCTAGATCATTGCAGAACCTTTGGGTGCATAGCTTATGCACATGTTTCATCACAAATCAGAGGTAAAATGGATCCTAAGGCAGAGAAATGTGTATTCATAGGATATGATCTTAATAAAAAAGGGCACAGATTGTATAATCCAAGTACTAAAATCTTTATTGTTAGTAGAGATGTTGCCTTTGATGAAAACAACTCGTGGTTTGAAGATGATTGCAAAAAAGTCAAGCTACCTTATGACCTAGAGGAAGACTTTCCTACAATTCAAAAGGCAAATGATCAACAACATGAAGATTCAAGTGACTCTGATGATGATCAGAAGACACCAAGAAGGAACTTCAAGGTATGGAGCAACAAAGGTAAAGAGAAGATGCAAGACTTGAGGGATATTGCAAAATCCTCTCAACAAACAATAAGGAGATCAACTAGGGAAAAGAAGAATCCAGAAAGGTATGGATATGACACCTCTCTAGTCACTAGACACTCAATCTATATTTCTCAGGATATCAACTCATAGGAGCCATCAACCTTTAAGAAGCAAATAAGAAATTAGAATGGAAGGAAGCAATGGAGGAAGAGATACAAGCACTTCAAGAGAATCAGACTTGGGACCTACTTCCCAAGAACCAATATCTATGTGTGTATGTAGATGATATTATTCTTAGAGGTAATGATGTAGATGGAATAAAGATCAAAGCCCAAATGAAGGAAGAATTCAAGATAAAAGACCTTGGATTGCTCACTTTTTTCTTAGATTAGAAGTTTTTTACATAGATAAAGGGATCTTCCTTACTCAAAGGAAAAGAAAGTATGTTAAAGATATGATTGCAAAGTTCAAAATGCAGGATGCTAGGGTCGTAGGTACTCCTATGGAGGTCAATCACAAGTTAAGTGCTCGTGAAGGGAAACCTATTGAAGACATTACAAGCTATCAAAGTCTAGTTGGAAGTTTGAATTATGCAACCCTAACTAGGGTTGATATCTGCTATGGATTAAGTGTGCTTAGCCAATTTATGCACACTCCTAGGAAACCTCACATGGATGCAGCCAAAAGGATATTGAAGTATCTAAAGGGAACAATCAATGAAGGCCTATATTATCCTTACACATCTGATTTAAATGTAAAGCTATTGGCTCATGTAGATTAGACAGGATCAAAAGATGATAGAAGAAGTACATTTGGACATCTATCTTTTGCAGGTACAAAGCTCAGTTCTTGGTCTTCCAAGAAACAACCTACAGTAGCACTCTCTTCAACTGGAGCTGAATACAGAGGATTGGCAAATGCAACTCAGGAGGCAATGTGGATCAAGAATCTATATACAGATTTAGGGTTAGATTTTGACACTCCATATATATTTGGAGACAACATGAGTTCTTTGCATTTAGATGTTAATCCTATTTTTCAAGCTAGGACTAAGCATATAGAAGTCCATTATCACTTTGTTAGAGAAAAGATTGCAAGCAAATAGATACAATTGTCTTATGTATCTACACAGATGCAATTTCCAGACATGATGACCAAAGCACTTGATGGAAGCAAACTCAAAAGGTTCAAATCAATGATTGGAATACAAGAGATTCCTATGGGATGAAGACTCAAGCATCTTAGGCTTGCGGGGGAGCTGTTGGTACATTTGGCAAGCCTTGATGCTTGACCAAATATCAAAGGCTTACTTCACATCTTGAGTATGACTACTCATAAGTCACACATGAACACCCCTTGTAAAATATCTTGAGTTTAACTCAAGATAAATGGAAAAGGAAAATATTGAGAGAATCTCGCACTGGAAGATCCATGTCAAGGCTTCAAAAAGATAGCCCGAGATGAGAAGCATGGTAGGCTCTTTACTTTTGAAGTAGGAGAAACCAAGAACATAGCTCTATTCAACTTTGGGTCTCAAACCCTAAGTGAGCTTGAAGTGTGGCATAAGAGACTTGCTCATGTGAATGAAAGAACCTTGAAGGATATATGTAGGGATCAAAGTGTTCTAGGACTGCCGAACATATCAAAGCAACACATGATCAGCAGGTGTGATGCATGTCAGATTGGGAAGGCACACAGACAACCATTCAACCACAAAGGCTACATCCACAACAACTTATTGGACTTAGTACATACATTGTATGGGGACCACGTCAAGAACCTTCATTGGCAGGATCACAGTATTATGTCTCATTTACTGATGACCATAGTAGATGGACTATTCTATACTTTATTAAGAGTAAGAATGAAGTGTTTGATTGCTTCAAGAAGTATCTTGCACATGTGGAGAATCATATAGGTAGATCACTAAAGAAGCTCAGATCTGATGGAGGGGGAGAATACTTCTCCAAAGAGTTTGATGAGTTCTTGCAAGACAAAGGTATCAAAAGGGAAGTGCCTACTAGGTACTCTCCTCAATTAAATGGAATTGCAGAGAGGAGAAACAAGACATTGGTTGGATCAGCCCGAACAATGCTTGAAGAGAAGAAGTTGCCACATTATCTATGGGCAGAAGCTATTTCAACTGATATGTACCTTGTCAATAAACTACCATCCAAATCACTTCAAGGTATGACTCCTTATGAAGCATGGCATGGAAGAAAACCTAGTCTTGGACATTGTAAGGTTTTTGGTTGTTTAGCTTATGTTCATGTACCATCACAAATAAGAGGTAAGTTAGATGAAAGGGCAACAAAGGCAATGTTTATTGGATATGATTCGACTCAGATGGGTTACAGGTTCTTCAATCCTTCAACCAAGCAATTCACTACAAGTAGAGATGTTGTGTTTGAAGAACACAGGTCTTGGTATGATGAAGATAAACAAAAGGTAACACTACCATATGATCTTGATTCTGAAGCTATGGAAGTCAAGAGGAAAAGAAAAGATGCAAGAGGTTGGAGAATTCTCCAAACAAGTACCTAGAAGATCAACAAGAGAGAAGAAGCAACCAGAAAGGTATGGATATGATTCCACATTTGTTACGAAGCATTCAATATACTTGGAAAAAGAATCTATTTTAGAGGAACCCTCAACCTATGAAGAGGCAAAGGGAAACCCTTACTAGGAAAAGGCCATGAAAGAAGAGATATATGCATTGAAGGAAATGGACACTTGGGATTTGGTTCCAATGTCATCGAATCAAAAGGTAATTGGTTGTAGATGGGTATATAAAGTTAAAAGAAACTCATATGGATCAGTTTGCAGGTACAAGGCAAGATTAGTTGCCAAAGGATGCTCACAAACTCATGGTATAGACTATGAGGAAACATTCTCACCAGTTGCAAAGATGACTACAATCAAGACATTGATAAGCGTAGCTGTTGCAAGGAATTGGAGACTCCTCCAACTTGATGTGAAAAATGCGTTCTTAAATGGTTGGATAAGTGAAGAGGTATACATGTCACAACCACTAGGTTTTGAAAACCCTAATCATCCATCTTATGTTTGCAGACTTAAGAAAACATTGTATGGATTGAAACAAGCTCCTAGAGCTTGGAATTACTGGTTGGTTACATATCTTCAAGATCAAGGGTTCAAAGCTAGCAGCTCAGATCCTTCTCTATTCGTCAAAAAGGATCACAATGAGGTTATCTATCTATGTGTATATGTAAATGATATTATTGTGACAGGTGATGATCTAAATGGCATTCAAAGGATAAAGAGACACATGCAAGAGGAGTTCAAAATCAGTGACCTAGGTGAGCTCACATATTTCCTAGGTATGCAAGTGATATATACAGATGAAGGAATGTATGTGATTCAAAGAAGATACATTCAAGATCTTCTTCTCAAGTTCAAAATGGAGAACACTAAACCTGCAGGTACACCTTTGGAGATGAATCATAAACTAAGTGTTTATGAAGGTGAGAAAATTGAAGACATTAAAGAGTATCAAAGCTTCGTAGGTAGCTTGATATATGCTACTCATACAAGGGCATACATCTTATATAGTATGGGAGTGCTTAGTCAGTTCATGCACTCACCGAGAAGACCACACATGGATACAACTAAGAGAGTACTTAAGAATCTCAAAGGTACAATCAACGAAGGTATATTCTATCCTTACACTTCAGATTTGGATATCAAAATCTATTCAGATGCAGATTGGGCAGGAGCTAAGGATGATAGAGAAAGTACGTCTGGTTACTTAGCATTTGCATGTTCAAAGCTAGTGTCATGGAGTTCCAAGAAGCAACCAATAGTTGCTTTATCCTCAACTGAAGCAGAGTACAGAGGCTTGACCATAGCAACTCAAGAGGCAATATGGTTAAAAGCATTGTATAGAGATTCGGGACTTGTGAGGTCCAAACCTCAAGATGATATTGGATGTGGTGGTGTTGAGGGGTGAAGAGATTTGTGAGGGGTATATGTTACATGGCTTGAGTGTTGAGCTATAATACACTATTTGGGTACCCAAATCTCCATGGGTCTGGGTCGATTTGTAAGGTACTTCTTGGCAATCCAAATCTGTCGATTGTTCGTACTTGTAGAAGAAGGTCGAGGAGACGTCGAATACTGCCTTTGCTTCTGCCTTAACTTCTTCTTTTCATTGTCTGCATTGTTGATATCTATCAGTGCTTTCTGTCCTTTTGGCACCCATATTTGTCTCATGCCTCTTGCTTTGTGGTGTTGATACTGCTGCTTGTTTTGTGTCATCTAGTAGGGTCGTCAGTTTGTGTTCCTTCGTTGTGGTTGACTCCTTCGTGGTTGAGATTGAGAGGTCGGATGGACACTCTGCTTTGGAAAAGAAGGGAGGTACAACACTTACAAAACTTTCCCATTAGGAAGTATAGCTTTTTGTATCATTAATCTAGGCCAGTCCGTAGTAAGTGTGGAAGGATGGGCACCGCAGGGTGTTATGCCCATGTGGCTACTGATGCAACCCACCTGACCACCGCTGGAAGATCGGGGGAAAATCTCTTGACATCCTTTTGTCTGGAAACTATCCATCACCAAGCTCTCATGGGTTGACTTTGGAATGAGCGTGCTTAGCCGAGGGATCTGCCCAAAGATCTTTCGGTCCTCCATCCCATGCGTTTCATATGGTCTAGGGTTACATACCTCAGGTGGAGTGTTGTTAGGGAAGTCAAGCGATATCACTCGCTGTTGGTCTAAGGTTCCAATCTGTAAGGAGCCTTGTCTAAGATTTAGGTCCAGTGAGTGATCGTATAGCCAATCTTAGCCAAGGATTAGGAGTTATATCAGGTCATCGTCATGGCGCACTAATAGCTTTGCTATCATGGTCACATCGTGTATGAGGATAGAAAGATCCACCTCACCCATGCAAGGGGTTTCCATGCCTCCTAGCCCTATGAGGCATGCCTCAATTGGCCGCATTTCTATTACTGAGTCCTTATAGTTGGACCATCTAATCGCACTAGTCACAACACCTGAATCTATTAAAGCCCTAAGCTCTTGTCAATGATTGTCGTGCTCTAGCCTAACTATAATGAATGGTCTCCTATCCACTATGCTTGGATGAGTGGTTGACTTTGCTTGACATGGCCATGGGGTATCTGGGTGTTGTTTCTAGATGGTTATAATGTTCTCTCCGTAGTCCTTGTCTTCTTAGCTTCATGCGTTTAATGCGTTTTATAGCTTCTACGTGAGCTTCAACCCATATTCTTTTTTCCTCCTCTTTATGCTTCTTTGCCAATGTGAGTCGTCTAAGCATATCCTCAGTAAGAGGTTCCTGATAAAACTTGACTCTATAGCCACTAATGTAATTAGGCATTATGTCTCCTTCTAGGGTGGCTAATTGTATTGCTCCAATCATAGGTCCATAACCTCACTTTTCTAATGTTTGTACATGTTGTTTCAGCGTATACACTAGGATTAAATCTCCTTCTTTTAAGCCTTTATCTTTCACATGTGCATCGAAATAGGCTTTCTGTCGCTCCTTTGCTGCATATATACTTGCTGCTTCTTTTAGCCTAGTTTCTCCTAATCATTCCAAGTCCATTATCCTTGATGATAATTCATGGCCGGTCCACTGATATTCTTGTGCAACCTTAAGGGTCGGTATCAAGAAGTCCAAAGGAAGCATAACATTTTGACCAAAAACCATCTGAAAGGGAGTTGCATTGAGTACGGTCTTGTAGGCCACTCGATATGCCCAAATAGCGTGGTGTAACTGTTTGTCCCAATCTGAACATTTATTGTTCACGAGTTTCGTCAGTACGTTACAAAGGATCTTGTTAGTACTTTCTGCTTGACCATTGGCCTGAGGATGATATATTGCTCATAAAGACATTTTCAAACAAGAATTTTGCAGTCGTGTGTGCGTCATTCTTTTTTGTGGCCTTGGCCTCTACCCATTTTGTAAGATAATCTGTAGCAACTATGATGTATTTGGCACGAGTTCCTTTTGCAGCGGGGTTAATGGGTCCTACAAAGTCTATACCCCACTTAGAAGATGCACGTCCTCCCATCATGGGTTTCAATGGCATTTCATCTCTACGAGTAGGAAATTGAGTTCTTTGGCACACATCACATCTCTTAACATAGGTATGTGCAACCATGTGAAGAGTGGGCCACCATAATCCTGCAAAGAAGATGGCTTTGATTATCCTATCAAGGCCAAAATGACCTCCTGCAACACCTTGGCATGTAGTCTCTAGTACGCTCAAATAATTGTTCTCATGAACACACTGTCTTAAATATCCATCTCGTCCTCGTTTGTATAGATTGTCGCAAACAAGTGAATAGTCTTGAGCTTCCTGCTCTAGTCTTTGTTGTCGTGCTAAAGTCATTCCTTGAGGGAATGTTTTCATCCTCAAGTACGTCACTAAAGGTTCACTCCATTCTAGTGTGAGAGACATGTGATATAATGTAGCATGCTCTACAAGTGGTCTTTCACAACAAAAAGGGCATTCTTTACACAACTTGTAGACATCTACTTCCATCGAAGGCCAATATACTCCTAGTCTATATAGAGTCTGCAAGGTACGGTGTTTCGAATGATGTTGCTTTAATGCACCTACATGTGCTAATTGCAACCAATTTACTTGTTCTGATTCATCTACACAACAAGCAAGAATGTTTTGATTATTCTATTTATATATACTTCCTGTTATTATTTGATATCTTTGTGACTTGGTAATCTCTCCTTCTTTGATCCTTATCCTAGGATGCTTGGTTCCATATGTGAGAATAGAGACAATAGGTTTAGCCCATTCTGGTACTATCTCAAGGTTAAACAAATATGCATCCGATAATTCATCCGCTACTCCTTGAGGAGCTTCTCCTGTGGTTAATCTTGAGAGATGGTCAGCTCTAAGGTGTGCCTTCTCCTGTGGTTAATCTTGAGAGATGGTTAGCTCTAAGGTTAATCTTGACTACTACCTCAAAGTCGTACTCCATGAGTAAAAGAAACCAACGTATCAGTCATCCTGTGTTACATGGCGTGTTGACTAAGTACAATAATGGTTGATGATCAGTGAAGAATTTGGGCTTATTTTCCAACAAATCATGTCTGAATTTCTTTACCGTGTAGATAATTCCTAATCCTTCTCGTTCCGTAGTGGTGTAATTTCTTTCTGCTGCATTCAATTGTCTGCTCGCGTAAGCTATGGGGAGGTCTACATTACCTTCATTTGTGGGTTGTGCCAACACACATTCTATGGCATAGTTGGATGTATCCACATGTACATGGAATGGATTGCTCCAATCTGGGGTTGTTAACATAGGTGTTGAACACAAACGTCGTTTAAGTTCATTGAATGAATTTTCACACTCATCTGTCCATTCAGACTTGGTCAAAAGAGAGTAGAAAGGTTTGGCTATGATTGCATACATGTGTATGAAGCATCTGTTATAATTGCAATGACCCATAAATGCATGTACTTCTTTCATGTTACTTGGTCTAGGTAGATCTGCAATTACTTTCACTTTTTCTTCATCTGTAGAGATTCCATTTTTTGACACAATGTGTCCTAGAATTGAGCCTTATCTAACCATGAAAACACACTTTTCTGGGTTCAAACAAACCTGATATTCTTGATATTTGTCAAATACTTGCCTTAGTTCTGGGATATGAGTCTGCCTTATATTCGAATGAGCACATATTTCATCGACATAAACTTCCAAATTCTTGCATAAAAATTCCTTAAAAACATGACACCTAAGTCATTGGAAAGTAGCGGGTGCATTTGTGAGCCCAAAAGGCATCACACAAAATGCAAATATGCCCCATTTTCTGGCAAAAGCCGTCTTGTGTTGATCTTCTGGAGCAATGGGTACTTGATTATAGCCTGAGAAACCATCAAGAAAGCTGTAAACTTCCTTGCCCGCAACTCTTTCCAATAAGTGTTGCGTGATAGGAAGAGGATAATTGTCTCTAATCCTCGTGGCATTAACTTTTTTAAGGTTAATACACACACATAATTTTCCATTCTTCTTGGACACAACCACAATGGGGGATACCCATTCAGTATGCTCAATTTCGTAAATGAATCCTGCTTCTATCAACCGATCTATTTCTTCCTTAACCTTAGCAGCATAGTTATCATTGTACGTGTATGGATTTTGTTTCGTAGGTTTTGCATCTGGAGTCATAGGGATTCTATGGGAGCATATATCCGGGTCTACTCCTTTCAAGTCTTTGTAACTCTAAGCAAATACATCTCTATATTCATGCAATAGGGCAACCGTTGAAGCTCGAGGTCAAGGACAAAGCATGGAAGTGCATCAAGGAAGTGGACACACAAGAAGAAGGAGCAAGTAGGGAGCTCCAAGAAGCACCTATCAAATTTTCAGAAGAAATCCCTATAAAAATAGTGATTTTTATCACTAAAAACCATTGTAAATACCATTTTTGATTTTTGCAACTCCATTTTGTTCAAGCCGAGGAGTCCTCGATCTTGAGGAGTATTAGAACTATCATCATACCAATTTTCATAATTTTTAGACTCCGTTTGAGCCCCCAAATAAGCCCTAGAACCTATTTTTTAACTAGGTCGAACACTAGATCTGGACAGAGCCAAAACCATTGAAAAACCTATAAAAAGGGCTGGAGAGCTCATTTTTGGGGTTAGTTTGTTGTAGAATTCAGCTTTGTAAGAGAGCTCTTTGGTAATCGAAGTCCTTCCATTGTTCCACTCTTTGCTCTTACTTTGTGCGCGTGTGTGTGTATGTGTGTGCATGCTTATGTGCTTTCACTCACGCACTTGTGCCACCACTTGCTCATAGTCTTCATACTAGTCCTCACGTCTCCGCGGATTGACATTTATGAGGTGTATGTCCTCACATTGGTACTCACCATTGTGCTAGAGTGACACCAAATTTGGCACCATTTCTAGGGAGAGAACTTGGAGGACAAGCATGTGACGGTAAGATGTAGAGTAGCGATGTTGGAAGGTAAAAAAAAAATCACCATTTTCAGTTTAGTTTCTGAGTTTTTCTTCTTCTTCATCTTCATCATCATCACCATCTTCTTCCCTCTTCATATTCTCTGAGTTTTTCCATTTTCGATAGTACATTCACTCATTTTTTACTCGTGGCTATGAGAAAGAAGCGCAGGGGGAGTTGAGAACCAAAAACACTGAAGAAAAACACTTGAAAAACTCTCAAAAACACCAAAGTCTGGGTGACAGGATCGCAGCATGAGAGGAACAACGTCTGGTATCGCGAGTGTGGTATCGTGACTTTGAAGGGTGACTTTGCATCTACAGGTACATAGGAGTGACAAGGAGGACACAAGCTACACATATTTGCAAAAATTTTTGAATTTGGGTGTCAAAATCTCCAAGTATAGTGTCTGGTTGAGTTTTGGTATCACGATACCAGAACTCCTGTGTATCACGATACTTGTCGAAGTATCATATCGTGCATGCCCACTTGAGGTATCGCGATACCATTCTGGTATCGTATCGTCAAGTGCTGGTATCGTGATCGTGGTCACCCTGGTTGTATCGTATCGTGGTCCACCTGGTATCGTATCATGTCGACTCAGTGGTATCGTATCGCCACTTGCTTAAGTATCATATCGTCCAAAGATTCACTATCGTATCGTCTGATTTCTAGTATCGTATGGCTAGATCAAGTGGTATCATATCGTTTATAGATTGGTATCGCATCGTGAGGTTGGTATCATATCGTGCAAATTAGAGATATCGTATCGTGATCACTTTCAGTATCATATCCTCTAAGAGAGCAGTATCGTATCGTGGAAGTTGGTATCGCCTTGGTGGTATCGTATCATCTAAGGTGCTATCGTCTGAAGTGGTATCGTCTAAAACAAAGGTATCGTATCGTGAAAATCTGGTATCGTATCGCCTGTTCTGAGCTTTCAGAGAGATCCTGTTTCCCTGTTTTAACCCCCAGAACCCTAAACTAGCATAACTTTCTCATACGAAATCCGTTTGCTGTGATTTTGGGTTTGTTGGAAAGCTCGTGGGGAACGAGGAAACCAAAGAGCTCTAAAGGATTTTGAACAATACACATTTTGGACTTGTAGACAAAGCTTATGAACCTAAGATCTGGCAGACACTTAGGCAAGGATAGACAAAGCATTAGATCATATGAGGCTAGTGTCAACCATACAGCTAAGTCTTGGGCACAACAACTAAGTGGTTATCCCTACACACTAAGTTCAGAAACCAGTGACCCAGAAATGTCCTTCAACATGGAAAGACCCATACGTACCTCAGGTACTGCTTATTTATAGACACCAGAAGGTCCCTATAAAACCCAATTGGAGTATATCAGGACCAATCAATTAGGTGCTCGCATCTATGAGGATGGTCTGAGATGATCAGTGGTCCAACTCAAAAATCCTGACCAACCCTTTGGACTTGAACACCCAGTGGTCAAGTTTGAAGAGGGTGCATACATTGGTAAGGAAGGAACCATGTATGTGGTTACTAGCCTACCAGATAGGATAGGTGAGTGTGGAAACATCATTCCTGAGAACGAGATAGGAGACCTAGAGCAAGGAGACCTAAGAAGAGAACCCAAGACCCCTAGAGGTAAGTCAGTTTTGACCAGAGTGATCACTCGAGAATGGATTTCCCAAGACAACAAAAGCATAGAGCTATTCTTGAATAGAGAAACGGAGGAAGCCTTTTGGAGATTCAAGCTAGATCAACCTAGCCCAATAGTCACCATCTACGAGTTCAAGGATCCATAGATACCAGACAAAGTTGTCTATCTAGATGACACGTCAGAGAAAATGTTCTTGGTAACAGAGCAGGATAGGCATGCATACACTTGGCAAGGTGAATCAATTTTCCCTCCACTAAGATCTAGCGTTTCCTATGGTCTCCAAGGAGCAGGATCATCCAAGGCTCATGAAACCTAGAGGGAAAGAACTAGAGAGAGACCGGAGGTAAGCTTTGCAAACACTGTGGGCAGAGATAGATCAGGACATGAAGGTGAAAGACCTGAAATAGGAGACATCGAGCACATAGGCATCCAAGAGATGAACATGATTTCCCATTTTCCAGACCCCGAGAGCACTCAAGAACCCTTAGACCTTCTCAAGTGGTCAAGGCAATGAAGAACTACTTTCATGGATTTGGAGATCCTTATGATCATGTGGCCGAGTTTAAACAAGTGCTAAGAGCTGAACAGGTTGAGGACTTGTTCACCCAATTCGAGGCATTTGGTTTGACTCTCAAGGGTACTGCCTTAGCTTGGTTTCAACCTCTAAATAGTCGCAACTATAGGGAGATAGGTCATCTGCTAGAGGAATTCATGGTAGAATTTTCCAAGAGTGGTATCAGGCATAACACATCATCCTTGATCCACAACTTCAAGTAGACACCCAAGAAACAGTGCGACTTGCAAGAAGACAATTTAGACAGTACTTGGAAAGATGCCCTATGCCAGAATTACCCACAACAGCCAAACAAGTGGCCTTGTTTTTAGATGGTTTACTCAGCACAAAGTTAAGGTCATACATGTACTTGAAAGAGCCTAGATCCATAGAAGAGTGTGTGCGGATATGCATTGACATAGAGGACAACTTGGGTGAGGAGTTAGGACTGTCCAAACTCTATAAGGATTCAGATAGTTCTACTAGTCATACCTCTAAAACCTCCATGGAGATAGATGAGATAGCTGAGTAGGTGGCCAAGAAGCTAGGAGTTCAAGATAGACAAATGCCAAGGGCCACCCCATTGAAGCGATGTTATACATGTGGAGGATATCACATGGCTAATGTTTGCCCAATGACGACTCAACCCCAAGGGAACCCTAATGCTTTGTATTGCACCATTGAGAGAAAATACACAAATCATACGGCTCAAGATTGTCCATACAATAGGTAGGCTATTAAAAAAAATTATCAGCAACCTTACCAGTAGGGTAGGTATCAGAACCAATACCAACAACCATATTATAGGCCACAACAACAATATCAGGCACCATACAGGCCAAACCCGTCCTAGGAAACCAACCACCAACTCCTGCCAATGTGATCCCAGTTAAGAGCTTTGGTGCCACTAACCCCATTGGTCTCAGAAAATGACTCTCATGCTCATGGTTCAGACTACTTCCATGAAGATAGTTCACAAGCTTATTACATAGATTCACCTGAGCAAAGTGAGATTTCTCCATATCAATATGAGACACCGCTTATGGAACAAAATTGGGAACTAGAATACTCCAATGTCATGTATACGAATCCCAACCCTAGGCCCCAAGGGAGACAAGTAAGACCACAAGCCCCTAGAGGTCCATGTTTTAGATGTCAGGGCGACCATTTCATTCGTGAATGTCCCCACCAAACAGCTCTAGGGCAAGGGCAAAACATCACAATACAAGGCTTTTGTCCTGAGTGCGGCAAAGAACATCTTCCTAGAGAGTGTCCTAGGAATCCCTCTAGTGCACCCAAGGTTACACCCATCAATGTGGTAGGCTTAGTGGCAGATTCAAGTTCAAGTAGCAGAAATGTGGTGCCTGTACAAGCAGTTACTAGGGCAGAAGCTGTAAAAAAAAAACAGGACAAACCAATTGAACAATCAGAGTCAAGTGAGTCAGGAGAGCTGAGTAAAAGGAGAACAAGAACATGGAAGGATACCAGGGAGAGAACCAATCGTAAGTGGAATAAAAAGCTATCTGAAATAGAAGAAAGCCTGAAAGATGCCAAAACAAAAATAGAAGACATGGCATCTCAAAGCCCCTCGCATGCCGAACCTCCATCCACACCACCTCATTCCACCCCACCACCCATTGTAAATAGACCGCAATCAGGGTCTGTTCTTGCAGATCCAACCCAGAAGGCCTGGACATGATGTTCAAGGCCTACCAGGCTTGACTTTAAGAAGGGCCAACAGCTGCAAACCTAGACAAGAGTTACCCTAGAGCAGATTTAGAGATTGAACGGACAAAAATGTGCATGAAAATGGTGGAACTAGCTCAATCTATGCTCGAGACTAGTCAAAAGTTCAATCAGACGAACTCTATCAAACCAGATTTGCATTTCCAGGGCTTACAAGAAAGATTAGAGCAGTTGATAAACAAGTCGCAAGTTTCTTTACCTCCACAGACTCAACTGGTTGTTGAAAGAGAGATTTCACCACAAATGAAAACTTATGTTCCTGACTCCATGAATGAGGAAACAACTCTTTCAATTCAACAGTACTCTCAAGAATTCTTGCGGGAAATACAAGAGAGAAATGGGCCAAGGAGAAGGGTAATCCCCCTCCTATTCCTGAGATTGATGATCTTCACGATCAATTTCCCCAAGACATTCCGTCTATTTATGGAGGCCAAACAGAGCAACAAGAAGACAAAAGATTAGATTTTGAATCTAATTCTTTACAAGAGTTGCCACAATTCACAGGGCCTTGGGAATCTGAACCTCTTCAGATCAGAGCTCCCATAATACTGGTAAGAAATGAAGACTCAGTGGTTCCAAGAAGCACTGATGTCGTAAAGAACACTAAGGTTCAATGTCATCTCATTGTAGAAGAGTTGCTTAAAGCAAAACCCGAGTTATGGAATCATGTGAAGAATCACGTTCCAGAACTTGATTCCAATATGCCAAAAGCAGGCTCTAAGCAAAAAGTTCCAAAGATACCTCTAGACAAGATAGGAGACATGAGCGAAGGTGAAGAAGGTAATACTTATCTTCCGATCACCTATCAAGGTTACACAACCAAAGCAATCGTAGATTCAGGTGTCGGTGTTGCTATTGCGACCACCTCCTTGTGGAAGCGATGGGGCAAACCCACATTAAGACCAACTAGAATGAAGCTTCAAATGGCAGACGGTCATTTTGAAAGACCTCTAGGATTGCTAGAAGGGATAACTCTAACCACCTGTGGTGTAGAGTTTGAACATACATTTTCTATATGTGACTTTGAGAAAAATAATGTCTACGAGATGATCCTAGGAAGACCTTTCCTACGACAATTGCAAATAGTACAGGATTGGGGAACCAACTCCTTGTACTTACAACACTTAGGGGTCACCACCAAGGTCAATTTGAAGGATTACACCTTTAGAGACGTACCACCCCTACAGTGGAATCCTATCCACAAAGCAAAAGAAGATTCTATCTCTGTGCATTCTGGAAGTTCACCTGATCCATCATGGCTGCTTGAAGATACTCACTTGTGGATGTGCAAGGTCGTAGAGGAAGAGGAAAAGTGCCTAAAAGTGAGAGAAGAAGGAACTCCCCCAGTAGATAGACCAGTTAAAGACCAAGCCAATACACCGATGATATTTCCAGATGAGGAATTTGAGCTCATGGTTGGGAAGAAATTCTAGCCACCATGGACATTGCTGTTAATGAAGAACAATGGACACCTCATTGTGATGAGGAGGGTTATGATATTTCAGTGTTCATGTGTGAGCCCTTGTTGGAGGAGTGTGACCCTAGTGATCTCATAGAAGAAGAAGAGAATGACGATGATCTAGATTCCATTGTGATGGATAGTTGCTTCATCTTAGAAGAGCACTATCTAGAAGATGTAGGAGTATTGACTAAAAAAGAAGAAGAACCCCTCACAAGCATCAAAACTGTAAATTCAAAGGAAGGAAGTGAAGGAGGTCAGAAGAAAAAGAAACGAAAAGCAGTGAAACATGAAGAGGAGGAATCATTGTTTGAAGTACCAAAAAATTTCAAGAAATATGAAGTTGAGGATAGAAGAATTATGGTACAAATGCCTAAAAGAGAGGCCACCACAGGAGAAGCATATGACAATAAAGAAAAGACCAAAAACATTGTGGTAACCATTGAAGGGAACAAAGAGTGATGTACATATATAGGAGATGACCTAAGTGCAAAAGAAGAAGTAGAGCTTGTAGCTCTATTAAGGGAATATAGGGACATGTTTGCATGGCACTATAGAGATTTGAAGGGAGTGGATCCAAAAATTTGCTCTCCTACAATCCCCATGACTGTTGATGCCAAGCCCACCAAACAAAAAACCTACACATATAATGACACTTATGCAGTTAAAATCAAAGAAGAGATTTAAAGGTTGATTGAAGTTGGGTTTATCTATGAGATTGAGCATGCTGAATGGGTGTCCCCCATTGTAGTGGTGCCCAAGAAGAATGGAAAGATGCAAGTGTGTATTAACCTTAAAAAGGTTAATGTTGCTACAATTCGAGATAGTTATCTGCTTCCAATCACTGAACATCTATTGGAGCGTGTTGCAAGAAAGGAAGTTTATAGCTTTCTTGATGGATTTTCAGGTTACAATCAAGTAGCCATTGCCCCTGAAGATCAACACAAAACGGCTTTTGCCACAGAATGGGGAATCTTTGCATTTTGTGTGATGCCATTTGGGCTCACCAATGCACCTGCAACATTCCAGAGCTCATGTGTCATGTCTTCAAGGAGTTCTTGCGAAAGAGCTTAGAAGTATATGTGGATGATTTATGTGCTCATTCCCAACAAAGAAGATACCACATCCCTGAGCTCAGACAGATCTTCAACAAGTGTAGAGAATATCGAGTGTGTCTGAACCCAGAGAAGTGTGTGTTCATGGTACAACAAGGTAAAATCTTAGGTCACATTGTTTCTAAGAATGGAATATCAACAGATGAGGACAAAGTAAGAGCCATAGCGGAGCTGCCCAAGCCAAGGAACATTAAAGAGGTACAAGCCTTTATGGGCCATTGTGGATATTACCGTAGCTTTATTCACATGTATGCAATCATAGCCAAACCTCTTTATGGTCTCTTGACAAATTTTGAGTGGACTGATGAATGCAAGAATTCCTTCAATGAGTTGAAGAGACGTTTGGGCTCAACACCAATACTGACCACTCCAGATTGGAATAAACTTTCCATGTCCATGTGGATGCATCCAATCATGCAATAGGATGTATGCTAGCACAACCAATAGTTGAAGGAAATTTAGATTTGCCTATTGCATATGCTAGTAGGCAATTAAATGCAGCTGAACAAAACTATACGACAACCGAGAGAGAAGGCTTAGGCATGGTATATGCTGTAAAGAAGTTTAGACACTATCTATTGGCCAATAAGTTCAAGTTTTTCACTGATCATCAAGCTTTACTATATTTGGTCAATAAACCTTGCAATACAGGCCGCTTAGTAAGATGGTTCCTCTTACTAATGGAATAGGACTTTGAAGTCGTTGTCAAGAAAGGTAGTGTTGATATATTTAGGTAGTGATGTGTGTGAACACTCTAGGACCGCCGGGGCACTTTTTTCCCTCTTTAGGAGGTTTTTTTCCCTCGGCTTGTATATACGCCTATTGCCCTAATGGGCTACTTATCTTTGTACATTCTCTAGTAATACATTCAGTCTTGTGTGTTGTGCTCCAAGCTTCTTCTTCTTCCTTGTGCTGTTCGTGTGCTTCCGCAGACGTCTAACTCCAACAATTGGTATCAGAGCAGGTCGTTGCTTCTTCTAGGGCGCCGTCAACACTCCTCCGTTTGCAGTCTCAGATTCGCACAAAATTTGGTGAGCATACTCAAGGTGTTTCCGAACGCACTATCGCAGTGCTTGTGCAGGCTATTTCGTCCTTTTGTGCCAAAGGTATATACCAGTTTCTGTTCGCCAATTTAAGCGTCTCGAAGTCTGCTACAGGTCTAGCAGAACTCGTCTGGGCAGTTCTGTTCAACTTTTTGAGATACAGTCAATTTTCTGCATCAAGGTATTTTAGTCACCGGCCATGGCTGAAAGCAGTGATGTATTCCGTATGTTGGCTGTTGAGGATAAGTTGGATGGTACCAACTACCCATTATGGGCTTATATGATGCGACATGTACTGGTTGCAAAAGGATTGTGGAACATTGTGCAAGGTGTTGAAAGACGTCCTGTTACACCTGTAACGACAGGTACTGCAAATACAGGTATTGGAGCTGATGAAGATGGTGTCGAAGATGATATTCCGCAGATTCCTGTTCGTGCTGCTGTTTCTGTTGCACCTACTGCAGAGCAGATTCGTTGGGATGGCAGAGATGCCCAGGCACATGCATTGATAGCTTTGTCTGTCAAACGTGCCATTATTCCTCATATTCGCTCTTGCAGAACAACAAAGGATGCTTGGGATACACTTACCACTTTGTACCAGGCTAGGAATGAGGCTCGTGTTGCTTACCTCCGAAAACAGTTGGAGAGTGAGCACATGAATGAAGGTGATTCGATGGACAGTTTTCTTACAAAGATCAAAGACCTGAAGGAACAATTGATTTCTGCTGATGAGGTTATACCAGATAGCTCACTTGTGCAGACCGTTCTGAATGGCCTTCTTGATTTATATCAGAGTTTTGCCTCTACTCTTCGATTGATGATGAAAGGCAATCCGAATGCCTTGTCATTTGAGGAATTAGTCTCTGTTCTGTTGCAGGAAGATCAGTCCAGGCAGAACAGGTCCATTATGCGTGTTGCAGATCAAGCTTTCCTGGCTAGTCAGAAGGGCAAAGGAAAATGGAGCTCTTCTACTAGTAAGCAGAAATCTGCAAATGCTGCACAATCGAAGAACCAGGATAAAGATGAGAAGAAATCAGAAAAGCAGAAATTGTTCTGCAAGTACTGTAAAGGAAATGATCATATTATAAAGAACTGTCCAAAACTGGCTGCTAAAGAGGCAAAGAAGAAAGAGGCTGGAATGGTTGTTGCAGAGGCCTCTACACCAAAAACAGAGTCTGCAAATCTTGTGCAGGAAGAAGAATGGGCGTTTACTACTGTCTGCAGTTTTGACCCATCTTCTCATGAACAGTGCATGTGACTCAGATGTTTGGTACTTTGACAGTGGGGCGACCAAACATATTACCTCGCAGTGCAGTTTCTTCTCTTCACTCGAGCCTGCCCCTATAGGGAATACTGTCACATGCGCCAATAACTCCTCTTATCCTGTTATGGGAGTTGGTAAGATCATTCTGACTACTGCTGATGGTAGTTCTTTCACTTTGTCAGATGCTTTATTTGTGCCAGGGATCAAAAAGAACCTGTTATCAGTTTTTGCATTAGCCAAGATTGGCTTGGTTGTGAAATTCGTTGATGACAGGTGTACAATCCATGATCTCTTAAATGGCGATGTGATTATTGCTTCTGGCATTTTATGTCGTGGGCTGTATAAGCTCATAGACTATGAAAGATCTGTGAATGATTCGGCATGTGCAGTTCATGATTCTCAGGCTATGTCAGATGCAAAGCTTTGGCATGCACGCTTTGGTCATCTGAATTTTGCTAGTTTGTTACGCCTGCAGAAATCTGAAATGGTATCCTCTTTGCCCAAACTTGAGGCACCTGGAAAACATGTTTGTGAAGGCTGCATTTTGGGCAAAATGCAGCGTTCTTCCTTTCCAAAAGATGGTTCAGTTCGGGCTATGCAGAAATTGCAGCTTGTACATAGTGATGTCTGTGGTCCTATGCAGACACCCTCTTTTGGAAATTACCTTTACTTCGTGACTTTCATTGATGATTTTTCCAGGCATGCATGGGTATATCCACTCAAAGCAAAGTCCGAAGTGTTCATGTGCTTCAAACAGTTTTTGGTTTTGGCTAAAAATCTGTCAGCATGTAAAATGGGCACCCTCCGTTCTGATCGAGGGGGGGAATATATGTCTTCAGATTTTAATGCATTTCTGGCTGAACGTGGGATAAAACACCAGTGTACAGTGCCGTATACACCTCAACAGAATGGAGTTGCTGAACGAAAGAACAGGTCACTCATGGAGATGGCGAGGTGCATGGTCAAAAGTCAGGCTTTACCACATAGTTTCTGGCTTGAGGCTGTCATGTGTGCAGCATATGTACTGAACAGGTGTCCCACCAAAGCGTTGCAGTCCATCACTCCATATGAGGCTTGGCATGACCGCAAGCCATCTGTTGCTCATCTGCGTGTTTTTGGTTGTTTGGCATATGCATTAGTGCCTGAACAACATCGCAAAAAATTGGATGATAAGGCAGTAAAATGTATTTTTGTTGGGTACAGTTCTGAAAGTAAAGGCTATCGTCTGTATCATCCACAGACTAAACGCATTCTGGTTAGCCGTGATGTTGTCTTTGTGGAAGATGCTATTCAGCCATTGCTTTCATGTACTAAGGAGACATCTGTTACCTCCAAAGACATGTATGATACTTTGATGCCTCTTTTTACAGGTGGATAGGCTAGCGCTCGTCCTAATGAGGCAACTTCTCAACCTTTGCAGGTTTCATATGATGATGCAGATCATTCCATTTCTGATGCAGATTTACATGATGCACTTGTTGATGAGAGAGCTGATATTGAACAGGCAAAAACTATGCCAAAATGGCTGGTGCAGACTTTGCGTGACAACAAATTAGATGCACCTTTGTCATATCGTACTCGTTCAGGCTCTCATAGTACCTCCTTTGCATCAGATTGCTATGCTATGGCTGCATCTAGTCTCTGTGATGAGAATGAGCCTGTTTCTTTTGATGAAGCACAAAATTCAGAAAATTGGATGGCTGCTATGCAATCTGAATATGATGCTATAATGAAGAATGGTACATGGTCTTTATGTGACTTGCCTCCTGGCAAGAAGGCCATTGGCACTAAGTGGGTATACAAGCTGAAGCGTAAACCTGATGGTACAGTTGACAGGTATAAGGCTAGGCTTGTTGCAAAGGGTTATGCGCAGGAAAGAGGCATTGATTTTGATGAGACCTTTGCACCTACATGCCGTATGACTACTGTTCGGAGCATTTGTGCACTTGCAGCCCATCATGGTTGGAATGTACATCAGTTGGACATTAAAACGGCATTTCTGAATGGTGACTTGCATGAAGAAGTGTATGTTTTTCAGCCCCATGGCTTTGTGCAGAAAGGGCATGAAAACCAGGTGTGCAGGTTAAAGAAGGCGTTATATGGTTTAAAGCAAGCACCATGTGCTTGGTATGAGAAAATACATGCCTATCTGATTGCACATGGTTTTGAGAACAGTCCAACTGAAAGCACCTTATATGTTAAGCATGCTAATGATGTGCTTCTGATCATTGTTGTCTATGTAGACGACATGCTGCTCACTGGTCCTCTTGAGAAGCATATTGCTGATTTCAAGGCTGATTTGCATGCCTCATTTGAGATGTCTGATTTGGGGCATTTGCATCACTATTTGGGCATTCAGTTTATGCAAGTTGATGGTGGAATGGCTTTGTGTCAAATGAAATATATTGACACATTATTGCAGCGTTTTGGCCTTGAAGACTGTAAGCCTATTGCCACTCCTATGGAGACAGGTTTACGATTGAGTCTTCATGATGCTGGAGATGCATTTGATGCTGTTCTCTATCAGCAGGCCGTTGGATGCTTGATTTACTTATGCATTACTCGGCCAGATATTCAGTTTGCTGTCTCACAGATGAGCAGGTTTATGCATTGCCCAGGAGTCACGCATTGGAAAGCGGTTAAGCGCATCTTTCGCTACTTGAGTGGTACTCGGCTACTTGGGTTGTTTTATCCCAAGGGGGGATCACTACCGCCAGATTTGCATGCTTTTTCTGACTCAGATTGGGCTGGTTGCTATGACACTCGTGTGTCCACCAGTGGTTTTTGCTTCATGCTTGGTAGCTCATGTATATCTTGGTTGAGCAAGAAGCAGCCTACTGTGGCCACTTCTAGTTGTGAGGCTGAGTATAGGGCAGCTTTCACAACGACTGTTGAGTGTGTGTGGCTCAGACGCCTTATGGCTGATTTAGGTGTTGGCCAGTCTTCTGCCACCACCATCTTCACTGACAGTGAGAGTGCATTGGCAGTTGCGAGGAACCCTGTGTTCCATGCTCGCACTAAGCACATTGAGGTGCATTATCACTATGTCAGGGAGAGGTTCTCTGCTGGGGAGATCAGCTTGGCATATGTGCCCACGCAGGAGAACATTGCAGACCTTTTCACGAAGGCTCTGCCTAGGGAGAAGTTTGAAGCTTTCCGCAAAGCTTTGGGCTTACTTCCTTTTGTGGAGTGATTTCCACATAGCTCGGCACTTCCTTATACATGAGTGCCAGCTCCTTGTTCACCGCATCACTTCCAGGGGGGATTTGTTGATATATTTAGGTAGTGATGTGTGTGAACACTCTAGGACCGCCGGGGCACTTTTTTCCCTCTTTAGGAGGTTTTTTTCCCCCGGCTTGTATATACGCCTATTGCCATAATGGGCTACTTATCTTTGTACATTCTCTAGTAATACATTCAGTCTTGTGTGTTGTGCTCCAAGCTTCTTCTTCTTCCTTGTGCTGTTCGCGTGCTTCCGCAGACGTCTAACTCCAACAGGTAGGACCCACCTTAGGGCGGACCATCTTGCTCGCATCACTTCAAGAGAGCCACCGCAAGGAGTGTCTGATGAACTACCTGACGCTTATTTGTTCAATTTAGAGGTTGTTCCTAAATGGGCAAGCAAGTTGGTACCTGTCCTAACCTTCGGACCTGCAAACAAGAATGTGAAAACAAACAAAGAAGAAATTGTAAAATCCCAAAAATATCAAATATTGGCCGGAAGTATGTACAAGCAAGATATCGAGGGTGTACTAGCTTGTTGTGTCGAGGACGATGAACATACTAGTTGGTTGCAACAAGCCCATGAAGGATTGCTAGAAAATCACTACTCTAAACAATGAACATTGCAGAACCTAAAACGTTTAGGAGTGTATTGGCCTAGCATGGACAAAGAAATACATGAGTGGATTAAGAATTGTCCAGTGTGCCAGAAGAGACCCCCAGTGGAGCATGCCACTCTTTATCACGTGTTGATAATTCTGATTGGAGTGCTCCATTGGTAGATTTTATGAGATCGGGAACACTACCCAGCAAGGCTAGTCTAGCAAGAAGACAAAGCATGGAGCAAGAGGCACAAGACTATGCCTTAATAGGGGATAACCTATATCGAAGAGGCAAGGATGGTTACCTAAGACTGTGGGTTCATGAGTCAAACTATTTGAAAGTCTTAGAAACTGCACACAGCAGTGTTGCAGGTGGACACTTCGGGCCTCACCGAGTAATTAAGACCATTCTATTCTCAGGACTCTGGTGGCCCACTCTTCATATGGATGCACATAGCTATGTGAAGAAATGAAACACATGCCAACATGCCCAATATCCAGTTAGAAAGGATGAGATGCCTTTGAGGCCAATGATGGGAGGACGTGCATTTTCAAAGTGGGGTATAGACTTTGTAGGTTTGATTAACCCCCCAACAAGAAGATGAAGTGTTTCAACGGTGATGCACCACAGTGCGCTCTCCTTTTCGAGAGATCCGCAACGATATGCTCGGAGTAGAAAACCGAGCTCCTCAGGTTGCACACAGTACTCCGCACAGAGGCTGTAGAATACACAGAAAACACAGTACACAGGAAGCACGAAGACAGTCTTCTTAGGTCTTACAAATGCCGTCGAACTTACAGTCCGTGACTGACCAGGCCACTATATGTTTTATTAAAGAACATATGCAAAGAAGTGTGTGGTGGCCATTTGGCCTTTCACATGGACACTAACGGTAACAATCTCCCACTAAAGGCCAATATGGCCAGAGTAACTATGGGAGAAAAAATAAAGAGTGATAAAGAATACCTGAGTGTAAGTATACAAACTATACCTCCCACCTGATGGGCATGTTACACAGTATACAAGTGACTGCGTAAGATCAAGAATCAGGTAACCCCCATCAAGTGACAATAGTGTCGAAAGCTATCATGTGGTAGAGCTTTAGTCAAAGCATCTGCAACATTATCTCAAGTGTGAAACTTCTCAAGAATAATGCTCTCAATGGCTAAGAAATCTCTAATGAAGTGATACCTCACCTCAATGTGCTTGGTCTTTGCATGATAGACCAGATTCTTAGCCAAAGCAATGGCACTTTGACTATCACTGAGCAAGTGAGGTACATGCTGAGGTAAACCCATATCACAAGCAAGACGAGAAAGCCACAATGCTTCCTTACATGCCTCACTTGCTGCAACATACTCTGCTTCTGTGGTGGAAACAATTGTACATTCTTGAAGACGAGATCTCCAAGAGATAGCACCTCTAGCAAAATGAAAAATGTACCCTGATGTAGACTTACGATTTTCTACACAACCAGCATAGACAGAATCTGTGTAACCAATAATGGATGCTTTCCCTCTACCTAAGCATAGACACTTGTCCTTAGTGCCACTCAGATATCTCAAAATCATTTTGATCGCTTCCCAATGTTTCTTTCCAGGATTAGACATATATCTGCTCACAACTCCCACTGCAAATGCAATGTCTGGTCTCGTAGCTACCATAGCATACATGAGACTACCAATAGCAGACTGATAGGGAATTTTGGTCATGAATTCCTTTTCCTCATCTGATTTGGGGTAGTCATCCTTGCTCAATTTCACATATGTGGGTAAAGGTGTACTCAATGCCTTTCCACCCTGCATATTGAATCAGTGAAGTACTTTGGATATGTACTCACTTTGAGACAAGTATATGCATCTTTTACTCCTATCACGAGTAATGCGCATGCCAAGAATATGTTTGGCATCCCCCAAATCCTTCATATCAAATTTGACTCAACTTCTTTTTGAGAAGTGACAAATCATAAGAGGACTTCCCAGCAATCAACATATCATAGATGTAAAGTATCAAGCATATCAAGCTGCCATCAGAACATCTCTTTGTGTAGAGATAATGATCCTCGTTGCTCCAAGAATAGCCTTGGGACTTCATAAAAGAATCAAACTTTTGGTACCATTGTCTAAGAGACTGTTTAAGTCCATACAAGCTCTTCTTGAGCTTACAAACTAGACTTTCCTTGCCAGGAACCACATAACCCTCTGGTTGTTCCATATAGATCTCATCTGTAAGATCTCAATGCAAGAAAGCTGTTTTCACATCCATTTGGACTAGCTCTAAGTCCTCCATTGCAAGGAATCCAAGCAACATGCGCAAAGTAGTCATCTTGACCACTGGAGAGAAGATTTCCTCAAAATCAAAACCATGTTGTTGCTTAAAACCCTTTGCAACAAGTCGTGCTTTATATTTTGGAGAAGCACTATCTGATGTGAATTTCAGCTTATATACCCATTTACATGGTAAAGCTTTTCTGCCCTTTGGGAAAGGTACTAAGTCCCAAGTACCATTCTTGTAAATAGAATCCAACTCACTCTTCATGGCACGCTCCCACTTGACATGATCCTCTGTCTGCATAGCCTGTTTGTAGCAAGAAGGCTCACCGACATCTGGTAGCATAACAAAATCTAAACCTGGAACATATCTATCAGGTGGATATGAGACACATGCAGAATGTCTCAATGGTTGCTGAACAGGAACATATGCAAACTGATTTGAATGGACATTCTCTTGAACATCCCTATGTGCAACATTTTTATGCATGCTAACCGGAGGACTAGTACCCTCAAACACCACTCTTCTCACTTCAACCTCTTAATGGGCTGTTTATGCATCTTAGACTCATTAAAAATGACATCACTACTTCTGATCACTGACCGTGTTTCAGGATCCCATAAGCGATATCCAAATTGTCCTTCTCGACCATATCCAAGAAAAATGCATTTCTTTGACTTATGGTCCAACTTTTGTCTAAGATTCTTGGGTATATGAACATATGCTTCACACCCAAAAACTCAAAGATGATCACAATATGGTGGTTTCCCTGTCCATAACTCTTGTGCCACTTTCAGACCTTTTGCAGTACTAGGTGAAAGGTTAATCACATGAACTGCAGTCAATACTGCTTCTGCCCAAAAACCTTGTGAGAGGTTTGCATGATGCAACATAGAGACTACTCTATCTTGAATAGTTCTATTCATCCTCTTAGCTACACCATTCTGTACTTGGGTATAAGGAGCTGTAAACTCTCTACAAATCCCTCTAGACTGACAGAAAAGATTGAATTCATGTGAGGTATACTCACCCCCATTATCTGAACGTAAAGCCTTAAGCTTAGTTCCTTTTTGAGTCTCAATTGAAGCAAGCCATTTTTTGAAAGTAGGGAATACATCATCCTTTGATTTGATAGAATATACCCAGACTTTTCTAGTAGCATCATCTATGAAAGTGACAAAGTAAAGAGAACCACCTAAGGACCTAGTGGGCATAGGACCACACACATCTGTATGAACAAGATCTAAAGGATGAATTGAGGAGTCAATGTGCGTTCTATGCACATTTCTGGTTTGCTTTCCATATTGACAATGCTCACAAAATGAAAAATCAGAGAAAGATAACACAGGTAAGTAGCCAAAACGAGAAAGATTTTCCATTCCACTACGAGATATATGGCCCAAACGACAATGCCAAATACAAGCCATAGGCTGTTCAGTAACAGCTAACAAGTGTTCTTTCTGTGATACAAATAAAGGATAAAGTGAGCCAACTTTGCTTCCTTTTGCAATAACCATATTGGCCTTTGGTATACGAAAGGACTGAGCATAGAAGATCACCTTGTAACCAAGGTCATCAAGTTGACCAACTGACATCAAACTGCGTGATAACTGAGGTACATGTCGTACATTATGCATAGTAAATTTTGAACCATCAATGAACTACACAACCACATCTCCAGTCCCCACAACATCACACTGGTAAGAATCACCAAGTCTCATGGTACCAAGAGACTTTGCTGCATAATTAGAGAACCATTCTCTATGTGGTGTCACATGGAAAGAAGCACCAGAATCTAGCAGCCAGGTGTGGGAAAGAGAATCGGCCATAAGTGCCTCAGATGGCACAGTACTATGAAGTGTCAACACATCAGCATCATCAGAAATAGCAATAATTTCTTCAATCTTCACAATCGAAGTAGATGGTGCAGGTAACTGTTTAACATGCCCAAAAACATTTTGTCCTTTACCTTTAGCATTCTTTAATGCATAACCGTCTTTCTTCATGTGTCCTTTCTTATGAAAATAATAGCATTAGATATCCCTCTTCCTTGATTTACTTCTACTCTTAATCTGTTGACCATTCTTTTCCTTGTTCTTGCTCCTGCCACATTGTTGATTCTTTCCTTGGTAAGAATCACGAACATTATATGCATCTCCACTCAGAGTGCCAACCATAGATTGCTCAAGAGTGCCAACCATAGATTGCCAATCTCCTGACTCAAGAGTGCTCCATATATGTCATCATAGAGGAGTTTACCACCAGGTGCACTGTTGCTAATAGTCGTGCAAAACGTATCCCATGATGATGGCAGGGTGCATAACAACAATACTGCTTTCATTTCATTGTCCATATCCATTTTTTGAGCCTGTAACTGGGAGAATATAGCATCAAACTCATTTAGATGAGCAGCAACACTATCTGTGTCCTTCATACGAAGGTCATATAATTTTTTGATCAGATACACTTTATTTGATGCCGTCTCTTTTTCATATGTATTGCATAACTTCTTCCAAAGCTCCTCTGCACTTTCACAGTCTAATACTGTAAAGTAAACATTATCTGCCAAGTGCAAGGGAATGGTAGACCTGGCCATTTCATCTAACTCATCCCAATCATCTTCATCCATGTCAGTAGGCTTCTTTGAAATCCCATTTACTGGCTTCCATTGCCTCCTTTGAATCAGCACATCTTTAATCTGATTCTTCCATAGAGAAAAGTTTGTGCCATCAAATTTTCGGATCTCAAAATGGTCTTTGCACTACAAGTTATAGCTCCTCCTCGGAACACTAGCACTAGACCCTGATCCACCGGATGTGCCTGAGACCTCTGATGCCATGATCGTAGAGAACTGAATAGAATGATAATGAGCTAGAAGAGTCCAAACACCAACAAATAAGTGTATCAAGGAGTCAATCGACCACTGTATAGTTGACTAAACCAGAAATCTGGAAAAATTTTGCCAGAGTATCCTCTGCAAAATTAGCATATGACCAGTGTCAAAGTATCATAAGAGTGCAAGTACTGACATGTCTACCTGCACAGTGAATCGCTGACTCCACTGCATATAATCAATTACCCAATAGAAGCCAACTAGCTTATCGAGCACCTAGGAACAACTATCATACATCTCCTATGGCGAGGCTAGGTAAGTCTTCCACCTGCATCACCGAAGAGACCCCGACATCTGGGTGTCTCCCAGGTAAGAAAACCTCACCACGACTGTTAGCAGTGGACAAGGGACTGAAGGACTAACGAGGCATGGCAGTCAGAGAAGAGAGTCAGAAGGGAGAGAAGGCACAAGCAGACAAGGGAGTCAACGAAGATCTGGCAAATAGGCCAATAATTTTCTTCAGGAAGAAGTACGTATGAGCATTCACGCAGATTTAGCACTAAGGCAACCTTAATTTTTCAAAACCTCTACACCAATTAAAAGTGATTCTCATCACTAAACACCATTGTAAATACCATTTCATCTTTTTGTAGCTCCATTTTGTGCAAGCCAAGGAGTCCTTGAGCTTGAGGAGCTTTAGAAGTATCTACCTGCCAATTTTCGTATTTTTTAGATCTCGTTTGAGCCCTCAAATAAGCCCTGGAACCTAATTTTTAACTAGGCCGGACACTAGGTCTGGACAGGGCCAAAACCTAGTCAAAAACTATAAAAAGAGTTAGAGAGCTCATTTTTGGGGTTAGATTGTGATTGAAACGAACTTGTAAGAGCTTTTTGAAAGTAATCTAAGAACTCCATTGCTTCTCACTCTTTGTCTTGCCGTGTGTGCGCGTGTGTGTGTATGTATGTGCATGTTTGTGTGCTTCTCACTCACGCACTTGTGCTTCCACTTGCTCGAGGTCTTCATACCATCCTCACGTCTTCCCGGATTGACATTAAAGGAGGTGCTACTCATCACTGAGCTACACCAAATTTTGGCGCCGTTGCCGGGGATCGAGCTTTGAGGACGAGCGTGTGATGGTAAGATGTAGAGTTGACGCGTTGGAGTTGTAGGTATTTTCTTCACTCTCATCTATTTTCTTGTTTTTTCTTCACCATCTTCATCACCATCATCATCATCACCATCTCCCACCTCCATCTCCATCATCGCGAAAATTTCTGTTTTTTGATCATATCACCATCTCCACCTCATTTCCTTCATTCTACTTGTGAGAGAGAGCGAGAGAGCGATATTGCTTGCACTGTTTTTGCATGTTTATTGTGTTTCTTGCAGGTATCATCATCATCATCATTCCCTCCAGCTTCCTGCGCAGGTACGAAACTTGTCGAAACTGTCTCGCGGTCGCAGGCTTCTCTCGATCGCGACTGACAAAAAATTTTGGTTTTTCACAAAATTGAGTGCACCACTAGAACAAGCACAAGGAGCACATCCTAAAACACTAAAAATAGTAGAGAAATTCCGAGGTTTTCTGTCAATCGCGACCGACAGCCTCTGTCAATCGCGATCGACAGACCCTGTCAATCGCGACCGACAGACCCTGTCAATCGCGACCGACAGACCCTGTCAATCGCGACCGACAGACCCTGTCAATCGCGATCGACAGACCTCGCGACCGACAGACTGCCACGTAGGACCCTGTCAATCGCGATTGACACCGTCGATCGCGATCGACAGCCACGACCGACACCTCTGTCAGTCGCGATTGACACCGTCAATCGCGATTGACTGAAATTCAACGATTGATTGACTTTTGCGCGTAGCCACGTGTCCATCGCGACTGATAGGCCCCCGATTGACTGAAATTTCGACGAAAAATCCGGAAAACGTGTCGATCGCGATTGATACCGTCGATCGCGATTGACAGCCACGATCGACACTGTCGATCGCGATTGACACTGTCGATCACGACTGACAGCCCCGACGGACACCTCTGTCAATCGCGATTGACAGACCTGTCGATCGCGATTGACAGGCTTTTCGGCCAAAAATTAGGGTTTGCTTTTGTTCAAACTTTGGGATAATTTTGGGGCAAAATAGTCAATCCATTAGCACTTTGGAGGTTCCTACACTTGTGATTGGGAGAAAATCCTAGGATCTGTCAGCCAGATTGAATCCTGTTTTAACCCCCTAAACCCTGAATAGTCATAACTTTTTCATACGAAATCCATTTTTTGAGCTCTAGGGCTTGTTGGAAAGCTCGGGGCATCTACTACACGCCCTCAACTGTTTTTTATAAAGATAATGCGTTGATTTTCACATAGGGTATTTTGAAGTGGACCATACCCAGGGGGATCAAAGTCAGGGGTCTTTAGAATTGTTTTCTTAAAAAAATCACTATGCAAGTTTGTGTTTGTGCTATAGGAATGAAAATACTTGGTTCTGGCTTTGGAATTTAAATTTTTAAGCTAACTTTGGAACTCTTACAGATCTATTGAGAGCATCGAAAGGCGTTCAAGGGCATTCAAGGGCAACCAAGCAGGAAACAAAAGGTTGGAATATTCTCAACTCCCTCTGTCATTTTTTTAGCTCAGGCTAAGTGCGAATAGTGCTAGAAGTAAGTTAGGGCAACGATAGGTAGGTATCAAGTTGAAGACTACCTAAAAACTCAAGTTCAAGCTAAAAACCTAATCTCTGTACTGTCGATAACATAAAGGAAAAGAACCTAACGTGGAACGACCAAACCTGAAAGCACGAAGAACATTCAAGTGTTCCTGACGACGTAAAATCAGACAAGACCGTAAACACGAGAAATAAATAAAAAGAATCAAGTGACTAATATAAAGTAACCAGAAACGAGGTTGTACTCTGGGCAAAGAATTGGGCTACTTAGATAGGCATATGAACCTTAGATCAGGACGACATCTTGTAAGGGAGAGACAAAGCCTTAGGTCTTCAGAGGCTAGTGTTAACCACACTGCTAGGTCTTGGGCCCAGCAGTTGAGCCACCACTCATACTACCCTAGCTCTGAGACGAGTGAGTCGGAGATGTCTCAAGGCATGGACAGACCTACGGGAAGTTCAGGAGTGCCTTACTTGTACAGGGTAGAAGGTCCTTACAAAACACAGCTGGAATACCTGAGGACCAACCGATTAGGTGCTAGCATCTATGAGGACGGCTTAGGAAGATCTGTGGTACAGATTAAGAATCCTGATCAATCCATTGGACTAGAGCACCCAGCAGTCAAATTTGAAAACGGTACATACCTGGACAAGGAAGGAACCATATACGTAGTCACCAGTCACCCAGATAGGACAGATGAATTTGGAAATGTAATCTCTGAAGCGGACTTAGGTGACTTGGAACAAGGAAACATGGGTGCGGAACCTAGAACCCCTCGAGGCAAATCTGTTCTCACTAGGATTATCACGCCTGAGTGGGTTCCCCAAGACAACAAGAGCATAGAGTTGCTCCTCAATCGAGAAACTGACGAAGCCTTTTGGAGATATAAATCTAATCAGCCAACTGATATAGGAACTATCATGATCTATGAGTTTAAGGATCCGGATAGCCCAGGTAGAGTGACCTACTTAGATCATGCTTCGGAGAGGATCTTCGTGGTGACAGAAAATGATAGGCATGCTTACACTTGGAAGGGTGAATTCATTTTTCCCCAACCAAGATCAAATGTATCCTATGGTCACCCTGGAGCTGGAACATCCCAAGCTCATGGAACTCAAAGAGACAGAAGTAGAGATAGACCAGAAGTAAGCTTTGCCAACCCCGTGGGCAGAGAAAGAACGAGGACGGAGACGAATAGAGTAGAACCAAAGATACTTAGGGCTCACCGGAATCAGAGAAATGTGGATGGATTCCCTCTGCCGAGACCTAGAGAGCACACAAGAACTCTGAGACCGACCCAGCTAGTTAAGTCCATGAAGAATTACTTTGATGGCACAGGAGATCCCTATGATCATGTGGCGGAGTTCAAGCAAGTCTTGAGAGCTGAACAAGTGGAGGATCTATTCATGCAGTACAATGCCTTCGGTCTAACCCTTAGGAACACAGCACTTACATGGTTTCAGCCATTGGATGAGCGACAGTTCAGGAGCATAGACCAACTCCTAGAGGCTTTCATCGTAGAGTTCTCTAAGAGTGGCATAAGACACAATACCTCCTCACTGATTCACAGCTTCAAGCAAACCCCTCAAGAGACTGTGAGACTTGCAGGAAGAAGATTTAGGCAATATCTTGAAAGATGCCCTGTTTCGGAGCTACCTACACCAGCTAAACAAGTAGCCTTATTCTTGGATGGATTGCTGAGTACGAAATTGAGATCCTATGTGTATCTGAAGGACCCTAGGACTATAGAAGAGTGTGTACGCATGTGCATTGACATTGAAGATAACCTAGGGGAAGAACTAGAGCTTTCCAAAATCTACAAAGATTTAGATAGTGCATCTAGTCACTCTTCCACGCAATCCACATCAATTGAGGAACTCGCAGAGAAAGTGGCCCAAAAACTAGGCGTCTCTAGCAAACAAATCCCAAGGTTTGCCCCTGTGAAAAGGTGCTATACGTGTGGTGGTGACCACATGGCGAATGTCTGCCCCATTATGGCTCAGCCCCAAGTAAATCCTAGTAGCCAGTACTGCACAATAGAATGGAGATACACCAATCACACTGCACAAGATTGCCCATACAACAAGCAGGCAGTTAGGCAACCCTACCCTCAGCCATACCCGCAGCAAGGAAGATACCAGAACCAGTACCCTCCACAGCCATATGGCAGGCCACAACAAAATTATCAACCACAATACCAAAACCAACAAAGACCTCAGCCAGTGTTAGCTCAACAACCCCCTGCCCCAGCTAATGTGATTCCGGTAAAGTATGCTGTTGCAGAAGAAAACCTGAATAGAGCTATAGTCCCTGTGACACCCTTGATTTCTAAAAGTGACCCGAGAGACCATAGCTTTGATTCTACACATGTTGATAGTCCCCAGGCGTACTACATGCAGTCTCCAGAACATGATGAGTCCTACTATAGTGAAGAGCCGAGTGAACCTAGTTGGGAGTCCGATTACACAAACGTCATGTATGCAAACCCCAACCCTAGGCCTCAACCTAGGCAGGTAAGACCTCCATTCCCAAGAGGACCGTGCTACAGATGCCAAGGAGATCACTTCATTCGTGATTGTCCCTTACCTCCACCTACACAACCCCAGTCAGTGACGATCCAAGGCTTTTGCCAAGATTGTGGAAAAGAGCATCTCTTACGAGATTGCCCAAAGAACCCCAATAATATGCCAAAAATCACGCCTATCAACGTTATTGGATTAGTGGTAAACTCCACAGGAAGTGTCACTTCCACTGCTCCGGTACAGGTAGTCACTAGAGCTCAAGCATTGCAGCAAAACCAAGGGGTAGACCAGGAAAAGAGCCCAACAGCTGGTGAAACTGAGAGTATAACCAAGAAAAGGACTAGAGCGTGGAAAGATAGTCGAGAAAGAATGAAAAGACAATGGGCTAAAAAGATGAGTGAACTTGAGGAAAGTATAAGAGAAACCAAAGCCAGGATAACTGAACTCACATCTCAAACTCCCTCTCACACTACCCCACCACCAACTTTCCCATCGCCATCCGACCAGCCACCTTCCAACCCGCCTCACCTAAACCCACCACCCCCTAGAGTAGGATCAGTCCTAGCAGATCCCACTCCCGAAGACCTTAATATGATGCTTAAAGCATATCAGGCCAGAATCCAAGAAGGGCCAACCATAACCGATCATGAAAAATGCTACCCTAGAGCCGAGCTAGAGCTTGAACGAACTAAAATTTGTGCCAAAATGGTGGAATTGGCTCAGACCATGTTTGAAGCTAGTCGCCTCTTTAACATCTCTAGCTCAGCTAAGACGCAGTTACATTTTGATGGACTACTAGAAAGAATAGAGAGGCTAATTGCACAATCAGAAAAGGAACCTGCCCCTCAAAGAAAGGAAAGGGCAAGAGAACGGATAAGCCAGCCTCTTCAGGAAGCCCATGTGCCTCCTCAAGAAGCTTATCTTTCCCCCCAAAAGGCAGATGAGCCTCCCTCGAAAGCTCACGTACCCCCACAGGTTGCCTACATTCCTTCTCAGGGAGCATATGAGCCTGTTCGGAAAAGTAATAGAATAAGTAATCCTCCCCAGGAAGCTTGTGCTCCAAACATCTATGAGAGCGAGGAAAGAGCCAACGATAGAATAAGCCCTCCTTCCCAGGTTGCTTATGTGCCTAATTCTACGGAGCCAGACACTTCTTCTTCTATGAATCGGTTTGCACCAGACTTCCTACGAGAAATTCAAGAAGATAAATGGGATAACGAAAGTGAAGTCGCCCCTCCCTTTGAACTTGTGGATGATGCACACGACCAATTCCCACAAGACATCCCATCTATTTACGGGGAACATGAGAGTACTCAGTCTCACGAGAGATTGGACTTTGAATCCAATTCCATACAAGAGCTACCCCATTTCACAGGCCCATGGGAAGCAAAGTCCACGTGTATGAGAGCACCCACAGTCATGGTAAGAAACGAAGATTCAGTCACACCTAGGAACACAGAGGTAGTGAAGAACACTAACGTGCAGTGCAATCTCAAGTTAGAAGAGCCACTCAAGGTTAGACCTGAATCGTGGAAACATGTAACCAAACAAGTACCTAAGATAGCAAAACCTCGTTCCCAGGTAGGATCACATAGGACAGTGCCAGAGATACCCTTGGATAAGATAGGAGATATGTGTGAAGGTGAAGAAGGGAACACCTATCTTCCCATTACTTATCAGGAGTACACCACCAAGGCAATTTTGGACTCAGGTGCAGGAGTTGCAATTGCCACCACCTCCCTATGGAAGCGTTGGGGCAAGCCGGCACTCAGGCCAACGAGAATGAAATTGCAGATGGCCGATGGTCACATAGAGAGACCCCTAGGATTGCTAGAAGGAATAACTCTCACCACTTGTGGTGTCGAGTTTGAACATACCTTTGCTATATGTGACTTTAGCAAAAATCATGCCTTTGAGATGATTTTGGGACGACCATTCATGCGACAGTTGCAAGTGGTACAGGATTGGGGAACTAATTCCTTGTACCTGCAACACTTAGGTGTCACGAACAAAGTCAATCTCAAGGATTACTCTCATAGAGATGTCCCTCCTATCCAATGGAATCCCATCCATAGAGCCAAAGATGACACGGAATCTGTGCATTCCATAGGATCAGGATCCTCATGGATGCATGAAGACACCCACTTATGGATGTGCAAAGTAGCATTAGAAGAAGAGAAGAGAGAAAAAGCCAGAGAGGTAGGTGCAAAAGAAACACATAGACCCATTCAAGACCCAGCCTATGCACCTGTAGTCTTTCCTGACGAAGAATTCGAACCCCATGGCTGGGCAGAAATCCTAGCAACAATGGATGTAGCCATAAATGAGGAACAATGGACGCCTCACTGTGATGAGGATGGCTATGACATTTCAGTCTTCTCCATAGAGCCAATCATGGGGGAGGCAGTTCTAGAAGAATGCGAACCTAGCCCTGATGCATTTGAGGATGCGAGTGACTCCGATCTAGAGTCAATCATTATGGACCCACCTTTTGCATCAGATGAAGAATATTTCCAAGAAGTAGAATTTCAACCCCAGAGGCATGGAGAGCTTACAAATGATGTAAGATTAGCAACACATGTGACCCCGAAGGAAGAAGGAAAGAAACGGAAGAAGAGAGAAGTATCACCAGAAGAGGAAGAATCTTTGTTTGAGGTCCCAGAAAATTTTAAGAAGTATGAGATAGATGACAGGAGAGTCATGATAAGAATGCCTAAACGAGAGGCACAAGTAGGAGAGGCCTATGATAACAAAGAAACCACCAAGAAAATAGTAGTAGCCCTAGAAGAAGGAGAGGAGAGATGCACATACATTGGCCATGACCTAACAGAGGAAGAAGAGCATGTGTTAATTGCCTTGCTAAGAGAATACAGAGATGTGTTCGCTTGGAGTTACAAGGATTTGAAAGGTGTTGACCCTGACATATGCTCACACACCATCCCCATGACCTCAGATGCTAAACCCTCTAAGCAAAAGCCCTACACATATAACGATAATTACGCTGCTAAGATCAAAGAAGAGATAGATAGACTGGTTGAAGCTGGATTTATCTATGAAATTGAGCACACTGAATGGGTATCCCCCATCGTAGTGGTGCCCAAAAGAATGGCAAGCTTCGTGTGTGCATTAACTTGAAAAAGGTTAATGCAGCCATGATTCGAGATAACTATCCGCTTCCCATCACAGAACATCTCTTAGAAAGAGTGGCAGGCAAGGAAGTGTACAGATTTCTTGATGGATTTTTAGGTTACAATCAAGTAGCCATAGCTCCAGAGGATCAGCATAAGACAGCCTTTGCCACAGAATGGGGCATTTTCGCCTTCAGAGTGATGCCATTTGGGCTTACCAATGCACCAGCTACCTTCCAAAGGCTGATGTGCCATGTATTTAAAGAGTTCCTGAGGAAAAACTTAGAAGTCTACGTTGATGATCTTTGTGCTCATTCGAACATTAGGCAAACCCATATCCCTGAACTCAGGCAAATCTTCGACAAATGTAGAGAATATCAAGTCTTCCTGAACCCAGAAAAATGTGTTTTCATGGTCAGGCAAGGCAAGATTCTAGGACACATAGTGTCAAAGAATGGCATATCCACTGATGAAGAGAAAGTGAGAGCTATAGCAGAGCTACCTAGGCCAAAAAATGTCAAGGAAGTACAAGCTTTCATGGGGCATTGTGGTTATTACCGACGATTTATACACATGTATGCTGTCATTGCAAAGCCCATGTACGGACTTCTGACTAACTTTGAGTGGACGGATGAATGTGAGAATTCCTTCCAGGAGCTTAAACGACGATTATGTTCAGCACCAATCTTGACCACACCAGATTGGAATAAGCCATTCCATGTTCATGTGGATGCATCCAATTACGCCATTGGATGTGTGCTTGCACAACCTACTGGTGAAGGTAATATGGATCTTCCAATTGCCTATGCCAGTAGACAGTTGAATGCAGCTGAACGAAATTACACCACTACGGAGAGAGAAGGCTTAGGCATAAGATATGCAGTTAAGAAATTTAGACACTATTTGCTTGCAAATAAGTTTAAATTTTTTATTGATCATCAGGCTTTGCTATACCTCGTAAACAAACCATGCAATACAGGAAGATTAGTGAGGTGGTTTCTCTTGCTCATGGAATATGACTTTGAGGTTGTGGTAAGGAAAGGTAGGACTCATTTGAGAGCTGATCATCTCTCTAGGCTCACATCCGGAGAAGCCCCACAAGGAGTATCAGATGATCTTCCTGATGCTTACTTGTTTAATTTGGAAGTGGTGCCGCAGTGGGCTAAGCCATTAGTGCCAGTATTAACATACGGGCCTAACCATCCAGTAGTAAACACACAGAATAGAGAGGTTGTGAAAGCCCAAAAGTACCACATCATGGCAGGAAGCATGTACAAGCACACAGATCAAGGGATCTTGGCTTGTTGCGTAGAAGAGGATGAGTACGCTAAATGGTTGCAATTAGCACATGTAGGTGCATTAGAGCAACACTACTCAAAGCAACGAACTCTACAGACTCTAAAGAGACTCGGAGTGCATTGGCCAACTATGGAAGCTGATGTCCAAAAGTTGTGCAAGGAATGCCCAATCTGTTGCACTAAACCACCTGTGGAACACGCTACTCTTTATCAAGTATCCATTGTGCCAGATTGGAGCGAACCTCTAGTATCCTTCCTGAGGACAAACACATTCCCTCCAGACATGACTCTGGCTAGGAAAAGGAGTTTAGAACAAGAAGCCCTGGATTACTCACTCATTGGTGATAATCTATACAAACGCGGTAAAGATGGTTACCTGAGACTGTGTGTCCATGAGAGTGAATATCTTAAGATCTTGGAAACTGCTCACCAAGGTGTAGCAGGAGGACACTTTGGACCAGATCGGGTGATCAAGGCAGTACTATTTGCGGGCTACCATATCCAAGAAAAATGCATTTCTTTGACTTATGGTCCAACTTTTGTCTACGATTCTTGGGTATATGAACATATGCTTCACACCCAAAACCTCAAAGATGATCATAATATGATGGTTTCCCTGTCCATAACTCTTGTGCCACTTTCAGACCTTTTGCAGTACTAGGTGAAAGGTTAATCACATGAACTGCAGTCAATACTGCTTCTGCCCAAAAACCTTGTGAGAGGTTTGCATGATGCAACATAGAGACTACTCTATCTTGAATAGTTTTATGCATCCTCTTAGCTACACCATTTTGTACTGGGGTATAAGGAGCTGTAAACTCTCTATAAATCCCTCTAGACTGACAGAAAAGGCTGAATTCATGTGAGGTATACTCACCCCCATTATCTGAACGTAAAGCCTTAAGCTTAGTTCCTTTTTCAGTCTCAACTGAAGCAAGCCATTTTATGAAAGTAGGGAATACATCATCCTTTGATTTGATAGAATATACCCAGACTTTTCTAGTAGCATCATCTATGAAAGTGACAAAGTAGAGAGAACCACCTAAGGACTTAGTGGGCATAGGACCACACACATCTGTATGAACAAGATCTAAGGGCTGAATTGAGGAGTCAATGTGCGTTCTATGCACATTTTTGGTTTGCTTCCATATTGACAATGCTCACAAAATGAAAAATCAGAGAAAGATAACACAGGTAAGTAGCCAGAACGAGAAAGATTTTCCATTCCACTACGAGATATATGGCCCAAACGACAATGCCAAATACAAGCCATAGGCTGTTCAGTAACAGCTAACAAGTGTTCTTTCTGTGATACAAATAAAGGATAAAGTGATCCAACTTTGCTTCTTTTTGCAATAACCATATTGCCCATTGATATACGAAAGGATTGAGCATAGAAGATCACCTTGTAACCAAGGTCATCAAGTTGACCAACTGACATCAAACTACGTGATAACTGAGGTACATGGCATACATTATGCATAGTAAATTTTGAACCATCAATGAACTACACAACCACATCTCCAGTCCCCACAACATCACACTGGTAAGAATCACCAAGTCTCATGGTACCAAGAGAATTTGCTGCATAATTTGAGAACCATTCTTTATGTGCTGTCACATGGAAAGAAGCACGAGAATCTAGCAGCCAGGTGTGGGAAAGAGAATCGGCCATAAGTGCCTCAGATGGCACATTACTACCAAGTGTCAACACATCAGCGTCATCATAAATAGCATTAATTTCTTCAATCTTCACAGTGGAAGTAGATGGTGCAGGTAACTGTTTAACATGCCCATCAACATTCTGTCCTTTACCTTTAGCATTCTTTAATGCATAACTGTCTTTCTTCATGTGTCCTTTCTTATGAAAATAATGGCATTCGATATCCCTCTTCCTTGATTTACTTCTACTCTTATTCCGTTGACCATTCTTTTCCTTGTTCTTGCTCCTGCCACATTGTTGATTCTTTCCTTGGTAAGAATCACGAACATTATATGCATCTCCACTCTGAGTGCCAACCATAGATTTTCTACGAATCTCCTCACTCAAGAGTGCTCCACATATGCCATCATAGACGAGTTTACCACTAGGTGCACTGTTGCTAATAGCCGTGCAAAACGTATCCCATGATGATGGGAGGGTGCATAACAACAATACTGCTTTCATTTCATTATCCATATCCATTTTCTGAGCCTGTAACTGGGAGAATATAGCATCAAACTCATTTAGATGAGCAACAACACTATCTGTGTCCTTCATACGAAGGTCATATAATTTTTTGATGAGATACACTTTATTTGATGCCGTCTCTTTTTCATATGTATTGCATAACTTCTTCCAAAGCTCCTCTGCACTTTCACAGTCTAATACTATAAAGTAAACATTATCTGCCAAGCGCAAGCGAATGGTAGACCTGGCCATTTCATCTAACTCATCCCAATCATCTTCATCCATGTCAGCAGGCTTCTTTGAAATCCCATTTACTGGCTTCCATTGCCTCCTTTGAATCAGCACATCTTTAATCTGATTCTTCCATAGAGAAAAGTTTGTGCCATCAAATTTTCGGATCTCAAAATGGTCTTTGCCCTGCAAGTTATAGCTCCTCCTCGGAACACTAGCACTAGACCCTGATCCACCGGATGTGCCTGAGACCTCTGATGCCATGATCGTAGAGAACTGAATAGAATGATAATGAGCTAGAAGAGTCCAAACACCAACAAATAAGTGTATCAAGGAGTAAATCGACCACTATATAGTTGACTAAACCAGAAATCTGGAAAAATTTTGCCAGAGTATCCTCTGCAAAATTAGCATATGACCAGTGTCAAAGTATCATAAGAGTGCAAGTACTGACATGTCTACCTGCATAGTGAATCATTGACTCCACTGCATATAATCAGTTACCAATAGAAGCCAACTAGGCTTATCGAGCACCTATGAACAACTATCATACATCTCCCATGGCGAGGCTAGGTAAGTCTTCCACCTGCATCACCGAAGAGAGCCCGACATGTGGGTGTCTCCCAGTTAAGAAAACCTCACCACGACCCTTTTTATCAAACGTAAAAGGCTTTATGCAAAGAACGTAACTGCTATATCAATGACCACATGGACATACATAAGCGGTATCCATAGAAGCGTACATGGTGTGTATGTGCTCAATATATGCAGTAAAATGACACTAAAAGGCTAAATACACAGCCCAAAAACTAGCCAATAACACCTGCAAGTGTCTTTCAACTCTCATGTTTTAGGCTTTAAGAACTCTGATGTCTTCACTCAGATACCAGTGAAGTGTTTCAACGGCGATGCACCACAGTGCGCTCTCCTTTTCGAGAGCTCCACAACGATATGCTCGGAGTAGAAAACCGAGCTCCTGAGGCTGCACAGAGTACTCCGCACAGAGGCTGTAGAATACACAGAAAACACAGTACACAGGAAGCACGAAGACAGTCTTCTTAGGTCTTACAAATGCTGTCGATCTTATAGTCCGTGGCTGACCAGGCCACTATATGTTTTATTAAAGAACATATACAAAGAAGTGTCCGGTGGCCATTTGGCCTTTCACATGGACACTAACGGTAACAGAAACTCCCATGCAGAGTACATTATTGTAGCCACATATTACCTTACGAAGTGGTTGGAAGTAAAAGCTTCAACAAAGAATGATGATCAAACAATGGTTAAGTTCTTATTTGAGAATGTGTTCACTAGATACGGGTTACCAATAGAGTTAGTCAGTGATAGAGGTACGCACTTCTTGAATGAGGTCATTGACAATCTTCTTCAAGAATTCATGGTGATACATAAGAAGTCGGCCACTTATCATCCTGTTAACAGCAGACAAGGAACTGAAGGACTGACAAGGCATGGCAGTCAGAGAAGAGAGTCAGAGGGGAGAGAAGCCACAAGCAAACAAGGGAGTCAACGACGATCTGGCAAGTAGGCCAATAATTTTCTTCATGAAGAAGCAAGTACGAGCATTCACGCAGATCTAGCACTAAGGCAACCTTTAATTTTTCAAAATCCTTACACCAATTAAAAGTGATTCTCATCACTAACAACCCCTGTAAATACCATGTTCACCTTTTGTGGCTCCATTTTGTGCAAGCCGAGGAGTCCTTGAGCTTGAGGAGCCTTAGAAGTAGTTGCTTACCAATTTTCCTATTTTTTAGATCTCATTTGAGCCCTCAAATAAGCCCTGGAACCTAATTTTTAACTAGGCCGGACACTAGGTCTGAACAGGGCCAAAGCTAGTCAAAAACTATAAAAGGAGCTAGAGAGCTCATTTTTGAGGTTAGATTGTAATTGAATTGAGCTTGTAAGAGCTTTTTGAAAGTAATCTAAGAACTCCATTGCTTCTTACTCTTTGTCTTGCCGTGTGTGCGCGTGTGTGTGTATGTGTGTGCATGTTTGTGTGCTTCTCACTCACGCACTTGTGCCTCCACTTGCTCGAGGTCTTCATACCATCCTCACGTCTTCCCGGATTGACATTAAAGGAGGTGCTACTCATCACTGAGCTACACCAAATTTTGGCGCCGTTGCCGGGGATCGAACTTTGAGGACGAGCGTGTGATGGTAAGACGTAGAGTTGACGCGTTGGAGTTGTAGGTATTTTCTTCACTTTCATCTATTTTCTTGTTTTTTCTTCACCATCTTCATCACCATCATCATCATCACCATCTCCCACCTCCACCTCCATCATCACGGAAATTTTCAGTTTTGATCATATCACCATCTCCACCTCATTTCCTTCATTCTAATTGTGAGAGAGAGCGATATTGCTTGCACTATTTTTGCATGTTTCTTGAGCATTTTGCAGGTTCTTGCTGAATCATCATCCCCAGCACTCTGTGCAGGTACGAAACTCGTCGAATCTATCTCGCAGTCGCCAGCCTCTGTCGATCGCGATCGACAGAAAATTCGATCATTTGGTAAAACAAAGTTCACCACTAGCACAAGCATGATGAGCACATCCCAAATCACCTAAAACAGTAGAAAAATTCCGTGTTTTTCTGTCAATTGCGACCGACAGCCTCTGTCAATCGCGACCGACAGACCCTGTCAATCGCGACCGACAGACCCTGTCGATCGCGACCGACAAACTGCCACGTAGGACCCTGTCAATCGCGATTGACACCGTCGATCGCGATCGACAGCCATGACCGACACCTCTGTCAATCGCGATTGACACCGTCGATCGCGACCGACTGAAATTCAACGATTGATTGACTTTTACGCGTAGCCACGTGTCCATCGCGACAGACACATCCCCGATTGACTGAAATCACGACGAAAAACCCGGAAAAAGTGTCGATCGCGATTGACACCATCAATCGCGATTGACAAGACTCACGACCGACTCTGTCGATCGCGATTGACACTGTCAATCGCGAGTGACGTGTCGATCGTGACCGACAGGCCCCGACGGACACCTCTGTCAATCGCGATTGACAGACCTGTCGATCGCGATTGACAGGCTTTTCGGTCAAAAAATTAGGGTTTTTTATTCTAAGCTTTGGGGATAGTTTTTGGGCATATTGGTCTAGCAATTAGTGAGTTGTGAGATCCCTACACATGTGCTTTTGAGAAAAATCCTGTGATCTGTTAGCCTGTTTGAACCCTGTTTTAGCACCAGAACCCTGAACTGACATAACTCTCTCATACGAAATCCGTTTGCTGTGATTCTTGTTTTGTTGGAAAGCTCGTGGGGAGCACAACCAAAACATCGACTGGTTATAGTTAAATTAAGATCAGGATTATTAGATTGGGTATTTTGAAGTTGACCATACCCAGGGGGAACAAAATTTAGGGATCTCTAGAATTGTTTTTCAAAAACTCACAGTGCAAATTGGTCTTGAGCTAACTTTGGAACTCTTACAGATCTATTGAGAGCATCGAAGGGCATTCTAAGCAAGAGTAAGTGCAAGCTTGGGAACACGCTTTCTAGGCACTCTAGGGCAACCAAGAAGGAAACAAAAGGTTGGAAATTCTCAACTCCCTTTGTCAATTCCTAGCTTAGGCTAAGAACGACTAGTGATAGGAGTAAGCCAGGGCGGCGATAGGCATCTATCAAGTTGAAGACTACCTAAATACTCAAAGTTCAAGATAACTACATAATCTTTGTACGATTGAGAATCCTAAAGGAAAAGAGTTTAACGTGGAACGATCAACCTAAAAGTACGAAGAACATTCAAGTATTCCTGACGACGTAATATCAGACAAGACCTTAAACACGATAAATAACTAAAAAGAATCAAGTGACTGATACCAATTGATCGGCAACGAGGTTGTACTCTGGGAAAAAATTGGGCTACTTAACTAGGCATATGAACCTTAGATCAGGACGGCATCTAGTAAGGGATAGACAAAGCCTTAGGTCTTCAGAAGCTAGCGTCAATCATACTGCGAGGTCTTGGGCCCAGCAGTTGAGTCACCACTCGCATTACCCTAGCTCCGATACCAGTGAATCAGAGATGTCTCAAGGCATGGACAGACCTACGGGGAGTTCAGGAGTGCCTTACTTGCACAGAGTAGAAGGCCCTTACAAAACACAGTTGGAATACCTTAGGACCAACCGATTAGGTGCTAGCATCTATGAGGACGGTCTAGGAAGATCCGTGGTCCAGATTAAAAACCCTGACCAATCCATTGGACTAGAGCACCCCGCTGTCAAGTTTGAAAACGGAGCATACTTGGACAAAGAAGGAACTATATACGTAGTCACCAGTCACCCAGATAGGACAGACGAATTCGGGAATGTGATCTCAGAAGCGGATTTAGGTGACTTGGAGCAAGGAAACATGGGTGTAGAACCTAGGACCCCTCGTGGAAAGTCAGTGCTAACAAGGATCATCACTCCCGAGTGGATCCCACAGGACAATAAGAGCATAGATCTGCTTCGGAACCGAGAAACTGACGAAGCCTTTTGGAGGTATAAATCTGATCAGCCAACTGATATAGGAACCATCATGATCTATGAGTTTAAAGATCCAGATAGCCCAGGTAGAGTGACCTACTTAGATCACGCTTCGGAAAGGATCTTTGTGGTTACAGAAAATGATAGGCACGCTTACACTTGGAAGGGTGAATTTATTTTCCCCCAACCAAGATCGAATGTTTCCTATGGTCACCCGGGTGCTGGAACCTCCCAAGCTCACGGAACTCAAAGAGACAGACATAGAGAAAGGCCGGAGGTGAGCTTTGCCAACTCAGGGGGCAGAGAAAGAACAAGGACGGAAACAAATAGAGTAGAGCCTGAGGTACTTAGAGCTCACAGGAATCAAAGAAATGCGGATGAGTTCCCTCTACCACGAACTAGAGAGCACACAAGGACTTTGAGACCAACTCAGCTAGTTAAGTCCATGAAGAACTACTTCGATGGCACTGGAGATCCATACGATCATGTGGCTGAGTTTAGACAAGTCTTGAGAGCTGAACAAGTGGAGGATCTATTCACGCAGTACAATGCCTTTGGTCTAACCCTTAGGAACACTGCCCTGACATGGTTTCAGCCACTAAACGAGGGACAATTCAGGAGCATAGACCAACTCCTAGAGGCTTTCATCATTGAATTTTCTAAGAGTGGCATAAGACATAATACCTCCTCACTGATTCACAGCTTTAAGCAAACCCCTCAAGAGACCGTGAGACTTGCAGGAAGGAGATTTAGGCAATATCTTGAAAGATGCCCTGTCCTTGAGTTACCCACGCCAGCTAAGCAAGTGGCTTTATTCTTGGATGGATTGCTAAGTACAAAATTGAGATCCTATGTGTACTTGAAGGACCCTAGGACCATAGAAGAGTGTGTACGCATGTGCATTGACATCGAGGATAACCTAGGGGAGGAGTTAGAGCTTTCTAAGATATACAAAGATTCAGATAGTGCCTCTAGCCTCTCTTCCACGCAATCCACATCAATTGAGGAACTTGCAGAGAAAGTGGCTCAGAAATTAGGTGTCTCTAGCAAACAAATCCCAAGGTTTGTCCCTATGAAAAGATGCTATACTTGTGGGGGTGACCATATGGCGAACGTGTGTCCCATCATGGCTCAACCCCAAGTGAATCCTAGTAGCCAGTACTGCACCATAGAACAAAGGTACACCAATCACACCGCGCAAGATTGCCCATACAACAAGCAGGCGGTTAGGCAACCCTACCCTCAGCAGGGAAGATACCAGAATCCACCACAACAATATGCTAGGCCTCAACAAACCTACCAACCACAATACCAAAACCAACAAAGGCCTCAGCCTGTGTTAGCCCAACAACCTCCAGCTCCATCCAACGTGATCCCAGTAAAATATGCAGCAGCAGAAGAAAACTTGAATAGAGCTATAGTCCCTATAACACCACTGCTTTCTGAAAATGACCCCAGTGACCATAGCTTCGATTCTACACATGTCGATAGCCCCCATGCTTACTACATGCAATCCCCTGAACATGGTGAGTCCTACTATAGTGAAGAGCCAAATGAACCTAGTTGGGAGTCAGATTACACAAACGTCATGTACGCAAACCCCAATCCTAGACCTCAACCTAGGCAGGTAAGACCCCCATTCCCTAGAGGACCATGCTACAGATGTCAGAGAGATCACCTCATTCGTGATTGTCCCTTACCTCCACCTACACAACCCCAGTCAGTGACGATCCAAGGCTTTTGCCAAGAATGTGGAAAGGAGCATCTCTTACGAGATTGCCCAAAGAACCCCAATAATATGCCAAAAATCACTCCTATCAACGTTGTTGGGTTAGTGGTAGACTCCACAGGGAGCGTGACTGCCACTGCACCAGTACAAGTAATCACTAGAGCCCAAGCACTGCAGCAAAACCAGGGTGTAGGTCAGGAAAAAAGCCCAGAAGTAAGTGAAACGGAGAGCATGACAAAGAAGAGAACTAGAGCTTGGAGGGATAGTCGTGAAAGAATGAAAAGACAATGGGCAAAAAAGATGAGTGAAATCGAGGAAAGCCTCAGAGAAACAAAGGCTAGGATAACTGAACTCACAGCTCAAACTCCCTCTCACACTGCCCCACCTCCATCACCTCCACCATTTCCAACTCCATCCGACCAGCCATCTTCCAACCCGCCTCACCTAATTCCACCACCCCCTAGAGTAGGATCAATCCTAGCAGATCCCACTCCCGAGGACCTAAACATGATGCTTAAAGCATATCAAGCCAGAATCCAAGAAGGGCAAAACGTAACTGATCATGAAAAGTGCTACCCTAGAGCAGAATTAGAGCTTGAACGAACTAAAATTTGTGCCAAAATGGTGGAGTTGGCTCAGACCATGTTTGAAGCCAGTCGCCTCTTTAACATCTCTAGCTCAGCAAAGACGTAGTTGCACTTAGATGGACTGCTAGAAAGAATAGAGAAACTAATTGCACAATCGGAAAAGGAACCCGCCATACAACACAAGGGCAAGGCAAGTGAAAGAGTGAGCCTACCCGCCCAGGAAGCCTATGTGCCTAACTCTACGGAGCTAGACACATCTTCTTCTATGAATCGATTCACACCAGAATTCCTACGAGAGATTCAAGAAGACAAATGGGCTAAGGAAAGTGAAGTCCCTCCTCCCATTGAACTTGTGGATGATGCGCACGATGAATTCCCACAAGACATCCCATCCATTTATGAGGAGCAGGAGAGCACCCACTCTCAGGACAGACTAGACTTTGAGTCTAACTCTCTACAAGAATTACCCCACTTCATAGGCCCATGGGAAGCTAAGTCTACTTGTATGAGGGCACCCACGGTCATGGTACAAAATGAGGACTCAGTCTTACCTAGGAACACAGAGGTAGTGAAAAACACTAAAGTGCACTGCAATCTCAAGTTAGAAGAGCTACTCAAGGTTAGACCTGAGCTATGGAAACATGTAGCCAAACAAGTACCAGAAATAGCCAAACCTCGTTCCCAGGTAGGATCCCAGAGGACAGTACCAGAAATACCTTGGATAAGATAGGAGATATGTGTGAAGGTGAAGAAGGGAACACCTATCTTCCCGTTACCTACCAGGAGTACACCACCAAGGCAATTTTGGACTCAGGTGCAGGAGTTGCAATTGCCACCACTTCCCTATGGAAGCGTTGGGGCAAGCCAGCACTCAGGCCCACGAGGATGAAATTGCAGATGGCCGATGGTCACATAGAGAGACCCCTAGGGTTGTTAGAAGGAATAACTCTCACCACCTGTGGTGTCGAGTTCGAGCATACCTTTGCCATATGTGATTTTAGCAAGAACCATGCCTATGAAATGATCTTGGGACGACCCTTTATGCGACAGTTGCAAGTGGTACAGGATTGGGGAACCAATTCTTTGTACCTGCAGCACTTAGGTGTTACGACCAAAGTCAATCTCAAGGATTACTCTCATAGAGATGTACCTCCCATCCAATGGAATCCCATCCATAGAGCCAAAGATGATACAGAATCGGTGCATTCCATAGGGTCAGGATCCTCATGGATGCATGAAGACACTCACTTATGGATGTGTAAGGTAGCAGTAGAAGAAGAGAAGAGAGAGAAAGCCAGAGAGGTAGGTGCAAAAGAAACACATAGATCAATTCAAGACCCAGCCTATGCACCTGTAGTCTTTCCTGACGAAGAATTTGAACCCCATGGCTGGGCAGAAATCTTAGCAACAATGGATGTAGCCATCAATGAAGAACAATGGACACCCCATTGTGATGAGGATGGCTATGACATTTCAGTTTTCTCCATAGAGCCAATTATGGGAGAGGCAGTGTTAGAAGAGTGTGAACCTAGCCCTGATGCATTTGAGGATGCAAGTGACTCCGATCTAGAGTCAATCATTATGGACCCACCTTTTGCATCAGATGAAGAATATTCTATGAAGTAGAATTTCAACCCCAAAGGCACGGAGAGCTCACAAATGATGTAAGGCTTGCCACACATGTGACCCCGAAGGAAGAAGGAAAGAAAAGAAAGAAGAGAGAAGTCTCACCAGAAGAGGAAGAATCTTTGTTTGAGGTCCTGGAAAATTTTAAGAAGTATGAGATAGATGACAGGAGAGTCATGATCAGAATGCCGAAACGAGAGGCACAATCAGGAGAGGCCTATGATAACAAAGAAACCACCAAGAAAATAGTAGTGGCCCTAGAAGAAGGAGAGGAGAGATGCACATACATAGGCCATGACCTAACAAAGGAAGAAGAGCATGCGTTAATAGCCTTGCTAAGAGAATACAAAGATGTATTCGCTTGGAGTTACAAGGATTTGAAGGGTGTGGACCGTGACATATGTTCACACAGTATCCCCATGACCTCAGACGCCAAACCCTCTAAGCAAAAGCCATATACATATAACGCTAATTATGCTGCTAAGATCAAGGAGGAGATAGATAGACTGGTTGAAGCTGGATTCATCTACGAAATTGAGCACACTGAGTGGGTATCCCCCATCGTAGTGGTGCCCAAGAAAAATGGAAAGCTGCGTGTATGCATTAACTTAAAGAAGGTCAATGCCGCCACAATTCGAGATAACTATCCGCTTCCTATCACATAACATCTCTTAGAAAGAGTAGCAGGCAAGGAAGTGTACAGCTTCCTTGATGGATTTTCGGGCTACAATCAAGTAGCCATTGCTCCAGAGGATCAACATAAGACAGCATTTGCCACTGAATGGGGCATATTTGCCTTTAGAGTAATGCCATTTGGGTTACCAATGCACCAGCTACCTTTCAACGATTGATGTGTCACGTATTTAAAGAGTTCCTGAGGAAGAACTTAGAAGTCTATGTTGATGATGTTTGTGCTCATTCCAACATTAGACAAACCCATATTCCTGAACTCAGACAAATCTTTGACAAATGTAGAGAATATCAAGTCTGCCTGAACCCAGAAAAATGCGTTTTCATGGTCAGGCAAGGCAAGATTCTAGGACACATAGTGTCAAAGAATGGCATATCCACTGATGAAGAGAAAGTGAGAGCCATCGCAGAACTACCTAGGCCAAAGAATGTCAAGGAAGTACAAGCTTTCATGGGGCATTGTGGTTACTACCGCCGGTTCATTCACATGTATGCCGTCATTGCAAAGCCCATGTACGGACTTCTGACTAACTTTGAGTGGACTGATGAATGTGAGAATTCCTTCCAGGAGCTTAAACGAAGATTATGTTCAGCACCAATCTTGACCACACCAGATTGGAACAAGCCATTCCATGTTCATGTCGATGCATCCAATTTTGCCATTGGATGTGTGCTTGCACAACCTACTGGTGAAGGTAATATGGATCTTCCAATTGCTTATGCTAGTCGACAATTGAATGCAGCTGAACGAAATTATACCACTACTGAGAGAGAAGGCTTAGGCATGGTGTATGCAGTTAAAAAGTTTAGACATTATTTGCTTGCAAATAAGTTTAAATTTTTTACTGACCACCAAGCATTGTTATACCTCGCAAACAAGCCATGCAATACAGGAAGATTAGTAAGATGGTTTCTCTTGCTAATGGAATATGATTTTGAGGTTGTGGTAAGGAAAGGGAAGACTCATTTGAGAGCAGATCACCTTTCTAGGCTCACATCGGGAGAAGCCCCACAAGGAGTGTCGGATGACCTTCCTGATGCTTACTTGTTTAATTTGGAAGTGGTGCCACAGTGGGCTAAGCCACTAGTGCCAGTATTGACATACGGGCCTAACCACCCAGTAATAAACACACAAAATAGAGAGGTTGTGAAAGCCCAAAAGTACCACATCCTGGCTGGAAGTATGTACAAGCACACAGATCAAGGAATCTTGGCCTGTTGTGTGGAAGAGGATGAGTACGATAAATGGTTGCAATTAGCACATGTAGGTGCATTAGAGCAACACTACTCAAAGCAACGAACCCTGCAGACACTAAGGAGACTCGGAGTGCATTGGCCGACTATGGAAGCTGATGTCCAAAAGTTGTGCAAGGAATGCCCAATCTGTCGCACTAAACCACCTGTGGAACATGCCACTCTTTATCAAGTGTCCATAGTGCCAGATTGGAGTGAACCACTAGTATCCTTCCTGAGGACGAAAACGTTCCCTCCAGACATGACTCTGGCTAGGAAAAGGAGTTTAGAACAAGAAGCCCAAGATTACTCACTCATTGGTGATAATCTATACAAGCGTGGTAAAGATGGTTACCTGAGACTATGTGTCCATGAGAGTGAATATCTCAAGATCTTGGACACTGCTCACCAAGGTGTAGCAGGAGGACACTTTGGACCAGATCGGGTGATCAAGGCAATACTATTTGCGGGCTTCTGGTGGCCGACCCTTCACATGGATGCACATACCTATGTGAAACGATGTGATGTCTGTCAGAGAACTCAGTATCCTATACGTAAAGATGAGATGCCACTGAAACCAATGATGGGTGGACGTGCATTCTCTAAGTGGGGAATAGACTTCATAGGTCCTATTAATCCCCCAGCTAAGGGTTCCCATGCAGAATATATCATTGTTGCAACAGACTATCTAACAAAGTGGGTAGAGGTAAAAGCCACAACAAAGAACGATGCTCAAACAACAGCTAAGTTTTTATTTGAGAATGTGTTCACTAGATACGGGCTACCTATAGAGCTAGTTAGTGACAGAGGCACTCACTTCTTGAATGAAGTTATTGAAAATCTGCTCCAAGAATTCTTGGTAGTACATAAGAAGTCTGCCCCCTATCACCCTCAAGCAAATGGCCAGGCTGAGAGCACCAACAAGATCTTATGCAATGTACTGACGAAATTAGTGAACAATAAATGCTCTGATTGGGACAAACAGCTACACCATGCTGTTTGGGCATACCGAGTTGCCTACAAAACGGTACTCCAAGCCACTCCCTTTCATATGGTGTTTGCTCAAAATGCAGTGCTACCATTGGACTTCTTGATACCTACATTGAAGGTAGCACAAGAGCACGAATGGACGGGTCATGAACTCTCCTCTAGACTTTTTGACCTTGAACGATTAGGAGAAACAAGACTAAGGGCAGCTGCAGGGATATATGCAGCTAAGAAACGACAGAAGGCATATTTTGATGCCCACGTTAAGGATAAAGGTTTGAAGGCAGGCGACCTAGTATTAGTATACACTTTGAAACAACATGCGAGAAAATTAGAGAAGCGTGGCTATGGACCTATGATCATAAATAGGATCTCCACAAGTGGAGCAGTGCAACTAGCCACATTGGAAGGTGACGTTCTCCCAAGCTATATAAGCGGATGTAGAGTCAAGTTATATCAGGAACCTCTCACAGAGGAAATGCTAAGTCGACTCAATATCGCCAAGAAACGCAAGGAAGAAGAAAAGCGGATTCGAGAAGAAGCTCAAGCAGAAGCTTTAGAACGCATCAGAAGGATGAAGTTGCGAAGACAAGGTAGAGATCAGCCTAGAACAAATGACTATGCAGATCAAGGATATCATATGGCAATGTGTAAAGTCGCAGGAACAAGTTCCCATAGAATAATTGATCGACGACCTTTTGTGACCATAGAGGTAGGACAAGGAAATAGTGCACAGTCCGTGCGAGCATTGATTGACTCAGGTGCAGCCACTAGTGCGGTGAGACTCTCTTACTGTCAAGAATTGAAATTAAAGGTCAATCCTATAGAAGCTTATATCATAGGATTAGGAGGTGTGGAAACCCCTTGCATGGGCGAGGTGGAGCTTCCCCTCTACATTCAGGACATGTTAATGACAGTTAAGGTACTAGTGTGCCAAGACAAAGATCTCACGGAGCCTCTTGTTTTGGGTCAGGACTGGATCTATGATCATGCTGTCAACCTAAACCTAAGAAGTGGACTTCTTCAGGTATGGGTCAATCATAGTCGAATTACAGTAGAGTTAGATAATGGAGCACTCAAGGAACTAGGAAAGGCACACACTCCTGGTCCTTCCAGGAGTACACATGAAGATGACCATGCTGTTCTTGTCCAAAACTATGTGTTGCACAGGAATGATGTTCGCAAAAAAGGAGTCAGGGATGCAACGGAACTCCCTTCTTTTCCAAAGGCCAGAGGGAGGCAGCAACCAAAGGTGGATCAAAGGCAGAAGAAGCAGAGTACTACCTATGTCGGAGATCAAAAGTACCTGCGCAGCAAAATGTCTCAGCTAGTGAAACAAGTGTGGGTGCGGAAAGGCGAACACCCGGTTGCACTCAAGCCAACCACACGGGCAAAGCCTCTTATTAGTAACCAACAACACGACACTAATAAGAAGTCTTTCAGAAGTTCTTCTACTAACGTGAAGTCTATTTGGGTGCCCAAGAAGTCGATGAAGGCTAGCCCACAATCAAGACAAATTTGGGTGTCTAAGGCTTGTTTGCGGGCTCAAATAGCTACACCAAGACCACACCCTATACAGCATGATCCATTCACTCGCACAGCCGGCATCCACTCGTTTTCAACACTCGGGAACACACCAAGGCCCATGAGCACGAACAGAATCACTTGTAAATGGGTCCCTAAAAGGCCTCATTTTCAAGCCGACACACCTATAAAGCTCTCGAGAGTCTCTACGAAACCAAGAGCAAAACCCATCCACTGCATTTGGCAGCCTAAGACTTGTAACAAACCCCCGGACCCCATTTGTAAATCCATGACAACCTACTAACCACATCACTATCACACTACATCATTCCACTTAGCTCTTAGGTCTACCGAATTCCTAACCACACACACACTCGCACCGAGCACTTACTAACCCATTAATCTCTCCCGACCCTCATGTTAATGTTGTAATGGGAACAACAACGGTTCTCTCTTGTCCTGTACAATGTTAACACAGGTTTGTATATTCTCACAGAGACAGGAAGCAAGAAGTAACATGGCAGATACGGTAGGAACTAGCTCCCAGGTAGGCACCAGCCCCCAAGTTGTGGACATTGAAAGCCTTCCGGTCGAGGAGGAATTAAAGGAACGACCAGCGGCATTGAGGGCATTACATGCCATACCGGTTCAGAACCCTCCACAGGGGCACACTATGCCAGTCAGCAAAAACTCTCATTGGTTCAGTGATGTGGCAGGACCCCTAGGTGAAGGCACTTATATGTGGGAGGCAGAGATAGAATTCAATGGGCGCTGGGGCAGGTATCACTTTTTTACCAGGGAATTTGAAAGATTGCAGAATAATGAAGGATTGAAACCCATATGGAAGAAGGCAGGACTCTACGAGTATTTCAAATTCCAATTGCCAAAGCCGGATTTTCTAAGGTGCTCGTATCTGATTAGCACCCTTACTCCGAGCAAAGACAAAAAGGGATACAGCTCCTTTGTCGTCCCGTCTCTCACAAGGGGCAATGAGCTCAAGCGCTTCAGATTAACTATCAACTTGGTAAGGGAAGCTTTGGACATGAAAGGTATGCACATTCCTACGGAGAAATAGACTATGGTTCCAGACAATATGAAGAACAAAAATTTGACGAAATTAAAGGACATGGTCGCGATGACACCTACGATCGCCATTCATTTACGCATGGTCATGCAACATTTCGCATTCCCCGCGCAAGAAAGGTTCACAATGCCTCCCAAAAAGATCTGGTTTAGCCTCTACTTAGCAGATGCCTTTGACTTGACAATCAATATGCCCCACTGGATTATCGACCAGATCCATTTGGCTCATCAAAGGTGGTATAAGAAACAAAAATCTGTACTGTATGGATGCTGTGCGCTTACCAGAATTGTGTATAGATGTCTCGCATATGATGTACCGGTGCAAAGGGCTCTCATTTGGACCAGAGCACAGGAGTTTCAACGCAGACTGTCAGCCGCAGGGCCTCCCTCAAAGAAGATGAGAGGCGCTGTCCAGATGCCTTGTGCACAAGCCCGCGGTGCAACCCTAACACCTGAAACAACTCCAAGGCTTCCCAGACGAGTACAACCATTTACTATCAGGTTACCCAGGCACAGCACAGATGGCCCTAACCTTGTGTTTCCACCAGTACCTACTGATCTGGAATTTCTCACGGATTCACTTTGGAAGATCTAACGGATGAAGAAGTTGCCAGAATCATTGAAGCTGTTAATGCGGAAGTCGAAGCAGAGCAGGGTAGTGGACAACAAACGGCTACACAACAACCCCAGACAAGACAACCAGAAGTGGTGGAAGTGGAGGATGAAGAAGAAGAAGACCAAGAGGATGAACAGGAAGGATTTTCTGATGAGGAGGCGCATGACTATGAGCGAGAAGTTATACAGGAGCTAGAGGGTGCCCCAACATATACAAAGGAGTTGAAAAAGCTCTACGATACCATCAACAGGGTCCAACAACAACATAAGTTATCCCTTGCAGCAGGAAAGGCTATCATGCACCAAATCCTTGAGGAGGAAGGAGTCGACGAACAATATCGTGCCACACTGGATATGATCTCTGATGCTTTAGGAGTACCTGAGACAGTGCATACTGCCCTGGCACAATCACGCAGAACGGAAAGAAGATACGGAAGACGTCCCCCACGAGCAGGGAAACAGATGAATGTCTTAGTATCCGAAACACAAGGGACATCCACGACCACGGGCACAACACACACTGTGCACAATACTGAAGAGACCCATGTGTCCAGTGCACCCCCATCACCCCCCTTGCCACCCCCGCCTCCCACTCCACCACATTCACCTCCCATTACCAATGTAACAACCACCGTCACCGCCTCCGAGTCCACTGCCACGGCTGAAGCACAAACCGCCAATCAACCCACACACCCTCTCAACACCTCCCTTGTATACACCTCCACTAACACTGTAATCCTAACGGCAGCTACTGACATCCCCATTCCCCCACTCACACTTCCGGGTAGTTCATATTCACAACTGCACACACCACTATACACATTCACCACAATCACTGCACCCACAATTCCACTATTCACAATCACTCCCACTACTGCGTCCACCGTGGATTTTATGGACATATCACCCCCCACCGCACCTCTCCCTCCCCCCATACGGCCACAATCTCCCATTCCCCCACCACCCACTTCACCATTTTCCAGCACCGCATTCACACTTCCCTGTTACAACAACACTATCAGCACCTCGATGCTCAGCATACAAGTTTGTTCAGGAGTCATGAAGCATTACAAGGAAGATTCATTGATTTAGAGAAAGAGAAGAAACAATTACAACAGCAGTTTAGTGCATTGCAAGAACAACATGAGCAATTAGTGGCAAATCCACCGCAGCCAGATGCAGAAGAAAGACAACAAATGGATGCTCTGCTACACTCCCAAATCACAGAGAACCTCAAGCTCCACCGCAGCATGGCTCTATTACGGAAGCATATGTCTGCAGCCCTGGAAGAAAATAGACGGCTTCAGACACAAAACGAAGAGAACTTGGAAGTAGCCATGGAAGGTTCCCCACAAGAAATTGACCCGGAGAAGTTTAAGGCTATTCCCTCGGACAATATGCAAATCATATTGGAAACCCATGCTGATCTCCTCGAAGCCCATGCAGCCTTATACAAGGAAAGAGACGAACTACTAAGGCAATTGGCAGCTCAACCAGAACCACCCAAAGAAGTCCCAACCATAGCTGACACAACTGACGAAGTTGCAGTGCTCAAAGCACAACTCGAAGAATTACAAAAGAAAGTGCTTGAGTATGAACGCCAACCCTCCCCCTTGGTAGAACCAGAACCTGAAGACCTAGTACCAATCGAAGTAGAGGAAACTTTTGAGGACCCGTACGTTCCGATGCCAGCACCTGGAGGCAAGCAGACAGCAGAGGGCATGGACACCATTGAGATAGAGGCCCCTGAATGGATGCAGAGATTAGAGAAAGTGGCCACAACCCATGATGAAAGAGTAGCAGTTCAAATAGCATCCATGTCACGATTGGAAGAGGTAATCATAAAATCCGAGTACTTTAGAAACCTCTCACATCACAGGTGGATCGGCACCTCCGACGACTTGTATGTTCCTTTTTGTGTCTTAATGGCGGATTATAATGCTGAAATCAAGCACCACACCTCACGGGAATCAACCTCTGCCACACAGTTTGCACCAGACGACATCCCAGAAAGTGCCAAGCAGGGAAATATTTGCCAACCGACTTGGAGAATTCGGCTGCTTGAAACCTACCCGGAAATGAATCGCACATGGAATAACATGCCCCTGTATATCAAGTACAATCCCTACTACTGTCCTGTTTTCCGAAGAAGGTCGTGGCCGGAATACACAAAGATGGTGCTGACAACCAAAGGATGTGAGAAATGGCTCAACTATGTCTACTTAGCACCACCTAAAGGTCAACCTACCGTAGGGTATATGATATCGACAATTCGGCATTGGGGTGTCAGGTTCAAAAACGTACCAGATGTCATGACAGAGATGTGCCTTAAAATTTTTGAACTCATGATAGTCACCTTCCGGACCTTCCAGAATGTTAAGGAACCTCACCTCTCTGCGCTCGGATTCAATGAAGGCAATCAGGATCTTGTTTATGACATGATTTTCACAACGCCCTCTATTAATGTTGTTTATGCATGGCATGCCCGCATCAAATACCTACCGGCCTGCTTCAAACAGACATTTGAAGAGATGTTTGTCACAGGGTTCTGGGAATATCACTCAGAGATCTTCATTCCCAGGCCCTCACATTTATTACAATTGTTTGCAGTGGAACAAGCTCTCCATTTAGAAAAGTTACGTATGCCACATCCAGAGGTTCCCGGGCCGGTAGATTGGGATGCTCTACTCACAGACTTGGCCAAAGGATTGAGGATTGCCGAACATCACTTAGCGCAAGATGTTGTCGAATACTACGTCCAACGACCCTCCCAACAAGGGTCTGTCAGGGACGACAGACGCGAGAGAGGGGGGGGTGTTACCAGCAGACAAGGAACTGAAGGACTGACAAGGCATGGCAGTCAAAGAAGAGAGTCAGAGGGGAGAGAAGGCACAAGCAAACAAGGGAGTCAACGACGATCTGGAAAGTAGGCCAATAATTTTCTTCATGAAGAAGCAAGTACGAGCATTCACACAGATCTACCACTAAGGCAACCTTTAATTTTTCAAAATCCTTACACCAATTAAAAGTGATTCTTATCACTAACAACCCCTGTAAATACCATGTTCACCTTTTTGTGGCTCCATTTTGTGCAAGCCGAGGAGTCCTCGAGCTTGAGGAGCCTTAGAAGTAGTTGCTTACCAATTTTTGTATTTTTTAGATCTCATTTGAGCCCTCAAATAAGCCTTGGAACCTAATTTTTAACTAGGCCGGACACTAGGTCTGAACAGGGCCAAAGCTAGTCAAAAACTATAAAAGGAGCTAGAGAGCTCATTTTTGAGGTTAGATTGTAATTGAATTGAACTTGTAAGAGCTTTTTGAAAGTAATCTAAGAACTCCATTGCTTCTCACTCTTTGTCTTGCCGTGTGTGCGCGTGTGTGTGTATGTGTGTGCATGTTTGTGTGCTTCTCACTCACGCACTTGTGCCTGCACTTGCTCGAGGTCTTCATACCATCCTCACGTCTTCCCGGATTGACATTAAAGGAGGTGCTACTCATCACTGAGCTACACCACATCCATAGGCCAACGGGCAAGCCGAGAGCACAAATAAGATCCTATGTAATGTGTTGACAAAACTGGTAAATTCATAAATGCTATGATTGGGACAAACAACTTCATCATGTTGTTTGGGCTTACCGAGTTTCTTACAAAACACTGCTCAATGCTACCCCATTTTAGATGGTCTTTGGACAGAATGCTATGCTTATATGGATGCTTTAGACCAATTCATATATGGATGATCAAGCACTTTGATATATACACCTTTTAGTCCTTTCTCCTTTGCCCGAAATTTTAATGCCCCCTGGCTTTTCTAGCCCCACAAATGGGTCAACCTCAAATTATCTTATCTGAAAAAAAAACATCTTCTTTTTGAAAAAAATAGTTGAGGTCACGTAGTGCTCGTAAAGAGCTTTCTAACGAGCTGTAAAGCTCAAAAAATGGAGTTCAAATGAAAAAGATATGAATGTTCAAGCTCTCACGGTAAAAATTGGCAAACAGGTTTTTCTTCAATTATGAGCTAAGGGGTCTCCAATAAGCTTAGTCACCCAAAAATTTTCTCAAAGTAGCCTCAAATTTGCCCAAAAAATGAAACCCTAATTTTTCTTGTTTTGGGCAAACAATCACGATGGTCTGGGACAATCGCGATGGTCTGGGACCATCACGATGGCTAAGATGAATTGTCGTGATGGCGTGGTACAATCGCGATGGTCCGATCATGCAAGGCATCGTGATGGTCTAAATGAAGCATCCCGATGGTATATCTGGCGAGCAACCATGATGGCGTGAGCCCGTGGCGATGGTCAACGGTCAACGCAACCATCGAGATGGCGTGAGCCCGTCGCGATGATCACAAGGCGCAACGGCGTGAGCCCATCACGATGGTCTATCTTGACACATGGCAGATGAGTCATCACGATGGCGTGAGCCAATCGCGATGGTGTGGGATCGACGGGATCATTGCGATGGTCAGTGACCATCGCGATGGTTCAAGTGAACCATCGTGATGGTGTGAGACCATCGCGATGGTCCGGCCGAGCTGTCACGATGGCGTGAGCCAATCACGATGGTGTGAAACAATCGCGATGGCGTGAGCCCGTCGCGATGGTCCACCAAAATGCAAATTTTGCAAATGCAAATGTGGATTTGTGTGTGCGTAAGGATCACCTACACCGTGATGTGGTTATCTACCTCAAATTCCAAGTTTGCCAGACCATCACGATGGTCTGACACAGTCGGCAGATTCTGACAGAAAGTGGTTTTTTTACCTTTTGGAAGCTTTCCTGCTGCTCTGGAGCACTGTACCTGCAAGAAAACTCAAAAACACACAAGCACATACAAGCACAAAAGCTCTCTCTCTCTCACACATGCACAAATGAGGGAAAATGAGGAGAATGGGTGGATATGGTGAATTTTTTGAATTTTTTGGAGTGGAAGAAGATGATGCGGTAGTGAAGAAGGAGTGTAGGGGAGGTGAAAAACACAAAAAACTAACTAAAAACAACAACAAAAACTGAAATTTTTACCTTCCAACGCCACTTCTTGCTATACTCTTACCATCACACATTCATTTTAGACTCGATCCCTGACAACGGTGCCAAATTTGGTGTTGCTCTAGCACAATGGTAAGTACCACGTTAAGAAGTTCCACCTCCTTAATGTCAATCCACGGAAGAGATAGGAGTGATATGATGTTAACTCTCTGTTAACTCTCCCGATGACACCCTTCATTTTTAGGGGAAAAAATCCAGCTCAATCCTCGAGGTAGCTTCTCTGAGTTGTCGCGCGAGCACGGAGACCGATATCTTCTGTTCCGCCCAGCCACGTAGTGATAATTAGTTACTCTCTCTCTCTCTCTTCATAATTTTGAGTCATCCCCCCACATGGCTTCACACATGGGTGCCACATGGCCCTCATGTGTGAGCCCACCTAATAATAAACTTAGAGGTGGTTCACACCTCCCTTAGGGGTACTCCATGACATTTCCTTCCCCTTAACTCCATTTTTGTCCTCAAAAATGGTATTGGAAGGTGTAATAGAAAGAGAGAACTAATAATAACACTACTCCCACTATATCCCCATGTATAGAAATACATGGTCCTGTCTCCGTGTTGTTTCCCAATATCCTTCCCCTTAAGAAAACTCTTGGGAAGGTAAACTGAAACTGGGAAACCGTCTCTGTAGGGTGCTAACCCGCTCCCATGTGGCACTATCTTCTGAACTATCTTTCCACTTTACTAGACACTCTTTATACAAGTGACTCCTCGTCCATTTCTCTCGAGTGCGTAGTATGCTCTCTGGCTCATGTGGAATAGATTGCACAGAAATAGGCTCTACTACCTCACTATCTGGAATGAGGTTGTCAGATTCACCCAGCCTTTTCTTAAGTCGGGCTAACATGAAAAACTGGATGGATTTGACTATTCTCAGGAAGTTGGAGCTGGTAAGCCATCTTTCCTATTCTCTTAAGTATTCGGAAAGGTCCAGAATACCTAGGAGATAATTTTGGACAAGGTCCCGTCTTCATGGTTTCAGACCTAGATGGAACTCTAAGATAGACTTGCTCTCCTACCTCAAAGTTGATATCTCTTCTTTGAGGGTCAGCATAGGCTCTAGCCCTATCCTGAGCTTTCCTAATGCTGTCCTTAGCAAGCCTAAGCATATCATTCATTTCTTCCAAGAAGTCCTTTGCAGCTTGAACTTTTTCATTCTGCAAGCCAACTGCATAAGGAGCCCTTGGCTGAAACCCATACATAAGCATAAATGGACTATGCCCAGTGGAAGAGTGCTTGGCACTATTATATGCAAACTCTACTATAGGTAAGTACTCCTCCCAATTAGTTTGCCTTTCATTCACATATGCTCGAAGCATATCCTCTAGGATTTGGTTAACCCTTTCTGTTTGCCTATCCGACTGTGGATGCTCGGCCGTACTCATGCTAAGCTTTGTATCCAACCTTTTGAAGACCGCTCTCCAAAAGTGGCTAGTAAACTTCCTATCCCGATCAGAAACTATGTCTAAAGGAAGACCATATAACCGGTATAGGTTCTCTACAAAGAGTCTAGCCAACTCAGGTGTCTTCACTGTAGTACGTGTCGGAATAAACCTAGCCATTTTGGTTAACCTATCCACAATTACCCAGACGGAGTCGTGCCCTCTCTGTGTCTTAGGTAATCCGACTATAAAGTCCATGGAGATACTCTCCCACTTCCCATTGGGAATATCCAATGGGTGGAGTAGCCCTCCAACCCTCAACCTCTCAGCTTTGTTGACCTGGCATTTATTGCACTTAAGCACATACTCTAGGACGTCCTTATGAAGTCCAGGCCAAGAAAACTGCCTCTTAACAAGATCATAAGTCTTGTTAACTCCTGGGTGTCCCGCACTAGGTGTGTCATGACACTCATACAAAATATGCCGTCTCATCTCAGTATCTCTAGGGACACACACCTTACCTTTATATAATAGATATCCATCATGGACACTGTAATTCTTCCACTTGAATCCTTCTTGAGTACCTGTCGATACTCCATCCTCACTGGAAACCCGTATATCACGATCCCCATTCTCTATGGCTTCCCAAATCTCGGAATATGCAGGATCAAGTCTACATTTCCCTCTAAGTGACTCAAGTAGCTCACTAGTGATCTAAGTAAAACTCAGTCCATGGAGCATAGGCATTCGGCTAAGTGAATCAGCCACCACATTAAACTTTCCCTTCCTATACCTAAGCTCATAATAAAACTCTTGAAGGGTCTCTGCCCATCGGGCCTTACGACCTTTAAGGTCTGTTTGATTAGAGAGCCACTTAATGCTCTCTTGATCAAACACTATCGTAACTTTGGCACCATATAAATAATGACGCCACTTCTTCAAAGCATGGACTATTGCATACAATTCCTTCTCATAGACGGAGTAATTCTTTTGAGCCGGTTCTAGTTTCTTGCTCTCAAAAGCTACTGGTCGACCATCCTGTACTAAAACCGCTCCTATAGCAAAATCACTCGCGTCAGTCTCAACCACAAATGGTTTGTTGGGATCTGCTATATGTAAAAGTGGAGCTGTAGCAATTGCTACTTTCAACTTTTCCATACTTTGCTTCTGTTCGTCTCCCCAATGAAAGGCTTTCCCTTTCCCTTTAAGCTGTTCCGTCATTCTTAATGAATCTTCGATAGAAACCTGATAAACCTAGGAAGATCTGCAGCTCTTCCAGGTTCCGTGGATGTGGCCATTCCATAATAGCCCTTACTTTTTCAGGATCCATCTGGATTCCATCCTTGGAGACTATATGCCCAAGGTATCTAACCTCTGTCTTGAAAAATTCACACTTTGACTCCTTAGCAAAGAGCGAATTTTCCCTTAGCACTTGAAATACTTTTCTCAAGTGTTCCAAGTGCTCCTCTTCTGATGCACTATAGATCAGAATGTCATCCAAAAAGTCTACTACAAAATGTCCTAGATAAGGCCGTAAAACACTATTCATGAGCTTCATGAAAGTGGCAGGAGCATTGGTGAGACCAAAAGGCATCACCAAAAACTCATAGTGCCCATATCTAGTCCTAAATGCAGTCTTAGGGACATCCTCTGCCCTAATCCTGATCTGATGATATCCTGATCTAAGGTCAAGCTTGGTAAAATACCTAGCTTGATGTAACTGATCAAATAGATCTTCCAACCTAGGCATTGGAAATCTATTTTTAATAGTTACCTTATTAAGTGCTCTATAATCTATACATAGTCTCATAGAGCCATCTTTCTTTTTAACTAGGAGCATTGGCGATGCCCATGGTGAGTTACTAGGTTTGATGAAGCCTTTATCTAAATAACCCTGCAATTGCTTCTCAACCTCCTCATGCTGAGAAACACTAAGCCTATAAGGTGGTCTACAAATTGGGTTAGTGTTAGTAACAACCTCTATGGCATGGTCAATGTCCCCTCTCTCAGGTGGTAGCCCTCTAGGTAAGTCAGTGGGAAAAACATCTCTGTACTCAAACATAAGATCCTTAAAACTTTTAACCACACACTCTTGCAAAAAAGAATAGTAGAAAGTCCTGTTCATATTTACATTTAAAGCATGAAAATATACATCAGATGAGCTGTCTGTACGATGCTCCATATCATGACTATACAATAAAAACATATCCTGTACATGCTGTGAACAACAGAGACTATACAACTCTAATGATGAGATGAGAGGTGCACTAGGTACATCTCTCTCTCCCTGAATATAAACTTTACTTCCATTCTTTTCAAACTCGAGTGTGTTATTTTGATAGCTGCGTTTAAGTGTATCTCCCAACCCCCATACCCACTCTCTTCCTAAGACTAGATCTGTCCTCTCCATGTTCATAATTTGGAAGTCCATATGATCTGTATAATCCTGCATCTTGACTTCCAAATTGGATACCATAGTATCCCATATTCTTTTATCTTGCCCTTGCATCATAGATACAATGTATTTATGTGCACTAGGCTGCTGGGGAATCTTCAATTTCTTGACCAAAGCATAGTTTATGAAGTTATGAGTGGCAGAGTCATCTATCATGACTCGCACCCTGGTCCCGTATACACTACCATGTAGCTTGACCAAGTCATGTGGTCCAAACTACGGTGACCACAATGACTGAGTCAAACAACACGTGTGCTCTATATCCTCGTGCATCACCTTCACTCCCTTGCAGCTAGAGCTGCCATGAATGGGAAGGGTCTGCACTAGGTGGACCGCCTTTTTGCCCCTTTCAGGAGCCGAACTAGACTCTGGTCCTTTCTTCTTTTCTTCCCCCTTCTTTAGTGGACAGTTCCACTGCGAATGGCTAGGGGATAGGCACCTAAAACATAGGTTCTCTCTTTTGGCCTTCTCAAACTGGTCTGTGGATAGCTTAGGCCCTTGTGATCTTTGTTTTTTAATAAAAACCTTGTTTTTCCCAAAAGGCAACTTTTCCTTAAATTTAGTGGTACTAAGAGGTTTAAGGGGCTGATCCGTCTCCATAGGAGTATACTGAGGACGGTTATGGTCCTCATATATCTGTGCATATTTGATCGCCTCCTCAAACGTCTTAGGTGCATTCCTCCTGACTTCCCTCTTTATGGCTTTATCCAAGCCCCTAACAAACCCTCTGGTCTTCTGAAAATCATCTAGACCCTTAAGCTTCAAAGTGATCTCTCTATAGTGGGATAGATAGACTGAAAGAGGCTTGCCTCTTTGAGTAATCCTATCCCACTCATCCCAATTCCTCTCCTCTTCATTTTCAGGAAGAAACTCTTTTAGGAAAAGAGTCTCAAACTGAGTCCAGTCACTAGGGATAGAGTTCGCCTCCTTAAGACTCATCCACCACTTATAAGCACGTGGGCCGAGGGAAAGACTCGGCTCTAGCACACGATACTCAGGTGGGGTGCCCTTCAATTGATGCAAATCATGCCACTTTTGTAAAAAAGTGTAGATTGCATCCTTATTCCTGTCTCGGTCATCCCCCGTGAAGGTAGGTGGCTTCAAGTCTTTCAGGAGGGGAGCTTCCCTAGAGCTCTCTCCTTTATGCTTACTAGGAAGAGAAGTCTCTTTCCTAGTAATCTCTAGAGGAATGGTAGGAGTCTCTCTTTCCTTTCTAGCTAGGAAAGAGGTGACACTAGTCTCAAGGGAGATCATTTGAGACTTAAGTTGCTGTATAAGAGATGTGATGCTACCCAAATCTTTCTCTAACTTAAGGGTTTGCTCTTTCAAATCAATGAATTGGTCACGAGTGACAAATTCATCTATAAGCTCTTCATAAGTATACTCTTGCTGTGAAGGCTCTTTTTCTTCTAAATTCTCTTCTATTTCTTGCCCTAACTCTACTTCTTCCATCCTAGCATCAGGATCCTCTAGTTGCTCTCTAGGTGGAGAAGTGGTCTCAACTACTTGTTTGCCTTTAGTTTCCATGTTTAAGTACCCTTCCCCCGTTTGCTAACTAGAGTGTATGAAAATGAATGGAAGTAGAGTTTAAATATGCAAGAAGAAGAGAAATATAACACAAGAGCACTTCCCTGATACAAAATAGAGTTGCGGAAGCGTAATCCAAGTGGTCTTTGATGCTTCAAGCCGCTGATTTTGAATCCTCGCCAGTCCCAAAAGAAAATTGGAAATGTCCGCTTGGTCCGGGGAGGTTCTCAACACCATCAACTATTCAAAACAACACCAAAAGTGCGTAGGAAAAGCCCCAAACGGGCAAACTGAGTGAAACTGAGCAATTTCAGAGATATAACAATCCTCGCCAGTCCACAATTTGTTGTCCAGCACCTGCACTTCAAGAATTTGAGACTATCCCAAGTGAAAAAATTGGATTTGGAGTCCGGATGACGAAAAACTAGGCCCGAGAGTGGCCGCCTAGTTCCTGCTGAAATGCTGCAGAGAGATTTTGGTAGAGCAAATCTCGTCCAAATCCAATACCGATGGTTTTTGAGCGAAGCTTAGGAGTGTAGCTTCGAAACGTGACCAAGATTTTTGAAATCCGATATCGTATGAGGAAGATATGGTACGGAGAAGTCGGGTATGTCACCGATGGTAAGTGAAAAACTTCCTCTTCATGGATGGATGACTTTGGGAACTTCAAAACTGAGGGAATGAAGCTTTTTTGAATCACTTCCCAACCCATAACCCTTCTCCACAGCCCGTATTACATTTATACATCATGATTTTCCAAAAAACTTGACTCATAACATCACTTTTCCATTCCAAAATTCTATAAAAATTTCAAATGTTACCTCCCTACTCAATTCGAACTCACTATACAGTTCTTGGGCTGTCGATGAAGGAGAGTTTTATCCCACATAGACACAGACGCGCGCTCAATTCGGCATATATATAATGGACTTCTTCCATAGTTCCCACATCTTGGAGGGAGGGTAGAGGGAGAGCTCTTGGGTCCCTTGGTCCACGATGTGGACGCGCGCAGCGGCAGTTCTGTGCTCCTTCGTGGGCGGTCCCGTCGGCAGTTATGCCTCAGTCCGTACACTGACCTGCTCCGATACCATCTGTTAACTCTCTGTTAACTCTCCCGATGACACCCTTCATTTTTAGGGGAAAAAATCCAGCTCAATCCTCGAGGTAGCTTCTCTGAGTTGTCGCGCGCACGGAGACCGATATCTTCTGTTCCGCCCAGCCACGTAGTGATAATTAGTTACTCTCTCTCTCTCTCTTCATAGTTTTGAGTCATCCCCCCACATGGCTTCACACATGGGTGCCACATGGCCCTCATGTGTGAGCCCACCTAATAATAAACTTAGAGGTGGTTCACACCTCCCTTAGGGGTACTCCATGACATATGAAGATCATGAATGTGAGATGGAGTGAGAGTGAAGGTGAGAAGCATAGAAATGCACACACGCATACACACACACAGGTAAGAGACAAGCAAGACACAATGGAAGGTAGGAAAATAGACTCTATTACTCAAGATCTCACTTACAAGCTCAAGCTCACACTAGCTCATACAAGTCTACAGTAGTTAACACTAACCAACGTAAAAAATGAGCTCTCTAGCTCTTTTTATAGATTCTAGACTAGTTTTGACCGGTTTCACATCTAGTGACCGGCATAGTTAAAAAATAGGTTCTAGGTGCTATTTGAAGGTCTAAACGATGTCTAAAAATAGCCAAAATTGGTAGGCTCGTTCTACCTAAGCTCCTCAAGCTCAAGAGCTCCTCGGCTTTCACAAAATGGAGCTATGAATTACAAAAGTGGTTGTTCTATGTTACATATGGTACAAGAGTGATGAAAATCACTATTGAGGGTTTTTGAAAAGTATTTATAAAACATATTTGTTTGAAAAATAATCTGCCTGGCTCCCCACTACTTCATTGTGATCCACCTTCACATGCTTTCCTTGTCGTCTGTGCCTCTGGCTACTACCAACAATACCTCTCACAACTTGTGACGTAGAGTTTGAGCATACTTTTGCTATATGTGACTTTACAAAAAATCAGGCCTATGAGATGATTTTGGGAAAACCATTCATGAGACAATCGTAGGTAGTGCAAGATTGGGGAACCAACTCCTTGTATTTGCAAAACTTCGGTGTTACAACCAAAGTCAATCTCAAGGATTACTCTCATAGAGATGTGGCCCCTATACAGTGGAATCCCATCCATAGAGCCACAGATGACACAGAGTCAGTGCATTCCATAGGGTCAGGATTCTCATGAATGCATGAAGACACTCACTTATGGATGTGTAAAGTTGCAGAAGAAGAAGAGAAAAGAGAGAAGGCCAGAGAGGTAGGTGAAAAGGAAACTCATAGATCAATTAGAGACCCAACCTATGCACCTGTAGTATTTCCAAACGAAGAGTTTGAACCTCATGGTTGGGGAGAAATTCTAGCCACAATGGACATAGTCATCAATGAAGAAAAGTGGACACCCTACTGTGACCAAGATGGCTATGACATTTTAGTTTTCACTATAGAGCCAATCATGTGTGATCCAGTTATTGAGGAATGTGAGCATAGCACTGATGTACTTGAAGAAGCAAGTGATGCAGATCTAGATTCAATTATTATGGATCCTTTTTGTGAATCAGAAGGGGAATTCTTGCATTAAATGTAAGCTCACCCTCAAGGCCAAGAAGAGCATACAAATGATGTGAGATTAACTGCACACATAACCACCAAGAGTGAAGGCAAGAAAAGAAAGAAGAGAGAATCCACACAAGAAGAGGAAGAATCTTTATTTGAGGTCCCTAAACATTTTAAGAAGTATGAGATAGAAGATAGAAAAGTCATGATAAGGATGCCTAAACGAGAAGCACTCACAAAAGACACTTATGATAACAAAGAAATGAGAAAGAAAATCATTGTGACCATAGAGGAAGGTGAAGAACGATGCACATACATAGGACATGATTTAACAGAGGATGAGGAGCAAGAGTTGATAGCCTTATTAAGAGAATACAGAGATGTCTTTGCATGGAGTTATAAGGACCTAGGGTTCTATGTTTGGAGTAATGTTGTTGTAGTGCACCTACATGTGCTAGTTGCAACCACTTTTCATGTTCGTCTTCATCTACACAACAAGCCAATATGCCTTGATTAGTGTGCTTGTACATGCTGCCTACCATGATGTGGTATTTCTAATACCTCACTACTTCTTTATCCTTGGCTCTCAATACAAGATGTTTAGGTCAAAAGGTGAGGATAGGCACTATATTCTTGGCCCACTCATGCACTACTTCTAGATTGAACAAGTATGCATCAAGAAGGTCATCTAACACTCCTTGAGGGGACTCTCCTGAAGTTATTCTAGAAATGTGCTCTGCCCTAAGGTGAGTCCTACCTTTCCTAACCACAACTTCAAAGTCATATCCCATTAGTTAGAGGAACCATCTTACTAATCTGCCTGTATTGCAAGGTTTGTTCACTAGATGTAATAATGCTTGGTGATCTGTAAAAAAATTTAAACGTATTTGCAAGCAAATAATGTCTAAACGTTTTAACCACATATACCATGCCTAATCCTTCTCGCTTAGTAGTGTTATAATTTTGTTAAGCAACATTCAATTATCTACTTTCATAAGCAAGTTTAAGATGCATATTGCCTTCACCTGTAGGTTGTGCTAGTACACACCCAATTGCATAATTGGATGCATCCACATGAACATGGAATGGTTTGTTCCAATCTTGTCTATGGCCAACTATGGAAGCAGATGTCCGTAGGTTATGCAAGGAATGCCCCACGTGTACTATTAGACCACTTGCGGAACACCCTACACTATATGAAGGTGTCTTTGGTACCAGATTGGAGTGAACCATTGGTAAATTTTTTGAGGACAAAAACATTCCCTCAAGAAACAATATTGGCCAAATGACACAGTTTAGAACAAGAAGCAAAAGATTACACACTCATAGGTGATAATCTATACAAACAAGAAAAAGACAACTATCTTAGATTGTGCGTCCATGAGAGTGAATATCTCAAGATCTTGGAAATTGCTCACCAAGGTGTGGGAGGAGGACACTTTGGACCAGATCAGGTGATCAAAGCTATACTATTTGCAGGTATTTGGCGGCCAACCCTTCACATGGATGCACATACCTATGTAAAGAGGTGTGATATTTGTCAGCGAACTTAGTACCCGATACGTAAAGATGAGATGGCTTTAAAACCTATGATGGGTAGATATGCATTGTCTAAGTGTGGAATAGACTTTGTTGCTCCTATTAATCCCCCCAGCTAAGGGTTCACATGCTGAATACATCATTATGTCTACCAATTATCTCACTAAATGGGTGGAAGTGAAGGCAATAAGAAAGAATGATGCACAGACCATAGCTAAGTTTCTATTTGAGAATGTGTTTACAAGATAGAATTGGTGAGTGATTGTGGCACCCACTTCTTGAATGAGGTCACTGAACATTTATTACAAGAATTCATGGTGATTCACAAGAAGTCAGCTCCATACCATCCACAAGCCAATGGCCAGGCTTGCCGATAGAATTGGTGAGTGATTGTGACACCCACTTCTTGAATGAGGTCACTGAACATTTATTACAAGAATTCATGGTGATTCACAAGAAGTCAGCTCCATACCATCCACAAGCCAATGGCCAGGCTGAGAGCACAAACAAGATATTATGTAATGTATTGACAAAATTGGTGAATAATAAGCATTCTGATTGGGAAAAATAGCTACACCATGTTGTTTGGGAATTATAGAGTTGCCTATAAAATGGTACTCCATGCCACCCCCTTTTAGATGATATTTGGCTAGAATGCACTACTACCATTAGGCTTTTTGATAGCTACATTGAAAGTAGCACAAGAGCATCAATGGACTACCCATGAGCTCTCATCTAAAATCTTTGATCTGGAATGCTTAGATGAAACAAGATTGAGAGCAATAGCAAGAATTTATGCGGCCAAGAAAAGACAAAAAGCATACTTTGATGCCCATGTGAAAGATAAGGGCTTGAAAGTGGGAGACTTAGTCTTGGTATACACATCGCAACACCATGCACGAAAATTGGAGAAGAGAGGATATGGACCTATGATCATCAATAGGATCTCAAGAAGTGGAGCAGTTCAATTAATCACTCTAAAAGCCAATATCCTACCTAGTTACATCATTGGGTGCAGAGTGAAATTATATCAAGAACCCCTCATAGAGGAAATGTTTAGGTGACTCAATACTACAAAGAAATGTAAGGAGGAAGAAAAACGAGTTCAAGAACAAGCATAGGCGGAAGCATTAGAATGCATCCAATGAATGAAATTAAGAAGACAAGGTAGAGATCAGCTTAGGTCAGACATTCATGATGCTCCAAGATACCACATGGCCATGTGTCAAGCATTAGGTTTACGTTCCCATATAATAGTTGACCGATGATCTTTTGTGACCCTAGGGATAGGACAAGGAGATAGTACAAGGACGGTAAGAGCCTTGATTTACTCAAGTGTAGCCACTAGTGCTGTTAGATTTTCTTACTATCAAGAATTGCAATTAAGCATCAATCCTATAGAAGCATATCTCATAGGATTGCGAGGTGTGGAAACCCCTTGCATGGACGATGTGGAGCTTCCCATCTACATTCAAGATGTTCTTATGATACTTAAGGTGCTAGTGTGTCAAGAGGAGGATCTCATTGAGCCTTTTGTCTTGGGTCAAGAATAGATTTATAAACATGCAGTCAACTTGAACCTAAGAAATGGACTTCTTCAAGTCTGGGTAAATGAGTATCACATTACCATTGAGTTAGAAAATAAAGCACTTAAGGAAGTAGGAAAGGCACAAACTCTTGGTCCTTCTAGGAGTACACACGAAGATAAAGATGTTGTTTGTGTCCAAAAATTTGTGATGCAGAAGGATGAGTCTTGCAACAAAGGAGTTAGATATTTAGTGGAACTCCCTGCTTTTCCAAAGATGATCGAGACAAAGCAACCAAAGGAGTATAAGAAGTAGAAGATGCAGATGGTCTATGGTCATAGTCAATGGAGAACAAAAAGCAAGAGGACTCATACTGTGAAGCAGATCTGGGTACGCAAAGGTGAACAACACCCTGCTTAAGTGACAGTGCCCGACCAATGCATGAAATCATCTACTCAGGCAAGGACTACAAAGAGCGAGTATTCCACAAATCTCCCAAAAAGGACCATTTCTATTTGGATCCCAAAGTGGTCAATGAAGGCTAACCCCCATGCAAGACAAATCTGGGTGCCTAAGACTTGCTTACTAGCTCAAATCGCTGCACATAGGCTCATACACTCGAATCACCACTCACATACACTCACATCATACACTTCATTGCAAACACCTACGATCACCACCTTGAAACCCGAAATCACGCCTACGCTTGTTTGGAAATGGGTATCCAAAGAGTCCTAAATCCAAGAAGACATATGTGAAAAATGGGTAAAGGTCATCACACTCGAAAGTTATAATCACACACAAAAAGTTTCGGGAATAAAGCCTTGTATCGAACCACCCAACCTATGTTGTAAATCCATTCACCCACAAGAGATGCATTCAGAGTTCAATGCACATCTATGTATGCATCTAGAAACACACCACTAACTTACTAACTAGCACTCACCAGTCACAAGAAACAGTTCACTCACTAGCTCCCTAACCACACTGGAAGCATGTTGGTGTTGTAGAGGGAACACAGTTTTATCACATTTTCGATGCAATGCTAGTATGACTTTCTTCTTCCAACAAATAAGCATACCATGGCTGAGGTAGAAGGAACCATATCTCAAGCAGGCATGAGCCAATAAGTGGTTGATATGGAGACTTTACCTATCATGCCTGAAATAATTGAAAGACTAGACGAATTGCAAGCTATTCCGATTATACTTATACAAGACCCCCCAAGCGGCCATACCATGCCTGTTGGCAAAGTTTCCCATTGGTTTAGAGAAGTGGCAAGACCTTTGGGAGAAGGATCATACCTCTAGGAGGCACAGTTGGAACTCAATGGAAAGCAAGGCTAGTACCATTTCTTTATGCAGGAATTTGAAAAGTTATAGAATGCAAAAGCACTTTGTTCGATGCGGTAGAAGGCAGGATTAGATGCATACTTTGGTGCTCAGCTCCCAAAACCGACTTCGTGAGGTGATACTATCTTATCAACACCTTGACTCGTAGCAAGCACCCCCAAGCTTCAAGCACTTTTGTACCCCCATCTCTAACAAGGGGGAATGAGCTAAAGAGGTTCAAGTTAACCAACAGCCTAGTGCGTGAAGATTTGGATATGCGAGGAATGCACATTCCCATAGAGAGGAGGTCCTGGTGCCCAATAACATGAAAAATAGAAACCTCACCAAGCTAAAGGACATGGTTGCCATGACACCAAATATTGCGGTACACCTTCAGATGTGCCTGCAACACTTTGCTTTTCTTGCCCGAGATAGATTAAGAATGCCCCCCAAGAAGATATGGTTCAATTTGTATCTGGTAGAGATAGAGAACCTCACCATCAACCTACGCCACTAGATCATCAATCAGATACACTTGGCACACAAACGATGGGCATAAAAGTCAGTCATAAAAGTCAGTCATAAAAGTCAGTCTTGTATGGATGTTGTGCTTTGACAAGGATTATTTATAGATGCTTAGCTTATGACATTCCAATCCATATGGCTTTCATGTGGAATAGAGTACAACAATTGAGCGGCAGAACGTCCACAGGACCACCTTCTAAGAGGATGTGAGGAGTTGTACAAGTACCATGTGCTCAACCACACGGAGCCACCTTAACACTAGATGTCACTCCCCCACCTCAAAGGATCAAGCCATTCACGCTACGACTACCGTGACAAAGCTGTGAAGGTCCCAATCTAATATTTCTGCCAGTTCCCATGGGCCTTGAGTTCCCCGGAGGAGCACCCTTAAAAGAACTCACCAATGAAGAATTTGAGAAAATTTTAAGGGAATTCAATCTTGAAGCAAGTGAAGAACCGAAATTAGAAAGCTCTCAGCCACAACCACCTCTCAAGTACCCATTACCACTGTTGATGTGGATAAAGAAGAGGAAGAAGATGAGAAGGAAGATGAAGAATCTGAAGAAGGCGAGGAGAGGCATCAAGAAAGACATCAAGATGAGCAACAAGAAGTACCTTGTCGGTGCTCTAGTGTACATTGTCGAGCTACAAAGATTATACGACACAATCAAAGTAGTGCAAGAAGGACTTTCACTTGCATCATGCCAAGCCCTGATCGAACAGATGTTTGCAGAAGAAAGTGTGGACCAACATTTCATCACCACCCTCAAATTAATGTCTGAATCCTTCAGAGTCCAGGAGGCGGTTCACACAACAGTCCACCAGCCAGTCCCATATGAAAAACATCCAATCGACACACTACCAAGAGCAGGCAAGAACATACAAATACCTATATCTGAACTTGAAGCAACCATAGATCCAGCAACCACCCCAACAACCACCATCGACCTAACTACAAAAACATTTGTGCAAACATCACCCATCTCACCCCAACACCCTCCATCTCCTCCATCACCCCTAGCTCCGCCACCAACCACTTAGGAAACCACTGTAGTACCCGCAACCATAACCCAAATCCCAACCTCATCAACATCCTTCTCCTTTTGGGAACCCACCTCTCAAGAGACACTCTTCTCTTCCATTACCAATCCTCTTTTCACACCCTCATTTTTCCTATTGAACCCATCATTGGACACCCCCATTCCCATCCCGATTCCCATCCCCTCTACACTCCACACTATTCCCCTTGCATCCCATAATGTAAATAATACATGCAATACATTAATTGATTGTGCATATCAACTACAACAAGAGTACCAACAATTGGAAGAGCGGAATGCTACCTTCGAGGAAGAATCATAGAGACTACAAGAAAGAGTCACCACACTAGAAGATGACAATCAAAAACTTCTAGTAGATACACCACCTTATGACAAACTCACACTGAATTAGAGTCCAAGATGTCTACTATGGATGCTCAAGCAGTCAAAGAATTGGAAACTATGCTCCAATCTCAAACTCTCACAAATGCCAAACTACGATGCAATCTAGGTCTTCTTTAAAAGCATATGTTTGTGGCATTGGAAGAGAACAAGATATTACAATAGCAAAACCAAGACAACCTTGAAGCAGTGATGGAAGGGACCTCAGGATCAGAGATTCACCCTACAAAGTGTAGAGTGTTCCCCTTCGAAGACATAAGAATACTACTTGACAAGCATGACAACTTTTTGGAGTCAAATGAAAAGCTAGAATCATAATGTGCCAACCTAAAGAAGTAGTTAGCCACTGTCAATACAACTCAACTAAAACTCCCAAAGAGGAGTCTATTGAGAAATCCTTTGGTTGCTTAGGAGAAAGATTTTGTGACTCTAAGAAATCCCCTCATTTAGACACCACAAAGTGTCTGTTCTAGAAAATAAAAAACTAGAGAACAAATGGCTCTCCCCCAAAGGGAATGAGCATGTTATAGAACTTTTCTGAAATTCTCTCTAACTCTCTTGTAATCTTTTATTTGTTATAACTTAAAGTGCCATTTTATTTTGAAACAAGAGATAGATGTTTGCGTTTCTATAAGTTTTTGTTTTCTTTCATATACATGTGAGATACTCGTTGACTTCAAGCTCCAGAAGCGAAGTTGTACTTTGTTTTGTTCTAAAAAGCCGTGTTTTTCCGATGTCTTGAAAATTGATTTTTTTAGCCACACCTCTAAAGGAGGCTAATGCTTCATGTGTTAAGCTAGCACTGCTCAACTAATTTAACATCTTTTTTTTTTTAATAAAAGGAAGTTCGGCCTTAGCGTATTCTCTCGGACTTTAACTAAAATAAGGAAGAAAAATTACAATGAATGGGACTAGTGCCCATGGGACCCCCCAAATCCCACAATGCAAGGGAGGAGGATGGCAAGCTAGATAGCATTACAAATTGGGGTTTCAACTTATTGTTTTCGAGGAGATAAATACAGTGATGTCTAAATGGTGGAGATCTATTATCTCGGGAGATTCTTTTACCTAGAAGAAACAAGGATCTCTCAATCGACCATTCCTTGGGAGTTTGGCCAAAATTGATAGCACATCGCTCCCTCCAGATCTTCCAAAGAGTCTCACCCCTGATGGAATTCCACAGCCTCGATGAGCAACCGACCGCTTCACCCAACAACACCTATTGCCAATTGATTTGGTTCGTGAGTCTCAATACCCATGTCATGTGATGCCAGATAACACGGGACTTGGGGCAATCGAAGAACAGGTGAGATAAATCTTTGATGCATCGATGGCAACGCTTGCACCATAGCGGCACACCACAAATTTTGTTAGCCCTTGCATTCGATCAGATACCTTTACGCAAGATCTACCACATGAGAACGGACTTTTTGATCTCAATTAGGGGGTGCCAAATAGACATGAATTTTAGTTCCCATCGAAGTTTGGTCCAAGAAAGGCACCATCTCTTGTTAAGAGTGTGATGAACATCTAAGTTCTCTTTGAAGTTGGGGATTCTGGATAGTTTCTTTCCATTGCTCCATTTGAGGCCCTCCAAGCAAGGAAGATCCTGACCGCGGAGAAGGCAGGTAGTTGAGTGGTCCCATGCTAAACACCTTCCTTGTCCTATAGGGTAACTCTAAGTCTCGGGTCCAAGTCTTCGAACCTAATCCACTAGTTGGTCTCTTGTTTCCAGAGTTGTTTCCACTGTTTGAACCCCTTGTTCCATAGCCGCTTTGCGGTTTGGAGGTGCGAAGACTCCACCCCCCTAATGCCGCCCATCGAGAACCAGATAGAGTCATTTTGTCTTATCCCAGCCGCCCACTTCCACTCATCACTGATTCTGATGAATTGTTTGGCCTTGTTCCAACTCTTCCATAAAGACACACGAGGCTAGAGCCTTTTAGGGACACTGGGTGGGGGGAGAACAAAAGCGTGAGAATCCCTATGTCCTTCCAACCAGGATGGCCAACTACGGTAAGGTCTCCCATGTTTCTGAAGATCAATTTAGCCCAAGAGGACTCACTATTGCTCCAAACCTTGATAAGCCACTTTGCCACCAGCTTGTCAGCCAATCCAACGATATCCAAAATTCCCAAGCCCCCTGAGTCTTTCGTGCTAATGCAAGTTTCCCATTTGATTTTGGGAATCCCCCTCTTGTTGGGGTCCCCAGTCTAAACGAAGTTTCTGCAGATTCTTTCGACTTTGGCCAAGCCTTTCTCCTTAGGTCTCCAACACGAGATAAAATAAATAGTTGTAGACATCATAAATGTGTTAACAACCATAGCACGCCCTGCCAAGTTGACTTGCATACCTTTCCAATGAGTTAGTTTGCTATCCATCCTAGATAGCACCCAGTTCCATCGTTGTTCCATTGAGATGTCAAATCCCATCGGGATGCTAAGAAGACGGAAGACTTGACCACTAGGGATACCTTGACACCCCTGATCTAACAACAATTGGGGTGTAGGTCCGTTGATTACTCTAAAAGCAATTTTAGCATGGTTGATTTTCGAACTTGACGCCACACAAAAGGTGTTGAGGCACCACCAAAACACCTCAATGCTGTTTATATCGTTATGCACAAAAGCATTCATGTCATCGGTAAAAAGTCTCGCAATCATTTGGCCTTGATTTAGAGGTAGGAAAAGACCCTTGAGATTGCCAGCGTCCATGTGATGCTTTAATAGGCGACTGAGTCCATTCGAGGCGATAGCGAAGAGTAATGGAGCCAGAGGGCAGCCTTGCCTAATTGATCTTTTTAAACGAATGGGCTCAAAGAGCTTACCGTTGATATTTATTCTAGTTGAAGCATTTCCGAGAAGAGTGGAAACCATCTTCGTGAACTTTTGGCTGCATCCAAGGTCTTTCAATGATTGAAGAATAAAGTCCCATTCCAATCTGTCATACGCCTTGTCGAAGTCAATCTTGATGCCTTGTCGAAGTCAATCTTGATGAATACCAGATCTTGTGCAGACTCCTCAGCAAATGCAAGGCCTTCCCAAATATGGACAATTGCTTCAAGTATAGATCTACCTTTGATAAAACCTTTCTGGTTCTCACAAAGCCATGACTTTAAATGACAAGAGATTCTATTGGCGATAACTTTTGCAATTATCTTGTATCCTGTTTGGAGCATGGTAATCGGTCGCCAATTTTCAATTTTGTTCTTATCTCCCCTTTTGTGAATTAAGTTGATGATGCCATCATTAAGACACTCAAGGAGGGCACCAAAGGAGAGAGCCTCTTGCCACACCAGACGTAGTGGGGTGGCCACCTCATGTTTGAAGGACTTGAAAAACTCATTGGTGAGACCATCAGGACCCGGACTTTTCCCATTGGGAAGAGCATCAATAACCTCGATAATTTCATTCTCGAAAATGTTAGCATCCAGCAAAGAAATCATGTTCAGTGGGATCCTAGATTGAGCAACCCTTGAGATGGTTTCCATGGAGTCACGCCTGTGTGGGGACAGAGGAGCCGAGACCCCGAGAAGGTGGGTAAAGTGTTCGACCATGATAGAACTATTCTCAACTTCTGTGCTACATTTGGTTCCATTTTTATCGACCAACAAGGGGATGGATTCCCTAGCTTGTTTCCTTTTGAGGATGTTACACATCTCTTTTGATGGTTTGTCGGCCTTCCCCGCCCACCAATCTTTGAAGAATATTTGAAGATTTTTCTTTTGAACCTCCTCATCTAATCTTAGTCTTCCCCTGATTTTCAAAAGACCTTGTTGGCATTGTGAGTTACCTTTGTTCACCTCTTCTTCAAGCCGTGAGAGCCTCTCGTACACCGTTTCTCTTCTTCTTTTCCGGGTATCTCTTATAGCCTTTTGAGTCCTGATTAGAATTTTTCGAATCCTTTCTACTGTTTCACATCGACGAGGTCGAGATGGAGCTTCATTTTATCCCATATCTCTTTCTCCTGGCCGTCAATAATTTTTCCCTTGTTATTCCATCGGTCCTCAAGAAACTCAACCATGTTGAAGTCCCCACAAATCGAAACATTATGTGAGAGGGAGTCGAGGGAAGCCCAGGTATCAATTCTATCCGCTTCTCCATTAGGGGCTTAAATTGAGACCACAATGAACTGAAAAGGGAACCCAATAGAGGCAGCAATCCAACGATGATTTCGACCTTCAAAAGTCGAGGTCACACTGCCAGACAAGGAGTGACTAATACCGATCGCAGGACCCCCGCCCCCCTAGGGTGAGAAGTGGAGAACCAAAGTTGGTTTGGAGAAATGCATTTAAGTCGTTTGTGGAGATCCTCTCCGTCGATTTTAACCTCTTGTGAGCAGATAAAGTCTGGGTTGAGGCACTTGTCTTTGAACCACTGGCCAAGAATCGCCGCTCTTGACGGGTCCGACAAACCCTTGACATTTAGTGATGTGAATTTCATTATTGATGGTTGCCCTCTTTGAGGGGAGGGACCCGATATTTTTTCTTTTTGTGATCTTCTTTTTTCCTCCTAGCTTCTCGACTTAGGATCCTACTCTTGAGGGGGCTCTTCCATGGCATGCCCGATGGTTGTTTTCCTTTAAGCTTTGACTTTCGTTGCGGTAATCTTGGAATGCATCGGGAAGGGTAGGACCAAGGAAGGAGCTTTCACTGTCTGGGTTGTCTTCATTGCTAGTAGTGAAGCCTTCCTCTTTACTCGTGGTGTAACCTTCTTGGGTGGTCTTCTTTGTTGGTAGAGCACCCATGGGTATTATCAATGGGGTCTTCTTCATAATGGTTGCCCCCTTGGAAGTCGACCTCATTAATCTCCTTTTCTAGGTTATAGTACATGTTATTCGAAGGAGATATTGTCGTAGTGTTCCTTGTTGTTGATCTTCGAGGGCTAACTTTCCTCCTGCATCTTACTTCAGTGAATCCTTCTGAATCCGTCTCAGCAACGTAGTTCCCTCTACTTCCTCCATCGGAGGGGGCTGACCCCGAGTGTCAACTTGAGGGAAAGGATCCAGGGTCCCATCTAGTTTAAGCTTGTTTTTATTGGTACTTTTCTTCAAGGGGCAATCTTTGATCCAATGACCTTGATGCCCACAACGGAAGCATGCGTTTGGCAAATTCTTGTAGGTAACCTCCTGAGTCCAAGTCTTATCATCTCCACAGTTTATGGAGATTTTCGAGGGAAGGACCTGGTTCAGGTCTGTTTCAACGCAGATCTGTGGGTGCCATCTTGCATTGAAAGAATGTTGAGCACCATCATAGATTAACCCCCCAACATCCTCTCTTGAGGCCATCGGGCGACCGATCGGTGAAACGATTTATCAAAGAAATCCATACAAAAAGTATGGCAGATTGGGAAGCTCCACCCAAAGCGGGTAACGTAGTGGCTTTGATCTGTTCGGAACAAAGTCTGGGGTCCACTTAAATAGGCAAAGGGTGAGCCGGCTTGCAAGGCTTGGAAGGCCATCTCTTCATTCTCAAACACTAGAGGCAGGTGATTCGCCGGCAAGAATTGACATTTACACACAATTAGGCCACGCGGGAACCACTCCTTGCGAAGCCAAGCTCTCACACTATCTAGAGGGGGCCTAGGGCCAAAAACTTGATCGATCAGACATGTTTTCATCAGTTCTTCTTGCTTTGCCATCACAGATTCTTTGCACAAAGATACCACTGGAGGGTCAACGTTCGATGAGGTAGAATCCGTCCCGAGGGGACACTGGGGCTCTGGTGGGGCCACGTTGCTCAAGACCAGCGAGGGAATAAAAGTCAACATTACAACGAAAGAGAGGACCACGAGCAAGCAAAAGGCTAGGTCTACTCTTTGAAGTGCGAATTCAAAAGAGCATTAAAATGAGTTCGCTTGCCAAACCTTTGGATGCCTTGAGTGTGCAAATAATTTCTTTAACTTTGAACACCGTGAATGCTGGCGCACAACACTAAAATTTGTTTTTCTTCTAATGAGCCCAACTTATCGCTTCGATCGCTCCAGAGGTAGATTTCATGAGATTTGAAGTAAATGAATACTGATCCATCGACGCGACTGACAGGTGTGCGATCGACGGGTGCAATTCTTCACGATTGATTGACGGGAGGCGGCACGATTGACGGGTGCAATCCTTCGTGATTGACGGGTGCAATCCATCGCAATTGACAAACGGCGCGACTGACGGGATCAACGATTGACAAGTTCTTTGTCCATCGTTAGTTCCACGATCGACTGGCAGGAGTTTCGTCCGTCGCCTTCTTCTGCAACAGACCGGCTTAAGCTGCACACTTTGCACTAGACATCCACAACAGACTGTTCTCTCTTGAGCGACAGACGCTAGCTCCTCCGACCTTTCCTGCTGTCGAGCTTTATGCGATGTTTCCGCTGCCTTCAGCTCCAGAGCACGCACAAAAAATCCAGAGGAATGACAGTTCATTGCCCAGCAAGAATAACATCTGTTGATGAAGAACTTGTGAGCACTGTTAATCATCTGTCACCGGATGAAGGCGGCAAGGTTCCTTGATGGGATCACCATAAACCACTAATTTAACATCTTTAATTTGAAATGATAAAGAATATTAAATGTAATATATGTGCCTAAAGGAAACGTTAAAAACAACACGTGGGATCGCTAAAGCCATAATGCTAGAAGAGCTAAGATCTCCACATAAAAGAGTTAGCATGGCAACGTGAAGCTTATGCACACCACTCGAACAAAATCAACGTTGACCTTTTAGGAAAAAAAAAGAACGGTAAAAAAAGCAAAAGCAAAAAGGTTCAGTTCGCTGGCTTAGTGGTTGGACCTCTCGTCTTTATTGGTTGGAAAATTCACACTACCATTCAGAGTCAATTATCAAGTCGGTACGCTTTTGTTCCAAGGGGGTAGGTTTCCTCAAAACATGGTGAACCTCGAACATCTGGTGTTTTTCAACAACGAATAAAATTTACCCATGTGGTAGCACAAAATGTGCTGCCAATCAGTGTGAACGCAACCTTTTAGGATGAGTTCAGACAGAGCGGTACATATTTGGTGACTCACCCTCAGTCACATTCCCTTCAGTTCACACAGAGCGGCATCTCTTCCTAAAAAGTAAGCTTAGGCACTGTGTTTATTCGTTGGACCAATTAGAGTCAATTATCAAGCCGGCACACTTTTGTTCCTAGGGGTAGGTCGTCTCAAAAGATAGTGGATCCAAAACATTCAATGTTTTTCAACAGCATATAAAATTTACCCATGTCATAACACAGAATATGCCATCACTTTGTGTGAACCCAACTATAGACTCGGGAAAAATGATGAGTTAGACCAATGCGACCATTGCGGAGTGGACTATGATATGCTCTTGGTCATAAGAAAGCAAAAGTCAAATACAAATGGAGCACGATGCAAAAGCAAAGGTACGCGTGCGCACAAGAGAAAAATCAAACGACGAGTTAAAAAGCAGCCATTGATAGAGTACTACAAACGTTCAAGTTGTTAAAAAAAAAGCAAAAGCAAAAGCAAGGAGACTCCTCTGTTCAGACATGAAAACAAGTGCGCTTGACTGTGGGTCATTTTAATCTCTCGCTCGCTCTCTCTCTCTCACACACACACACACGGAAACTCCGATTTGTTGACACCAGGCAGCAAACATTCTTATGTCGCTCACAACGAAGATATAAAACGTGAATAGCTAAACACGTACAGCTCTTTATAGAGGAGTTGAAAAGACGGTGCGCAATGGCGTCCATCTTCAAGGGCACATCGAATAGAGAGCATGAAGAAAATGTGGAAAGATCTGCATTGCATAGATCTTTGTCCTCTCATGCAAAAGGAGGAAAGACAATTATTATTATTATTTTTTTTTTCTATGGCGTTGAGAATCTACTTTTACAAGATTTTCTAGCTTCTTCAAATTCTTGCACATAAACTAAATGAACCTCAATTCAATTTCTCTTTGACCACTAATTAACACATTTTCCCTCATGTGAGAAGGCATATCCTCGCGAACATGATAAGGTCCAAATTTCCGTGTCTAAGAGCCCAAATTTCTCGTTTTCGAAATACTACTATTACGTCTTTTTTAAATCGTCTAAACTGGTGCATTTGCTCCTCCATTCTCAAAGAAAGCGCATTATGAGATAGTCATTTGTTCCGCTCTATTGAAAGTATATATAACCCTTTTATTTTGCTACATCCAATAGTACCTTCTTTTAATGAGTTTCAATGATATCAACGGTAGTAGACCTTTCACTCGTAGTATCGACCCACATTTACTCGCACACTTCTTTGTAAAAGGAATACTCATGGTTTTACAAACTAGAAATAGTATCCATGTTCAAGAATTCCACGATTAGAATGACTGCGTCCATTCATCATCAACTTTGTTGTAAGATATTGCACCAATAGTATTAATGTTGTGCGTTCCTATAAAAACATGATAGTTTTCATATCTTTTAATACACTTCAAAGATCAAAGGTGCCTAGCCAGGTTAAACTTGTATTGTTTTTGTTCAGCTCCAAAGTCGTTTGTGCTTATTTTCAATCATAATTTTTTTTTCTCTCTCTCTCTCACACACACATATATATGTATGTGTATATATATATATATATATATATATATATATATATATATATATATATATATATATATATATATATATATATATATATATATATATATATATATATATATATGTGTGTGTGTGTGTGTGTGTGTGTGTGTGTGTTTACATAAATATTTTTATACATCTACATATCATAAACATGTACACATAAATATACATATACATATGAATATTCATATACATATGAATATTCATATACATATGCATATGCACATATAGATATCCATATGCATATAGATATCTAATGTGTGTTAAATGTAAATGTGGCTCTGAAATTACCTTAATCCAAAACATTACCTAGATGGAAATATTGCACACTTGAAAGCTTGAGTTGAATAGCTCCCCCATCAAATTTTGCTCTCTTGTAAAAAATAGGTACTTTGAAACTTGGAACATAGCTTGATTAACTTCTAAATTAGCTTGAGTTGAATAGCTCCCCCATCAAAGTTCGCTCTCTTGAAACTTGGAACATAGCTTCATTAACTTCTAAATTAGATGTGTACAAAAGATTTCTTGATCCACTTGATGAGGTTGAGAGAAATGAGAGAAAGACTCGATGCTAACCCAGGAGGATGACTCTCTACACATCTATCACATGAACTCTTGACCTCTAATGACTCTCTCATTAATTTCTTTACATTATTGACTTATATACATATGATTCTAGACTCATCCTGTGTCTGTTACATTATTGATTTATTGTTCTAATGAACATATATATGTATTATACAAGAATTTTCATCTGTAATGTACATATGTATACAAGTTATATTTCTGAGATCTCTTCACTTCCTTGAATGACCTCTTTGACTTCATTTTCACTTCTGACCTGCTTCAAGCACTTTATAATCATCAATTGGTGATTGCTTTGTTCCAAAAGCTCCCCATCAATCACTAATTATGATTATGCCAATTTTCTTTATTCATGCCATCTCTTTGAACTTCTGTAATTTAGGTCCATCTAAGCTCTTTGTCAACATATCTGCAACTTTCTCTTTTGTTAGTATATACAATACTTCAATCTCTTTGTCAAGTACCTTTTCTCTCAAGAAATGATACTGAATCTCTATGTGTTTAGTCCTAGCATGAAAAACAGGATTAGCTGCCAATTATAATGAAGTGATGTTATCCCCAAAAATAATTGGAGTACTCTAATCAGTTCCAAAACTCTTCAATAAGGTCTTGAACCATATCACTTCCTTTGTAGCCTCTACCATTCCTTTATACTCAGCTTTTTTGGATGACAAAGCAACTGTATGTTGCTTCTTTGAGCACCAAGAGATTAACTTATCTCCAACATAACAAAGATATCTATGAGTAGAACTTCTATCATCTAAATTACCTACCCAATCTACATCACTAAACACTTTGATTCTTGTGTGAGAAGTAAAACCATAATACAAACCTTCACTCAGGGTTCCTTTGATATATCTAAGTACCCTTTGAGCTACAATCCAATGAGTTTTCTTTGGACAATGCATAAATTGTGATAAGACATCAACTGCATATGATAGATTTGGTCTTGTCAAGGTAGCATAGATCAAACTAACTACCAAACTATGATATTTATTCATATCATTAAATTCTTTTCCTCCATATCTACTCAGTTTATGATTTACCTCCAATGGTGTGGTTGAAGGCTTACAATTTTCCATGTTGAACTTAATCAAAAGATTTCCCAAGTATCTCTCTTGTGTAACATATACTCCATGTTGAGTATACACAACCTGCATTCCTAAGAAATAAGACAAGTTACCCAAATCACTTATCTTAAACTCCTTTTCTATTTGCTTCTTAAGCTCCTTGATTCTTTGAGCATCTATACCTGTGACAATAATATCATCAACATAAATACACATATATATGAACCCATCTTCACTTGCCTTCACTAGCAAGCTACTATTTGCTTTTGAAGTTTGATATCCAAATTCATTTAAGAACTTAACAAGCCTGTAATTCCATGCCCTTGGGGCCTGCTTCAAACCATACAAAGCTCTTTTGAGCTTACATACATAATGTGATCCAACTGACTCCATGAAACCCTTTGGTTGCTCCATGTATACCTCATCTGCAATATATCCATTCAAAAATGCATTCTTCACATCTAGTAATGACAATTTCCTTTACAAGTAGCAGTAACGATTAGGGTTCTAATTTTAGACATCTTAGCAATTGGGCTAAAAGTTTCATCATAGTCTACCCCATAAGTTTGAGCATAACCTTTAACCACAATTCTAGCTTTGTACCTAGACACCTCACCATTTGCAAACCTCTTTGTCTTATATACCCACTTGCATCCAATTAACTTCTGATTCTTTGGTCTTGATACCGATTCCCATGTCTCATTCTCAAGTAGAGCATCATACTCTTCTTGCATTGCTTTTTCCCAATTCTGTTTTTCTTTAGCTTCTTCATATGTGGTTGGATCTTCATCTGTCTTCAGAATATAAGCATAATCTTTTGTTGTTAAGAAAGATGTTTCATGGCTATACCTGATAGGTTCCTTTCTTTCTCTTAAAGATCTTCTGACCTTTGCATTTCTTGAAAGTCTCAGCTGCATTTGATTGTGGATCAAATCTTGGCCTATCTTCATCATTATCCTGCAATTTATTTTTACAATCATCATCACCAATATCTTCTTCATATACTTTCACTTTTGTCTTCCCTTTCCTTTGAATTTCTTTAAAATCTGCATGATCATTAGTTGACCTTGTATAGCATGTGCTTTTCTCATCAAATGTAACATCTTTTGTGCCAAGAAATTGCTTTGTAGATGGACTCCATAGTTTGTATCCCATCTTTCTATGATCATACCCAATGAACACATACCTCTACTTTGGGCTCTAGCTTATGTCTTAATTGAGAAGGAACATAAGCATATGCCAAACATCCAAATACCTTACAATGATCAAGAGTAGGTTTCTTACCCCACCATGCTTCATAAGGTGTTCTACCATCCAAAGCTTTGCAAGGTAACCTATTCAAGGTATGTTGCAATGTTGATAGCTTCTGCCTACAAGTAGTTAGGACAATTCTTCTCCTTCATCATTATCTTGCAAACTCTACAAGAGTTCTACTTCTTCTTTTTGCAACTCCATTTTTTTAGGGGAGTACTTGCAAGTTCGTTCTCTTTTTATACCTGCATTCCACAAATAATCATCAAATTCTTTAGAAAAATATTCTCCCCCTCCATCTAATCTCAGCCTCTTGAGCTTTTGTCCTGCAATCCTTTCTGCATAAGCATGATAATGCTTGAATGTCTTGAACACCTCAGATTTGTCCTTGATTACATAAAGTGTAATCCATCTTGTTGCATCGTCAACAAACAACACATAATATCTGGATCCATTTATGCTATAGTCCCTTGAAGGATCCCACACATCTGTATGAACCAACTCAAGCATATTTGAATACGGGTATCCTGATTTATTGTATGAACTTCTGTGAGCTTTACCTAGTTGACAGCTTCACACTTGTATACCATGTGTTGACCTTCAACATTTGGCAATCCAAGCACTAAATCATTCTTTGACATTTCTTTTATAGCTCTCTCATTGAAATGACCTTGCCTTTTAAGCCATAGGTCTAACTCACACATCTTTTGACTTCCATAAGTAAACAATGCATGTCCCACATTTCCTTGGACCTTGAAAGTAAAAAGCCTTCCTTCTTTTTGACTTTTAATGATGCTTCTATATCCCTGATTTGGATCTTGCACATAAACACCATCATTTGTGAATCTGACTTCATATCCCTTCTGCACAATTCATCCTACACTTATCAAGTTTTTAGGAATAGTAGGAACATAAAGTACCTTGCTTAAGAGTGTGCTTCCAGTCTTTGTCTTTACTGATCCAATGCTTTCCACCTTATGCTTGGTGTTGTCTCCTGTTTGAACTGTATGTCCACTCACCTTTGCTTCCATGTCAATCATCAATGATATGTTTCCACTCAAATGATTGCTACATCTTGAGTCAATATAGAATACCCTTCGATCTTCTTCTATTACTTCATGTGTTGCATTCAAGATGAGATTCAAGCCATCCTTCTGATCTGATGCATAATTGTAATAAGTGTTATTATAGGACTGAGGTTGAAAGCTTCTTCCATGTCCTACCACCTCTTCCTCTGAAGTTACCTCTTTGATTTCTACCTCCTCTACCTCTTTGATTGAAACTCTGATTATGACTTCCACCATTTTGATTGTTATACCAACAATCATTTGCCAAATGATTTGTTATGCCACAAATCCAATAAGCTTTAACATTATCTTTGGTCTTACCTCATCTTCCTTTGCCTCTTGAATTCATCTTCCCTCTTGTGAAATAAACTTGGCTTGAAGATCCTTCATCATCAGTTGACTACTTTCCTTTGGCATTCTTTCTCTTAATATCCTTAGAGTACATAGCTTGGCTTGCACTCCTATCATTATCTCCCTTAATGTCCTGCTCAAAAGTTAGCATGTGTCCTAGAAATTGATTAAGATCAGGAGTACAATGATCTAATGATAATTCTATGGACAATATGAAAGGCTTACATTTCTCATCTCCTCTTAGACCTGTAAGTATTTGTCTTACCAACTTGTCCTCTTCAATATCTTCATCTACTGCTCCCAGGCTATCTGCAATATCCTTCATTCTTGCCACATAATAAAAAATTGATTGTGAGCTCTTCTTCTTGAAGGTTAAGAACTCAGCCCATAATGAGGACTTCCTTGACTTGGTTGTATTTTGAAAATGCTCTTCCAAAGCATTCCCCACATCTGATGCACTTTCTAATCCTCTAATGTGAGGTAGAAGATAATCATTTATAGCCATGTAAATAATACTCCTAGGTTGAGCATCATTCTTCATCCAATTCTTCAAATCTGCAAGCTCCTCCCTTGTTGGAACACTAGGATCTTCAAACTCAGGATTTTCTTCTTCTCTTGTAATGAATGCCATCAAATCTTTGCTCATGAGGTGTGCGTCCATCCTCATGGAACAAGCTGGATAGTTTTCCCTATCTAGCTTATCAATCTGCAAGCTTTCTCCCATCTTCTGATCTTTGTCCCTGCAAATGTTAAGATAAATGAATATACTTTGTACCTTAATGCAAAACTTCAATCTTTCAGATCCTCTTGAGCTCAATCCTCATACTTCTTCAGGTTTTCTTCAAGACTTTAATATTGTCCACCTTCAATTAGAAGAAACGTCAATGTCTGCAACAGTTGGGACTTCAAACGCTCTTTACTTCACTTTATATTGCACCTTTTGCTCTAATACCACTGATGAAGACCTCTAAATATCCAAATACTTGATCTATGCTGATTTAAGAACACTTCTAAATCAGTCATAGACCAAATTTTACACAAATGTTGTTGTCAGGATCTTGCTCACGTGCATACAGAGATTATAGATGCTAAAAACACACAGACAAATAGACGCAACAAGAGACGAGACAGAACGCAGTATTGGGTGCAATCTCCCCCCATGCACTCTAATGGACAAGTCTATCAGAGTACACGTATTTATAGGTTTATTTCTATTCCATCGTGAAAATAGAGGTTACATGAGGGCCGTCACTTTTAAAAGCATCTTTTTAGGTAAAACTACTTTATTTACAAAAGGTGTCGCTTTCTAAAGCGAACCACTACTTTTACAAAAAGATAAACCTAAATATAACTATTCTAGAAGTCTTCAATTTTATTTATTTATGCGCATCCACTTGTATCCACGCCCTCATGCTTCTCTTCACCTGCTAGATCAGACACAACCACATTAAAACCTTCTGGACATTTAAAACATTAAAAATCCATTTAACCTTCCATGATTCCATAATATACAACAAATGTTACCAGGATTTACAAAATCATTCACATACACTTCTTTGTGTGAAGTTTCTTCTTCTTCAAGGATTCTGCTTTAGAGATTAACTTCATTACCTGCAAACATCTTCAAATATCTTCAATCTAATGATGCACATACCTCCATGCTACCTTTGTGCAGTCATAACATTCATTATATCTTCAAAAGAATCATTAAAACTCTGATTTGATCATTCAGACCAAATGTATGTCAGAAACTTTCTCTCTAAACAAGCGACTTTGACATAGTCAACTTTTCAAGTTGATTTGTCACAGCACAGGTCCTGTTTTGCTGAATGCTTTTAGACATAGCTTCCTTACCTTCTAACTTAGATTTTGAATGCTCACTTATCAAAACTTTACAGTGTGCATTGATATCTAAGCAAAACACTAACACGAAAACATGTGCGACTGTGAGAGCTTTATCTGCAGACTTTACATATATATGTTCCTATTGATCATACATACAACCTGAAAGGAATTATTCCATGAAACTTTGAACATAGCTTGATTAGCTTCTAAATTAGATGTGTACAAAAGATTTCCTGATCTGCTTGACTAGGCTGAGAGAAATAAGAGAAAGACTCGATGGTAACTCATGAAGATGGCTCTCTACACATCTATCACATGAACTCTTGACTTGTAATGACTCTCTCATTAATTTTTTTACATTATTGACTTATATACATATGATTCTAGACTCATCTTGCATCTATTATATTATTCCTTTATTGTTCTAATGAACATCTATACTTATTGTACAAGAATTTTCATCTGTAATGTACATATGTATACAAGTTATATTTTTGAGGTCTCTTCACTTCAATGACTTCTTTGACTTCATTTTGACTTTTGACCTACTTCAAGAACTTCATAATCATCAATTGGTGATTGCTTTGTTCCAACATTAACAACTATTTTTTATGAGTTTCTAGAAAGAAGCCTCTATAGGGCTCTTTATTTACAAACTAAAGAAAATATAATTCATGTTATTCCTCTCTAGGCACATCCAAAATCTTAACACCCATCCATGCCCTCATGAACCTTCAGCTGCTATATCCAAAACACAAATCACATTAATAACTTATTAAATAAACTCGAAAATTCAACATAACTAAAGAATGGGTCTCTCATGGAGATGGTGAGGTGTATGGTCAAAAGGCAGGCTTTACCACATAGCTTCTAGCTTGAGGCTGTTATGTATGAAACATATGTACTTAACAGGTGTCCAACCAAAGCACTACAATCTATCACTCCATATGAGGCTTGGCATGGTTGCAAGCCTTCTGTTGCTCATTTTCTTCACTTTGTTTGTTTGGAGTATGCATTAATGCTTGAAAAACAATGCAAGAAACTGGATGAAAAAGTAGTGAAATGTACTTTAGTTGGGTGGAGTTCTGAAAGCAAAGACTATCATCTGTATCCTCCATAGAATAAACGCATTTTGGTTAGCCATGGTGTTGTTTTTGTGGAAGATGCAATTTAGCCATTACTTTCATGTACTAAGGAGACATAAATTAGCTCCAAACATGTGTATGAAACTTTGTTGCCTCTGTTTATAGTTGAGAAATCAAGTGTTGTCCAAATGAGTAAATTTCTCAACCTTTATAGGTTCCACATGATGATGCATATCATTCCATTTTGATGTGGATCTACATGATGCACTTGTTGATGAGGTGATTAAAATAGAAGAGCAAAAAACTATGCATAAATGGCTACCGCAGACTTTGTGAGATAACAAATTAGATGCACCCCTATCATGTCATAATCGTTCAGGCTCTCATAGTGATTCTTTTGCATCAAATTTATATGCAATGGCTGCCTCTAGTATTTGTGATGAGAATGAGCCAATTTCGTTTGATGAAGCACACAATTCAAAAAATTGGATTGTTGCTATGCAATCAAAATATGATGCTATTATGAAGAGTGGTACCTAGTCTTTATGTGATTTGCCTCCTCGCAAAAAGGACATTGGCACTAAATGTTTATGCAACCTCATTTAGAAACGTAAGCTTGATGCAACTCTTGATAGGTTCAAGGCTAGGCTTGTTGCAAAAGGTTATGATCAAGAGAGAGGCATTGCTTTTGATGAGATCTTTGCACCCACATGCCAAATGACCACGGTTCATAGAATTTGTGCACCTAGAGCCCATCGTGGTTGGAATGTACATTAGTTGGGCATTAAAAATGAATTTTTGAATGGTGACTTACATGAAGAAGTGTATGCTTTTCAGCCTTGTGGTTTTGTGCAGAAAAGGCATGAAAACAAAGTATGCGGGCTGGAAAAGGCATTATATGGCTTGAAGCAAGAACCACATGCTTGGTATGAAAAGCTACATGCCTTCTTCATTGAACATGGTTTTGAGCATAGTCCAAATAAGAGCACCTTATATGTTAAGCATGAAAATGATGTACTAGTGATCATTGTTGTGCATGTTGATGACATGTTGCTTACTAGTCCCAATGATAATGATATTACTAAATTTAAGGCTAATTTGCATGCCTCTTTTGAGATATCAGATTTGGGACATTTGCATCATTATTTGGGCATTCATTTATGCAAGTTGATGGGGAAATAGCTTTTTGTCAAATGAAATACATTGATACATTATTGTAGTGTTTTGGACTTGAATATTGTAAACCTATTGCCAAGCATATGGAAACAAGTTAATGATTGAGTCTTCATGATGCTGGAGATGCATTTGATGTTCTTCTCTATCATCAAGTTGTTGGATGCTTGATTTAGTTATGCATAACTCAACCTCATATTCAGTTTATTGTCTCTCAGATGAGCAAGTTCATACATTGCCCAGGTATCAAGCATTGGCAAGCACTTAAGCACATCTTTCACTACTTGAGTGGTATCCGATTACGTGGATTGTTTCATCCAAAGGGTGGATCGCTACTACAAGCTTTACATGCTTTTTCTTACTCTAACTTGACTGGTTGCTATGACACTCATGTCTCCACTCATGGTTTTTGCTTCATGCTTAGTAGCTCATGGATATCGTGGTTGAGCAAGAAGTAGCCTAGTGTGGTCACTTCTAATTGTGAGGCTCAGTATAGGGAAGCTTTCACAATGATGGTTGAGTGCATGTGGCTCATGCGCCTTTTGGCTTATTTGGGTGTTGGTCACTCTTCTACCATCACCATCTTCATTGACAGTCAAAGCACATTGTCAATTGTGAGGAACCCACTAGTCTTTTGAATGAAAGAATCAATACACTATGAATCAATATAGGTTATAAAGATATCATCTTTTCAAAGTATCAATTCCTCCATTCAAAGATACCTTAAATACCATTTACTAATGTCCTAAGAAGTAAGGGACTCTTAAGATGGTAAAAGATGTTGCCATTTCTTCATATTATTAATTGGATTGGCAAATCAATTATTTATGGCTTTAGATATTTGATTATGTAAAACAAAGATAATATCTAGTTCAAGGTAAAAGACTAGATCTATTATCATATGGCATAGAAACAATCTTTTAGAAACAATGAAGAGTTGATATGTTAAATTTTTTATTTCATGGAGTTAATAACTTGTAAGTCTAAGAATAATAGCTTTCACTTGCAGAAGATTTATCCCAAGGTTTAAGGTATAACTTTCTAAACTAAAGTGGAAGTGTAAGCATGATGGTACGGGAGATCTAGCCTTACACTACCACTCACATGAATTCAATGGTATAGGATCCTAGATTTATGGATAATCAAAGCTTTTACTTTGGGATGCATGTTTAGTAAACTTGGAAGACAAGAACAAGAAAGCTCTAAATAGTTCTTTCAACCAAGGGAACAAATGAATAAGTTAGATAAACTCGTTCAAACTCTAGTAAAAAGTAAATAAAAAAAGTATCAAGGTAGTTTTCAAAGATGAAAACTCCTTAAAGGGGCAAAGAAAGTACCAAAATGCATAATTCTATGAAGTATAGAATCAAATATGTATAAAGGAACATCCTTTAGGATATAAGATGTTTGGCAAAGAAACATTGATCTACCTAGATTTATTTACTCCCAATCGAAGGGTTTTGACCCTTACAATTGATATTTCCTAAGGCTATGGTATTTAACCCTTAGGGATGCCTTTCAAGGCTTTGGATTTTTATGTACAAGTTTGGGAGAAATTCTTTTAGAATCCATATGAGAGCCTTGTGATTTCATGTAACTTGCAAGGTTAGAAGACCTTTGATTAGAATCCATATGGATGGGACAGTTATAAAGCTCTCCTCCCATTTCCCCCCTTGGCCTAGAGGGATATATATTGGTGGAGTTGGTGGGGTGGATACGTGCATCTCTCACTCCCTTGTGGGCTCTAGGTTTTAGAATTCTAGTTCATGTTATTAGCTTTTAACAGAGCTTGTAGTTGCTTGTACTAAAGAACTAGTCTTGGATTAGGTGGGAATTCAAGTTCAAAAAGCTTTGGCATTCGCTGATCAAAACAAAGAAACCAATCCGTATGTGGAAAATTCTCCACCGAGAGATATGGATCAATGTCAAAGAGAGGGAAATTCATGATGCTCCATGTGATGCAAGTGGTGCTTTCATGCTAGAAAAGACGTAGTGGCCACCTTTTCTACTAATGTCCCAAAAGCATTCGAACTTGCGAGTGCCTCAGTAAGCTTCTATAGGTTCCATGTCAAGTTATTTGAAGCAGGCTCTACATGGTGATGCAATCCACTACTTCTGAGTGCCTCAGTAAGCTTCTATTGGTTCCATGTCAGGTTATTAGAAGCAGGCTCTACATGGTGATGCGATCCACTACTTGTGAGCATTGTGGAACGTGAGTAGACTTAAAGCACTTTGGAAGAACTAGAAGGAAATATGTGCGATCAACTTTGATAAAACTCCCAAAGAGGAGTCTATTGAGAAATCCTTTGGTTGCTTAGAGGAAGGTTTTGTGGCTCTAAGGAATGCTCTCATTTAGACACCATAAAGTGTTTGTTCTAGAAAATAACAAACTACAAAACAAATGGCTCTCCTTTAGCTCTAAAGGGAATGAACATGTTATAGAACTTTTTTGAAATTCTCTCTAACTCTCTTGTAATCTTTTATTTGGTATAATTTAAAGTGCCATTTTATTTTGAAGCAAGAGGTAGATGTTTGCGTTTCTATATTTGGTTTTCTTTCATATACATGTGAGATACTCGTCGACTTCAAGCTCCAGAAGTGAAGTTGTACTCTGATGGCTTGAAAATTGATTTTTTTAGCCACACATCTAAAGAAGGCTAATGCTTCATGTGTTAAGCTAGCACTGCTGAGCTAATTTAACATCTTTAATTTGAAATGATAAAGAATATTAAATGTAATATATGTGCTTAAAGGCAACGTTAAAAACAGCCATAATGTGGGATCGCTAAAGCCATAATGCTAGAAGAGGTAAGATCTCCACATAAAAGAGTACACCACTCGAACAAAATCAACGTTGACCTTTTAGAAAAAAAAAGAAGGGCAAGAAAAGCAAAAGCAAAAAGCAAACAGAGGTTTATTGTCCTTGTACGACAAGAAAGAAAAACGTAGGGTGAGTTCACAGAAGGTAGTATATATTTGGTGATGCACCCAAGGCACATTCCCCTCAGTTCACATAGAGTGGCGACTCTTCCCAAAAAGTAAGCTCAAGCATTGTGTTTATTGGTTGGAAATTCACACTACCAACCAGTCAGAGTCAATTATCAGGCTAGTACACTTTTGTTCCAAGGGGGTAGGTTGCCTCAAAACATGGTGAACCTCAAACATCTAGTGTTTTTCAACAACCAATGAAATTTACCCATGTGGTAGCACGAAATGTGCTGCCACTCAGTGTGAACGCAACCTTTTAGGGTGAGTTCAGACAAGGCGGTACATATTTGGTGACTCACCCTCAGTCACATTCCCTTCAGTTCACACAGAGCAGCGTCTCTTCCTAAAAAGTGAGCTTAAGCACTGTGTTTATTCGTTGGACCAATTAGAGACAATTATCAAGCTGGCTCACTTTTGTTCCTAGGGTTAGGTCGTCTCAAAAGATGGTGGACCCAAAACCTTGAATGTTTTTCAATCAATGTTTTTCAACAGCCAATAAGATTTACCCATGTCGTAGCACAGAATATGCCATCACTTTGTGTGAACCCAACCATAGACTCGGGAAAAATGATGAGTTAGACCAATTCGACCAATGCGCACTGGACTATGATATGCTCTTGGACATAAGAAAGCAAAAGCCAAATACAAATGGAGCACGATGCAAAAGCAAAGCTACGCGTGCTCACAAGAGAAAAATCAAACGAGGAGTTAAAAAGCAGCCATTGATAGAGTACTACAAACGTTCACGTTGTTAAAAAAAAAAGCAAAAGCAAGGAGACTCCTCTGTTCAGACATGAAAACAAGTGCGCTTGACTGTGGGTCATTTTAATCTCTCTCTCGCTCTCTCTCTCTCTCTCTCTCACACACACACACACACGGAAACTCCGATTTGTCGACACCAGGCAGCAAACATTCTTATGTCGCTCCCAACGAAGATATAAAACGTGAATAACTAAACACGTACAGCTCTTTATGGAGGAGTTGAAAAGACGGTGCGCAATGGCGTCCATCTTCAAGGGCACATCAATAGAGAACATGAAGAAAATGTGGAAAGATCTGTATTGCATAGATCTTTGTCCTCTCATGCAAGAGGAGGAAAGACAATTAACTTTTATTTTTATTTTCTATGGCGTTGAGAATCTACTTTTAGAAGATTTTCTACCTTCTTCAAATTCTTGCATGTAAACTAAATCAACCTCAATTCACTTTCTCTTTGACCACTAATTAACACATTTTCCCTCATGTGAGAAGGCTTTTTACAGCCTCGAGAAATATAAGCATATCCTCGTGAACATGATAAGGTCCAAATTTCCCTCTCTCGAAACGTTATACATGTTCATCATATTTGGTTTAGAGAATTATCTTTTCTTTCTTTACTTATCTTATTGTCTTAGAAGAAGTCTCTTTCTTGACCTAAGAGCTAAAGGACATGGTTGCCATGACACCAAATATTGTGGTACACCTTTGGATGTGCCTGCAACACTTTGCTTTTCCTGCCCGAGATAGATTTACAATGCCCCCTGTTGAGCAGGTTGCAGCCAGCAAAGTCAAGATCACAGTCAAGCATAGCCAAGAGTAAAGTATCAGAACTCAAGGGTCAAAGTGCACCAGTAGTGCACCTCCAATTGTTCATAAAAAAGGGGAATTTTAATTGTTCACAGACAAGGGTAAATTGGAGATTAAATTGGAGAAAGTGTTGCAGAGGTATCTCTCTAATTTCCTCAAAGTTCAAAGTGTGTTTTAAAGTTTTGGAAGGTTCAGGTGAACCCTCTCTTAGGTGCAAAAGTGAAGACTTAAAAGGAAATGGGAAGGTATGTGAAGCGGCAGTACGCACAAGCGAAAGTATGGCCGCCCATTAAAATTTTGATTTTTAGTCTAAAGTCACTACAAAACAAAACAGTGAGTCATTGGCTGCGACTTGTGAAGACAATCTTGGGACATCAAGTGAGCACCAAGATACCATTGCAGTTAGGAGCGTACGTGATCGACACACTCAAATCAAGGCAAGGGCCATTCTTGGACTAATCTGAGGGAAAGCAAGAGAAGCATAGTCGAAGTGAAGCAAGAGAGAGAGGTGGGAGAGTCACCAGAGTGCGACGCAGAGAAGTGGAAGTGCAAGGGCATGGAGGATTTGTGCAGAGAGTGCTAAGCTATACTCCCCCCAAGGATCTCAAGGTATCATTGCAGTGTGCGCGTGCAGACAGAAGGTATTCACTCCTTCCCCTTTGTGGAAGCTTGGTGCAAGGTGTGCACAAGGATAAGCTCGAAGCAGGTGAAGGTCTGGTGCAGAGGAGGCTGGTGGCAAGAAGACTTTGGGATATTGGGTATTTTTGTAAGTGGGCACTCTGTGGGATTGTGCACAGAGGTATTGGCTTGTATTGTACTTCAAACATTGTAATTGTCTTACTGTAATCAATCGGCAGAAGCTTCCAGGTGTATTTTCTCTTCTTGTTTCTTCCCTTTTCTCCTACAAACCCTCAAACTCCTTCTCGTCTAAGTTTCCCCCCAAAAAAATTTGGCACGCCCGGTGGGACATCCAAGGAGATTTGAGCTTAGGAGAAACCAAGTGCAAAGCATAGAAGACATCAAGTGTCGACAGAACCACAGTGCTACTTCATCAAACAAAAGGTAAATATTCTTATCTAGTGTCTCATATTCAGTGGGCTATGAGTTGCTCATGACCGCAACCTGGTCCCAAGTATTGAGGGTCACCGGCAAGCAGACAAGAAGGAAGGTTGTTAGAAGGTCCCCCAATCCACTATCTTCAACATCATCAGTCAAGAGCATGGCGGGTCAGGTAGACTTGGAAACTTTACTCTCTAGATTAAATATAAAGTTTCCTTCTTTCAAAGGCCTAGCTCAGGAGGATCCGGATGAACACATTAGAAGGTTCTTGGCACTATGTAAGACTAGAGGCCTAATGGGTAGGGAGGATGCCTTTCTGATTCTCTTCCCTGCCACATTAGAGGGATTAGCTGATAAGTGGTTCAGCCAGTTTGCTGAAAACCATTTTACCACTTGGGATGTGATGAAAGATGCTTTTAAAAATCAGTTCCAGCATGGCAACACTGCGGAGGTTATCATAGAAGAGCTAGAAAATTTAAGATTAGGTCCAGGAGAAAATTTCCCAAAGTTTGTGACTCGGGCCAAAGCACTAATGGCTAAATTGCCAGATCCACCACACGATTTTTTTGTCAAGAAATGGTTGGCTAAGCCCCTACCAGTGGCCACCCAATGCAAAATAAAGGAATTAGTGCTACCTACAGCCTCCATAGAGGAGTTCATCAGCACAGCCACACGCTTGGAGTAGATAAGGTACCAGTATGGAGCAACTTCTTCCCAACCAACATATGGTACAGAAATGGAGGATCCAGTGATATAGCTAAGGAAAGAGCTGGAGGGCTTAAAAAGAAATAAGCCCTACAAAGAGGAGGAGAATGTTGTTGCTCAGTTGAGAAGGGAGATTGAAGCTCTAAAGCTCCAAAAGGAGGAGAGGCCCAGGCAGAGGAATTGGCTTAGCTGCGACAGGAGTTGCAGGAGCTCAAAGGAGGTGGCATCAAGAGTGGACTTTGGTGTTCCATGTGCAGCAAGCAAGGTCACATAGTTAGTGAATGTCCTCTGTTAAGTGTGACTTGTCAATTATGCAGGAAAGTTGGCCATGAGGCCCATGAATGCCAATCAAGAGGAATGCTTGCAACGACATACTGGACACAAGGAGGACCCCCAACACCAGCAAATGTGATGGCTGTTGCACCAAATCAAGGTAACAACTATAATCCTAGACAGAGGAATCACTTTGGAAATGGGCCTAGGAGGCCAATCATCTGTTTCAGATGTGGAGAATGCGGGCACTATCAAAGTAGGTGCACCCTACCAGAAAATGCCCCTCCTTGCAGGAACTGCCCTGATGCAAGAGACCATTATACAAATTGTTGTCCTAAGAATCAAGCCTCTTCATCCGGGCCTCATATTCAAATGATTTCGGTGCACAAAGAAGAAGTGTGTGATCCGGTCAATGAGCCATCACCATCTACCAGGGTGGTGCAATTAGAAGAAATAGAATCTTTGACTGTGGAGACAAGAAGCAAGGGGAAGGCTCAAGCAGACATAGGACAAGGATCAAAGATTAAGGAATGGAATCAAAATAGAGAAACGTCTGAAGATAAAGTCAACATAGGTGTAGATACAAATCAAAAGGGAGATCTCATATGCACCAGTGATGCCATTGGGCATGCCTTCAACAGGGCTCACGAGGAGTTTGATAAGTCAACTGGAGCCAAGGCTCTCAAGGAATCATAGGCTTCAAAACTACTCAAGTCCATGAAAAAGGAGGTTAGTATTTTTTATTTAATAAAGATTGTTGGAAGCAGCCAGAGGCATAGACGCCACGGAAGCATGTAAAGACGGAGCAGGGAGCCAGTCGGATTATTTTTCAAACAAATATGTTTTTATTACCTCTTCAAACATCCAACAGTGATCTTCATCACTCTTGTAACATATGTAATATAGACAAAACCTCATTTTGTAATTCATAGCTCCATTTTGTGCAAGCCGAGGAGTCCTCGAGCTTGAGGAGCTTAGATAGAATGTGCGTACCAATTTTCGTTATTTTTAGACATCGTTTACCCTTCCAAATAGCCTCTAGGACCTATTTTTTAACTATGCCGGTCACTAGATGTGAAACCGGTCAAAACTAGTCTAGAAACTATAAAAAGAGCTAGAGAGCTCATTTTTGAGGTTGGTTCATGTTGGCTAGTGTGAGCTTAGAGCTAGATTGAGCTTGTAATAGTGTTCTTGAGTAATAGAGTTGATTTCTCACCTTCCATTGTGTCTTGCTTGTCTCTTCGTAGTGTGTGTGTATGTGTGTGTGCATTTCTATGCTTCTCACCTTCACTTTCACTTCATCTCACATTCACGATCTTCATATCACTCCTACCTCTTCCACGGATTGACATTAAGGAGGTGAAGCTTCTTAACGTGGTTCTCACCATTGTGCTAGAGCAACACCAAATTTGGCGCCGTTGCCGGGGATCGAGTCTAGGACGAATGTGTGATGGTAAGAGTATAGCAAGAAGTGGCGTTGGAAGGTAAAAATTTCAGTTTTCGTTGTTGTTTTTACTTAGTTTTTAGTGCTTTTCACCTTCCCCATACTCCATCTTCATCATCGCATCATCATCTCCATTTCCAAAAAAATCAGAAAATTCACCATATCTCCCCATTCACCTCATTTCCCCTCATTTGTGCATGCGAGAGAGTGAGAGAGAGTATTTGTGCTTGTGTGTGCTTGCATTTTCTTGAGTTTTCTTGCAGGTACAGAGCTTCAGAGCATCAGGAGAGCTTCCAAAAGGTAAAACATGTACTTTCTGTCAGAAATTTCCGAGTAGGGCGGACCATCGCGATGGTCTGCAACTTTCGGACTTTGAGGTAGGCGACCACACCACGAGGTAGGCGAGCCCTGCGCATACACGGAACCATTTTTGCATTTCAAAAATTCGTTGTTTGGTGGACCATCGCGATTGGCTCGGACCATCGCGATTGTGTCGCACCATCGCGATAGGCTCACGCCATCGCGACGGCTCGGCCGGACCATCGCGACGGTTCACTTTTCGGACCATCGCGACGGTTCACTTGAGCCATCGCGACGGTCCACTTGGACCATCGCGATTGTTCAGTTGACCCCGGACCATCGCGATTGGCTCACGCCATCGCCGCGACAGTGCCACGTGTCACGATAGACCATCGCGACGGTTCATTTCCAGACCATCGCGACACTTCGAAAATTCGGACCATCGCGATTGGCTCAAGCCATCGCATCGCGGACCATCGCGACGGTTCACCTCGGACCATCGCGATTGTCCCCCGTTGACCGTTGACCCGCGTCATCGCGATTGTCCGCTTGATCGAGCCATCGCGACGGTTCATTTTCCGGACCATCGCGACGGTTCATTTTCCGGACCATCGCGACGGTCCATTTCCACGCCATCGCGATTGTTCACTTCGGGCCATCGCGACGGTTCGACCTCACGCCATCGCGATCGTTCACTTCGGGCCATCGCGACGGTTCGATTTTTTGGGCCATCGCGACGGTTCGCTCGGACCATCGCGACGGTCCCAGACCATCGCGATTGTGCACCCCCATCGCAAATTTTGGACTTCAATTTTTGACCAATTTTGAGGGAATTTTTGAGAAATTTTTGGACCATTAGACTCATAGGAGACCCCTTAGCTCATATTTAGAGAAAAACCTGTTTGTCAGTTTTTACCCCCCAGGGCCTGAACGCTCATAACTTTTTCATCCGAAGTCCGTTTTTTGAGCTTAATAGCTCATTAGAAAGCTTGTGACGAGTACTACGTGACCTCAACTGTTTTTTTCATAAAGAATACATCTAATTTTGGATAAGCTATTTTGAGGTTCACTCAGTTAGGGACTAGGAAGCCAGGGGGTACACATTGAAAATTTGGGCAAAAAAAAAAAAAAGGGGAAGGACTTAAATGGTATATGTACTCAAGTATTTGATCATCCTGTGAATTGGTCTAACATTGGAATTTTCCAGGTCTAGCAAAGGCAATCAAAGGCGAGCAAGCAAGGCAGTGAAGACAGTAGAGCTTGGGAAGCGCGGCTTCTTGGGCAACAGGACATCAGAGCAACAGAAAAGCCGACTCGAGGTTGGAAGATTACTCAACCCCCTCAGTCAATTCTTAGTTTAGGCTAAACGTTAGCATTGTGGATTTAAAACGATAGGAACGCCTCAAGTTCAAGATACATAATTTTTTCAAGTCCAAGACTAAAGGTGTGTGTGACGCGAAAACCCTAAAGGAAAGAACCTAAGTCTGACGGAACGAGAACTCAAAATTATAACGGAAAGTCGAATTCCTGACGCATACATTAAGACAAGAACTTAAAGACCTTTAAAAAGAAACAAAAAGAATAACAAAGACTCAGAGACGATCTAAGTGTGTAATTAAGTGAGCAAGGGAGAAAATTAATGAACCTTAGATCAGGCAAACATATAGGCAAGTCAGACCGACGAAGCCTTAGATCATCAGAGGCGAGTGTAAGAACTACTGCTCGATCGTGGGCTCAGCAATTGAATAGTAATTATCCCTACGAGAGCTCAGACACTAGTGATTCAGAAATGGCATTTAGCACAAAAAGACCAGAAGGAGGGTCAAACGTAGCATACTTAGAAAAACCAGAAGGACCCTACAGAACGCAATTAGTGTTTCTCCGAACCAACCGATTAGGTGCTCGCATCTATGAGGATGGTTTGCGAAGGCAAGTGGTGCAACTGCACAACCCTGATCAACCCATAGGATTGGAAAGACCAGTGGTGAAATTTGAGAGAGACGCTTACATAGACAAGGAAGGAACGATGTACGTCCTAAGTACGCAGCCAAATGATACTAATGAGTTTGGCACAATTCAATTAGAGACGGAAGCGAAAGTTCAAGGAAAAGAACCGTTAGAAGAACCTAGAACACCTAGAGGGAAATCCGTATTAACAAGAGTACTCATCCCAGAGTGGATCCCTCAAGATAACCGAAGCATAGAGTTGTTTGTAAATAAAGAGACAGATGAAGCCTTTTGGAGGTACAGAAAGGAACACCCTAGTGAGGTAAGTATCATCACAATCTATGAATTCAAGGACCCAAATACACCTGGAAAGGTTGTATACCTGGATGAAACTTCAGAAAGAGTCTTTGTGGTGCCTGACCACGCTAGAAACACATACACATGGAGAGGTGAATTGGTATTCCCTCCATCTAGAACGAACATGAATACAAGTCAACAAGGGGCAGGAACATCATCAGCCTTTGGAAACCAAAGAGAAAAGAATAAAGAAAGACCCGAAGTAAGCTTCACTCACCCCATAGGGAGAGATAGAACAACCACGGATAGACAGAGAGATCATGGAATACCAGGTGGTAGAGATGATTTTCCTCTACCTAGACCACGTGAACACGCAAGAGTATTGAGACCCACTCAATTAGTAAAATCCATGAAAAATTATTTTGATGGGACAGGAGATCCCTACGACCACGTCGCAGAATTCAAGCAAGTACTAAGAGCAGAACAAGTCGAAGACATGTTCACGCAGTACAACGCATTTGGACTAACGTTAAAGAATACCGCTTTAACTTGGTTCCAACCTTTGCAACAAAGGCAATTTAGAGACATCCATCACTTTTTGGAGTCATTCATCACCGAATTCTCTAAAAGTGGGATTAGACATGACACGTCTTCGTTGATTCATAGCTTTAAACAAACCCCTCAGGAAACAGTTAGACTGGCAGGACGTAGGTTTAGACAATATGTTGAACGATGTCCAATGCAAGAGTTACCCTCACAAGCTAAGCAAGTGTCATTGTTTCTAGATGGCTTGTTGAGCTCTAAACTACGCTCCTATGTGTACCTAAAAGAACCCAAAACGTTAGAGGAATGTGTGAGAATATGTATAGACATCGAGGACAACCTAGGAGACGAATTGGAACTCTCAAAGGTTTATAAGGACTCAGATTGTTCTTCTCTAGCATCCACAAAATTGTCTAGCTCGATAGAGGACCTAGCAGAGAAAGTGGCCCAGAAACTAGGAGTTTCTAGTAAACCGAGGGTGCTTACAAACAAGCGTTGTTACACCTGTGGTGGTGATCATATGGCAAATGTGTGTCCCAATGCACCACAACCACAAGCCAACCCTAGTGGCCAATATTGTACAATTGAGAGAAGATACACGAATCATACGGCTCAGGACTGCCCATACAACAAACAAACCGTGAGACAGAACTATCCGCAAGCATACCAGCAGCCAGGTAGGTATCAAGGCCAATACAATACTCAGCCTTATTACTATAGGCCTCCTCAGAACTACCCATACCAGGCTCAACAGAGACCTCAACCTGTCTTAGCTCAGCAGCCACCTCCACCAGCGAATGTCATCTCAGTCAAATATGCTGCTGCAGAAGAGAACCTAAGTAGGGCTTTAGTGCCTTCTTCACCTTTGATTACAGAAAGTGACCCGAACTCAAACAGTTTTGACTCTACGCATGTTGATAGTCCACCCGCTTATTACACGGAGTCACCAGAACATGTGGAGACATATCATTATGATAGTCCACCAATGGAACCTAGTTGGGAGCCAGACTATGCTAATGTAATGTACACAAATCCAAATCCACGGCCCCAATTAAGACAACAGAGACCGCAGGGCCCTAGAGGACCATGCTTTAGGTGCCAAGGAGATCACTTTATAAAGGATTGTCCACATCCCCCAATAGCAAGGCAATCACAGTACTATAACATACAAGGCCTTTGTGCCGATTGTGGCAAAGAGCACATAATCAAAGATTGTCCTAAGAACCCAGTTAACCCTTCGAATGTGACACCGATCAACGTGATAGGTATTGTAAATAATGCAGATGGATCCAACCCTACATACGTGCCTATCCAAGCTATAACAAGAGCCCAGGCGCTCTTACAGAACCAAAAGCTTAATCAAGAGAAAGTAGCCGAAACCAGTGAAGTTGCAGAATCTAGCAGCAAAAAGTCAAAATCTTGGAAAGATTCTAGAGAAAGAATTAAGAGAAAATGGAGTAAAAAGATAACTGAGTTGGAAGGAAGTTTAAAGGAATCTAGAGCCAAAATCCAAGAATTGACCTCACAGGAATTGAATCAAGAGAATCCAGCTCAGAAGTCAGGATCAGTTTTAGCGGAACCCATACCAGAGAATCTAGACATGATGTTTCGTGCATATCAGGCTAGATTAAAAGAGGGACCTCAGGTAGCTGAAATGAGCAAAAACTACCCTCGAGCTGATCTGGAAATTGAGAGAACTAAACTTTGCATGAAGATGGTAGAACTAGCACAAGCTTTGTTCGAAGCCTCTAGATATCTTAATTGGAATAACATGGCAAAACCTGAATTACACTTTCAAGGACTAATGGAGAGGCTAGAATACTTGATAGAAAGCAAAGAGAAAAAGGATCAGCATAGGAACCCTATTGTCCCAGAGACACAGGAAAGGAATGCACTATCCCTGTCTCAAGTACCCAATACAGAAAGTCAAGACAATTTGTCTTCTATACATAGGTACTCTCATGAATTTTTGAGAGAAATACAAGAAGAAAAATGGAGAAAAGAACAAGGAACTCATCCTCCTATTCAAGAAATAAATGATTTGCAGGAGCAATTTCCCCAAGACATTCCCTCTATATACGATGAGGTAGAGGAGGAACAACTTAGTGAACACACAGCTTTTGAATCTAATTCTTTACAAGAATTACCTCAGTTCACAGGACCTTGGGAAGCAAAGTCTATTAGTATGAGAGCACCCACGATAATAGTGAGGAATGAAGAATCAGTGATCCCTAGGAATACGGAAGTGATCAAGAACACTAAAGTACAGTGTAATCTCACTCTGGAGGAATTGTTAAAGGTAAAACCAGAATTGTGGAAGCATGTAGCAAATCAACTCCCCGAGCTTGCTACTACTCCCTCACAAATAGGATCACAAAATAAGGTACCAGAGATACCCGTGGAAAAGATCGGAGATGTAAGTGAAGGAGAGGAAGGTAACACTTATCTTCCAATAACCCATCAGGGCTACACCACGAAAGCCATCTTAGATTCAGGAGCCGGAGTAGCCATCGCTACCACCACTTTATGGAAACGTTGGGGTAAGCCAGCATTAAGACCCACCAGGATGAAGCTACAAATGGCTGATGGACACATAGAAAAACCATTAGGCTTACTAGAAGGAATATCTCTCACCACTTGTGGTGTAGAATTTGAGCATACCTTTGCCATTTGTGACTTTGCAAAAAACCATGCTTATGAGATGATATTGGGACGACCATTCATGCGTCAGTTGCAAATTGTACAAGATTGGGGAACTAATTCTTTGTACTTGCAACATTTAGGAGTGACTACCAAAGTCAATCTTAAAGACTATTCACATAGAGATGTACCCCCAATACAATGGAATACCATCCATAAGACACCAGTAGAGACGAAATCCGTGCACTCATTAGAATCAGATCCTTCTTGGTTGCATGAGGATACCCATTTATGGATGTGTAAAGTAGCCAAACAAGAGGAAGAACGATTAGAAGCAAAGACCTTAGGTGCAGAACAAAATCCACGAACCCTTCAAGATCCAGCTTATGCACCTGTAGTATTCCCAGACGAAGAGTTTGAACCCCATGGTTGGGCAGAAATCCTAGCAACCATGGATGTAGCCATCAATGAAGAACAATGGACACCCCACTGTGACGAGGATGGCTATGACATATCAGTTTTCACGATAGAGCCAATCATGTGCGATGCAATTTTAGAAGAGTGTGAACCGAACACTGATGCATTTGAGGATGCAAGCGATTTCGAGTTAGAATCAATTATCATGGATTCACCCTTTGCATCAGAGGAAGAATATTTTTTCGAAGTAGAGACTCACACTCAGAGACACGAGGAAGTTATGAATGACGTGAGGTTAGCCACAGAAGTGACTACTAAGAGTGAAGGCAAGAAAAGAAAGAAGAAAGAAACCATGACAGAAAAAGAAGAATCTTTATTTGAAGTACCAGAGAATTTCAAGAAATATGAAATCGAAGATAGAAGAATCATGGTACGAATGCCTAATAGGAAGGCGAAGGACGGACAAGTATATGATAACCGAGAGAAAACCAAGAAAATAGTGGTAGCCATAAAAGGGGAAGAAGAAAAATGCACATACATAGGGCATGATTTGACGACCGAAGAAGAAGAAGAGTTAGTTGCCCTATTGCGTGAATATAGAGATGTGTTCGCTTGGAGTTACAAAGATTTGAAAGGAGTAGATCCAGATATATGCTCTCATAGAATCCCTATGACTCCAGATGCAAAACCTACGAAACAGAAACCATACACGTACAATGATAACTACGCTGCGAAGATTAAAGAGGAGATAGATCGCTTGATAGAAGCAGGATTCATTTACGAAATTGAGCATACCGAATGGGTATCCCCCATTGTGGTAGTGCCCAAGAAGAATGGAAAATTGCGTGTGTGTATTAACCTTAAAAAAGTTAATGCCGCTACGATTAGAGACAGTTATCCTCTTCCTATCACAGAACATCTATTGGAAAGAGTTGCGGGCAAGGAAGTTTACAGCTTTCTTGATGGATTTTCAGGCTATAATCAAGTAGCCATTGCTCCAGAAGATCAACACAAGACGGCTTTTGCCACTGAATGGGGCATATTTGCATTTCGTGTGATGCCATTCGGCTTAACAAATGCACCTGCCACTTTCCAGCGACTCATGTGTCATGTTTTTAAGGAATTTTTACGCAAGAGCTTGGAAGTTTATGTCGATGACCTATGTGCTCATTCTAATATAAGACAGACACATATCCCAGAGTTAAGGCAAATATTTGACAAATGTCGAGAATATCAGGTTTGTTTGAGCCCAGAAAAGTGCGTTTTCATGGTCAGACAAGGCAAAATTCTAGGACACATTGTGTCAAAAAATGGAATCTCTACGGATGAAGAAAAGGTGAAGGTAATCGCAGAATTACCTAGACCAACTAATGTGAAAGAGGTACAGACATTTATGGGCCATTGCGGATATTATAGGAGATTCATACACATGTATGCAATCATAGCCAAACCATTGTACTCTCTTTTAACCAATTTTGACTGGACAGAAGAATGTGAGAATTCATTCAAAGAACTTAAGCAACGCTTGTGCTCAGCACCGATTTTGACTACCCCAGATTGGAGCAAGCCATTCCATGTACATGTGGATGCATCCAATTATGCCATAGGATGTGTGTTAGCACAACCCACGAATGAAGGTAACATAGATCTCCCCATAGCTTACGCGAGCAGACAATTGAACGCAGCAGAAAGAAATTACACCACGACGGAACGAGAAGGATTAGGGATGATCTACGCAGTAAAGAAATTCAGGCACTACTTATTGGCCAACAAATTCAAGTTCTTTACCGATCATCAAGCTCTATTGTACCTAGTCAACAAACCATGTAACACGGGACGACTAATACGTTGGTTTCTATTACTCATGGAGTATGATTTTGAAGTAGTAGTCAGGAAAGGAAAGACACATCTTAGAGCTGACCACCTTTCAAGATTAACCTCAGGAGAAGCTCCTCAAGGAGTAGTGGATGATCTACCAGATGCATATTTGTTTAACCTTGAGATAGCACCAGAATGGGCTAAGTCTATAGTCCCTATTCTTACATACGGACCCAAGAACCCTAGGATAAAGATCAACGAAGGAGAGATTACCAAGTCTCAGAGGTACCAAATCATGGCAGGAAGCATATATAAACAGGATAATCAAAAGATTCTTGCTTGTTGTGTAGATGAATCAGAACACGCGAATTGGTTGCAATTAGCACACATAGGTGCATTAAAGCAACATCATTCAAAACATCGAACACTACAGACTCTGCATAGACTAGGAGTATATTGGCCTACGATGGAAGCAGATGTCTACAGGTTGTGTAAGGAATGCCACGTTTGTTGTGAAAGACCACCAGTAGAGCATGCTACATTATATCATGTGTCTCTCACACCAGACTGGAGTGAACCTTTAGTGACATACTTGAGGACGAACACATTCCCTCAAGGCATGACTTTAGCTCGACAACGTAGTCTGGAGCAGGAAGCTCACGACTATTCTCTTATTGGCGATAACCTATACAAAAGAGGAAGAGATGGATATCTAAGACAATGTGTTCATGAGAGCGATTATCTGAGCATACTAGAGACTGCACACCAAGGTGTTGCAGGAGGTCATTTTGGACCCGATAGGATAATCAAAGCCATCCTCTTTGCAGGATTATGGTGGCCCACTCTTCACATGGATGCTCATACCTATGTAAAGAGATGTGACGTGTGCCAAAGAACTCAGTTTCCTACTCGCAGAGATGAAATGCCATTGAAACCCATGATGGGCGGACGTGCATTTTCAAAGTGGGGTATAGACTTTGTAGGACCCATTAACCCCCCTGCAAAAGGTACACATGCGGAATACATTATTGTTGCCACAGATTATCTTACGAAATGGGTAGAGGCAAAAGCCACGAAAAAGAATGATGCACACACAACTGCAAAATTCTTATTTGAAAATGTCTTTACAAGATATGGATTGCCTATAGAGATAGTGAGCGATCGAGGCACTCACTTTTGAAACCAAGTCATTGAATATTTGTTACAGGATTTTATGGTGATTCACAAGAAATCTGCACCATATCATCCTCAGGCCAATGGTCAGGCTGAAAGCACTAATAAGATCCTTTGTAATGTACTGACGAAACTCGTGAACAACAAACGTTCAGATTGGGACAAACAGTTACACCACGCTGTTTGGGCATATCGAGTGGCCTACAAGACCGTACTCAATGCAACTCCCTTTCAGATGGTTTTTGGTCAGAATGCTGTGCTTCCTTTGGACTTCTTGATACCGACCCTTAAGGTGGCACAAGAACATCAGTGGACCGGCCATGAATTATCAGCGAGAATAATGGACTTGGAACGATTAGGAGAAACCAGGCTAAAGGCAGCAGCAGGAATATACGCAGCGAAGAAGCGACAGAAAGCATATTTTGATGCACATGTGAAAGATAAAGGCCTAAAAGAAGGAGATTTAGTTCTAGTATATACGCTGAAACAGCACGCACGCAAGTTAGAAAAGCGAGGTTATGGACCTATGATCATTAACAGACTCTCAACAAGTGGAGCAGTACAGTTAGCCACCTTAGAAGGAGATATAATGCCTAATTATATTAGTGGCTGTAGAGTCAGGCTATATCAAGAACCTCTTACTGAGGATATGCTTAGACGACTCACGTTGGCAAAGAAGCGTAAGGAGGAAGAAAATAGAATACGAGCGGAAGCTCAGGCAGAAGCAATAGAACGCATTAAGCGCATGAAGCTAAGAAGACAAGGACTAGGGAGAGAACACTATAACCATCTGGAAACTACACCCAGATATCCCATGGCCATGTGTCAAGTAAAGTCAACCACTCATCCTAGTATAGTGGACAGGAGACCATTCATTACAGTTAGGCTAGAGCACGGCAACCCTTGCCAAGAGCTCAGGGCTTTAATTGACTCAGGTGCTGCGACTAGTGCAATTAGATGGTCCCACTATAGGGATTCAGGAATAGAAATGCGGCCAATTGAGGCATACCTCATAGGGCTAGGAGGCATGGAAACCCCTTGCATGGGTGAGGTGGACCTTCCTATCCTCATAAAGGGTGTGACCATGACGGCAAAGCTACTAGTGTGCCATGATGACGACCTGATAGAACCCCTAATCCTTGGCCAAGATTGGCTATACGATCACTCGGTGGACCTAAATCTTAGACAAGGCTCCTTACAGATTGGAACCTTAGAACAGAGGCGAGTGATACCGCTTGATTTCCCTAATGGCATTCCGCCTCACGGATGTGACCCTAGACCCTACGAAACACATGCGATGGAAGACCGGAAGATCTTGAGTCAGATCAGTCACGTTACGTCTACACCAACCCACTCGGGCTTGGCTATGGACAGTTATCAATCAGAAGGACGACAGGAGATCTTCCCTGGGACTTCCTACAAACTAGAAGGGGCAGCTACCCAACCGCTAGGGCAGATGAACACAATCAGCGGTCAGGTGGGTTGCATCAGCGGCCAAATGAGCACGACACCCTGCGGTGCTCATCCTTCCAAACTTGTTGCGGACTGGCCTAGATTAAAGTTAAAGAACGCATCACTTCCTAATGGGCAGGTCACGCAAGTGTTGGATCTCCCTTCTTTTCCAAAGCAGAGCGTCCAATGGACCTCTCCAACCCAACCACGAAGGAGTCAACCACAACAGAGGAACCCAGACCGACGACACCACCAGACGTGGCAAAGAAAGCAGCAGTCTCAACGTCACATAACAAGTGGCATGAAACAGATATGGGTGCCAAAAGGACAGCAACCACAGCCTATTGGGAACTCTGCAGACAAGAAGAGGACAAAGTTTCAACCGAAGCAGAATCAGCATTCAAAGTCCCCTCGATCTTCTTCTACAAGTACCAATACTCGACAAATGTGGATCGCCAAGAAGTACCTTACCCATAGACCCACGCCCACGCAGATTTGGGTACCCAAACCATGTATCATAGCTCAACCCATAAGCCATGTTATATATAACCTCCACAACTCATTTCACCCCTCGATACCACCACACCCGACACCACCCTTTGCCCCTCAGCAGAAACCCACCACCCACTCCAAGATCCTTAGGAAATGGATACCGAAACGTGTCCAACCGTCTCCCCCTAACCCCATGTCTGATAAAACTACCCCCCCGACTAACATACAACCTTGTACTAAATCACTAACCTTTAAACCTTGTATAAATTCACCCACCATCATCACACATCACTCGTAATCTCATATCATCAAGAAATGTATGCATGATCTGAAACGTACAGGTGTCTAGAGACCTGCACTAGTGCTGCAAGAAACATTGCATCCATCACATCACAGCACTTGGCTACACGGGTTACGCATCAGTTATGGAAAGGGATTGCGGTCTCACTTTAATGGGATCATAATTAATTTCCATGCTAATGTGTTAATCCTTTGTAGCAGATCTTTCTCATTAGCGCATCAGTCACCATGCAAACCGACGAAGGAACATCAGGAGCAGGCCCCAGTGTAGCGGCTGTGCCCCTCAACGTGCTACGAGCAGAGTCCCACCCGACTGCTCCACCGCCGGAATTTCAGGGATTTCCAGGGCCCATGCCTATCGACAACCCACCCATGGGCTACACCGAAAAGATACACAGGAACTCTCATTGGTTTCAGGGCCTTGCAGGACCCCTTGCGGACGCGGACTTTATATTTGAATCCTCTTTGACATTTGATGACCGCACGTGGGGAAAATACCAGTTTTTCTCCAGAGAGTTCGAAGCCCTACAGAGCACCCAGGATTTAACTCATGTTTGGGCCAGAGCAGGCTTCACAGAGTATTTCAGTGATCCTCTGCCCAAACCGGATTTTTACAGGTGCTATTACTTAATCACTACCCTACTGGCCTCAGAGAATAAGGACATCCCAGGGACCTTCATATTGCCTACTCTAGTGGATGATCCACCTTACAAAAGGTTTTACCTATCTAAGGATTTAATCAGAGCGGCCATCAAAATTCATGGCACCCACACACCCACAGATCGAGAGAGATTAATTCCAGAACCGATGAAACGTGGGGATGTCACGAAGTGGGAGGAGATCTCAGCAATTACACCTGAGCTGTCGAAGCCACTAAGGATATGCATGCAACATTTTGCATTCCCCGCTCAGGACAGATTCACCATGCCACATAAAAGAATATGGTTTGGATTGTATTTGGCATGCACGGGACCTCAAACTGTTGATCTGGCAAGCTGGATCATAGATCAAATGTATCTGGCACAGCACAGATGGGAGCGCAAGAAAGTACTTAATGGGTGTTGTGCACTCACTAGAATTGTGTATATGTGCTTAGCATATGACTTGCCCATCGAGCGTGCATTAACAGGAGAAGAACTGAAGGCATTCAAAGGCACAACGAAGAAAGCCAGGAAGCCCAGTCGAACACGGGCAGGTAAGCGCATGAGAGGCACCATCCCTTGCCTTCAAGTGCCAGAGTCGCCATCACCACAACCCTCTCCAGAACGACCACAGACAGAAGCGGCTCCCACAGTGCAACCTATTCGCATAAGGTTGTCCAGACCAGTGGTTACGAAGGCCACCACTAGTACCGCTGCACCTCAGGTAGCTGCCACCACAGAACCCACCACCACAACAGCAGAAGCTCCCACAACTATTGGTGCGGAAGCCTTTTCTTTCCCAATACCACACATGGAGGCAGAACCATTAAACACAACATTCGATTTTGAGATGCCGGAGGCATTCTCAAATGAGTTCCAGTTTTCAGACACACAGATGTTCTCCCAAGAATATGAACGCCCCAGTTACCCTACCACACCGCGAGATCTGCCACAGGGACAAGCTGTGTCGAGCTCTGAAGAAGAAAGAACCGAAACAAACGACGAGGAAGGCGACGATGAAGCCAGCCAGGGCTCACATGACGGACAGACAGATGGTCAAGGCCAACAGACTGACACACACGGCGACACCAGCACATATGAAGAAGAGACTTTCGAAGCCGCAGCGTACACGCTGGCTATAAAGAAATTATATCGTACCATGGAGAAAGTCTGGGCCCGGAAGAAGCTAACTGAAGAGGAGAGCCAGGCATTAATTGAACAGGAACTCATCTCCGGAGGATTCGAAGACGCATACATCAGAGGGTTCAGGGAGCTAGTCAAATCAGTAGGCTCCCATGAAGCACTCAGGTTTTTACAAAGAAAGCAACTACCATAGTTTGATCCCCGCCGAGTGCGACTACTTTCAAAACCCGGAGAGTATATTCGCGTACCAACAGGAGCTCAGTCTTCAGCACAAGTCAGGGAGGCACGCCTCGTCCCCGAAAGTTCATTGACCGCAGAACCCATCCTTGTAGATTCCCCACCATGTACCACTGTTGTACATACCACTACTATCTTCGAAATAACATCCACGCCCTCTACTCCTCTCTCACCTCATGTTTCACCAACCCATCCTGTATCCCCAGCACATCCACCTGCTCCTCCCACATCCACACCAGTTTACGGCAACATAGCCACCACCCTTGCCCCACCCATTCATGCCACCATGCCCTTACCCACCCCACCTCATCCATATGTTAACCCCTTCACCCCTTCATCCTTCCCAGCGTTTCCCCCACCTCTAAGAACCCCATTCCCCTTTCTAACCCCACTAACCTTCTCACCAGTTTCACCTCCTCAACCCACCATAACCCCTATTTCCCCTTTTCACCAAGCTGCTCCAGCCATCCCCCCTGTAAATTACTCTACGTTTGTAAATCCTGTCTTCACACCTGCACAACCACCCACTTACACACCACTTTTCACAGTCACCGCACTTGACACGTCCACTGGCATGGACATATCACCATCCACCTCACCACCACCCACTCCACTCACAGCACCCTCATATTTAGGCACGTCACAATTTTCCACAATCACCACTGCATCCACCTTCCCAACCCCATTCCCCATCCCCACTGCATCTAATTCCACTGCATCTTCAATTAGCACTCCATTACTATTATCACCTGCCATAGACACCGCATTTCAACACATGTTCACATGCATGACACAAGTCCGCGATGAGTTTGCATCACTCGGCACCAACTATCAACAGCTGCAGAGAACGACGAATGAACTACAAACGCAGCTTAATTTGTTATCAATTGAGAATGTCTCACTGAACAGCCGATACCAAGATTTACGAGAGGCCTATCACAAATTAGAACTAGAAAGTGAGGAGAAAACAAAAGAGGCCACTGCGGATTTGGACAACCTCCTTCGAGCCCAAACCGTCCGTAATGCAACGCTCACTAGAAATATGGGCTTACTAAGAAGACACTTAGCCGCAGCAAAAGAGGAGAACCAGAGACTCCAAGAGCAGAATAGAGAGAATTTGGAAGCGGCATTGGACCATCCAGAACAACCATTAAGTCCTAGCAGATTCAAGGCAATCCCATCTGAATCGATGCGCATGTTGCTAGACGACCACGTTCGACTGCTAGAGGACTATGATCGAATGAACGAAGAGCATCAGAAGCTAAAAGAAGATCACAAGTTACTACAGCTCAGAGAACCGGCACCACAACAACTACCAGTGGCAGCAGAAGTACCAGAACCTGTGGACCCCTCTCCTGAACTCATAGAGGAACTCAACGCACTACGGGCCCAGGTAACCACTCTCCAATCACGCATAGATGTATACGAAGCACCACCACGGCCTGATTCCCCACCGGAGATCCCAGCCGACGACGAGAACATAACCATTCCGGTGGAGGAAACATTTGAAGAGGCATACGAACCGATACCCATCCCAGGCGGACGTGTCACGGCCGAAGGCCAGATGACCTATGAATTACCTACTCCCGCGTGGATGAAGACAGTTGAAGAACTCGGAACGACACACTCGGCCAGAGTAGAGGCACAACTACATGCCATGGCCATGATTGAAGAGAGGATTTTACAGTCACCATTCTTTGCTCAATTGGCCCCGCGACGGTACATATCTGGGCACGAGCTTCAATATAAACCGTACTTCATGTTAATGGCCGAATATCAGTCAGCCATAGAGAAAGAAACAGGTATGAAACCAACGCATGCCACTCAATTCGAACCGGAAGACTTGCCACCAAGGGCGCAGAGAGGTGAAATCCTTCAACCAGACTGGCGCAAAGATCTATTGCAAAACTATCCAGAGATGATGAGCACGTGGGTGAAAGCGCCGCTGCACTTAAAATTTAACCCGTGCTGGGGACCAGTACCACGACGCCGCTCTTGGACTGCATTCGCTATTAAGGTACAAAACAATAAGCAGTGCCAAGACTGGGTGAACTATCCCTACTTCAAGCCACCAATCGAGTTACCCACAGTAGGCTACATGATGGCGACGATCCGCCTCTGGCTCCCTAGGTTAAAGCATATGGATGATATTGCCGCGCACATGACTGTCAAAATCTTTGACATGATGCAGATGATCTTTAAAGTCTTCCGACGCGTCAAGGCACCGCATGTAAACACCCCGGGCTTCGAGCATGGCAACTTTGATTTAGTCTATGATATGAGCACAACGCCATCGCTACGGGTGTGTTATGCCTGGCACTGCAGGATCAAATACCTACCGGCATGCTACAAGCAGACATTCGAAGAAATGTTCACCACCGGCTTTTGGGAGTACCATTCAGAGGTATTTATAAGCAGGCCCACACACTTATTGCAATTATTCGCCTGTGAACGAATAATGTACTCCACACATTATCAGCTCCCACCACCAGACGAGCCGCAACCTATCAACTGGGAGAAACTCGAGGCTGATCTAGCCCGAGGCATTCGTATATCAGAGCACACCCTCGCTCAAGACCTCCTACAGAACTACATCCGGCACACCTCACAACAAGGTTCTGTCAGGGACGACAGAAGCGAGAGGGAGGGGGGTGTTGGAAGCAGCCAGAGGCATAGACGCCACGGAAGCATGTAAAGACGGAGCAGGGAGCCAGTCGGATTATTTTTCAAACAAATATGTTTTTATTACCTCTTCAAACATCCAACAGTGATCTTCATCACTCTTGTAACATATGTAATATAGACAAAACCTCATTTTGTAATTCATAGCTCCATTTTGTGCAAGCCGAGGAGTCCTCGAGCTTGAGGAGCTTAGATAGAATGTGCGTACCAATTTTCGTTATTTTTAGACATCGTTTACCCTTCCAAATAGCCTCTAGGACCTATTTTTTAACTATGCCGGTCACTAGATGTGAAACCGGTCAAAACTAGTCTAGAAACTATAAAAAGAGCTAGAGAGCTCATTTTTGAGGTTGGTTCATGTTGGCTAGTGTGAGCTTAGAGCTAGATTGAGCTTGTAATAGTGTTCTTGAGTAATAGAGTTGATTTCTCACCTTCCATTGTGTCTTGCTTGTCTCTTCGTAGTGTGTGTGTATGTGTGTGTGCATTTCTATGCTTCTCACCTTCACTTTCACTTCATCTCACATTCACGATCTTCATATCACTCCTACCTCTTCCACGGATTGACATTAAGGAGGTGAAGCTTCTTAACGTGGTTCTCACCATTGTGCTAGAGCAACAAAGATGGATGGGAAATTCAGGTCAGAATTGTTGCAGATAATTGATGACGCTTCCACTACAAGTTTGGTGGCAAAGACTGCTGTTTTACATAAAGGAAAAATTGTAGGGGAAGTACCCCTTACAGATTATAAAAGTCCTCGGCTGACAGTATCTATCAAGGGTCATGAATTCCAAGGAGTTATTGTGGATGGTGGTTCTGGCATTAACTTGATGCCTGAACATACAATGGAAAAGATTGGAATCCACCCTTCAAGGCCTGCAAATTTCACTGTTACTTTGGTGGATCAGAGCAAACTAAGGCCCTTGGGAGTGATCCCAAAAGTTCCACTTGAAGTGCAAGGTAATCTATTCATTCTGGATTTTGTGGTTTTAAGATTGCCCCAGGTTGAAGGAGGATTTCCTCTCTTGATTGGACGACCATGGCTGAGGCATGCAAGTGTCATTCATGATTGGGGCAAGGACACTATGTGGGTACAAAAGAAAGGGCAGGAGCTGACACAGATTCATTTAGAAGAGGGCCCAGATAATCAAGGAAACACTAGCATGATGCAAATAGTTGGCATATGCATGGAACCAGAATCGGAGGATCAACCACAAATAGATTTCGAGGAAGAAGAGGATATTCTAAATTGGCTACAGGCAGGCAACTCTTCCTCTTGTTTTGGAATTTTCCTTAATAATTCTTGTACAACGGAAGGTTATGATGAAGATAAGGAAAAAGTCCAGGCTGATGGATTGGGTGAGCCCATTACAGACCACAGAAGGGGCAGGAAGACACCCCTCAAATGCAAATTGGAGGAGGATATAACAATCACAGATAAGGAAGTTACTAAAACTAACAAGGTTAAAGATTCTAGCGAAGAGTGTTCTTTCCCGATTCAAGAAATACCTGCAGGATGGATGCACGAAAAGGAAGAACATATTGCAATCCAAAACATCCCTGCTTATGAAGCAATGCACAAAAAGCTAGGGGACAAAGACAAGGAAGGAGATGAGCAAGAAGACGTTCTGGTAGAGAGAAATCCTGTCAAAGAAATACAATTAGACACTCAAAACAATAACCAGCCAGTTTTGGTGGCCACTTGGTTGTGGAACCACCCAGGGCTCCTTGAAAGGGTAAGAGCATTCTTGAACCACCACACATATATTTTTGCATGGCATTATAAGGATTTAGAAGGAGTACCCCCTATTTATGGAGAACATAGAATTCCTCTAATAGAAGGAACAAAACCGGTGAGAGGCAAAAGTTATAGGTTAAATCCCAAGTATGCTGAAGCCGTCTATGTGGAAATATAGAAGATGGAGGATGCAGGAATCATCATTCCTGTAGAACACTCAGAGTGGCTCTCACCTATGGTTATAGTACCAAAGAAGAATACTAATAAAATAAGAATTTGTGTTGACTTTAGAGCACTCAACAAGGTGACCATTCCAGATGGTTTCCCAATGCCTTTTGCAGAACAGGTCATTGAAGAAGTGGCTGGGCATGCATTATATAACTTTATGGATGGATTTAGTGGCTATAATCAAATATCAATACACCCAGAGGATCGCAAAAAGACTGCTTTTATCACACCTTGGGGAACATATGTGTATGTAAAAATGCCATTTGGGCTCATAAATGCTCCAGCCACCTTTAACAGAACGGTCAATCTCATTTTTGGCCCCCTATTACTGGAATCACTTAGAATCTTCATGGATGACTTCTCTTCGTTCTCAGGTTCTCACAAAGAGACTCCTCTAGATTGTTTGGAACATCACTTGAGGCAGTTGCTGAATGTTTTCATGAGATGCAGGGAGACTAAACTTAAGCTCAATCCAAACAAATGTCATTTCCTTCTGACAGAAGGAACTCTCTTAGGACATGTGGTGTCGGCTAAAGGTATGGCCCCAGATCCTGACAAAATCATTTCTATATTAAAATTGCCTAAACCTAAATCTCCTAAAGAGATTCAGAGTTTCTTGGGGCATACTGGATACCATAGAAAATTTATAAAAATGTATGCAGAGATAGCCAGACCACTGGCTAGACTTACAGGTAAGGAAGTACCTTTTAAATGGGAAGAAGAGGAGGAAAACGCATATCAAACTTTACGGGAAAGGTTAGTGTCTGCTCCTATTTTGATCACACCTGAGTGGTCAAATATCTTTCACATACATGTAGATGCCAGTGCCTATGCAGTGGGGGCAGTTTTGACCCAACCCAGTGAAGAATTTAAAATGGACAGACCAATCCAATATGCCAGTCGAAACTTGACCAAGGTTGAAAGGAATTACAATACTACAGAAAGGGAAGCCCTAGCAATGGTCTTTGCTGTCCAAAAATTCTGTCATTACTTACTGGGAGTAAAATTTATTATTATAACAGATCATCAACCACTAAAATACTTACTCAACAAACCTCAAGCCACTGGTAGAATATGGAGGTGGTTATTGTTATTCCAAGAGTCTGATTTCTCTGTAGTTCATAAACCAGGTAAAGAAAATGTTATGGCGGATCACCTAGCCCGATTCAATATGATAGATCAAGCCAGCGGAATCACTGATGATTTTCCAGATGCTCATCTGTTTGCTGTACAAGCTCAAGGTTGGGTATGATATCAAGAATTTCATTAAAACTGGTCTGTATCCAGAAAAGGCTAGTGTTGTGCAAAGGAAGAGACTGCTAATCAAGAGCAGACCATATACTTTCATTGAAGATAAATTATATAAACAGGGAAAGGATGACAGGTTTAGAAAGTGTTTGGAAGAAGAAGAAGTGAGGGAAGTCCTTCTGTCTGCACATGAAGGAACAGGTGGTGGGCACCTTCCAGGGCATATTATGGGTCAACGAATCTTGGATGCTGGTCTATGGTGGCCTACATTATTCAAGGATGCGGATGACTGGGGAAAAACATGTGATGTTTGCCAGAGGTGTGGCCCTAAGCCGACCAAGCAGAGGCATTATCCCTTAGTTATTTCCACGTCTTGGCAACCGTTTGAGAAGTGGGGATTAGATTTTGTAGGGCCTATCTACCCTTTGGCGATTCCAAAAAGAGAGAAGTATTTACTGATAGCCACAGACTATGCGACAAAATGGGCTGAGGCCATGACATCCACTGACTGCACTGCCCAAACTGTGGCTGATTTCCTATAGAGTAACATCATTTGCACGTTTGGATGTCCACTGGAAATTTGTACAGATCAGGGTACTCATTTTGTCAATAAGGTCCTGCAAGAAATTTTCAACAGGTATAGAATTCTACATAGGACTTCTTGTGCATACTACCTGAGAGCTAATGGTCAGGCTGAATCAACCAATAAAATATTGATTTCCATGTTAAGAAAGGAATGTATGTTACAACCCACTTCTTGGGGGCAGGCTTATCTCGGTACGTTATGGGCATACAGATTAGCCTATAAAGAAACAGGATATTCTCCTTTTCAACTCGTTTATGGCCTTGTTCCCATTGAACCATTTGAGTTTATCAAGGGCTCCATCAGAACGGAAGGGGTTGAGAAAAACGGTATAGAAGTCCCAGATCGACTAAATGCCTTGCATAAACTAGAAGAATCAAGGATTTTAGCCTCCAAACAGTTAGAGAAGATTCAGATACAGAGGAAGGAGACTCATGACAAAAATTTATGGCACAATAAGTTGAAGCCTGGTGACTTAGCTCTTTTAAACAGACCACAAATTTCTACTCAAGCCGAAGGAAAATGGATCCCTCACTGGGAAGGCCCTTTTCACGTTATGAAGATGTTGCATTGGGGTGCTGTGTAGTTAGAAACACTCAATGGAGAACTCTGCCACTAGTAAATATCTCCAGGCTCAAAGCCTATCATAAAAAGTTATAAAAAATTGCATCTTAGTTCCCTCGTAGTTTTGTTTTTTTCTTTTTTTAATAAATTGGCAATAATTTAGCATAGGCATATAATTGCTAACGCAAATTTTTTGGCGTCAATTTTTGTTTTAGAACTCTTTATTCCTCAATAGAAACTTTCAATGCCAAACTTTCCTTTATTTCTCTCTTTTAGGGGTGAGAAATGGTGGTAGCATCACCTCTCCTTCGAAAATCCTTTATATTTGAGCCCCCCTTTTTCTGAGGTGATAATTACTCCTTCTTGCTATTTAATGCCGCCTTGTTCGCATTAGTCCATCTCCAACCTGCCTATCCTCATCCATTCTCCTCCCTCTCCCATTCCACAGCCTCCCTGCTGCCCTCCCCCATTCTCAACCCATCCATCCTCCATCATCTCCCTCGTCCAAGATCGATTGATCGGCCACCCCTAATCATATCCCGTCCGCTTTAGGTCTAATTCCTCGACGCTTTGGGCTTCCTCCATCCCTCTAGTGCCACATGGGCCATCGTTGGAGACTTCCTCAGCCTGGTGGCCCACCTCATGTGACCCAAGACTCCAAGACTCCCTCTGCGATTCCATCGTGCCCCGCCCCTGCCTTCCCCCCACCCTCCCCGCAGCACCCTGCCTAGTCCGCCCACCCTCCTTCACCGCCTCCCCATTAGCAAGCCTCCAACAACCCTGTACCCCGAATACTCCCCCTTCCAGACCTTCACCAGCCCCCAACCCAATCTCCACCATCCATCACCCACCCGCAGAACCCTGCAGCCACTCCCGCAGCGCCCCGCCATGCACCCCTAAACCCCGCCCAGCTGAGCCCCGCCAAGACCTACCACGCCCCCCTCTTCCGCCCCCCGCCGCTCCCCGCAGAGCTCCGCCAGGCAACCCAACCCTACACCCAACCCCGCAAGCCCCGCCATGCCCCACCTTCCCCCGCCCCGCCGCCCCCGCCAACCCCCCAAGCCCCGCCGTGCCCCGCCTTCCCCCACCGTGCCCCGCCTTCCCCCACCCCCGCCGCCCTCGCTGACCCCCGCCAAGCACCGCCGCGCCCCGCCTTCTCCCGCCCGTCGCTCCCGCCGAGCCCGGCCGAGCCCTGCTGCACCCCGCCTTCCCCGCCCCACAGCCCCCACTAAGCCCCGCCCTCCCCCGCCCCAGTACGCACAAGCGAAAGTATGGCCCCCCATTAAAATTTTGATTTTTAGTCTAAAGTCACTACAGGACAAAACAGTGAGTCATTGGCTGCCACTTGTGAAGACAATCTTGGGACATCAAGTGAGCACCAAGATACCATTGCAGTTAGGAGCGTACGTGATTGACACACTCAAATCAAGGCAAGGGCCATTCTTGGACTAATCTGAGGGAAAGCAAGAGAAGCATAGTCGAAGTGAAGCAAGAGAGAGAGGTGGGAGAGTCACCAGAGTGCGACGCAGAGAAGTGGAAGTGCAAGGGCATGGAGAGTGACTAAGGATTTGGAGAGTGCTAAGCTATACTCCCCCCAAGGATCTCAAGGTATCATTGCAGTGTGCGCGTGCAGACAGAAGGTATTCAATCCTTCCCCTTTGTGGAAGCTTGGTGCAAGGTGTGCACAAGGATAAGCTCGAAGCAGGTGAAGGTCTGGTGCAAAGGAGGCCGGTGGCAAGAAGACTTTGGGATATTGGGTATTTTTGTAAGTGGGCACTCTGTGGGATTGTGCACAGAGGTATTGGCTTGTATTGTACTTCAAACATTGTAATTGTCTTACTGTAATCAATCGACAGAAGCTTCCAGGTGTATTTTCTCTTCTTGTTTCTTCCCTCTTCTCCTACAAACCCTCAAACTCCTTCTCGTCTAAGAATCCCCCAACGCCCCCCAAGAAGATATGGTTCAATTTGTATCTGGTAGAGACACGGAACCTCACCATCAACCTACCCCAGTCTAGACATGGCATCCACCATTCCCATCCCCTCTGCACTCCACACTGTTCCCCTTGCATCCTAGAATGTAAATAATACAGGCAATACATTAATTGAGTGTGCATATTAACTACAACAAGAGTAGTTACAAGAGCGGAATGCTGCCTTCCAAGAAGAATCGCGGAGACTACAAGCAAAAGTCGCCACACTAGAAGCTGACAATAAGAAACTTCTAGTAGATACACCACCTTACAATAGAATCACACTGAATTAGAGTCCAAGATGTCTACTATGGATGCTCAAGCAGTAAAATAATTGGAAACCGTGCTCCAATCTCAAACTCTCACGAATGCCAAACTACGACACAATCTAGGTCTTCTTTGAAAGCATATGTTTGTGGCATTGGAAGAGAGCAAGAGATTACAACAAAAAAACCAAGACAATCTTGAAGCTACAATGGAAGGGACATCAGGAGCAAAGATTAGCCCTACAAAGTTTAGAGCCGTCCCCTCCGAAGACATAAGAATACTACTTGAGGAGCATGAAAACTTTTCGGAGTCATATGAAAAGCTAGAATAAGAATGTGGTGACCTAAAGAAGTAGTTAGCCACTACCAATACAGCTCAACAAGTGCCAACTATCCCCCCTCAACCTACAGAAGAAGTGGAGGCCCTAAGGAAACATGTGGAAGAACTCAAAGCAAGAATCCTACCATATGAGCGAGCACCCTCTCCTATTGATGAACCTGAACCTGAGATAGTGGTGGAGATTCTAGTTGAAGAGAGTTTTGAAGAATCATATGAGTTGATGCCAGTACTGGACAAGCTTATCACAGTCGAGGATCGAGACACCTTCGAGATAGAAGTCCCAGATTGGCTCAAGGGAGTACAACAGATAAGAAAAACCCACGATGATAGGGCGGCTCTGCAAATCAAGTCCCTTTGCAATTTGGAAAAAATAGTTCTTAGGTCCTCTTATTTTTGGAACCTATCCCACCAACGTCTGATTATCACATTAGAAACTCAATATAAGCCTTACTTTGTATTGTTAGCCGACTATAATGCAGAGATTAAGAGGCACACATGGAAAGAGCCAACCTTCACCACTCAGTTCAAGCCAGATGACTTACTTGAAAATGCACGACCTGGCTCAAGTTTTCAACCTACTTGGTGTGAGCAACTGCTAACGGACTACCCTGAAATGATGCGCACATGGGCCGCCATGCCACTCTATATTAAATATAACCCATGTTATTGCCCCGTGGTCCATTGCAGGTCTTGACAAGCTTTTACCATCAAAGTCTACAACAACAAAGGGTGCTCTGATTGGATTAATTATCCATATTTTGCTCCACCTAGATGGCCACCCATTGTGGCTTATATGATCTCTAACATACACTATTAGCCTGCATGGTTAAAGAATGTACTAGACATTGTCCCACAAATGTGTATGAAAATCTTAGAGCTCATGACAATGTATTCAAGACCATTCACACATGGTATGCATGAATCAAGTACCTGCTTACTTGCTATAAGCAATTTTTTGCAAAAATGTTCTCTAACAGGTTCTAGGAATATCATTCCGAAATTTTCATTCCCAAACCAACACATTTGTTACATCTGTTTGTGGTGGAACAAGCCATACATGCATATCAGTTACGCTTGCCACATTTGGACATTCCAGGTCCAATTGATTGGGATCAGATGATGATAGACTTGGAAAGAGGACTATGAATACAAGAACATAACCTCGCCACTGATGTCATCAAGTATTACATTAAGCACTTCTGACAACAAGGGTCTGTCAAGGATCACATATGCGAGAGAGGGGGATGTTGGTAGTAGGTAGGGTAATTAAGGCCTTATGAGACAGGGAAGCCATCAAAGAGAGCCAGAACAAAGGGAGAGTCAATCGGGATTAATCAGGCAAATTAGTCAATGTAGATCCTGTCGGAAATTTAGTAGACCCATTACTAATACCATAGGTCCAAGTTCCATAGGTCTAGGTTCTACAACATAGAATCCAACAATCTTTCAATATTGACAAAACATGAACATGCCACATTTAATCATACAAATAATGAGACAAAGATAGAGAAAGATTAGACAACATGTGTAAAGTGTTACGTAAGCCACTGCTTACTCACACTATCATATATACAAATGTTCAAATTACAATGTGGGAGTCAAAATCTCAACCACTCTATGTGAACAAAAATAGATGGATGAGTGAATGTACAAATGTAACAAACATATTTAGATGTATGGACAGAAATCTGAATTGATACAAAGAGGAAGGATCAGTCTAAAATTGATAATCATGTGGATGGCTGATCCACACCACCAAGCTACTACAGGGTAAATCCTCTCCATATGCAAGAGTGTGACCACACTCTTCTTCTCCAAGAAGAACTCCATAGCCGCTCCTCAACATGCTCCAAGATAGCAACATGGCTGCCCCATGTGCTAAGAAGCACCACCTCTATTGAGGGACCAAGCTCCAAAGCTTGTGTTGAACTAGATGTAGGATGCAAGACAATGAACCAAGCATTTTCTTTTATAGTAGTTGATTATCTCTTAAAAAACACCATCAAAAGATATCGCTCCAAAAAAGCATGATCTACGAAAAGCTTTCATTGCGATTTGCAAGTGAAGCTTGTTCATTGTCTGTCTTTTAATAAAGCTAAAGCACAAAAATAAAACTCTTTTCGCGAACGTTGTCGCTTGCCATGGGTATTAAACCCGGATGGTTGATAGGAGGATAATGAACTAACCAAGGTTCCCACATGCTTTTTCTATAGAGGAGCTACTACAAAACTGTACACATGTTGTAATATTGTGAGAAAATGAACCAATGGAACATTGTACCTATATGATATTGCTTCCAACAATCCCCCCCTCAATGTCATATTGGTACAAATTGAACTAGATCTGCAAACTTCATAATCTTCAAACTAGTACTCCCGAATTGACCTTCAAACTTTTTTTTCAAAAGTCTTTTTCAAAACTGAATTTGCTGAATATGAACCATAATACCTGAGAAAATATGCAAACTTGCTTGACAACAAATGTAGCAAGTACTAACTCTGAACCTGCTATCTCCTCTCTTCTCAAACCTGAAAACATACAGTAGGATCCACATATTTGCATTTACCTTATAAAGGGTTTCTCAATGTACTTCTGTTGTGTAATGTAGATACACTAAAAAAAATCAGAAACTAAATCTTGGGACTTGTGACTGACAACTCACAACTTAGTGTATTATGAACACTAGCTAGTTCACCTCTGACTGTACTCAAGTCAAGTCAAGTCAACTCATGTCAAGTCATGTCTTCATCCTTGTTCAATCTGTAAATCCTACATACTTCTTTCCTTCAAAATCTGGTATAAACATATATGTGCGCACTTCCGAAACATACCTCTCTGAAATATCAAGCTTCTCTTCAATAGAACTTTGGAACCTTCTCCTGAACAGGAACATCTCAGAGGAAATTTCTCCAGACATTCTCCTTCTTCCTTCTTCTTTCAAAGCTGGAACATAAAGAGAACCTCACAAAGGAAATACAGGAATACCTGAAATAGGAATATCTGTAGGTATGACTCTGCATTCTTTCATATATGGCTGAAAATAAGTCTTCATATTTCATCACCCCCCTCGATGATTTAACACTAGTATCCAGAATTCTTCAAATATATAAGACTTTATGAAATCTGGAATGTCTTCCTTCTTTCAATAAATCTGATCTTTAGTGATCAATACCTGTATCTGAAACAAAATCTCTGAACCCTTTTTATTAGCATTGCATAGTTTCTAATAGCTTCCAGTGTCATTCCTCAGCTTTCCATATTAAAGAATAAGGTTAGCTGATCTATTACTTGATAACAAAAAACCTTATTGAAAGCATTTTAGGATCCATAATCTTCTGCAACATAACAAGTATCTTCTTCTATTTCTCTGCAACACAAATCTAATAGAATTTGAATCTTTGACTTACTTCCTCCAATGCTAAGGACTTTTCAAAGAAAGGGTACATAACTAACTCATAAATACTCAAGATCTTTCATGATCATTCAAGATCATCCAAGATCATACAAAATCATACAAGATCTATGATTTTTCCAACAAAATACCCATGTAGAATCTGCTCTCATCAAACCTTCATGATTGAATGTTTGATTTGTTATAACCTGAATTCTCTAAGTGTCCATGCTTCTCACATAAAGTTGTAAAAGCTTTTCTTTAACCAAATCCTTCTCAAGAATTTGCAACTTCTACTTATAACATAAGTGGAAAAACTTCTCACATTGAGAACTCCAAAAGTTTGCAAGTTGATACTTCATCTTTTAATATTCTTCCCCGGTGAAATGTGACAATACCTACTTGACTTTCTTTGGCTTAACTCCACTTCTCAATCAAGTGATAGGATCTGATGGAACACCTTTTTGAATACAAGCATGTATCCAAAAAACTAGACAATCATAGAACGTAGATTCTCCATCTGACTGGTACATCAAAAATCTAAATTTTCTGAAGTTTTCTGAAAATACGGATTATGAGGTAACCTTTCCAAACACAAAACCTCAACCCAAATCTCCAACATCTTCTATAAATACTTTTCTACCTTAAGAGTTAGATAAAGAAGAAATATACTTCTCTGCAACTTGTCATATGCCAAGTAGCTCTGAATTGACACTCCATAAATTCTTTGAGAGAACATATAATCTGCTTGCTCAAAATCTTCAACATAAGTCATACACATATGAGTCAAAACATATAAGCTGCCTTTCTTTCTCTCAATGCAATTCTTCGTCAAAACCTACTAAAACATGACCAAGTATCATGCAAAACAAGAAAATGCTTCCTCTTTAGACTATCTTCACACAAGATGTTCTCGTAGACTTGTCTTTCGGTGTAGAGGATAAAATAGGAAAAGTATATGGAAAATATATGAGAAAAGGAAGTCTTACTTTCCCTTTGGAATTGTTAGACTTTCTTCTTTTGCATCTTTCTTCCACCTGATGATGATGTATACATCTTCAAACTTCTCTTCCATACCTTTTGTTCTCTTCATCTTGAAGTTGCAAGTACTATTGACTTCTTCAAATGAAATTTTCTCTTCCTCTAGTGTTAAGAGTAAGAGACAAAACAAACGTGGTATATAAATGGAAGTGAACATAGAATCATGTTTTACCATCTCTTCATATCTCTGAATCAAAATTTTGCTTCAAATGTAACTGATATGACTGAATTCACCAACCTTTTGGCTGAATGCTGAATTACCTTTCTAGTTACCTTTATAGATACAAAATGTGAGCAAAAACATCCAAACATCTTACAACACAAGGTTGGCTGAAAACAAAACTGATGCTCTCCACATTTGTCTTCTTAGATGAGCTTTCTTGCCACGAAAGAGATCTCTCAAAAATCTCTAGAAAAACCTCTACATACCTGTTTTGATGTAGCCTTTAACTTTCAAATAATGAAAGTGTATAAAAGCACTCCTTGAATCCTTCAAATCTCTTCATAACTGCTCTTCTAAGATATGATCTGCAAATGATAATCTGATAGTAGAAATTGATACGTGTGATTTGATGTCGATATGATTCCTTCATCTTCTCCAAACCATTGTTCTTCCTTGAATTTGAAGTAGCCTTCTCTTTATGAAGTCTAGGTCTTCAAACAATACTTCTATAAAGTATCTTCATACTCTTCCAAAAGTATTTGACTACTAACAAATCATCAACTTCATACTCCACACTAATAAACATGTGATTGAATTGTCTAATTCTCAAATATTTACGCATCTAGATTAAGTGTGTATGTCAAATGTCAAATGCTAGAAGATGCTCTTAAATCATATGTTGTAAAACTGGAAATCTTGGAAATTGAGAATCTGAGAGCCTGAATGCTCTGATGCCAAAGACCGAAAGATTTGATACCGAATGTTGGAAATTTATTAGGCCCATTACTAATATCACACGTCCAAGCTCCATAGGTCCAGGATCTACAACATAGAATCCAGCAATCTTCCAATATTGACAAAACATGAACATACCACATTTAATCATACAAATGATGAGACAAAGATAAAGAAAGATTAGACAACATGTGCAAAGTGTTACATAAGCCATTGCTTACTCACATTGTCATATATACAAATGTTCAAATTACAATGTGGGAGTCAAAATCTCAACCACTCTATGTGAATAGAAATAGATGGATGAGTGAATGTACAAATGTAACAAACATATTCAGATGTATGGACAGAAATCTGATTATGTATGAGATGTATGATGTGATAGGTTGTAGAAGAGTGTATATGAGTGAGAGAAAGAGGAAGGATCAGTCTAAAACAGATAATCAGGAAACCCTAATCTAAACTTAGGCAACGGAAGACCCTAAGTCAGACACATGTGTGAAAGATCACATACTTACAAAAGTATCAAAGAGTGCTAACAAGATTGCTGTCAGAAATCCTCAAACTCATATAACCATACCTTCTCGAACACCTCATCCAAATATGCATACAACATACATGTACTGATTCTCTTGTACCTATGCCGAATAGGACTCCTCCTGATATGGATGCCACTGCCTCCAAAAACTCCAAGTAGTACCTGTGTGCATAAAGAGATTATGTACCTGAATTCTTAACATAAGGTGCAAATCTTATATTAACCACCATCCAATGTCTTTGAAGTAACCCAAAATATTCATGTAGAAGACAATCTTCAAATACATCATGTGGATGACTGATCCACACCACCAAGCTGCTGCGGGGTAAATCCTCTCCATAAGCAAGAGTGTGAACACACTCTTCTTCTCCAAGAAGAACTCCATAGCTGCTCCTCAACATGCTCCAAGATAGCAACATGGCTGCCCCATGTGCTAAGAAGCACCACCTCTATTGAGGGACCAAGCTCGAAAGCTTGTGTTGAACTAGGTGTAGGATGCAAGACAATGAACCAAGCATGTTCTCTTATAGTAGTTGATTATCTCTTAAAAAACACCATCAAAAGCTATCGCTCCACAAAAGCACGATCTACAAAAAGCTTTCATCGCGATTCGTAAGTGAAGCTTGTCTGCTGCCCGTCTTTTAATAAAGCAAAAGCACAAAAATCAAACTCTTTTCTCGAACGCTGCCGTTGACCATGGGTATTGAACTAGGGTGGGTTCGATAGGAGGATAATGAACTAACCAAGGCGCCCATGCACTTTTTCTATAGAGGAGCTACTACAAAACTGTACACATGCTGTAATATTGTGAACAAATGAACCAGTGGAACATTGTACCTATATGATATTGCTTCCAACATATCTGACAAGTAGGCCACATAATTTTTCATGGAGAAATATTTCCCAAATAATGATTTTAGTCACTTCACACCATTTTCAATACCACTTTCCATTAATCCTACTCCATTTTGTGCAAGTCAAGGAGTCCTTGAGCTTGAGGAGTATTAGGGAGTTAGAGCAAGGCCAAAGGGGGACCTACAATAATTTTTCCAAGAATTAGTGCAGTTCAATGAATAAAAAAATCCTTTTGATTCCCCTAGTTATTTTAATCACTAACTTTGTATTATAAAATTTCCCTAGTTATTTTAATCACTAACTTCATATTTCTGCTTTATTTTGTGCAAGACAAGGAGTCCTCAAACTTAAAGAACTTAGGTAGAATGTACGTACCAAATTTCATATTTTTAAGAAATAATTTGATGCATCAAAAGTGACTTTTGACATAACTTTTAATTATGTTGAACATAAGATGTGAAATCAGTCAAAACTCTCCAAAAAACTATAAAAAGAGCTAGAGAGCTCATTTTTGGAATTATCTAGTATGAGGTCTGAGCATTGTAAGAAGTCTTTTGTAAAAACAAAAACTATGAATAGAAGTGTTTTTCCTTCCATTGTCTCTTCTATTACCTCTTCCTTGTATGTGTCTATGTACACTTAGTGTCTTGATCCATAAATTTGGTTGGAGCCTTCTTAGTTGCTTGAGCTTGAGTTTGAACTCCCTCTACCCTAGGAGTTCTTTTCCACCTATTTTTCCTTTGCCTCTACCTACATAGAAAACTTGGGCTTGTTTTCCCTTTGATTGTGAGGCTCCTTGGATCATCTCCTCGCTCACCATCAATGTGACTAATTGATCAAATTCAAGTAGGGAATCTCTCACATACACTGATATGGTGAAAGCTTTCCAACTTTTATCCTCTCTCAAGCCATTGGGAGTGTGAGAAACAAGATCTTCATCTTCAATTGGGCTCCAAAGTGAAATTAGGGCAATCACAAGCTCCTTAACCTTCAAAATGTACGCATTAATGTTAGTGCTTGATGCTTTCCTAATATTTTTTAGCTCATTCTTGAGTTGAATATTCCTTTCCTTGGATGATGAAGAGTACAATCTCCCCAAGGTCTCCCAAACCTTCTTGGATGTGTCCAGTCTTTTATATTCCTTATCATGCTATAACTTATGTGTTGGAATAGAATGAATCATATCACTCTTCTATCCTTTTATATCCATTCATTAAGTGCCTTGACCTGTCCTTCAAGTGGTGGATCATGTACATGAGTCTTTGGATCTATTGCACTAAGTTATCTTCACAATCCTTTACCCATAAGGTAGTTTTGGGTGAATGATCATGGACATGAGTCTTTGACTTTGTGCCACTCACTAATGCCCACCATCCTTTACCCATAAGGTAGTTGCCTTTCTCTAATGTTTTTATTTGTGCACTATAATCCATCATAATGAGCTCTAAGGGTCTCCTCTAGATTCTCCTCAAGTTTTTGTATGCTTTAGAAGGTGTGGATGTTACCTTTTGATAGCTTCTCCCTTGTTAATGGGGGAAGATTTAGGACCATCTCAGCACTTTTTTCCCTCTTTAACAGGTTTTTTACCCTTCGGCTTGTATATATTCCTATAACCCTAATGGGTTACTTACCTTCGTATATTCAATTGTTAATACATTTAGTATTGTGCATTGTGCTTGTGAGCTGCCGGAAAGGAACTCCTAAAACTCTTAAATTTTGTAATATACCCTGAAAAGTTGCACGCATATGGAAAGGGCATAGGGCAATAGTTGTAACCTTTACAAATTAATGAAAGAAGAGTCGCGTGAAGTAGTGGGTGTGTCGCCGGACTGTTCGTCTAGGCGAGAGCTACAGTGAAGCGCAGCGTTGCAGAAATCCTGTGTAATCTGAGTACTTGTCAGTTTTGTTGATTAAGCTGAATAATTAATTAAGTTTTAATGAAGTATTAAAGATTAACGGGTTAACGTGATACGTGAAGAATTTATACAGTTAATTGCACGGTATTGAAGTGTTCTGTAACATATTCAAACAGTGAACACATTAAAGGTTGTGAAGTAATATACTCTGAATCTGTAGATTTGGGAAAATACAAACAGGACCTCTATTTACAGACCCCTAACCATCCCAAGAACCCAGATTTCAATTTAACTCTAACAGTTAATAAGCTTAACACTAAGTTTAACACTAAGTTTAAAACTGGCGCCGTCTGTGGGAAATGGAGTAGCTAGTTGAAGAAGAAGGTTAAGGTTCGAAGAAGAATCCTTTGATATATGCCAGTAACATGCTCCGGTAAATCATACCCCAAATACCGCAGAGATCAACATCCTTGGGTAGTTCTGAACTTATTAGGAACACCCCCTGGTGGTAGAAGTGCAGGACAATTCAGTTGAATTGCAAAAGGTTCAGTTCAGCCAGACAGCGGCAATTCCGGTGATAGGTCGGTAGCGCACGACGAGAATCCGATGCGTTCCAGTGAGAGTCCAGTCCTTTTTGAAGAAAGTACGGTGATTTTTGGTTGTATTGCGGTGCAGTGCGGAGAGAGCTCTGCCTCATCCGATCAGAATTCGGTCGCTTTTGGTGATAGGTTTGGGTTATGCGATGAGAACGCTTCCGGTGACAGTGCAACCTGGTCCGGTGAGAGTTTGATATTACTTGGTGACAATTCGAAGCTTTTCGGTGAAATTGTGGTGCTGTTCGGTGGAAACTTACTGCGGCCACCATTTTTCGTGCAAGTTTAGCCAATTTCGACACTAAAGTTGAGGAAGGCCTATTAGATTTTGAACTAAGCAATCGGTTCAACGATATCTTAGGACCGAAAAGTGGGCAGGTTGACCATACAATCTAGGAATATCAAGAGATATCTCCCCAAAATTCAGGTAACAACAACAATGCCAACAACAATAGTACCATGAGAGGCTCACAACAACAACAGCAGCAACAATAGCAACAGCAACAACAACAGCAACAACAACAACAACAGATTGTTCACCGAGTCCGGTGCCAGCCGGAGTTACGTTTACAAAATTTTGAGGTTTCCCGGGAGATGATCCCGACGTGCATGTGTGGACATTTGAAATTAATTATGCAGATTTGAATTACCCAGCAGACCCTGCTTATAAAGCCATCGTGTTCCAGTCAACCTTGGTTAATGAAGTTGCTCACTGGTTAACGGAATACGATTTGAACCATTTCCGGCAGTACGATGATGTGAAGGATGCATTTCTGCAACGATTCCGGTTAAAGAAAAACCCAATAGAAATTTTTGATTAGCTACAGAATAATAGGCAGAAGCCACACCAAAATGTATAGGATTATGCCACGCTATTTTGGACTCATTTACGACAGCTACCAGCAGCGCATGCCAATTTACCAGACGACGTTATCACTCAATGGTTCATCAACGGATTAAAGCCTCAATTGAAACATATCATGATCATACGGTGTGTGGGTGGAATGACTTTGGATGCCGTAATCGCGATGGTGTTACAATTAGAAAATAAAGTGGGAGGGTTCACTGAAGATCTAGAGTGGCTAAAAGCATCCAAGCAATCCAACGAGGATCCTTTGAAACAAATTTATTGCACAAAATGCAAAAATCCAGGGCACAGCAGGTCAACATGCGCTCTGAATCAAATGCATTGTGCCATTTGCCATACAACAGACCACACTAGAGACACTTGTTTGTATACTGCAAAGGTATAGAGCAGAGCCACTGTTAATGCCATCATTCAAGAACAAGGGCAACCGGCCATTCATTATGTATCACCACAAATGAGAAATACCCCGTACCAAGGATACAAGAATTATCGAGGAGGACGGTCAACTGAATTTGGGCAAACTCGGTGGAATGCGGGTCCAGCAGGTGAAGGTGCATCTCTTCCACCACCTAAATGTCATTTTTGCGGTGACATAGGGCATATCCGTAGGTACTATAAGGATGTGACTGAGTACGATAAGAAGAAAAAGGAACGACAACACCCAATGGCAAATATGGTGTACATATCAGCCATCGACACTCAAACCGTAGTAGTGCAAACACGTTCAGGAAAGTGATTACAACCAGCTGCAGAGATTTTTGAACCTAGAATTCGTGAACAACAGAAGGTGTTTACTAAAGCAAGTAAGTGGGCAACTCAAGAACCAACTATTTTCCCTGACCCAGTTCTAGTAATGCAGCAAAGCATACAACAGATAGTACTAGAAGGCAGAAACCTAACCCAAAAAGTACTAGAATTCCCACCTGACACTGTACCAAAAATAGCAACAATTGATCTGGTGTGGGATGTCTTATCCAAAGCGTCAATTACACTACCATTGGGACAATTATTGGCTTTAGTCCCTGGTGTACATCAACAATTCCAGCAACAGGTCAGTCCAGGACATTCATGTGCTCCTTCGACAGCCACAATTCAGCCCAAAATTGATCCGACGGTGGATTATACGGTTCCCTTAATTATGGTCTGGTACAAGAATCATAAAATAACACAAGTTCTAATTGATGGAGGTTCTGGTGTAAACATTGTCACGGCAGCACTTTGTCAATGGATGGGATGGACACAAATTGAACCTGTCCAATTTTTTGTGTGAATGGTTGATCAATCATGAGTTCATCCGGTGGGATTAGTACGTGATATTCCTATTAATCTTCAAGGGGCCGTATTTAAAATGGCCTTTGTTGTTCTAGAATTACCCGAATCTAGCCTTGACTATAACCTGCTATTTGGATGCCCATGGCTAAAGAAAGCTAAGGTAGTACAGGACTGGTCAGCACATGAATTAGTTTTTAAAAATAACCACCGGAAATATGTTGTCCCACTAGACGACATGAAGCTTTGCGACTTGCATGCATGACCATATGTAGTCGAACCTGTACACATGCTGGATGGTCTTTCAGATGATGAAGAGGAAGCTTTTCTTAAAGCCAACAAGGATCTGATGGCACTTGGCACTGTGGATTTACAAACAGTGGCTGATAACTAGAGTCCGACAACCTGTACGGTGGTACCACTCACCGGTGAGCACAGATCAAGTACAACATAGACCTTGGATGATACGATGCTCCAACAATTACTCCATTCAAGTGAGGAGATGGATATGCCCCGACAGTTCTACGTACCGGAAGATCATTTGGTTGCCTGCCACTTAGGTGATGAAACCAACCCACGACCAGTAAAAATTAAGATGGGACTATCTGAGACCTTCCAGGAGAACTTGTTGTAGTTGCTATGTGAATTCTCTGATGTATTCGCATGGGATTACCGGGATATGAAGGGGTTAGACCCATGGATTTATCAACACAGGGTGGTGTTGAAACTAGATGCCCGACCTATTAAATAACCAAGATATAGGATGAATCCTAACTATGCGGCCCAGGTTAAAGCAAAATTGGATTGATTGCTGAAGGTTGGGTCTATTGTCCCTATCAAGCATGCGAAGTGGATTTCTCCTATTGTCATAGTTCCTAAGAAGAATAAGCAATTACGGATATGTGTAGACTACCAGAAATTAAATGTAGCTACCGTACCTGATCCATTCCCTCTGCCGTTTTTGGACACAATGCTAGATGATGTGGCAGGACGAGAGATGTACTCCTTTTTAGATGGATATAGTGGTTATAATCAAGTCCGAATGGCGGAACATGACATTCCAAAGGTGGCATTTATAACTAATTGGGGCGTTTATGCGTGTACAGTGATGTGGTTTGGTTTGCGGAATGCTCCAAGTACGTTTCAACGTTGTATGCAGGAAATTTTCTCTCCTTACCTAACCACATTCATGAGAGTTTATTTGGATGATTTCTCTTTATCTGGTGATAATTCGGCACATCTGTACCATTTACGGTGGTGTTTTTCAAAGTGTCGAGAATACCGTTTGTGCCCGAATCTGAATAAATCTGTATTCTCTGTATCCTGTGGCAAGTTGCTAGGGCATAACATCTCCAAACAAGGGATTCAAGTTGATCCAGATAAGGTGAAGGCAATACTGAAGGCACCTGCTCCCAAGACACCCAAAGAAGTGATGCGGTTTTTGGGCCACATATAGTGGCATGGGTGACATCTGCGTTGGCTTGCTCATCTGGCCACACCACTTAATCGATTGATAACCAGTAAACCTCGTCAGTTTGAATGGACCAAAGAGTGCCAACTTTCTTTCGACTAGCTGAAATCATTGTTAACTCGGGCTCCCATTTTACAAGCGCCAAATTGGGAATTTCCCTTTCATGTCTTTGTGGATGCCTCCAACATTGCCATTGGCAGCGTGCTGATGCAACAAATGGATAAATGGTTTCATCGGATACATTATGCAAGTCACAGATTGGCCCCGACAGAGCACAACTATTCAATTACTGAATGAGAATGTCTCGGATTAGTGTATTTGGTGAAGAAATTCTGGCATTATTTACTGGGATGATGCTTCACTTTTCATGTCGATCACGCAGCCTTGGTGTACCTTGTGCGCCAACAACATTTGGGAGGACGGTTAGCCCGATGGGTATTGTTGCTTCAACAGTTTGATTATTCTGTCGTACATCAACTAGACTCAACACACATGCTTGCTGACTTTCTCTCTTGGTTGGATTCCGGTGAACTTCTGGAAGGAGTTGATGATACAACACCCGCTCTTTATGTAGCAGAGACAATACGGGATGATCAGTAGGAATTGCGGGTACCTTCCTCTTACTATGATACCTTACTTCTGTTCTTGACTAGTGGATGTCTGCCTGCTACAACCTCTTCAGCTGCCCGATGAAGACTAGCCATGTATATTCGATGATTTCAGCTAATTGTAGGGCAGTTATATTACATGGACCACTCGGGCATGTTACTAAGATGTGTTCCCCCACATGAAATTGCTTCAGTAATTACAATGGCCCATTCTGCCCCAACCGGAGGACATTTTGCGGTTGACCTGACATAGCAGAAGATTCTGGAGAGTGGATTATGGTGGCCTACGATGTACCATGATGTAATCTAGTATCTGCGGCAGTGTGATGTGTGTCAGCATTCTGGTCAACCGTGTCTCCTCTATTCCACAAATCTATTTCTGTATGTTTTTTAGTTTTTGTACTCTTTCTGTACACGTGTCTGTAACATCCCTCAATAACGGTACTAGAGCCTACATGTGTCACTATAGAGGGATTGTGAAACTGTTCATTTTTGCATTATGATCACCTCTTCAAAGTCTAACTCTCACTGTCTAGTTTGGATGCCTATCCCTATCCCTATCCCTATCCCTATCTGTGTTCCGATTTCAATTTTGTTTTCTAGCTTTGGTTTTAATTTCTATTTTTATTCCTATTTCAATTTCACTTCATGTTCCTAAACTTGAAACCATAGTTTACACGTAGTTTATCCCTTAAATTTTTGCCTATAATTTACTCCATTTACAACTACATTTACCCCTTTGGTAAGCGTCAACTAATGCATAGAACTTTGAAATAAATTTGGCATATTTGGCTTCCCTGGCACCCATGGCTCTCTTGGCAGTCATTGGCTACACACGAGCACTCTTTAATTTAAGATTCTCAATAAGGAGTCTCTCATCTACAAAGGGGGGCTTTTAAACCCACAACCTCACATAAGTCAAGCGCTTTACCACTACACTATTCACTTGTGTTGTCATTTTAGTTTTGAGATACAATCATTTTTCTACATCGAGGTTTTTAGTTAGTGGCCATGGCTAAAAGCAATGATGTATTCCATATGTTGGTTGTTGAGGATAGATTCAATGGTACTAATTACCCATTGTGGGCATATATGATGTGTCATGTATTGGTAGCAAAATGACTGTGGAATATTGTGCATGGTGTTGAAAAACATCCTATTATACCCCCAAATATAGTTATTGAAGTTCATGTAGATGGAATTGAAGATTATGATCTTCAAATTCCTATTCGTGTTATAGTTCCTACTAATGACCTATTGCACATCAACTTCATTCTGAATAGAGATGCTTAACCACATGCATTGATAGCTTTTTCTATCACACATGCCATTATCCCTCACATTTGATCTTGGAAAACAATAGAGGATGCTTCGGACATTTACCACTTTATATTAGGCAAAAAATGAGTCTTTCGTTCCTTACCTCCAAAAATAGTTGGAGAATGAGCATATGAATGAAGGAGATTCTATGGACTGTTTTTTGATAGAGATCAAAGATTTGAAGGAGCTTTCTATTGATGAAGTCTTGGTAGATAGCTCACTTCTACAAACTATTATTAATGATCTCCTAGATTTATATTAGAGTTTTACTTCTACTCTTTGATTGATGATGAAAGGAAACCCAAATGCCTTAACATTTGAGAAGTTAGTCTTTGTTTTGTTGCAAGAGGATCAATCCAAGCAGAACAGGTCCATTATGCATGTTGCAGATGAAGCTTTCCTAGCTAGTCAAAAAGGAAAAGATAATGGAGCTCATCTACTAGTAAGTAGAAATATTCTAATGCTACGCAATCAAAGAAGGAAGACAAAGATGAGAAGAAAATAGAAATCACAGCCAGTTTTGCCAATACTATAAGGGAAATGATCATGTCATTCAAAGCTTCCAAAAAGTGACTGCAAAGGAGGCAAGGAAGAAAGAGGCCAGAATGATTGTTGCAGAGGCCTCTGCCATGCATATAAGGTGCTTTATGAGGAGAAGATCTACTAGGAATTAAGTCTATACTATGGTCAAAGGATCCTTAAGACGATGGTAGTTTAGAAGGATAACCAGACATAGAACAATCTTATAAGCACTCATAAAAGGAATATGTGACAAAAATGATGAATGAATTGTAACCTTTCCTAAATGCATATTTTACTTGAGTATGAATAGCCAATGGAAATGGTTGGTATTCATGCCTTGTAGACAAAGAAATGAAATGAAATTTATTCAAAATTATATGCATATGATAGTCAATACATGAAATATAATGATGATGATAAAAGGGAATACCAAGTATAACATCGTAATATTATAAAGAGGCAATTAAAAATGTTTGTGCCTCTACATATGAACCTACACAAATCATAATTTCATGCAATTCTCTTGTTACATTATATAGACTTCCTTGAAATGCAGCCTTAAATTTATACAAGGAAGGAAAACCTTTAATTTGAAATCCTCTACTAAAATATGTGAAAAAAATCATGAAAGCTACAATTGCCATGCAAAATATTTACCATTTCGATATGTTGGAGTTGGGGTCTATGGAAGCACACAAACAACACAAAGACGAAGAAGAAGCTTGAAGCACAACACAACACTTCATAAATTACCAAGTGAATGAAGTATTTCAACAACGATGCACCACGATCTGCTCTCCTTCTTGAGAGCTCTAGGATGATATCCTCGGAGTGAAAACTGAGCTCCAACCACCGCACATGGTACTCTACTTAGAGGTTGTAGAATATGTATAAAAACATAGTACACAAGGAGCACGAACATAGACTTCTTAGATGTTACAAATGTGGTCGAACTTATAGTCTATGGCTGACCAAAACACTATATGTTTTATTAAAGAACATATACAAAAGTGTCTAATGGCCATTGGGCCTTTCACATGGACACTAACGGTAACAATCTCCTACTAAAGGCCAATATAGCCAAAGTAAATATGGGAGAAAAATGAAGAATGATAAATAATACGTGAGCGTAAGTATACAAACTTTGCCTCCCCCCTGATGGGCATGTTACACAGTATACAAGTAACTGTGTAAGTTCATGAATCAAGTAACCCGTGAAAACAATGTCAAAAGCTATCCTATGGTAGAGCTTTAGTCAAAGCATCTACAACATTATCTCAATTATGTGCTTTGTCTTTGCATGATAGACCACATTCTTAGCCAAATCAATGGCACTCTGACTATCACTGAGTAAACGAGGTACATGCTGAGGTAGACCCATATCACAAGCAAGACGAGAAAGTCACAATGCTCCCTTACATGCCTCACATGCTACAACATACTCTACTTCTGTGGTGAAAACAACTATACATTCTTAAAGACATGGTCTAAAAGAGATAGCACCTCCAACAAAATGAAAAATGTACCCTGATGTAGACTTACGATTGTGTACTCAACAATCATAGTTAGAATCTGTGTATGCTCTCCCTCTACCTAAGTATAGATACTTTTCCTTAGTGCCACTCAGATACATCAAAATCATTTTGATTGCTTCCAACGTTTCTTGCTAGGATTAGACATATATCTGCTCACAACTCCCACTGCAAATGCAATGTCTACTCTTATAGCTACCATAGCACACATGAGACTACCAACATTAAAATGATAAGGAATTTTGTTCATGAATTATTTTTCCTCATATAATTTGGGAAATCGTCCTTGCTCAATTTCATATATGTGGTTAAAGGTGTACTCAATGCCTTTCCACTCTGCATATTGAACCTATGAAGTAATTTGCATATGTACTCACTTTGAGACAAATATGTGCATCTTTTACTCCTATCACGAGTAATGTGCATGCCAAGGATATGTTTGGCATCCCCCAAATCCTTCATATCAAATGTCTGACTCAACTTCTTTTTGAGAATGGACAAGTCATAAGAGGACTTCCCATAATTCAACATATCATTGACATAAAGTATCAAGCATATCAAGCTGCCATCTGAGCATCTCTTTGTGTAGAGACAATGATCCTCATTGTGTTGAGAATAGCCTTGAGACTTCATAAAAGCATCAAACTTTTGGTACCATTGTCTAGGGGACTGTTTACGTCCATATAAGCTCTTCTTGAGCTTACAAACTAGACTTTATTTGTCAAGAACTACATAACCCTCTAGTTGTTCCATATAGATCTCATTTGCAAGATGTCATTTGTAAGATCTCCATGCAAGAAAGCAGTTTCACATCCACTTGGACTAGCTCTAAGTTCTCCATTGCAACAAATCCAAGCAACATGCACAGGGTAGTCATTTTGACCACTCTAGAGAAGGTTTCTTCAAAATAAACACCATGTTGTTGCTTAAAACCCTTTGCAACAAGGTGTGCTTTATATTGGAGGAAGACTATGTAATGTGAATAAAATCTTATATACCCATTTACATGGTAAAGCTTTCCTACCCTTTGGCAAAGTTACTAAATCTCATGTACCATTATTATGAATAGAATCCAAATCACTCTTCATGGCATGCTCCCACGACATGATCCATTGTCTACATAGCCTCTTTGTAGCAAGAAGGCTCACTAGCATCTGTTGGGATAACAAAATCCAAACCTAGAACATATCTATCAGGTGGATGTGAGATAGGTGTAGAGCATCTCAATGGTTGTTGAATAGGAACATTTGCAGACTAATATGATTGGACATTCTCTTGGACACCCCTATGTGTAGCATTTTTATGCATGCTAATTGGAGGACTAGTATCCTCAAATACCACTCTTCTCACTTCAACCTCCTAAATGGGTTGTTTATGAATTTTAGACTCATTAAAGATGACATCACTACTTCTGATTACTAATCGTGTTTCACGATCCCATAAGTGATATCCAAATTTTCCTTCTTGACCATATCCAAGAAAAATGCATTTCTTTGACTTATGGTCCAACTTTTGTCTAAGATTCTTGGGTATATGAACATATACTTCACACCCAAAAACTCGAAGATGATCATAATATGGTGGCTTCCCTGTCCATAGCTCTTGTGCCACTTTCAAACCTTTGGCAATACTAGGTGAAAGGTTAATTACGTGAACTGAAGTCAATAGTGCTTCTACCCAAAAGCCCTTGTGAAAGATTTGCATGATGCAGCATTGAAACTTGATGGTGGTTATCTTCGCTCTGATACCACTGATGATGGTTGACACCCGCCAAAGGCCCGACCCTTGTCAAGCGTGCAGAATTCGCCGCGCCACCGAAAATGGCTAAGCTAGCGTGATATTAGAACACCTCTATAATCAGCAGTAACTTAGCAAAGTTTCTGTCACTCAAACATGTAAGACTGCGTTTGGATTTACTGAAAAATTCCACTGGAACTTCACCGGACTGTCACCGTAATTATACCAAAATCTTACCAGAATCAACCGCAATTCTATTTGTAATCACTTCAAGTGAATTTACAAGATGTAAGGAAGCGATGCGTGAACTTTCTTTACTGAATGAACTCTTTCTGAAGGTTAAAGAAAAACTTCTCCGTTTCAGAATGTCTCTTTCTAGTTAGACTTTGTACTGTGTGTACATATTCATTCTACCGAAATCTTTGACGAACTGATAGTAGAGATGTCTAGCTATAAGATAAGCTATCTCTCATACAAAACCTTAATTTATTCTGCAAGATATACTTCGTTGTTCTACCGGAAAACACGTTTACTGAGAAAAAATGTAACTGACCAAAAAATACGTTTACAGAGAAAATACCGGGAAACACGTTTACTGAACGAACTGTAACTATTAACAAACTTTATACCGTAACACGAAAATACTGAGGTTTCTTCACATACAAAGAATGCACACAAACTTCCACATGAACATGTGTTTTCTATTAGAGAAGATGTGTACAAACTAGCTTGGCCTCTTCTTGCTCAAGCTACAGAAACTCTCATATATTGAGTAGTTTCGTAATACCATCTCTCTCATATGAATACCTGACATTTCAGGTTTCTATTATTCATCTTTACATACGCGATCTCTCGCGTCTTCCAAAACTATTCTTGATCTCTATATGCACTCTATTTCAAACTGCGTGCTCTTCTCATGCACGTTCTTGCTCACACTCCCTCTCGCTTCTTATGCACGTTCTCTCTTTATATACAGTTTGATTCGGTGTAACAAACTCTAACAAACTCTGATTCTGGAAGATTGTGAGCTGTACATTGCGATCGTGTATTTGACCCTTTACTAAGGCTTTGATTTTCTTGATACTTTGATTCTGCTTTTCGTTATCTTTCTTTGTCTGTACGTCAAATTCGTTAGTGATTCTTCAACAGCTCCCCCTCAATCACTAATTTGACTCTTCCTGTCCTTCATATATTTTCCTTTCTTTTATACCTGCCATTTCTTTGAATCTGCTTGTCTTTGTTCCATCCAAGCTTTTTGTCAAAATATCTGCAATCTGATCTTCTTGTCGGAGTGTATACAATTTCTAGCTCCTTCTCCATTACCTTTTCCCTCAGGAAATGATACTGAATTTCTATGTGCTTTGTTCTTGCATGAAATACTGGATTTGCTGCAAGATATAACGAGCTCATATTATCTCCATGTATGATAGGTGTACCTTGATCAATACCCATGCTTTTGAACAAGGTCAACATCCATATCACTTCTTTGGCTGCTTCTACAAGTCCTTTATATTCGGCTTCTATTGACGATAAAGCCACTGTGTTGTTTCTTCGAACACCAGCTCACTAGCTTATCTCCTAGGTATATCATATACCCATGTGTTGATCTTCTGTCATCTTCACTTCCTGCCCAGTCTGAATCACTGAATGCTCTCAGCTTTATATCTGACGTAAAAGGATAATATAATCCCTCCTTTATAGTTCTTTTGATATATCTAAGAACTCTCTGTCCTGCAACCCAATGTTGATCTTTCGGACAATGCATGAACTGTGAGAGAATTCCCACTGCATAGCTAAGATCCGGTCTTGTTAGCGTAGCGTAAATTAGACTTCCCACTAACAATTGATACTTTCTCATATCTTTAAACTCTGCTCCACTATATTTGCTGAGTTTATGATTTACTTCAAGCGGTGTTGAAGCTTCTCTGCAATTCTCCATATTAAACTTCTTCAGTAAGTTTAGGAGATACCTTTCTTGCGAAACATATACACCATGATCTGTGTATGTGATTTCCATTCCAAGAAAGTATGATAACTTTCCTAGATCACTGATATGAAATTCCTTTTCAAGTAATCTCTTTACTTCTTTAATTCCTTCATATGAGGTACCTCTGATTATAATGTCATCTACATAAATGCAAATGTAGATCATACCTTCTTCTGTTCTTTTGATGAGTAGACTTGCATCTACCTTCGAACTTTGGTATCCAAGTTCATTGAGATATTTCACGAGCCTGTAATTCCAAGCTCTTGGAGCTTGCTTCAGTCTGTAAAGTGCTTTTCTTAATCTGCAAACAAAATTTGGGTATCTGGAACTTACAAACCCTTCAGGCTATTCCATATAGACTTCATCTGATATATATCCATTCACAAATGCGTTCTTTATATCTAGCTGACTTAGCTTCCATCCTTTTGATGCTACTATAGCAATCACTGTCCTTATGGTTGACATCTTTGCCACCGGACTAAATGTCTCATCGTAATCTATGCCATGCGTCTGAGCATAGCCCTTGACCACCAGTCTAGCTTTGTGTCTGGCTATCCTTCCATCTGCAAGTTTCTTGACTTTGAAAACCCATTTATTTCCAATTACCTTTTTACCATTTGGTTTAGGAACAAGTTCCCAAGTCTTGTTCTCCTCTAGTGCACTGAACTCTTCTTCCATTGCTTCTTCCCATTGCTTCTTGCCTTTAGCTTCATCATAGTTCTGAGGTTCTTCATCATCTTTGACCATATATGCGTAATTCTTCTGAATTATGTACGAAGTATCATAAGAATACCTTTCTGGTTGTCTTCTAATCCTGCTTGAACTTCTTGGTTCACATTCTTTGTAAGTGTCTGAATACACTTCTTCATCTTCGTTTCTCATACCTGATTCGATCCTAGACGTACTTGCCTGCATATGATCTTCATCTCTATTCACATGCACAATTGATTTCCCTTTTTCTTTTCTTCTTATCTCTTCTTCGAATTCTTTGGTTGTATGACTTTGATATGTATACCAACTCTTCTGTTCATCAAATGTAACATCTCTGGAAACAGTAAACTCTTTGGTTAGAGGACTCCATAACCTATAACCCATCTGCTTTTCATCATATCCGACGAACACATATTTCTCTGCTTTTGGTTCAAGCTTATGTCTGAGTTGTGATGGTACATAAGCATAAGCTACTGATCCAAACACTTTGCAATGATCAAGTGTTGACTTCTTTCCCCACCAAGCTTCATAAGGGGTCATTCCATCTAAAGCTGTACATGGTAATCTGTTTACCAAGTATGTAGCTCTGTTTACAGCTTAAGCCCAAAGATAATTTGGACAATCCTTTTCCTTTAGCATAGCTCGTGCAAACTCAACTAGAGTTTGGTTCCTTATTTCTGCTACACCATTTTGTTGTGGTGTATACCTGCAGGTTATTTCTCTCTTGATACTTGCATTCCAAAGATAATCATTGACCTCTCGGGAGAAATATTCTCCCCCTCCATCAAACCTCAGTCTCTTAAGCTTTCGACTTGTGAGTCTTTCAACATATGCATGAAAATGCATGAAAGCTCCAAACACTTCTGATTTCTCTTCCAAAACATAAAGAGTTATCCATCTTGTTGCATCATCAATGAAAAGAACATAATACCTCGATCCGCTGATAGATCCTTCTTTTGTTGGTCCCCATACATCTGTATGAATGAGTTCAAGTACTCCGTCATGTTTGAATCCTTTCTTCTGGAACGGTAACCTGTGGGCTTTTCCCATCTGACATGCTTCGCACTTATGAACCATATGTTGGTTCTGTACATTCGGTAATCCCAGTACTGACTGATTGGAAATCATAGCTTTAATTCCTTTTTCATTAAAGTGACCTAATCTCTTATGCCAGAGATCAAGTTCTGTAATCACCTTCTCACCATGTGTGAGCAACGCTTGACCAATGTTCCCTTGTACTCTTAAAGTAAAGAGTCTACCTTCTTTCTTACCAGAGACAATGTGATGATATCCATTCTCGGGATCTTCTAGAAATACTCCTTCATTTGTAAATCTGACCTGAAAACCTTTCTCAACTATCTGTCCCACACTAATCAAATTTTTAGGTATTGTCGGAACATACAAAACATTGGTTAGCAAATCTGCTCCACTCTTACAGTTCACTATTCCAATAGAATTTACACTATGTCTCGTATTGTCACTTGTTTGAGCAATATGACTGGAACTACCTTTTTCCAATTCTGACATCAGTTCTATATTTCCTGACAGATGATTAGAACATCCAGAGTCAATGTAAAATACCTTTAGATCTTCGTTATCTGATGTGCTGATTGAGTTCATCATCAATGATGTACGAATTTCATTCTGTGTGTCATTTGCATAGTTGTTGTAGGTGGTGTTGTAGGATTGATTCTCTCCCCAACTTCTTGCTCGACCTCTACCATAGCTTCCTCTTTGATTCTGTCTACCTCTTTGAAAGTTATTCTGATACCGCTTCTGCCTCTGCTATTACTGTTCTGATTTTGATTTGATCCTTGTTGATTGTGCCAACAATCATGAGCCAGATGATTACTTAATCCACAAATCCAGCATGCCTTCTTGTTGATATTCTGACTACTTCTTCCTTTTCCAAAACCTCTTGCTCTTCCTCTGCCGGTGCCTTTACCTCTTGCATAATAAGCTTGAGAACTCGACTCTTCTTCGTCTTTTGACTTACCTTTGTCTCCTTTCTTCTTGTTCTTCATGTACATTGCAGAACTTTGTCCTTTATCTGCATCTCCTTTCAGGTCTTGCTCATATGTGAGCATCAAACCAAGCAACTGATTTAAATCTGGTATAAAATGATTTAAAGAAAGTTCAGTTGAGAGTACGAAAGGTTTCCACCTTTCATCTCCTCTCAAACCTGTTAGCAGTTACGCTATTAATCTGTGATCTTCGACATTTTCATTTATGGATCCAAGACTATCTGCTAGATCCTTCATCTTAGTAACGTAGTCACTAATGCTTTGACTCGACTTCTTTTTGAACATTGTGAATTCAGACCATAAGCTAGCCTTCCTAGCTTTCGTAGTATTTTGGAAATGATCTTCCAACACACTCCATATGTCCTCCGCTTTCTCCAAACCTCTAATGTGCGGTAGTAAATGATCTGTAACGGTATTATAAATGTAGGCTCTTGCCATTGCATCTCTCTTCTGCCACAGCTTCAAGGCTTCTAATTCTTCTTTTTCTGGTTGACTATCATCTTCAAAAGTCGGCTTCTTTTCTTCTCCGGTCACATACATCATTAAGTCCTTACTCATAAGTAAGGCTTCCATGCGCATTACCCATGCGGGATAATTATCTCTGTCCAATTTGTCAATTGAAACATGATCTGCCATAATCTTCTTGTTTCTGTTACTTTCGGTGAGTGAAACGTTAAAAAAGGTTTTACCTTTTACAAACCTTTACCCTTGAGAATGACTTCGGAATACTTCTTGATATCGTTAGTTAGCTTTCACCTTCCTTTATGAGAACTCTTCAAATTCTCTTCCCGTTTCTTCTTCTGAGAAACTTTTTCGTTCTGCAGAATCTTTTCTTTCTGGTACCACTTCTTGGATCTCACAGCTCTGATACCAATGATGGTGGTTATCTTCGCTCTGATACCACTGATGATGGTCGACACGCAGCAAAGGCCCGACCCTTGTCAAGCGTGCGGAATTCGCCACGCCGCCAAAAATGGCTAAGCTAGCGTGATATTAGAACACCTCTATAATCAGCAGTAACTTAGCAAAGTTTCTGTCACTCAAACATGTAAGACTGCGTTTGGATTTACTGAAAAATTCCACTGGAACTTCACCGGACTGTCACCAGACTGTCACCGTAATTATACCGGAATCTTACCGTAATCAACCGCAATTCTATTTGTAATCACTTCAAGTGAATATACAAGATGTAAGAAAGCGATGCGTGAACTTTCTTTACTGAATGAACTCTTTCTGAAGTTTAAAGAAAAACTTCTCCGGTTCAGAATGTCTCTTTCCCATTAGACTTTGTACTGTGTGTACATATTCATTCTACCGAAATCTTTGACGAACTGATAGTACAGATGTCTAGCTATAAGATAAGCTATCTCTCATACAAAACCTTAATTTATTCTACGAGATATACTTCGTTGTTCTACCGGAAAACATGTTTACTAAGAAAAACTGTAACTGACCGAAAAATACGTTTACAGAGAAAATACCAGGAAACACGTTTATTGAACCAACTGTAACTGTTAACAAACTTTATACCATAACACGAAAATACTCAGGTTTCTTCACATACGAAGAATGTGCGCAAACTTCCACATGAACATGTGTTTTCTATTAGAGAAGATGTGAACAAACTAGCTTGGCCTCTTCTTCCTCAAGCTACAGAAAATCTCCTATATTGAGTAGTTTTGTAATACCATCTCTCTCAGATGAATACCTGACATTTCAGGTTTCTGTTATTCATCTTTACATACGTGATCTCTGGCGTCTTCAAAAACTATTCTTGATCTCTATATGCGCTCTATTTCAAACTGCGCGCTCTTCTCACGCACGTTCTTGCTCGCACTCCCTCTCGCTTCTTATGCACGTTCTCTCTTTATATACAGTTTGATTCGGTGTAACAAACTCTGATTCTGGAAGATTATGCGCTGTACATTGTGATCGTGAATTTAACCCTTCACTAAGGCTTTGATTTTCTGGATACTTTGATTCTACTTTTCGTTATCTTTCTTTGTCTGTACGTCAAATTCGTGAGTGATTCTTCAACAAAACTAATCTATCCTAAATAGTTCTATTCATTCTTTCAACTACACCATTCTATATTGGGGTATAAGGAGTTTTAAGATCTCTTTGAATTCCTCTATATTGACAAAAAAGGCTGAATTCATGTGAGGTATACTCACCCCCATTATCTGAACATAAAGCCTTCAGCTTAGTTCCTTTTTCAGACTCAACTGAAGCAAGCCAATTTTTGAAAGTGGGGAATACCTCATCCTTTGCTTTGATAGGATACACCCAGACTTTTCTAGTAGCATCATCTATGAAACTAACAAAATAAAGAGAACCCCCTAATGACCTTGTGGGCATAGGACCACACACATCTGTATGAATGAGATCTAAAGGTTGAATTGAAGAGTCAATGTGCATTTTGTGCACATTCTTAGACAAGTGTTCTTTATGTGGTACAAATGAAGGATAAACTGAGCCAAATTTTCTTCCTTTTGCAATAACCATATTGCCCTTTAATATGCAAAAGGACTAAGCATAGAAGACCACCTTCTAAGCAAGGTAATCAAGTTTACCAACTAACATCAAACTCTCTGATAATTGAGGTACATGGCATACATTATGCATAGTGAATTTTGAACTATCAATGAACTGCACAACCACATCTCCAATCCCCACAATGTCACACTCATTTGAGTCACCAAGTTTCACGGTACCAAGAGACTTTGCTACATAATTAGAGAACTATTCTCTATGTGGTGTCACATGGAAAGAGGCACCAGAATCTAGCAGCCACGTGTGGGAAATAGAATCTGCCATAAGAGGGTCAGTTGGCATAGTACTATCAAGTGTCGACACTTCAGCATCATCAGAAACAACATTAATTTCTTCAATCTTCATTGTTGAAGTAGATGGTGCGGGTAGCTGTTTAACATGCCCATCGACATTCTGTCCTTTGCCTTTAGCATTCTTTAATGCATAACAATATTTTTTCATGTGTTCTTTCTTATGACAATAATGGCATTCGATATCCCTCTTCCTTGATTTACTTCTAATCTTATTACATTGACCATTCTTTTCTTTGTTCTTGCTCCTGCCATGTTCCTGATTCTTTCCTTGGTAAGAATCATGAACATTATATGCAACTCCACCTTGAGTGCTGTGGAGAATGAGTTCTCCTATGTGCAATAAAAATGTGTAGTGAACCCTTGTGTGTCCAACACTTGGACAAAAATTTGCACCTTAGATGACTTGCTGATCTCAATACAAAACTCAAATGGACCTGTGCTTGTCCACACAAGAACGCTGAAGAAGTGAACTTCATTCTCAAACTAATAACTCCCTAAATATATATCCTTTGAGGAAGATATTTGGGACAAAGAATATAGACACAAATATCTTTCCAATAAGCTAAAACTCAAGTAATTTGGATGCATTTTGATTAGGAAACTGAACTAAGCAAAATAGACCACCTGCACACACAAGTATACTAAAAAAATGGACTTCACTCTCTAATAGATATCTCATAGAATATAAATTCCTTTGAATGAGATATTTGCAAAATAGAAATTACATGCAAAGAGATTTCAAACAAGCTAAAAACCAAGCAATTTGGATATGTGTTGGTCGAGAAAGTTAACCAACCAAAATAGACTACCTCTCTACATAGGTATGCTGAAAAATTGGAATTCACTCTTTAAGTGCTATCTCACATAATATATAAGCTTTGAAGAATATATTTGTGATAGAGAACGTTCACAAGATAAGCTTCCTAATGAGTGTTTGAATGCAAGAAACGGTTAGATATACACTGAGATACGAGCTTCACAACAGAGCTATGTACAAAATGACATGCGGCTGAGAGGAGTCTATGGGAAGACAAAATGTCAAAATGACCAGATCTGACTATTGGGAGCTCTTTCCTCTTTCTCTTCTTGTTTAGAACATGCTCCCACTCCACTTTTATAACCAATGAGCATGTGAAGAAGTTTGTGCCTCCTTCTTAACTCACCACTTTCATTTGATTGCCTAGTACATGCCACTTACTACAAGGTAGAGATTGTATCTTTTACTTATCATGAATTTTGACTAGACATTTTTCCTTTTTCTTCTTTTCTCTTCTTTTCCTTTATCTTTGTATTTGGTAAATTTATCCAAGCATAGCTCATGGGAAAATGATCTTGTACATTTATCTTCAACACTCCCTCTCAAGCTCATTTGGGAGCAGGGCCCATCCCCGCATTTCTATGGCAGGCCTTTTTTTTGCATTCCTAGGCCATTGCATGCATTTTGGGCAACCCAAATTACAAGAAATAATGGAAAAAGATTGATTAAACTGTGCAAAAAGTTATGAGATTGTCAAACATAAAGATATAATAGATTGAATGCCCAGGGAAATTGGAAAAACAAGAATTGGTATTATAAAGTTTTTACAATTGGCTCTTGGCCTTGAGCCTCTCCACTACATTCTTTCTTCTCTGAAAAGATAGTGGCAATTGGTAAGTCAAAACTGATTGGGATATTAACTGAGGGTCTGTCAATCCAAGACCTAAAGCTATTCCTATTTGACCTAATATTTTTCCTCTAAAATTAACTCCTAGGGTAATAAGGGCAAGGGACTTCCTAACTAGAAATATACAATTGGTCCCTTGCATTATTGTAGATAGGCACAAAACTTTGCTCAAGGCCTTCAGACACCAAGTCATGAAGTGTCCTTGAGGGGAAAAGTCCTTGTGGATTATGACAAAATCTTTCTTTGGCAATTTTCCAATGTATTGTGTTTAGCCTTGTAGCCCAAGGGAAAAAGCCTATACACAATGATATTTTGGTCAAACCTTCTGATGCTAAGTCACCATTTGATCGTCCCAAATCCACAATTTCGATCTGATGTACCGCGGGAAAATATGGGCAAATACCTGCACTAAGGGGCCTTCAACTCCAGTGGTTACCTTTTAGCAAACTCTCTTCTCTCACTCTACATACCTATGCTTTCACACACTCTCATGCACTCTTACTTCCCCTTTCCCTCTGTTCCTTTCCATTCTCCTCTTACACACATGCACACACCAACACTTATACACCCTCTCACACGTTGGTTGGGTTCAAGCGCGCTTAGGGGCGCACACTGAGTGCCAAGAAAGTGACCTTAACTCTCTAACACAGTACTATTGGAAAAACAGTGGTGACTAGGGATTTTGCCTTAAGTTTGGATTTTTGCGTATTTTCACCTTTTCTTCATGAACATTAGACCTCACTTTCATAGATGAATAAAGCTTGCATATGAAATGAGGAAACAGATGCACTCTTAAAATCTAGAAAAACCACTCATTTACTTGAAGTTTTGTTTTGAAGAAAGCATTGGAGCATAATTCAATCGTTTAATAAGTCCTTCTTTTGTTTAGGTTCAAGGCATAACCTTCCTCGTGTCTTGCTAAATTGGTCTGTACGCTTTGATTTCCACTACTATCTCTATAAGAGTTTGGTCACAAGCATGCTTCTTTGTCAATAAGTGTCACATCGACATGAAAAATAATTCACGCTCTCTATTACTCAAGAGGCGTCTGGTTCAAACTTCATTAAAGTTCGCAATTCCACAACATAAAAATCGACAAAGGATTACTCCTTTAACTGTGTTAGTTGAGGTCAAGCCACATTAAACACTTCCTTAGCGTTGTACAGAACTATCAATCTTTCCAATCATATTCCATATTACTTTCCTGGTAAATGATATGGTTTTTGTCTTCACATATAACTTTTATTGATGTTGAACACGTAAGTGCAGCTCGCAAATACAAACAAATATGTACATACGCTCATTCTTGTATTTATAGCAAAGTTTTATTTAACAAACACACGTAAAGGTTCCTGAATTGACGACGCTAAACACACTGAATCTAATCAATGGTACTTAAAAGCTCATTAACACAACAGTTCTAATTCTCATAAATTCCATGGAAGAAACAGTCGTTCAACATTATTTTCAAGTCCTGCCGGAAGGTATGTATGTATATTTTAGTGCTAAAAAAATGAAAAGTTTTGTCAAAACCTATGCAGTAAAAATACCTCTACTGTATTTTTTTTTAAACTTATAAATTCATCTTCTGTATTAAGTCGCGCTAAAGAAAACCAGAACTATTTTCCATTGCGTTATGTAGAAATAGCCTACATCTGTAGAATTCAACGTTCTTAGATTCTGGTCATTTCAATCAGTGCTCTTGTCAGTAACACACAGAACAAATCTAAACCAGATGTGTCATAGAAAAACAATGACTATGTCATGTTAAATCGAAGAGAAAGATGCGATTGAAAAGCGATGGCAATGAAAGCAACAATGAAATGTGCAGAAAAACTTACAGAAAAATCTCCTTCATTGATTCATTAATTGCTTCTTCTTCTAATCGGCAGACATAGCATGCAAGGAGCTTTCATTGACGTAGACAGAGGGCCAAGGACTTCATCTGTTAGACCTCTCCATGTTGAAATCTGTTTGCAGAGTCAAAGTGGCCACCTGAGCGTGACTCACGTATGATTCCTTATTTCCAGTACAACACAGACATGCAACAACTTCCTTGAAGATCTCTGCAGCTACTTCGCCCAAGATCTCTCTAGCAGCTTCACAGAAGATAACAGAATATATTTTTCCTTTTCTTCCCCGTTGGACGCGCTCTCCTCCTGCCCTCATGAACTGATAGACGACCTCCTTCAAAATCTTGTGCCCCTCCTTAGATCTCCACGACTCCAAAGTCCTTCTATTCCCCTCTTTGGCTCAGCCGACGAAAAAAAACAAAACCTTTCGCTTAGGGTATATGCCCTTGGCCAAGAACAGAGCACGAATAGATAAGATGCCCAGCAGCCACAAACCCATCATTTATGCATATTTTTTTTAAAGGGGCCTTTCCCTCGATTCCTGACTCCACACCTCCGTAAGATTTTCCACCTTTCATTCCTCTGCTCCAGCTGCCACAAAAAATCAACTGTCCTCTTCGATTATCCACCTACAAAAGAAAGGTCCTCCACACCTTGTTCTGGTTATCACCAAAAGCTCCTCTTGTGTCACCAAGGAGTTCCCAGGCCTCATGTTCTGCTTCAAAGCATCCAATTTTAATGCGACATTGAATGCTGAAAGCTCCTGCAAACTTGGCATCAGTAACTCCATTCAAATGCACCATAGGAGGGGCTCTGCACACTCCAAATACTTCTCATCAATCGTCACTTCCACTCTTCAAGTACCTGAAATCAAACATATTTTCTTGCCAAATAGAACCACATTAGTGCATAAAAACCAACCATTTTGTGAGCTAACATACTTCCCTCTTCTTATTTGTGAAGTCATCCTCGACGAGCCACTCCTTGCTGCAATATAATCCAAACAACCATGAACAGGTCAATTTACAATTGGTTCGCATACCTTTTCATCGAGCCGTCACTTCCACTGAACCTGCACTCATTGAAGCTATTAGTGCTCAAAAAATCACTCACGAATACATACAAATCAGTCACTTCCAAATGATCCAAGAACATGCACATATATGCAACTCCCATTCCATCATGCATCAAATTTCTCATGTATTCCATTATGACAATAGTTTCAACCAAAACAACACATGCATACCTTTCCATGTTTTACACATTCATTGTCATTGCGGAAAAACAGAAATGGAAATACCGAAATGAACAACAACAACTGAAATGAATTCAACAGGAGATGCAACATACCCAAAATGCATACCCCATTATTGACCTACTATTCGCTATATACAATGATTCCATGACTAGACACTCCCGAAGAATCCCCATCATCATCCCACACAAGCCATCGAGACCCGAGTACAAGTCAAGACCTACATAAAAACCTTGGAGTGTCCAACACACTGGAAAACCCTCGGATAGAGCACACAAGTTATAAAGCAAACCCATTGCATTACCTCGCTAAGGTCTCATCTATAAGTACATATACAGTATCCGTGCCTTTGAGAAGGTTGATGCAAAGTAAGCTGATCTGTCGCAAGCCGCCATATACCAATCACACAAGCAAATAACGTTCCCTTCTAGGCGATCATAGCCCTCTCCTCTCTCTCTCTCCCCCTCAGGAGTGGGGAATAATTTCATGCGTAAATTTTATTTATAATCACACGTTGGCCTGCATTGACATTGGATGCGATTCGTGGACCTGACCACCCGATCAGGTTGATTCCACCCATCTACCAATGCAATGCAGTGCACAACACACAAACACATAACGAGAGACAAGTAACATATATCAGCTAGCCCATAACGAAGCTGGATGCAGCTCGTGGTCTTGACTACATAGCCACGATGGCTCCACCTACCTACCAACCCGTTATGGTGCGTAGCTAAGACATAAACATATACATCCCAAGCCTATGGCGAAACTAGCTGCGGCTCGTGGTCCTAACCACCCCGCTAGGATAAATCCACCCACCTACTAGCCCACCATAGCGCATTGGTACAATCACAGCAACACAAATTTTTTCTTTTCCTTTTTTTTTCATAGTTAATTAATTTACCCAAGTCCTGAGAATTAGGGAGAGGAAGAAAGGGATTTTTCCCCACTTTTCCCACACATGCATGCAAACATATACACTCTAGCCTTTGACAGATCAACCACCTCTTCACTCCATTCTCTCAATTACAGATACTACATATGTATTCATCGATTTGACTTTTCACTAGGTAACTACGACCAGCTATGCCTTAGTCCCTCTGTTAGCAGCAGACAAGGGAGTCAACGACGATCTGGCAAGTAGGCCAATAATTTTCTTCACGAAGAAGCAAGTACGAGCATTCACGCAGATCTAGCACTAAGGCAACCTTTAATTTTTCAACACCCTTACACCAATTAAAAGTGATTCTCATCACTAACAACCCCTCTAAATACCATTGCATATTTTTGTAGCTCCATTTTGTGCAAGCCGAGGAGTCCTCGAGCTTGAGGAGCCTTAGAAGTAGTTGCTTACCAATTTTCGTATTTTTTAGATCTCGTTTGAGCCCTCAAATAAGCCCTGGAACCTAATTTTTAACTAGGCCGGACACTAGGTCCGAACAGGGCCAAAGCTAGTCAAAAACTATAAAAGGAGCTAGAGAGCTCATTTTTTAGGTAGATTGTAAATGAAATGAACTTGTAAGAGCTTGGTGAAATTAATCTAAAGAACTCCATTGCTCCTCACTCTTTGTCTTGCCTTGTGTGCGCGTGTGTGTGTATGTGTGTGCATGTTGGTGTGCTTCTCACTCACGCACTTGTGCCTCCACTTGCTCGAGGTCTTCATACCATCCTCACGTCTTCCCGGATTGACATTAAAGGAGGTGCTACTCATCACTGAGCTACACCAAATTTTGGCGCCGTTGCCGGGGATCGAGCTTTGAGGACGAGCGTGTGATGGTAAGACGTAGAGTTGACGCGTTGGAGTTGTAGGTATTTTCTTCACTCTCATCTATTTTCTTGTTTTTTCTTCACCATCTTCATCACCATCATCATCATCACCATCTCCCACCTCCATCTCCATCATCGCGAAAATTTCTGTTTTTTGATCATATCACCATCTCCACCTCATTTCCTTCATTCTACTTGTGAGAGAGAGCGAGAGAGCGATATTGCTTGCACTGTTTTTTGCATGTTTATTGTGTTTCTTGCAGGTATCATCATCATCATCATCCCCTCCAGCACGCTGCGCAGGTACGAAACTCGTCGAATCTGTCTCGCAGTCGCCAGCCTCTGTCGATCGCGATCGACAGAAAATTCGATCATTTCGTAAAACAAAGTGCACCACTAGCACAAGCATGATGAGCACATCCCAAATCACCTAAAACAGTAGAAAAATTCCGAGTTTTTGTGTCAATCGCGACCGACAGCCTCTATCAATCGCGACCGACAGACCCTGTCAATCGCGACCGACAGACCCTGTCAATCGCGATTGACAGACTTCACGACCGACAGACTGCCACGTAGGACCCTGTCAATCGCGATTGATACCGTCGATCGCGATCGACAGCCACGACCGACACCTCTGTCAATCGCGATTAACACCGTCAATCGCGATTGACTGAAATTCAACGATTGATTGACTTTTGCGCGTAGCCACGTGTCCATCGCGGCTGATAGGCCCCCAATTGACTGAAATTTCGACGAAAAATTCGGAAAACGTGTCAATCGCGATTGATACCGTCGATCGCGATTGACACCGTCGATCGCGATTGACAGCCACGATCGACTTTGTCGATCGCGATTGACACTGTCCATCGCGATTGACAGGCCCGACGGACACCTCTGTCAATCGCGATTGACAGACCTGTCGATCGCGATTGACAGGCTTTTCGGCCAAAAATTAGGGTTTTGTTTTTGTTCAAAATTGGGATAATTTTGGGGCAAAATAGTCAATCCATTAGCACTTTGGAGGTTCCTACACTTGTGATTGGGAGAAAATCCTAGGATCCGTCAGCCAGATTGAATCCTGTTTTAAACCCCTAAACCCTGAACAGACATAACTCCCTCATACGAAATCCGTTTGCGGTGATTCTTGTTTTGTTGGAAAGCTCGTGGGAGCACAACCAAAACATCAACTGGTTATAGTTAAATTGAGATCGGGATTATTAGATAGGGTATTTTGAAAGTGACCATACCCAGGGGGAACAAAATTCAGGGATCTTTAGAGTTGTGTCCAAAAAGTCATAATGCAAATTGGTGAAATGTTACATGAATGAAAGTGATTGGTTCAGTCTTTTGATTTGAAGTCTTGAGCTAACAGTGGGCCTTTCATAGATCTATTGACAGCATCGAAAGGCGTTCTAAGCAAGTGTAAGTGCAAGCTTGGGAACACGCGTCCTGAGCATACTAGGGCATCAACACAAGGAAAGGAACTCAAGGTTGGAATGCTCTCAACTCCCTCTGTCATTTTCTAGCTCAGGTTAAGTACGAATAGTGCTAGAAGTAAGTCAGGACAACGATAGGCAGGTATCAAGTTGAAGACTACCTAAAAACTCAAGTTCAAGCTAAAAACCTAATCTCTGTACTGTCGATAACATAAAGGAAAAGAACTTTGCGTGGAACGATCAATTCCAAGTACGGAAAATACTCAAGTATTCCTGACGACGCGATATCAGACAAGATCATAAACATAATAACTCACTAAAACGAATCAAGTGACTGAGACCAATTGATCGGCAACGAGGTTGTACTCTGGGCAAAAATCGGGCTACTTAACAAGGCATATGAACCTTATATCAGGACGATATCTAGTGAGGGAGAGACAAAGCCTTAGGTCTTCAGAGGCTAGTGTTAATCAAACTGCTAGGTCTTGGGCCCAGCAGTTGAGCCACCACTCATACTACCCTAGATCTGAGACGAGTGAATCAGAGATGTCTCAAGGTATGGACAGACCTACGGGAAGTTCAGGAGTGCCATACTTGCACAGGGTAGAAGGCCCTTACAAAACACAGTTGGAATACCTTAGGACCAACTGATTAGGTGCTAGCATCTATGAGGACGGTCTAGGAAGATCCATGGTCCAGATTAAGAATCCTGATCAATCCATTGGACTAGAGCGCCCAGCTTTCAAGTTTGAAAACGGAGCATACTTGGACAAAGAAGGAACCATATACGTAGTCACCAGCCACCCAGATAGGACGAACGAATTTGGAAATGTGATCCCCGAAGCAGACTTAGGTGACCTGGAGCAAGGAAACATGGGTGCAGAACCTAGAACCCCTCGAGGCAAATCGGTTCTCACTAGAATTAGCACACCAGAGTGGATTCCCCAGGATAATAAGAGCATAGAGTTGCTCCTCAATCGAGAGACCGACGAAGCCTTTTGGAGGTACAAACCTGATCGGCCAATTGATATAGGAACAATCATGATCTATGAGTTTAAGGATCCTGAAAGCCCAGGTAGAGTGACCTACTTAGATCACGCTTCGGAGAGGATCTTTGTGGTGACAGAACATGATAGGCATGCTTACACTTGGAAGGGTGAATTCGTTTTCCCCCAATCAAGATCGAATGTATCCTATGGTCACCCTGGAGCTGGAACATCCCAAGCTCATGGAATGCAAAGAGACAGACATAGAGAAAGGCCGGAAGTAAGCTTTACCAACCCAGTGGGCAGAGAAAGAACGAGGACGGAAATAAATAGAGTGGAACCTGAGATACTTAGAGCTCACAGGAATCAAAGAAATACGGATGAATTCCCTCTACCACGACCCAGAGAGCACATAAGGACTTTGAGACCGACTCAGCTAGTTAAGTCCATGAAGAACTACTTCGATGGCACTGGAGATCCATACGATCATGTGGCTGAGTTTAGGCAAGTCCTGAGAGCTGAACAAGTTGAGGATCTATTCACGTAGTACAATGCCTTTGGTCTAACCCTTAGGAACACTGCCCTGACATGGTTTCAGCCACTAAACGAGAGGCAGTTCAGGAGCATAGACCAAATCCTAGAAGCTTTCATTATTGAATTCTCTAAGAGTGGCATAAGGCATAATACCTCCTCATTGATTCACAGCTTCAAGCAAACCCCACAAGAGACCGTGAGACTTGCAGGAAGGAGATTTAGGCAATACTTAGAAAGATGCCCGGTTTCGGAGCTACCCACACCAGCCAAGCAAGTGGCTTTATTCTTGGATGGATTGCTAAGTACCAAATTAAGATCATATGTGTACTTGAAAGACCCTAGGACCATAGAAGAGTGTGTACGCATGTGCATTGACATTGAGGATAACCTAGGGGAGGAGTTAGAGCTTTCCAAGATATACAAAGATTCGGAGAGTGCCTCTAACCTCTCTTCCACACAATCCACATCAATCGAGGAGCTCGCAGAGAAAGTAGCTCAGAAATTAGGTGTCACTAACAAACAAATCCCAAGGTTTGCCCCTGTGAAAAGGTGCTACACTTGTGGTGGCGACCACATGGCGAATGTATGTCCCATTATGGCTCAGCCCCAAGTAAATCCTAGTAGCCAGTACTGCACCATAGAACGGAGGTACACCAATCACACCGCACAAGATTGCCCCTACAATAAGCAAACAGTTAGGCAAGCTTACCCTCAACCCTATCCACCGCAGGGAAGATACCAAAACCAGTACCCTCCACAGGCATATGGCAGGCCACAACAACCTTATCAGCAACCATACCAAAACCAATAAAGGCCTCAGTCTATGCTAGCACATCAACCCCCAGCTCCAGCTAATGTGATCCCAGTAAAATATGCAGTTGCAGAAGAAAACCTGAATAGAGCTATAGTCCTCGTCACACCATTTCTTTCAGAGAGTGATCCCAGTGATCATAGCTTCGATTCCACACTTGTCGATAGTCCCCAGGCTTACTACATGCAGTCTCCTGAACATGGTGAGTCTTACTATAGTGAAGAGCCAAATGAACCTAGTTGGGAATCAGATTACACAAATATCATGTATGCAAATCCCAACCCTAGTCCCCAACCTAGGCAGGTAAGACCCCCATTCCCTAGAGGACCATGTTACAGATGTCAAGGAGATCATCTCATTCGTGACTGTCCCTTGCCTCCACCTACCCAATCCCAGTCAGTAACGATCCAAGGCTATTGTCAGGAGTGTGGAAAGGAGCATCTCTTACGAGATTGTCCTAAGAATCCCAACAATATGCCAAAAATCACTCCTATCAACATTATTGGGTTAGTTGTAGACTCCACAGGGAGTGTGACTTCCACTGCACCAGTGCAAGTGGTCACAAGAGCTCAAGCATTGCAGCAAAACCAAGCTGTGGATCAGGGAAAGAGCCCAGAAGTTAGTGAAACGGAGAGCATAACCAAGAAGAGAACTAGAGCCTGGAGAGATAGCCGTGAAAGAATGAAAAGACAATGGGCAAAGAAAATAAACGAATTAGAAGAAAGCATAAGAGAAACAAAAGCCAGAGTTGTGGAGCTCACCTCTCAACCGGACTCTCACAGATCACCCCCGCCTCAGTCCATATCACCTCCTCCGCCACCCTCCATACCATCTCCATCCAATCCGCCTCACCTAAACCCACCACCCCCAAGAGTAGGATCAGTCCTAGCAGATCCCACTCCCGAGGACCTTAATATGATGCTTAAAGCATATCAGGCCAGAATCCAAGAGGGGCCAAACGTAACGGATCATGAAAAGTGTTACCCAAGAGCAGAATTAGAGCTAGAACGAACCAAAATTTGTGCTAAGATGGTGGAATTAGCTCAGACCATGTTTGAGGCCAGTCGCCTATTTAACATCTCTAGCTCAGCAAAGACACAGTTGCACTTTGATGGACTGTTAGAGAGAATAGAGAAGCTGATTGCACAATCAGAAAAGGAACCCACTTCTCAACTAAAGGACCAGGCAAGTGAAAGAGCAAGTCTTCCTGCCCAGGAAGCCCATGTGCCTGAAGCCTATGTGCCTAAAGCCCATGTGCCTGAAGCCTATGTGCCTAACTCCACGGAGCCAGACACATCATCTTCTATGAATCGATTCACACCAGAATTCCTACGAGAGATTCAAGAAGACAAATGGTCTAAAGAAAGTGAAGTGCCTCCTCCCATTGAACTTGTGGATGACGCACATGACCAATTCCCACAAGACATCCCATCCATTTATGGGGAGCAGGAGAGCACCCAATCTCAAGAAAGATTAGACTTCGAGTCTAATTCTTTACAGGAATTACCCCACGTCACAGGCCCCTGGGAAGCCAAGTCTACTTGTATGAGAACCCCCACAGTCATGGTAAGAAACGAAGATTCAGTCATACCTAGGAACACAGAGGTAGTGAAAAATACTAAAGTGCAGTGCAATCTCAAGTTGGAAGAGCTACTCAAGGTTAAACCTGAATTATGGAAACATGTAGCCAAACAAGTACCAGAGATAGCAAAACCTCGTTCCCAGGTAGGATCACATAGGACAGTGCCAGAAATACCCTTGGATAAGATAGGAGATATGTGTGAAGGTGAAGAAGGGAACACCTATCTTCCCATTACCTACCAGGAGTACACTACCAAGGCAATTTTGGACTCAGGTGCAGGAGTTGCAATTGCCACCACTTCCCTATGGAAGCGTTGGGGCAAGCCAGCACTCAGGCCAACGAGAATGAAATTGCAGATGGCCGATGGTCATATTGAGAGACCCTTAGGATTGCTAGAAGGAATAACTCTCACCACCTGTGGTGTCGAGTTCGAGCATACCTTTGCCATATGTGACTTCAGCAAGAACCATGCCTATGAAATGATCTTGGGACGACCTTTTATGCGACAGTTGCAAGTGGTACAGGATTGGGGAACCAATTCCTTGTACCTGCAACACTTGGGTGTTACGACCAAGGTCAATCTCAAGGATTACTCTCATAGAGATGTCCCTCCTATCCAATGGAATCCCATCCATAGAGCCAAAGATGATACAGAATCTGTACATTCCATAGGATCAGGATCCTCATGGATGCATGAAGACACCCACTTATGGATGTGTAAAGTAGCAGTAGAACAGGAGAAAAGAGAAAAGGCCAGAGATATAGGTGCAAAAGAAACCCATAGATCAATCCAAGACCCAGCCTATGCACCTGTAGTTTTTCCAGACGAAGAATTTGAACTTCACGGCTGGGCAGAAATTTTAGCAACCATGGATGTAGCCATCAATGAGGAACAATGGACACCTCACTATGATGAGGATGGCTATGACATTTCAGTCTTCTCCATAGAGCCAATCATGGGAGAGGCAGTTCTAGAAGAATGCGAACCTAGCCCTGATGCATTTGAGGATGCAAGTGACTCCGATCTAGAGTCAATCATTATGGACCCACCATTTGCATCAGATGAAGAATACTTCCATGAAGTAGAATTTCAACCCCAGAGGCATGGAGAGCTTACAAATGATGTAAGATTAGCAACACATGTGACCCCGAAGGAAGAAGGAAAGAAACGAAAGAAGAGAGAAGTATCACCAGAAGAGGAAGAATCTTTGTTTGAGGTCCCAGAAAATTTTAAGAAGTATGAGATAGACGACAGGAGAGTCATGATAAGAATGCCTAAACGAGAGGCACAAGCAGGAGAGGCCTATGATAACAAAGAAACCACCAAGAAAATAGTAGTGGCCCTAGAAGAAGGAGAGGAGAGATGCACGTACATAGGCCATGACCTAACAGAGGAAGAAGAGCATGCGTTAATTGCCTTGCTAAGAGAATACAGAGATGTATTCGCTTGGAGTTACAAGGATTTGAAAGGTGTTGACCCTGACATATGCTCACACACTATCCCCATGACCTCAGATGCTAAACCCTCTAAGCAAAAGCCCTACACATATAACGATAATTACACTGCTAAGATCAAAGAGGAGATAGATAGACTGGTCGAAGCTGGATTTATCTATGAAATTGAGCACACTGAGTGGGTATCCCCCATCGTAGTGGTGCCCAAGAAAAATGGAAAGCTGCGTGTGTGCATTAATTTGAAGAAGGTTAATGCAGCCACAATTCGAGATAACTATCCGCTTCCCATCACAGAACATCTCTTAGAAAGAGTAGCAGGCAAGGAAGTGTACAGCTTCCTTGATGGATTTTCGGGCTACAATCAAGTAGCCATAGCTCCAGAAGATCAGCATAAGACAGCTTTTGCCACAAGGTGGGGTATATTTGCCTTTCGTGTAATGCCATTTGGGCTTACCAATGCACCAGCTACTTTTCAGAGACTAATGTGCCATGTATTTAAAGAGTTCCTGAGGAAGAATTTAGAAGTCTATGTTGATGATCTTTGTGCTCATTCCAACATTAGACAAACCCATATTCCTGAACTCAGACAAATCTTTGACAAATGTCGAGAATATCAAGTCTGCCTGAACCCAGAAAAGTGTGTCTTTATGGTCAGGCAAGGCAAGATTCTAGGGCACATAGTGTCAAAGAATGGCATATCCACAGACGAAGAGAAAGTGAGAGCCATAGCAAAGCTACCTAGGCCAAGGAATGTCAAGGAAGTACAACCTTTCATGGGGCATTGTGGTTACTACCGCCGGTTCATTCACATGTATGCCGTCATTGCAAAGCCCATGTACGGACTTCTGACTAACTTTGAGTGGACTGATGAATGTGAGAACTCCTTCCAGGAGCTTAAACGAAGATTATGTTCAGCACCAATCTTGACCACACCGGATTGGAATAAGCCTTTCCATGTTCATGTGGATGCATCCAATTATGCTATTGGATGTGTACTCGCACAACCTACTGGTGAAGGTAATATGGATCTTCCAATTGCCTATGCCAGTAGACAATTGAATGCAGCTGAACGAAATTACACCACTACGGAGAGAGAAGGCTTAGGCATGGTATATGCAGTTAAGAAATTTAGACACTATTTGCTTGCAAACAAGTTTAAATTTTTTACTGACCATCAAGCATTGTTATATCTCGTAAACAAGCCATGCAATACAGGAAGATTAGTAAGATGGTTTCTCTTGCTAATGGAATATGATTTTGAGGTTGTGGTAAGGAAAGGGAGGACTCATTTGAGAGCAGATCATCTCTCTAGGCTCACATCTGGAGAAGCCCCACAAGGAGTATCAGATGACCTTCCTGATGCTTACTTGTTTAACGTGGAAGTGGTACCGCAGTGGGCTAAGCCATTAGTGCCAGTATTGACATACGGGCCTAACCATCCAGTAGTAAACACACAGAATAGAGAGGTTGTGAAAGCCCAAAAGTACCATATCCTGGTAGGAAGCATGTACAAGCACACAGATCAAGGAATCTTGGCTTGTTGTGTGGAAGAGGACGAGTATGCGAAGTGGTTGCAATTAGCACATGTAGGTGCACTAGAGCAACACTATTCAAAACACCGAACCTTACAGACACTAAGGAGACTCGGAGTGCATTGGCCAACTATGGAAGCTGATGTCCAAAAGTTGTGCAAGGAATGCCCAATCTGTCGCACTAAACCACCTGTGGAACATGCCACTCTTTATCAAGTGTCCATAGTGCCAGATTGGAGTGAACCACTAGTATCCTTCCTGAGGACGAAAACATTTCCTCCAGATATGACCTTGGCTAGGAAAAGGAGTTTAGAACAAGAAGCTCAAGATTACTCACTCATTGGTGATAATCTATATAAGCGTGGTAAAGATGGTTACCTAAGGCTATGTGTCCATGAAAGTGAATATCTCAAGATCTTGGAAACTGCTCACCAAGGTGTAGCAGGAGGACACTTTGGACCAGATCGGGTGATCAAAGCAATACTATTTGCAGGTTTCTGGTGGCCTACCCTTCACATGGACGCACATACCTATGTGAAACGGTGTGATGTCTGTCAGCGAACCCAGTATCCTATACGTAAAGATGAGATGCCACTGAAACCTATGATGGGTGGACGTGCATTCTCTAAGTGGGGAATAGACTTCGTAGGTCCTATTAATCCCCCAGCTAAGGGTTCCCATGCAGAATATATCATTGTTGCGACGGACTATCTAACAAAGTGGGTGGAGGTAAAAGCCACAACGAAGAACGATGCTCAAACAACTGCTAAATTCTTGTTTGAGAATGTATTCACAAGATATGGACTACCTATAGAGCTTGTAAGTGATAGAGGCACTCACTTCTTGAACGAAGTGATTGAAAAACTACTCCAAGAATTCTTGGTAATACATAAGAAGTCTGCCCCCTATCACGCTCAAGCTAATGGACAAGCCGAAAGCACCAACAAGATCTTATGCAATGTACTGACAAAATTAGTAAACACTAAACGCTCTGATTGGGACAAACAGCTACACCATGCTGTTTGGGCATATCGAGTTGCCTACATAACGGTACTCCAAGCCACCCCCTTTCAGATGGTATTTGGCCAAAACGCGGTGCTACCCTTGGACTTCTTGATACCTACATTGAAGGTAGCACAAGAGCACGAATGGACAGGTCATGAACTCTCCTCTAGACTTTTTGACCTTGAAGGATTAGGAGAAACAAGACTGAGAGCAGCTGCAGGGATATATGCAGCAAAGAAACGACAGAAGGCATACTTTGATGCCCATGTGAAGGATAAGGGCTTGAAAGCAGGAGATCTAGTTTTAGTCTACACATTGAAACAACATGCAAGGAAGCTAGAAAAGAGAGGCTATGGACCTATGATCATCAATAGGATCTCAACAAGTGGAGCAGTGCAACTAGCCACATTAGAAGGCGATGTTCTCCCAAATTATATTAGCGGATGCAGAGTCAAGTTGTATCAGGAACCTCTCACAGAGGAAATGCTAAGTCGACTCAACACTGCTAAGAAACGCAAAGAGGAAGAAAAGCGAATTCGAGAAGAAGCTCAAGCAGAAGCCCTAGAACGCATACGGAGAATGAAATTAAGAAGACAAGGTAGAGAGCACCCTAGGCAAGAGGCATATGCAGATTAAGGATATGACGTAGCTATGTGTGAAGTTTCAGGTGTTAGCTCTCATAGGATAACCGATCGACGTCCTTTCATAACCGTAGATATCGGACAAGGAAAGAGTGCAAGGACTGTAAGAGCCTTGATTGACTCAGGCGCAGCCACTAGTGCTGTTAAATTGTCTTACTGTCAAGAGTTGCAATTAACTGTCAATCCTGTGGAAGCATATCTCATAGGATTGGGAGGCGTGGAAACCCCTTGTATGGGCGAGGTGGAACTTCCCCTCTACATTCATGATGAGGCAATGACAGTTAAGGTACTAGTGTGTCAAGATGAGGACCTCACTGAACCTCTTGTCTTGGGTCAAGACTGGATCTATGACCAAGCAGTCAACTTAAACCTAAGAAGTGGACTTCTTCAGGTATGGGTCAATCATAGTCGAATTACAGTAGAGTTAGATAACGGAGCACTTAGGGAACTAGGAAAGGCACACACTCCTGGTCCTTCCAGGAGTACACATGAAGATGACCATGCTGTTCTTGTCCAAAACTATGTGTTGCAGAGGAATGATGGTTGCAAAAAAGGAGTCAGGGATGCAATGGAACTCCCTTCTTGTCCAAAGGCCAGAGGGAGGCGGAAACCAAAGGTGGATCAAAGACAGAAGAAGCAGAGTAATACCTATGTCGGAGATCAAAAGTACCTGCACAACAAAATGTCTCAGCAAGTGAAACAAGTGTGGGTGCGGAAAGGTGAACACCCGGTGGCACTCAAGCCAACCACACGGGCAAAGCCTCTTATTAGTAACCAACAACACGATACTAATAAGAAGTCTTTCAGAAGCTCATCTACTAACGTGAAGTCTATTTGGGTGCCCAAGAAGTCGATGAAGGCCAGCCCACAATCAAGACAAATTTGGGTGTCTAAGGCTTGTTTGCGGGCTCAAATAGCTACACCAAGAACACACCCTACACAACATGATCCATTCACTCGCACAGCCGACATCCACTCGTTTTCAACACTCAGGAACACACCAAGGCCCATGAGCACGAACAGAATCACTTGTAAATGGGTCCCTAAAAGGTCTCATTTTCAAGCCGACACACCCATAAAGCTCTCGAGAGTCTCTACGGAACCAAGAGCAAAACCCATCCACTGCGTTTGGCAGCCTAAGACTTGTAACAAACCCCCGGACCCCAATTGTAAATCCATGATAACCTAATAACCCCATCACTATCACACTACATCATTCCACTTAACTGTTAGGTGTACTGAACTCCTAACCACACACACACTCACACCGAGCACTTACTAACCCATTAATCTCTCCCAACCCTCGTGTTAATGTTGTAATGGGAGCAACAACGGTTCTCTCTTGTCTTGTACAATGTTAACATTAGTTTCTATATTCTCACAGAGACAGGAAGCAAGAAGTAACATGGCAGATACGGTAGGAACTAGCTCCCAGGCAGGCACCAGCCCCCAAATTGTGGACATTGAAAGCCTTCCGGTAGAGGAGGAATTAAAGGAACGACCAGCGGCATTAAGGGCATTACATGCCATCCCGATTCAGAATCCTCCACAAGGTCACACAATGCCAGTGGGCAAAACCTCACACTCGTTCAGTGACGTTGCGGGACCTCTGGGCGAAGGCACATACATGTGGGAGTCCGAGGTAGAATTCAATGGGCGTTGGGGCAGATACCACTTCTTTACCAGAGAGTTTGAAAAGCTACAGAATAACGAAGGACTGAAGCCGATATGGAAGAAGGCTGGGCTCTATGATTATTTCAAGTTCCAACTACCAAAGCCCAATTTTCTAAGATGCTCATACCTGATTAGCACTCTCACTCCAAGCAAAGACAAAAAAGGATACAGCTCCTTTGTGCTTCCCTCACTCACACGGGGCAATGAGCTGAAGCGTTTCCGCTTGACTATCAACTTGGTAAGAGAAGCTCTCGACATGAACGGTATGCACATTCCTACGGAGAAAGAGACTATGGTCCCTGACAATATGAAGAACAGGAATCTGACGAAGTTAAAGGACATGGTAGCGATGACTCCCACGATCGCCATTCATTTACGTATGGTCATGCAACATTTCGCATTCCCCGCGCAAGACAGGTTCACAATTCCTCCCAAAAAGGTTTGGTTTAGCCTCTACTTAGCAGACGCCTTTGATTTGACCATCAATATGCCCCACTGGATTATAGACCAGATCCATATGGCTCATCAACGATGGTACAAGAAACAGAAGTCTGTACTCTATGGTTGTTGCGCGCTCACCAGAATCGTCTACAGATGTCTCGCCTATGATGTACCGGTGCAACGGGCTCTCATTTGGTCCAGAGCACAGGAGTTTCAACGCAGATTGTCAGCTGTCGGACCTCCCTCTAAGAAGATGAGAGGCACCGTACAGATGCCCTGTGCACAACCCCGCGGTGCAACCCTAACACCAGAAACAACTCCAAGGCTTCCTCGACGAGTGCAACCTTTCACTATCAGGTTGCCCAGGCACAGCACAGATGGCCCTAACCTTGTGTTTCCACCAGTGCCTACTGATCTGGAATTTCCTCACGGATTTACTTTGGAAGATCTGACGGATGAAGAAGTGGCTAGAATTATTGAAGCCGTTAATGCGGAAGTTGAGGCAGAGCAGGGTAGTGGACAACAAACGGCTACACAACAACCCCAGACAAGACAACCAGAAGTGGTAGAAGTGGAAGATGAAGAAGAAGGAGACCAAGGGGATGAACAAGAAGGATTTTCTGATGAAGGGGCGCATGACTATGAGCAAGAAGTTATACAGGAGCTAGAGGGTGCCCCAGCATATACAAAGGAGTTGAAAAAGCTCTACGATACCATCAACAGAGTCCAACAACAACATAAGTTATCCCTTACTGCAGGAAAGGCTATCATGCACCAAATCCTTGAGGAGGAAGGAGTTGACGAACAGTATCGGGCCACACTAGATATGATCTCTGATGCCCTAGGAGTACCTGAGGCAGTGCAGACGGCCCTGGCACAATCACGCAGAATGGAAAGAAGATACGGAAGACCTCCCCCACGAGCAGGGAAACAAATGAATGTATTGGGATCAGGACCACAAGGCACCCCCACAACCACGGGCACTGCACACACCGCTCACGACACCGAGGAAGCCCATATATCAAGTGCACCTCCATCACCTCCCTTACCACCTTCGCCTCCCTCTCCACCACATTCACCTCCCATTACCAATGTAACAACCACCATTACCGCCCCCGCGCCCACCGCCATGGCTGAAGCACAAACCACCAATCAACCCACACACCCTCTCAACACCTCCCGTGTATATACCTCCACTAACACTGTAACCCTAACGGCAGCTACTGACATCCCCATTCCCCCACTCACACTTTCGGGTAGTTCACATTCACAATTGCACTCACCACTGTACACATTCACCACAATCACTGCACCCACAATTCCACTATTCACAATCACTCCCACTACTGCTTACACCACGGATTTTATGGACATATCACCTTCCACCGCACCTCTCCCTCCCCCCATACCACCACAATCTCCCATTCCCCCACCACCCACTTCACCATTTTCCAGCACTGCATTCACACTTCCCTTCCCCTTTCCCTTCCCCTCTGCACATCACACCCTCCCTGCATCCATCCCCATTAATAATGTATTCAATAATATGTATCAGTGCATGTCTCAGTTACAACAACACTATCAGCACCTCGATGCTCAGCATACAAGCTTGTTCAGGAGACATGAAGAGTTACAAGGAAGATTCATTGATTTAGAGAAAGAAAAGCATCAGTTACAATAGCAGTTTAGTGCATTGCAAGAACAACATGAGCAACTTGTGGCAAATCCACCGCAGCCCGATGCAGAAGAAAGACAACATATGGATGATTTGCTACACTCACAAATCACAGAGAACCTCAAGCTCCGCCGCAACATGGCTCTATTACGGAAGCATATGTCTGCAGCCCTAGAAGAAAATAGACGGCTTCAGACACAAAATGAAGAGAACTTGGAGTTAGCCATGGAAGGTTCCCCACAGGAAATTGACCCGGAGAGATTTAAGGCTATTCCCTCGGACAATATGCAGATCATATTGGAAACCCATGCGGATCTCCTCGAAGCCCATGCAGCCTTAGAAAAGGAAAGAGACGAACTACGAAGGCAATTGGCAGCTCAACCAGCACCACCCAAAGAAGTCCCAACCACAGCTGACACAGCTGACGAAGTAGCAGCGCTCAAAGCACAACTCGAAGAATTGCAAAAGAAAGTGCTTGTATATGAACGACAACCCTCCCCCTTGGCAGAACCAGAACCTGAAGACCTAGTGCCAATCGAAGTAGAGGAAACTTTTGAGGACCCGTACGTTCCGATGCCAGCACCTGGAGGCAAGCAGACAGCAGAGAGCATGGACACCCTGGAAATAGAGGCTCCGGAATGGATGCAGAAATTGGAAAAAGTGGCCACAACACATGATGATAGGGTGGCAGTCCAGATAGCATCGATGTCACGCTTAGAAGAGGTGGTCATAAAATCGGACTATTTTAGGAACCTCTCTCATCACAGGTGGATTGGCACCTCCGACGACCTGTATGTTCCTTTTTGTGTCTTGATGGCGGACTATAATGCTGAAATCAAGCACCACACCTCACGGGAACCAACCTCTGCTACACAGTTTGCACCCGACGATATCCCAGAAAGTGCCAAGCAGGGGAATATTCGCCAACCAACTTGGAGGATTCGACTTCTTGAAACCTATCTGGAAATGAATCGCACCTGGAATAACATGCCCCTATATATAAAGTACAATCCCTGCTACTGTCCTGTTTTCAGAAGAAGGTCGTGGCCGGAATACACAAAGATGGTGCTGACAACCAAAGGCTGCGAAAAGTGGCTCAACTATGTCTACTTGGCGCCACCTAAAGGTCAACCTACTGTAGGGTACATGATATCGACAATTCGGCATTGGGGCGTCAGGTTCAAAAACATACCAGATGTCATGACACAGATGTGTCTTAAAATTTTTGAACTCATGATAGTCACCTTCCGGACCTTCAAGAACGTTAAGGAGCCTCATCTCTCTGCGCTCGGACTCAATGAAGGCAATCAGGATCTGGTTTACGACATGAGCACAACGCCCTCCATTAATGTTGTCTATGCATGGCATGCCCGCATAAAGTACCTACCGGCCTGCTTCAAACAAACATTTGAAGAGATGTTTGTCACCGGGTTCTGGGAATATCACTCAGAGATCTTCATTCTCAGGCCCTCACATTTATTACAATTGTTTGCAGTGGAACAAGCTCTCCACTCAGAAAAGTTACGAATGCCACATCCAGAGGTTCCCGGGCCGGTAGATTGGGATGCTCTACTAACCGATTTGGCCAAAGGATTGAGGATTGCTGAACATCACTTAGCGCAAGATGTTGTCGAATACTACATTCAACGACCCTCCCAACAAGGGTCTGTCAGGGACGACAGACGCGAGAGAGGGGGGAGTGTTAGCAGCAGACAAGGGAGTCAACGACGATCTGGCAAGTAGGCCAATAGTTTTCTTCACGAAGAAGCAAGTACGAGCATTCACGCAGATCTAGCACTAAGGCAACCTTTAATTTTTCAACACCCTTACACCAATTAAAAGTGATTCTCATCACTAACAACCCCTGTAAATACCATTTCATATTTTTGTAGCTCCATTTTGTGCAAGCCGAGGAGTCCTCGAGCTTGAGGAGCCTTAGAAGTAGTTGCTTACCAATTTTCATATTTTTTAGATCTCGTTTGAGCCCTCAAATAAGCCCTGGAACCTAATTTTTAACTAGGCCGGACACTAGGTCCGAACAGGGCCAAAGCTAGTCAAAAACTATAAAAGGAGCTAGAGAGCTCATTTTTGAGGTAGATTGTAAATGAAATGAACTTGTAAGAGCTTGGTGAAATTAATCTAAAGAACTCCATTGCTCCTCACTCTTTGTCTTGCCTTGTGTGCGCGTGTGTGTGTATGTGTGTGCATGTTGGTGTGCTTCTCACTCACGCACTTGTGCCTCCACTTGCTCGAGGTCTTCATACCATCCTCACGTCTTCCCGGATTGAAATTAAAGGAGGTGCTACTCATCACTGAGCTACACCCTCCTGTACCTATCCCTAGACGATCTAGAATGTGGGTCTCCGGGATGTCTCATGTAGCCTCACATCATACTCGCATCCCAACAACTTCCCTAAGGCGAGTCAGGCTCAACTTCAGGAGCTCCGTCATCACTTCCTATCGTCAACACATCTGCCCAAGCCCAAGTGATATCATTTTCTTCGTTAGGCATTTCCCTCGAAGGGTCGAAATAGTAATATCGATCCCCCGCCCATCCTACATGTCGGGTCAGGTATTCCTCAAAACACTCAATATAAAACATAACATCCAAACCCTGGTTTATGAAGCATACCAGCCAGTGCGCTTCCTCCACATCATATTCCGTCTCAAAGTTGTCGACATCTATGTCCATGCGGGCGAATGTTTGGTCCGAGAAATATATCCTTAGCTCGTACAAATAGAGTTGAGTTATTTGATCTGCCATTTTGTTACTTAGCTCCTAACAGTCTCTGCGCAACACAAAAAAATAATTAGAAGTCCAAAATTCCTGGGCTAGCAAGGGATGATATTTATGACACAAAAATCATAGCTTACATATGTGCATATATATATATATATATATATATATATATATATATATATATATATATATATATATATATATATATATATATATATATATATATATATATATATATATAACTATACAACTATGTACAAGGAGTCTACTACGTCCTTCTGCTTGGATCTCGTCTGGCTTCTCTCGTCCTAATGCTACTTGAAATATGGTTTAACTCGAAGCGTGTTAACCTTCACGGGAGCACATTCTTCTCCTAAATCTTGAATTTGCATGGAACCATTGGAGTTGAGTTCCACCACCTTAAACGGTCCTGCCCATCTTGTCTGTAACTTCCCCAAGAATTTATAATATTTACTATCATAAACTAGCACCAAATCCCCTTCTTGAATCACATAGGTCTTGAGATTCTTGTCGTGCCTCTCCTTACGTCTTTTCTGAATAGCTTCCAGATTTTGCTGTGCAATAGGCCTCTTTTCTTCTAGCTTGACCAACTGTATGTACCTTTCCTTCAATGACTCTTCCTCTCCCAGCTTGGCCTCGATGGCCACTCTTAATGTCGGTACTTCTTTTTCGATGGGAAAGATGGCTTCCACTCCATATACTAGGGAGAACGGAGTGCTCTTTGTCGTCACTCGGTAGGATGTTCTATATGCCCACAAAGCTTCCAAAAGTCTCTCATTCCAGTCTCGCCTATGCACAGCTACTGTCTTTGTCAGAATCTGTTCAAGAACCTTGTTGGTGACCTCCACTTGTCCATTTGCCCTCGGGTAATATGGAGTGCTTTTTCTATGTTTGATCTTATATAATTCCATTAATTCTTCGATCAGTTCGTTGACAAAGTGCGTTCCTCTATCACTCACTATCTCCAACGGGCATCCAAATCGGGTGATAATTTGTTCATACAAAAATTTAGCTACATGAACAGCTCGGTCAGTCTTCAGAGCTTTAGCCTCTACCCACTTGGTAACATAGTCAGTGCAGACCAGAATATACCTATTGGATCTACGTCTTGAGGGAGGATCAATGGGCCCCACAAAATCAATTCCCCACTTTTAAAAAGGCTTAAGAGCCAGCACCGGTGTAAGAGGAGCAGCATGTGCTAATGTTGGTTTGCCCATTCTTTGGCATTTGTCGCATTTCCTATAGTATGTGTGAGATTCTTTAAACAGCGTTGGCCACCAATACCCAGCCAATAAGATCTTTCTTGCCGTCAGCTCACCAGCAAAATGCCCACCGCAGGGTTCATCATGCAATGCTCTCAACACTAGGGTTGCTTCTTCTTCCTCGAGACAGCTCCGATAAATGCTTTCATGTACAAAATATCGATAGAGCTGCCCCCCAAAGAAATTCACCAAGTCCGCATACCAAGGTACCTTAGCATCAACCTGAAATAGATGTCCATCAGGAGCATCATCGGGCACTCCAGAGATTGACTCCTCATTAACAATTCGAGATAAATGGTCAGCCAATATATGCGCTTTTCCTGGTTTGGTTACCACTGTGAACTGAAATTCTTGGAGAAGTAAAATCCACCTCGTCAATCACCCTGATAGCTCGGGTTTATTAATGATATACTTAAGGGCTTCATGATCCACATAAAACGTGAAATGTTTTCCCATTAAGTAATGCCGATACTTGTTCACCGCAAAGATCATTGAGAGGCATTCCTTCTCGGTAGTTGTGTAGTTCCTCTCAGTGCTATTCAAGTTGCGACTTGCGTAAAAAATAGGGTGGTCCAACTTCTTTTCATCGGCTTGGCATAGCACTGCTCCAACCGCAGTATGAGAAGCATCTGTGTGCACATGAAATTCTTTCGTCCAATCAGGTGCTACTAAAATGGACGCATTTATCAATTTATTTTTGATCAATTCGAAAGCAACCTGACACTCTCCAGTCCATTGGTATTGTTGGTCCTTCCTCAAAAGATTCGTCAGTGGTGCTGCTATTGATGCAAAATTTAATATAAATCGTCGATAATAATTAGCATGCCCCAAGAATCCTCTGAGTTGCCGCAAGTTTTGAGGAGGTGGAAGTTGTCCAATTTTTTCCACTTTATCCTCGTCAACCGCGATCCCTTTTTCAGAAATAACATGTCCCAAAAGCAATCCTCTTTGTACTCCAAATGTACACTTTTCAGGATTTAATGCGATGCCTTTTTCTATGCTTCTTCTTAAAATAGCTTCTATCCTCTCCATCATGTTTTCATCGTTTCCTCTGATCGCAAAATCATCGAGGAATATCTCCATCCAATCCTGCAAATAGTCTTGATATGCAGCTATCATTGCTCTCTGGAATGTGGCCGGTGCATTGCATAATCCAAATGACATCACACAATATGCATACGTACCCCATTCTGTGGTGAAAGTAGTTTTTGATTGATCCTCTTCATGGATTTGGATCTGGTTGTACCCACTGAAACCATCCAAAAATGAGTACAATTTATGGCCAGCCACTCTGTCCAAGATTTGATCAGTAAACGGCAAGGGGAAGTGATCCTTCTTTGTGCGCTTGTTCAACTTACGATAATCTATGCAAATACGAATTTTCTTATTTTTCTTCAGAACAACTACAATTGGTGATACCCACTCGCTGGATGCGATGGGATATATGAATCCTGCTTCCAATAACTTAGTCAATTCCAGCTTGATCAATTCCGAGTAGACTGGATTTGTCCGCCTAAGTCGTTGACATATTGGTCGGGTACCTTCCTCCAAGTCTATATAATGTTGGCAGATTCGGGGATCAACTCCTCTCAGATCACTGTATGACCATGCAAAGGCTTTGCTGAAATTTTTGAGTGCCAATTTAATGCAATCTTGTACTCCATCTGGTAGCTCTGACCCCACGCTCAAGAACTTCTCTGGAAACACTTCCCATTTTTCCAACTGAGCTTCTCGCGAATATTCCTTATTCCTTGATGACACTGTGATTGGAACGTGCTCTCCAATCACGCGTGCATGGTTGGCCAATAAATCATTGTTTTGTTCTTTTTCAACCGCACCCAATTTCTTTAATTCAGCTTTTGCAATGGCTTCCGACACTTTAGTTTTACTTTTCGCTTCTCTGTCTGATTGTCGACTTCTCCTTAGAAGCTCTTCTTCTAGCATTCTAACCCTTTCTCTCAACTGTTGTACTTCCATTGTCAGAGCTGACTCCAGTTTCAACTCTTCTTTTGAAGTTCCCTTCTCCAGGGATTGAGTAGCTTTATTTTCCTTTGCGTCTATACTCAACATGTAGCACTCAAATTCACTCGTGTGTGTCAACCATCCTAGCAACTCCTAGTCTGAGTCATCCTTGTAACATAGTGGATCTTTGTACTTGCCCACTTTCGCATGTTGGAGGTTGGACAATTGCAGGTTAAATCCATCATGTGAAAGGTCCTTGGAAGTCTCCGTGCGCAAGGCAAATCTTACCCGCGCCATTTCTTGTCTAACCTTTTCCTTTGCTTTTTGCTCCCTTTCCTCAGCTGTTGTCGATTTCTTGCCGGTCAAGTTTGGAGACACTTGAAGTTGTATTCAGTCGCCCTTTGGTCCAATTGTGATAAATCCTGTGCGCCAATCGTGCACACATTCGACTTGCACCAGCCATGGCCGTCCAAGTAAGATCGAGAAGGTAGCCTCTGAGGTCCTTGGTCTTACTATCAGATAATCAACTTTAAACTTTAGACCGCCCACAACTGTGCTTAGATTCTTCAAAAGGCCTGCAGGCTTCACTTGTGTTTGATCTGCCATTCTCAAGGACATCGGTGTTTCTTCCATGTGGTTGAGGCCCAAAGCTTTCATCATGAACTCGGTCATAAGGTTGACTGTGGCTCCACTATCTAACTGAGCACCAGGGACTGCATACCCTTTAATCTTGACTGTCACAGCTGGAGCATTCGAATCAATTTGCATCGTAATACTTTGAATGATCCCTTGGACGTCTTTATCTTGTCTCTTTTTATCTCGAGCTTTCCTCGGCTTCTTAATGTATTCGTTGTAGAATTGTTTCCTATAAGCAGGTGAACATTTTAGCAATGTGCCAATGTCTAGCGTGACTTCCGTGTCAGCGAACAGTTTTACGATGTCCACTTCCTCCGAACTTTGTCTTTCCTTTCTACACTTCGGTGCCCTTAATCTTTCAGGGAATGGTGCTATGCCTGGCACAAACTCCTTGGTCACTGGTGGAAGGACCTCAATCTCTTCCCCATCCTCAAACTCTTGCTGCTCAGCAAATCCTCCAACTTGGTTTTCTACCTCTTCGTGTTCGGGTATCTTCTCTTGGCTTGCTTTTCCGCTTTCGCCTTCTCGATGTTTCTTTGAATACTCTTGGGTCCTTGTGACTACTACCACAATTGGCTCTTTATATGGTTTCTTGGCTTGGTAAGCATCCACAAAGTGCATTGATGAGCTAGAGCCTTCTTGAGGGTTCGGTGTCTTGAACACTACTCCGATCGTAGGAACGTGCTCTTGAGCTCGATGTGGAATGCGTCTAAGTATCAACATAATTCGAGGACCCTACTGGTCCTTTCTCCTTGCCAGCGGCGGCTCTTCGTTTTGGACAATCTTCATCAAAGTGGCCCTCTCCACTACAGTATTTACATAGTGGGGTATAATCAATTGGTTTCTTTTCGTTTGGACATCTAGATTGAGTATGGCCAAAGCCATGGCATCTCCAGCACTGGATTGGACCATCTCTTCTTTGATCACATGCGGCTCCTCTTGGATAGTCTCCTCCTTGACCCTGAGCACCATATCCATAAGTAGGTCTGTTTTCCCAACGAGATGTAGGTGGGACACTTTGAGCGGGCAATCCCGTGTAAGGTCTTTCTCTTGTATCTCCCGATTTCATGGTCCTCTCTTCATAGGCTCTCTTGTTATAACATCGGTCCTCTGTGTGATTTGTTCTTCCACAAAAAGTGCAATGCATTCTAGGTGGTGATCTATCTGTGAATACTCTTGAGACTGTAGGGCATTCTGAAGCCAAATGGCCGTAACCATGGCACTTTCCACACCATGTATTCGATCTAAACACTTGGTTGGGGTTTGTAGTTACCTCTGGTTTTACTGTGTATGTTTCCTGGGTCATTGTGGCAGCTTTTATAGCTTGTGTGACTAACTCCAATATTCGTTCTTCAGTTAGCGCAGGTTTTACCTCGCCTGGTGTGCTAGTGGCAGCTACAAAAGCTGGGGTCGTCAATGCGGGACTTCCTTGGCCAGGATCTTTCATCGGTATGTTTCCTAGGCCTCCCATTGGCTCGTATAAGAGCTCCATCTTCCTCTGTTGACATAATTGTACTTCCTCCCAAAGCCTTGCTTGTTCCTTAGCATCCATTAAAGTTGCAGGTCTTGTCAGGCTGATATGTTGTTGTGCCATAGTATCTCTCAATCCCGAAATGAATCTTCTTTTTAATGTCTCATCGTTCGGGGCATTCGCGCCCATCTTTCTTACCAACGTTTCCATTGTCTGAATGTAGTTATCGATGCTCTCATTGACTCCCTGTCACAAGTAATCCATCTGTTGGGCCAATCTATCTTGAAAGCCTTGTCTTCGAAACTTTGCCAAGAAGGCTTCCTTGAGCATCTGATAAGTTCCACACTCTTGAGGTGTCAAATTCCCATACCAGTTGGCTGCCTCATCACGAAGAGTAGCCGGAAAGATCCTCAACCTTTGACCCTGGTCAACTACCTCATTGGCCGCACACATAACCTCAAACAATTGGATAAAAATATCTGGATCCTCGTCCCAAGCACCTGAGAACTTGGTGAAGTCCCCCAAGTGAACCGAAATCCGCTGAGCCATTTCAACAGAGGTGTGATGTCAATATCGCTTCGATCCCAGAAATTTAGCGCACGTGGCCTCAGGATCCCTCCTTCAAACTTGCGCACTTGATTCACGACTCTCCTACGGGAGTACACGTTTTTGGCAGATTTCCTTGAGCCAGTCGAGGTTGACTCAACTTGCGATTTCCACCTCTTCCTTTCTCTTTCAAGGGCTCTTCTCTGAGTGCGTTCCTCTCTTTGAGTTTGTGTTGCTCCTGAGGATGAGCTCCCCTCACTCATGTACTAGATCTGGAGTCCGCAAGCTCGGCCAACATGTGGCGCCAGGCAAACCTATGGCACTCTCTTATAGAGACGTGCCAAGCTATTCCCGGCAAACACACCAAAATGTTTAGCCTTGTAGCCCAAGGGAAAAAGCCTATACACAATGATATTTTGGTCAAACCTTCTGATGCTAAGTCACCATTTGATTGTCCCAAATCCACAATTTCGATCTGATGTACCGCGGGAAAATATGGGCAAATACCTGCACTAAGGGGCCTTCAACTCCAGTGGTTACCTTTTAGCAAACTCTCTTCTCTCACTCTCACACATACCTATGCTTTCACACACTCTCATGCACTCTTACTTCCCCTTTCCCTCTGTTCCTTTCCATTCTCCTCTTACACACATGCACACACCAACACTTATACACCCTCTCACACGCTGTGGTCGGGTTCAAGCGCGCTTAGGGGTGCACACTCAGTGCCAAGAAAGTGACCTTAACTCTGTAACATAGTACTATTGGAAAAACAGTGGTGACTAGGGATTTTGCCCTAAGTTTGGATTTTTGCGTATTTTCACCTTTTCTTCATGAACATTAGACCTCACTTTCATAGATGAATAAAGCTTGCATATGAAATGAGGAAACAGATGCACTCTCAAAATCTAGAAAAACCACTCATTTACTTGAAGTTTTGTTTTGAAGAAAGTATTGGAGCATAATTCAATCGTTTAATAAGTCCTTCTTTTGTTTAGGTTCAAGGCATAACCTTCCTCGTGTCTTGCTAAATTGGCCTGTACGCTTTGATTTCCACTACTATCTCTATAAGAGTTTGGTCACAAGCATGCTTCTTTGTCAATAAGTGTCACATCGACATGAAAAATAATTCACGCTCTCTATTACTCAAGAGGCGTCTGGTTCAAACTTCATTAAAGTTCGCAATTCCACAACATAAAAATCGACAAAGGATTACTCCTTTAACTGTGTTAGTTGAGGTCAAGCCACATTAAACACTTCCTTAGCGTTGTACAGAACTATCAATCTTTCCAATCATATTCCATATTACTTTCCTAGCAAATGATATGGTTTTTGTCTTCACATATAACTTTCATTGATGTTGAACACGTAAGTGTAGCTTGCAAATACAAAAAAATATGTACATACGCTCATTCTTGTATTTACAGCAAAGTTTTATTTAACAAACACACGTAAAGGTTCCTGAATTGACGACGCTAAACACAGTGAATCTAATCAATGGTACTTAAAAGCTCATTAACACAACAGTTCTAATTCTCATAAATTCCATGGAAGAAACAGTCGTTCAACATTATTTTCAAGTCCTGCCGGAAGGTATGTATGTATATTTTGGCGCTAAAAAAATGAAAAGTTTTGTCAAAACCTATGCAGTAAAAATACCTCTACTGTATTTTTTTTTTAACTTATAAATTCATCTTCTGTATTAAGTCGCGCTAAAGAAAACCAGAACTATTTTCCATTGCGTTATGTAGAAATAGCCTACATCTGTAAAATTCAACGTTCTTAGATTCTGGTCATTTCAATCAGTGCTCTTGTCAGTAACACACAGAACAAATCTAAACCAGATGTGTCATAGAAAAACAACGCACTATGTCATGTTAAATCGAAGAGAAAGATGAGATTGAAAAGCGATGGCAATGAAAGCAACAATGAAATGTGCAGACAAGCTTACAGAAAAATCTCCTTCATTGATTCATTAATTGCTTCTTCTTCTAATCAACAGACATAGCATGCAAGGAGCTTTCATTGACGTAGACAGAGGGCCAAGGACTTCTTCTGTTAGACATCTCCATGTTGAACTCTGTTTGCAGAGTCAGAGTGGCCACCTGAGCGTGACTCACGTATGATTCCTTATTTCCAGTACAACACAGACATGCAACAACTTCCTCGAAGATCTCTGCAGCTGCTTCGCCCAAGATCTCTCTAGCAGCTTCACAAAAGATAACAGAATATATTTTTCCTTTTCTTTCCCGTTGGACGCGCTCTCCTACTGCCCTCGTGAACTAATAGACGACCTCCTCCGAAATCTTGTGCCCCTCCTCAGATCTCCGCGACTCCACAGTCCTTCTCTTCCCCTCTTTGGCTCAGCCGATGAAAAAAAACAAAACCTCTCGCTTAGGGTATATGCCCCTGGCCAACAACAGAGCACAAATAGATAAGATGCCCAGCAGCCACAAACCCATCATGTATGCACATTTTTTGTTTAAGGGGCCTTGCCCTCGATTCCTGACTCCACACCTCCGTAAGATTTTCCACCTTTCATTCCTCTGCTCCAGCTGCCACACAAAATCAACTGTCCTCTTCGATTATCCACCTACAAAAGAAAGGTCCTCCACACCTTGTTCTGGTTATCACCAAAAGCTCCTCTTGTGTCACCAAGGAGTTCCCAGGCCTCATGTTCTGCTTCAAAGCATCCAATTTTAATGCGACATTGCATGCCGAAAGCTCCTGCAAATTTGGCATCAGTAACTCCATTCAAATGCACCGTAGGAGGGGCTCTGCACACTCAAATACTTCTCATCAATCGTCACTTCCACTCTTCAAGTACCTGAAATCAAACATATTTTCCTGCCAAATAGAACTGCATTAGTGCATAAAAACCAACCATTTTGTGAGCTAACATATTGTGCCAAGGAAGAGCCATGGCCCTAGGAAACACTGTCACCACCACTCCTTGCTGCAAATTTATCCACTTCAATTGTTTCCTGCACATAGAAAATCATAAAATTAAATAGATACATCTTGTATGAATATGAGACAACCATAAATGTCAGCAGAGACTTACATCTTGAAGCCTATCTTCATCCTCTCCTCTTCCCATTGCATCTAGTGGAATCGATGAATAGGCCATGCCACTTTGCTCCACAACAGGGGATGTTGGAATCTTCTTCTCCAAAATTCTTTCCCTTGCTGCAGCCAGATCTTCTTTAGTGGCATCTTGGTTGGCATGGCTCGAAATCTGTTCACACACAAATGCAATCGTGTCCGCAACTGAATCACCAAGTAGAATTGTTGCCTTTTCGATAATGTCAGAAGTGTTGTCCATGGGGACATCCGAGGTTGAGCAGAAAATACTAAGGCATTCGTCGAGACGTAGACCAAATGCCTTCTCAATATCATGCAGGAACAAAAATTCCTCCCCGTCGACAAGTACAATTGAAAACAATTCCATGTCCACCTCTGGTAGAGTGGGTTCCACGGGGTCTAAGTTGGAGGGTGGATTGTTCTGTGTACTGGCTTCCTTTAATTTGTCCACTACTCCTTGAGGAAATTCTCTGGAAATTTTTTGACTCTCTTCTAATAAGTTGAGAGCTTCGGTCTGGGGTTCCTTCTTGTCATCTACAAAACCCCTAGTAACAAGATGGGGTAGGTCCATGGGTGAAGGTTCGGGCTCCTCATTGACAAAAAAGATGGTTGTTGCTATGTAGGAAAGATATTTTCTTCCCATTTTCCTTTTCTTATTTAATTGTTTAATTAAGGGCACTGTGTCATCTAACAGGGGCCCTGAAGCCTCAGCAATAGCCATGAAATGCTTTAAGCACTTTGCAAACACCTCATCTCCTTTATGAATGTAGAAAAGCAAGTCATAGGGGACCCATTTACACTCATATGCTGGAATATCTATGGCATATCTTAATATATAGAATTGCATAAAATCTGTGATCTCATCGATCACATCGGAGTTCATGGCTATTGTCCCTTCAAGATTAGGGACTCTACAAAGTAGGTCATACAAATCCGTACGACCATTGTAGTCTGTAGTATCTAAAAACTCCATGAATAGATCTCGAGGAGATTTCATGGGAGTGGAAGTGCTAGTAGCCATTGCTTGCGCGTGAGAGAGGCTTGTAGTCTGTGCTTTCTAGCTCTTTGAGAGTGCAAATGTGAGAAATGAGCACATACAACCATTTTTATAGCATTTTCAAAAGTATAGAAAAAAGTGTTTGGGCCCACTTTTAAAAGTATAGAAAAAAATGAAAATTCAAAAAATGTGTTTTTGATGACAAAATAATGCACAGAAAAAACATGAGCAACCACAATTCAAAGAACTGAACAGACTTTTTGACATTCCAAAAGTTTTGAAATTACCATTGTAGAGAAGAAGGTATATACAATATCTAACATGAATCAATTGTCCTACTTTTTACAAGGTTCTTGAAAGTGCAAAAACCATGAGATACAATGACTAGGGCCCAAGAAGTGACATTATCAGGTTGCAAAAGAACTATGACAATGAGAGTTTTGTTCCATCTTTGCTCCAATCTACAGGGACTTTCATTTTGTATTCCATTCTTCTGCCCACCTGTAATCAATTTGCAAGAATATGAAGTCATTAAAGTAAAATAAACAATAATCAAAAGATTACTTTAACAAAAGCATGAAACATTTCTCACCTTATGTCCTTGAATTTTGAATTTGGATTGTGTTAGTCCTTCAAACCCCATAATCATCAAGTGTTCTCTCAGATTAGCAAAGGTCCAATGATTATTCACTAAAATAGTTTCTGTTTCATTGTTGGGCAATCTAAGCTTTATTTCAAATGAATGCAAAGATCCCTCTGAACTTTGAAATGGTATCCATTTGCCAAGTTTGCACATCCAATGATCATAGTAGAATCTGATGTATAATGAAGTACGGTGTTTCAAATATCGAAATCCTATACCTGTTCCACCTATTTTACAAAGATATTTATCACCTTTTGCAATTCCTTCCATCAAACCCCAATTTTCACCAAGAAGACTTTCGACTTGCTCATATGTGATATCTTTACACATGAACATGGTGGAAGTCTCTTGGAATGAGAATCCTTGGAATAAATATACAAAACAATGAATGGGAAAAGACCAGTGCAAACCTATAGACCTAGACACTTTTGTGAATTTCAAAGATTTATGTATATCCATTACCATCTTTTGCTTCAAAGATGATACGGACCATATATCAGGTTTTGGCCACTCCAAGCTAAGAAGAGAGTGTACTTCAATTCTCTCTAACCTTCCAAAACCACTCATTGTAGAGGGTACAACATATCTATGTGTGTAAAAGAAAACTCTATCATGGTAAAGTTGAGCAGGAGATATATTTGGAAAGACTAGTACACCAACATCTGCATGCAATGCCTGGAAAGTACCTGTAAGACTATAAAGTGGTTGCTCTTCCACAAAAGTAGAAGGAAATATCTCTGAAACAAACAAAAACATATCTAAATAGTTCAGAAATATATCCAACACAAGAAAACATAAAATATTGTAGAGTAATACTTACGATTCACAGGATATCTCATACTACTAGAGTTTTCAAGTTTCATAGTTGCCATTGTAAAAACATGTTGTACAATAGCAACTATCCCATTGTCTCTGTACTTCTTAAAGCCAAGTAACTTTCCCTTCCAATGAAGATCTAAGTTTCCACGATCTCTAACTCGATGAGGCCCAACTCTAGAGGGTTGCATGTACACCCATGCACCTTTGGAGTACTCATGTGATAGCCACTATCCATTTGTGGCTTTGATATTGTGACATCTTAATGTGAGGATCTCATCTTTCAGTCGCCTAAAAATTTAGATGTTGCCATTGAAGCTAAAGGTCTTCAAGCTACAACAGTAATTCGAGATAGGAGATGCAGGTAGGTTGGAGTGTAGAAACAGGAGCTTCAATGGTGTGCTACAGAGTGAAAGTAGTGGGAAAAGATGACTTTTTGGGACCTGGGTATGAAAATGTGAGGTTTAGGAGGGAAATAACTCTTTTTTGAGTGTTTTTGAAAAAACTTATTTTTTTCAGCTCAAAACATGCACGGATTTTGAATTTGGGGTCAAAAAGAGTACTTTTGACCCTAAAAAGTAATGGAGGGTCCATTTTCAGGTGTTATGATGAGTTTTTTAACTTTTTAGAAATTTTGAATTTTTGGGCCCAACTGAGTTTCGAGATTCCTTCTCCCTCTAGAGGCAGCTCATTAAATAAGGGAGAAATATGTCCCCTCTCCACCCTTCAGCCTAGTATTTTATAGGGCATAGACTTGACCACCACCCTCTTCTGATTAGTCCATCACTAATCACTCTTTAATCTAAAAGGCCCATTCAGGGTTCATTTTTTCCCCTAATGATTTTAAACTCCTTACCAAGGTTTCTTTTGATATCTTTAATCTGTGTAACATCATTTCCTATTATGATGAGGTCATCAACGTATATGAAAATATGTACCTCTCTATTTTCTTCCTTCTTCATGTACAATGAAAGATTTGCACTACTTGGGTTGTATCCACACTTAGTTACATATTCTACCAATCTTTGATTCCATGATCTTGGTGCTTGCTTCAAGCCATAAAGTGCCTTTTTCAACCTGCAAACAAAGTCCGGATGGTTTTCATCATCAAATCCAACCGATTGACTCATGTATACCTCTTCTTATAGTTCTCCATTGAGAAAAGCTTTTTTGATGTTGAGTTGATATAATGACCATCTCCTTGAAGCATCAATTGCTATTACTATTCTGATTGTTCCCATCTTTGCAACAAGGTTGAAAACTTCATGATAATCTATGCCTTGTGTTTGTTTAAATCCTTTGGCAACTAATGTAGCTTTATATGTAGCTAGTGAACCATCACCATTCCTCTTTACTTTAAACACCCATTTGTTTGGAACAATCTTCATACCTTCTTTCTTTGGCACTAGCTCCCATGTGTGATTATCTTTGAGAGCTTTGATCTCCTGATTCATAGCTTGCTTCCATTCCTTTTGTGTGTAGGCTTCTTCATATGCCTCAGGCTCTTTGTCTTCAATATCATGCATCATGTATGCAAAATGTTTTGCCATGAAACTATCATAACTCAGCCTTTGAGTCGGATACCTTGTCCTTGAAGATCTTCTTTCATTGCCTTTTAGAAAATAGCTTCTTTTACCTATTACCTTTACCTCCAGAGTGATTAGCACTTCATATTCTTCTTCACTTGCATCTATCTCACTATTTGGAGTAGCACTTGCTTCTTCGGCTCCACTATGTGATGAATTTGGAGACAAAGAATGACTCCACCCCCATGTTATACATTCTTCATTTGATGTAGATGCATCTGGACCTTAAACCTTTGTGCTTGATTGTTGAACTTCTCTTTGATTTGTTCATGCACAATAATCACAATCTTCTTCAAGAATCTTTTCCTTTCCTTTATCTTCACACCATGGTCTTAGTTCATCAAAGATCACATCTCGTGAGACTCTTACTTCCTTTGTTCTAGGGTTGTAACACTTGTATCCTTTTTGCTCCATCAAGTGGCTAATGAAAATGCATTTTTCTGACCTTGGTTCCACCTTTGTTCTAACTTCTTGTGGAATGTGAACAAAGCAAACACATCCAAACACTTTGAGGTGTGTAAGATCAGGTCTCTTATTGGAATATATCTCCTTTGGAGTCAAGTGATGTATTCCCGCTGTTGTGCACCTATTCATCAAGTAAATGGTGGTTATGGTAGCTTCAACGCAATAGTAGAACGGTACCTTCATCTCCTTGAGCATCCATATTGAAATTTCAGCAATTTGCCTATTTTTCCTCTCAGGTACTCCATTTTGTGTTAGTATATGATCAATGTCTACCCCTCATGATTATATGCACATTTTGTAAGGCCCCCTTTATGAGGAGAAGCCAAGCGTGCATTACCCAATTGATGGGAATCCCAACTTGCATGTTGGATGAAGGTCATATTGGACCATGTAAGGTATTATAAGGAAAGGGAGTTACCAGGGTCCCCAATTGTGGGGTCTGGGGTAGCGGTGAGCAGCCCCGGCTGGGGGTCCAAGGGGGCCAGTGGGCCCCCTGGTGGGGGTCCGGGGGCAGTGCCCCCGGCGCGACGGTAAAGAGAATATTTCATGGAATATTCCCTGTCGGAGTCAGAAATTGATGGAGAGTGTTAATCTCCAAAAGAACAAGTTGTACTTGAATTTAGAACTCCTCTATATCAAGAACAACTTCTGACTCCACTTAAATTTAGAAAACAATCACCAAATTATCAGAATTCTGCCTAACTGTTGAAAACTGAAACTTCCTGGAAAGTCTGCTGCAGATTAATCACTCATTGACTAATCAATCCTGTAAAGTTTTTAATAAAACTTTGCACAACGCTTTGCCTTAAGGTTGCGCAACTATTCCAAGTTAAATTTCTCAAAATGATTGAGTATACTGTGAGAAATGTGTGAAACACTTTACCTATGTCTGAAACAGCTTCTTTGCAATGGCGACTTTGACACCTGTAATTTCTTAACACTGGTTCTCCCAAAGTAAATCCCGTTTGATCAAGATCCTTTAGCCATAGATGGCTTACCTTTCAACTTAGATTTTGAGCCCTCACTTGTGTAAAACTTTACACTGTGCACTGAGCAATGTTCATTTCTCTGAACATGAAATCTGCGCCAATTTTTCGATTCTCAGAACATCTTCACATATGAATGTTCCTAAACTAAATTCTCTCTGCCTGATTGCAATTAGCCTCTCAAATTCTAGTCATAGATAGATTAGCTATTGACTTAGATACGTGCAAAAGGATTTCTCAAAAGATTAAACACAGAAGGAGAATGGGAGAGAAGATCGACGCGCCATTTCTGAACTTTTCACTTATCTATTTTCTTCATACATCTGATGGATGATTTGTACAATGTACATCAACTAACTCATCTCAACTCTCTTCTCTATGTCTCTCATCTACATGCCCCGACTTTTTCAAAATATTTATAGGCAAATATGTACAAAGTTATGACTAATCAAAAGTGTGAGTCACCTATATCTGAACTAATGTACATATGTGTACATAGCTTTGAATGTCTGAGTATGTCCTTCCTTCAAACTTCTGAATTTGTTCTCTTCTTAATCTCTTGACTTCATTTCTTCATAAACCTTCAATTGATGATTGGCATGCACCAACAGCTCCCCCTCAATCATTAATTGAGGTTCTTCTCTATCTTCTTAATTCCTGCCATATCTTTGAACTTCTGTAACTTTGGTCCATCTAAACTTTTTGTCATCATATCTGCAAGTTGATCTTTTGCAGGAGTGTGTATGACTTCAATCTCCTTATCAATGACCTTCTCTCTCAGAAAATAATATTGAATTTCAATATGCTTAGTTCTAGCATGAAACACAGGATTAGCTGCCAAGTATAGAGAGCTCATATTATCTCCACAAATTATAGGAATACTCTGAACAACATCAAAACTCTTCATAAGTGTCTTTAGCCATATTACCTCCTTTGCAGCTTCCACCATACCTTTGTATTCTGCTTCTGTAGATGATAAAGCAACTGTATGTTGCTTCTTAGAACACCATGAAATCAATTTGTCTCCTACATAGCACAAATATCCATGTGTTGATCTTCTATCATCCACATTACCTGCCCAATCTGCATCACTATATATCTTTACTCTTGTATCAGAAGTAAATCCATAGTACAACCCTTCTCTGAGTGTACCCTTGATGTACCTAAGTACTCTTTGTCCTGCAATCCAATGTTCCTTTCTAGGACAATGCATAAATTGTGAAAGCACACCAACTGCATATGACAAATCAGGCCTTGTTAGCAAATTTTAAATTTGGTTAGCAAATTTTTAAGATACCTTTCTTGGGTCACATATACTCCATGTTGAGTATAAGAAATCTCCATTCCCAAGAAGAATGATAAATTCCCCAAATCACTGATTTTGAACTCTTTCTCCATTTGCTTCTTGATCATTTGTATTCCTTTATCATCTGTACCTGTAAGTATTATGTCATCAACATAAATACAAACATAAATGAATCCATCTTCACTTGCTTTGACTAGCAAGCTACTATCTGCCTTTGATGCTTGAAATCCAAGATCCTTCAAGAACTTTACAAGCCTATAAATCCATGCCCTTGGGGCCTGCTTTAATCCATACAAAGCTCTCTTGAGCTTACACGCATAATTTGGACTCACTTGATCTTTGAACCCATCTGGTTGCTCCATGTAAACTTCATCTGAAATATAACCATTCAAAAAAGCATTTTTAACATCTAATTGAGATAACTTCCAACCTTTGCAAGCAGCAATTGCTATGAGAATTCTGATGGTTGTCATTTTTGCCACAGGACTATAAGTCTCATCATAGTCCATTCCAAATGTCTGTGCATACCCTTTCACAACAAGTCTAGCTTTGTACCTAGACACACTTCCATCTGCAAATCTTTTTGTTTTGTAAACCCACTTACATCCAATAATTTTCTGACTATTAGGTTTAGGAACCAGATCCCAAGTGTGATTCTCTATCAATGCATCATACTCCTCTTGCATGGCTTCCTCCCAATTTCTCTTGCCTTTGGCTTCATCATATGTAGATGGAACTTCATCTGCTTTTACCAAATAAGCATAATCTTTAGTAGTCAAGAATGAGGTGTCATAGCTATACCTTGTAGGTTGCCATTTGTGCTTAGATGACCTCCTAACTTCTGCACTTTTTGAAGTCTCTGGTTCATCACATTCTGGATCAAACCTTGGCCTCTCTTCAACTTCAACCTGTACTTCATTATTCTCACTTTCATCAAGTAATTGAATCTTTGCTTTACCTTTCCTTTGATCCACTACTTCTTCAACATCTGCATGTATATTATATTTACCTACATACCAAGTACCTTGCTCATCAAATGTAACATCCTTAGATACAAGAAATTGCTTTGTGGATGGACTCCACAACCTATATCCCATTTGCTTATCATCATAACCAATGAATACATACTTTTCTGCCTTAGGCTCCAACTTATGCCTCAATTGAGATGGCACATATGCATATGCCAAGCATCCAAATATTCTGCAATGATCCAAGGTAGGTCTCTTACCCCACCAAGCTTCATATGGTGTCATACCTTGCAAAGCTTTACAAGGCAATCTATTGACCAAATAAGTAGCTATATTTACAGCCTCTACCCACAAATAATTTGGACAATTCTTCTCTTTCATCATGGACCTTGCAAACTCAACAAGAGTCCTATTTCTCCTTTCTGCTACACCATTTTGTTGAGGAGAGTACCTGCAAGTAACTTCTCTCTTTATACCTGCATTCCACAAGTAATCATTGAATTCATTTGAAAAATACTCTCCCCCTCCATCTGACCTTAGTCTCTTCAATTTTTGACCTATAATCCTTTCTGCATATGCATGATAGTGTTTAAATGTATTAAACACTTCTGACTTTTCTTTAATCACATAAATTGTGATCCATCTGGTAGCATCATCAACATATATGACATAATATCTTGAACCATTTATACTAAAGTCCTTTGAAGGACCCCACACATCTGTATGCACCAACTCAAGTCTTTCTGCATACATAAACCCATGCTTGGAATAGGATTGCTTATGAGCCTTACCTAATTGACATGCCTCACATCTGTATGTCATGTGTTGACCTGCAATGTTAGGCAACCCAAGCACTGAATCATTATTAATCATGTCTTTGATACCTCTTTCATTGAAGTGTCCAAGTCTTTTATGCCAAAGATCCAATTCAGATACCTTCTGCTCTCCATATGTGAACATAGCATGTCCAACATTTCCTTGTACCTTCAATGTGAAGAGCCTCCCTTCTTTCTTTCCTGTAACAACCTGTTTATACCCTTGACTAGGGTCTTCAACATAGACTCCATCATTGGTGAATCTTACCTCATATCCTTTTTCCACAATTTGACCTACACTGATCAAATTCTTTGGAATTGTGGGAACATAAAGAACCTTACTCAGAAGAGTGCTCCCATCCTTAGCTTTGACTGAACCAATTGACTTTACCTTATGCTTTGTATTATCACCTGTCTGAACTGTATGGTTAATTGCATTATGATCTAAATCAGTCATCAAAGCAATATTTCCACTTAAATGATTACTACATCCTGAATCAATGTAGAACACTCTCATGTCCTCATGTGAGGTTTCATATGTTGCATTCATAATGAGAGTCGAATCCTCCTTCTGATCTGATGCATAGTTGTAGTAGGTGTTATTATAGGATTGATTTTGGAAGCTTCTTCCACCACCTCTTCCAAAAGAATTCCTACCACCTCTACCTCTGAAATTTCCTCTCTGAAATCTACCACCTCTTGCTCTTTGATTAAAGTTCTGATAATTACCATTGTTTTGATTATTGTGCCAACAATCATGAGATAGATGATTGGTCTTACCACATATCCAACAAGCTCTTGCATTATCTTTGTTGTTTCTGCCTCTTCCTCTACTTCTGCCATTTCCTTTCCCTCTTATGAAATTTGCTTGGTTTGAAGTACCTTCTTCTTCACCTGATTGTTGCTTTCCTTTGTTAGCTTTCTTCTTGTCTTTAGAGTACATTGCATGACCTGCACTCTTATCAACATCTCCTTTGACATCATTCTCAAAAGTTAGCATATGACCTAACAATTGATTCAAATCAGGAGTGAAGTGATCTAATGAAAGTTCTATAGACAAAATAAAAGGTTTCCACTTCTCATCTCCTCTTAGCCCTGTGAGAATTTGTCTTACCAATTTATCTTCTTCAATATCTTCATCCACTGCACCTAGAGAATCTGCAATGTCCTTCATCTTTGTCACATAATCAGAGATTGATTGTGAGGCCTTCTTCTTGAAAGTAGTAAATTCTGCCCATAGTGAAGCCTTCCTTGATTTGGTTGTGTTTTGGAAATGCTCTTCCAAAGCATTCCAAATGTCACATGCACTTTCAAGTCCTCTAATGTGAGGAAGCAAATAGTCATTGACTGCCCTATAGATTATGCTCCTTGCTTGAGCATCCTTCTTCATCCAATTCTTCAAGTCTGCAAGCTCCTCTCTAGTTGGAACACTAGAGTCTCTAAATCCTGGCTTTTCTTCATCTCCTGTGATGTATCCCATCAGATCTTTGCTCATAAGATGAGCTTCCATCCTCATTGACCATGCAGGATAGTTCTCTCTATCCAGCTTCTCAATTTGGAGACTATCTCCCATTGTTTCTTTACCTATATTGCCAATTCTTTAATCTTTATGAGAAATAAATGTACCTTGACTCTGAATCTACTCCTTCTGATCCTTTTGATAGCTTCAATATGTCTATCTTCAAGTTTTCTTCAACCTTTATCCTTTTGCACCTTCGAGATGTAAAGATTTGTGTTTCTGCAGTAGTCGGAGTCTTCTTCACTTCAATTTTGACACATCCTGCTCTGATACCACTGATGGAGAGTGTTAATCTCCAAAAGAACAAGTTGTACTTGAATTTAGAACTCCTCTATATCAAGAACAACTTCTGACTCCACTTAAATTTAGAAAACAATCACCAAATTATCAGAATTCTTCCTAACTGTTGAAAACTGAAACTTCCTGGAAAGTCTGCTGCAGATTAATCACTCATTGACTAATCAATCCTGTAAAGTTTTTAATAAAACTTTGCACAACGCTTCGCCTTAAGGTTGCGCAACTATTCCAAGTTAAATTTCTCAAAATGATTGAGTATACTGTGAGAAATGTGTGAAACACTTTACCTATGTCTGAAACAGCTTCTTTGCAATGGCGACTTTGACACCTGTAATTTCTTAACACTGGTTCTCCCAAAGTAAATCCCATTTGATCAAGATCCTTTAGCCATAGATGGCTTACCTTTCAACTTAGATTTTGAGCCCTCACTTGTGTAAAACTTTACACTGTGCACTGAGCAATGTTCATTTCTCTAAACATGAAATCTGCGCCAATTTTTCGATTCTCAGAACATCTTCACATATGAATGTTCCTAAACTAAATTCTCTCTGCCTGATTGCAATTAGCCTCTCAAATTCTAGTCATAGATAGATTAGCTATTGACTTAGATACGTGCAAAAGGATTTCTCAAAAGATTAAACACAGAAGGAGAATGGGAGAGAAGATCGACGCGCCATTTCTGAACTTTTCACTTATCTATTTTCTTCATACATCTGATGGATGATTTGTACAATGTACATCAACTAACTCATCTCAACTCTCTTCTCTATGTCTCTCATCTACATGCCCCGACTTTTTCAAAATATTTATAGGCAAATATGTACAAAGTTATGACTAATCAAAAGTGTGAGTCACCTATATCTGAACTAATGTACATATGTGTACATAGCTTTGAATGTCTGAGTATGTCCTTCCTTCAAACTTCTGAATTTGTTCTCTTCTTAATCTCTTGACTTCATTTCTTCATAAACCTTCAATTGATGATTGGCATGCACCAACAGAAATCATTTATATTTGTTAGGTCGGTTCAACCAGTCTAAGCCGTGTATGGCAATTACGCGGGCGGTGGCCGCCCACGCTCTACCGCCCATGTATAGCCGTCCATGGCAGGCCACCCATGATCCTATATATACATGAATTCTGCACTACCTAAGACACGGAGTTGAGCCAGCATACCTCTACCTTGTATCTCCAGTTCTAGAGTTGTCTAGATCACCATTTAAGCTCTACCTTGAGAGCGCACGGGTGGACAACGCCATCATCTTTGTACTTGGTGCTAGTAGAAAACTATTGAGATTCTTCTATATTTGTTATCTTCTCTGCTATTGCTCCTGTGTTATATTGCGTAACTTTTGTCTTACATTTTGTTGTGGTGTATACCTACAAGTAAACTACCTTTTGATTCCATTCTCTTGTAGAAAATCTAAAAATTCCTTGGAGAAGTATTCTCCTCCACCATCCGACCTTAAGGTTTTGATAGAACTTCCTGTTTCTTTTTCAGTTTCAACTTTGAATCTTTTGAATATCGAAAACACCTCTGATTTTTGCTTCATACAATACAACCATACCTTTCTTGAGTGGTCATCAATGAAGGTGAAAAAAAAACTATTACCAACCTTTGATGCCTCTTGGGTTGGTCCCCATACATCTATATCTATCAAGTCCAAGACATTTGGGGCACTTGCTCCTCTTGAATGGTTGCCTTGTTTGCTTTCCTAGTTGACAAGCTTCACATAACTCATGTAGTCCAATGCTATTAAATTTTGGAAGACCTATTACCACTTCATGTTTTCTCATGTCCTTCATCTTTGGAATGTTGATGTGTCCTATTCTTTTGTGCCATAAGTCCAGCTCTGAAATCTTCTTGTTCCCACTGTACATGACCGTTCCATGTGGATGTTGGATGTCCAAAGTGAAAATCCTTCCTTCTCTTCTACCTCGAGAAATGACCTTGAAGCCTTCCGTTGGATTCTTTATGAAGCACACATTCTTATTGAATATGACATGATAACGCTTCTCTACCATTTGTCCTACTGAAATCAAGTTCTTTGAATTTGTAGGAACATGAAGAAAATTAGATAGTACCTTTGCTCTACTTGTATCTCCAAGCCTTATATCTCCAATCTATTCAATCATGTGTTGAGTATCATCACCTATTTCAACACATTTTTTTCCATTTGGTACCTATGGATTAGTGAACAAAATTCCTTGGCATGACATATGGTTACTACAACCTGAATCAATGTACCATTTTTTGTCATCTTCACAAGAACTTCTATACTCATGTCTTATTGCAAGTAGTGTGCCCTTGCTTCCTTCACTTGAGGTTCTTTCATAGTTGCTTTGGATCCTTTGATTGCCTCCATTTGGTCTTCCATTCTTCCGCCAACAATTACTAGCACAGTGTCCTACTTTACCACAATGATAGCATTTTATACCTTTATGATAATTGTAGGAGCCTCGACCTCTTCCTCTGCTTCTACCTCGACCTCTTCCTTGTGTGTTGGCATTTGATGCATCCTTGTTGTCTTCCGAATTGTTTTGATTGTAGTTGGAGTTGTTGTGACCTCTTCCTTTTCCTCTTGAGCTTCCTCTTGAGTTCCTTCCTTTACCTTGACATGCATATAACATTTGGTTGTGGCTGTCCTTTCCTTTGGGGCCACCAAAGCTAAGCTCTTCTATGACAAGATGAGGGATTAGTTGTTCAAAACCTGGATATGCATCTTTCAAGTTAATGGAAGTTATAAAAGGCTTCCATCTTTCATCTTCTCTCAATCCATTGAGAGTATAACACACAAGATCTTCGTCTTCAACCGTTGTGTCAATAGAAGCTAAATCATCACTTAGCTCCTTAATCTTCAAAGTATATTCAGCTATGGATTGACTCGAACGTTTCTTGATTGTGTTCAACTCATTCTTGAGTTCAAGTTTCCTAGCTTTGGTATTTGTTGAATACATCCTTTGAAGAGCTTCCCAAGCATCCTTATCTTTCTCTAGATGTTGAATATGCCCTACCATGACATTAGTAATGACTTGTGAAATGAGGAACATGACTCTCCTATTCCTCTCTTCCCATTCTTTTGCTTGCCTCCTTTGGACTTCAGTGGTCGTAGCTTGATTGATTTGAGGTTGAGCATCATTGCCGCTCACAATAGCCCACAAGACTTTGCCCATTAGGTAGTTGGTCATTCTAAACTTCCACACGGGATAGTTATCCTTATCCAATTTCTCTACTTGTTGACCCAAGTCAGCCATTGAAGACTATCAGAAACTTTGAGAGTTACCTCGAATAGTTATATTGTCCTTTGCTCTTGCGTTTGTTGAAGCTCCCCCTTGTTTTGTAGCTCCTCTTTTGCTTTGCTTTAACTCCAACTATGTTGATGAAGCTTTAACACCAAGTTTTCTCTGATATCAACTGTGGAGAATGAGTTCTATGCACAACAAAAATGTGCAGTGAACCCGTGTATGTCCAGCACTTGGAGAAACAAGTGCACCTTAGATAGCTTGCTACTCTCATTACAAAACTCAAATGGACCTGTGCCTATCCAGACAAGTATGCTTAAGAATTGAAATTGACTCTCAGAGTGATAACTCCCTGAATATATATCCTTTGAGGAAAACATTTGAGATAGATAAAATAGACACAAATAGCTTTCCAACAAGGTAAAATGCAAGTTTGGATGTGTTTTGGTCAAGAAAGTCAACTGACCAAAATAGACCACCTACGCATACAAGTATACTAAAAAAACTAGACTTTGCTCTAGGATAAATATCTCCCAGAATATAAATCCTTTGAATGAAATATTTGGGATATCAAAAGGATGCAAACTGGGTTCCAACAAGCTAAACACCAAGCAATTTGGATATTTTTTGGCCAAGAAACATAAATGACCAAATAGACTACCTGTCTACACAGGTATGCTGAGAAACTGGACTTCACTCTTTGACTGATATCTTGTAGAATATATAAGATTTGAAAGAGATATTTGAGATACACAATATAAGCTTTCCAAGGAGTGTTTAAACACAAGAAATGGTTATATACACACTAAGATATGATCTTCACAATAGGATTGTGTACAGAATGACCAAATCCGACTATTGGGAGCTCTTGCCTCTTTCTCTCCTTGTTTAGAATATGCTCCCACTCCACTTTTATAACCAATGAGCATGTGAAGAAGTGTGTACCTCTTTCTTAACTCACCACTTTCATTTGATTGCCCACTAAATGCCACTTACTACAAGGCAGATATTGTATCTTTTACTCATCATGAATTTTTACTAGACTTTTTTTCTTTTCTCTTCTTTTCCTTTATCGTTATGTTTGATAAATTTATCCAAGCATAGCTCATGTGAAAATGATCTTGTACATTTATCTCCAACAAGCACCAACCATAGATTTTCTATGAGTCTCTTCACTCAAGATTGCTCCACATATGTCACCATAGACCAACCTATCACCAGGTGCACTATTGCTAATAGCTATGCAAAACATATCCCATGATGATGGCAAGATGCATAACAACAAGATTGCTTTCATTTGATTATCCATATCCATTTTCTAAGCCTGTAACTGGGATAATATAGCATCAAACTCATTTAGATGAGCAACAACACATCTGTGTCCTTCATGCAAGGGTCATATAACTTTCTCATCAGGTACACTTTATTTGATGTCCTCTCTTTTTCATATGTATTACATAACTTCTTCCAAAGCTCCTCTGGACTTTCACACTCTAATACTGTAAAGTAAACATTATATGCAAGGTGCAATCGAATGGTAGACCTAGCTATTTCATTTAAATCATCCCAATCATCTTCATCAATGTCCACATGATTATTTGAGATTCCATTTACTAGCTTCCATTGCCTCCTCTAAATCAAGACATCTTTAATCTGATTCTTCCATAGAGCAAAGTTTGTGCCATCAAATTTTCATATCTCAAAATGGTCTTTACCCTCGAAGTTATAGCTCCTCCTTGGAACATTGGCACTAGACCTTGATCCACCAGATGTGCTTGAGACCTCTGATGCCATGATGGTAGAGAATTGAACAGAATGATAATGGAGATAGAAGAGTCCAATCCCCATTAAGGCTCAAAGAAGGATGACCAAGTGTGAGATTCTGGGAGAGAATTCAACAGTCTTCCCAGAGAAATGAATTAATTAACACTAATGATCAACCAAAAGGAGTATGTGAGATTAAATATGCTCACACCAATAAGTGTATCAAGGAGTAAATCGACCACTATATAGTTGACAAAACCAAAAATCTGGAAAAACTTTTCTAGAGTATCCTCTGCAATATGAGCATATGATCAATGCCAAAATCTCATAAAATTGCAAGTACTGACATGTTTTGACCTCTACTGCATATAATGAGTTACCCAAAAGAAGCCAAGTTGGCTTATCGAGCACCTATGAACAACCATCATACATCTCCTATGGCGAGACCGGGTAAGTCTTCCACCTGCATCTCTAAAGAGACCCTGACATCTGGGTGTCTCCCAGTTAAGAAAACCTCACCATGACCCTCTTTATAAAAAATAAAAGGCTTTATGCAAGAACGTAACTGCGATATCAATGACCACATGGACGTACATTAGCAATATCGACATAAGCGTACATAGTGTGAATGTGCTCAATATATGCAGTAAAATGGCAGTGAAAGGCTGAATTATTGGCCAACAACACTTGTAAGTGTCTGTCAGCTCTATTCTTTAGGCTCAAAAAACTTGCATAGACTTGCGGTGGTTGCTCCCACCGCAACTAGAACATTTCAAGAAACCTGTAGATTAACTAGTGCGGATGAAAACACAACCCCAGGAATTTTGCTAGTTTGTTACGCCTGCAGAAATCTGAAATGGTGTCCTCTTTGCCCAAACTTGAGGCACCTGGAAAACATGTTTGTGAAGGCTGTATTTTGGGCAAAATGCAGCGTTCTTCCTTTCCAAAAGATGGTTCAGTTCGGGCTACGCAGAAATTGCAGCTTGTACATAGTGATGTCTGTGGTCCTATGCAGACACCCTCTTTTGGAAATTACCTTTACTTCGTGACTTTCATTGATGATTTTTCCAGGCATGCATGGGTATATCCACTCAAAGCAAAGTCCGAAGTGTTCATGTGCTTCAAACAGTTTTTGGTTTTGGCTGAAAATCTGTCAGCATGTAAAATGGGCACCCTCCGTTCTGATTGAGGGGGGGAATATATGTCTTGAGATTTTAATGCATTTCTGGCTGAACGTGGGATAAAACACCACTGTACAGTGCCGTATACACCTCAACAGAATGGAGTTGCTGAATGGAAGAATAGGTCTCTCATGGAGATGATGAGGTGTATGGTCAAGAGTCAGGCTTTACCTCATAGTTTCTGGCTTGAGGCTGTCATGTGTGCACCATATGTATTGAACAGGTGTCCCACTAAAGCGTTGCAGTCCATCACTCCATATGAGGCTTGGCATGACTGCAAGCCATCTGTTGCTCATCTGCGTGTTTTTGGTTGTTTGGCATATGCATTAGTGCTTGAAAAACATCGCATAAAATTGGATGATAAGGCAGTAAAATGTATTTTTGTTGGGTACAGTTTTGAAAGTAAAGGCTATCGTCTGCATCATCCACAGACTAAACGCATTCTGGTTAGCCGTGATGTTGTCTTTGTGGAAGATGCTATTCAGCCATTGCTTTCATGTACTAAGGAGACATATGTTAGCTCCAAAGACATGTATGATACTTTGATGCCTCTTTTTACAGGTGGACAGTCTAGTGCTGGTCCTAATGAGGCAACTTCTCAACCTTTGCAGGTTTCATATGATGATGCAGATCATTCCATTTCTAATGCAGATTTACATGATGCACTTGCTGATGAGAGAGATGATATTGAGCAGGCAAAAACTATGCCAAAATGGCTGGTGCAAACTTTGCGTGACAACAAATTAGATGCACCTTTGTCATATCGTACTCGTTTAGGCTCTCATAGTGCCTCCTTTGCATCAGATTGCTATGCTATGGCTGCATCTAGTCTCTGTGATGAGAATGAGTCTGTTTCTTTTGATGAAGCACAGAATTCAGAAAATTGGATGGCTGCTATGCAATGTGAATATGATGCTATAATGAAGAATGGTACATGGTCTTTATGTGACTTGCCTCCTGGCAAGAAGGCCATTGGCACTAAGTGGGTATACAAGCTGAAGCGTAAACCTGATGGTACAGTTGACAGGTATAAGGCTAGGCTTGCAAAGGGTTATGCACAGGAAAGAGGCATTGATTTTGATGAGACCTTTGCACCTACATGCCGTATGACTACTGTTCTGAGCATTTGTGCACTTGCAGCCCATCATGGTTGGAATGTACATCAGTTGGACATTAAAACACCATTTCTGAATGGTGACTTGCATGAAGAAGTGTATGTTTTTTAGCCCCGTGGCTTTGTGTAGAAAGGGCATGAAAACCAGGTGTGCAGGTTAAAGAAGGCGTTATATGGTTTAAAGCAAGCACCACGTGCTTGGTATGAGAAGATACATGCCTATCTGATTGCACATGGTTTTGAGAACAGTCCAAGTGAAAGCACCTTATATGTTAAGCGTGCTCATGATGTGCTTCTGATCATTGTTGTCTATGTAGACGACATGCTACTCACTGGTCCTATTGAGAAGCAGATTGCTGATTTCAAGGCTGATTTGCATGCCTCATTTGAGATGTCTGGTTTGGGGCATTTGCATCACTATTTGGGCATTCAGTTTATGCAAGTTGATGGTGGAATGGCTTTGTGTCAAACAAAATATATTCACACATTATTGCAGCGTTTTGGCCTTGAAGACTGTAAGCCTATTGCCACTCCTATGGAGACAAGTTTACGATTGAGTCTTGATATGCTGGAGATGCATTTGATGCTGTTCTCTATCAGCAGGCTGTTGGATGCTTGATTTACTTATGCATTACTCAGCCAGATATTCAGTTTGCTGTCTCACAGATGAGCAGGTTTATGCATTGCCCAAGAGTCACGCATTGGAAGGCGGTTAAGCGCATCTTTCGCTACTTGAGTGGTACTCGGCTACTTGGGTGGTTTTATCCCAAGGGGGGATCACTACCGCCAGATTTGCATGCTTTTTCTGACTCACATTGGGCTGGTTGCTATGACACTCGTGTGTCCACCAGTGGCTTTTGCTTCATGCTTGGTAGCTCATGTATATCTTGGTTGAGCAAGAAGCAGCCTACTGTGGCCACTTCCAGTTGTGAGGCTGAGTATAGGGCAGCTTTCACAGCGACTGTTGAGTGTGTGTGGCTCAGACGCCTTATGGCTGATTTGGGTGTTGGCTAGTCTTCTGCCACCACCATCTTCACTCACAGTCAGAGCGCATTGGCAGTTGCAAGGAACCCTGTGTTCCATGCTCGCACTAAGCATATTGAGGTGCATTATCACTATCTCAGGGAGAGGTTCTCTGCTGGGGAGATCAGCTTGGCATATGTGCCCACGCAGGAGAACATTGCAGACCTTTTCACGAAGGCTCTGCCTAGGGAGAAGTTTGAAGCTTTCCGCAAAGCTTTGGGCTTACTTCCTTTTGTGGAGTGATTTCCACATAGCTTGGCACTTCCTTATACATGAGTGCCAGCTCCTTGTTCACCGCATCACTCCTAGGGGGGATCTGTTGATATATTTAGGTAGTGATGTGTGTGAACACTCTAGGACCACCGGGGTGCTTTTTTCCCTCTTTAGGAGGTTTTTTTCCCCCGGCTTGTATATACGCCTATTGCCCTAAAGGGCTACTTATCTTTGTACATTCTCTAGTAATACATTCAGTCTTGTGTGTCGTGCTCCAAGCTTCTTCTTCTTCCTTGTGCTGTTCGCGTGCTTCCGTAGACGTCTAACTCCAACATTTCGGTCATAAAGCAGGTTAACAAAGGAGAACTTCCACGATCACGTCTTCCACACATTCTCACTTTTTTATTTCCGGCCATTCAAGCAGCGCAACCGCCTCCACGAGGTCGAGTCTTATATCATGAGGAATCTGCTCAGATAATTGAAGATGACAAAGACGATGACGAAGAACTCTTCCAGCTCTTCCGCCGAAAATACATCAGAATAAGTTTGTTTGACAGTCAAGTGCAGGGATCTACTGATGGAAATAAAGCAGACAACAATGAAGAAGAAGGACATGAAGAAGAGAATTTCCACGACACAGCTACATCAATGCACCATGATTCATCAGCTCAATCATCTCCAAACCAGCAACACGATCAAAGTGTTTCTGCTGACTCTAAAGTCACATCTTCTAAGGACGAATCTCAGCAGTAGTCCAAATAAGAGGTGCAAGAAGATACGCAGGTAATTACTGTAGAACTTTTTCCGGAATTGATTACGGCAGCAGAATCTGCAATTGCCCAACCCAAAGTGACTACGCAACAACTTTCCAAAGTAGCTAATACTCTGCAACCCATTCCTCCACCCATTGTTCCTGTTCCACCCCTTGCTCCTGAGGAACCTACCGCTTCATCCTCCTCACTCAATTACTCTCCACTGGATTCCACTCATCTTTTAACCTCTTCATCACAGCCACTTCCTCCTTTACTTCCTCCAATTCCTATGTTCACAGAATTAGAATCCATGGGACGCATGCTTATTCAGTTTTCCCAGCAGCTTTCGGTGCAACTCAGAATGGTTACAGAGAATCTTTGTCAAGAACTCCAGCATAAAGTAGATGTTCTTGAAGCAGACATTAATCCACTCCAGGAAGAGGTAGATGCGATGAAGGCAAAAAATCATAATCTGCACTTCCAGATTCAACAGCTCCAAGCCAGACTGGACGAACAGGAAACAATAATCAGACAACGAGATGCTGCATTGGCTGAATTCAAAGAAAAAGATGATTTATTATGCGCTGCTGATGCCGAAATTCTTCAGTTACGGCAGCTAGTTAAAGATAAAGAGGATGCCTTCATAGCACTAGGAAATTTTTTAGAAGAAACTAGAGCACATGTAGATGACGCAGTGCAGAAAGGACAAGAAATGACAGCTTTACTAAAGCAAACCAATACAGAGCTAGAGTTTGCAAATGCAAACCTATTTGAATCAAATGCTTCTCTTAAAAGCCAGATGATGTTGGTCGCTCAGCTACAGAAAGAGATCCCAGCAATTCGAAGAGAGCGCGATGCTTACTACCGGACTATTCAATTTCAAAATCAAGAGTTGGATAGAAGAGAAAACCAACTGGGTGCTCAAGCAGAAAGACTATCTAGAGTTGATAAACAGATTGCAGACACGAAAGTGAATCGGGATGCAGCTCTATCAAACGATTTTTACCTACAGGAAGCCTTTCTGCAAACACAGGCAGAAATTTTGATGAGTCAAGTAATTACTTAAGCTCTGTATGAACTGATGCTCAATTAGTAGAACTAGAGATCCTGAAGCAGATGTTAGATTCGTTGAAAAAGAAAATTTCTCGGACGTTTAAATTATTTAGAACAATGTATCTTCAAGGTATAATAGATGAGCCGTAAACTTTTGTATACCTGCGGGTTCAAGTCCACCGTGTGTGCCAGTGTAAGCCGTCGGATTGGCAATTGTAATCTTTACCTTTCATATTCTGCACGAACCGAAAGGTTGTTGCGTAGATGTTGTATCCATTTATAAATCAATGAAAAACACGCATCGGTAACAACCAGAAGATCGCCAGACTGTCTGTCTGGGCGATACGTCTGTGGAGTTACGTTGTGTTGTTTTTGGAGAACTCTGAGTCATACTGTGTCTTTTTTGTCTTTGTTTTCTTGTTGCACCTATGCGGTAAGGACTGTATTATGATAGTGTTTGTAGTAATTTAAGTTTTGAAGCACTGTTCCGCTAAGTTAATTATTGGGAGTCTGTATTATGATAGTTTACCTTGTGCGGTAGTTACTGAGAAGTGTTATTCTGTGTATGAGTCGGAAATATATGATAGAACGAATCAGAGTATTGATAGTAACTCGTGTTAGCAGAGGTTTAACATTACGATACTATAGTGTGAGTGTTCAATTGGGAAAATCAAGTATAGGGCCTCTGATTATTCAGACCTCTTCCACTCCCAAGAACTCGAAAAGAGCTTAAATGCGTCTCTCATGGAAAACGCACGTTTAACAAACCTCTTAAAGAGGGTAAACATTGCCCCAATAGTCCCAAGTGTGTTCACACACATCACTACCAAAATATATCATAAAAAACCCCCTAGGAGTGATGTAGTGAACAAGGAGCTAGCACTCATGTATAAGGAAGTGCCAAGCCATGTCAAAGGAGATCAATGCACAAAACGAAGTAAGACCAAAGCTTCGTGGAAAGCTTCAAAATTCTCTCTAGTCAGAGACTTTATGAAAAGGCATACAACATTATCTTGTGTGGGTACATATGCCAAACTCATCTCTCTAGTAGAGAACCTCTCCTTGACATAATGATAGTGCACCTAGATGTGCTTTGTGCGAGCAGCGAACACCAATGCACTTTCGCTCTCATTGAAGATGGTGGTGGCAAAAGACTGAACAACACCCAAATCCGCCAAAAGGGATCCAAGACACACACACACAGACACACACACACACTCAACAGTCATTGTGATAATAACACTATAGTTAACTTCACAACTACAAATTACCATAGTAGGTTTCTTCTTTCTCAACCAAGATATGTATGAGTTACGAAGCGTGAAGCAAAAACCACTAGTGGAAACATGAGCATCATAGAAAGAAACCCAATCTCAGTTAGAAAAATCATGTAAATCTAGTAGTAATGATCTACCTTGGGGATAAGACAATCCAAGTAGCCAAGTGCCACTTAACTAGAGAAAGATGTGTTTAATGGTCTTCCAATGCTTGACACATGAGCAATGCATAAACCTGCTCATGTGAGAGACATAAAACTAAATATCGGGTCGATTAAAGCATGAAGAGATCAAGCATCCAACAACATGATGATGAAGAGAAACGTTAAATGCATCTCCAACATCATAAAGACTCAACCATAAACTTGTTTCCATAGGATTGACAATAGGTTTTAGATCTTCAAGGCCAAAGATGTTGCAATAATGTGTTAATATATTTTGTTGGACACAAAGCTATTACCCCATCAACTTGCATAAATTGAATGCCCAAGTAATGATGCAAATGCCCCAAATATGACACCTCAAAAGAGGCATGCAAATCAGTCTTAAATTCAATAATATGCTTCTCATTATGACCAATGAGCAACATGTCATCAACATACACAACAATGATCAACAAAACATCTTCTTCATGCTTAACATATAAGGTGCTTTCAGTTTAAGTGTTCTCAAAACCATTTGCAATCAAGTAGGCATGAATCTTTTCATCCCAAGCATGTGGTGCTTGCTACAAACCATATAATGCATTTTTCAACTTGCACACATTTTTTTCATGTCATTTATAGACAAAACCATAGGGCCTAAATAGACACACTTATTCATGTAGCTCACAATTCAAAAATGAAGTCGACATTTGGCATGTTAGTGCCAAGGTCTTGTCGAAATCCATGCCTTTCTCTTGAGCATAGCCTTTTGAAACAAGCCTAGCCTTAAACATGTCAACTGTTCCATCAAGCTTACATTTCAGATTGTACACCCATTTAGTGCCAATGGCCTTTTTGCATGGAGGAAAATCACATAAAGACCAAGTACCATTCTTCATAATGGCATCTTATTCTGAGTAAATAAAAGCCATCCAATTTTATGAATTTTATGCTTCATCAAAAGAATTAGGATCATTCTCATCACAAAGACTAGAGGCATCCGTTTCATAGTGATTTGATGTAAAGCAAGCACTATCATAGCCTGAATGAGTACGATATGACAAAGGTGCATCTAATTTTCTATCTCTCAAAGTTTGTGGCATCCATTTAGGCATAATTTTTGCCTCCTCTATATTAACCCTCTCATCAACAAATGCATCATGTAAATCTGCATCAGAAATGGAATGATGTGCATCATCATGTGGAACCTATAAAGATGAAATTTCCTCATTTGGACCAATACTTGATTGTCCACCTATAAAAGGAGGCAACAGACTATCGCACACACCTCCAGAGCTAACTTAAGTCTATATGCTACATTAAAGTAATGGATGAATTGCATCTTCCACAAGAAAACATCACGGCTAACAAAAATGTGTTTATTGTGTGGATAATATAGAGGAAAACTTTTTCTTTCATAACTGTACCCAACAAAAATACATTTCATTAATTTATCATCCAATTTCCTATGTTGTTGTTGATGCACTAATGCATATGCCAGACAAGCAAAAACACATAGATGAGCAAAAAATGGCTTGCGACCATGCCCAACCTCATAAGGAGTGATAGATTGGAATGATTTGGTGGGACACCCATTAAGTACATATGCTGCACACATAACAACCTCAAGCAAAAAGCTATGTGCTAAAGCCTGACTTTTGACCAAAGACCTTGCCATCTCCATGAGAGACCTCTTCTTTCTTTTACAAAATCCATTTTGTTGAGGTGAATATGGCACTCTACATTGATGTTGTATGCCATGCTCAACCAAAAATGCATGAGAATCAAAAGAAATGTATTCCCCCCCTTGATCAAAAGGGAGGGTGCCCACTGCCCAATTTACATAGTGACAAATTTTTAGCCATAACCAAAAACTATTTGCAGCACATAAACACTTCAAAAATTGCTTTCAATGGATACACTAATGCATGCCTTGAGAAATAATTAATAAGACTCATGAAGTAAGGGTAGTTCCCAAAAGAAGGTGTCTACATAGGACTGCCAACATCACTACGAACAAGCTGCAATTTATGACTAGCTCAAACTGAACCACCTATTGGGAAAGATGAACACTGCATTTTTCCAAAGGTACAACTTCACAAACATGTTTACAAGGTGTCTCAATTTTGGGTAGAGAGGACACCATCTTAGATTTTTGTAGACATAGTAAACTAGCAAAAATCAAATGACCAAAGTGTGCATGCCAAATCTTTGTGTTTGAGATAACCTCAAAATCTTCAACTACACATGTTGAATCACTCATTGATTTCCCATTGTCTATGAGCCTATATAACCCATGACATAAATTTGAGAAGCAATAATAACATCGTCATTTGAGAGATCATGAAATATACATTTTTCATCAAGAAATATGACAACCAAACCAATGTCTTTCATGATCCATGATTCATACAAAAAAATTGACAATGTGAAAGAACTACTATCGGTAGTAGTGAGAATGATCTTACAAACTCCCATTACATGATAAGAGGAGTTTTTAGTGCATGTGATAGTATTCCATATAAGGTGAGGCTGAAGTAAATTGAGGAAATTATGTTGCAATGTAATATGTTTGGTTGCTCTAGTATCCAAGTACCAAACATCTGAGTCTACTGCACACATACACTACTCATGAAAAGATGGGTGATAGCTACATACATTAGTAAATGCCCATTCTTCATTATGAAGAAGATTAGCAGAATCTGTTTTAGGTTAGAGGTTGCAAATAATCCTCAAACATGAACATGAAATAATCTTGAAGCATTCAGTTTCTGAGTACAATTTCATAAAATTACAAAATGGTTGATCAAGCCCTATGATGATTCATTCTTATTCTTCTATGACGATTATAAGCAAGGCATCCCATCGCTAAAGAATACATGAAATATTCCGTAACCATCCACCATCTATCTAGAGCCAATTAAATCTCTCTAGAGAATTAAAGAGGATACTTGTTTTCATATAACTAGTTTAAGATTTTATTTGGTCTATGTTTTAGTTTGTATTCTCCTCTAGATCATATAACAAGATGACTGAACTAGTTTTAAAATTTTATTTAGTATATGTTTCAATTCTTTCCTTCTCCTCTAGAGCATAGAATAGGATACATAATGTACCAGATGACTGAATAGTTTTGTATTCTCCTCTAGATCATATAACAAGATGACTGAACTAGTTTTAAAATTTTATTTAGTATATGTTTCAATTGTTTTCTTCTCCTCTCTCTCTCTCTCTCTCTATATATATATATATATATATATATATATATATATATATATATATATATATATATATATATATATATATATATATATATATATATATATATATATGTATGTATGTATGTATCTCTCTCTCTCTCTCTCTATATATATATATATATATGTGTGTGTGTGTGTGTATGTATGTGTGTGTAGTTATATATATTTATACATATTATTCATCTTACATTTCCACTTTTCTTTACCACTTTTCAATATCGTATAAATCCAGATCTATGCTTTCGATGTTTTGTAGCTGATTGGAGACAAAGATGAGACATTGAATCACATAGAAAAAAGCTATTCATCAGCTTATTAATATGTACTTGAATGGTTATAGTTATAAGCGTATTAGAATAGGCCGCATAATTCTTCTCTGAATATGTTGCTGATGGGGTTTTATGTCAAACTGATTACACATTGGAATGTGCTCTTCGATAACTCAATGTTCATGTTGAACTCGATGTTTTTATAGAACGTATGGAAATAACATTTTATAATTTGATCCAGAATTCATTTCATTCTTCATTTATTCTTGCTGTCACATTACTTAACACAGCGTGACAAGTTTTCAAAACACGAAATTATAAGTAAAAATCAATATATCATTAAAAGAATATGACCAGTTAGCCTTCTTTTTTTCATAACTAAAAACCATTGACACTATCAATGCTTTGAGATAAAAAGAAATAGATGCTATCAAAACTAAGGGAGCTTTTTAAGGATGAACTGATGTTGGAAGTGCTGGTGCTTTTTAACATGTGTGTTATCTGAATGAATGAAGCTCTTGTTCTGTAAGCAGAAAAGCATGCGGGACAATTTTTTGAGGCCTCATTGCTGAGGAATGGAACAAGGTTTGAGAATATTCGACGGTGAACTGAATGCGCGCACTCTCTTTGATTTGTTCGGAAGTCAGTGAATACGTAAGAATTTCTGTTCTTGACCGTGAGAATGTTACTAAGAGGTACCGAGTGTGCTTGTGTGTGTGTGTGTCTGTTTGTATGTGTCTTGTGTATTGTGTGTGTGTCTGTTTGTGTGTATGTGTCTTGTGTATTGTGTGTGTGTCTGTTTGTGTGTGTCTTGTGTATGGAGTGTGTGTCTTCATGTTTGCGCGTGCACAAAGACGGAAAGAATGAAGTTGGCAGCGAATCAGAAGAGGCTTCTGTACGAAAAGGGTGGTCGTGAAACACATAAAGGAAGCATTTTCGCTCACGATTCGAGCAGTAAAGACATCAGTGCTGCCGCCAAGTTCCAACCTTGTTTTGTGTAGGATTTCCATGTGGGTTGTCATTTTGCGAGAAACAGAGCGCAAAGAATACGACAGTGCGCATAATGCTAAATGCGCATTGCTTTCGTCTTTTTGCTTTTTCTTTTAACGACGAAAGCTCACTTATTGTAGTCGAGAGATGTTTTTCTGATTTGTGACGTGGCTAAGAGAGATCTTTTTAAATGATACAAGATCATTTACAGTAGCGATGCGCGAATTTGAGCTCATGTTTTTCTTATATGAGACATGTGTGATAGGGAAACGAGGTGGCTGAGAAAGAGAAATACGAGAGAGAGAGTGTACTGTTTTCCTTTCCTATGTATCCATGGTCATGATTGTGTAAAACAAAGAAGTTAGAGGTAGATAGGAAAAAGGAGGAATAAAGAGTGAAAGGGATCAAGAACGAAGAAATAAAAAAGAGTGAGAGGGAGACGGAAACCAGAAAGAGCTTAGAAAAGTTTTAGTGAGAGGTCTTTGACTACCACCAAAGAGGTGTGTGATGTTTCCTTACTAAAGGATCAATTCCGTCTTTCACAAAAGCGACATCCTAGCTATATTTAAAAGTGCGAAGCTTTTGGATTCAAGAATGATAGCCATTGCTTAAGAAAGTGCACAGAACAAACGAACATGTCATAATGTTACATCAAAAAAAATTTCCATTGTTTCCCACATACTAATGCACATACCAAAATAACACAAAAAATTGCAAACCAACAATAGATATTTTCATCCATATTAAGCCTCATAAAGAGTGATAGACAATGTTGTTGGGGGATGTATCTCAACCCCTATGCAATGATCAAGTGTGAATGATCTTCACAAATACACTTCTTTGCATCTCTACAACCCAAAATTACTATTGTTTTTTGTTTGAATTTATGCAGAGAAATTTAGTGAGCTTAATTAGTGGACTTGTAGTAGATTCAATGAACTTTCCAAACAAACAAACTTGAATCCAAATGTATGTGTACACTCAAATCTACTAGATGGGCTAGTTTCTCGCACACAATCAATAGTCAAGTAGTGAGCTCACTTCACAATAGTAGATCTTTCTCACAGAATAACTAGAGAATGAATCTTAGACTTGGCTCAACTTTAGAAAGTTATAAGGGCTATCTAATCACACCACCATTATATCAAATGGATAAAAATAAAAGTAGAAGCAATGCTTAAAATGCAGAGATAAATAACTTTAACAAAGTTTACACATAGAGAAAAACATCAATCACCACACTTCACTATTTTGAGAATTTCTAACTAACTACTTAGTGACTCATCATGAGACTTGATCTTCTTACAGATGACTTGAGGACCAAATGGTTACAACTACTTAATTTGATGATCAACAAATGATAAAAACTCAAGCTAAACAATTCGAACGTTGCAAGCAAGCACAGAGACATATGTCTAGTCAAACCTAACAAAGAAGCAAACAAGGGGGCTAGCTTAGGCGAGGGCTTTGCCTGATTCAAATCCAAGACTTAGTGTGCACACTAATGGAACTAGAAAAGATATGTGATCACTAGAAAAGTCAAGATACAAGGGAGTGTTTGTTTGAGTCTTTTTTGAGTTGTGATGTTTGTGAACACACTTAGGGCCACCGAGGAACCTTTTTCCCTCTTTGGAAGGTTCTTTTCCCTGAGCTTGTATATGTGCCTATGACCCTAACACGATACTCATTCTTGAATATTTATGTGGTAATTCATTTACTATTTTGTTCTATTCCAAGCTTCTTCTCCATTGTGATGTTCATGTGCTTCCAGATACCTCAAACTCCAACACTTGGTATTAGAACAAGTCACAGATGTCATGGGAGCACTAGATTCTGCTCTCTGACTACACTCGACAAGATTTTAGAAATATACTTCTGATTACAAGAACACCCACATAGGGAAATCATACAAGAATATGTAACTGATACAAGACATCCCATAACTCGGGATTGATAGGTATGAATAAATAGACTAGAGATGATATATGAGATCCCACAACCCGAGATCGTAGGTATGGAATAAGATATTTTGATTACAAGAATTCCCTTCAGGGGATGAGCTACATATAGGAAATAACTAGAAACGATCTCGTACTACAATATTATAAGAGGACTATTGATAATTGAGAGTGAATCTCCCTTTTGTATCTTTAAGACACTCTATTTTGTTGATGACATGATTGCTCCTAAATCATCTACGTTTGTATCTGCATGAGTGCATCTGCATTTTGTATCTAGGAGGCACTCCCTTTCTAGTTTATTTCCATTTTATATTGTATTTCCTTTGTATTTGCATACCTTGCCATTTGCTTCTACCATTGTATTCATTCTCCTTTCAGGGGAATTATCCCACATGAGATGTACCTTGAAGAGCCCCTCCTAAATCTATATAAGGAGGGCCTCTCCCCCCATTTGTACTTGGTTAGAAGTTTGAAGAGCCTACTCCATGCTCTTGGCAAGATCATTTCTAGTCCACATAAGTTTACCCATTTCATGGTCTACTCATTTTGAGTCTCACATACTCTTTCTTTCGTGAGTACTCTCTTCTTTTCATTTTGCTTCCGCACATGTACTCTCTACATTTTTCTACTCCATTTCCATTCCATTTCCATTTTATCTTATATCCTTTATATTTGGGTACTTTTCCATTTTCTTCTACCATTGTATTCATTCTCCTTTGAGGGGAATTATCCCACATGAGATGTACTTTGGAGGGCCCCTCCCGAATCTATGTAAGAAGGGCCTCTCCCTCCATTTGTACTTGGTTAGAACCTTGAGGAGCCTACTCCATGCTCTTGGAAAAATTGTTGGGGATGTAAGGATGCTGTGAACTTACTCCTATATTCATATATATATGTCATTTATATGGCATTGCCTCAATGGAGATCATTATGTGGGTTTTGAGGCTCCCACACATGTGTGCACATCTCTTCCATTCTCTCTCTCGCTCTCGCCTCCCCATCTCCTCCTTGCTCCTCTTGTTCTGCACACCAAAGCTCTTCATTGGTATTAGAGCTTGTTGAAGGCTTGTGTGCAAGAAGCTTCAATGGAAACTTAGGTCACAAGAGGTGAATGTGTAGGTCGGCACCTCTTGATAGTTGCTCAGTATTTTGGCCATAAATCGAGCTAAAAAGCTCAAATTGATGCGCTTTAAAGTTTTATATGTAGTTGCAAAAGAGAACCACAACTTCATAGAAGAGTGCAAAACCTGCTTTGGAGTTCTAGTCCATCAAAAATTAGAAAAACAAAGATTGATGTAGAAGATGAATCTAAAATCACTTGGAAAATAGGTCAGTTTTTGGGTTGTGTCTTGAGTTTTACAAGTCGGATTTTAATGATTCAACTTGTTCTATGTAGGTTGAAAAAGAAGTTACAATTTATAGGAGAGGATAGATCCAGATTTTGAGTGCTAGGTCGCTAAAATTGCAAAATATAGAGCAATAGTGCTATACCTGAAGGTGAAATTTACAATAGATACTTGTTTTGTGTATATCTTGAGCTACACACCTCCAATTGAGGCATTTTATATAATGCTACGTAGGTAAGAAAAAGTTCTTGAAGTTCACTGAAGAGCTAAAGTTCAAATTTAGAGCTTATCATCTCTGAAACATCAAAACAGAGAGCAACGTATTTTCACCATAAGAACCCTTGTTGCTTTTGGAGGTTCATTTTGTTGTGGAACTTCTTTTGAGAGATTTTTTTGGTTTGTGGGCTCTTAATTTTAGAGCTTGAAGGCATTATCCATGTACGATCACTGTGGTAGCTCTTGCATATGAGACTAGAGCATGATCTTATCATGTGATTGGCATGTGAGATGACATTGTGGTATACCTTTTATTGAGGTTTTATGTCATCATCAGTTTGAACAGTGTTGTTAGTGGACATATAATGGCATTGTGGTCTCTATCTCATTTATGACACTTGCATTTGGCTTAGCTTGCCGGTTGCACACATTTTATGAGAGTTGATTTTGGATCTTGGTTGGTACTTGTATCTTTGTTTTGTTTGTAGGTACATGATCCAAATTGGAGCCTCAATTTCACATCCGTTTGTCACAAAGATGTGGCATATAGTGATTCATGTAGGGTTACACATGTATGTGCATCGACGTGCACAAAGGCCTCTTGACATGCCTGACCATGTATGGATGGATATGGATGCATTGGCCAGCTTCACTATCAGGTTATAGCTTGTGGATTCTATATATGAGTCTATTATGTATGAGGAGACGAGTAGTGCATTATGGCAAAGACTACATGATATGTATGCAAGTCCATTGACTCATATGAGACATGGATCACATCGACAACTTTGATGTTGGCACTACAGCTGTGAGGGCCATATTCGACGATGTTGCTTTAGGTGGATGCGATGATGACATCAGAGATATGCACATGATGCAAGTAAGCTAGTAGTTTCAAGAGAGCCTATGGTAGTTGATTATGCCGATGATGGTGATATCACTTTCTCCTATGGTTCATCTCAGGATTCCTCTTGTTCATTAGATAGCACACACATGGCTTGGTTTCTTGATACATTAGCCAATTTTCATGTTACTCAACATCATGAGTGGTTTTGTCCATTCTCAGGTGAGAGTCATGGATGTGTGCACATCCCTGATGGTATGACATATGACATTGAGGGTGCAAGAGATGCATGCCTTATGCTCCCTAGTGGAGCATCACTTATACTCAGACATGTGTGTTATGTGCCTTCATTCCCTATGAACTTGATCTCAGTTAGCCAGTTATAAGAGAGCAGTTCCTTGGTGAGCATCACTTTTAGTTGTAGTTGGGAGAGCTTATGCTTGTTAGACGTGCTAGGATTGGGTACAGGTATCCAATGTAGGTACTTCATGTGAGAGACAATCTCATCTCAATGGGAGTTCAACCTTACATGCGGTATGAGACTCGTCATGTCTCATTTTGTCTACCTATACATAGGTCTATTGACATTCATGATGCACATGTGTGACAGGATTCAGATGCTCTGGTGGATGCACATGTAGAGCATGTTTTGGATGCTCATAATGATTATATAGATCATGATTTTGTTGATCATATGGATGCTTATGTGGAGCACACTTTGAATGATCAGTTAGATGCTTTAGAGCATAATGTGGATGCTCATGTAGAGCATTAGAGTTTGATCATAAGTTTGATCTTGGTGTTGATGTTGTGAAGTTAGCTCATGTGGAGCATGATGATACACTTGGTGTGGTAGAGCAGGATAGCTCTTATGATACATAGTGTATGCCATAGCATATTAGCTCTCAAGATGCATAGCTAGACATATCCTTGGTTGATAGGATAACTGATTTAGATGTTGATGAATCAGTGATCATGCAGTCATTCTTGGATTCGCTCATGCTAGATGTTGACATAGATATGTCAGGACATGCTGGTCTTGACAATGGTGCCTTGCATGCATTGGATACAGGCATGGCTGACATGCTTAGGTTAGCCAGGATAGCACAAGTTTCATCAGCATTCGGGATTCTGATGTACGAGTTGTTATGCTCGAGACGAGATGTTGCTGTTGCTATTGGAGCATTTGCACTTGGATTTATTGAGTCCTTTGATGATTAAGGCATGCATAGAGTGAGCGGGAGGTTTGAAGGAACTTCATCAATTCTTACATCAGTCAGATGTGAGCTCGACTCTTATCGATATGAGTCTAGAGAAGTTTAAGGTGCATGGATACACCTTGTTTGATGTAGTTAGTGTAAGCTGATGTGTATGGGTTGAGATCCAGACTCTTCTTGTACACTATTATATAGTCCTACCTCATTCTTTGTATGTGTTACCACTTATGGTCACATTGCCCCTATATTCATATATATACATCATTTCTACAGCATAGCCTCAATGGAGATCAAAATGTGGGTTTTGAGGATCCCACACATGTGTGCGCGTATTTTCTCTTCTCTCTCTCCCTCCATTTCCTCCTTGCTCCTCTTGTTCCACACACCAAAGCCCTTCAAAGCTCATTTCTAATCCATGTGAGTTTAGCCATTTCTTGGTCTACTCACTTCGAGTCTCTTAGACTCTTTCTTTTGTGATTACACTCTTCTTTTCATTTTGTTTCCATGCATGTACTCTCTACATGGTATCAGAGCATTAGGTGGAGGCATTGGTGGTAATTTTTGGTGGTGGTGCTTGAGTTTGGTGGTGTTGATCTCCATCCATGTGGAGAAGGTTTTTGCCATCAGTTTACACTCCCTAGGGCCTAATTTTTCCCATTTTTCCACACTCCCACCCTTCTTCTTCATCATTTTGTTCACCTTTTAGCCCATTTTCCCACCCTTTCACCCTCTTGGTGACAATCATATGATCATTTGGGGACATTTTAAAGAGTTACGATTGGATCTCAAAGATTTAGAGTGATGGCTAGATGGATCATGTGTATAGAACAACTTGCCTTGTTCACTAGCAATGTGCACATATGCCTCTGACTATCGAGCAAAAAACTTATTAGTATCATAGCCAATGCCAGACAGAGAGAGTGCAACTAGGGGTCAAGGAAGAATGGTACAATGGAAGTAGGAGTGAGAATACAAAGAGAGAGCAAGATTATTCTCTCTATCATCTTGTTTTGTCTTCAATTATCTGTATCTCATTGACCATCTGCTTTCTTCATGTCTATCTCACTGGCAACTTCATCTACAAAAGCAACTTAGCCATGGTGTTGACAATGCTACTCAGATTAGGTGCTGCTGCCAGGAAAGTGCACCTGCTAGCTTGTTGTTACGTAGAGAGAGCATCATACAGTAGCTCAATTGCTATAGACAATGACACATCCTACACCAAACTCTAAGAGAGAGGCCATTCACAATTGTATCTGCCCAAAATATGAGATACAATACTTGCATGGTGCATCGACTATTTTTTCTCAGAAACAAACAAAAAGCATTGTTTTCTTTGTCATCTGTACTTTGACAAGTGCAGGAATTAGGATGCACCATATCCCTTGATTGTGCATTTTTAGTGCTAGCATTCCGAATATATATCTTCATGCAGTAAGCTCCCTCAGTCTAGTGGAGAGAATTACACATTTCTAGAATAGTCACTCATGTCAAGCAAATTCCCAAAGAAAGTTCAGTTGCTTTTGACATCATCACTAATGTCAACTTTTATAGCTACACCCACTTGATGTGGTAGATAATGGCATGACTTTCGAAGCTCCCATCTACATGTGAATTGCCTTATTTTTTCATTTGTTTTCACAAGAGCATATTATATGGCACCTAATCGATCAAGCTATTTTTTTTAGTATTTGGATGACATGGGTTTAGAAAATTAATGTTGGTTATATAATTTTTAATTGAGCCTTGACAATCAACTAAGTTGTGCACATTATTGCATCCACCTTGTACTCAAGGAATCTTACTATAACATTGTTTTTAGCACCCTTCAAAGGATCACTTTTTAATTTTCCAAGGGTATCAACCCTCTTTTTATTTGGCATATCAATCCTCATTTTAAGGGTACCTACTTTGTAAGGGCACTTTGAATTCTTCAAGAGGTCACTACTCAAGGGTACCATCACTCTATTTTGGCACACGCAAGGCACTAAGTTCCCACTTTTGTACCATCAAGCATATAAGAAAAAGAAGATATTTCGTGTGTGTGCCTTGGGAGGCTACTCTACGCCCCCAAATGCGAATTTCTTTATTTGCAATGGGCTATTCTAAGCCCTCCTCTTGTGTCGGTTGGTCTCGATTCTTGTGCAAGCATAGGGTTATTATAAGTCCCCCATCCCCCCCCCCCCCTCCAAGTTGCCTCTCTCCCATTATCCAGTGTAGGGATACTCTAAGCCCCCCACCCCCTCCAAGGTGCCTACTTCATTTTTGTTGCAAGTGTAGGGCTACTCTAAGCCCCCTACCCCTACCCCAACTCAATTTTATGAAACAATTTTTATCGCATGGCAGCTTCGTTTCAATGGCGATAGTGTCAATGATTTCAAATGCAACATCCTCAAGTCAATTATATTTACCCTCCTTTATGCCAATATTCATGCCGAAAGATGAAGGCTAAATGGAACAAATTACAACCTGTGCAAGGACACTATGAGAGCCTACCTCTATTCAAACTTCTTGTATGAGGTAATGGAAGTAACAAAACGAGAGCCCGATAAGGAATGGGATCTAGGAGCTTCGATTTCAACTCAATTTTATGAACCAATTTTTATTGCATGGAAATTTCATTTCAACGGTGATAGTTTCAATGATTTCAAATGCAACATCCTCATGTCAATTATATTTACCCTTCTTTATGCCAATATTCATGCCGAAAGATGAAAGGCTAAATGGAACAAATTACAACCTATGGAAGGACACTATGAGAGCCTACCTCTATAAAAACTTGTTGTACAAGGTAGTGGAAGGAACAGAATGAGAGCCCGATAAGGAATGCAATCTAGGAGCTTGGAATATATGAAAAGTTGAAAATAAAAGGGCATTAGGCCAACTTCTCCTTGAACGTGATGAATTGACAAAGGGTCACATCATTGCATGTAAGACTTCAAAAGAAGCTTGGGATACTCTAGCAAATCTCTATGAGGATAAAACACCTTCTAAGATTTATACTCTCATGGCTGAGTTTCAAAATCTCACTATACGTCCACAAGACACAATCAAGTGATAGCCCAATTCGAAGATTTCAAAACAAAGTTAGCACTTTGTGGATGCAAGATCTCAAGTGAAGACATGGCCATTAGGTTACTCAACAAGCTTCCTTGGTCCTATGACTTTGTGACCACTCTATACAATAGAGTTCAAAAACTTACTTGGGAAGAATAAGAATTTTGCTTCTTCATGACTCTTGGCAAAAGACCCAAGCTATCCAAGAAACAACTATGAATGCCAAAGCTACCTTCCACAAGACTAAAGGACAAAAAGGCGATCAAGAATCGAAGGGGATAAAGGCAAGAAGAAGTTTACTTCCACTTTTTGTGGCAAGCCTAGACACATAAAAAAATATTGCTTCAAGAAGAAGAACAAGGTTAGGTCTAAGTTTACTCCAAAGACCCAACATCACTCTCACTGCACAAGTGAAGATCCCTTTCTCACAACTGAACACAAGGCACTTGTCACATCCACTCCAAGTATAGAATGGATTTTTGACAGTGGGGATTCATCACATATGTGCCATGATAAAGATGATTTTCATGAATTTCAAGATGACAAAGGTAAAGTTTATCTTGGAGATAACAAGTGCATTGAAATCCAAGGAAGAGGCAAAGTTCATGTCACTACCATAGAAGGCGAGACCTAGTCACTCAAAGATATTCTTTATGTACCAAGCATTTGTAAGAACCTTCTCTTGGTGAAGGCCATTACAAAGTGCAACATGATGGTGCAATTCGATCACAACAACCTTCAAGTCATCGATCGTGAATCCAATGAAGTGATAGCTCGTGGATTTGAAGATAAAGGTCTCTAAAAGCTTTCAAGTTTATGGCCAAAGATTCAAGTCTTAGCTTGTGGCATTGCAGATTTGGACATACCTCTTGCTTAGCTAAGATCTCTTCCAATCATCTTGTCAAGGGTTTACCCAGGATCACATAAGTGGAATTGAATTACCACACATGTGCCAAGATGACAATTTCCCCTTTGCCTATAGAAGCATCCATTTCTACACCTAAACCCTTAGCATTTTTCCATGCTGATATTTGTGGACTATGCATACACCTCCTCTTAGTGGGTCGATTTACTTCTTCTTGATAGTAGATGAATTCACTAGATACACCTGGGTTTATTCACTCAAGCATAAAGAGGATGCCCTTTCCAAGTTCAAGGAGTTGAGACAAATAGTTCAAGAAGACTTTCCAAGTTCTTTGAAGATCATTCCGATCCGATGAAGACAGTAGTTTCATCAATCACAACTTCTCCAAGTACTTGAAGCAACACAAAATTAAGTATCAAGCATCACAAGAAATTCAACAAGATATTTCCTTACAAAAGAATCAAAGTGTGATCCAGATGGCCAAGGTTATGCTTAGTCAAAAGCAACTTCCATTAAAGTTTTGGGGTGATGTATGTGAAGGGAGATGGTGGATGCAATCCAAAGATGAGTAGGTGCTGCTACAACTAGCTTCACACCAGCCAACTGAGACTTCAGAGTTGATTAGTAGACCCTTTAAGCTTCCTAAATCCACCAAAATATCAGCCAAGTACTTTGGAACATGTATCCCAGAAGTTTAAGTCAAGACAGACTAGTTGAGAAATGACTAGCTCCCAAAACTTGCTATTTTTGGACATACACCTGCTAGAAAAAATGAACAGTGCTCTCAACCTGGTAGGAATTAGAAAAATTCCTTTTGGGCATAGCAAAAAGACTTAGCAAGCTTCCCAATCCAAGTTAAAACACTTCAAATGATGGACTGAGCACTGAGAACAAGATTTATCAATTTCTGGAACATGCCCACCATTCTCGGGGCTCTGCAGAGATAGACAAGTGAGCAGTAAAATGCAGATATCTCTAAAACTGTAAATCTAATGACCTTGAAAATTATATGCAGAAACTAGACAGTAAGCGCTATCCAACACATGTTAAATCACGGAAAAAGGATCAGTAGAACTCGAGATATGACCTTCTGAAGGTACTGCTCTGAGTGAGTATAGCAGAGAACAAAACAGAGAAGTGAATGATGATAAATGTATAAATTCATATATGATTACAACCACATTGGGAATGAATCTTTGCACAATGGGAGTAGAATGATAGAGCTATGGAGTAAGCTCTTCAATATCTACAAAATGACATGAAGTGGTCACGTACAAGGCTTGCTAATCGCCTCTTCCTTCTTGCTCCTTTTATAGCTATTCTTAGAGGGAGTTTTGAATTCGAATTCGAATGGCTCCACCTAAAAGTGATCCCCAAAGTTAGGAGATATTCCCTCAGCTCAAAAAGTTGTGGGTTTTGGTAGTTAGAGCCACAAAATTGCTTTTACATCATGCATGAGGTAAGCCATCCTTTTCCTTTTTCTTTTTTCAATTACAAGATATAAAAATGAACTCTTTTACAAGAGGTGTTCACATGACTACTCATGTGACTTACAAATGAGGATGATATCAAATATATCAAGCATGTAGGCTTGGGTAAAATGCACCAACAATGTAGTACAAACAGTAATACATATTCAAAATAGAGGGTTCTCAAATGTCTTGAAGAATCAAACACCATTTGAGGCTTACTTTAAGAAGAAGCCAAGTGTGAGCTATTTCCATGTCTTTGGTAGTGATGCCTATGAGCAAGGCCATGATGATGATTGGCCTAAGCAGTACATTTTCATCAGTTAGAGTGACCAACAAAAGGCATACAAACTCTAATGACCCAAAGAGTCACTCAGTTATAGTAACCAAAGATTGCACCTTTGATGAATATTCTAAGTATTCATCCCTTTTGGATCCTCCCATGTCTGCTTCAAAAGGGGATCATTCTAGTTTTGGACAGTCACACTATGTGGAGCATGCTCTCTTCGTACATGAATTTCCAGATCATGGTACAATTTTGGAGCAAGAAGAATCCGATCCATAAGAAGATAAGATTTTTTAGCACGTGTCAATATTCCTTATAAGGATAGACTCAAGTGAACTGTTGCAAGATAATATGTTTGGTACCCCACTATCAAGGTACCAAACATCTTAGTCTACTATAGACATACACTGCTCATGAAGAACAATCATAGCTGCATATAGTAGCAAAATTCCATTCCTCATTTTGAACAAGATTATTAGACTTTTCTTTAGGTGTAGAATCCTCTCTAACAACCATTCCAACCTCTTTCTTCTTTGCCTATTTTGTAGCCATTTTTAGATAGCTCTTTATGACATGATCATTTCCTTTACAATATTTTCTTTTATATTTTCTTCTCATCTTTATCTTCCTTCTTTAGTTGTGGAGCATTAGCAAATTTTTTCTTACTACTTGATAATAAGCAATGCCTCTTCTCTTATCAATATTAGCAGACAACCATCCTCTTATATTTGCCTTCAATGCTCTATTAGATAGGGGTGCTCTCTTGCCCCTTTGTTATTTGCTAGTGCTACATATGGTCTTAGCTATCTTGTTGGTAAGAAAGTTCATTTAGAATATATAAGAGGTTTTGCCTTAATAGGGGGCATGAGTAAACGGTTCTTAGAATCCTCATTTATGACACAAATGCCTTTCTACATAATGACACCAGGTGCATTGTGCACTTCTAGGGTTGCTTTGATATTTTCTTCAAGGCTTCTTGGTTGAGACTAAACCACTCCAAAACTACTTTCAAGGCATCATCAGGGTCATCGTGGATTTTTTTAGGAATCAATGCTATCATGAGCTCCCAAGTCTTCAGATATGTTGTTTACTGGGCATCCCATTGGAGTTTGGGGTTTCCATGTGCGAGCATTGGGATTGGGTGCTGGCCAAACTTGATAATAAGCTGTGATATTGGAAGTGTATGCAACTAGTTGTGGGAGGATGTGAAATCGACATCAACACTTTCCTCCTCTCCTTTATTATCTCCTTCCTAGCATGTTAGACAGAAAGTGACATGGACTTAAAAAAAGGAAATACTCTATAGAAATATCCTTTGGAAGGGTGATTTGAAGACAAGAGGGGTGCACCAAAGGTTGAATGGACTATTTGTTCTAGCTCAAATGATATGGGATGCCTTGGAATTCAAGATGCAACTAATTTGGCTGAAACATTTGGGGCCAAATGGATGATTGAAGCCTAGTAAAATGAAGGGGCTTCTTGGGCCAAGCGCATCTTTAGGTAGAATGAGACCTTTACTCTTTTTGGGACCCCAAGATGGAAAGAAATTGAGCTTATCATGCTAGTGTTCTCACCCTTCCCAATGGTCCTCAAAGGCTCACATGTGACATGCTCCATGTTGAAAGGGTGTAACAAGATGAATCCCTTGTGTTCCATTAGTGATGATTGGAAGTGGGCTATTGACATTAGACAAAATGAATCTATTTGGTTCTCAGAAGGAAGAAGAAGAAGCTTGGAGCACAAAGATAAGTGACGTGTTAGGGCAATAGGCGTATATACAAGCTGGGGGAAAAAACTCCTAAAGAGGAAAAAACTCCTAAAGAGGAGAAAAGTACCCCAGGTGGTCCTATTATGTTCAAACACATCACTACCTAAATATATCAACAAATCCCCCCTCGAAGTGATCCGATGAACAAGCAGCTGGCACTCATGTATAGGGAAGTTCCAAGCTATGTGGAGTCAATCGACAAAAGGAATTAAGCCTAAAGCTTTGCAGAAAGCTTCACACGTCTCCCTAGGTAGAGCCTTCGTGAAAAGATTTGCACAACGTTCTCCTACATGGGCACATATGCCAAGCTGATCTCTCCAATAGAGAACCTCTCTCTGACATAATGATGATGCACCTCAATGTGCTTAGTGAGAGCATGGAACATAGGCTTTCTCGCAAGTGCCAATGCCTGATTGTTAGTGAAGATGGTGGTGGCAAAAGACTGACCAACACCCAAATCAGCCATAAGATGTCTAAGCCACACACACACTCAACAATTGTTGTGAGAGCTACCCTATACTCGGTGTCAGAATCAGAAGTGGCCACAGTAGGCTGATTCTTGCTCAACCAAGATATACGTGAGCTACCAAACATGAAGCAAAAGCCACTAATGGACACACAAGTGTCATAGCAACGAACCTAGTCAAAGTCAAAAAAAGCGTGTAAATCTAGCGGTAGTGATCCCCCCTCCCTTTGGGATAAAAAAATCCAATTATTCGGGTACCACTCAAGTAGCAAAAGATTCGCTTAACCGCCTACCAATGCTTGACACATGGGCAATGCATAAATGTGTTCATCTGTGAGACAACAAACTGAATATGTGGATGATTAGTGCATAAGTAAATCAAGCATCCAACAACATGCTGATAGAGACATCAAATGCATCTCCAACATCATGAAGACTCAATCGTAAACCCATCTCCATAAGAGTGGCAATAGGTTTGTAATCTTCAAGGCCAAAATGTTACAATAATGTGTCAACATATGTTTTTTGACACAAAACTATTCCACCATCAACATGCATAAACTTAAAGACCAAGTAATGATGCAAATGCCCCAAATTTGGCATCTTAAATAAGGCATACAAATCAGCCTTAAAATCAGCAATATGCTTCTCATGAGGACGAGTGAGGAGCATGTCGTCAACATACACAACAATGATCAGAAGCACATCATTTGCACCATATTCTCATTACATAACAGCCATCCAATGTTTGGAATTTTTTGCTTCATCAAACGAAACATGCTCATTCTCATCAAGATACTACAGGCAGCCATAACATAGCAATCTAGTTCAAAAGAGGTACTATGGGATCCTGAACGAGTCCAATATGATATAGGTGCATCTAATTTGCCATGCAAATTTTGCACCAACCATTTTGGCATAATTTTTACCTCCTCAATATCAACTCTCTCATCAACAAGTGCATCATGTAAATCTGCATAAAAAATGGAATGATCTACGTCATCACATGAAACATGTAAAGGTTGAGAAGTTGCCTCATTAGGACTAGCACTAGACTATCCACTTGTAAAAAGAGGCAACAAAGTATCATACATGCCTTTGGAGCTAATAGATGTCTTCTTAGTATAGGAAAGTAATGGCTGAATAACATCTTTCAAAAAAACAACACCACTGCTAATTAGAATCTTAGTCTATGGACGATACAGAAGATAGCCTTTGCTTTTAGAATCGTACCCAACAAAAATAAATTTCACTACTTTATCATCCAATTTCTGGCATTGTTGTTCAGGCACTAATGCATATGCCAGATAACGGAAAACACACAAGTGAGAAACAAATGGCTTGCCACCATGCCAAGTCTCATATGGAGTGATAGACTGTGATTGGAACATCTATTGAGTACATATGCTACACACATAAAAACCTCAAGCTAGAAACTATGTGGTAAACCTTGACTCTTGACCATACGCCTCACCATCTCCATGAGTGACCTATTCTTTCCTTCAGCAAATCCATTTTGTTGAGGTGTATATGGCACTATACAATGATGTTTTATCCCACATTCAGCCAGAAATGCATTAAAGTCAGAAGACATATACCCCCTCGATCAAAATGGAGGATGCCCATTTTACATATTGACAGATGTTGAGCCAAAACCAAAAACTATTTGAAGCATATAAACACTTCGGAATTTGCTTTCAATGGATATACCCTTGCATGCGTGGAAAAATCATCAATGAAAGTCATCAAATAAAGATATTTTCCAAAAGAGGGTGTTTGACAGACATCACTATAAACAAGCTACGATTTCTGAGTAGCTCAAAATACACCATCTTTTGGGAATGAGGAACGCTGCATTTTGCCCAAATTACAGCCTTCACAAACATGCATACCTGGTGCCTCAAGTTTGGGTAGAGAGGATATCATCCAATCTCTGGCATTGTTGTTCAAGCACTAATGCATATGCCAGATAACCAAAAACACGCAAGTGAGAAACAAATGGCTTGCCACCATGCAAAGTCTCATGATAGAATGTGATGATTTAGTGGGACATCTATTAAGTACATATGCTACACACATAACAACCTCAAGCTAGAAACTATGTGGTAAAGCTTGACTCTTGACCATACGCCTCGCCATCTCCATGAGTGATCTATTCTTTCCTTCAGCAAATCCATTTTGTTGAGGTGTATACGGCACTATACAATGATTTTTTATACCACATTAAGCCAGAAATGCATTAAAATCAGAAGACATATACCCCCCCTCCCCCCGATCAAAATGGAGGATGCCCATTTTACATACTGACAGATGTTGAGCCAAAACCAAAACTGTTTGAAGCATATAAACACTTTGGACTTTGCTTTCAATGGATATACCCTTGCATGCTTGGAAAAATCATCAATGAAAGTCATCAAATAAAGATATTTTCCAAAAGAGGGTGTTTGCATAGGACCACAGACATCACTATAAACAAGCTGGGATTTCTGAGTAGCTTGAAATAAACCATCTTTTGGGAATGAGGAACGCTACATTTTGCCCAAAATACAACCTTCACAAACATGCATACCTCGTGCCTCAAGTTTGGGTAGAGAGGATATCATTTCACATTTCTAGAGGTGTAGCACACTAGCAAAATTCAAATGACCAAAGTGTGCATGCCAAAAGCTTCGCATCTGACATAGCCTGAGAATCATGTACTGCACATGTCCAATCATCCATAGATTTTTCATAGTTTATGAGCTTATACAACCCAGGACAAAAAAGTGAAGAAACTATGCTATGAGGTAATATGTTTGGTTGCCCCGCTATCAAAGTCCTAAACATTTGAGTCTACTACAGACAGAGAGTGTTCAGGAGAGCTTGGGTCAAAACTAGAAACAGTAGTAAACACCCATTCTTCATTTTGAACTAGATTAGTAGACTCTGTTTTCGGTGTAGAGGCCTCTGCAACAACCATTCCAACCTCTTTTTTCTTTGCCTCTTTTGTAGCCAATTTTGGACAATCCTTTATGACATGACCATTTGCTTTACAATACTTGCAAAAAAAAATCTTTTCTATTTTCTTGTTATCTCTGTCATCCTTCTTTGACTTTGCAAAATTAGCAGATTTTTGCTTACTAGTATAAGAGCTCCATTTACCTTTGCTCTTCTAACTAGCCAAGAAAGCTTAATCTGCAACACACATAATAGACCTCTTCTACCTAGATTGATCTTCCTGCAAGAGAACAAAGACTAACTCCTCAAATGTTAAGGCATTTGGATTGCATTTCATCATCAAACCAAGAGTAGAAGCAAAATTTTGATATGAATCTGGAAGACCATTCAAAATAGTCTGCACAAGTGAACTAACAGGCAAGACTTCATCAATAGAAATCAACTCCTCCTTCAAATCTTTGATCTTTTTTAGAAAACTATCCATGGAATCTCCTTCATTCATGTGCTCACTCTCCAGCTATATTTGGAGATTTGAAGAACTGGATGAAGAAGGATGCTCAAGCTAGGAGCATCATTTACACGGCTATAAATGATTATCTTCTACCTCATATTAGAGGATTAGAAAGTGCAATAGATGTGTGAAATGCTTTGGAAGAGCATTTTAAAAACACAACCAAGTCAAGGAAGTCCTCATTATGGGCAAAGTTCACAACCTTCAAGAAGAAGAGCTCACAATCAATTTTTGATTATGTCGCAAGAACGAAAGATATTGCAGATAGCTTGGGAGCACTAGATGAAGATATTGAAGAGGATAATTTGGTAACACATGAAGCAATAGGAGAAGATCAAAGGGTATTCTATATTGACTATGGAAGTCAAAAGATGTCTGAGTTAGACCTATGGCATAAAATCTTAGGTCATTTCAATGAGAGTGCCATAAAGGAAATGTCAAAGAATGATGTAGTGCTTGGATTGCCAAATGTTGAAGGTCAACACATGGTGTGTAATTGTGAAGCTTGTCAATTAGGTAAAGCACACAAAATTTCATACAATAAATCAGGATACAAGTACTCAAACATGCTTGAGTTGGTTCATACAGATGTGTGGGGTCCTTCAAGGGACTATAGCATAAATGGATCCAGATATTATGTGTTATTTGTTGATGATGCAACCAGATGGATAAATCTATATGTAATCAATGACAAATCAGAAGTGTTTAAGACATTCAAGCATTATCATGATTATGCAGAAAGGATTACATGACAAAAGCTCAAGAGGTTAAGATTAGATGGAGGGAGAGAGTATTTTTCTAAAGAGTTTGATGATTATTTGTGGAATGCAGGTATAAAAAGAGAAGTAACTTGCAGGTTCTCCCCTCAACAAAATGGAGTTGCAGAAAGATAACATAGAACTCTTGTAGAGTTTGCAAGATCAATGATGAAAGAGAAGAATTGTCCAAACTAATAGAAGCTATCAACACTACAACATATTTTGTGAATAGGTTACCTTGTAAAGCTTTGGATGGTAGAACACCTTATGAAGATTGGTGAGGTAAGAAACCTACTCTTGATCATTGTAAGGTATTTGGATGTTTAGCATGTGCTTATGTTCCTTCTCAATTAAGACATAAGCTAGAACCCATAGCAGAGAAGTATGTGTTTATTGGATATGATGATAGGAAGATGGGTTACAGATTGTGGAGTCCATCTACTAAGCAATTTCTTGTTACAAAAGATGTCACATTTGATGAGTGGCATATGTGCCCACGCAGGAGAACATTGCAGACCTTTTCACGAAGGCTCTGCCTAGGGAGAAGTTTGAAGCTTTCCGCAAAGCTTTGGGCTTACTTCCTTTTGTGGAGTGATTTCCACATAGCTTGGCACTTCCTTATACATGAGTGCCAGCTCCTTGTTCACCGCATCACTCCCAAGGGGGATTTGTTGATATATTTAGGTAGTGATGTGTGTGAACACTCTAGGACCGTCGGGGCACTTTTTTCCCTCTTTAGGAGGTTTTTTTCCCCCGGCTTGTATATACACCAATTGCCCTAATGGGCTACTTATCTTTGTACATTCTCCAGTAATACATTCAGTCTTGTGTGTTGTGCTCCAAGCTTCTTCTTCTTCCTTGTGCTGTTTGCGTGCTTCCGCAGACGTCTAAATCCAACAGCATAAATCAAGTTACCCACCAAACTATGATAAAGCTTCATGTCTTTGAATTCTTCTCCTCCATATCTACTCAATCTATGATTCACCTCCATTGGAGTTGGTGCTATCGTGCAATCTTCCATTTTAAATTTTGTTAGAAAATTTTTCAGATACCTTTCTTGAGTTACATATACTCCATGTTGAGTATATGAAATCTCCATTCCTACAAAGAATGACAAATTTCCCAAATCAATGATTTTGAATTCTTTCTCCATCTTCTTCTTAATCATGTGAATACCTTTGTCATCTATTCCTGTAAGTATTATATCATCAACATAAATATAAACATAAATAAATCCATCCTCACTTGCTTTGACTAGCAAGCTACTATTTGTCTTTGATGCTTGAAATCCAAGTTCCTTCAAGAAGTTTGCAAGCCTATAATTCCATGCCCTTGGGGCGTGCTTCAAACCATACAAAGCTCTCTTGAGCTTACACACATGATTTGGATACACTTGATCTTTGAAACCATCTCGTTGTTCCATGTAGACCTCATCTGAAATATAACCATTCAAAAATGCATTCTTCACATCTAATTGAGACAATTTCCAACCTTTGCAAGCAGCAATTGCTATGAGAGTCCTTATGGTTGTCATCTTTGCAACAGGACTATAAGTTTCATCATAGTCCACACCACATGTCTGTGCATATACCTTTACAAAAAGCCTAGCTTTGTACCTAGATACACTTCCATCTGCAAACATGTTTGTCTTGTAGACCCATCTGCATCCAATGATCTTTTGACTATTTGGTTTAGGAACCAAATCCCATGTCTCATTTTCCAGCAATGCATCATATTCTTCCTACATAGCTTTTTCCCAATTCTTCTTTCCTTTGGCTTCATCATATGTAGATGAATCTTCATCTGCTTTTAAAATATAAGCATAATCTTTAGTAGTCAAGAATGAAATATCATAGCTATACCTTGTAGGTTGCCATTTATGCCTAGATGACCTTCTGAGTTCTCCACTTCTTGATGTTTCTGGTTCATCATATTCTCAATCAAACATTGGCCTTTCTTCTACTTCAACTTTTCCTTCATTACTCTCTTCTTCATCATATATTTGAACCCTTGTTTTACCTTTCTTCTGATTTAAAATATCTTCATCACCTGCATGAATATTAAGTGTACCTGCATACCAAGTACCTTGCTCATCAAATGTAACATCCTTAGAAACAAGGAATTGCTTTGTGGATGGACTCCACAACCTATAACCCATCTGCTTGTCATCATAACCAATGAATACATACTTCTTTGCTTTAGGTTCCAATTTATGCCTCAATTGAGATGGCACATATGCATATGCCAAACATCCAAATATTTTACAATGATCCAATGTAGGTCTCTTACCCCACCAAGCTTCATATGGTGTCATACCCTGCAAGGCTTTACATGGTAAGCTATTGAACAAGTATGTGGCTCTGTTTACAGCCTCATCCCAAAAATAATTAGGACAATTTTTCTCCTTCATCATTGATCTTGCAAACTCAACAAGAGTTCTATTTCTTCTCTCTGCTACCCCATTTTTTTTAGGAGAGTACTTGCAAGTAACCTCTCTCTTTATACCTGCATTCCATAAATAATCACTGAATTCATTTGAGAAATACTCTTCCCCTCCATCTGACCTTAACCTCTTCAATTTTTGTCCTGTAATCCTTTCTACATATGCATGATAGTGTTTAAATGTATTAAACACTTCTGACTTATCTTTGATCACATAGATTGTAATCCACCTGGTAGCATCATCAACATATATGACATAATATCTTGAACCATTTATACTAAAGTCCTTTGAAGGACCCCACACATCTGTATGTACCAATTCAAGTCTTTCTGAATACATAAAACCATGCTTAGAATAAGATTGTTTGTGAACCTTACCTAATTGACATGCCTCACATCTATATTTCATATGTTGACTTGCAACATTAGGCAATCCAAGTACTGAACCATTGTTAACCATATCTTTGATACCTCTTTCATTAAAGTGTCCAAGTCTTTTATGCCAAAGATTCAATTCAGACACATCCTTTTTCCACAATTTATCCTACACTAATCAAGTTCTTTGGAATTGTATGAACATACAAAACCTCAATCAAGAGATTACTTCCATCTTTAGCTTTGACTGAACCAATTGACTTCACTTTGTGCTTTGTATTGTCACCTGTTTGAACTGTGTGATTGATTGCCTTATGATCTAGATCAGTCATCAAAGCAATATTTCCACTCAGATGATTACTACATCCTGAGTCAATATCAAATACTCTCATGTCTTCATGTGAGGCTTCACATGTTGCATTCATAATAAGAGTTGAATCTTCTTTCTGATCTGATGCATAATTGTAGTAAGTGTTATTATAGGATTCATTTTGGAAGATTCTTCCTCCACTTCTTCCAAAAGAATTCCTACCACCTCTACCTCTGAAGTTTCCTCTCTGATATCTGCCACCTCTTCCTCTTTGATTAAAGTTCTGATTAAAATTATGATAGCTTTGATTATTATGCCAATAATCATGAGATAGATGATTGGTCTTACCACATATCCAACAAGCTCTAACATTATCTTTGTTATTTTTACCTCTTCCTCTATTTCTGCCACTTCCTCTTCCTCTCAGGAAGTTTGCTTGACTTGAAGTACCTTCATCTTCAACTGATTGTTGCTTTCCTTTACTAGCTTTCTTCTTGTCTTTAGACTACATTGCATGACCTACATTCTTATCAACATCTCCTTTGATATCATTCTCAAAATTTAGCATATGTCTTAACAACTGATTCAAATCAGGAGTGAAATGATCTAATGAAAGTTATGTAGACAATATAAAAGGCTTCTACTTCTCATATCCTCTTAGCCCTGTGAGAATTTGTCTTACCAACTTATCTTCTTCAATATCTTCATCAACTGCACCTAAAGAATCAGCAATGTCTTTCATCTTTGTCACATAATCAGATATTGATTGTGAAGCCTTCTTCTTGAATGTAGTAAATTTTGCCCATACTGAAGCTTTCCTTGATTTGGTTGTATTCTGAAAATGCTCTTCCAAAGCATTCCATATGTCACTTGCACTTTCAAGTCCTTTGATATGAGGAAGCAAATAATCATTCACTGCCATGTAGATTATGCTCCTTGCTTGAGCATCCTTCTTCATCCAAATCTTTATATCTTCTCCTCTCCTGTGATGTATCCCATCAGATCTTTGCTCATAAGATGAGCTTCCATTCTCATAGACCAAGCTGGATAGTTCTCTCTATCCAACTTCTCAATTTGGAGAGTATCTCCCATCCTTTCTTCACCTGTACTATCAAATCTTTAATCCTTATAAGGAATGAATGTACCTTAGCTTCAAAGTTTTCTTCATATGATCCTTTTGATTGCCTTTATGTGTCTCCCTTCAGTTTTTCTTTTACACTTTATCCTTTTTGAATCTTCAAGGTTTGAAATTTGTATATCTGCAGCAGTCGGGGTCTTCCTTTTCCTCAATCTAATAGATCCTGCTCTGATACCACTGATGGGGAGTGTTAATCTCCAAAAGAACAAGCTATCCTTGATGTTAGACCACTCTATATCAAGAGTAACTTTAAACTCCAACCAATTTTGGAAGACAAGTACCAAACTATCAAGACTTTAGTTAACTGTGAAGAAAATCACTTCTCAGGAAAGTCTGCTGCATATTACTCACTCATTAACTAATCAATTGTGTAAAGACTCTGATGAAACTTTGTAGAATGTGTCACCTAAAGTTTGTGCACCTTCTCCAAGTTAAAACACTTCAAAAGCTTAAGTAGATTATGAGAAATGATCCAAACAATGTACCTATGTCTGAAACTGTCTTATTGTAAAATCGACTTTGACACCTGCAACTTCTAACACATAGTTCTCCCAAATTAGAACCCGTTTAAGCGAATTCTTTTAGCCATAGATGGCTTACCTTCTAACTTAGATTTTGACACCTGATTTGTGTAAAACTTTACACTGTGCACTGAGATCTGATCAATTCTTTGATCATCAAGATTGCACTTGTTTCATAAGACACTCAACACTTTCTCACATATAGATGTTCCTATACAAAATTCTCTCAGCTTGTTTGCAATTAGGCTCTTAGAATTAAACCATAGATAGATTAACTATGGATTTAGATGTATACAAAAGGATTTCTGATATAATCAAACACAAAAGGAGAACTGAAGAAAAGATCGACCCACAATTCTCTGAACATTCTTTCTATTCAACTCATCATACATCTGATGGATGATCCACACAATACTCATAATCTATACTTCTCTATCTCATCTATATCTCATCTTACTTATCTCATACGACCATATACACGTATATATATATATACATATGAGTATTGATTCGTCATTACTTCAAGTATTTTGAAGTATTTACAAAACTAATGTACATATGTTTATAGAACTTTTCTTCTTGAACCTTCACTTCACTTCATGAAGTTAGACTTCAATCTTCTCTTCATATCTTCATTTCTAATCTTCATACAATCACCAATTGTTGATTGTCTTGCTCCAACATTGAAGCAAGCCCCAAGGGCATGGAATTACAGGCTTGTTAAGTTCTTGAATGAATGTGGATATCAAGCTTAAAAGGAAGATAGTAGGTTGCAAGTGAAGCCAAGTGAAGATGGGTATATATACATGTGTATTTATGTTGATGATAGTATTGTCACAGGTACAGATGCTCAAGGAATCAAGGAGCTTAAGAAACAAATAGAGAAGGAGTTTAAGATAAGTGATTTGGGAGACCTGTCTTATTTCTTAGGAATGCAGATTGTGTATACTCAACATGGAGTATATGTTACACAAGAGAAATACTTGAAGAATCTTCTAGTTAAGTTCAATATGGAAGATTGCAAGCCTTCGACCACACCATTGGAGGTAAATCATAAATTGAGCAGATATGGAGGTGAAGAATTGAATGACATGAAGAAATATCAGAGTTTGGTAGGTAGTTTGATCTATGCTACCTTGACAAGACCAGATCTATCATATGTAGTTGGTGTTTTATCACAATTTATGCATTGTCCAAAGAAAACTCATTGGATTGCAACTCAAAGGGTACTTAGATATATCAAGGGAACTTTGAGTGAAGGTTTGTATTATGGTTTTACTTTTGATATAAGAATCAAAGTGTTTAGTGATGCAGATTAGGCAGGTAATTCAGATGATAGAAGGTCTACTCATGGTTATCTCTGTTATATTGGAGATAAGTTAGTTTCTTGGTGCTCAAAGAAGAAACATACAATTGCTTTGTCATCCACAGAAGTTGAGTATAAAGGAACGGTAGAAGCTGCAAAAGAAGTGATACGGTTAAAGACCTTATTGAAGAGTTTTGGAACTAATCAAAGTACTCCACTTATTTTTGGAGACAACATGAGTTCATTATATTTGGCAGCTAATCCTGTTTTTCATGCCAGGACTAAACACATAGAGATTCAGTATCATTCCTTAAGAGAAAAGGTACTTGATAAAGAGATTGAAGTATTGTATACTTCAACAAAAGAGCAAGTTGCAGATATGTTGACAAAAAGCTTAGATGGACCTAAGCTACATAAGTTCAAAGAGATGGCAGGAATAAAGAAGAATGGAATAATCACAATTAGTGATTGAGGGGGATTTGTTGAAACAAAGCAATCCCAAATTTGATGATTATGAAGAACTTGAAGCAATTCAAGAATCAGAATGAAGCCAAAGAAGTCATTGAAGATAATTAAGAGATGGACATTATAGATAGAAATTCTTGTATATGAGTTTAGATGATCATTAGAATGATAAGGAATAATGTAATAGATGCATGATGAGTCTAGAATCATATGTAAATAAGTCAATGATGTAAACAAATGACAGTGAGAGTCATTAGAAGCTAAGTGTCCATGAGATAGATGTGTAGAGAGTCATCTTCAGGAGTTAGCATCGAATCTTTCTCTGATTTCTCTTAGCCTGATCATGTGGATCAGGAAATCTTTTGTACACATCTAATCTAGAAGGTATTCAAGCTATGTTCAAAGTTTCATGGTCTAATTCCTTTCATGATGTGTGTATGATCAATAGGAACATGTATGTGTAAAGTCTACAGGTAGACCTCTCAGAGTCGTGCACTTTTTCGTGTTAATGTTTTGCTTGGATCTCAATGCACAGTGTAAAGTTTTTGATGACTAAGAATTCAAAATCTAAGTTAGAAGGTAAGGAAGTTATGGCTAAAAGCATTTAGCAAAATGGGACTTGTGTTGTGAGAAATCAACCTTAGAAGTTGACTATGTCAAAGTCGCTTGTTCAGGAAGATAGTTTCTGACGTACTTTTGATCTTAATGATCAAATCAAAGTTTTAACACTTTTTTTGAAGGTATAATGGTTCATAAGATTGCACAAAGGTAACATGGAGATATGCGCATCATTAGATTGAAGAAATTTGAAGATATATGCAGGTAATGAAGCTAAATCCTAAAGCAGACATCTTGAAGAAGAAGTGATAGTGAAGAATTTAATAAATTAAGGTAACATTTGTGTAAAGTTTGGTCTATAACTGATATAGAGGTGCTCTTAAATCAGTATAGATCAAGCCTTTGGAGATTTAGAGGTCTCCAACATAATAGGCATACAGATTTGATGACATCTGATATTTATGAAACAAATTTATACACTTAACTCTAGCTGGTTCATACTCCATGAAGGCTCTAGACTCATGAAAAAACAAAAGCAGTTTTTGGGATGTCCCTCGATTGCACGTATTGCTTGGAAAATAAATCAGTTACTCATCTTTCCCATTCTTGCTCACATGCTTCAAACTACAAACTAGTAGAAGCTATCTTGGGAGGAAATTGTCTAAGAACTTTGATCTCCGTTTGTGAGTAGTATTCACTTCGCCCATGATGGATGATGGTGTATCTATATGCTAACTTCTTCTAGTACTTTGCATCTTGATAATGAATGATCCACCTTGCTTCTAGTAATTTCTATTATCGGAGATGATCTGCTTAACTTATTCACCACTTTCTGTAAAGGAAATATCTCCTAAATTTTACAAATCATCTAGATTTAATTAGCATACCTGAAGGAAGTTTTTGATTCTCTAGCTTAGAGTACTGTGATGTATCCAAGTTGTTTGTGTGTTCATTCCTTCCAAAAATCTTGAAGTACTGTGATAGATCCAAGTTGTTTGCCTGTTCATTCCTTCCAAAAATCTTGAAGGTGAAGCTTGATTTCCAGCAATCGATAGATACATGCATACTTACATCACCATACATACACACATGCATGCACACTTACGTGACCTATGTGCTTTATTCCCTGGATTCTGAGAAAAAAAATCGAAAAGCAGGCATCAATATCGATTAAGACTACCAAGAAACGCAATGACTCCAGAAAGCGATGAGTGCGAAAGCATACTTCGAACAGTGAAGCGAGAAAGCAAAACTTCTGGCGGCTGTCGAAGCATTGTGTTTGACCTCTCTCTCTCTCTCTCTCTCTCTCTCGCGGATACTTCGAACAGTGAAGTGAGAAAGCAAACGACGCACGGCTGCAGGAAGCATTGATTTCTCTCTCTCTCTCTCTCTCTCTCTCTCTCTCTCTCTCTTACTTCGAACAGTGAAGTGAGAAAGCAAACGACGCACGGCTGCAGGAAGCATTGCGTTTGATTACTCTCTCTCTCTCTCTCTCTTACTTCGAACAGTGAAGTGAGAAAGCAAACGACGCACGGCTGCAGGAAGCATTGCGTTTGATTACTCTCTCTCTCCCTCTTGCTCAACTGGAAATAGACGTGATCACTTTGCTCACGACACAGGAATAATCCCCTTGGACGGCGCATCTCTCTATCTCTCTCGCACACGTGCACAAGCATACACCGGTTGGAAACTTGCTTACGGCTGCAAAATAATTTTTATGTCTCCTTAAATCCATGTGCACTTAATTATTGGATTGCCTTTGATTTGAAGTAGCTAAGCCGATTTCATAATCCGGCAATATATATTCTACTCTTTATCCTCACTTAGCGCTCCTCAAAGGAATGAGAAGTGGGTTATCAAGGATCGGATTTGTTTGTTAGGAGGTGTAGAGAAGCTTCCATGAGCTACCGTATAGGAAAATAAGAGACATAGAAGCCCAAAAGCTAGCATAGCTTAGTGGTTTGATGCCTTGAGTCTTTGGGAGGAAGTCCTAAGTTCATATTTTGACTCGACATGTCTATGACTTCCTCAAAGATGGGTGCCTCTACTTTATGAGGTCGGTTGTGTGAGTGTGTTTCCAATTCATTGTACTCTCAAAAAAAAAAAATCCGACACATGGAGAAAAAAAACAAGAATAGAGGTTCCAAAATCGGTGCTTGTGCCATGTGATGCAAGTGATGCAGATATGTATTCATGAAGAATTTTCATGTGAAGCTAGAGAGAAGCAACTATAGTCCCATAGGTGCAAAAAGACACCAGAGATAAAAGCTATAAGATGGGTTTGAGCACAATGCTTCACATAAATATAATGAAGAGAGAAATATAAGGCTCTCTTCACTCACGATGGGCCTAATGGGTGGAGATTACGCATGTGGGCGTCTTTATAATGTATATGCAACCTCCAAGCCTTTCCATGGGAGCATGATGTATGGAAGTAGTCTCCTTTCTTTTGCATTGATGCCCATAATCATGAGTTCCATGCAAGCTACAACCATCCACCATAGTTCGGATGGTCCGCAAGCTCTGATACCAATGTTATGAAAAGACCACGCACATGAGAGAATGAATTAAAAAATCTCCACCAAACTGGACATTATATAGCCTTTCAAACTAGGGTTGACTTCTACAGTTAATTGTGACTTTCACATGCATGGTAATCCTCAATGCGAAAAGTTTCCCCATTGATTGGAGTGTATACATGTTTGTTGTCCTAATTGTATCAAGTTAATTTCATTATTCTCACGTTAACTCTCTTTCACTCAAGTTAGAATGTTTCTATAAGGTTGTAAAGGATCTTTGGCAAAATACTCTCCCTTGTGTACCTCTGATGGTTGAAACCAAGTCTATCTCCTTCCCATCCGTTAGACTTAACCATTGGGCAAAGCTTACTGCTTGGACAATACTATAGAAATACTAAAATTTGGCTGGTTAAACATTGACAAGCTACTTAAACACTACATTTAAAGTTTGATGTTATTATAAAGAATGGTACTTGTTATGTGATTTTCCTGTTGGAAGGAGGTCAATTATCACTAGATGGATCTTGAAGAATAACATGAACATCAAAAGGGTCTCTATGAAGGCTACCATCAATAAATTTGATGAAACGTTTTCTCCAACATGCGAAATGATGAATGTTTCATCATTTGTACACTTTCAGCTCACAATGGTTGTAATGTATATTATTTGTATATAAACTCTCGGTTTTAATAAACATTTACATGAAGATTTATGTGTGTATCATATCGATTGTTTTGGAAGTTGAAGAAGTCATTTTATAGATTGAAATAAGAACCATGGGATTCTTACTATACATGCTTACTATCACATGGATTTCTTGCAACCTAAAACTACCTTTTATGTGAAGTGCATAGATGATATGTGTTGTAGACACACTAGGTAGAATCCTAATTGCTATCAATTGGTGTAGATAAACTTTAATCTCTCAATCCAAGTATGTTTACCTATTTAAGTGTATGAAGACATATCTCAATAAGCCATGGAGTCCACAAAAGGTTAGCCCACTTAGAAGAAGATGAACCCACTTAAATTAGACAATCTATTACTAAGATTACTAATTTCCCCACATCTAATATGATCTTTTAGAGAACTTCCTATGCTGAGAAGACTAGATGTTTGAGAAGAAGATCAACCACTTAGATTAGATAATTTTTTACCAAGATTAATAATTTTCCCACATCAAATATGATCTTTTAGGGATCTTTCTAGGTTATGAATACTATATACCTCTTTTTGCACACTAAAAAAGTATAAAATGTAACCACATGATTGCTCTGGCAAGAAAAATTGCTTTTTTGTATAAAGACGTTATTGTTCCATCAAGTTCACGTTTCAAATTGTACATTTAGTGCCAATGGCCTTTTTGCCTACATGAAAACCACATAAAGAATAGGTACCAATCATTCTCATCATGAAGACTAGAGATAGCCACTACATAGAAATCTAATGCAAAGGAATCACTATGAGAGCTTGAACCGTACAATATGACAAAGGTACATCTAATTTCCTATCTCTCAAAGTCTACACTAGCCATTAAGGCATAGTCCTAGCCTCTTCTATGTCAGCCTTCTCATCAACAAATGCATTATGTAAATCTGCATAATAAATGGAATGATCTGCATGATCATTTGTAACCTCTAAAGGTTGAGAAATTACCTCATTTGGATGAGCACTTCACTATTCAAATCTAAAAGGAGGCAAGTAAGTATCATACACATCCTTCGAGCTAACTAATGTCTCCTTAGTACATGAAAGTAATGGCTAAATTACATGTTCCACAAAAATAACATCATGGCTAACAAAAATGTTTTTAGTATGTGGATGATACAGATGATAGCCTTTTCTTTCAAACTCCACCCAACAAAAATAAATTTGAATGCTTTATCATCTAGTTTCTTGTTTTATCATCTAGTTCCAAGAGAAAGGAGATAGGGAAGAGAGCTCTCACACTCTCTCACACACAAAGAAAGGAGCACACATAGGTTGAGGCAAGGAAGAATGATCTTCTTCTTCTTCTTCTTCTTTTGTTACATAAAGAGAATAGAAAAGAATGACCTAATACACGATACAACTAGTGCAATATGTAAGCAATAGTACATAAGGGAAATCCTAATCTCGGCTAATGAGTGAACTGGCAAGAAACAAATGTGCCATCACTCTCGATAGATATATCTAGTAAAGCTCAATAAAGTAGCCCTGAAATAGATGAGCATGACCACTACACATGTAAGACAAATGAAAAACTCATACGTGTGATCCTCGATTATCACATGTTGCACTTGATATCTCAACACTCCCCCTCAAGCTCAACTTCATGTCCTATAATCCAAGCATCTTCCACAATTTCTTCAGCTTCTATGCTCCAAGTCCTTTAGTGAAAATAAACAACCTGCTCATCTATCCTCACATAAACAAGATCAATATCACTTGCTAATACCTTTTCTTTAATGAAGTGATAATGTACCTTGATGTGTTTGTTTTAGCATGAAAAATAGGATTTCATCCTAACTTGATTTTGCACTTCCACACCTAAATCTACAAGTATCATCTCTAGCCATGATTCTTTGCATGATACCATTGTAGAACCTCTACACTCAGCCTTTGTACTCCACAAAGCAAGAGTGGGTTTCCTCTTACTACTCAATGTGAGAGCTTCGCTCCCAAGTGAGAATAGAAACTCATTAGTTGATCTTCTATCTAGAATAATCCTAGCCCAATCTGCATGAGTGTATCCATAAACCTGTGATTCTAAACGAGCTTCATAAAACAATGCATAATCCAAAGTAGCACTCACATACCATAGAGTGTGTCTCAAAGCATCTAAATCTATTTTTCTAGGAACCTTCATAAATTGACTTTGAATTCCTACACTGTAGCTTAGATCGTCTTATAATTATGAGATGTATCCTATACATAGTAGCATTTTCCAATGCTTCACTTGATGTAGTATCCAACATCAAAATCTAGTCTAATAACATAGAAATTTGCTTACAATCAACAATACCATACTTTTGGAGCATACTCAAGGCATATGCATTTGCAACATCCATATACTTGTTTTTGACTCAATGCATAACGAATAGTGCAACACACCAAGATCTTTCATGTCAAATTCCTACATTAGAAATTTTTTTAACTCTTTAATGATTTCTTCATTATCACCAGCTACAATCAAGTCATCAACATAAATAGCAAGAATTGTGATGTCATCATCACCCTTCCTTGCATATAATGATTTATTTGCATCACACATAGAAAATGCAATGGTGGTTAAATAATCTAGAATCCTTGCATGCCAAGCACGAGGGGATTGTTTGAGCTCATACAAAGCCTTTTCCAGCCTAGAAACATATTTTGGGTGCTTTGAATCGTCATACCTTGTGGTTGGACCATGTATACTTCTTCCTGCAACTCACCATGTAAGTAACCATTCTTCATATTCATCTGATGCAAAGTCCATCCTTTTGTTGTAGCTAATGCAACAAGTGTTGTGATAGTAGACATTTTAGCTACAAAGCTGAATAAATCCTCATAATCAATGCCATATGTGTGCGCATGTAGTTTTGCTACAAATCGTGCTTTATACATGCTTATGCTACCATCAACATTTAACTTTACCTTGTAAACCCACTTGTAGCCTACAGGGTTCTTTCCTTGCGGTAGTGGATACCTCGGTCATAACAAGCCATGTAACTATCATACTTCAATCACAACACTGAATTCGACATCTTCCCAAATCGACTTCATCTTGGGTTACTTCTTCTTGTTATGTCATTTGCATATGCCTTTCTTACTTCTTGAGTCTTCACAGAGGGAAATCCAAGTTGCTCATCAAGGCTCTCTTTTGAACCGCTTGAATCTCCATCAATTTCTTCAAAACATGTAGATGTTTTATTACCAATACAAACCTTTGCTTTATCTTTCTTGGATGTAGCTGATGAATTTGCTAGACTGAAGACTCCATGCAATCTTCCATGACATGGATTTGAGTTGGAATTATTTCTTGGTGACACATCAGGTCCACTCAAAACTTGAGGTTCTAGACTTAAGTTTTCAACATTTCCTTTTTCATTTGAGTCAAGACTAAGTTCTTCTTTGGCATCTACATAGATGCTTGAAATTTCACCAAACACCACATCTCTGCTTACCTACACCTATCATGTGAGTGGGTTGTAGAATTTATATCCCTTTTGCTCAAGGGAGTACCCAATGAAGATACAATCAAGCTTCCTCCTCAACTCATTTGGAACATGCACATATGCAATACAACCACATACTTTCATATGTCATAAGTTTGGCTTTTTATCTGTAAACTTTTCTTCAAGTGTAACTTGATGTACAAGAATAGTGGGAGTCTTCTTCATGATGTATAGAATAGTGTGAAATGATGCCGTTGACTTTCTACAAAATTTACATGCTACACAACTTTTGCATCTCTAAAACCTTGAAATTTGTTATTCCATTGACAATCTCCTTTGACTGCATCAACTTCAACCTCTACAAATTTGCATGTCCAATTTTTTTGTGCCAAATCTCTATGTCAGCAATAACACCTGCACCTTTTGCAAACATGGCTGCATTCATTTCATGAATTTTCACATTTTAGGTGAATACTCTACCCACTTTGTTCCTTTCATGATCAATTTTCAACTCTGTTTGTACTCTTCTACATATATAACCCACATTATTGAACATGAATTGTAATCCATGATCAATCATTTGTCAAATGGAAACCTGATTCTTTGTTATATGCAGAACATGTTGTACATTGACAATATGTTTTACATTCCCATCTTTCATGGATAGTGGATGTGATATATCATCACCTATTTCAACATATCCAAGTATTGAAACTTTTTGCAAATTGTCAAACCATTCTGCATGATTGGTTATGTGACTTGAAGATTTTGAATCAACATACCAGACATTACCACTCAATTTTGAAACATCAACAGAAATCATATTCATCATGTGATGTTGGACCATGAATAGCTTCTCTGAATCATCTAAACTTGTTGTTGCATAGTTGTTTTGTTGCCTTTTGTTATTTTGATTTCTCAACCTACAATCATGGTGATTGAATCCTTTACTCTTGTTACCTGAATCATTTCTTTGGATATTTTGGTAGCCTCTTTGGATCCCTCTACCTTGAAAATGTCCTCTACCTCTTGCATGATTGTGTTGTTGACCTTGGTCTTGATTGTTGTTTCCTCTTCCACTTCTGAAGCCTATTCCTCAACCTCTTCCTCTACCACAATAAAATATGTGCTTAGAACCAGCTTTTCCTTAGGACTCTGAGTCTTCACTAAGGTTCTTTTCTTCAATTATGAGCATGGACACCAGATCAACAAAATTTAGAATATTTTCCATTGTGTGAGTAGAAGTTTTGAATAGCGTATATGCAATTCCTAAAAGAGAAAGGCACATTCCCACCTTATCATGTAGAATTATCTACATTAACACCAGTAGATGGAAGCGACTCACATATGCTTTAGGTTTTTAGGGTGTAGTCACTTGCTGACATGCTCGTTTTCTTGAGTGTATGCAGTTCATTCTTGAGTTGAAATTTTTGTGCCTTTGTATTGGTCTCACAACATATGACCAAATGGTTCCAAACCTCTTTCGGAGTTTTGGCATCCTGTATGTGCCCAGTCATGCTATCCTAATGCTAACAATCAACTAATACATTACCTTTTGTGCTCCTACATTCCACTCTTCATATGATCTTAACTGATCTTCAGTCCGATTCCTCTCTAGCAATTGTGGATCATTTTCATTTTCTCCTTTGATGTACTTCCAATACCCTTTTCCCATAAGAAAATTTGTAAATTCTGAATCTCCAAGCATGAAAGTTGTTCTTGTCAAACTTATTGCTCATATTTTGACTCATTTCATTAGCATTTGCCATTTCTAAAACAATTCACAACATTGCAAAAACACTAGAATCAATACCTCTCCTTGAACACTATCACACTATGACGTGATAATTCATTCTTAGAAAAACACAGTTTTTGTGTATCAATAGTACACGGAATCACTTGAAATTTTGGATATGGAATATGTGAGTATTGTTGAATAGAAGGAAAGTTATATTTTTGCAAACTCACTTGTTTTTTCCATGGGCACAAGCTTGCGGGCTCAATATGGAGGTCTAGATGGCTCCAAAACTAAACTCTAAGCAAGATAACTTTCTAAAATATTTGATGTCTTCTACCTTCACACCAAATTTTGTAGCAATCTCAGATTATTTGTTAAGTGTGCATTCTCCACATCTTCTCTTGTACTCTTCACTATATGCCTTCTTCATGAGCTCTCTATAGCCACACTGGATTTGATATCATTTCAAGAAAAAGAACATAAGGAAGAGAGCTCTCACACACTCTCACATACAAAGAAAGGAATACACAGGGTGAGGCAAGGGAGAATGATCTTTTTTTTCTTCTTCTTTTATTACATTAAGAGAATATACAAAAATGACCTAATACACAATACAATTAGTGCAATATATAAAGAACAATACATAAGGAAAATCCTAATGTTCACAAATGAGTAAGCTCCCAAGAAACAAATGTGCCATCACTCTAGATAGATAAATCTAGTAAAGTTGACTAAAGTATCCCTAACATACACTAGCATGACCACTATACCTGTCAAAGAAATGAAAAAGTGATACCTAACATCCTTGATCACCACGTGGAGCTTGATGTCTCAACATCTAGGCATTAATGCATATGCCAAAAAACCAAAGACACATAGAGGAGCAAGAGATGGCTTGCAAGCATGCGAATCATCATATCAAGTGATGGATTGGAGTCCTTTTTCAAGTACATATGTTGCACACATAACAACCTCTAGCCATAAGCTATGTGGTAAAGCTTGGCTCTTGACCATACACCATCATTTCGATGAAAGACTTGTTGGTTTTTTAGAAACTCCATTTCATAAACATGCATGCATAAATACACACGTACAGACACACATACACACATACACACACATATACACACATAATTAGCCATGCATAAATATACACATACATACACACATAAACGCATACATCAACAATATACATGCATGGATACACACATACATGTCACATAAACATACATACACATATATGCATACACAAACTTGCACACATATGCATACGAATACACACATAAACACATATCCATAAACACACATACATGCAAGTAATTCTATTTTAATCCGATTACGTTTATGTACTTTTGACAGGTCTATGTAGATTATTTTTTACTTGTAGGAATTTCTTTTTCAAGTGGTTTCAAGTGGTACAATGCATGCCTTTTGGTATGACTTGAATGCCTTTGTGAAAAGTTTCCTAAGTTACCATATCTAGGGGAAATGCTGCACAATTTTTTACTCGTCGAATCGTATACGTTCACTTGCATATACACATTCATACAATTGAATATGAACATACATGCCTATATAAATACTTACAACATACATACATAAATTGTATACATACATAAAAAAAACACATACACAGATAGATAGATATATATATATATATATATATATATATATATATATATATATATATATATATATATATATATATATATATATATAAACGACAGATATAAAGTTAGATTATGATGATTGTTGGTAATTTTTGCAAGTGCGCTTCGACTGTATTTTAGTTTTAGAAAATTCTCTTGTAGCTGGTTTGAAGTGAAATGGTAGCTTGCGTGCATTCGTTGTGTCTTGTGTTCCTCTATTGTGGCCTACATGGCATTATGGATGTTTTTTTTTAGTTTCCCTTTCTATAAGAAATGATGCTGAGATTGTTTTTGCCTCATGGCATTATATATGTCATGCATGTACCTAAATATATAAGTATGTAATTATGCATGCCTATGTAAGAATGTGTATATCTAAATATACATTTATGTTTATCTATGTATGTTTTTGTAATAATCATGGTTTTTAGTTAAACAATTTTATGTTTGAATATTATAGTTAATGGCATGTATTAGTGATCCTTAGGCTTATTTGTATGATAAAATAACATTTCCTTGCAATCTTTGCAAGTGGCAAGTTGCAAGGAAGAAAAGGATAACTAGAGAGCATGTGTGGGAAGGAGCGTTTGACATTAATGTTCTATTGGTTAAAGATATGAATCACACGGAAGAGATTTAATGCATTCAAGTGACGTAGAGCCAATTCATGATCCAAAGAGAGTGAGAATAGTCATCCAAGGACATGTTAATGATGGACACTACCTCTCAAATTACAACACGGAACACCCACTCCAACAAGGGCCTTTCAGGGATGACAGACTCAAGGGGGGGAGTGTTGGCACTCAAGGTCAGGCACAAGCCATAGGAAAGTGTTGAAGAATTGGACACACAAGAAGAGGGAGCCTGTAGGGAGCTCCAAGAATTATATGTCAAATTTTCAAAGGAAACCCCTTTAAAAACAGTGATTATGATCACTTAAAACCATTCTAAATATCATTTCACATTTTTGTAGCTCCATTTTGTGTAAGACAAGTAGACCTCAAGCTTGAAGAGCCTAGTAGAGCTCATGTTTTGGATTTCAGAACTTTTAGAGCTCATTTGAGCCCTCAAATAGCATCATGAACTTAATTTTAACTAGGCTAGCCATTAGGTATGAATGGGCCAAAAGTAGTCAAAAAGCTATTAAAAGAGCTAGAGAGCTCATTTTTTAGGTTGGCAAGTTAGAGAAAGAGCTTCTTGAAGAGTTTAATCCAATAATTGGGGATCAAAGCTTTCATTGTTCCTATCTTTGTTATCTTGCCTTGTGTGCATGTGTGTGTGCGTGCATGTATGTGCATGTCATCCATTCCTTCATTTCCTATTTCATCTGTATAAATGAGAGCAATTTGTCTTCCAAATGTAGCAAGCTAGGTTTTCTTGTTCTTCATTTTCTCATAAATAGTCTTTGCAAGTTTGAGTCCGTTTTTATGTATTTCTTCCTTGGATTCGAGCATGATGGTGTATTTGTGAGCTCTCAAAAATTGCTAGTTGCTCAAGAGAGGTTGTCAATGTTGATTTTGAGAAACTGTTGATTGTGAATTGCTTCATAGGTACTAATGTTGTAACCTTGATGTCCTATGGATCTTTCAAACATAGGTTTCATAGTTATCATGCAAAGTACTCATAACCCATAATGAATGATGGGTAAGTGTGTTAGTGCATGGGTTGAAAAAAATATGTGTCTTGTACATGGCCTTGTTATGTGGCCCTATCCATGCTTACTTGGGAACTGCATTGTAAGAAGTACGGTGCAAAAAATTGGGTTTTGAGCTAAGTGCTCAAGGGTATGCGAATGAAGAGGTTTCCTAATCTATCATTGTTATAGTGTTGCCAAGGTAGTGATTCTTAGCATGGTGAAAGGCTGGTCGATGTTTATGCATTAAGGGAAAAAAAGAACCCTGCATGGGCCTTTTAAGGATTCCTAATTTTAAGGGATTAAGCCTAATCATGTTCTTGCCTGAGGGAGCAAAGTGCATTAATAGAGCACTTTTTAGTAGGCTGGACTAGGCTTTTTTTAGGCCCAAGTAGGGTCATCTCTCTCTTCTCTAAAAGAAAGAGAGAGATTCCACTTTACACATCATCAAATCCGTCAATCTTTGTGAAAAAAAAAATGACTTTTTTTTGAAAAGTCACATATTTAGTTATTGCTTACTAGAAAGGGCCCATTTCCTAATATACATGTTAGAAGTTACTTTTTTATATGGATTTTTTAATGAAATCACTCAAAATAATCTTTTTTCAAACTCCCTCCAAAAGTAAAGTGCCACATCATCAAACTCGTAGCTTCCTTACCCCAAAAAATGAAATTTTCCATTTTCAATCATTTTCACTCACATAGAATGGAAAACCTCACCCTGACCCATACACATATCAAAAAAGTATTTTTCTCTATGTACAAATACTTCTTAGTCCATTATACATGCTATTTTGATTCTCTTCTCTCTCCCTCTCTCTTACCATCCAAATTCTAGCAGCCATGGAGTATTGGAACAATTTTCTCCAAGGAGACGATGTAACAGTAATGGAATCAATCACAATGAATATTTTTCACCATGAGATGACAATATTCATGTCCAAGTAGGTGGTTCATTATTTCCTTGTGATTCTAAATCTAATATTCATTTTACTTTCCACTATTCATCTACTATTTTTTAGGAGGAAAAACATGCAATACCATCATTGGAAGCTCTTTCATGTGGAGTGGGAGGACACAAACATCATATTCTTTCAATGAGGTATGTATTTTTCTTGATTGTCATATTTGCTAAAGAATAAAACCAATATTGCTCTTGCATAGGTAATTCATCTAAGAAATAAGTGCTTCATCAACATCAAAGAAGCACTTTAAATTGTTAAATAGTTTATTTTACTTCTCCTTCTTCTCAAAAGAATGACACCAATGTTACACAGTATGGATATGCAAATGTGTGTGAAAGCATTTGTCCATGCTTATAGAAGCCATTCATTAGGAAGATGAATTATAAAGAGGACATGATTGATATTGCTATAGAATGCCTAGGTATGTTTAGCATGCAACCATAACTAAGGAGTCAATGAAAAAATCATATCCGTAGTTTATGAAGAACTCATATACATATGCTTCTATTTGTACAAAACAAAAAAAGTTAATCTATAGAGGCTTCAAAAATCAAAATTTTTCTTCCAGAATAAAAGCTACCTTTACTAATTTTCTTTTCACATCCCTTTTTAATTTGATCTTATATATGTTTATGTTTTTGGTGCATGTTGTGGTGATAGACACAAATTCATATTAAAGCTAATAATCATTAATGACTTGGAATAGTGAAAGGTAAAGTACATTCTACATTCAGATGTTGTTTCTTTCTTTAGGTTGTGCTCATTTTATTTAGTGAAAAATTACATGTTGTATTTTCATATGGAGAATTTTGATGTATCAATTCGTATAAGTCAAGATTCTAGTACAGTAGTAATGGAAAAGTCCCACTATAGATCTAACAACAATTTCTCAAAAAGTACATGTCATATTAGTAGTTCTGTGCATGTTAATTAGTTGGAATAATACTCACTTGCTTTTCTTGAAACAAGTTTTTCAAGAGTTTGACAATTAGAAATGTTTTCATGAAATGAAAACACAACATTGCAAATGAAAATTGGAGGCTATCAACAAGACCTTTGCATCATGATCAATGTCATGCACAAAAAGTTTTTGAGGGTTCAAGTTGGAAATGATGTTATATAAAAGGCATCATTTGATTATTTTATACTAACTAGTTTTTGTGGTGTATCCTATCCATGTTCAAGGTACACAATGAACACCTAGGATGAAGCCGCATCAGAGAGGATGAAGTGCTCTGCATGCATTAGAGGTCACCATACAGTCATACAATGGTTCAATATGACAAAGTGAAGTTGATTAAAAATATCAAAGTAGTTCATAGCCTCGTCCATAGAATCATTCCTAAGAGCATGATGAAGATCAACTACCACAGATGTGACCATTCAAATAAAGATTCTAAGGATATGCACAAAGGGGGAGAATAGATCCAGTACTTCTTGGTGATGAACAATTTGAACTCAATATACCTCCAAATAGAACATTGTTGATGAAACATGAAGTAGCCATTCCAACTCATCCAAAAAGGAGAGCTCCAAGCAACCATCATGGAACATAAGCATATTCCAACATCACATCAAGTAGAGGCTACATGTTATCATATTTCTTTCTATGATACTTATATTTTATTTTGGATTGTTCATAGGTTGTGAAGAGGGTGGATAATATAATTAAATTCCTTCAAAATTGAACTATAAATGAGGTTGGCATTTTATTTTCATATATCTTTTTCTATGTGAGGATTTGCTTTTTTTTTTCTCTCTGAAGCAAGTTTAACTTCAAAAAAATGAGACAAATAGAAGAAATTTGAAGGGAATTGGAAAGGAGGTTGATTAGCTTGATGTCGCCTTCATGCAAGATCCACTCTCTTTCAGCTTGTTATTCTAGAAGATAAACAACCTCGACTCTTTGAAGGGTGGATTCCTCCCAAATCTCTTATTCCTCTACCGAAGCAATCTACAGATTTGTCAATGGATCAGTCTTTGGAAGAGAAATTCGAGTTAATAACACATCTTTCCTTCTAAGTTTTCTAGAGGGCTTTGCTTTTGATTACATTCAAGAGCATCACCAAGTATGTTTTGTTTCTAGGTGATCGGTTCGTTTAGCATAAGGGCTCTTTTCACATTCTTCCAAACTAAGTATGGATAGGAGAAACAAAATGTGTCTGATGCCTTTGCTCCTACTAAGATATCTAATATTTTTTATCTAGAATTGGTCCATAAATACTTTACACCATGGATGATCATCACAAATTTTGTGATGATTTCTTGCGTTTGCAAGCACTTCAAGTTGTACAATCATTGATACCAATAACTTGTAAATTTTTTAAGATTATTATTTGTAATGAAAATATGTCTACTTTCACACTTTTGTAGTCTAAAAATGTGAATTTGTAATGTCTCTTGATGAGTTTTCAATTTTCATATAAAAGAGTATGTTCACGTTCACATTAATTGAATTTTAATTGGTTAAGTTTCTCAATAGATGATCATTTATGAAGTCTGAAATTACAAAGGATATAATTCAAAAAGGTCATTCATGTTAGATATTCTCAATACTTACTCCTCAAGTAACCACAAATGATCCATGGTGCTCTATGTTATAAGGTCCCCATTATGAGAAGAAACCACTTTGAGAGCACAAACATCCTTGGGACCTTAACTTCTAAGCTAGATGAGGTTTATATGTGAACATTTATGGTAAGAGATGGTCTTTGTGATTGAGGCTATGAGGTAAGTGAGGCACAATTTTTTTGGCAATTTGTTTGCCGTTCAAGGTGAAAATAAAGGCCCTCTGGTGCCATGGGATTTCCCCATAGAACCATAATGGGAGGAGTTCAAAGGGGGGATTTCTGCCTTATGTGGGGTACAGAGGCACAGCAAAACTTCGATACATGAAGATATTATCAGAAATTCTATTTTGCAAACTATTTTATCTCGCGTGACTTTGTTTGCCTATATTGGCTCCCATTGTAGAAGCTTTATATGCATGGATTAATATAGACTAAGTGACTTGGTAGAAATAAGTTCCATGGCCCTAAAATGTTTAGGAATAAAGTTTCATATCCACTAAAAATAACCTTGCATGGCCTCAAAAGCTACAAAAAAGGGAAGCCACAAAAAACAGTGGATAGGCCTTTGCAAAATTTTTGTAGAGTCCATACGATTGTGAACATATGATATAGATCAATGTGAACTTGAGCATGTGTAAGAAAGTTTATTAAAAGTATATTACCAATAAGATAATGTCACATTACAAAACATCTCTTCAAGAAGAATGATCACATAGTCATATATGGTCCTATCTAGTTCCTTCGGTTGTATAGTTCATCAATTTCCCTAAAATTTGAAAGAAATAATTTATATTTCCACCATTAATGACCTTGCATTACCTCAAAGCACCAAAAGAGGGCAGCCACTGAAACGAGGGATAGGCCTCTGCAAAAATTTTGCAGGGGCCTATCCCGCATTTATGTGGCTTCCCCTTTTTTGGTGCTTTTTGAGGTTATCAAGCCTCTAGATGTCAGAATGAGACAAATAGACAGTCAATTTTAAGGTTTTTGCATGTTGCGAACATGATGGTAGGATCAATTTCTCCAAATTTTGCACCAATCATGAGATATAAAAATTTGCATAGAATTTAAGGTTTTAGGATGGTATCATTTGTGTTTGTGAGATCACCTCCATCTCAAAGTGATGAGTTCCATGCAAAGTAATTATGTAACTCTAAGATTTTCTAGAAATTGAATCTTCATAGCTATTGATCTTTGTAGAGTTCTTGATATGTTGTACTGGAACACAACGATGATGGAGTCCATGATGGGACTAGAAAGGGTTTGTAGTATATCTAGGTACAGAATCAAGGACATGATTCTCATGATGGATAGTACTCCTCTTTTGACTATGATGATTATTCTTTTGATGTGGAATGGTGATCGTGGAAGTCTTGAACCCAACTTGTATCTTCTTCCTAGGACATTTGAATACCATGTGGTCAGTGAAAATACAACTCCTTTCTTTAAAATTTTAGGTTCATGAAACTTATTATGTGCACAACTTAGTTGAACAATGGAAATACAAGTTTTGAATCTTAAATGACTTGTTTTGCACACATCTCATCTTTAAGCAAGTGGATACAATTATGAACATATGATATAGATCATTGTGGACTTGAGCATGTGTAAGAAAGATGATGAAAAAGTAGATTATCATAATGAAAATTTTACAAAGTGTATCTCTTCAACAAGAATGATTACATAATCATATATGGTCCCATCTAGTTTATTTGGTTGTATCGTCATCATCTTCACATCAGCTACACACAAGTTAATATCTTTCAAAGTAGAAGTAAGGAATGCATCTCCTTTCTCTTGGATGGTTTGAAGTGCTATTGATTATATACATAGTCTAGTGCATTAACTTTGAAGCCCAAAGGATCTATAATGTTTGCTAACTTTATGTTGCTTTCACATTAGGAGAAACTTTAGGCTGTGCTACATATGATCTATGATGTGGTTGATAATTCTTATTCATTTTACATGTATGCCGTAAAAACATTTGTAGATTCCTAACCTTATGCCCTTATCAATATAGCCTATATTTAAATAGATCATCAAAACTATTTTTTCTCCTAGTAAACCTTGTTAGTCTTGACTTGGATATCTTCACCAAAAAAAAAATTGCAAGCTACATAAGCAAAAAGAAAACTCCATCATTAAGAAATCATTAATGCTATGGAATGACCAATGCCTTCAAAATTTCATGCAACGTTCATAACATTCTTGTAAGGCCATGGAATGGTTATTCTTCCAACTACATAGAAAGAAATCTAGCTAAACCACAAACAAAACAAGTGTAGATATGTTAAACACATATTAAATACCATCAAAAACTCAAAATTTCACAAAAATGTTGAGATGTTCATGCAATTCTTGGAACGCACCTATAATGGTATGGAGTGGTTGTTCATCCACCAAAGTAGAAGGAAATATATGTGTAACAAATAAAAGCATATAGAGATACGTCAAAGATATATTCAATACTATAAACCATGAAGTATTGTAGAGTAATACTTATAATTGATAGAATATCTCATTCTAGTACAATTTTTGAGTTTTAGTATGAAAATGTGAGGCTTAGGAGGGAAATACCTCTTTTCTTAGTATTTTTAAAGAAAGCCATTTTTTCCAGGTCAAATCATGCAGAGATTTCGAATTCGTGGTCAAAAAAGAGCACTTTTGTCCTAAAAAGTAATGGGGGGTCCATTGTGAGGTGTTATGATGAGATTTTAAACTTTTTCAAACATTTGAATTTTTGGGCCCAACCTAGTTACGAGATTCCTTCTCTCTCTACAGGAAACTCATTAAATGGGGGTGATAGTTGTCTCGTCTCTCCCCTTCAGCCCATTATTTTATAGGGCATAGACTATGGCCACCACCCTCTTCTGATTGGCCAATCACTAATCACTCTTGTGAGGTTTTGTAGTAGCTTTTGTCACCAAGGTGGCCTCCTTGTTGCCATGTGGTTGTATTTGTTCTCCTCTGCTCTATGAAATTTATTGTTCCAATTGTGATGTTGATACTTTTGGAAGAGAAGGGGGTTCTATCACTTGCATGATCTACCCATCAGTAGGTGAGGAATGGTGCATATTGGAATTTGTAGAGCTAGCAAAGTGGAGGCTACTGAAATAAAAAAGGCCCCTACCTTCCAATTCAACTATTAGGAATTTCTTGTTAACCTAGAATTCAACGATCGCTACCCTAGTTTTAAGTCAATCACATGATTGTACAACCAATCTTGCCCTACTATCATATCCTCATCATGGCAAACTAGCAAATTTACTCTCAAAGGGACATCCTTTAAGAGGATAAGAATGCCCACTTCATGGATACAAGGGGTTTATATGCCTCCTAAGCCCACTAGATAAGCTTATGATGGCTTAATGTGCATGCCCAATCCTTTACAGCATGAGTACCTAATTGTACTAGTGGCAGCTCAAGAATCAATTAGAGCTTTGATTGTCTTATTTCTAGCACTATGCCCTAAATCAATCGTGATGAATGGTCATCTATCTATGATGCTAGGATGTGTACTCTTTTTGGTGCATAGCCATGTGATAACTTGGGGCATTGGACATTTAAGCCTTCTCCCCTTAACTTATTTTCCCTAATGTGCTCTCTAGCCTTTTCCTATGCTTCTTCTCTAACCCCTAACTCTTCTTCTTTTTGCTTCTTAGCACTTTTGAGTCTCATTAGCATATCCTCTGTAAGAGGTTCTTGATATAGATTGATTGAACATCCACTAATATAGCTTGGAAAGATGTCGCCTTCTAGAGTGGCCAATTGAATCACACCACTAGTGGAAATTCTATTAATGACCATGGGTCCATACCCTTTTTTTTCCCATTCATGGGCATGATGCTTTAGCCTATAAGTCACCACTATGTCTCCCTCCTCGAATCCTTTATCTCCGATATGTGCATCAAAGCATGCTTTTTTGCTTCTCTTTGTAACGTAGATGCCTTTTGCTGCTCAAAGACTAGTTTTACCTAAGTATTCTAGATCCAACATCCTAGAGGAAAACTCATATCCATTCCACTCATGCTCTTGTGATATTTTTAAAGTTGGGACCAGGAAGCCTAATGGTAACATAGCTTTTGTCCAAAGATCTTATGAAATGGAGTGAAACTAAGTATTGTTTTGTAGGAAACTTAGTTAGCCCAAATAGCATGATGAATTTGTTTATCCCAATCAAAGTGTTTATTATTTTTCAGGTCTACATGGACGTGGAATGGTTTATTCCAATCAAGAGTGGTCAGTGGTCAGTATTGGTGTTGTGCACAGATGTCTCCTTAGCTCATTGAATGAATTCTCACATTCATCATTCCACTCAAAATCTATCAACGAAGCATAAAGAGGTTTAGCTTTGATCACACACATGTGGATAAACGTGCAATAATATCCAAAATGTGCCATAAAGGCTTGTACCTCTTTAACATTCCTTGGCCTTGGCAACTCTACTATGGCTCTTACTTTGTCCTCATCTATTAATATTCCATTCTTAGAAACAATATGACCTATGATCTTACATTGATATACCATGAACACACACTTTTCTAGGTTCAGACAAACTTAATATTCTCCAAACTTGTTGACGATCTATCTAAGCTCTGGGATATGGTGTCTTCTTTCTTGGGAATGAGCGCATAAATTTTCTACAGATACTTCTAAGATCTTTTGCAAGAACTCTTTGAAGGCATGACACATGAGCCTTTGGAATGTTGCGGGTGCATTGGTGAGCCCAAATGGCATCACACAAAATGCAAAGATTCCCCACTTTGTGGGGAAGGACATTTTTTTTAATCTTTTGGGGCAATGGCTACTTGTTGTAGCCTTAAAATCCATCAAAGAAGCTATAAACTTCCTTCCCTACAACATGCTCCAATAAATTTTTGGTGATTGGAAGCGGATAGCTATCTTTGATCCTAGTGGCAATAAATTTTTCAATGTTAATATACACCCGCAACTTTTTGTTCTTCTTGGGCACCACGATGGCGGACACTCATTCAATATGCACAATCTCATAGATAAATCCAACTTCAATCAGTCTATCAATTTGTTATTTTATTTTGGGTGCATAAGTTTAATTATATGTGTAGGGCTTTTGTTTGGTGGGCTTGGTGTCAATTGTCATGGGGATCGTATGAGAAAATATTTTTGGATCTACTCCCTTTAGGTCTTTATAGATTCACAGAAACACATCCCTATATTCCCTTAATAAAGTTGCAAGCTCTACTTCTTTTTCCTCACTTAGGTCTTCCCCTATGTATGTACATCGCTCTTCGTTCTCTTCAATGGTTACTACCAACTTTTTGGTTTTTTCTTTATTATCATATGCTTCACTTGTGATAGCCTCTCTCTTAGGCGTTTGGTCCAAAATTTTACGATCTTCAACTTCATATTTCTTGAAATTCTTTGGTACTTTGAACAATGATTCCTCCTTTGCTTGTTGCACTGCTTTTGTTTTATTTATCTTTTGACTACCTTCATTTTCCTCCCTTGAATTTATAGTTTTAATGTTTGTGAAAGGTTCCTCTTCTTTTTTGCTAAGTACTACATTTTATAAATAATGCTCGTCTGCGTCAAAGCAACTATCCATCACAATTGACTCTAGATCATTGCCATCATCTTCTTCTTCTATCACCTCATTAGAGTCACACTCTTCTAGCAAGGGTTCACACATGAACAAAGAGATATCATAGCCCTTCTTATCACAATGAGGCATCCACTCTTCTTCATTGATGGTGATGTCCATGGTGGCTAAAATTTTTGCCCAACCATGAGGCTCAAATTCCTCATCTAGAAAGATCATCCGTGTGTGTGCTAAGTCTCTAACTAGTTTGGATCCTTGAAAAGTTATTTCTTCTCTCGCTTTTAGTATTCTTTCCTCTTCCTCTCTAAATTTACACATCCACAAGTGAGTATCTTCATGCATCCAAGATGGAGAAGAAGAACTTAAAGAATGCATAGAGATTGAATCTTCTTGCACCTTGTGGATAGGATTCCACTATAGGGGTGGTACATATCTGAAGATAGAGGCCTTTAGATTGACGTTGTTCGTGATCCTTAAGTGCTACAAGTACAAGGATTTGATTCCCCAATCTTGTACTATTTCCAGTTACCATAGGAAGGCTCTTCATAGGATCATTTCATAGATGTTATTTTTGTCAAAGTCACATATAGCAAAGGTGTGCTAAAGCTCTACACCGTAACACTCGCACCTGAATCTAAGATAGCTTTGGTTGTGTAACCTTGATAAGTGATTAGAAGATAAGTATTAAGTTCTTCACCTTAGTGTTCATGACTTCTGTGTTTGTCAGAACCATTGAGCCTTCATTTCTTATCAGTATTGTGGGATCTCTGATATAAAGAGATTCAGACTCGCTTGTGAATTGTGTTGGATCTATGAGAACAGACCCTGCTTGTGGTCTATTCACAATGAGTGGTATGATGCGATGAAGTGGAGTGCATGGATCTTTGGCATGCAAGGGGGTTTGAGATGCAATGTCTGCTATTTTTATTTTTGCATCTTTGAGGCTTTCTTCTAGTTCAGATAACTTCCTTGCCCACTTACAATTGTCCTTCTCCCTGGTATCCTTCCAGGTTCTTTTTTTCGTCTTACTAGGCTCTTGTGATTTACTTGACTCTGATTGTTTAGCTAGTTTATCCTATTTTAAGGCTTGTTCCCTAGTGACTGCCTATATAGGAACCATGCTAATGCTACTTGAACTTGAATGCACCACTAAGCCTACCACATTAATTGGTGTAACGTTGGGCTCACTAGAGGGGTTCCTTGGAAAATCTCTAGAGAGATGTTCTTTGCCATACTCAGGATAAAAGCCTTGTATTATGATGGTTTTTCCTTGTCTCAAAGTTAGTGGGTGGGGATACTCATGAATGAAATGGTCACCTTGACATCTAAAACATGGTCTTCTAGGGGATTGCGATCTCATTTGTCTCAATTAGGGATTGGAATCAGGATTCGTATACATGACATTGGAGTATTTGGGCTCCCAATTTGGTTCCATAGGTAGTGCCTCACATTGATATGGATAAGTCTCACTATGCTCAGGTGTATATGTTGTCACGAGGAAGGAGATAAGGAAGAGAGCTCACACACACTCTCACTCTCAAGGAGAAGCACACACACAAATTGAGGCAAGGAAGAATGATCTTCTTCTTCTTCTTCTATTACATAAAAAGGAATGTACAAGAATGACCTAAAAACAAGAATACAACAAGTGCAATATATAAAGACCAGTACATAAGGAAAAACCTAATGTCCGCGAATGAGTGAGCTGGCAAGAAACAAATGTGCCATCACTCCCGGTAGATAGTCTAATAAAGCTCAATGAAGTATCCCTGACATATACTGGCATGACCACTATACATGTCAGAGAAACAAAAATCTGGTACGTGTCATCCTACATCATCACATGTTGAGCTTGATATCTCAACACTCCCCCTCAAGCTCAACACCATATCCTGTAATCCAAGCATCTTCCAAAACTTCTTCAACTTCTCAGCTCCAAGTGCTTTGGTGAAAATATCAGCAACTTGCTCATCTATACTCACATAAACAAGATCAATATCACCTGCTAATACCTTCTCTCTGATGAAGTGATAATGTACCTCGATATGCTTTGTTCTAGCATGGAAAACAGGGTTCCGTGCTAACTGTATGCTGCTAAGATTATCACAATAGATAGTGATAGGCTTTTGCACTTCCACACCTAAATTTGCAAGTAACATCTCCAGCCATGATGCCTCACATGCTGCCATTGCAGCACCTTTGTACTCAGCCTCTGTACTCGACAAAGCAACAGTGGGTTGCTTCTTACTGCTCCATGTAATAGCTGCACCTCCAAGTGAGAAATGAAAGCCACTAGTAGATCTTCTATCTGGAGTACTACCAGCCCAATCTGCATCGGTGTATCCATGAACCTGTAAATCTACACCAGCTTCATAAAACAATGCATAATCCAAAGTAGCACTCACATAACATAGAGTGCGCCTCAGAGCATCCAAATGTGGCTTCCTGGGAACCTGCATAAACTGACTTTCAAGTCCAACAGTGTAGCTTAAATCAGGTCTTGTAATTGTAAGATATATAAGACTTCCCACAATTTTCCTGTACATAGTAGCATTTTCCAATGCTTCACTTGATGTAGTATCCAATTTCAAATTCTGATCTAAAGGCATAGAAATTTGCTTACAATCAGCCATACCATACTTTTGCAGCATATTCAAGGCATATTGCCTTTGCAACATCCATATACCTGTTTCTGTATGTATAAACTCAATGCCCAAGAAATAGCGCCGCACACCAAGATGTTTCATGTCAAATTCGTGCATAAGAAGTTTCTTTACCTCTTTGATGCTTTCTTCATTATCACCACCTACAATCAGGTCATCAACATAAATAGCCACAATAGTGATGCCATCATCAGCCTTCCTTGCATATAGTGAGTGATCTGCATCACACATAGAAAACCCAATGCTGGTTAAGTAATCAGCAATCCTTGCATGCCATGCACGCGGAGCTTGCTTCAGCCCATACAAAGCCTTTTGCAACCTGCAGACATATTCTGCATGCTTTGAATCTTCATATCCTTGTGGCTGGTCCATATATACTTCTTCCTGTAACTCACCATGTAGGAAAGCATTCTTCACATCCATCTGATGCAAAGTCCATCCTTTTGCTGTAGCTAATGCAACAAGTGTTCTGACAGTAAACATTTTAGCTACAGGGCTGAATGTTTCCTCATAATCAATGCCATATGTCTGTGCATAACCTTTAGCTACCAATCGTGCTTTATACCTGCTTATGCTACCATCAGCATTATGCTTTACCTTGTAAACCCATTTGCAGCCTATGGATTTCTTTCCTTGCGGCAATGGAACCAGCTTCCATGTATCATTTCCATAAAGTGCAGCCATCTCCTCATCCATAGCTTTTTCCCAATCTGCATTACCAATTGCATCTTCAAAACAAGAAGGTTCAACATCTTGTATTACCTTTTTCATGTAGGCACAATGGCGAGCCATGTAACTATCATATGTCAATCGTTGCACTGAATTACGCATCCTCCCAGATCTTCTTGGTCCTGGGTCACTTCTTCTTGTATCATCTACATGTGCCCTTCTTACTCCTGGAGTCTTCACAGAGGGCAATCCAAGTTCCTCATCAAGACTCTTTTCTGAACCGCTTGAATCTCCATCAACGTCTTCAAAACCTGCACCTGTTTTACTACCAGCAGAAAGCTTTTCTTTACCTTTCTTGGATATATTTGATGAATTTGTTGGACTGAAATTTCCACGCAATCTTCCACTCCATGATTTTAGTTGGAACTATTTCTTGGTGATGCATCCGGTCCACTCAAAACTTGAGATTCTGCACTAGATTTTTCAGCATTTTCTTTGTCATTTGGTTCAAGATTCACTCCTTCTTTGGCATCTGCATAGAAGCTTGACATTTCATCAAATACCACATCTCTACTCACCTTCACCTATCGTGTGAGTGGGTTATAACATTTGTACCCCTTTTGCTCAAGGGAATATCCAATGAAGACACATTTTTCTGCTTTCGGATCAAGCTTCGTCCTCAACTCATCTGGAACATGTACATATGCAATACAGCCAAAAACTTTCAGATGTGATAAGTTTGGCTTTTTACCTGTAAACTTCTCTTTAGGTGTAACTTGATGTACAACAGCAGTCGAAGTTCTGTTCATGATATATACAGCAGTATGCACAGCTTCTGCCCAATAACAATGAGGCATATTCTTCTCAGCCATTAAGGCTCTTGCTATTTCTGCAATATGTCTGTTTTTGCGTTCAACAACACCATTCTGTTGTGGTGTGTACCTGCATGAAAATTGGCGCCGAATTCCATGATGTTTTAGAAAACTACTGAACTCATTTGACATGTATTCACCTCCTCCATCACATCTTAATGTCTGAATGTACTTCCCTGTCTGCTTTTCCACCATAACTTTAAAATTCTGGAAATGAGTAAACACCTCGCTCTTCTCTTTCATGAAATATACCCATACTTTGCGTGTATGTTCATCAATGAAACTAACATAAAACCTACAACCACCCATAGATGTGGTCTTTGTTGGACCCCAAACATCTGTATGTACTACTTCTAGTACATTCTCACTAACATGCTTGTCATGTGGAAATGATGCTCTTGACTGTTTACCAAATTGACATGCTGCACATACCTTTTGCATTTCTGCAACTTTGAAATTTGGTAGTCCATGGACAATCTCCTTTGACTGCATCAGTTTCAGCCTTTGCAAGTTTGCATGTCCAATCCGTTTGTGCCATATCTCTATATCTGCAATAACTCCTGCACCTTTTGCAAACATGGTTGCATTCATTTCAGGAATCTTCACATTTAAGGTGAACATCCTACCCACTTTGTTTTCTTTGGCAACCAATCGTCCATCTTGCTTGTACTCTTCTACATATAATCCATTAGCATTGAACCTGACTTGTAATCCCTGGTCAACCATTTGTCCAACAGAAACCAGATTCTTCGTTATATTTGAAACATGTTGCACATCAGCAAGATGTTTTACCTTTCCGTCCTCCATAGACAATGCTATGTTTCTTGTATGCTCAATAGGATGTGATGTGTCATCACCTTTTTCAACATATCCAGGAACTGGCATTTTTTGCAAACTACTAAACCATTCTGCATGACTGGTCATGTGATTTGAAGCACCTGAATCAACATACCAGACATTATCATTCGATTTTGAAACACAAGCAGACATCATATTCATCATGTGATGTTGAACCATAAACAGCTTCTCAGAATCATCTGCACTTGTGGATGCATAGTTGTTTTGCTGCCTTCTATTATTTTGATTCTTTAACCTGCAATCACGTTCAAAGTGTCCAAGTTTACCACAATTCCAGCATCCTTTACTATCATTACCTGAATCATTTCTTTGGAAATTTCTGCGACCTCTTTGACTCCCCCTACCTCAAAATTGTCCTCTTCCTCCTGCATGATTCTGTTGTTGACCATGGTCTTGGTTATTGTTTCCTCTTCCACTTCCAAAACCTCTACCTTTGCCTCTTCCTCTGCCAGAGTAGAATACCTACTCAGAACTGGGCTTTCCTTGGGAGTTTCAATCCTCACCAAGATTCTTTTCTTCAATGATCAGCATAGATACCAGATCAGCAAAATTCGGAATATTTTCCCTGGTCTCTATAGAAGTTCTGAACTGCTTATATGCAGCTCCTAAACCACGAAGGCACACTTCCACCTTATCATCATCATCTACATTCACGCCAATAGATGCAAGTGACTCACATATGCTTTTGATTTTTAGAGTGTAGTCACTTACCGACATGCTCTTTTTCTCCAATGTATGCAGCTCGTTCTTGAGTTGCAATTTCCGTGCCTTTGTATTGGTCTCGTACAAAGTGACCAAACTGTTCCAAGCCTCTTTTGGAGTCTTGGCATCTTGTATGTGTCCAATCATGCTATCCTGTATGCTAACAGATAGCCAATACATTACCTTTCGTGCTCCTTGATTCCATTCCTCATATGCTCTTAGCTATTCTGCAGTCCGATTCCTTTCTGGTAACTGCGGAGCATTTTCATTCTCTCCTTCGATGTACTTCCAGTAACCTTTTCCCATCAGGAAATTCGTCATTCTGAATCTCCAAGCATGGAAGTTGTTCTTGTCTAGCTTATCGCTCATAAGCTGACTCATTCCATCCGCGTTTGCCATTTCTGCAACAATTCACAACACCGCAACACACTACAAGTAGCACTTCTGCTTGAACACTATAGCACTATGACGTGACAGTTCGATCTCAGAAAAACACAGTTTTCCTGTATCAACAGTACACGGAATCGCTTGAAATTCTGGATCTGGAATATATGAGTGTTGCTGAACACAACGCAAGTTATAGTTTCTGAAACTGACCTAGTTTTTCTATGGGCCCCACCTTGCGAGCTTGAAATGGAGGTCGAGATGGCTCCGAAAATTCGATCTGACAAAAATAAGTGACCCTAAAGGGATAACTATCGAAAATATTTTGAGGTCTTCTACCTTCACGGAGATTTTCGTAGCAAATGAAGGCCGTTTGTGAAATCGCGTTTTCTCCATGCCTTGCCGCGTAGTCTTCACCGTCGCCTTCTCCAGGAGCTCTCTACAGCCACGCTGGCTCTGATACCATGTCACGAGGAAGGAGATAAGGAAGAGAGCTCACACACACACTCTCACTCTCAAGGAGAAGCACACACACAGATTGAGGCAAGGAAGAATGATCTTCTTCTTCTTCTATTACATAAAAAGGAATGTACAAGAATGACCTAAAAACAAGAATACAACAAGTGCAATATATAAAGACCAGTACATAAGGAAAAACCTAATGTCCGCGAATGAGTGAGCTGGCAAGAAACAAATGTGCCATCACTCTCGGTAGATAGTCTAATAAAGCTCAATGAAGTATCCCTGACATATACTGGCATGACCACTATACATGTCAGAGAAACGAAAATCTGGTACGTGTCATCCTGGATCATCATATGTTGAGCTTGATATCTCAACATATGTGTAATAAGCTTGTGGACTATTTGCATGGGTGTAGTAAGAACACTAAGCATGAGGGTCATGTTTGAGACCAAAGGGTCATCTACACCAATGTGTTATTAGGATTCTTCTCTACCACTGCATCCTTAGCTGGAATCACATTGGCAAGAGGTCACGATTGGCTTTCAATGACTAGTTGTGGCCTATATGGTGCTTGGTATTGTTGTTGGTATTGAGGTTGATATTGCTATTGTGGCCTATAATACGGTTGTTGGTATTGGTTCTAATACCTACCCTATTGGTAAGGTTACCGATACATCTGTTTGATGGCCTACCTATTGTATGGACAATCTTGAGCCCTGTAGTTTGTGTATTTTCTCTTTATCATGCAATATTGGTTGCTAGGGTTTCCTTGGGGTTGATCCATGATTGGGAAAAACATTAGCAATGTGGTCTCCTCCACACGTATAACATTATTTCACCGAGACAATTCTATGCTTATGCTTACTTGCAACTCCTAACTTTTGAGCCACTTTCTCTTCCAATTCTTCTATTGATGTAGATGGTCTAGAGCTGAAAGTTGTAGCATTATATGTGTCTTTATAAATCTTAGAAAACCCTAACTCTTCACCTAAGTTATCCTCAATGTTCATGCACCTCTGCACACACTGCTCTATAGATCTAGGCTCTTTCAAGTACACATATGATCTTAACTTGGCACTTCATAAGCCATCTAAAAACTATTAGAAAGGCTCAATACTCCACCCTCATGTGACCACAAATGATCCATGGTGCTCTAAGTTGTAAGGCCCCCATTATGAGGAGAAGCCATTATGAGAGCCAGGACATTTGTGGAGCCCTAAATTCCAAGTTAGATGAGGTCTATGTGTGAGCGTTGATGGTTATAGATGATCTTTGTGAGCCTAGCCATTATCTTAGGTAGGGCATAAACTTATGGGCCATTGGGTTGTCGTTTAAGGTGAAAATAAGGGCCTTGTGGCATCGCGCGGTTTCCCCATAGAACCTTAATGGGGGGAGTGCAGAGGGGGGCTTGCCCCCTTCTACGGGGTCTGAGAGGCCTATCCCCCTGGTCCGTAGGGCTGCGATGGTAGGACTTCTGGTCATGGAGATATTGTCGGATCATATGTTTTACCGACTATTTTGTATCTCCCAACTATGTTTATCTATATCGAACCGCCTTGTAAAAGCTATATAAGCACGGCCCAGGTTGAGCTTTATATAGCATTGTGCACTAGTAAGCCCTTCATCTAGAGTCTCTCTAGATTGCCATCTAAGCTCCACATTGGAAGCACATGGGTGGTCAACACCATCATTTTAACTACATTATGCTCGACAATGTGAGAATTTGAGTTCTCTATCTCTTAGTCTACATCTAGCTTTGTCTACATTTTTCTCTCAACTCTGTCTACAGGTCTATTCCGTTGTGTTGTTATTTTCTTACATGGTATTAGAGCTAAGGAGGCTCTGAGTGGTGTAGAAGTAGAAACATAGAGGTTGTAGAGGTCTGAATGACAAAAGAGAGAAGATGTCAAGCAGTGCATCATCATCTACGACAAAGAATCAAGGTGGTTCATCAATAGGAGTAGGTGGCACACAAGCAAGAGGAGCAATGATGTGGGTCATCCCAACATTGTGGATATGACCACCAACCTTCACAGAAGGTAAACTGGATGGTATGAACTACATCTTGTGGAAGTTTAAAATCAGTTCTATCCTTGATTTATATGAGCTCTTAGAGATTGTTCTTGGGACTGATCATGAGCCCTAAGAAAGACTTGGCCCAAATAATCTTGGTTGAATAATTCCTCCTGATGCTGATCTTCTACATGCTTGGAAATGTAGAAATGGAGATGCACTTTGTGCTCTAGTTACAAGTACTTCTGATAGTCTTCTGACTCTCATTCAACACACTAGAAAGGCATGTGAAGCATGGAACATATTGAGAAATCCATATGAAACTCATAATCAGACACAGATTCAGAACTTGGAGAATCAGCTAGCAGTAGAACGGTTTGCTGATGGGGAGACTACGGAGGTGTTTATCGACTCACTTAAAGAATCTATGAGATCAAATGGTGGGAGCAGGTGTTCGAAAGTCAAGTGAGGAGCTAGCTCGGCGTTGTCTTTGAATTTGTCCACCTAAGTTTGATGGTTTGGTAACTGCTCTTAATACTCAAATAAGACCTCAACCACTAACGTTTGAAGAATTCAGTGCCTTACTCATGGAGGAGGAGGTGCGGATCAAGGCAAGGAGTGGTGGTAGCAAAGGAGATGCTGCATTCATAGCAAATGCCAAAGGAGGCAAAATAAACTCTTCAAAAGATGGAGAAAAAAAGAAGAACGACAAAAAAAAGTTCAAAGGAGAGTGTTTCAGCTGCAAGAAGAAAGGACACAGAATCCAAGATTGTCTCATCAAGACGGTAGAGGAGAAGAGTGGCTCTTCAAAAGGTGGCAAGGGAAAGGAATCTACCAACACAGTAGAAATAGAGCTTGGGTTATTTGTTACGATAGAGGAGGTGTGCTCCTCGAGTGAAGATTCAAGAACAAATGACTCATGGGTGTTGGACACTGGTGCATCTTGTCATATGACGAGTAGAAAAGACCGTTATTGTTCCTTACAGCCTCTAAAGGAACCCATCACAGTAAAGGTAGGGAACAATGCGAGATTTCTTGTAGAGGCAAGGTACGATTTCTTTCATTAACTCTAATGGTGATATCAAAAAGCTTTCAAATATGTTGTATGTTCCACAAATAAAACAAAATCTACTTTCAATAGCTTTGATAGATGATCAAGGTCATCAAGTATCTTTCAGTAAGACAAGAGCTAAGATTATGGACAGTAACAACAACATTGTTGGGACTGGCATAAGGAGGAACAACCTGTATGAGTTGTGTGCTCTTACATCCACTACAAACGTGGGCACAAGTAAGCTATGGCATGAGAGATTCTGCCACATTGGATACCCTATACTAAAGGAGATGCATCGCAGGGGTATGGTTGCACACCTATCATCAATTGCAGAAATTAAGGAACCATGTGAAGCTTGCATGATGGGCAACCAATAGAGGAAGGCATTTCCACAAGAAAGCAAGAACATGGCAAGCTATCCTCTAGAATTGGTGCATGCTGACTTGTGTGAAAAAATGCCTACATAGGCCTTGGGCATATCTTCCTACTTCATGTTACTTGTCGATGACTATAGCAGGAAGATGTGGGTGTACTTCCTTTGCGATAAGGCTCAAGCTTTTGGTAAGTTTAAAGAATGGCTTCAACTTGTTGAAACTGAAACAAGGAAGAAGATGAAGAAATTTAGGACAAACAGTGGTGGTGAGTTCACATCAATAGAGTTTGAAGATTTCTGCAAAAGTAAGGGAATCAAGCATCAATTCATAGTGGCACATAGTCCTCAACAGAATGGTGTTGGAGAACGTCAGAATTGAACCATCATGGAGATGGCAAGGTGCATGTTGAAAGGAAAGGATTTGCCTAATCAATTTTGGGCAGAGGTTGTCAACACTGCTGTGTACATCTTGAATCAAAGCTACACCAAGGCACTTGATGGAAAGACTCCACAAGAAGCCTACACTAGTAAAAAGCCTTCTGTTTCCCATTTCAAAGTATTTGGAAGTGAATGTTAGGTACATGTTCTAGATAGGTAGAGAAACAAGCTTCAACCAAAAAGCATCAAATGTATCTTCCTAGGGTACAACAAAGATAAGAAGGCTTATAAGCTTTATGACCCTAAGGCTAAAAAGATCATGGCGAGTCATGATGTGGTGTTTAAGGAGGAGCAGACACATGCAGTGGAGGAGGAAAAGAGAGTTTCCACTTTATCATTAGGCAAAGGGGAAATTCACTATGAACCTGGCCCAAGAGCTATTCCTTCTACACAAGGAAGCATCATCTTCAGATAATGAGTCTGAAAGTTACCAACTTGCTGATACCCAAGTGCAAAAGCCATTGCCACATTGGGTGAGTGAGCTCTATGATTCTACAAACCCCATCCCACAATCACTAGAACAGGTTGCACATGGACCAAGGTGATCACAGAGAATAGAGGAACAAAGATGGGCAAGTGCCTATATTGTAAACACAGCCTTGATGGTTGATCTCATTCAAGAAGAAGCAAAGGAACCAACCAATGTGGAAGAGGCACTCCATGATCTGAATTGGAGGGCTGCCTTGCAAACAGAATACAACAATAATATGAAGAATGGAACTTGGGAGCTAGTGGATCGACCCCCCAAACATAAAGTCATTGGCACCAAGTGGGTCTAGAAGCTAAAGTACAACGTTGATGGTACTCTAGAAAAATATAAAGCAAGTCTTGTTGCATAGCGCTACTCACAAGCTGAACGCATTGACTTTTGTGAATCATTTGCCTTGACTACAAGAATGAATATTGTCTGAGTAGTACTAGCTGTGGGTGCACATAAGCATTGGCCAATCTATCACATGGATGTCAAATCAGTGTTCTTGAATGGAGACCTCAAGGAGAAGGTATATGTGTCTCAACCACCAGGGTTTTGATGCTCCCCATTCAGAGAACAAGTTATGTAAGCTAAAGAAGGCATTATATGGACTAAAACAAGCCCCTAGAGCATGGTACCAACAGATAGATAAGTATCTTTTGGATCTAGGTTTCAAAAGATGTGCTTCTGATGCTAACTTTTATCTTCTAGAGAGAGAGAGGAGGGAAGACAATTGTGCTTGTGCTCTATGTAGATGACCTTGTGATTACAAGAAATGATGATGCTCTTCTTCAACAAACAAACGATACCCTGAGTTCAGAATTTGAAATGAAAGACTTGGGCTAATGCATTATTGTTTATGTCTTGAAGTTTGGCAGGAACCAGGGAAGATTTTCATCTCTCAACAAAAGTATGCAAGGCAGATATTGAAGGCATTCCACATGGAGGATTGCAAGGAAATTTCTACACCTATGGAGGTCAACAAAAAATTATCTATTGAAGATACTTAACCTCCAGTGGATATTGGAAGATAAATTAAATTAGTTGGAAGTCTCATCTACTTGTGCAATAGCAGACCAGACATCTCTTATGCTATTGGAGTAGTAAGCAGGTTCTCTAATAAGCCTTGTCAAACTCATTAGAAGGCAAGGATGTGGATACTCAAGTATATGAAAGGAACCATTGATTATGGTATTCTTTGTGAAGAAGGATCTTCTCTGGTCAGATAGTGTGACTCAGATTGGGCATGAGATATTGATACCAGAAAGTCAGTTTTTGGATATTCTTTTTCTTTAGGATCAGGGATTTTCTCTTGGATTAGTAAGAAGCAGTCGACTGTAGCATTATCTTCTACTGAAAAGCTACATGTGTTGCAGCATGTGAAGTAGTATGGTTGAGGAGGATCCTATAGCACATAGGAATACAAGGACAGGAGGCTACAAAGTTGAAATGTGATAATCAAAGTTGCATGGCCATCACCAAAAATCCTATTTTCCACTCACGTACCAAGCACATAGAAATTGAGTATCACTATGTGCGTGAGTTGATTGAGGACAAGGCCATGGAGATAAGCTATTATCCTATTGAATAAAATGGAGCACATATCTTCACCAAAGCTCTTGGGAGAAAGCAACTTCTTTGACACTTTCCAAATCTTGGGATTGGACCAAGGAGGTAGTTCACCGTAGGGTGGACATTGAGGGGGGGGTGTTAGATATGCTCAATAATCCACCCTCATGTGACCACAAATGATCCATGGTGCTCTACGTTGTAACGCTCCCATTATGAGGAGAAGCCATTATGAGAGCCCGGACATTTGTGGAACCCTAACTTCCACGTTAGATGAGGTCTATGTGTGACCGTTGATAGTTATAGATGATCTTTGTGAGCCTAGCCATTAGGTTAGGTAGGGCATAAACTTCGGGGCTAATGGGTTGCCGTTTAAGGTGAAAATAAAGGCCCTATGGCATCGTGCGGTTTCCCCATAGAACCTTAATGGGGGAAGTGCAGAGGGGGGCTTGCCCCCTTCTACGGGGTCCATGGGGCCTATCCCCCTAGCCCTAAGGGCCGAGACGGTAGGACTTTTGGTCATGGAGATATTGTTGGATCGTATATTTTACCGACTATTTTGTATCTGCTAACTACATTTATCTATACTAAATTGCCTTGTAAAAGCTATATAAGCACAACCCATGTTGAGCTTTATATAGCATTGCACACTAGTAAGCCCTTAATCTAGAGCTTGTCTAGATCACCATGTAAGCTCCATATTGGGAGTGCACGGGTGGACAACACCATCATTGTAATTGCATTATGCTTAACAATCTGAGAATTTGAGTTCTCTATCTCTTAGTCTGCATCTATCTTTTGTCTGCATTTTTCTCTCAACTCTCTCTACAGGTCTATTCCATTGTGCTATTATTTTCTTACAAAAACAAGGCCACTTGTTTGGCTGGTGTGGGTAGTTATGGGACAGGACACCTTTCTAGGTATTTTCTAAATCTTCGTCGGGCTAGTCTTACCATTTCTTGGGGTGTCTGCTTGAAGCTTTATATCAATGATAAAGTATTGTGTTTGATGCCACTTTTGGAGAATTAAGTAATGAATGATTCTAGCAACTAGTCTATATTCCTAAATTGACCTAGGAGTAGTGGATGAAACCACATTAAGGCATTGTTCTTAATAGTTAGACCAAAGGCGTTGTACTGAGTGAACAAATCCTTGACTTGTTCGGCTCTTAACACTTGTCCAAACTCAACTACATGATCATAAGGATCTCTAGTGACATCAAAGTAATTGTTCATGGATTTAACCAGTTGGGTAGGCCTCAAGATTATAGGGTGTTCTCTAGGCCTAGAAAAGGGAAACTCATCCATGCCTCTTTGATGTGTCGAAGTTCTATGTCTCTCTAGATTTGTTCTTTCTGCATCTAATCTTGACCCCTCTCTTCCTAAGGGGTTTGCAAAGCTCACTTCAAATTTCTCTCTAGCTCTTTCCCTCTAGGCTTCATGAGCCTAGGATGACCCTGCTTCTTGGAGGCCATGGGAAACATTATATCTTGGTGGTGGGAAAATCAATTCACCCTTCCAAGTGTATGCATGTCTATCATGCTCTCTTACCAAGAACTTTTCTCCGATGGGTTATCCAAATAGACAACTTTGCCTCGTATCTTAGGATCTTTGAACTAATAGACAGTGACTCCATCTATTTTGCTAAGTTGATTTGGCTTGAATCTCCAAAAAGATTCCTCCATTTATTTATTCAATAACATTTCTATGCTTTTGTGGTCTTGGGGAATCCACTCTCGGGTAATCACTCTCGTCAAGATAGATTTTCCTCAAGGCATCTTGGGTTCTCATCCTTGGTCTCCTATCTCATTCTTGGGAATGACATTTCCAAACTCATCTATCCTGTCCCGTAAGGTGATAAACACATACATTGTTCCTTTCTTATCAATATATGAACCCTCTTAGAATTTAACCACTCAATGTTCAAGTCCCAAGGGTTGATAAAGATCAAAGTCACTTGGTCAGCTATGCCATAATACATGTTCCAAAATCTATGCTTTTGAATCTATTATGACAAATTGGGCAAGTTTCCTTGGGATGTGTGCAAATCTCCATGTTTCTTCTGTGGCATGCACGAGTTGTAGATGATTGGAAAACAACACAAAAAATATCAAGAAATGCACATGCCAGTTCAATCTCTCTCTCTCTATCTCACACATACATGAGGGAATGAGTGGAGGTAGGACATATATGTTCCCAAAGGTGGCGTTTCAACTAAAAAGGAGATGGAAGTAGGAGGCATGGAGAATGAGTGAGGTTGATAACATTGTAGATAGAGGTGTAAAACAACTACAAAAATTGGAGAAAATCAAGAAAAGCTACTTACCAAATGACTTTGATGTCTCTTCTCCAGCACACACTTGTCCCTTGAGTAGCTCTCCCAAGAAACAACACCAAAAATCCCTTTCCTGATAGACAAATGGTGAGTACCAATTTCAATTAAGATCCAAACTCAAATTTTGAATTGTGAAGACATGAGGGTGATATGAAGATCATGAGCAAGAGCTACATTCAAATGTGCATGTGAAAAGTGTTGGGGGATTCTTGGACAAGAAGGGATTTGAGTATTTGTAGGAGGAAAGGGAAAGACAAGAAGAAAGATACACACAGGAAGCCTCTCTCGATTGATTATAAGAAGACAAATACAATGGTGATGCACAATAAAATCCAATGCTTCTGTGCAAAATCCCATAGAGTGCTCAATCACAAAATACCAAATACCCAAGGGTCTTTTTGTTGCCAGCCTTCTCTACACTAGACCTCCACCTTCTCCAAGCATGCACTTGTGCACACCTTGCACCAAGCTTCCAACAAGGGGGAGGGATGGACACCTTGTGACGGCACACGCACAGCTTCAATGGACCTTGAGATCCTTGGGGGACTAGCTTAGCACTTCTCTGCACACTTCCTTATTCACTCTTCATGCACACCTTGCATTTCACTTCTCTACATCGCACACTGTGTGTCTCTTGCACTTGTCTCTCTTCCTAGCTTAGCTTAGACTATGCTCACCTTGCTTAGTCCAAGAATAGTATTTGCCTTGATTTGAGTGTTGATTCACGTACGCTCCTAACTACAAGAGTATCTTGGTGCTCATTTTGATGTCCCAAGATTGTCTCCAAAATTGGGCAACCAACGAATCCCTATTTTTTCATGTAGTGACTTTGGGCTAGAACAAAAATTTTAATTGGTGGGCCATACTTTCACTTCTGCGTATGCTATCACTTCACATACCTTCACATTTTTGCCTTTTAATTCTTCACTTGTGCACCTAAGAGAGGGTTCACCTGAACCTTCCAAAACACTTTAAAAACACTTTGAACCTTAGAGAAATTACAGAAATACCTTTGCAACCTGCAACCAACTTTCTGTAATTTTACCCTTTCTGGACAATTAATTGTGCACTACCTGTGCACCTTGACACCTGCACTTCGAACACTTTGACTTTTCCCATGTTGACTTTCACGTTGACCTTGTTGGCACATGCACTTTATGAATTACAACTTAAGCATGAGAGGAGGTATCTCTCCCCATATATTCACACATGCATTTAACACATGGGCAAGTACTCGGGGTAGTTGAATAGGTATTGTGCATGCTTTGTATCCTTATGGGTGCTCCTTTATATGAGCAAGGACATGCTTGGGATCTTGGGATATGTTCCCACTTCTTTATTGAAAGATACAATCACAATTTTGCATAAATCATCTATGATAAGAACAATAACATGTGGTGATGCTCCACAAACATCTTCTTCTTCTTCACAATCTCCATAATGATTGAGACACTCTAATACCAATGTGATTAAGCTTCTACCACCATGAGAAAGGAACTCCTCATTTCTTTGCAACTGTCTCTTATATTTATTTTGAACTAGGGGGTATAATTTGGAGTTAACGTTTGTTAGCATCTTCATGTGTAAGAAAAACCACACAATTTCTAAAGAATATTTAGCAAAACACTCTACTTGATGCACGCATGAGGAGTGAACCCAAGACCTCCTTCTTCCCATACTTGAGACTTAACCACTAGGCAAAGCTTCTTATGTCTATGAGTCCAAAAAATCATAATGTAACCTTGACATTAACCTTTGATAAGATACTTTATAGAGCACTACAAGGAAACGATAGTTTTAAGATACTCGTAACTTGAATTAGAACTAAGGCCTATTGCTATATTTGTTGGAGACATATTTGGAGATTTCAAGTGCTAATATGGCTATCAAATACACGTTTTGACATCCATACAGCCATTAATACAATCATAACAAAGCATCATATTTTGTTTATTTATATTTTTCTATTTCAATGCATATACCCATAGCTATATAGTTGGAATTTTTTATTTTTATATATTCTCTATTTTTGAATTTTTTGTACATTGACTACCATTGCTCATATTCATAGTTTTTGTTGAGGCATTTCTTTCTAATATTTATATAACAAATAGCATTGCATATATGGTCACACATACCAATGCCCGTACTAGCAAAAATAATTATTGAAACTATATTCATGGAAAAATTTTACATAAAATAAAACATACATACCATACATGAAATTTCTGAAATTCTGTTTTGAGAGTGTGTGTAGAGCAATAGAGTGGGTAAGTCTCTACTTTCACTCGTCCTACTCATTGTCACATATTTTTCTTCCTCATTACTCTCTCGTCTTCAATCCACTCCTCAATCTCTCTCACTCTAACTCACTATTTTTCTTTTGATTGTCTACACTTCCAAAACTCCACCTTCACTTATCGTTTCAAGTAAGTGAAATGTTTCGGCTATTTTAATCTTATTCAAAATTTTTTACTGTTCATACTAATTACAAAAATAAATCTAAAAGTAGAAATATATATAAAAAGGTGAATGATTGTTAAAGACTAATGAAACAAAATTAATAAATAACACATAGACATACATGTATACACATATACATACATATGCACACATAGACACACATACATACACACACACGTACATACACATATAAACATAAACATGTATACATGCACACACATACATACAAAATACATACACACACATTCACACATAAACCTAAACACATATTCACACACATTCACACATAAACCTAAACACATATTCACACACATACATACACACAAATCTACAAACATAAACATACACATACACATACACACATACATAAATACACATAGATAGTCATACATATACATACACACACATACATACATATACACACACATACACACACATACACCCATGCATACATGCATATACATACATATGCACATACACACATACATACAATTATTCATACACACACATACATACACACATACATACACACATACAAAAGAGAAGACATGTATTTCCCCAATCAAAATGGAGGATGCTTTATTAACATGCTGATAAATTTTCAACCATAAATAGGAACTGTTTAAAACACATAAAAACTTTAGACTTTGCTTTCAATGGATAGAACCATGCATGCTTGTAGAAATCATCAATAAAATCCACAAAGCACAGGTAGTTCCCTAATGGTTTCTGCATAGGAACACATACATCACTATGAACAAGTTGCAATTTATGAGTAGCTCGAACTAAACCATCTTTTGGGAAGGAGGAATGCTGCATTTTTTCCAAAACATAACCTTTAGACATTTACAAGGGGGCTCAACTTTTGGCAGAGAGGAAAACATTTCAAAGTATTGGAGGTGAATCAAGCTAGCAAAATTTAGATGACAAAACCATGCATGCCAAAGCTTTGCATCTAAGATAGCATGAGAATCTTAAAATGCACATGCTAAATCATTCACAAATTTTGCATATTCTATGGGCTTATACAACACACAACATCAAATGACAGAAGTAATAACGAAATTAGCATTTGAAAGATCAACAATCATACATCTTTCACTCGCAAATTTGACAACCAAACCAATCTTTGCTAATGCTAAAACTGAGAATGGATTTTTCTTGATCCTTGACTGTTAGCAGTCAAGGCCAATTAAGTCATCAAGGGAGCATGAGAAAAGGAAGCCATAGATAGGAGAGCCAAAGAGAAGAGCAAGGAGGGCCAAGTAGACAAATTAGTCAATGTCCATAAGGAAAAGGATAGGTCTAAACATCAATTTCACAACCCATTACACATACAAAGAACTTTTCATCACTAAACCTCATTGTAAATATTTGTTTTTGATATTTCAAACTCCATTTTATCTTAGCTGAGGATTCCTCAAGCTTGAGGAGTGTTAGAAGAACATATGTACTGAATTTCATAATTTTTAGATCTCATTGGAACCTTTAAATTAGTTTATGAACCAAATTTGTAACTAGGCAGGACACTAGGTCTGAACTAGGCCAAAGCTAGTAAAAACGTATAAAAAGATCTAGAAAGCTCACTTTTTGGGGTAGCTAGCTGGGAGTGAGATTATTCTTGAGTGTTGTATACTTTCTTTGAGCTTTCTAATAGAAGATTCCATTGTTCTCTCTCTTAGTCTTGCCTTGTGTGCATGTTTTTGGAAGGATTTCATCACTCTAATTGACATTGAGGAAAATTAAAGATATTCATCAAAAGTGCTGATCTCTAATATCTTAAAAACATGTTATATGTGATTTTTTTATTTAGTTCACCTTTTATCTAAATCCTTTAGTTTTATGAGTTGTGTCTATGAAACAAGTGAATGTGTGAAATCCCATTTATATTTGAGATACCCTATGTATTTACCCTAAGAGTGAGTAAAGGTGAGTGAGTATGTGGATGAATTATTCCATATATAGGCGACCCCTATAAATATGAATTCAACCTTATGTATATGTGCTCATGTATGCGTGTGCAAGGATGTGAATATGCATATGCCCATATCTATGCATGTGCATTATTGTAAATGCGTATGTGCACATCTATAGGTAAGTGTGGGTACCCTTAAGTGCCCCTAAGTGTATACAAGTATGCCTGTATCTCGAATAGCTATGATTTGTGTGTATGCATGTATGCTTTCTTTTTTGAGACAAATACATAAGTATGATGCATGTATATATATATGAGAATATATGTATGTGTTCTTGCGTATGCATGTTTGTGTTCCTCTAAGTATGAATGGGATTGTAAATATGTGTTTATGTGTATATTTATGAGCCTACATTAACATAAATTTGTATATTAAGTATAAGACTAAAGCAAAATAACTATATATATATATATATATATATATATATATATATATATATATATATATATATATATATATATATATATATATATATATATAACATTCATATGTGAACATTTATAAACTTAACATTTAATATGTATATATATTAATGTAGCCTATATTAAGTATATCCTAAAGCATTCAATTTCATAAATATACAACATTAAAATTAAAAAAATAAGAGAACTAAAAACAAAACAAAAGAAGGTGTATACGTGAGTGTAGACAATTGTGTGTCAAGTGGTGTGTGAGTGAGTGAAAATGTGGTGCGTGAGCAGTGGGTATGTATGCATGCGTGTATATATGTATGCATGAGTGCACATGCATATGTGAAAGTGCATACATGAATGTGAGAGTGTACATCGTTGGTGAAAATCAGTCCAAGCCTACATATTGGACAATTACCATGTACCTCTTATAGTCACATATGACTATTCCCTTGTAAAAACTAATTACTTTTATCATTATAAAAGTGCATATGATAATTGCACTAATCCGACATGGAGTTCGGAGGAATCAAATATCAAATTCATGGTAGTTGATAGACGAGAAAGTAAATCCTAAAGATTAGGACTCACTTTATGGTGAGAGCTTCAATTCGAATTCAAAACTTTGCTCCAACTATAACTATAAAAGTGGATCAAAATATCACCGAGGAAATGAGCCCGATTTGGAGATCAATTGAGAGGGATTTCTTGTGATTAGAGAGCTCACTCCATAGCTCCATCACTACTCGCATTGTGCAAATATACATTGCTAATGTCATTGTCTTTCTATGTGATCTAATACATACACATTGATCATATCTCTACTTCACTTCTCTACTATGATCATCTCATAACAGTGAACTTCTCAGAGGTTATTCTCAATGCATAGTTGATCATTTGATGTGATTTAAAGTGCTATAGATTTAGCACATTGTCATTTCATAGCTACAAAGTTTCATTATCTTTTCCCAATCTCGAGATATCTTCACATTACTGCTCACTAGTTTGCATACTGTAGCACCCTGAAAATGTCAAGCTAGTCTTCCAACTTGCTAAGCATCATTCTCAGTATACAATTGATATTTTCTGATGAAATAAATCATGATAGGTAACTATCTAGGTTAATTAGATACTCCCAAAAGGAATTTAGTCAATTGCTAGCAGGTTGAGAGCACTATTCATTGTATTGAACATGTATAGAGTCTAAAATAGCAAGTCTTGACACTTAGTTGAACTTTCTACTTATCTATTTTGATCCTTTGATTAGAGGATCATGTTCCAAAGCGCATAGGTGATTATTTGTGATTTTTGTGAAGCTGAAGGATTTGCTATACTCTCCATAACTTGTTCTTGGCTGGTGTGAAGTAGGATTTTGCAAGACCACCATCTCCTCCATCAGTAGTATCAGAGCAACAACAAGCAAAATGGGACATGGATTTCCATCATTCATTGAAAAATTGGACAGAAGCAACTATCCAGCATGGTCCATAAGGATGCAAGCCTATCTCCAAGGAAGAATCTTATATGGATACATCTCTAGAGATGAGGAAATGCCAATATTGAGAAGCAAACATTAACCTACAAGAGAAGAGCAAGAAAGGCTAACTACATGGTGCGCAAAGGACGCTTTCACCAGGTCTTATATACTTAACTCAATATCTGATTTCTTGTTACCTCACATTAGGAATTGCAAGACCTCCCAAGAGACTTGGGAAGAGCTCTCTTCATACTTCTCATCAAATACAAGAGCTAGGAAGAACCAAGTTTGGATGGAGTTCACAACCTTGAAGAAACAACCAAAGCAAAGTGTAGCTAACTATGTAAACAAGATGAAGGATGTAGCCGACCAACTTGGGAGCATTGGAGAAGAGATAGAAGAAGAGCAGATAGTAAGGTAGATCATAAATGGCATCAAGGCTGATGATAAGTGAGAGTCCTTCACCACAACAACAAACTTATATATGGATATGTAGATAGCTGACCTCAACACTTTGATGGGGCAACTCTTCACACATGAGACAAAGCTCAAAAAAAATGCAAACAACTCTAGAGGTAATCAATCTTCTGCCCTTTACATATGTAGAAATAAGAAAGATGAAGGCAAAGGTAGAAAGAATGAAGAAGAGGCAAGTACCTCTCAAGTGAATTTCACAAGTAGAGGAAGAGGTACTAGAGGAAGGGGCAAAGGAGGAAAGCAAGGCAGGGGGAGACCATACAACTCTTCACCTTGCAATATATGTGGCTTGACCAACCACACCACTAAAGAGTGTTTCAAGAACACAACGAATCTGAGAGGAAGAGGATTCCATAGAGGAGGCTATTGACAACCCAGAGGTAAGTTCAATAATGGAGGAAGAAATTACCATCACAACTACAACCAAGGTTACAACAACAACTATCAAGGAGGCTTTAGAGGTAGAAGAGATTATAACAACTACATAGAAGACCAAGATGATTCTCTACTAATCATGAACATGACATCCAAGAAAGGTAAAGATGATGAGCATCTTTTCTATATTGATTCTAGTTGTTCCAATCATGTGGCTAGAACTGTTGCATTGCTATCTGAGCTTGAAGAACCTAAAGGGAAGCATGAAATGCAAACATGTGATGATTCAAAATGTCAAAGCATCTGATGGTAACATGAACCTTTTAAGTAGGGTATTATATGTGCCAAAAAAAACTAATCAGTGTTGGGAAGATTGTTGAGAAGGGCTTATAGGTTAGATTCACAAGGCATGGAGCATATGTCGAGGACCCTCAACAAGGCTTCAAGAGGATTGAAAAAGGTGAGTAATCTAGTAGACTCTTTACATTTGAAGTTGAAGATACCAGAAACACTCCACTCTTCAATTACCAAGATCAAAGCCTATCTAAACTAGAGATATGGCATAAAAGTCTAGGTCATATAGGTGAAAGGACACTAAAGCAAATATGCAGGGATCAGAGTGTGCTTGGCATTCCAAATGTGTCCAACCAACACATGATGTACAAATGTGGAGCATGCCAATTTGGAAAATCACATGTATGAAGACTATTTGGAGCTTATGCACACAGACGTGTGGGGTCCTAGTAGAGAGCCATCAATCTCAGGATCAAGGTATTATGTTTCATTCATAGATGATTACAATAGATGGGAAATTCTCATGAAGTTTCACTTGTTTCAAGAAGTATTTGGCATTGGTTGAGAACCAAACAGGTAGAATCTTAAAGAGGATGGGATCTAATGGAGGTCATGAGTATAGCCTACATAAATTTGACTCATTTTTATAGGAAAAAGGAATGAAGAGAGAAGTCACAAAAAGATACACTCTTGAACAGAATGGAGTGGCAAAGAGGAGGAATAGACTAATAGTAGAGCTACAAGATCAATGTTGAATGAAAAGAAACTTCCAAACTACTTATGGGCAGAGGTTGTTTCCATAGGCACATAATTAATAGGCTTCCATCCAAATCCTTGGATGGAATGACACCTTCTAAGGCATGTAATGGTAGGAGATGCTCATTAGATCATTGTAAAATCTCTGGTTGCATTGCTTATGCACATATACCCTCACGAATTAGAGGGAAGCTTGATCCAAATGCTAAAAAGTGTATATTCATTGGCTATGACCAAAACTAGAGGGGATATAGGTTCTACAATCCCACTAACAAAGGATTTATAGTTAGTAGGGATGTGGTGTTTGATGATAATAATTCATGGTTTGAGGATGATTGCAGGAAAATTAAGCTAGCCTATGACTTGGAAAGTGATTTTCCAACTCTGACTCAAGAAGATTCACAAATATCAGAAGATGTCAACTCAAAAGATGAAGAGGAGATTGAATTCAAAGCTTGGAAGTCCAAGGGAAAGGCAAAACTCAAGCAATTGGAAGACATTCTAGAGTCATCCAATCAAGCACTCAGAAGATCTCGAAGGGAGAGTAAAAAACCCATAAGGTATGGCTATGACACATCAGTAGTCACCAAGCATTTTGTATACATGACTAAAGATTCTATGTTAGAAGAGCCTTCTTCATTTGAAGAAGCCAATAAGAAGAAAGAATGGAGAGAAGACATGCAGGAAGAAATTGAATCACTTCAGGTAAACAACACTTGGGATTTGGTTCCCAAGAAACCAAGCATGAAGGTAATTAGATCCAAGTGGATTTATAAAGTCAAGAAGAACTCAGATGGTTCATTCAATAGGTAGAAAGCAAGACTAGTATCAAAAGGATTTGCTCAAACCCATGGAGTGGATTATGAGGAGACCTTCCCACCTATGGCTAAGATGCCAACAATCAGGGTTTTAGTAGGTATTTCTGCTAAAAAAGATTGGAACTTGTATGACTTAGATGTTAAAAATGCATTTCTAAATGAATGGATCTCAGAAGAAGTCTACATGGCTCAAGCACTAGGGTATGAAGATAAGGACAAACCAGACCATGTGTGCAAGCTAAGAAAAGCACTATATGGTTTAAAGCAAGCTCCTAGAGCTTGGAACCATAGGCTTTTCACATATTTTCAAGATCAAGGATTTATTGCTAAAAACGCAGATTCTTCTTTTTTCATAAAGAAAACTAACTCAAAAGTTATTTACTTATGTGTTTATGTGCATGACATTATCATTAGAGGGAATGATGCCAATGGCATCAAGCATATCGAATCTTAGATGATAAAACAATTTAAAATTAGTGATCTTGGTTTGTTAACATATTTTCTTGGATTAGAACTTGTATATTCAGATTCTTAGAATCTTTATTACGAATAGCAAGTACATTCATGATATGTTGGTTAAATTCAAGATGGCGAACACTAAAAGTGTAGGTACACCCATGAAATGTATTTAGATGGAACTGAGATGAATAGATTCAAGATGATGATTGGATTGTAGGAAATCAAAGAAACATGAAGGCCAAGCATGTTAGGCTTGAGGGGGAGCTTTTGCTGCAAATAAGTCCAAGCCTACATACTTGGACAATTAGCATGTATCTCTTATAGTCACATATGACTATTCCCTTGTAAAAACCAATTACTTTTATCAATGTAAAAGTGCATATGATAATTGCACTAATCCCACATGGAGTTAGGAGGAATCAAATATCGAATTCGTGGTAGTTGATAGATGAGAAATTAAAGCCAAAAGATTAGGAATCACTTTATGGTGAGAGCTTGAATTTGAATTAAAAACTTGGCTCCAACTATAGCTATAAAAGTGGATCAAAATCCCGCGAGGAAATGAGCCTGATTTGGAGATCAATTGAGAGGGATTCCTTGTAATCGGAGAGCTCACTCCATAGCTCCATCACTACCCTCACATCCTGCAATTGTACATTGCCAATGTCATTGCATTTCTATGTGTTATAATACATACACATTGATCATATCGCTACTTCACTTCTCTATTGTGATCACACAAAACAATGAAACTCTCAGAGCTTGTTCTCAATGCATAGTTGATCATTTGTTGTGATTTAAAGTCCTATAGATTTTCCACATTGTCTACTTCATAGATACAAAGTTTCATTTTCATTACATTTCCCAATCTCAAGATATCTTCACATTACTTCTCACTAGTCCGCATACTATAGCACATCAAAAATATCAGGCTAGTCTTCCAACTTGCTAAGCATCATTCTCAGTATACAATTGATCTTTTTTTATGAAATAACTCATGATTGGTAGCTATCTAAGTTAATTAGATACTCCCAAAAGGAATTTAGTCAGTTTTTGGCATGTTGAGAGCACTATTCATTTTATTGAACATGTATAGAGTCCAAAATAGCAAGTCTTAACACTAGTTGAGCTTTCTACCTCTCAATTTTGATCCTTTGATTAGCGGATCATGTTCGAAAGCACATAGGTGATTATTTGTGATTGTCGTGAAGCTTAAGGGGTCTGCTATACTCTCCATAACTTGTTCTTGGCTAGTGTGAAGTAGGATTGTGCAATATGTGAGTGAGCATGCATGTATGCATGTATACGTGAATGCACGCATGTATATGTGTAAGCTTTATGCATGTGTAATTAAGCTTTATGCATGTGATAGGAATTTAAAGTAATCAATAAAGAAGTGAGTTTTTTTTATTTCTCATAAATGCACTTAAGTTGGGTTTTTAATGAATTTTTAATGCAAAGCATTGTCGAGCACTTACGAGAACTTTGGATATTTGATGAGCATTACTAGAGTAGGAGACATTTGATCCTTTTCATCTATATTTCTCTTTGTGGAAGAAACACATTAGAACTTGAAATTATGTTAAAAAATTTCTTATGATCATATAACTTGTATAGGATTTACTTTCTGTAATAGTTTCTCATCAGTTTCGTATTCATGGATGTAAGTCCTTCTTCTAAACCAAATACATCTTCTAGAAGAACACAAATCGAACTAGAAATATACTTGTAGAATGAGTCTTTGATTTATATCTTTATTTGTACTTATTTGTTGCCTATGCCTATGAACATTCCACTAAACGAAGAAACAATTGACTCTCTTATTTGTGAATATTTACTTGCTATGGCACAATTATAGATCCTCTCATTTTCTACATTTAGTTAGGTTATGTTTACCATATGCACTCCATAGGCCAGTAGCATATACATAATCAACTCAGTCAGCCTTGATTTCACTCATCACATCCTAAAATGAGACAACAAACATCGCACATGTAGTCATGTAGAGAGACCCATAGAAATCCAAAATTGATCCATCAGATGCTCTTCATTTGCACCCTGACAGCATGTGTGTGCATGCTAGTGTGCAATTTGGCACTCCACTTGCTTATAGTCATCATACCACCCTCACATCTATGTGGATTGACAAATACAAGGTAGATCTCCTCACGTTGGTTCTAACCATTGTGCTAGAGTGACACTAAATTTGGCATCATTGTGGGGGAGTAAGCTTTGAGGTAGAGTGCGTGATGGTAAGATGTAGAGATTTGACATTGGAATTGTAGGTAATTCTCTTTTTTCTTCATTTTGTACCTTCCACATCATCATCCCTACCATCCCTACTCACCACCCTGTACTACATATCCATCATCACGAGCTTCCACCTTCTTGGTCATATTCCCACCTCCACTTCATTCCCCTCATTTCATTTGTGTGAGAAAGCAAGATAGTGATCTAGTGCATTGTTTTTTCTGTGTTTTCGTGAGCTTTTTGGCAGGTACTTGCATTAGCACCATCATCAGCAACATTAGTAGGTATGACAAAACTTTGCACACACTCCGAGAGGATGACCTCTATTTATCCTTATAGACAAAAATTTGGGTATTTAGTACATGCAAGTAGAGCATTCTAGGCTACACCAAGTGCAAGTAATAGATCTGTAAAAGTTTTGAGAAAACATGCATTAAATCTATCCATAATGGCAAATAGATTTTACAATAGATAGTATGCTTCATCTATCTGTGAAAGATGATAGACAAACCCCATGAAAAATAGTATCTATCATGAAGAACACCTCTATCCATCATGATAGACTTACTGTCCATCACAATAGATAGCCCATCAAGTGATTTATCAATTAGGACAGACGGATACCTATGGGAGACATAATAACAATGATATATATGTTGATCACGATAGAGAGCTAAGCATGATAAAATCTATCCATTGGAGCATGGGCGCATAGCGATGGTTAAGGCAACACAATCTCGTCATTATAAAATTTTAAAATGTGTTGCAAGAAGCATCAAGCACGGACCGCCGATTAAACGACGGGCAAAACAATGTTTTTTTTGATGCATGGCAATGGGAGGTGCGATGCTCGCATTGAGCATCACTAAACCGACGGTTTAAAAAAGCATCACTTTTTTACGTTGCATAAGCGACGCTAAACAACATCACTTATGAGATGCCAATTCTAGTGCTTTTTACGATGCCTCACCATCGCTTACACGACGGTCTGTTGACAAGAAAAAATTAAAAAATTGGAGGCTCTTCGATTGGCATGTTCATGCATTAGATCGAAGAGCTCTCCAACGTTCGCAATTGCATTGCGTATATGCAGAATTGTTGTTTTGCCTAATCTCTATCTTATTGTCTCTCTCTATCTCTGTTTCTCTGTTTCTACCTCTTTCTCTCTTTGAATTGTCTCTCTCTGTCTCTCTTTCTCTCTCTCTCTCTCTCTCTCGTTATTGTAGGTTATTCAAGAAGCTAACCAAGCAAAAATTATGGCTAACTATTGTAAGTACAATTTCCATTCTTTGTATATCATTTGAACTGTGTTATTTTCATTAGTTAGCATACTCACACAGTGATATGCACATATACACTTATACATGATGAAGATGCACGTTCACACATATACACATATACACATGCACATGCACATACACACACATATATACACACACATACATGTGCACATACACTTACACATACACATACACACACATACACACACATACACATGCACATGCACAAACATTTCTACAACCACATAAAAAGACTTGCATACATGCATTATTGCATATATATATACACATACACACATTAACATATACTTAAATACATGTATATGCACATCCACATGCATGCACATGGATGCAAATGGAAATGCATCCACACACACATGCATGTTTCATACATATACACATGCATATACATACATTTGTATATGTTTATACACATACATATACATATGCACATATGTATATATACATACACATACACATATATATGCACATACATACACACACATATACACATGCACACACACATGCACATACATATATATACACACATATACACATACACTTACACATACATGCACATACATATACACACACATACACATGCACATGCACAAACATTTCTACAACCACATAAAAAGACTTGCATACATGCATTATTGCATATATATATACACATGTATATGTATATATACATGCACATGCACATACTTATATGCGCATATACACTTACACATGCACATACATACATATACACACACATACACATGCACATGCACATACACATACATACACATATACACTTACACATGCACATGCACATACATGCATATAGACATATACATATGTACATACATTCATATACACACACATATTACACACATATACATGCACATACGTACACACACATATTACACACATATACATGCACATACATACACACATATGAATTAATTATATAATTAAAGTACTAAACACATACTTAATATAAACAACAATAACAATCAATAAAACAAAACTTTACATTACTTAATACCATACACACAATTCAAAACATAACTGAAATGAACAATATATAGATAATATATATATATATATATATATATATATATATATATATATATATATATATATATATATATATATATATATATATATATATATATATATATATATATATATATATATATATATATATATATATATATATATATATGTGTGTGTGTGTGTGTGTGTGTGTGTGTATATATATATATATCAATGTAAATACATATAATCCAATGTCATAATCAAGAATCCTAATCATCATCATCAGCAGCATCATGCTCATCCTCATCCTCATCCTCATCATCATGATCATGATCATCCACATGATCTAATGTATCTGTGTGAGCACCCTGTGACGATTGAGATCATCCCTCCTGTGTCTATCTCTCCACCTCATCCATATCTACCTCTCCATAATACTCCTGTATTACATATAACAAACATAAATAAGTAAAACAATTAAAACATCCATAAAAATAAAATAATTATATAAAATTTAATAATACTCACAAAGGCATCCAGATGATCTCGCATATACTCACTCAAACGCCGATATCCAAAATGTGTAGTATATTCAATCTCATGTTTCATAGGATATCGGCCATAATCCTTTTGCTGCATTGAAACAAATAAACAAGATTAGTTTCTTGAATTTTAACTAAATAAAAAATATACTCACAATAACACATATACTTACAAATGTAGCTACAAAACCATGATGGCTCATTTGTCCTAGGTGCAATGTGTGGCCTGACTCAACTCTCTTCTTTGCAGCAGCTTGTTTATTTAAGAGAAAAGAAATACATAAATAAAATGTAAAAAATTACTAAAATATATGAAAATTATAAATATAATCTATTAATTTGTATACCCTCTGCTAAGGAAATGACTCTTGACGACATAGCTGTCTACAAAAAAACTGCCACGTCTCAGGTGGTATGTTAGGTCCCCTCTTATTTTTTTCCACCATACAATATCTCCTGTTAATTTAATCTCAAAAAAAAAGAATAAGAAAACATACACATATATACACACACATACACATACACATACCCACATACACATATACATGCAAACATATACACATACAATATATGCATAGATATACACATATACATACATATAACATAAACACACATATACATATCCACATATATATGTACACACACATGCATGCATATACACTCATTCATACAAAATACATGCATTTATCCCACAATAATGTGTATGTGTGTATATGTGAATATGTGTGTATGCATAAATATGTACATGTGAATGTTTATGTATGTAAATAATCAGGTTACTAATATCAAATACCATTATTTGTAGATTATGATCAATCAGATGGAATTCCACCACCATCCAATCTTATCGTGCAAGGACTATATACTGTAAGTATATCAAACATTTAATTTAGATATATTTGATAGATACATAACTTATATATTCTCTTGTTTCTTATTATAATCAGATTCTGATCAATCAGAGGGCACTCCACCACCTCCTACCCATGCAACAACTTCACATGTGTCCTCCGATAGGAATTATGATGAATTTTACTATCAAGAGCATATTATATGTTGGTGTAACTCATTTTATGGCACATATTGAAGACCATAATTGGAATGTATTGAACATGCGACAGAGTATGGTACTTTTAAGCGTGCACCATCACCTGGTCAACGTGATAATGCTTGGGTATGTATTTTTTCTATAAATTAATGTCATTATTTTATTTAAAAACCATATACAAAATCAAATTGTTGTTGATATACAGGAATACTTGCTTGATGATGATGATGATGATAATTTTTCTCATAATGTTAATATACCTCGTACACGTCATGTACTTGTTGTTCGTCAATTACAAGTAGCAATTTCTAGAAATCTTCTACCTCCTGGTTTAGAGACTTAAACGGTTGGAGATTATCCATTGCTAGCTCGTGATCGTTCTCTAGTACAAACATATGATAGAAGAAGATATGGAGGATGGAATAGAGGACCACTTCCTTTAGATGGAGAGGTTTTCAACTTTTGGGGTAATCACATATGATTTCTCCATCCACTTTTACTAATTGTTGGTCATGGTCTCTTTATTGTAGAGGATTTTTATGTGCCTCCGAACTCTAAAGTCACTCTTATGTCATTTTGTGGTCCTATATAGGGATGGGGATATTGGCATCGACTTGCACGTTATGTTCAAAGCATGAGTACTTATGGAATATGCTTGAATGCAGCATCCCTTACTAGTAGAAGGATTTCACATGCAGAAAATGAAAGATTATATATTGATGGAAGACTTTATACGCATGGAAATATAGTAGGTTTAATAAATAGTAGTCGAGGGTTACATAATAGTTCAAGGACTAATTGCACATTTGAGGAGCGTGAAAATAGTCATGAATCACCATACATGAGTAGAGATGTATCAAGATACATAGTTGTCAATGCTATTACTACATTACATGCTTGTGATGAATTATCAATGAATTATGGATGGCATAGACCTCCAAGAGCACCTTTTAGCTAGAAAGAGAATGAAAAGTTTCTATCCATATTAAATAACTTAGATATTTAATTTTATGTTTAAAGTTTACTTTTTATTCATTTATAGAATGGTAATGATTTTTATTCATGTGTGTAGATTCCAACATATGATGTTGATGATATTCCTCCACACCATTCACAATTGCCAGTAAGACCTCATTTATCAGAAGCTTCTATGAGGAGGCTATGCAAAAGTGATCCTATGGAATATGCAAGGTTGAAATATCTATATTAAAAAGAAGATAAAGTACAAGATTTATGCGACAATGATGAAGATGATGGCATGGTAGATTTTATTGAGGATTGCTATCAAAATGATAGTGAGAGCATTGATATTTCTAAGAAGTAGAAATATCTTCGAGAGGAATGTCTAAAGCATGTATATGAAGGAAGTTGTTTGACATGACTAAGTGTGAGCTTACTTATTCTCAATCTTCAAAATCATTTTGGATGGAGTAATGTATCTATTTTAGCACTATTAAGGTATAATTTTCAAATTTCTATCTATTTATATATATATATGCATAAATATATACATATAAATACATGCATATATAAACATACACATAATATACATGAATGTATACACACATATAAACATACACACACATATACACACATACACATGTTATGAGAGTAAGGTCAAATTATTCATACCTGTATCGAATGAAGATGTTTTGTCCATCTCGCCTTTAGAATTGTCCACCCAACCTTTAGAATCTTCTGGACGCATTTGTTTCTCCTATTCTAGTCGAGCTAATACATGTGCTGCTAACCTCTTTTGCATACAAATATTAAGTATCATTTAGCTATGAAGGTGTTAAGTCGTTAGTAAAATGGAAGGATCAAATTTATCTTGAAGATTTGGAAGGATGGAAAAATAATTTTAAAGGATGGGTGGAAAAAAAGCATCCATTCAATGTAGGTTTTTATTCTTACTTTATCTAAGGTAAGAACTAGAACTTGCATTGAATGGACATTTTTTGTTCGCCCATCCTTTAAAACTACTCATGCATCTTTCAAAATCTTCGCGATAAATTTGATCCTCCCATTTTACTAACGACTTAATACCTCCATAGCTAACTGATACTTTATATTTGTAAACAAATATGTAAGCCTTACTTAGCAAGACAGGTAATAGATTGACTATAAAATGGGAGACAGCTAGACAATTTAATGGTCTAGATATTAAAATCTGCAAACCACAATATACAAAAAAAAATGAAATTAAATATACATAGCTACACATGCATACATACATATACATACATACATACACATTCATACATATATACACATACATACATATGTACATACACATGTATAGACGCATACATATACATATATGCATACACATACACATATGTATATATACATACATATACACCTATAAAACACATATACATACATACATACATACATACATACATATACACATACACGTATGTATACGCATGCACACGCATATACACATCCACATACACATACACATAAGCATACACATATATAAAATTATATGCATATATATGTTTTTTTTTTTTTGATGAACTTACAGGTTATTATCTGAAAAGTTTTTACCAAGTCAGAATATTCTTCCTACCTCACATGATGAAATGAATAAGATAATCAACAATCTTGGTATAGATTATCAATGTATACATGCATGTCCTAACAATTGTATTTTATATAGAGGTGAATTGGCTCCACAGATTAGACATATGTTTCAAAGCCCCGAATTATCAAAGCTTTTGACATGGGGACATGATCATAAAAGTACTAATGGAATAATCAGAATTCCTCATGATAGTGTTTCTTTTCAAAATATTGATTCTACATGCCCTGAATTTGCACAAAATCCACATAATCTAAAATAAGGATTTGCATTAGATGGGGTTAATCCATTCTCCATGAAATCCAATAAATGCTCAACATGGCCAGTGGTAGTCATAAACTACAATCTTTCATCATATCTTAGCATTCAAAAGGAACATTTAATGTTTTCACTTTTAATCCCAGGCAAAAGACAAGTTAAAGATATGAATATATATCTTGCTTCTCTCATTGATGATCTCCAAGAGTTATGGAGAGGTATTTATGTCATTGATGTATCGAAAAGCATCAATGAAAGACATATTATGGTTTGTGGTATTGTGGCTTGGACTATTCACGATTTTCCAGGATATGGTGTTTGTTCAGGTATTGATGTAGTTTTTTTATTCAATATGCATATAAATAAATGTGATTTAATCTAATTATATTTTTATCATTTTCATGATGTAGGAATATCTACTAAGGGTTATAAAGCTTGTCCATATTGTGGTGATTGGTTGAGATCAATCTATAGTAAGAATCTCAAGAAAAATATTTATCTTCGACATCGATGATTCTTGCCTGATGATCATCCATTAAGATCTAAAAGAGAAGCGATACATTTTAATGGAAAGCTTGAAACAAGTTAGTGTCCAAAACCTATGATGCCTATGGATTGGTATAAAAAATGGACAGATGAACCTCTGATAGATCCATAATCAGAAATCTTCAATGATGATGAAGATAATGAGTATGTGAAGAGAGGTAAAGGAAAATTGGCACTTATAGAGAAGATATCAATATGGTATTCTTTGGAGTATTGGAAAGAGTTAAAAGTATGTCATCTTCTTGATCCTATGCATATATTCAAGCATATTGGTTATTCACTATGGCATCATCTTCTTGGACTAAAAGATACCATAGCATCAAGGAATGATTTGAAAGATCAAAACTCAAAACCAAAGTTATGGTCAGTTTTTGATAGACATTGACAGGAACTAACTTATGCATGTGCTCCTTGGGTACTTACAACAAAAGAGATACATACTTTCAAAAATAGGATTCAATTGATTAGAACTCCTATAGGATATGGAGCATCTTTCCAAAACATGTTTACTGTGGATGATAAGAGCTTATCTAGGTTAAAGGCCTATGACTAGCATAACTTTCTGAAACATATTTTACCTTTGGTTATCGATGGATGTACAACAAAAGGAGTACAAGATGTGATCTATTGTCTTGGATCGCTTATAAGGTAATTATGATACTTTTATATTTAATATGTATAAATATTTGATATTTTTATTTTTTGATTAACTTCTTATAATGTTTTTATGATATGTATAGGTGGATTACATCAAAAGAGATTGACAAAAACTCGATCCCACAAAAAGAACATGAATGCAAAGAGCTTCTATGTTTGATGGAGAAAGAGCTTCCTACATCATTTTTTGATATTGAGATTCATTTATTAGTCCATCTTGTAGATGAAATAGAGATTGTAGGTGTTGTCAACACTTGATGGATGTTTTGGGTCGAGCGATTTATGGGAATATTAAAAGGTTATGTGCGACAAAGAGCAAAATTAGAAGGATCCATGGCAAAGGGTTGGATGCTTGAATAGTGCATGTATTACGTTAGTGAGTACCTTGAAAGAGTTCATGAAGAAGCTCCACCTACATGGACCAACGAGTCTTCTTCAAAAATAATAGATGAGGTATTATCAGGTAAGGGAGTTCCATTTTTATTTACCTTTCAAGAAAAAATGATGTTTATACTTTTGTAGAATATAATAGTGAATGCATGCAAGCATTCCTTAGCGAGTACGAACACGAACTTTAGAATCTCCAAAGTAAAAGGTGAAGAAACAAAAGATATAGACATAATCTCAATAATAATGAGATTACAAATATATCTTCTTTCACGGATTGGCTATATAGTCGTTTGCAACACGCCAATGCAAATAATGAAGAAATCTGAGATGAGGAGAGAGAGTTAATGATAGGTTGTGAACGAAAGGTAATTTTATTTTAATAATATTTTGCTTTTTTCATATATGTATATTATTTTTTATTTACTAATTTAATTTCTTTTGTAGGCTCGAATGTTCACTAATATGTGGGCTTTTAGATAGCATATTAGAATCAAAGCCATTGATTCTTTACGTAAAACAGAGGATTCTAGTATTGTTGCTTCTTTCAAGCAATTATCACGTGCTGGTTCAAAAGACACGAACCTTATAGATGGTTATGTGGGAATTGTTGTTGGTATCTACGAAATTTCATTTCGTACATTCAAACCGGTAGGAAAAAGTTTATATTTTTAATGATAGAGTTAGTTATTTTTTTAAGCACCTAATAATGCGTTTTTGTTTTTATATATTTTGATAGGGTGTGTATGTGTCTATGTGTGTATGTGTATGCATGTAAGCATATATCTATGCATATGCATGTGCATTATGTATGCATATGTATGCATATGTGTGTGTATATGTGTGTATGTCTCTGTATGCATGTAAGTATGTATGTATGCATATGCATATGCATTTGTATGCATATGTATGCATTTGTATGCATGTATGTGTATGTGTATGTCTCTTTATGTGCGTGTGTGTGTATGCATATATATGTGTGTATGTGTGTGTGTCTCTCTCTACGTGTGTGTGTCTATGTGTGTATATGTATGTGTGTGTATGTCTGTGTATGCATGTAAGCATGTATGTATGCATATGCATGTGCATTATGTATGCATGTGTGTGTATGCATGTGTGTGTATGCGTGTGTGTGTGTATGTGTGTGTATGTCTCTCTACATGTGTATGTGTGAATGCATATGTATGCATGTGTGTGTATGTGTGCGCATGCATGTAATTATGTATGTATGCATATGCATATGCATTATGTGTGTATGTGTCTATGTGTGTGTATGTGAGTGTGTATGTGTGTGTGTGTCTATGTGTGTATGTGTGTGTATGTGTGTGTATGCATGTGTATGTGTGTGTAAATCTATGTGTATATGTGTGTGTAAATCTATGTGTATATGTGTGTGTATGTGTCTATGTGTGTGTATGTGTATGCATGTATCTATGCATATGCATGTGCATTATGTATGCATATGTGTGTTTGTATGTGTGTGTATGTGTGTATGTGTGTGTATGTGTGTGTATGTGTGTGTATGTGTGTGTATGTGTATGCATGCATCTATGCATATGCATGTGAAATATGTATGCATATGTATGCATATGTGTGTGTATGCATGTAAGTATGTATGTATGTATGCATATGCATATGCATTATGTATGCATCTATATGCATATGTATGCATGTATGTGTGTGTGTGTATGTCTCTCTATGTGTGTGTATGCATATATGTGTGTGTATGTGTGTGTGTGTTTCTATGTGTGTATGCATGTAAGCATATATGTATGCATATGCATGTGCATTATGTATGCATATGCATGTATGTGTGTGTATCTATATATATGTGTCTGTTTGCATGTGTATGTGTGTGTAAATGTGTGTGGATGTGTGTGTCTGTGTGTCTATGTGTGTGTATGTGTATGTGTGTGTGTCTATGTGTGTATGTGTGTGTTTCTATGTGTGTATATATGTGTGTATCTATATATATGTGTCTGTATGCATGTGTATGTGTGTGCGTAAATGTGTCTGGATGTGTGTGTAAGTGTGTATGTGTCTATGAGTGTGTATGTGTTTATGTGTGTATATGCTTCTATGTGTGTGTGTGTGTCTATGTGTGTATGTGTATGCATGTATGTATGCATATGCATGTGCATTATGTATGCATATGCATGTGCATTATGTATGCATATGCATGTGCATTATGTATGCATATGCATGTGCATTATGTATGCATATGCATGTGCATTATGTATGCATATGTGTGCATATGTGTGTGTATGCATTTAAGTATGTATGTATGCATATGCATATGCATTATATGTGTATGTGTCTATGTGTGTATGTGTGTGTGTGTGTCTATGTGTGTGTATGCATGTGTATGTGTGTATGTGTGTATATGTGTGTGTATGTGTGTGTATGTGTCTATGTGTGTGTATGTGTATGCATGTATCTATGCATATGCATGTGAATTATGTATGCATGTGTGTATGCATGTAAGTATGTATGTATGCATATGTATGCATGTATGTGTATGTGTGTGTATGTCCCTCTATGTGTGTGTGTATGCATATATGTGTGTGTATGTGTGTATGTGTGTATGTGTGTGTACGTGTGTATGTGTGTGTGTGTGTCTATGTGTCTATGTGTCTATGTGTATGTGTGTATGTGTGTGTATGTGTGTGTTGTAGAGAGTATGCATGTGGAAGCAAAATGAAAAGTAAAGTACTCTCACAAAACAAAGAATGTGTGAGACACAAAATGAGTAGACCATGAAATGGGTAAACTCATCTGGATTAGAAATGAGCTTGCCAAGAACATGGAGTAGGATCCTCAAGCTTCTAACCAAGTACAAATGAGGGGAGAGGCCCTCCTTATATAGATTTGGGAGGGGCTCTCAAAAGTACATCATATGTGGGATAAGTCTCATGAAAGGAGAATGAATACAACTGGTAGAAGCACATGGCAAGGTACCCAAATACAAAGGAAGTACAATATAAAATGGAAATAGACTAGAAATGGAGTGCCTCTTGGATACAAAATGGAGATGCACTAATGCGGATACAAATGTAGATGAAGTAGGAGCGATCATGTCATCAACACCCCCTCTGCAGCTCCATTTTGGAGTGGCTGAATGCTGTAGAGGTCCACCAAGCGCTGAAGCGGAACCGGAGGTAGGGCCTTCCTGAACATGTTCGCCAGGGTCTCCTGAGAGGTACACTGCTCCAGAGTAATCTCCTGAGATATGAGCTTCTCGTGGATGAAGTGGTAGTGGATCTCGATGTGCTTCGTCCGAGCATGAAACATTGGATTCTTGGAGTATCCTGCAAAATACCAATGTCAGACAATAAACATTGAAGCCAGATGGCCTCACATGTTGCAAAGTTGGATGCTCGATACTCGGCCTCGGTAGATGATAGTGCAACTGTAGGCTGCTTCTTACTTGTCCAAGAGATAGGTCCTGAGCCAAGCAAGAATATACACCCAGAATTAGGATCACTAGCCCAATCTGAATCTGAATATCCGGCGAGTTCGATGCCCCCTCTGTACTAGAGACCCTGATGTCGGGTGAGGGCAAGGTATCGAAGTAGTCTCTTAGCAGCATCCCAATGAGTCTGACGAGGCTAATGTGCAAACTGACTGAGTATACCAACTGCATAAGCAATATCTGGTCTAGTGTTGGCAAGATAGAGTAATGAGCCAACAAGCTATCGATAGGTATGCACATCCACAAGTGATGATGAGTCCTCCAGTGTAAGCTTGATGTTTGGATCAAGTGGTGTAGAAAATGAGTGAAACTGGTCCATGTTATATCTGGAAAGTAGATCAAATCAGTACTTCTTATGTGATAGAAATATACCTTCTTGTGTTTGCCAAACTTCAATACCTAAAAAGTAGTGTAGTAATCCAAGATCTGTCATAGAGTATTCAAGATGAAGCTGTGTGATGATAAACTGGATGCGTTCTTCATCTGAGCCTGTCAAGATCAAGTCATCTACATAGAGAATGATGATGGCTACTAAAGACTCCTTTTGACAGATATAGAGATTAGCATCAGCATTGCTTCTGTGAAATTCCTTGTCTTCAAAGAACTTGTGAATCTTTTCATACCAGGCCCTGGGAGCTTGCTTGAGTCCAAAAAGTGCTTTGTGAAGCTTGTAGACTTGATCTTCTTTGCCTTTGATCTTGAAGCCTTCAGGTTGTTAAACATACACTTCTTCTTGAAGATCTCCATTTAGGAATGCACTTTTGACGTCTAGCTGGTAAATGGGCCACTTAAAGTGAGCACTTAGTGCTAAGATGACTCTTATGGTTGTGAATCTTGCAGTAGGAGCAAAGGTTTCTTCATAGTCAATGCCATGTTGTTTCTTGTATCCCTTAGCGACTAATCTTGCCTTATATTTATCTAGAGTTCCATCAGACTTGTATTTGACTTTATATATCCACTTGACCCCTATGACTTGATGGTTGGTTGGTTTCGGAACTAATGTCCAAGTCTTGTTCTTTGCTATTGCATCGAGTTCCTCTTTCATAGCTGTTTCCCACTCTGTTTGGCCTTGAGCTTCTTTGTAGTTGGATGGCTCTGGAATTTGCTGAATTTGGTGCATTAGAGCACAATTAACATAATGACTTTGTTCGTGTTGGTGCTTATCAAGAAGCCTTTGAGATCGACATGGTTGCTGTGAAGTACTTGCTTCTGAGTTGGAGTTTGGAAATGTTGAGTCCCCCTCTGAAGTGTAGATAGGTGGACTAAGATTTGTACTTGAATCTTTTCTTGAGTATGATGAAGCTTCATTGAAGATCACATCCTTTGAAATGGTGATGGAGTGGTTTTCCATATCATATAGACAGTATGCCTTTGATTGGTTACTGTAACCTATGAATATGTGTTTCTTGGACTTTGATTGTAACTTGTTTCTATCTTCTTTTGGTACATGGACAAAAGCTTCACTACCAAAGACTCAAAAGTAACTCACATTCAGTTTTCTTCCATAGTAGGCTTCAAAGGGTGTTTTGTTGTGTAATACACTTGTAAATCCTCGATTAAGAATGTGAATGACAGTATGCACGGCTTCTGCCCAGAACTTGTAGGGTAGATCATTGTGATGAAGCATTGTTCGTGCCATTTCCATCACACTGCATATCTTCCTTTCAGCTACTCCATTATGGGATGGAGTATGAGGCTGAGTGACTTGATGTTTGATCCCTTTCTGGTTGAGAAAGTTATCAAAGTCATGATTGATAAATTCGCCACCTCCATCTGATCTGATGGTTTTGACTTTAGTTGAAGCTTCATTCTCAACTTCCTTGATCCAATTTTGAAACTTAGAGAATGTGTCTGCCTTTGACTTCAAAAAGTACACCCAAATAAAGCGAGAGTGGTCATCTACTAGAAGATAAAAGTAGAGGGATCCACTTAAGGATGGGGTGTTCATAGGTCCACATAAGTCCATGTGGATGAGGGCTAGTGGGTTCCTCGCTAGTGTTGAAGCTTCCTTGGGAATTGGGGCTCTATGTTGCTTGCCTTGGATGCAAGCTTGGCAGACATCAGTAAGTTGCCCTATCTTTGGCAATCCCTTCACAAGTTGAGATGAAGAGATTTTTGATAAGTAAGAAGTGTGGCCAAATCTCTGGTGCCACAAACTTGAGTTTGATTCTTTGGATACAAAGCATGGTAGCTTGTAGAGGCCTTTTCTTATATACCTTGAGCAATGACATTCTTTGTATGGGGATCAACTACCTTAACTGAGGTGTTATCAAACCATACTTGTTTGTCCTGATCTGTAATGGCCTTGACGGATAGTAGATTCATACATAAATTTGGAACAAAAAGAACATTGGATAAAGACTTGCATTCCCCCTGATGGTTGGAAATTTGAACTTTTCCTTTTCCTTCGATGGGTAAACTTTTGTTGTTGCCAGGATAGACTTCTCCCGTGTGCTCTTCAAGTTCCTAAAAGGAGTCCTTGTGTTTGCAAATATGGGAGGTAGCTCCGCTATCAAAGATCCACTCATGTGGGGAGCTTGAAGTCACTAGTGCTTTGGCTTCTGTGGAGATAAAAAGTTCCTCACTTGAGTAGTGGGATCTATGTTGGGAACCTTTGGATGCTTGCCTAGACGTAGAAGCCTTCGATGATTGTTTCTTTTTATAGCAAAGCTTTTATAAGTGGCCTGATTTTCCACAGAAATTACAGGTGAACTTCTTTGATGAATTATGTGATCCTTGCTTAGATCCATTGCTAGCCTGATGACTTGTGGTTTTGCCCTTATTAAATGGTCCTTTGGCCTTCATGGCAGACTCTTGTGAGGAAGTCGATTTGGCTTGCGAGTCATGCAAGAGCAATAGTCAATGAACCTCTTCCCAAGATAAGACTTGGCCACGATTATACAAAGTTGTGACAAATGTCTCGTATGACTTAGGTAACTTGTTAAGAAGCCTAATGGCCATGTCTTCACTAGAGATCTGCCTACCACATAGTGCTAATTTACGCTGCTAATCCTCAAGTTGGGCTATGACCTTGGTAATTGTGTCATGTGGCCTAATGGTCAAATTATGAAACTCAGTCTCTAATGCATATATCTTCAAAGGGGTCTTGTCTTCATACAAAGCGGCTAACGTATCCCAAACATCCTTGGACATCTTGCAGGCAGTGATATGTCCTTTTGTCAGTTCATCGTAGGCAAGTAACAACTGACCTAAAGCTCTTTTGTCCTTGACATTCCACACATGCCAATTGTCTAAGTTGGTATCCCTATTGGGTTCGGGGTCTGACCCATCTACTACCTCATGAAGAAGATTTGTGTAGAGATAGGCGTGCATAACATCTTTCCATATATTGTAATTCTGTCCATTGAGGCATTCATCCTTCGGCATAAAAATAGGGGTGAAAGAGGGTAAGAAGTTAGCCATAGATGATGAGCTACATTCACCTTTGGTCATTACAAAACTTTGAAGATAAAGTGTTTAGAAACACTACCAAAATCTTTGCCAAACGCACAAGCTTTGAAGATAAAGAGTTTAGAAACACTACCAAAATCTCTTGCCAAAAATGTTGCTTCAAAATAATTGCAAAGCTTGAAAAGAACAAACTGGACTCCAGACTGAAAACTCCTTGGGGAGGGGGGCTTAGAGTAGTTCGTCACTTGCTCCAAGAATTAGAAGAGACACTTCGGGGGGGGGGAGGGGGGGCTTAGAGTAGCCCTTCACTTTTGCAAAGAGACACACCGTGGAGTAGGGAGAGTCAATGCTCAAAGAGAACTTGTGGGTGGGCTTAGACTAGCCTCCAATCCCACACTCATACACACACAATACTTTTCTTGTTCATATTTTTAGGTACAAGATGGAGGCACTTACTTCCTTGAGGGTGTCAAAGTATGGTTGAAGCCCAAAAAAAATGGAACCTTGGGAAATACAAAGATGTCCACGTACTTGCTCCCAAAAATATAAGGGCTACATCTACACATAAAAAAAAATTTCAAATATAGTGCCAAGAGATAGACCCTCGAAAGAGGTTGATCGGATCCAAAACGGCCTTTTAGAGTTGTGAAATTAAGTGTCACGAGGGAGAGAGATTACGTTGGATTTTTACAAAAACAAGTTTCCACAATGATGCCAAACTGAATGGGCAAGTATCCTGAGTCAAAAATCTAATTGCTTTACTAAAAAATGGTAGGTTATTTTGTAGCACTTGCCATTAAAAAAAAGAAAATTCGTGTGGGTCACAATAATGTATGCTGGCTCTGCCAAATGCGATTACCTCCAGTGAATGCGCCACTATCCAAGTGTAGATCGCACAATCTATCTATAGCTGCATGTGGACGTCAATAAGTGTCTAAAAATGGCCTAAATACATGCCACATCTCGGCCTCTTGAGTGCTATTCAATGCTACGTCCAAGACCGTGTGCTTGCTCATACAACTGATGAGATCACGTGACTAGCCCACAGGCTATTCGCTCGAGGTTGTGCCTCACAAAATCTGACGGCAGGGCTGATGCACTGAATCGAGTCTCCCTGTGGTGGATGTGTGACGAGTCTACAGGCAATACGAGCTATGAATCCGATTCTTACGTGTTGTAAGGGTGCTTCCGAAGGAATGGCACCCACTTGTGCTATGCAATGAGTAGTGGTCAGTGTGCCACTCAAGCGTGCAGAGAGCATTTGTTTCTCCCGCTCGAGATAAAGTTTGTTTTGTTTAGGGCAGTACCCGAGTTGCACCTCCAGAGTCTGTGGCAGTAGCCTCAACAAAACTTGTGGCTCAGAATTACACTTTGCCTCACCCTCTCTGGGCTAACCAGCAGCTACCATGTTGTGGGAGCAATGCGCAGGGTATGCCATGGGTGCAAGAGTTCATGGGTGTTCAGAATCACGCGCACGTGGAGGTTGTCTTGCCAGCAGTACATGAGCTTTCTCTCTCTCTCTCTCTCTCTCTCTCGCTCTTTGATCAGGTCACCGTATATGGTGCAGCCTTCCTCGGAGAACAGAATGTTGCACACAAAGTGTTGCTGCTATCCAAAGTGTTGCACATAGAGAATTAGCCAAAGCTTTTTTGCTTTGTGTCTACAGATGAATGCGAGCAAGCAAATCTGCATTTGAGTTCGATAGAACGATGCACATTGAGTCCTGAGACCTTGTGGAAGATATTCGTTGCGGTTTCCATTTTACTTCGATTTGAGGTCGGCTTGGGTTTGGGAATGTCTCTCACTTCTCCGCTCTCATCATCTGCACTCCAGCTTCATCAGATAAAGGTTGTGTTTCCGGTGCTACCTCACATGTGCCTATTGTAACTTGTTAACTTGTGTTTCCAGTTGCTACGAAGCTAAAGATGTTGAATTCTTTTCTTTGTGCTATTAATAGAATGAGATGGTACGATGCTATGCGCATGCATAAAGAACAAAAGATTATATTGGAGTGTTGAATGAATTCAAGTTCAAGGATTTGATATTGCAACCTCGGGATGATCAGAGAACTCGTACTCTAACCACTATAACAGTGACCATTTTGTTGAAGAGTGAGGTTTACCAATCAAAACATTGTTGATGCAAAATAACTGAGAGATGAATTGATAAAAGTGAAACGAGACACCATAACATGACTAAAATCCACCGAAATGAAGGAATCACGATATGCAATGGTGGGAGGGTGGGAAAGACGGATAGAAAGGGTAGTAAAATGGGGTTAAGAGTGAGAGGATAATGAAAAAGGTGGAAAGGTGGGAAAATGGCAAAATGATGCCACAAAATGAGTAAAAGGATGGCAAAAGGCTACTCCATATGAGTGGAGATAAACGCCACCAAACTCAAGCACCACCACCACCACCAAAATCACCGCCAAATGCACCACCAAGACCTCCACCTAGCACTCTCATACCATGTAGAGAGTACGCATGCGGAAGCAAAATGAAAAGTAAAGTACTCTCACAAAACAAAGAATGTGTGAGACACAAAATGAGTAGACCATGAAATGGGTAAACACATGTGGATTAGAAATGAGCTTGCCAAGAGCATGGAGTAGGCTCCTCAAGCTTCTAACCAAGTACAAATGAGGGGAGAGGCCCTCCTTATATAGATTTGGGAGGGGCTCTCAAAAGTACATCATATGTGGGATAAGCCTCTTGAAAGGAGAATGAATACAACTGGTAGAAGCACATGGCAAGGTACCCAAATACAAAGGAAGTACAATATAAAATGGAAATAGACTAGAAATGCCTCTTGGATACAAAATGGAGATGCACTAATGTGGATACAAATGTAGATGAAGTAGGAGCGATCATGTCATCAACATGTGTATGCATGTAAGCATGTATGTATGCATATGCATGTGCATTATGTATGCATATGTATGCATGTGTGTGTATGCATGTAAGTATGTATGTATGCATATGCATATGCATTATGTATGCATATGTATTCATGTATGTGTATGTCTCTCTCTATGTGTGTGTATGCATATATATGTGTGTATGTGTATGTGTGTATGCGTGTGAATGTGTGTGTATGCATGTAAGCATGTATGTAATCATATGTATAATTGTATGTGTATGTGTGTGTCTATGTCTCTTTATGTGTGCGTGTGTGTATGCATATATATGTGTGTATGTGTATGTGTGTATGCATGTGTATGTCTGTGTATGAATTTAAGCATGTATGTGTGCATATGCATGCACATTATGTATGCATATGTATGCATGTGTGTGTATGTGTGTGTATGCATGTAAGTATGTATGTATGCATATGCATATGCATTGTGTATGCATATGTATGCATGTATGTGTATATGTGTGTGTATGCCTCTCTACATGTGTGTGTATGCATATATGTGTGTGTATGTGTCTATATGTGTGTGTATGTGTGTGTGTCTATGTGGGTGTCTATGTGTGTATATACGTGTGTATCTATATATATATGTGTTTGTATGCATGTGCATGTGTGTGTGTAAATGTGTGTGGATGTGTGTGTGTGTGTGTGTAAGTGTGTATGTGTCTATGTGCATGTGTGTATGTGTATGTGCGTGTGTCTATGTGTGTATGTGTGTGTGTCTTTGTGTGTATGCATGTATTTGTGTGTCTATATATGTGTGTGTATGCATGTGTATGTGTGTATGTAAATTAGTGTGTATGTGTGTGTGTCTATGTGTATGTGTGTGTGTGTGTGTCTATGTGTGTATATATGTGTGTATGCATATCTGTGTATGTGTATGCGTGTGTGTTGAGCCCATAAAAGTCATATTGGTCAAAGTCAATTGTAGTCAAAGTAAAAAGGTCAAAGTCAAACCAATCAAAGTCAACATTTTTAACATCAAAGGTCAACATGGGTGAAGTCAAAGCGTTCAAATTTGAGTATCAAGGTGGATAGGTAGTGCACAATTAATTGTTCATAGAGATTAAAATTGCAGAAAGTTGGTTGCAGATTGTAGAGGTATTTCCGTAATTTCTCTAAGGTTCAACGTGTTTTAAAGTATTTTGGAAGGTTGAAGTGAACCCTCTCTTAGGTGCACATTTGAAGAATTAAAAGGCAAAAGATGAAGGTATGTGAAGCGGCATCATACAAAAAAGTGAAAGTATGGCCCCTCAATTAAAATTTTTGTTTTAGTCTAAAGTTGTTACAGGACAAAACAGGGATTTGTTGGCTGCCCACTTCTAGAGACAATCTTGGGACATCAAAGTGAGCACCAAGATACTCTTGCAATTGAAGCATACGTTAACCGACACTCAAATCAAGGCAAGGTATTATTCTTGAAGGACTAAGCAAGGTGAGATAGTCTAGACTAAGCAAGAGAGAGAAGAGTAAGAGACACACAGTGTGCGACACAGAGAAGTGAAGTGCAAGGTGTGCATGAAGAGTGACTAAGAAGTTTGCAAAGAAGTACTAAGCTATACAATCAAGGATCCCAAGGTCCCATTGAAGTTGTGCATGTGTTGACAGAAGGTGTCCATCCCTCCCCTTATTGGAAGCTTGAGTGCAAGGTGTGCACAAGTGCAAGCTTGGAGAAGGTAGAGGTCTAGTGCAGAGAAGGCCTACAACAACAAGAACCTTGGGTATTTTCTACTTTGTGATTGTGCACTCTATGGGATTTTTCACAAAAAGCATTGGTTTGTATTGTGCATCACCATTGTATTTGTCTTCTTATAATCAATCGACAGAGGCTTCCAGTATTGTATCTTTCTTCTTATCTTTCCCATTTCTCCTACAAACACTCAAATCCCTTTTTTCACAAGAATCCCCCAACAAAAATTTGGCATGCCCGGTGGGACCACAAGAAGATTTGAGCATAGGAGAAGAAATATTGCAGTGTGGAGAAGCATTATTCAAGTGCCGACAGTACTAATTCATTGGGTCAAGAGGTAAATCTTCTTATCAATTATCTCATACTAAGAGGATTATGAACAGCTCATGACCACAACCTGGTCTCAAACATTGAGGATCACTTGCAAAGCAACAAGAAGGAAGGCTGCTAGAAGATCCCCCTATCCACTGTCGTCAACATCGTTAGTAGAGAGCATGGCAGGTCAGGTTGATTTGGAGACTCTACTTTCTAGATTAAATATAAAGTTTCCTTCTTTCAAAGGCTTAGCTCAAGAAGATCCGGACAAGCATATTAGGAGGTTTTTAGCATTATGCAAAAAAAGAGGTTTGATGGGAAGAGAGGGTGCGTTTTTAATACTCTTTCTTGCCACATTAGAAGGGTTAGCAGATAAATGGTTCAACTAGTTTGTTGAAAACCATTTCACCACTTGGGATTTAATGAAAGATGCATTCAAAACTCAATTCCAGCATGGGAATACTACATAGATAATCATAAAGGAATTAGAAAACTAGAGACTCGGTCCAGGTGAAACATTTCCAGAGTTTTTAACTAGGACGAAGGCACTAATGGCTAAGTTGCTAAATCCTCCACATGATTTCTTTATTAAGAAATGGTTAGCTAAACAACTTACTGTAACCACACAATGTAAAATCAAGGAATTATTGTTGCCAACAACCTCCATAGAGGAGTTCATCAATACAGCTACACGACTCGAACAAATAAGATAACAATATGAAGCAAGTTCTTCGCAGCTACCTTATTCTGTAGAAATTGAAGATCGAGTGATTCAACTAAGGAAAGAGTTGGAGAACTTAAAAATAAGTAAACCTCAAAAGGAAGAAGAGAATGCAGTAACCTTGTTGTGGTGAGAAATTGAGGCCCTCAAACTACAAAAGGAAGAGGAAGTGCAAGCAAAAGAAATAGCTCAACTTCGACAGGAATTACAAGAATTAAAGGGAGGTAGCATCAAAAAATGGGCTATGGTGTACCATGTGCAATAGACAAGGCCATGTGGTAAAGGAATGTCCATTCTTAAATGTATCTTGTCACTTATGTAGGAAAACGGGGCATGAGGCTCAAGACTATGCTTCAAGAGGAATGCCTACAACAACATATTGGACACAAGGAGGAGCCTTACCACCAGCTAATCTGATGGCGGTTGCACCTAATCAAGGTAACAATTACAACCCTAGACATAGGGATAACTTTGGAAATGGACCAAGGAGGCCAATTATTTGTTTCAGATGTGGAGAATGTAGGCATTATCAAAGTAGGTGCACTCTATCAGAAAATGCCCCTCCTTGCAGGAACTACCTAGAGGCGAGAGACCACTATACTAACTGTTTTCCTAAGAACCAAGCATCTTCATCTAGGCCCCACATTCAAATGATTTCTGTGTGCAAATAAGAAATGGTAGATCAAGTCAATGTGACATCACCATCTAACATGATGGTGCAGTTAGAAGAAATCGAATCTTTTACAGTGCAGACAAGAAGCAAGGGGAGGGCTCAAGTGGAAAAAGGTCAAGAATCAAGGATTAATGGATTGAACAAAGACAAAGAGACATCTGAAGAAATAGCCACCACATGTGCAGATACAAGGCAAAAAGGAAATCTTATAGGTACTAGTGATGCCATTGGACATGCATTCAACATGGCTCATGAGGACTTTGGTAAGTCAATTCGAGCCCATGCTCTTAAGGAATCAAAAGATTCAAGATTACTCAAGTCAATGAAAAAAGAGGTCAGTGTTTTTTATTTAATAAAGATGGATGGGAAATTCACGTTTGAACTCTTGTAGATAATTGATGAGGCTTCCGCAACAAGTTAACTAGCAAATGCTACTGTTATGCATAAAGATAAAATTGTAGGGGCAGCACCCCTCACAAATTATAAGAGCCCTCGACCGAAATTCTTTATCAAAGGTCATGAGTTTCAAGGAGTTATTGTAGATGGTGGTTTTGGCATTAACTTGATGCCTGAACGTACCATGAAAAAGATTGGACTACACCCTTCAAGACCTACCAACTTCACTGTAACACTGGTAGACCAAAGCATAGTAAAACCTATGGGAGTGGTCCCTGGAGTCCCAGTCAAGATACAAGGTACCATCTTTAACTTGGATTTTGTTGTTTTAAGGCTTTCATAGGTAGAAGGAAGTTTCCCCCTGTTAATTGGGAGACCTTGGTTAAGGCATGCCAATGTGCTGCATGACCGGGGTAAGGACACAATGTGGGTAAATCAAGAGGGAAAAGAGTTGTAGTAGATATTTCTAGAAGGATCAGACAATCAGAGACATATCAGCATGATGTAGACAATTGGTATTTGTTTGGAAGAAGAATTGTTGGATAACTCAGAAGCACAATTAGAAGCAAATTTATATGAAGAAGAAAACATGTTGGCTTGGCTCCATGTAGAAGACCCATCTTCTTGCTATGGAATTTTCCAAACTCAAGTAGAGAGGAAGTCTATGAAGAGAAAGAGGACCTCATTCAAGTTACTGATTCGAGTGAGCCAGTCTCAGTCAAAGGCCATATAAGAGAGAAGAAAAGAAAAGCCCTTAAGTGCAGCAGTGATGAAGCTACCTCAAATCATATATCAATGGCCACTTTGTTATGGATAATGCTATGGATATCATCTGTTATGTCAATTTTTATGATAGTAAGTGCAGAGCTTTACAAGGATGTGGAAGGAGTACCTACAAGTCTTTGGAAACAGAGGGTTCCATTGGATGAAGAAGTTGGAATAGTAAAATTGAAAATTTGCAAATTAAGTTATAAAGTAGCTGAAACAAAGATACAAAAGATGCAGTATGGAGGAGATAATATTCTAATGAAGGATTTAGGGTGGCCCTATCAATTGGTGAGTATGCCCAAAAAGAAGAAAATACAAATGAAGTGCAGTACATTTGGAGATTATGGAGGAGTTTCTCTTAGTCATATATCAAGGCTCAATGCCTATCATCAGCACAACTGAAGATTTATGGATCACCTGGAACTCGCAAAATTTATCCAGTTTGTACATAGCCTTCTCATATCATTTTGCTCAAGTTTTAGTAGTTTTTTTATCCATTTCATGCTTGTTCCTTGAATTTTTAGCAAATTTAGAAACCATTTCATAGCCTTTGCATAAGCACAAATTTTGGATTTTTTTTTTTGGGAACTTTTCAAGCATTTTTAGAATTTTTCTAGCACTTTTTCATCTTTTCAATGACTTTTTCTTAATTACATGGACTTATAAAGGAAGTCTCTGTGGTTTTGAGTGGGAAACTGGCCTAGAAATGCTGGGAAATCTTTTGGGAATTTTTCTTCACTTTTTTGCAATTTTTTTGAATTTTTTTTTGGATTTTCTTAGCATTTTTCTTTTTACTTGCAAGGTATTTTTACACAAAAAAAAGCCCCCTAGAGGCTAAATTTATTTTTTCAAAATAAAAAAAGCCCCCTAAAAGCTAAATTTATTTTTCCAAAAACTCTCTCTCTCTCTCTCTCTCTGCCCCCTCCCCCCGCCCCCCCTCGGCACCCCCTTTTTACATGTGTTTTGCATTCCACACATGGTCCACATGGTCTATTCTCACTTTATTTTCCCTTATGTTTCATACTTTCCCATATGCACCCTCTATAGCTTTCTTGTTTTATCATTTTGGCCCTCTCCAGATCCCATACTCCTAGTCCCTCACCCTCCCTTTACCCTTCTTCCCAGCCCCATCCTTACCCCTCCCTGCCCTATCAATCTCAGCCCCCTCAACCAACCCTTCCCCCTCCTTCCTACCCTCCATTCGCCATCTTTTGATTTTCTGTGCAACAAAACCACTTTTGGTTCTTCTCTGGTGTTTGTTCTCTACTTCTTCTGGTGGACTTGGTATAGCTGTTGAAGGGTCATTTTAAAGATTTCGCAGCACAAGAATCACGACATCATCTCTACTCTAGGTTTTGGTTGTAGCTCTCCAGGATGGAGAGCCCATTAGGTGGTGGGCAACTGTTGAGCCCATAAAAGTCATATTGGTCAAAGTCAACTACAATCAAAGACAAATTGGTCAAAGTCAACATGTTCAAGGTCAAAGGTCAACATAGGTGAAGTCAAAGCGTTCAAAGTTGGGCATCAAGGTACAAAGGTAGTGCACAATTAATTGTTCACAAAGGGTAAAATTGTAGAAAGTTGGTTGAAGGTTGCAGAGGTATTTCTGTAATTTCTCTAAGATTCAAAGTGTTTTAAAGTATTTTGGAAGGTTCAAGTGAACCCTCTCTTAGGTGCACATTTGAAGAATTAAGCAGGCAAAAGATGAAGGTATGTGAAGCGGGAGTGTACACTGAAGTGAAAGTATGGCCTCCCCATTAAAATTTTTGTTTTAATCTAAAGTCACTACAGGACAAAACAGGAATTCATTGGTTGCCCACTTTTAGAGACAATCTTGGGACATCAAAGTGAGCACCAAGATACTCTTGCACTTAGGAGCATACATGAACTGACATTCAAATCAAGGAAAGGAATTATTCTTGAAGGACTAAGCAAGGTGAGATAGTCTAGGCTAAGCAAGAGAGAGAACTGCAGGAGACACACAGTGTGCGATGTAGAGAAGTGAAGTGCAAAGTGTGCATGAAGAGTCACTAAGAAGTGTGCAGAGAAGTACTAAGCTATACAACCAAGGATCCCAAGGTCCCATTGAAGCTGTGTGGATGCCGACAGAAGTTGTCCATCCCTCCCCTTATTGGAAGCTTGAATGCAAGGTGTGCATAAGTGCAAGCTTAGAGAAGGTGGAGGTCCGGTTCAGAGAAGGTCGGGAGCAACAAGAAACTTGGGTATTTTGTACTTTGTGATTGTGCACTCTATGAGATTTTGTAGAGAAAGCATTGGATTGTATTGTGCATCACCATTGTATTTGTCTTCTGATAATCAATCGACCGAGGCTTCTAGTGTTGTATCTTTCTTCCTATCTTTCCCTTTTCTCCTACAAACACTCAAATCCTTTTTTGCACAAGAATCCCCCAACAGTGTGTGTGTGTGTGCATACCTGGCTTTAGGGAGCTCTTGTTGATCTCTCTCTCTCTCTCTCTCTCTCTCTCTCTCTCTCTCTCTCTCTCTCTCGCTCTGTGTGTGTGTGTCTATGTGTGTGTGTGTGTGTCGCACGTCCAAATCCTAGAGAAATCAAACTTTTTTTTAACATTCCAAAGGGTCGCTTATGCGACGCTCTAGAACACAGGACGTCGCTTATGGGATGTTCAAGCATTGCAGAGAGTTTGTCAACCTCACAGATTTGTCCATTGTGATATGTTGGAGTTTGAGCTCTACAGAAGCATGTGAACAACACAAGGAAGAAGAAGAAGCTTGGAGCACAACACACAGTACTGAATGTATTACCACTAGAATGTACAAAGATAAGTAACCCGCTAGGGAAATAGGCATATATACAAGCTGGGGGGAAAAACCTCCTAAAGAGGGAAAAAAGTGCCCCAATGGTCCTCGTGTGTTCACACATATCACTACCTAAATATATCAACAAATCCCCCTTGGGAGTGATGCAGTGAATAAGGAGTTGGCACTCATGTATAAGGAAGTTTCAAGCTATGTGGAATCAATCCAGAAAAGGAAGTAAGCCCAAAGCTTTGCAGAAAGCTTCAAACTTCTCCCTAGGAAGAGCCTTCGTGAAAAGGTCTGCAATGTTCTCCTGTGTGAGCTCATATGCCAAGCTGATCTCTCAAGGAGAGAACCTCTCCTTGACATAATGATAGCGCACCTCAATCTGGTTAGTGCAAGCATAGAACATAGGGTTGCTTGCAACTGCCAATGTGCTCTTACTGTCAGTGAAGATGGTGATGGTAGAAGATTGACCAACACCCAAATTAGCCATAAGGCATCTGAGCCACACACTCTCAATAGCCGTTGTGAAATATGCCCTATGCTTAGCCTCACAATTTGAAGTGGCCACAATAGGTTGCTTCTTGTTCAACCAAGATATGCATGAGCTACCAAGCATGAAGCAAAAACCACTGGTGGACACACAAGTGTCATAGCAACCAGCCCAGTGAGAGTTAGAAAAAGCATGTAAATCTGTTGGTAGTGATCCCCCCTTGGGATAAAACAATCCAATTAGTCATGTACCACTCAAGTAGTGAAAGATGTGCTTAATTGCCTGCTAATGCTTGACACTTGGGCAATGCATAAGCCTACTCATCTGTGAGACAACAAACTAAATATCTGGCAGAGTAATGCATAAGTAAATCAAGCATCCAACAGTGTGCTAATAGAGAACAACATCAAATGCATCTCTAGCATCATGAAGACTCAATTGTAAACCAATCTCCATAGGAGTGCCAATAGGTTTGCAGTATTCAAGGGCAAAATGATGCAATAGTGTGTCAATAAATTTTGTTTGACATAGAGCTAGTCCACCATCAACTTGCATAAATTGAATGCCCAAGTAATGATGCGAATGCCCCAAATCTATTATCTCAAATGAGGCATGAAAATCAGCCTTAAAATTAGAAATATGCTTCCCATGAGGACCAGTGAGCAGCAAGTCATCAACATACACAAGAGTGATCAAAAGCACATCATCTACATGCTTAACATATAAGGTGCTCTCAATTGGAGTGTTCTCAAAGTTGTGTGCAATCAGATAGGCATGTATCTTTTCATGCCAAGCACATGGTGCTTCTTTCAAACCATATAATGTTTTCTTCAACCTGCACACTTGGTCTTCATGCCCTTTTTGCACAAAGCCAGGAGTCTGAAAAACATACACTTCTTCATGCAAGTCACCATCAAGAAAAGTTGTTTTAATGTCCAATTCATGTACATTCCAACCATGATGAGCTGCAAGTGCGCAGATGCTATGAACAGTATTCATTCGACAAGTAGGAGCAAACATCTCATCAAAATCAATGCCTCTTTCCTGAGCATAACCCTTTGCAACAAGTTTAGCCTTATACCTCTCAACTTTGCCATCAAGCTTATGGTTTAGCTTGTATACCCACTTAGTGCCAATGGCCTTCTTGCTAGGAGGCAATTCACATAAAGACCAGGTACCATGTTTCATGATAGCATCAGAAAATAGCAATGTGATGCAAAAGAGGCACTATGAGAGCTTGATTGAGTACGATATGATAGAGATGCATCTAATTTGCTATCACGCAAAGTCTACACTAGCCATTTTGGGATAGTTTTTGCCTCCTCAATATTAGTTCTCTCATCAACAAGTGTGTCATGTAAATTTTCATAAAAAATGGAATGTATTGCATCATCAAATGACAGCTATAAAGGTTGAAAAGTTGCCTCATTAGGACCAACACTAGACTGTCCACCTATAAAAAGAGGTAGCAAAGTGTCATATATGTCTTTGGAGCTAACAGATATCTCCTTAGTACATGCAAGTAATGGTTGAATAGCAATTTCCACAAAAACAACATCACGGCCAACCAAAATGAATTTAGTATGTGGATGATACAGATGATAGCCTTTGCTTTTAGAATTATACCCAACAAAAATACATTTCATTGCTTTATCATCCAATTTCTTGCGTTGTTGTTCAGGCACTAATTCATATGCCAGAAAACCAAAAACATGCAGGCGAGCAACAGATGGCTTACAACCATGCCAAGCCTCATATGGAGTAATAGACTACAATGCTTTAGTGGGAAACCTATTAAGTACATATGCTACACACATGACAGCCTCAAGCTAGAAACTATGTGGTAAAGCCTGACTCTTAACCATACAGTTCGCCATCTCCATGAGTGACCTGTTCTTTTGTTTAGCAACTCCATTCTGTTGAGGTGTATACAACACTTTACACTGATGTTTTATCCCACATTCAACCAGAAATGCATTACAGTCAGTAGACATATATTCCACCCCTTGATAAGAATGGAGGGTGCCCATTTTACTTGCTGAAAGATTTTCAACCAAAACCAAAAATTTTTTGAAGCACATAAACACTTCGGACTTTGACGTGGATATACCCATGCATACCTGGAAAAATCATCAATGAAAGTCACGAACTAAAGATAGTTTCCAAAAGCGGGTGTCTACATAGGAGCACAAACATCACTATGAACTACAATTTTAGAGTAGCTCGAATTGAACCATCTTTTGGGAACAAAGAATGATGCATTTTGCTCAAATACAGACTTCAGAGACATGTTTACAAGGTGCCTGAAGTTTGGGCAAAGAGGACACCATTTCAGATTTCTACAGGCATAGAAAACTAGAAAAATTCAAATGACCAAAGCATGCATGCCAAAGATTTGCATCTGACATAGCTCGAGAATCATCTACTGCACATGCTAAATCATTCATAGATTTTTCATTGTCTATGAGCTTATACAACCCATGACATAGAATGCTAGAAGCAATAATGACATCACCATTTGACAGATCATGAACTATACATCTATCATCAACAAATTTCACAACCAAGCCAATCTTGACTTAAGCTGAAACTGATAAAAAATTCTTCTTGATCCGTGGCACAAATAAAACATCTAACATTATAAAAGAACTACCATCAGTAGTAGTTAGAATGATCTTACCAACTCCCATAAGAGGATAAGAGGAGTTGTTGGTGGATGTGATAGTATTCCCTGTAGCGATAGGCTCAAGTGAAGTGAAGAAATTGTGTTGTGAGGTAATATGCTTGGTTTCTCCACTATCAAAGTACCAAACATCTGTGTCCACTATAGGCATACATTGTTCATGTGAAGATGGATCAAAATTGCAAACGGTAGTGAATGCCCATTCTTCATTATGCACAATATTAGCAAACTTTTTTTGGGTGTAGAGGCATCTACAACAACCATTCTAGCCTCTTTCTTTCTTGCTTCTTTAGCAGCCAATTTTAGATAGCTCTTTATGACATGATGATTACCTTTACAGTATTTGCAAAACAATTTCTACTTTTTTGTTTTTTTCTTGTCTTTGTCTTCCTTCTTAGATTGTGTAGAATTAGGAGATTTCTACTTACTAGTAGGAGAGCTCCATTTACCTTTTCCCTTCTAACAAGCCTGGAAAACTTGATCTGCAATGTTGAGCCCATAAAAGTAATATTGGTCAAAGTCAACATAGTCAAAGTGAAAGGGTCAGAGTCAAAGTGGTCAGAGACAACATGTCCAAAGTGAAAGTCAACATGGGAAAAATCAAAGCGTTCAAAGTTTGGGTGTCAAGGTGCAAAGGTAGTGCACAATCAATTGTTCACAAAGGTAATGTTTTGCAGAAAGTTGGATGTAGGTTGCAGAGTGTCTTTCTGTAATTTCTCTAAGGTTCAAAGTTTTTTTAAAGTGTTTGGAACATTTAGGTGAACCCTCTGTTAGGTGCACATTTGAAGAATTAAAAGGCAAAAAGTGAAGGTATGTGAAGCATATGCAAAAGTGAAAGTATGGCCCCCTAATTAAAATTTTTGTTTCTAGTCTAAAGTCACTATAAGACAAAACAGGGATTCATTGGCTACCCACATTTGGAGACAATCTTGGGACATCAAAGTGAGCACCAAGATACTCTAGCAGTTAGGCGCATACGTGAACTTGTTGATATATTTAGGTAGTGATGTGTGTGAACACTCTAGGACCGCCGGGGCACTTTTTTCCCTCTTTAGGAGGTTTTTTTCCCCCGGCTTGTATATACGCCTATTGCCCTAATGGGCTACTCATCTTTGTACATTCTCTAGTAATACATTCAGTCTTGTGTGTTGTGCTCCAAGCTTCTTCTTCTTCCTTGTGCTGTTCGCGTGCTTCCGCAGACGTCTAACTCCAACAATTGGTATCAGAGCAGGTCGTTGCTTCTTCTAGGGCGCCGTCGACACTCCTCCGTTTGCAGTCTCAGATTCGCACAAAATTTGGTGAGCATACTCAGGGTGTTTCCGAGATCAAAACAACTTCGCTCTGTGGTGCCGAAATCGCGATCTGAGCTCGTTTCGGCCTCCGAACGCACTATCGCAATGCTTGTGCAGGCTATTTCGTCCTTTTGTGCCAAAGGTATATACCAGTTTCTGTTCGTCAGTTTAAGCGTCTCGAAGTCTGCTACAGGTCTAGCAGAACTTGTCTGGGCAGTTCTGTTCAACTTTTTGAGATACAGTCAATTTTCTGCATCAAGGTATTTTAGTCACCGGCCATGGCTGAAAGCAGTGATGTATTCCGTATGTTGGCTGTTGAGGATAAGTTGGATGGTACCAACTACCCATTATGGGCTTATATGATGCGACATGTACTGGTTGCAAAAGGATTGTGGAACATTGTGCAGGGTGTTGAAAGACGTCCTGTTACACCTGTAACGACAGGTACTGCAAATACAGGTGTTGGAGCTGATGAAGATGGTGTCGAAGATGATATTCCGCAGATTCCTGTTCGTGCTGCTGTTTCTGTTGCACCTACTGCAGAGCAGATTCGTTGGGATGGCAGAGATGCCCAGGCACATGCATTGATAGCTTTGTCTGTCAAACGTGCCATTATTCCTCATATTCGCTCTTGCAGAACAGCAAAGGATGCTTGGGATACACTTACCACTTTGTACCAGGCTAGGAATGAGGCTCGTGTTGCTTACCTCCGAAAACAGTTGGAGAGTGAGCACATGAATGAAGGTCATTCGATGGACAGTTTTCTTACAAAGATCAAAGACCTGAAGGAACAATTGATTTCTGCTAATGAGGTTATACCAGATAGCTCACTTGTGCAGACCGTTCTGAATGGCCTTCCTGATTCATATCAGAGTTTTGCCTCTACTCTTCGATTGATGATGAAAGGCAATCCGAATGCCTTGTCATTTGAGGAATTAGTCTCTGTTCTGTTGCAGGAAGATCAGTCCAGGCAGAACAAGTCCATTATGCGTGTTGCAGATCAAGCTTTCCTGGCTAGTCAGAAGGGCAAAGGAAAATGGAGCTCTTCTACTAGTAAGCAGAAATCTGCAAATGCTGCACAATCGAAGAACCAGGATAAAGATGAGAAGAAATCAGAAAAGCAGAAATTGTTCTGCAAGTACTGTAAAGGAAATGATCATATTATAAAGAACTGTCCAAAACTGGCTGCTAAAGAGGCAAAGAAGAAAGAGGCTGGAATGATTGTTGCAGAGGCCTCTACACCAAAAACAGAGTCTGCAAATCTTGTGCAGGAAGAAGAATGGGCGTTTACTACTGTCTACAGTTTTGACCCATCTTCTCATGATCAGTGCATGTCTGCAGTAGACTCAGATGTTTGGTACTTTGACAGTGGGGCGACCAAACATATTACCTCGCAGCGCAGTTTCTTCTCTTCACTCGAGCCTGCCCCTACAGGGAATACTGTCACATGCGCCAATAACTCCTCTTATCCTGTTATGGGAGTTGGTAAGATCATTCTGACTACTGCTGATGGTAGTTCTTTCACTTTGTCAGATGCTTTATTTGTGCCAGGGATCAAAAAGAACCTGTTATCAGTTTCTGCATTAGCCAAGATTGGCTTGGTTGTGAAATTCGTTGATGACAGGTGTACAGTCCATGATCTCTCAAATGGCGATGTGATTATTGATTCTGGCATTTTATGTCGTGGGCTGTATAAGCTCATAGACTATGAAAGATCTGTGAATGATTCGGCATGTGCAGTTCATGATTCTCAGGCTATGTCAGATGCAAAGCTTTGGCATGCACGCTTTGGTCATCTGAATTTTGCTAGTTTGTTACGCCTGCAGAAATCTGAAATGGTGTCCTCTTTGCCCAAAATTGAGGCACCTGGAAAACATGTTTGTGAAGGCTGTATTTTGGGCAAAATGCAGCGTTCTTCCTTTCCAAAAGATGGTTCAGTTCGGGCTATGCAAAAATTGCAGCTTGTACATAGTGATGTCTGTGGTCCTATGTAGACACCCTCTTTTGGAAATTACCTTTACTTCGTGACTTTCATTGATGATTTTTCCAGGCATGCATGGGTATATCCACTCAAAGCAAAGTCCGAAGTGTTCATTTGCTTCAAACAATTTTTGGTTTTGGCTGAAAATCTGTCAGCATGTAAAATGGGCACCCTCCGTTCTGATCGAGGGGGGGAATATATGTCTTCAGAATTGAATGCATTTCTGGCTGAACATGGGATAAAACACCAGTGTACAGTGACGTATACACCTCAACAGAATGGAGTTGCTGAACGAAAGAACAGGTCACTCATGGAGATGGCGAGGTGCATGGTCAAAAGTCAGGCTTTACCACATAGTTTCTGGCTTGAGGCTGTCATGTGTGCAGCATATGTACTGAATAGGTGTCCCACCAAAGCGTTGCAGTCCATCACTCCATATGAGGCTTGGCATGACCGCAAGCCATCTGTTGCTCATCTGCGTGTTTTTGGTTGTTTGGCATATGCACTAGTGCCTGAACAACATCGCAAAAAATTGGATGATAAGGCAGTAAAATGTATTTTTGTTGGGTACAGTTCTCAAAGTAAAGGCTATCGTCTGTATCATCCACAGACTAAACGCATTCTGGTTAGCCGTGATGTTGTCTTTGTGGAAGATGCTGTTCAGCCATTGCTTTCATGTACTAAGGAGACATTTGTTAGCTCCAAAGACATGTATGATACTTTGATGCCTCTTTTTATAGGTGGATAGGCTAGCGCTGGTCCTAATGAGGCAACTTCTCAGCCTTTGCAGGTTTCATATGATGATGCAGATCATTCCATTTCTGATGCAGATTTACATGATGCACTTGTTGATGAGAGAGCTGATATTGAATAGGCAAAAACTATGCCAAAATGGCTGGTGCAGACTTTGCGTGACAGCAAATTAGATGCACCTTTGTCATATCGTACTCGTTCAGGCTCTCATAGTACCTCCTTTGCATTAGATTGCTATGCTATGGCTGCATCTAGTCTCTGTGATGAGAATGAGCCTGTTTCTTTTGATGAAGCACAAAATTCAGAAAATTGGATGGCTGCTATGCAATCTGAATATGATGCTATAATGAAGAATGGTACATGGTCTTTATGTGACTTGCCTCCTGGCAAGAAGGCCATTGGCACTAAGTGGGTATACAAGCTGAAGCATAAACCTGATGGTACAGTTGACAGGTATAAGGCTAGGCTTGTTGCAAAGGGTTATGCGCAGGAAAGAGGCATTGATTTTGATGAGACCTTTGCACCTACATGCCGTATGACTACTGTTCGGAGCATTTGTGCACTTGCAGCCCATCATGGTTGGAATGTACATCAGTTGGACATTAAAACAGCATTTCTGAATGGTGACTTGCATGAAGAAGTGTATGTTTTTCAGCCCCGTGGCTTTGTGCAGAAAGGGCATGAAAACCAGGTGTGCAGGTTAAAGAAGGCGTTATATGGTTTAAAGCAAGCACCACGTGCTTGGTATGAGAAAATACATGCCTATCTGATTGCACATGGTTTTGAGAACAGTCCAACTGAAAGCACCTTATATGTTAAGCGTGCTAATGATGTGCTTCTGATCATTGTTGTCTATGTAGACGACATGCTGCTCACTGGTCCTCTTGAGAAGCATATTGCTGATTTCAAGGCTGATTTGCATGCCTCATTTGAGATGTCTGATTTGGGGCATTTGCATCACTATTTGGGCATTCAGTTTATGCAAGTTGATGGTGGAATGGCTTTGTGTCAAACGAAATATATTGACACATTATTGCAGCGTTTTGGCCTTGAAGACTGTAAGCCTATTGCCACTCCTATGGAGACAGGTTTACGATTGAGTCTTCATGATGCTGGAGATGCATTTGATGCTGTTCTCTATCAGCAGGCTGTTGGATGCTTGATTTACTTATGCATTACTCGGCCAGATATTCAGTTTGCTGTCTCACAGATGAGCAGGTTTGTGCATTGCCCAGGAGTCACACATTGGAAAGCGGTTAAGCGCATCTTTCGCTACTTGAGTGGTACTCGGCTACTTGGGTTGTTTTATCCCAAGGGGGGATCACTACCGCCAGATTTGCATGCTTTTTCTGACTCAGATTGGGCTGGTTGCTATGACACTCGTGTGTCCACCAGTGGTTTTTGCTTCATGCTTGGTAGCTCATGTATATCTTGGTTGAGCAAGAAGCAGCCTACTGTGGCCACTTCCAGTTGTGAGGCTGAGTATAGGGCAGCTTTCACAGCGACTGTTGAGTGTGTGTGGCTCAGACGCCTTATGGCTGATTTGGGTGTTGGCCAGTCTTCTGCCACCACCATCTTCACTGACAGTCAGAGCGCATTGGCAATTGCGAGGAACCCTGTGTTCCATGCTCGCACTAAGCACATTGAGGTGCATTATCACTATGTCAGGGAGAGGTTCTCTGCTGGGGAGATCAGCTTGGCATATGTGCCCACGCAGGAGAACATTGCAGACCTTTTCATGAAGGCTCTGCCTAGGGAGAAGTTTGAAGCTTTCCGCAAAGCTTTGGGCTTACTTCCTTTTGTGGAGTGATTTCCACATAGCTCGGCACTTCCTTATACATGAGTGCCAGCTCCTTGTTCACCGCATCACTTCCAGGGGGGATTTGTTGATATATTTAGGTAGTGATGTGTGTGAACACTCTAGGACCGCCGGGGCACTTTTTTCCCTCTTTAGGAGGTTTTTTTCCCCCGGCTTGTATATACGCCTATTGCCCTAATGGGCTACTCATCTTTGTACATTCTCTAGTAATACATTCAGTCTTGTGTGTTGTGCTCCAAGCTTCTTCTTCTTCCTTGTGCTGTTCGCGTGCTTCCGCAGACGTCTAACTCCAACAGAACTGACACTCAACTCAAGGCAAGGCATTATTCTTGGTTAGACTAAGCAAGGTGATACAGTCTACACTAAGAGAGAGCAAGAGACATACAGTGAGTGTGCGATGCAGAGAAGGAAGTGGAGAATTTGCAAGAAGTGTGACTTAGATATGTGCAGAGAAGTACTAAGCCATGCAATCAAAGGTCACAAGGTCCCATTGAAGCCATGTGCGTGTCGATAGAAGATGTCCATCCCTCCCCCTATGGGAAGCTTGAGTGCAAGGTGTGCACAAGCGCAAGCTCTTGGAGAAGGTCTGGTGCTGAGAAGGTCGGTAGCAGCAAGAACCTTGGGTATTCTGTAATTTTCATTGATTGTTTTGTAACTCTTTGCAATTTTGCATAGAGAGCATTTGGATTGTACTATACATCATCATTGTACTTTTCTCCTTATAATCAATCTACAAAAGCTTTTGATGTCTGTATCTTTCTTCTTATCTTTCTTCCTTCTCCTACAAATACTCAAGTCCATTTATGCACACGAATCCCCCAACAAAATTTGGCATGCACGGTGGGACCACAAGGAGGATTGAGCATAGGACAAGCAATTTGCAAAGTGTAGAAGAGTTCAAGGGTATCGAGAGTACTGTACGGGCTTAAGAGGTAATCTTTCTTCCATTGGAATTATCTTAACCTAAGAGGAGTATGAGCAGCTCGTGACTGCAACCCGGTCCCAAAGCTTGAGGGTCCCTTGCAAAGCAAGAAGAAGGAAGGTCATTTGAAGATCAACCAATCCATTGTCATGGACATCATCAGCAAAGAATATGGCAGCCCATGTAGATTAAAAAACTTTACTTTCTAGATTGAATATCAAATTTTCCATCCTTTAGAGGATTAGCACAAGAAGATCCTGATGAGAAATTAGGAGATTCTTAGCCTTATGTAAGACAAGGGGTTTGATGGGAAGAGAAGAAAAATTTTTTATTCTTTTCCCTACAACACTAGAAGGACTAGCAGACAAATGGTTTAGTCAGTTTGCCGACAACCATTTCACCACATGGGACTTGATGAAGGAAGCATTTAGGACATAGTTCCAACAAGGGAACACAACTAAAAACATTATTGAAGAATTAGAAAATTTAAGACTAGGTCCTGTGGAGACCTTCCCAAAATTTGTTACTAGAGCCAAGGCATTAATGGCCAAACTGCCAAACCCTCCCCATGATTTTGTTTGTCAAGAAGTGGTTGGCTAAACCACTTCCAATATCCACACAATGTAAAATAAAGGAGTTAGTTTTACCGACAGCAACAATAGAAGAATTTATCAATACAGCTACAAGATTGGAGCAAATTAGACAGTAGTATGGGGCAAGCTCTTCCAATTTATCATATCCTGCAGAACTTGAAGACCAAGTAATTCAGCTAAGGAAAGAGCTTGAGAGCTTAAAAAGGAATAAGCCCCACAAAGAGGAGGAGAGTTTCGTAACTCATTTGAGGCAAGAAATTGAAGCACTAAAGCTACAGAAGGAAGAGGAAGCACAAGCAGAAGAGCTGGCTCAACTTTGATAGGAGTTGTAGGAACTTAGGGGAGGTGGCATCAAAAGTGGACTATGGTGAACCATGTGCATCAAGAAGGGTCATGTGGTAAGTGAGTGTACATTGTTAAGTGTAACTTATCAGCTATGCAGGAAAGCTGGTCATGAGGCCCATGAATGTTAGTCAAGAGGGATGCCTGCACAACCCTATTGGACACAAGGAGGTGCTCAATTCTCAACCAATCTAATGGCAAAAACCCCCAGCCAAGGTAACAACTATAACCAATGACCTAGAGGTAATTAAGGAAATGGGCCTAGAAGGCCAATCATCAGTTTCACGTGTGGAGAGTGTGGATACTATCAGAGTAAATGTACCCTGCCAGAAAATGCCCCCCTTGCAGGATTTGCCTAGATGCCAGAGATCATTATACAAATTGTTGCCCACAAAACAAAGCATCTACATCTGGGCCCAATCTCCAAATGATCTTGATAGATAATTGTAGCTCAGTGATGAGTAGCACCTCCTTTAATGTCAATCCGGGAAGACATGAGGATGGTATGAAGACCTCGAGCAAGTGAAGGCACAAATGTGTGAGTGAGAAGCACACAAACATGCACACACATACACACACGTGCACACACACGGTAAGAACAAAGAGAGTCAGACAATGGAACCACTTCTATTATAACCAAGTTCTCATACAAGCTCAAAACCACAAGAAGCTAGCCCCAAAAATGAGCTCTCTAGCTCTATTTATAGTTTTTGACTAGCTTTGGCCCTGTCCGACCTAGTTAAAAATTAGGTTCCAGGGCTTATTTGAGGGCTCAAACGAGATCTAAAAAATATGAAAATTGGCAGGCAACTACTTCTAGGGCTCCCAAGCTGGAGGACTCCTCGGATTGTACAAAATGGAGCTACAAAAAGATGAAACGGTATTTACAAGGGTTTCTAGGTGATGAGAATCACTTTGAAAATGATGTAAGGTTTGGAAAAATTTTAATTGGTTGCCTTAGTGCTAGATCCGCATGCATGCCCATACTTGGCTTCTTCCCATATGATGCCAACACTCTCCCCGCCCCCTAGCGTCTGTTGCCTCTGACAGACCTCTGGTCCACGGTTTGATCAATGTACTGCTGTAGTATGTTGGTTGCCAATTTTTGTTCTTTAATCCGCAGTCCTTCGACCAGGTCTCTCTGCAGGGCCTCCCAATTAACTGCGCCAGGTATGTCAGGTTGTGGCGTGCTGTAGAGCTCTGAATGCATTGTTTGTTCGCAGGCAAATAGTTGCAGCAGATGAGTGGGGCGTGGCGCGAACACTTCTGAGTGTGCTTCCCAGAACCCCGTGGTGAACATGTCGTCAAAAGTTTGCTTGTAACAGGCAGGGAGATATCTTATTCGTGCATGCCACGCATAAGCCACACGGATACTCGGGGTCGTGCTCATATCATAAAGCAAGTCATAGTTACCATTGATGAAGCCCGGAATTGGAGGTTGGATATTACGTACATTTCATAAAGTTTTTAACACCACTTGCATCATGTCCAAGATTTTGAGCATCATCTGCGCGGCGACATCTGGCATGGGGTGGAGGTGTGGCATCCAATGTCTGATGGTAGCTATCATATATGCTACTGTAGGTGTGCCTGTTGGTGGTGCGATCGAGGGGTAATTCAGCCATTGTTTGCAATTTGCGTTGTTCTGAACCTTTATAGCAAATGCTTTCCATGATCGTCTCCTTTGTACTGGTCCGAAGCAAGGGTTATACTTCAAATGCATGGGAGCGTGGTCCCATGTTCTAAGCATTTCCGGATAGGTTTTGAGTAACTTTTGCCTCCATATGGGTTGGAATATGGCCCCTGTTTTGGCTGCCTCTGGAATATCCTCTGGTTCGAATTGTGTTGGAACATGGGGTACCTGTTAGTGACTCTTTGATTTCTACGTTGTAGTCGGCCAATAATACAAAATAGGGTTTATATTGTAATTCAAAACTAGTTATCAGTCTTCTAGGGGCCAGGTGTCTGAAATACTCTGATTGGAGTACGGTTTCTTCAATGGTCCTCATTGCCAGCATCTGAGTGGAGATACGTTCCCCATGAGTTGTCCCCATTTCTTCTACTTGTTTCATCCATGCCGACGGGGGCTCCTCATATGTGTCTTGTCCCTCCTCTGTGATTCTGCCGCCTGGAAGGGGTTGAGGCTCATAGTTGTCTTCAAATGTTTCCTCTACTGGAATGATTACCGCTTCTTCTTCTATTGGTTGATCCAGTGGAGAGGGGGGTCGTTCATACTGTAGCAACTTGATCTTTGATTCCGCAATCTGTTGTCGTAGCTCAAGTACCTCATTGGCCGTTGAAGGTTCAGGTTCTGGTGAAGTAGCAGCATTGACCATCTCTGTAGGTTTTAGTGGGTGTGGTGTAGGTACTTGGGATCTTTGTAATTCCTTGACTTGGTCGGCAAGCTGATCATGTGCTTCTAAGAGGTTGGCATAGGTTTCCAATATTTGTTTTATGCTTTCTGAAGGGATGGCTCGGAAGGAAGAAGGGTCGATGGTTGCCCCTGGAGTACTTTCTATGGCAGCTTCGAGGTTGTCTTGATTTTGTTGCTGTAATCTCCTGTTTTCTTCTTGTGCAGCCACTAGGTGGCGTCTGAGTAGAGCCATGTTTTGTTGTCGTCTAGCATTATGGGCTAGCTGATCTCTGAGTTGTTCTTCCGTTGCCCTAGTCGTTTCTGTATGTTTGGCTTTGAGCTCCACCTGGGATTGTTGGAGGGTGGTCACTTCATGTTGTAGTGCTGTATTACTTAGCTCCAAGGCATGGACACGTGCCTGGAGTTGAGCCGAGAGATTGCACAGCTCTGTGTTATTTTCTTCCAGTAATCTATACTCTTGCTTAAGTTGAGTGGCCGCTTCGAACATGGTGTCTAGTGCATGACTAAATGATGTGGATGCAGGGGTAGAGGTGGAAAATGCAAGGGGTCGGGAAATGGGAAAGGGAAAAGTGGATGTTGTGCTGACAGTGGGTGTATGCGGTGGCGTGCGTGAAGTTACAAGGGGTGATGTTGAGACAAAAGTGGTGGTGAGTGGTCCTGTGGAAGGTGAAATGTCCATAGGATCGGACGTGATGGTGTGTGAAGTGTGAATCGTGAATACGGGAATGGTAGGTGGTGTGTTAGTGGTGGCAATGAATCTGGGGGAGGTGGTTTGGGGAAGGGACTTTTTATTATAATTCTCAATTTGTTGGAGTATATTTACAAGGTTTGTCCAGAATGGAGGTCGGGTGATTTGGGTTGATTCCGAGGGGGTCAAAAGGGGTACAGTGGATAGGGGTTGGGAAGGAGGAAATGTTTTAGGGAAGGGAAAGGATTTTGTTAATGTTTGGGGAGGGGCATGTGGCTGTCCGTGAGTTGGTATATAAGGTGGGTGACCTAATATGGTTTGATGGGTGGCGGGGTAACCTATCTGAGGTTCGGAAAATTGGTTTGAACTGGTGGATGTAGGCAAAGGAAAGGATGTAGAAATGGTGGTGTGGAGTATGTGTTCACTATGGGTGGATACTGGTTGTTCAGGAAGGTGAGTGGTGAGGGGTTCTGAGGGCTGGATGGGAGGTGATGGTGGAGATGGTATCTGTGTATTTACCTCAGGTTCAATACTGTTGGTTGGGCTGCCCATGTGAACATCTTCTTGAGTGGTGGTAGGGAGGGCTGTAGAGACTGCTATTTGAATCATCTTCCCCCTTCGTGGTCGTGTATCGATCCTTCTTTGATCGTATTGAGGAGGGTTGCGATGTAACATGATCCGCATAGCTTCTATAATCCCATATATCTCCGCCAAAAGGTTCAATGATTCTACAAAGTGGGAATCCGCATTCTCCGCTTGCAGCATCTGGCTCACTAGTGCTCTATTTGCCTCTTCTGATAGCTTATGTCTTTTTTGCACCTGCTTGATTGTTTTGTAGAGCCTTTTAAGTTGTGCAGTGTAAGCAGGGGTTTCCTCCTCACTCTCCTCTAATTCATTCCTCTACATCTCCTCTTGTTCATGTGTGACTCCCGCCTGAGTGTGTTGTGCCTCATCTTCCCAATGTACCCTTCTTGCCTCACTCTGTGGCCGTTCTCTTTGGGATGATGATCCAGGACCGTCATTGTCAGATAATAATTCACTCTCACATAAGTGTGCTGTTTGTAAGAAGCTTTCAAAGTCAAAAGATGGATCTGCTGCAAATGTAGCCATGGATGCAAACTCAGCATCTCTGGGTAGTGGGGGGGCTGATGGAGTGGGTTGTACCAAGTCTCCTGATAAGTGTGCTGTTTGTAAGAAGCTTTCAAAGTCAAAGGATGGATCTGCTGCCAATGTAGCCATGGATGCAAACTCAGCATCTGTGGGTAGTGGGGGGGCTAATGGAGTGGGTTGTAGTCCTTGGAGATGGATCATGAAAGGGGCTACTTGTTCTTCTTCTCTACAAGAGGCCTCTGTGGCAATTTCACGAGGAATCAGAACCTGTGAAAGTGATTCATGCATTCTTTTAGTAGGTTGAATCCCTGATTTTTGCCCCTGGAAGAATTCCAATTGTGAGTACTTGAGGGCTCGTGCAATTGGCACATCATAAGCAAGGCATCTGTAGATGATTCTTGTGATGGCGCATAAGCCATTCAAAGGAGGCTTCCTCACTCCTCGCTTGCCTGCTTTATATAACTGATCAAGGATCCATACTAGCATTTTCATAGGTAAGCTCCCGGTCTCTGCTAGGTATAACCCATACCAGATCTTCTTATGAGGCTGGGTGAACCGGTCTTGCGCCAGAAATGCGAAGTGTTGAAGGCACATCCGTAATGGTATGGCGATGTTGGGGGTGAGGGCACACATTTCTTTCAAATTCTTGATTTTATTGTTCTTCATGGACTCCGGCATCAAGGGATCCCGGTCGGAGGGTACATGAGTGCCATACATCTGAAGGGCTTCCCTGATTAAAGTAATATTTAACTCAAACTTCTTCATTTCCTCCTGGTTTGATAGAGAGGGCACCAGGAATGTGCCTTAAATGATCTTTATCTCCTGTCGCCTTCAGTGTGGCAATCAAGTAGTAGCACCTCAGAAAATCAGGTCTAGGCAAAGATGCACTAAAATAATCTTGCAACCCTGCTTTCAGCCAAATATCTTGAAGAGGAGCTGCATTTTGTAAGGTTTCAAATTCTCTTGAGAAGAATTGAAATGTCCACCAGACTCCTCTGAATTCCAACTTGGACTCCCATATGTGGTTTGCATCTCCCAAATCTCCTGGCATCTCATTGAACCAATGAGAATGCCCTATCACTCTTTCTGTTAGGCCACTTGGAGGATCCGAGATAGGAATTCTTCTCACATTCAAAAGCTCTTCAAGCCTTGCTGTCAGTGGAGCTTCCACAGGCATGGTATCCCAATTACTTTGAGTGCTAGTGCCTGCCTGGGAGCTTGTTCCTGCTGCTGTTGCCATGAGACTCCTTGCAGTAGTTGATGCTTATCTGCTAGCAGAAGAGAGGCACATTAGTGTTGCATAGGAAACATGATGTAATAGTGTTCCCTCCACAATACTAACATGACAATCGAGATGGTTAGTGGTTAGAGGTGAAGTGTTTGTGATAGATGTGAGTGGTGGTTAGTGGTCAGTGTCATTCTAGATGCATGCTTTGGATATGCAAGGTACTCAGAATGCACCTACATCAGAGTCGATGGATTTACAAAATTGGGTATGGGGGTTTGATCTAGGGCTTAATTCTCCAGACCTTGATTGAGGCTTCATGGCTTCTTGAGCTGATGACGGTTAAAGGTTCATGGACTACATTGTGCTGGATTTGGGACCTTTTGGGTACCCATTTCCAGACATTCCTAGGTTTAACCGAGTGCGTGTTAGTGTGGGATGTAAGTACAGTTCCTAAGTTGTTTGCCAGGAGGACTTGTGAGTGTTGAATTATGCTAGTGACTAGAGTTGGAGCTATTTGGGATCGTAAGCAGGCCTTGGGCACCCATATCTGTCTAGCATTGGGGCTAGCCTTCATTGACCGCTTAGGGACCCAAATAGACATGGTATGCCTAGAGTGTTGACTAGAGATCTCCTTCGTTTTAGTCCTTGACAGTGTGGCTTTCTTGATGCTCTTTTGAGACCCTGTCTTTGGGGCCGTGATTTTTTCCCCCTTGCGTATCCATATCTGTTTCATGCCACGAGGCACTTCATACTGCCGAAGTTTATGCTCATGCTTCTTGTTCATCGGTCTCCTCAGTGTCGGGTGTTGCTGAGCCTTCCCCTTTAGACTCTTCTCTGGAATAGATGGGAGTTCCTCCTTGACTTCTGTACCTTTGGAAAGAGTGACAATCCTCTGCACCATAGAACTTTGGACAAGAAGAACATTATCTTCATGTGGGTTCCTAGAGGGACCAGGAGTTGGTGCCTGTTCTAATGGTTTGAGTGCTTGGTTTTCTAATTCAATCGTAAGGCAGCTTTGGCCTACCCAAGCCTGAAGAAGTCGACTTCTTAAGTTGAGGTTGACTGCGTGATCATAGATCTAGTCTAGGCCCAAGACGAGAGGTTCGGTAAGATCCTCGTCTTCACATACTAGTACTTTTGCTGGCATGAGGACCTCTTGAATGTAGAGGGGAAGTTCCACCTCTCCCATGCAAGGGGTTTCAACACCTCCTAATCCTATTAGATATGCTTTTAGGGGTTTTACCTCCAATTGCAATTGTTGGCAATAAGAAAGCCGAACTACACTAGTGGCCGCTCTTGAATCAATTAAAGCTCTCACGGTCCTTGTACTCTCTCCTTGTCCTACATCTAGGGTCACAAAAGATCGTCGATCAACTATCTTACGGGCCAGTTCACTTGAAGCTTCGCACATGGCCATGTGATAACCTAGAGCTTCATGAGCGTCGGTCATGGGTTGATCTCTACCTTGCCTCCTCAATTTCATTCGCCGAATGCGTTCTAAAGCTTCAGCCTGTGCTTCTTCCCGAATTCTCTTTTCCTCATCCTTACGTTTCTTTGCAGTATTGAGTCGATTGAGCATTTCTTCAGTTAGGGGTTCTTGATATAACTTGACTCTACATCCGCTTATGTAACTTGGTAGTATGTCGCCTTCCAGAGTGGCTAGTTGTATTGCTCCACTTGTGGAGATCCTATTGATAATCATTGGTCCATAGCCTCTTTTCTCTAATTTTCGTGCATGTTGCTTCAATGTGTAGACTAGGACTAGGTCTCCTACTTTCAAGCCTTTATCCTTCACATGTGTATCAAAATACGCCTTTTGCCTCTTCTTGGCTGCATAGATTCCTGCTGCAGCTCTCAATCGTGTCTCACCTAAACGGTCGAGATCAAAGATTCTAGAGGAGAGTTCATGGCCTAACGAGTCATGCTCTTGAGCTATCTTTAACGTAGGTATCAAAAAATCCAATGGTAGCACCGCGTTTTGGCCAAACACCATCTGAAAGGGTGTGGCTTGGAGTACCGTTTTATAGGCAACTCGGTATGCCCAAACAGCGTGGTGTAGTTGTTTGTCCCAATCAGAGCGTTTGTTATTCACCAATTTAGTCAGCACATTGCATAAGATCTTATTTGTGCTCTCAGCCTGACCATTAGCTTGTGGATGATAGGGAGCAGACTTCTTATGTATCACCAAGAATTCTTGGAGAAGATTTTCTATGACTTCATTCAAGAAGTGTGTGCCTCTATCACTCACCAACTCTATTGGCAATCCGTACCTCATGATAGTCTGTGGCCACGATGATATACTCAGCATGTGAACCCTTAGCTGGGGGATTAATAGGTCCAACAAAGTCTATTCCCCACTTAGAGAATGCACGTCCACCCATCATAGGTTTCAATGGCATCTCATCCTTGCATATAGGATACTGAGTCCGCTGACAAACCTCACACCTCTTCACGTAGGTATGAGCATCCATGTGAAGGGTGAGCCACCAAAATCCTGCAAATAGTATTGCCTTGATCACCCGGTCTAGACCAAAGTGTCCTCTTGCTACACCTTGGTGAGCAGTCTCTAATATCTTCAGATATTCGCTCTCATGGACACACAGTCTTAGGTAACCATCTTTACAGCGTTTGTATAAATTATCACCAACGAGTGCGTACTCCAAGGCTTCTTGTTCCAAACTTCTTTGTCTGGCCAATGTCATATCTTGAGGCAATGTTTTCGTCCGCAAGAAGGCTACTAATGGTTCACTCCAATCTGGCACTAAAGACACTCGATAAAGAGTGGCATGTTCCACTGGTGGTTTAGTGCAGCAGATTGGGCATTCTTTGCACATTCTATGGACATCAACTTCCATGGTTGGCCAATGCACTCCTAGTCTCTTGAGTGTATGTAGGGTTCCTTGTTTTGAGTAGTGTTTCTCTAATGCACCTACATGTGCTAATTGCAACCATTTAGCGTACTTGTCCTCTTCCACACAACAAGCTAATACTCCTTGCTCCATATGTTTGTACATACTTCCTGCGAAGATATGATACTTTTGAGCTTTTACTATCTCTCTATCTTCTGTGTGTATCATCGGGTGATTAGGCCCGTATGTCAATACTGGCACTAATGGCTTAACCCAATGAGGTACAACTTCCAAATTAAACAAGTAAGCATCAGGTAAGTCATCTGACACTCCTTGTGGGGCCTCTCCTGATGTGAGCCTAGAGAGATGATCTGCTCTCAGATGGGTCTTTCCTTTCCTCACCGCAACTTCAAAGTCCTATTCCATTAGCAAGAGGAACCATCTTACTAACCTACCTGTATTGCATGGCTTGTTTACCAAGTACAATAGAGCTTGATGATCAGTAAAGAATTTAAACTTATTTGCAAGCAAATAGTGTCTAAACTTTTTAACTGTGTATACCATGCCTAACCCCTCCCATTCAGTGGTGGTATAATTTTGTTCAACTGCATTGAGTTGTCTACTGGCATAGGCAATTGGAAGATCCATATTACCTTCACCCGTAGGTTGTGCTAGCACGCATCCAATTGCATAATTGGATGCATCTACATGGACATGGAATGGCTTATTCCAATTTGGTGTGGTCAAGATTGGTGCTGAACACAATCTTCATTTGAGCTCCGTGAAAGAGTTCTCACACTCATCAGTCCACTCAAAGTTAGTTAGAAGGGCATACAGAGGCTTTGCAATGACAGCATACATGTGAATGAACCGGCGGTAGTAACCACAATGCCCCATGAAGGCCTGTACCTCCTTGACATTCCTTGGCCTAGGTAGTTCAGCAATGGCCCTCACTTTCTCCTTATCCGTTGATATGCCATTCTTTAACACTATGTGACCTAGGATCTTGCCTTGCCTGACCATGAAAACACACTTTTCTAGGTTCAAGCAGACTTGATATTCTCTACATTTGTCAAAGATTTGCCTGAGTTCGGGTATATGAGTCTGTCTAATGTTGGAATGAGCACATAGATCATCAACATAGACTTCCAAATTCTTCCTCAAGAGCTCTTTAAACACATGACACATCAATATTTGGAAGGTAGCAGGTGCATTGGTAAGCCCGAATGGCATTACCCAAAAGGCAAATATGCCCCACTCTATGGCAAAAGCCGTTTTATGCTGATCTTCTGGTGCAATGGCTACTTGATTGTAGCCCGAGAACCCATCTAGGAAGCTGTACACTTCCTTGCCTGCTACCCTTTCTAATAGATGCTCGGTGATAGGAAGCGGATAACTATCCCTCATAGTGGCTGCGTTAACCTTTTTCAAGTTAATGCATACACGTAATTTGCAATTCTTTTTGGGCACCACTACAATGGGCGATACCCATTCAGTATGCTCAATTTCATACATAAATCCAGCTTCGACCAAGCGATCTATCTCTTCCTTGATCTTGGCCGCATAGTTGTCATTGTATGTGTATGGCTTTTGCTTAGAGGGCCTAGCCTCTGAAGTCATGGGGATCGTATGTGAGCATATGTCAGGGTCTACACCTTTCAGGTCCTTGTAGCTCCAAGCAAATACATCTTGATACTCCCTTAGCAAAGCTATCAACTCTTGCTCGTCTTCTTCCGTCAGGTCATGTCCTATGTAGGTGCATCTTTCTTCTCCTTCTTCTACGGCTACAACTATTTTCTTAGTAGTTTCCTTGCTATCATAGGCCTCTCCTGATTGTGCCTCACGTTTAGGCATTCTTACCATGACTCTTCTATCTTCTATCTCATACTTCTTGAAATTTTCCGGCACCTCAAATAAGGACTCCTCTTCCTCCAGTGTGGCTTCTTTCTTCTTTCTTTTCTTTCCTTCACTCTTGGTGGTCACTTGTGTGGTTAATCTCACCTCATTCATGAGCTCTTCATGTCTCTGAGGGTGAACTTCTACCTCATAGAAGTATTCTCCCTCTGATGCAAATGGTGGGTCCATGATGATTGACTCTAGGTCGGAGTCACTTGCATCCTTAAATGCATCAGGGCTAGGTTCGCATTCTTCTAACACTGTATCTCCCATGATCGGTTCTATTGAGAAGACTGAAATGTCATAGCCATCCTCATCACAGTGGGGTGTCCATTGTTCTTTGTTGATGGCTACATCCATTGTTGCTAAAATTTCAGCCTAGCCGTGAGGCTCAAATTCTTCGTCAAGAAAAACTACAGGTGCATAGGCTGGGTCTTGAATTGATCTATGGGTTTCTTTTGCACCTACCTCTCTGGCTTTCTCTCTCTTCTCTTCTTCTACTACTACCTTACACATCCATAAGTGAGTGTCTTCATGCATCCATGAGGATCCGGATCCTATGGAATGCACAGACTCAGTCTCGTCTTTGGGTCTATGGATGGGATTCCATTGAATAGGCGGTACGTCTCTATGAGAGTAATCCTTGAGATTGACTTTGGTTGTAATGCCTAGATGTTGCAAATACAAGGAATTGGTTCCCCAATCCTGTACCACCTGCAATTACCGCATAAATGGCCTTCCCAAAATCATCTTGTAGGCTTGGTTTTTGCTAAAGTGGCATATAGCAAAAGTATGCTCAAACTCAACACCACATGTAGTGAGAGTTATTCCTTCTAGAAATCTTAAAGGCCTTTCAATATGACCATCGGCCATCTGCAATTTCAATCTCGTTGGCCTGAGTGCTGGCTTGCCCCAACGCTTCCATAAGGAAGTGGTACCAATTGCAACTCCTTCACCTGAGTCCAAAAGTGCTTTGGTTGTGTATTCCTGATGTAACTGGGAGATAGGTATTTCCTTCTTCTCCTTCACTCATGTCTCCTATCTTATCCAAGGGTATTTTTTGTACTTTTCTGTGGGATCCTACCTGGGAAAGAGATTCGGTTAAATTTGGCACTTCTTTGGCTACGTGTTTCCACACTTCTGGCTTAACTTTGAGTAGCTCTTCTAACGTGAGGTTGCACTGCACTTTAGTGTTTTTTACTACCTCTGTATTCCTAGGTATGATCGAATCTTTGTTTCTTATCATGACAGTGGGTGCTCTCATGCAAGTTGACTTGGTTTCCCATGGGCCTGTGAACTGGGGTAGTTCCTGTAAGGAATTAGACTCAAAGTCTAACCTATCATGAGGGTGGGCACTTTCCTGTTCTTCATAGATAGAAGGGATGTCCTGTGGGAATTGATCATGTGCGTCATCCACAAGTTCAATGGGAGGAGGGACTTTACTTTCCTTTGCCCACTTCTCTTCTTGAATCTCTCTCAGGAACTCTGGTGAATACCTATTCATAGAAGAAGAAGTGTCTGGTTCAGTGGAGTTAGGCACATAAGCTTCCTGGGGAGGAAAGCTTATTCTATCTCTTGCACTCCCTTCAAGCTGGGAGGAGGCTCCTTTCCGAGAATTTGCAAGTAACCTTTCCAATCTATGTAATAGAATGTCAAAATGCAATGGTGTCGTAGTGGAGCTAGAGCCATTGAACAAGCAACTGGCTTCAAACATGGCTTGCGCCAATTCGACCATCTTAGCACAAAGCTTTGTTCTCTCTATTTCTAGATCGGTTCTAGGGTAACATTTGTCATGATCTGTCACATTGGGCCCTTCCTCGATTTTGGCTTGATATGCTTTAAGCATCATGTCTAGATCCTCAGGAGTGGGATCCCCTAGGACTGATCCTACTCTGGGTGGTGGGTGGGTTATGTGTGGTGGATTAGAATGTTGGGGAATGGAAGGTGATGGATTGGAGGGAGATGGAAACGGTAGTGGAGGGGTGGTGTGAGAGTGGTTTTGAGATGTGAGTTCACTTATCTTTGCTTTGGTTTTTCTCAAGCTTTCTTCAAGTTTGCTCATTTTCTATGACCATTGTCTTTTCATTCTTTCCCAGCTATCTCTCCAAGCTCTTGTCCTTTTCTTAGTTATACTCTCTGTCTCACTAACCTCATAATTCTTTCCCAAGCCTACTCCTTGAGTTTGCTGCAGGGCTTGAGCTCTAGTGACCACATGCACGGGGGTGGCAGAAGTTATACTTCCCTTAGAGTCTACCTCTAACCCAATGACGTTGATAGGAGTGATTTTAGGCATGTTAATAGGGTTCTTTGGGCAATCTCGTAAGAGATGCTCTTTTCGGCAGTCTTGACAGAAAACCTGAATTGTCACTGGTTGGGGTTGTGGAGGGGCAGGCAGTGGGCAATCACGTATAAGGTGATCTCCCTGGCATCTAAAGCATGGTCCTCTAGGAAATGGGGGCCGTACATGCCTAGGTTGAGGTCTAGAGTTGGGGTTTGTGTACATGACATTAGCATACTCAGGCTCCCCACTATTTTCACTTGGGTCTTCATAATATTATGACTCATTATGCTCAGTTGACTGCATGTAGTAAGCATGTGGGCTATCAATATGTGTGGAGTCAAAACTATGGTCACTTGGATCACTATCTGATAGCAACGGTGTGACTGGGACTATGGCTCTATTCAGATTTTCTTCAGCAGCTGCATATTTCATTGGGATCACATTGGTTGGAGTTGGGGGTTGCTGCGCTAGGATTGGTTGAGGTCTCTGTTGCCCTTGATAGGGTGGCTGATAAGATTGTTGTGGTCTGCCGTATTATTGTGGTGGGTGCTGATTCTGGTATCTACCCTGTTGTGGATATGGCTGAGGGTAATTTTGCCTGACAGTTTGTTTGTTATAAGGGCAGTCTTGTGCGGTGTGGTTGGTGTACCTTTGCTCTATGGTGCAGTACTGGCTACTAGGATTCACTTGGGGTTGGGCCATAATAGGACAAACACTTACCATATGGTCACCTCCACAAGTATAGCACCTCTTGACTGGGGCAAATCTTGGAATTTGTTTGCTAGAGACACCTAAGTTTTGAGCTACCTTCTCTCCAAGTTCCTCAATGGATGTGGATTGACTAGATGTGAGGCTACTAGAGCTATCGGAATCCTTATAGATTTTTGATAGTTCTAACTCCTCGCCTAGATTATCCTCAATGTCTATGCACATGCGCATGCACTCTTCTATAGTTCTGGGGTCCTTCAGATACACATATGACCTGAGCTTGGTGCTCAACAATCCATCTAAGAACAAAGACACTTGCTTGGCTGGTGTGGGTAACTCAGGCATTGGGCACCTCTCTAGGTATTGCCTAAACCGTCTTCCTGCTAGTCTGACCGTCTCTTGAGGTGTTTGCTTGAAGCTATGAATTAGTGAGGAAGTGTTGTGCCTTATGCCACTCTTAGAAAACTCAATGATAAATGCCTCTAGGAGCTGGTCTATGTTTCTGAAATGCCTCTCGTTCAGTGGTTGAAACCACGTAAGGGCAGTGTTAGTTTCTGAAATGCCTCTCGTTCAGTGGTTGAAACCACGTAAGGGTTAGACCAAAAGCATTATATTGTGTGAATAGGTCCTCTACCTGTTCAGCTTTCAAGACTTGCCTAAATGCCGCCACATGGTCATAAGGGTCTCTAGTGCCATCGAAGTAATTCTTCATGGACTTCACCAGTTGTGTTGGTCTCAGAGCCCTAGTGTGTTCTCTAGGCCTTGGCAAAGGGAATTCATCAGTCTTTCTCGGGTTCCTTGGGGCTCTAGGTCTCTCGGTTTCTTCCCTATCTGTCCCTGTTCTCATCCTTTCTCTTCCTAGGGAGTTGGCGAAGCTTACCTCAGGTCTGTCTCTACTCCTATCTCTTTGAGCTCCATGAGCTTGAGAGGTCTCAGCTCCTTGGTGACTATAGGACACATGAGACCGAGGTTGGGGAAAAACAAATTCACCCTTCCATGTATAGGCATGTCTGCCATGCTCGGTGACCATGAAGATCCTCTCTGATGTATTGTCTAGGTAGGTTACTTTGCCTGGGCTATTAGGGTCTTTAAACTCATAGATTGTGAGAGCACTTACTTCCTGAGGTTGGGCAGGTTTACATCTCCAAAAAGCCTCATCGGTTTCTCGGTTTAAAAGCAAATCTATGCTTTTATTATCCTGTGGAATCCACTCTGGAGTCATGATTCTGGTCAAGATGGATTTACCACGGGGAGTTCTTGGCTCTCTCTCTCTCTAAGTTCCCTTGCTCTATATCACCCATGTCGGTCTCTCCAATCACATTTCCAAACTCGTCTGTTCTATCAGGAAGCGTGGTGACTACATAAATAGTCTCCTCTTTATCTAGGTATGCTCCATTTTCGAACTTGACTACCGGGTGTTCTAATCCATGGGGTTGATCGGGGTTCTTAATCTGGACCACAGATCTTCTCAGGCCGTCTTCGTAGATGCGAGCACCTAGATGATTAGTCCTGATGTATTCCAATTGAGTCTTGTAAGGTCCTTCTGGATTTTCTAGGTACGCCACCCCTGAACTACCTACTGGTCTCTCCATGTTATAGGACATTTTAGAATCACTTGTTTCTGATCGGGGAGTGTATGGGTAATCACTCAACTGCTAGGCCCAAGACCTAGCAGTGTGATTGACACTAGCTTCAGAAGATTTGAGGCTTTGTCTGTCTTGGCCTACGTGTCTACCTAATCTAAGGTTCATATGCCTGGTTTCTCTACCCCCTTGGTCCCAAGTACACTCTGTTGCAGGTTAATTGGCACCAATCGCTTTGTTCTTTTTAGTTGCTTATTATGTTTATGATCTTGTCTGATATCACGTTGTCAGGAATACTTAAGTGAATTTCGTACTTGATAAGTGATCGATTCAAGTTGACTTTTGTCCCTTAGGGTTTTCGCACTTAAGACCTACTTAATGCTTGCACTTGGTTGATTAGTTCTCTTGGACTTAATTCGTGCCTGGCATTGCCCTAATTAATTACCACACCTAAGTCGTACTTAGCCTAGGCTAGGAATTGACAAAGGAGGGTTGAGAGAACTTCCAACCTCAATCCTCTGGTTGCTCAGACTGCTGCACAAGCCCAGCAAGCCTTCTCCCAAGCTTGGTACACACCCTTGCTAGCTTGCATTGGAATGCCTTGCTTGCACACAATGTTCCTGCAAAAGTTCTCAAGTTAATATAGCTCCTTTACCACAATGGATTGACTGACACACATCAACAATTACACGCCCCCCCTTGGAGTAACTCACTGTAACCCCAAAATCTTATGACCACCTAATTCTACCAAATGGCCAACTTAAAAATACATGTTCTAAAAATACATGTTCTCAACAAGCTTTCCAACGAGACCAAAATCTCATCAATCGGAGTTCGTATGGTGAAGTTATGACCATTCAGGCACTTAGGGGTCAAAACAGGCTCTCAGGGCTCAGGAAATTCCTGCCTGGTTTCTAGGTCTTTTGCCCACTCCTAAGGCTCTAATGTTATCCCAATGTGTCCAAAATTAAGCTCAAATATACCTCTATTCACTCAATTAATTCACTCTAAAATTTCATGTGTTAAGCCCATGTATCGCGATAGGTCGGGTCGAGGTGTCGCGATAGGTGGAGGTGTCGTGATAGGTGGAAGTGTCGCGATAGGTCAAGGTGTCGTGATAGGTTGGGATATGGTGAATTTTTCTGTTCTGTCTAGTGATCCTAGGAGCTCTAGGGCTGTGCAGTGTCGTGGTGCTCTCAGAATTGTGATTGGGGCAACTTTTCGGTGTGTCGCAATAGCTCGAGCTCAACGCCTCGAGACTTGCACAGAGAGATTCCGTACCTGCTGAGCTTGCGGGAGATGATGATGGAGCTAAAACCTGCAAGAAACATGCAAAAGCACACAAAAACAAGAACACACATTCGCTCTCTCTCAAACTCGCACAAAGCAAATGAGGGAAATGATTTGGAAGTGGGAATATAAGGTGGTGAAGGAGATGAAGATGGAGATGGAGATGGAGAAAAAAACAAGAAATTTACCTACTACTTACCATTCCAACGCATCCTCTTCACGTCTTACCATCACACGCTCGTCCTCAAAGCTCGAATCCCCGACAACGGCGCCAAAATTTGGTGTAGCTCAGTGATGAGTAGCACCTCCTTTAATGTCAATCCGGGAAGACATGAGGATGGTATGAAGACCTCGAGCAAGTGAAGGCACAAATGTGTGAGTGAGAAGCACACAAACATGCACACACATACACACACACGCGCACACACGGCCAGAACAAAGAGAGTCAGAAAATGGAATCACTTCTATTATAACCAAGTTCTCATACAAGCTCAAAACCACAAGAAGCTATCCCCAAAAATGAGCTCTCTAGCTCTATTTATAGTTTTTGACTAGCTTTGGCCCTGTCCAGACCTAGTGTCCGGCCTAGTTAAAAATTAGGTTCCAAGGCTTATTTGAGGGCTCAAACGAGATCTAAAAAATATGAAAATTGGCAGGCAACTACTTCTAAGGCTCCCCAAGCTTGAGGACTCCTCAGCTTGTACAAAATGGAGCTACAAAAAGATGAAACGGTATTTACAAGGGTTTCTAGTGATGAGAATCACTTTTAAAATGATGTAAGGTTTGGAAAAATTTTAATTGGTCGCCTTAGTGCTAGATCCACATCCATGCCCATACTTGGCTTCTTCCCATATGATGCCAACAATAATCATGGAGTAGTAGAAGCCAATGTTGTACAATCACCATTCACTAGAGTGGTACAATTAGAAGAAATCCACTCCATGGTCATGCAGACAAGAAATAAAGGGAAATTCTAAAAAGAACCAAGCTAGGGATCAAGTACTTTTGGAAGTTACAAGGACCAGAGGGTACATCAGAGCAAATGAGATATATATGAAGATGAAAAACAAGAGAAAGGAAGTTCAACAAAATGTGAAGAGGTAACACAAAAAGAAGATTTTTCAGAGACTAATGATGTCATTGGGAATGCATACAAATGTGCTCACAAGGAGCTTGAGAAATCAAACATCAAAATTGATTTTAGGGAATCTGGAGCTTCAAGATTATTCAAGTGAATCAAAACAGAGGTTAATATTCTTGATTTGATAAACATGGATGCAAAATTGAGGTCAGAAGTACTACAGATAATTGATGAGGCTTCCTCATCCACCTTAGTGGCCAAGACTACTACCTTGGATCAAGGGAAGGGTGTAGAAGAAGCACCTCTCACAGACTATAAGAGTCCAAGATTGACAATAACAATTAAAGGATTAAAGTTACAATGAGTCATTGTGGATGGTGGGTTTGGTATAAATTTGATGCCTCAATGTACCATGGAGAAGTTTGGTCTATTCCCATCCAGATGAGCCCACTTCACTGTCACTTTTGCATATCAAAGCAAAGTAAGGCAAATGGGGATGATCTCAAATGTTCCACTTGAAGTACAAGGTAACCTCCTCATTTTGGATTTTGTGGTACTAAGATTGCCCCCATAGAGGGAGGATTTCCCCTTTTGATTGGAAGACCATGGCTGAGGCATGTGAGTGTCGTCCATGAGTGGGGTAAAGACACTATGTGGGTACAACAGAGGGGACAAGAATCAAACATATATATTTAGAGGAGGGTCTAGATCACCAAGGGAACACTAGCATGATCCAAACACTTGGCATTTGCATGGAACAAGAAATGGAGGACCAACCACAATTAGAGTTCGAGGTGGAAGAAGATATTCTGAATTGTCTTCAAGTAGGAAAATCTTCCTCTTGTCTTGGAGTTTTTCTTATGCAACAATGCAGGAAAAGCTATTGGAGGAAAATAGGGTTGGAGATGAGCATGTAGATACCATGGTAGATAGAAACCCAGTCAAAGAAGTAGAATTAGGCACTCACGAAAATAATCGTCCAATTTTTGTGGCCATTTGGTTGTGGAGCCATCCTGAGCTACTTGAAAAGGTAAAGTCTTTCTTGACACACTATGCAGATGTTTTTGCAGGGCATTATGAAGACTTAGGAGTGCTTGCCAATTATGGAGAGCACAGAATTCCTCTCATTGATGGAGCTAAACCAGTAACAGGAAAGAGTTATAGACTTAATCCAAAATATATTGAAGCTACTTATTTGGAAATACAGAAGATGGTGGATTTAGGAATCATCATTCCTGTGGAACACTCAGAATGGCTTTCACGAATGGTTATAGTACCAAAGAAGAATACCAAAAAACATCAAAATTTGTGTTGACTTTAGAGCACTCAACAAGGTAACCATTCCAGATGGATTCCCCATGCCTTTTGCAGAGCAGGTCATTGAAGAAGTGGGTGGACATGCATTACATAGCTTTATGGACAGCTTTCGTGGGGATAAAATTATTTCTATACTAAAGTTACCTAACCCCAAATCTCCTAAAGAAATTTAGAGATTCTTCGGGCATATTGGGTACCAGAAAGGATTTAGCAAAATGTATGCAGAGATAGTCAGGCCACTGGCTAGACTTACATGTAAAGAAGTACCCTTTAAATGGGAAGAAGAAGGAGAAAAGGCTTATCAGACATTAAGGTCCAAATTGGTGGCTGCACCAATTCTTATCAAACCAGATTGGTCTAAACTTTTTCATGTACATGTAGATGCCAGTGCATATGCAGTGGGTGCAGTGTTGGCTCAACACGGTGAAGAATACAAACTTGATAGACCTATGCTGTATGCCAGTCGAATTCTTACAAAGGCTGAAAAAAATTTTAGCACCATAGAAAGGGAGGCCCTAGCAATGGTTTTCATTATACAAAAGTTTTGTCATGACTTGTTAGGAGTGAAATTTGTTATCATAACTGATCATCAACCACTCAAGTATTTACTGAACAAGCCAGAAGCGACTGTGAGGAAATGGAGGTGGCTACTTTTGTTCCAGGAATTTGGATTTTTTGTAGTCCATAAACCCAGTAGAGAAAATGTTATGGCAGACCACCTATCTAGGATTAACACTATGGATCAAGAAATTGGAGTAAATGATGATTTTCCAGATGCTAATTTGTTCCTTGTACAAGCACAAGGTTGGTATGATGAAATCAAGAATTTTCTTAACACTGGATTGTATCCAGAGAAGGCAAGCATTGTGGAAAGAAAGAGGCTGCTAATCAAAAGCAGACCTTTTACATTAATGGAGGGAAAATTATATAGACAAGGAAAGGACAACATGTTGAAAGTGCATGGAAGAAGAAGAAGTGAGGGAAATCCTTAAATCTACACACAAAGGTGCAGGTGGTGGGCACCTTGTAGGACACATTATGAGCCACAAAATCCTTGATGATGGCTTATGGTGGCTACATTATTGAGAGATGCAGAGAAATGGGGAAGAGCATGTGATGTATGTCAGAGGTGTGGACCCAAGCCAACAAAGTAGAGGCACAACCCTTTGGTTTTTTCCACTTCATGGCAGCCATTTGAGAAGTGGGGGTTAGATTTCATTGGGCCCATCTACCCTGCATCGGTTCCAAAGAAAAAAAAGTATCTATTGATTGCCACTGACTATGCAACAAAGTGGGTTGAAGCTATTGCCTCCCCTGATTGCACCGCACAAACAGTTGTTGATTTCCTTTATAGTAACATCATTTGTAGATTTGGATGCCCCCTCAAAATTTGTGCAGAACAAGGTACTCATTTTGTGAACAAGGCCCTACATGAAATTTTTAACAGGTACAAAATTCTGCATATTAACTCTTGTGCCTATTATCCAAGAGCTAATGGACAAGCAAAATCCACCATATAAGGTATTAATTGCCATGTTAAGGAAGGAATGTATGTTACAACCCACTTCCTGGGGCATAGCTTATCAAGGTATCCTATGGGCGTACAGAGTAGCTTACAAATGAAGCTACAAGATACTCTCCATTCCAATTGGTTTATGTGATATTGCTTATTGAACCCTTTGAATTTCTACATGGGTAACCAAAACTAGCATTCATGGAGGGAAAGAAAGATTGTGGTGTCTCTTAGAGGCTTGAAGCACTGCACAAAGTGGAAGAGGTCCATCTATATGTTGCACGATAATTTCTAGAGACTCAAATGAAGAAGAAGGAGGTGCATGATCGGAATCTGTGGAACACTAACTTACAAACATGCATGTTAGTTCTTCTTCATAGACCTCAGCTCCACACACAAGTAAGAGGAAAATGGCTTCCACACTGGGAAGGACCTTATAGAATTAAGAAGATGCTTAGTTGGGGTACAATGGAGCTAGAGACTCAGATAGGAGAGATACTACCACTGGTGAATATATCCAAGCTCAAGTCTTATCATCATCACAATGAAGAATTTTGGATCACCTCGAAATTGCAAAATCTATCCACATTGTACATAGCCTTCTCATACCATTTTTTGCTTACATTTTACTAGCTTTTATCCATTTCATACTTTTTCTTTGAGTTGTTATGCATATCAGAAGCCATTTCATAGCCCTTTGCATGAATAGTTTTTTTTCAAATTTTTTAAAGCATTTTTATAACTTTTTTCTAGAATATTTCATCTCTTTAAATGTCATTTTCTTGATAAAATGGAGAAAAAAAAAGGAAGCTCTTTGTGGTTTTGAGGAAGAAAAGTTTCCTAGAAATGTAGCAAAGTTTTTGAGGATTTGTTTTTGATTTTTTTGGATGTTTTTTGATTTTCTTTGGATTTTGTTTGTATCTTTATCTATTTTTGGTATTTTTTCAGAAAAAAAGCCACCGGTGGCTATTTTCTTCCTATGATAAAAAAAACCCCCTCCCCCCTCTCCCTTTTTATTTTATTTTATTTATTAATTTAATTTATTTTATTTTTAATTTTTTTCATTTTACTTTAATTTTGTCCCTCCCCATTGATGAATTTATTTTATTTTATTTATTAATGGTGAATTTATTTATTTATTATTTTATTTTATTTGATTTTATTTATTTATTTTATTGTTTTATTTTGAATTTCTTCATTTTTATTTTTCCCAACCCCCACGCATGAAAACACACACACATAAATACATACATACATACATACACACACACACACACATATATATATATATATATATATTTTAATTTTTAATTTTTTTTTCTTGGTCCAATGCTTTTGGCTCTAGACTCTGCCTTGGATGGCCATGTTTTTCAAATTTGGGGTCATTTTCATGTCTTTTGACACCTTTGGACTCATTATTTAACTTAGGTTTTTCAAATTCCCAACTTTTCTCTGACTTTTGATCAAAGCCCACATATTTTGAGCGCATTTATCACATGTTTTTCATTGTGCACATGGTCCACATGGTCTATTCTCACCTTATTCCCCATATGTTTCACATTTTCTGATATGCACAATCTCTAGCTTCCCGTTTTATCATTTTGACACTCTCCACAACCCCTAATCCTACTCCCTACCCATCCCTTTATCCCTCTAACTAGCCACACCCTTACCCCTACTTACCCTATTCCCCTCAGACCTCCAAACCTTTTTCCTTCTACCCTCCATTCTCCATCATCTACTCTTCAATGCACAATTTCCACTTTTGGTTCTTCTTTGGTGCTTATTCTTTACTGCTCCTAGTGGACTTAGTAGTTGTTCAAGTGTGCTCTTGAAGATTTTGCAGCACATGAATCCTGGTGACATTTCGGCTCAGAGTTTTGGCTATTAGCTCTCTAGGACAGAGAGCCCATTTGGTGGTGGGCAATTGTTTATCCCATAAAATTAATATTGGTGAAAGTCAACACAATCAAAGTCAAAGTGCTCAAATTCATCATGAGAAAAGTCAAAGCGTTCAAAGTTCGGGTGTCAAGGTGCACAAGTAGTGCACAATCAATTATTCACGAGGGTTATGTTTTGTAGAAAGTTGGATGCAGGTTGTAGAGTGTCTTTCAATAATTTCTCTAAGGTTCAAAGTGTTTTTAAAGCATTTCAAAGGTATGGGTGAACCCTCTCTTAAGTGCACATTCGAAGAATTAAAGGCAAAAAGTGAAGGTATGTGAAGAGGAAGCATTGTCGTCAAGATTTTCTCTCCTCTCTCACTCATGAAGGCTTATAGGAAACACATTTCGTGAAGGTCACCAGAATTCCCTCAGAAGTCCAAGATGTATCAAAGATGTCAAATGGAGTTCACATGCAAACTTTGGAAGAAATCAAGCAAAATGAGGGTAGCAGTCAAAGCTGGTCAAATTTTGGAAAAAAGGGCAAAAATTTCAATCTCTCCAAATCACATGAAACTTCATATACTTGTAGAGCCTATCAAAGGCAGTCTATAGCCTCAATTCCACATGTAAATGGATTTTCTAGCACATTGACATGCCATGTGCATTTTGTAAAAAAAGTAATTTTTCCACTTAGACCCTACAAAATCTTGTATATGAATTTTTGTTAGCCATATGGTTTGACATGTATAAATATCATATGTGGCTACATATTTGTACAAATTTTTAAGCCTATTGAGCTTCCTAGACACCTTAATGCCACCTTGCAAGCTTCCAAATGTAGTCAAACTTGTATAAGGGAGATTCAGATGGGAGTTTTTTCTGTGTATTCCTAAAGGAGACCTTTGAAAACATATCCCTAGAAATTTTCATCTTCCTCAAAGAATATTTGAAGGGTCAAAGATCAAAAAATTCAGTTTTCAAGGTCACAAAAGTTTCCTAGAATAAGAAAATTGAAGGCTTGAAGGGCTACCACATGGCAAACAATGATTGAACCATACTGTACGGTTAGGATGAGCTCACATACAAGGGTGGAGATGCACTAAAGCATAAAGCAAGGAGGATCCATGAGTGTTTTTCATCGGATAAGCCTTTTTTGATGCTCAAAGATCAATTATGCAAAGTTTGTCCAAAAACAGTAGCTTATCTTATCCAATTGATGTCAGCACGGATCTGATGGTCCAGAACAGCCCCAAATCCAATGGTGGAGAATGAAGGCACCTAGTTTTCACCCCTTTGCCCTAGATATCATATAAAGAACCAATCTTATCCATCCATTTGATAAATCCAGTGGTTGTAATCAAAAGCAGTTGATCCTAGGGTTGGGAGTTGATTCCTCTAGATCCAAGGGCCTAAATTCATTCAAAAAACTATATAAACCCCCGTCCAAACTCCTAGAGTATCATTTTTAGGCATCCACAGGTTCCTTGCTAGCACATGGTTTCCTTCAGATGATCACCCTCAGTTGAGCATGTGAGGATCCAAGCTGGGCTAGTAAGAGCATAGTTCTTAGAATAAATATTTAGACTTCCTCTCTAGGATAGACTCATAAACCCAGTTTCTCTTTCTTTGCTCACCCTCAGTGGAGCGTGTGAGTGAGTTAGAGTTGGTTTTATGAGTCTTAGACTTCTTTAGAAATACTATATGATCCTAGAAAGACATAGGGTCGATGAAGTGGAACATATCCTCTTACGTGTGAGATTTGGTTGAACTATCATTGTGAGAGGGTCGTGCGGACCACCTTTCTCCAGTAGAATGCTTAGCTTGATGTTTCACAACATTCATGTATATGTATGTCATAAAACTATCTTCTAATTCATGTCTCTTGTCTCTTGTTTCTTAGTCTCTTATATGTTTTTACATGTCTCCTTCTATCTCTTTCTATGTGTGAGAAGGCTCTGTAGTCATGCATTGACCAATGAGGATGATCCATTGAGATTGAAAGAAAAAATTTCTATTCTTTTATACATCATGACCCACATGCATTCATACCACCCACAAGAAATGCATATGAAATAATTTTCGAAAGTGTATAAGAAGCTCCATTCTTGGACCATTATTCCTTTCAAAAATTGATTCATGTGTGTGGTTTTATTTTTGTTCTCATCATGCTTACATCCACAAGAACCCATGCATATGAATTAATTTTTGAAAGTGTATAAGAAGCTCCATTCTTGGACCATTCTTCCTTTCAAAAATTGATTCATGTGTGTGGTTTTCTTTTTGTGGTCATCATGCATACATCCATACCATGTTCCCCCTTCTCATAATCAAATCATGACATCTCTCCCCTCTGTACCCAACTTCATCTTCACCTTCACATTTTGATCACAAAGACCTTCCAACACTCACTAGCTTCATACACTCTACGTGTGCTGCAACCGGACCCGATCCACCCGGATTGGGATCACCTCCACATTTGAACCCAACATGAAATGATTCGTGGCATTTGCTTCTATTCGTGTTGGGAGGTTGTGATCCATATCCCTTGTTTCATATTTTTCATCCTCATCATATGGTCATCATCATTCTTGGGTGTTGCACTGGATTTCTCATAATATCATGCACATCTTCGTCATGAAGTAAATGCATTTGTGAGAGATCTAGAATATCGTGCATCACTTGCTTATTCACATAAGATGGAGGAAGGATTCAAATCCCTTATTGTTGAGAAACAAGGCCAAAGAATAGTCTCTTCTGTGTTGAGAGAGAAGGGAAACTTCAATGGCATCAACATCATAAGCTACTTAGATTTGTTTGAAGAGCAAGCTATGATTTATCTTCGCGAAGATCTTTTGATATCATTGTTTGAACAAATTGTTGATAGCTCTATCATAAACCGTGTCACTCAATATGACAGTCTTCCTTGGAGTGAGTTTAGAAAGGAGATTCTCAAAGAATTCTACCTTGAGGATTATAGCCAACAGAATCGGGATGGATTCTTATGATGGGTCAATTTCCCAAAGCCTAGTAGCTCTATTACTCACTTAAAAAATGAGTATATTAGACACTATGAACAACTTCCTCATGAGGATAAGGTAACTTTGGAGCCTGATCTTGTGATAAATTTTCTTAAACTTCTTCATCCTGAAACTCGTAAGGAAGTTGAATGGCGATTAGAAAATCCGGATAAGCGCTATGGTCTTACTGACAATTAGCAAAAAGTACGTAATGTAGTAGAGGTTGTAGCCCATAAACATCAAAGACAATCCATGCTTTATGAGCAAACTAGTCTTCCTCAAGCTAGCCTTCCACAAGCTAAAGAACAAGTTAGAGAACAATCCCATGCTATGCTTTTTGACTCTACTCCTATTTCTCAAATGATGGAGCCTATTCAAGGTTTTAAAGTAGCGCCAAAGAAAAGTGTAGTTGAACAACCTCAAGTGGAAATTCTCACTAAGCAAATGGAAATTCTTATTGCTACACAATCCAATTTGGCCAAGACTATAGATGCTTTACAATCTACTTACATCAAAACTTTCCAAAATCAAATGAACCCAATGTCTTTTCAAGAGCCTAATCAACATGTTATAGCTCCCAATCAAAATCCTCAAGTAGCTCCTACTCAAGCACCTCAAGTACCACATGCTGCTCCCAAGCTCCTCAAATACATCAATTGCCTTATGAAAATCCTAATTATCCTATTCAAGAAATTCCTTATCAACAAAATACTCAATTTCAAAATTTCCCACCACAAGTTAATCAAAATCCTCAAAATCAAAATGGTTTTGTGTGTGGTCCTCATAGGTGTCCTTGGTGTGATTCATTAGAGCACTTTTTGAGAGATTGGGAGCTATTGAAGGCCGCTAAGGAGCAATGAATAGTAATAGACATAGACAAGAAAATCTATGACTGTTGATCTAGGTTACCTTTGCAAGGAAATTATGGTAAGGGAGGAATGAAAAAGCACTATGAAAATATAACCCTAACAGATGCAGGAACTAGAGGGGTGAAATTAGAAGCTCTTGATGAACAAGAATTCGAATCAAGTAAACCCACAAGGGTTGTTGACTTTTTCATAGAGGCTTTATTAAGAGCACAAGATGAGATTAGGAGAATAATAGCTTGGGAGTCACTAATGGCTCTAAAATTCTCATGTTTATCTTCTCCTTAAGTAATTTCATTAGCTCAGTTAAGTGAGCCTTTGGAACTCGTATAGGGCAAAGATTCCATGGAATATATGGAATAGTAAAGATTATCATGGGTGCAACTAGCTTAGGATCTACGCAACTCATCTCATGAGGATACATAGTAAAGGCTTTTCCATGGCTACATATGACTCTCTCAAATTTATCTCTCTCTATTGGCAAAAGAAAGTCATCATTTGTACCAATTTTCACATGTTTGATTGTCTCATCCGTGAATGTATGTCCTATGTTTTTCTTATCCCAAAGAATTGGATAATTTTTCACATCAATAATTTTTTCATTACATCCTTGGGGTAATGATTGAGCTATGGGTTTGATTTTTTTGTCCATAGTTTTGTACTTTGTTTCAACTAAGGCATCATGTGTTTGGTTAAATTTTGAGCACTTGTCAACATTGAGAGCATATTCTTGGATAAGAGCATACTCATCAAGGGAAGAAAGAAGAATAATATGGGAATTAGAATTTTTTTGAAGACATAACTCTAACTCATCGGGAGTAGATAAACAATGAGATGCTTCAATCACATGCTTAATGTTCTCATCATGTTCCATGATTTTGTTTTTCTTATAATTTTTTTGTGTTTTTGCATAAAAGACTTGGACAATTGACTCTTATGAAGAAAATATAATCTAGAATGTGGAAAACAAAGTGACAAACTATTGTACATGTTGATTGGGTGCGAGATGTCAAACCAGCATCCACTGTTGTCGTGCTCAACAATGGATTCTATCTGAAATTTTGATCATATGTAGCTCCAAACATCAATCCAGGTGCACAATCACTACAAGCATGCTCATGACCCTGAGTAACAATAGGTTTCTTTCTAATTGACAATCGATTCCTAGGATGATTCACTCCTATCGTCATGACTTGAAGTGATTGCATTCCATCCTTGGACTTAATTCTAGCATAGGTAGACCCATCATCCATTGCTTTAGTTTCCATCCGACTCTCACAAATAAATGGTTGACCTAAGAGAGCTTCATAGGAGCAATTATCTTGAATAAAAAAGTGAAACTCTTCTATCATTCCTCCTATGGATATGGGAACACTAGAACAAGCTCCATACAAGGTACCTACACCATTATTTGCAGTTCTCATACGCCATCCACAATGTTTATCTATGGGCCATTGAAACTTATCATAGACTTCTCTTGAAATCACATTGATTTCGGAGCTGGAATCTACTAAAGCATTTACTGTGAAAGCGTTCTTACCATTTCCTATTTTAACATGCATCTCTGATGTACCTCTAGACCAAAATTTTCTTTTAGAGTGACTTTGAGGATCGTTTTCATGATTTTCATGGTCAGGTTGAATAGGTCCTAATAAATTTTTATTAATATTTACTTCATCATCATCAAATTCCTCTTCATTAGATTCAATAAAGTTTAAGGCTTCATTCATAGCTTGATCTTGATCTAGATTATCTTGCATCTCAGTATCTAGATTAAGCGGAAAGCTCTTCCTTTTAATTAGCCCGATGAAGTTATCTTTAAAAACGGGCTTTGCAATAGAGAAAACTTGTTCTAAAGACATAGTCACTTGACTCTTAAGCAAAATGTCATCTAAAATCTCCATAGGATCTATTTTTCTCTCAATTTCTGAAATCAAGATGACTTTAGGTTTTCTCTTTGGTTTCTTTCGTTTTTGCTCAAGATCTTGTGTTTGTTCATGTTCTCGTCTGGTCTTCGGTTTTTTTTTATTGTTCTTGTTTATCTAAAGGCTTTCGTTCTATTTTTCTTTGCTTTGTCTTCTTTCCTTTTTGTTTCTCCTCTTGTTTTTGTTCATTGGGTTGTGATTCTTGTTTTATATCTTTGGATTGTGATGTTTCTCCTTGCTCTATGATTGTTTCTATTCCCTCTGAGGTTTGTTTTCAAGTCACTCTTCTTTCATTAGGCTCAACTTCATCTCTTTTTTGTTTTTCTTCTACATTGGATATGTGAGAAATAAGAGATTGATCTTCTATCGGTGACTCCCAAGCCGTTATTCTCCTAATCTCATCTCGTGCTCTTACTAAAGCCTCTATGGAAAAGTCAACTTCTTTTGTGGGTTTACTTGATTCAACTTTTTGTTCATCAAGAGCTTTTAGTTTCACTCCTCTAGTTCATGCATCCGTTATTGTTATATTTTCATAGTGTTTTTTCATTCCTCCCTTACCATAATTTCCTTGCAAAGGTAGCCTAGATCGATAGTCACATATTTTCTTGTCTATGTCTATTACTAGTCGTTGCTCCTTACCAACCTTCAATAGTTCACAATCTCTCAAAAAGTGCTCTTACAAATCACACCAAGGACACCTACGAGGGCCACACACAAAACCATTTTGATTTTGAGGATTTTAATTCACTTGTGGTGGGAAATTTTGAAATTGAGGATTTTGTTGATAGGGTATTTCTTGAATAGGATAATTAGGATTTTGATAAGGAAATTGATGTATTTGAGGAGCTTGGCGAGCTACATGTGCTAGTTGAGGTGCAAGAGGAGCTTCCATAGTATACGGTTGATGATTTTGAAAACTTTGATTTTGAGGATCTTGAAAAGCTGTTTGAGAAACTTGAGGATACATGTTTTGATACATTTGAGGATTTTTCACATGAGGATAATGATTTTGCATTGAAGGATTATGCATTGGAGGAACTTGATATGCTTGAGTAGGAGTTACTTGTGGATTTTGATTGGGAGCTATAACATGTTGATTAGGCTCTTGAAAAGACATTGGGTTCATTTGATTTTGGAAAGCTTTTGTGTAATTAGATTGTAAAGCATCTATAGTCTCGGCCAAATTGGATTGCGTAGCAATAAGACTTTCCATTTGCTTAGTGAGAATTTCTACTTGTGATTGTTCAACTACACATTTATTTGGCTCTACTTTAAAACCTTGAGTAGGCTCCATCATTTGAGGAATAGGAGTAGAGTCAAAAAGCATAGCATGGGATTGTTCTCTAACTTGCTCCTTAGTTTGTGGAAGGCAAGCTTGAGGAAGACTAGTTTGCTCATAAAGCATGGATTGTCTTTAATGTCAATGAGCTACAACCTCTACTACTTTACACACTTTTTATTGTCAGTAAGCCCATAGTGCTTATTTGGCTCTTCTGATCGTCGTTCAACTTCCCTACGAGTTTCAGGATGAAGAAGCTTAAGAAAATTGATCACAAGATCAGTTTCCAAAGTTATCTTATCCTCATCAAGAAGTTGTTCATAGTATCTAATATACTCATTTTGTAAGTGAGTAATAGAGCTACTAGGCTTTGGGGAACTGACCCATTGTAAGAATCCATTTGGATTATGTTGGCTATAATCTTCAAGATAGAATTCTTTGAGCATCTCCTTTCTAAATCACTCCAAGGAAGACTATCATATTGAGTGACACGGTTTATGATAGAGCTATCAACAATTCATTCAAAGAATGATATCAAAAAATCTTCGAGAAGACTAAAAATCATAGCTTGCTCTTCAAAAAAATCTAAATAGCTTGTAATGTTGATGGCATTGAATTTTCCCTTTTCTCTCAACATAGAAGAGACTATTCTTTGGCCTTGTTTCGCAACAATAAGGGATTTGAATTCTTCCTCCATCTTATGTGAATAAGCCAGCTATGCAGGATGTTCTAGATCTCTCACAAATGCATTTACTTCATGACAAAGATGTGCAGGATATTATGGGAAATCCAGTGCAAATCTCAAGAATGATGATAATGATATGATGAGGATGAAAAATATGAAACAAAAAATATGGATCACAACCTCCTAACAAGATCAAAAGCAAATGCCATGAAGCAATTCACATCGGGTTCAAATGTGGAGGTGATTGCAATCTGGGTGGATCGGGTCCAATCGCGACACACGCAGAGTGTATGAAGCTAGTGAGTGTTGGAAGGTCTTTGTGATAAAAATGTGAAGGTGAAGATGAAGCTGGGTATGGGGAGATGTCATGATTTAATTATGAAAGGGGAACATATGGATGTATGCATGATGAGAACAAAAAGAAAACCACACTCATGAATCAACTTTTGAAAGGAAGAATGGTCCAAAAATGGAGCTTCTTATACACTTTCAAAAATCATTTCATAAGCATGGGTTGTTGTGGATGTATGCATGATGAGAAAAAAAAAAAGAAAACCACATACATGAATCAACTTTTCAAAGGAAGAATAGTCCACGAATGGAGCTTCTTATACACTTTCAAAAATAAATTCATAAGCATGGGTTTTTGTAGGTGGTATGAATGCATGTGGGTCATGATGTAAAAAATGAATAGAAAATTATTCTCTCAACCTTAATGGATCATCCTCACTAGTTGAACACAATACTGTAGAGCCTTCTCACACATAGAAAGAGATAGAAGGTGACATGTAAAAACATATAAGAGACAAAGAGATAAGAGACATGAGACATGAATTAGAAGATATTGTTATGACAAACATATACATGAATGTTGTGAAATGTCAAGCTAAGCATTCTACTAGTCAAAGGTGGTCCACATGACCCTCTCACCATGACAATTCAATCGAATGTCATACGTAAGAGGATAGGTTCTACTTCATTGACCCTATGTCTTTCTAGGATCGTAATGTGTTTATAAAGAAGTCTAAGACACATAAAACCAGCTCTAACTCACTCACACGCTCCACTGAGGGTGAGCAAAGAACAAGAAACTGGGTTTATGAGCCTATCCTAGAGAGGAAGTCTAAAAAGTGAATCTAGGAACTATGCTCTTACTAGCCCACCTTTGACCCTCACATGCTCAACTGAGGGTGATCGTCTCAAGGAAACCATGTGCTAGCAAGGGCCCTATGGATGCCTAAAAATGATGCTCTAGGAGTTTGCAGGGGGTTTTATATATTTTTTTGAATGAATTTGGGCCCTTGGATCTAGAGAAATCAACTCTCAATCCTAAGATCAGCTTCTTTTGATTACAACCATTGGATTTATCAAATGGATGGTTAGGATTGGTTCTTTATATGATATCTAGGGCAAAGGGGAGGAAAATAGGCGCCTCCATTCTCCACAGTTATTCTGGACCGTTGGATCAGTGCTGACATCAATTTGGATAAGATACACTACTATTTTTGGACAAACTCTACATTATTGATCTTTGATCATCAAAAAAGGCTTATCTGGTGAAAAAAACTCGTGGATCCTCTTTTCTTTATGCTTTAGTGCATCTCCACCCTTGAATATGAGTTCATCTTGACCATAAAACATGGTTTGATCATTGTTTGCCATGTGGTAGCCCTTCAAGCCTTCAATTTTCTTATTTTAGGAAATTGCGGTGACCTTGAAAAGTGGATTTTGTGCTCTTTGACCCTTCAAATATCCTTTGATGAAGATGAAAATTTGTAGGGCTATGTTTTGAAGGTCTCCTTTAGGAATATGCAGAAAAAACGCCCATCTAGATCTCCCTTGTACAAGTTTGAGTACATTTGGAAGCTTGCAAGGTGGCATTAAGGTGTCTAGGAAGCTGTGATAGCATTGAAACTTTGTACAAATATGTAGCCACATATGTTCTTTATACACGCCAAACCATATGGCTAACAAAAATTCCTTACAAGATTTTGTAGGGTCTAAGTGAGAAAATTACATTTTTTACAAAATGCACATGGCATATCAATGTGCTAGAAAATCCATTTTCATGTGAAATTTTGGCTAAAGACTGCCTTTGATAGGCTTTACAAGTATATGATTTTTCATGTGATTTGGAGAAATTAAAATGTTTGCCCTAATTTCCAAAGTTTGACCAACTTTGACCGCTACTTAGGATTTGCTTGATTTTTTCCAAAGTTTGCATGTGAACTCCCTTTGACATCCTTGATGCATCTTGGAATTCTCAGGGAATTCTGGCCACCTTCACCGTATGTGTTTCCTGTAGGCCTTCATGAATGAGAGAGGAGAGAAAATCTTGATTACACTGGCTCCGAAATCAATGTGATTTCAAGAGAATTCTATGATAAATTTTGATGGCCCATAAATAAAGATTGTGGATGGCATATGAGAACTACAGATAATGGTGTAGGTACCCTGTATGGAGGTTGTGCTAGTGTGCCCATATCCATAGGAGGAATCACAGAAGAATTTCACTTTTTTATTCAAGATAACAGCTCGTATGAGGTTCTCTTAGGTCAGCCCTTTATTTTTGAGAGTCATATGGAAACTAAAGATATGGATGATGGGTCTACCTATGCTAGAATTAAATCCAAGGATGGAATGCAATCACTTCAAGTCATGACCGTAGGAGGGAATCATCCTAGGAATCGATTGTCAATTAGAAAGAAACCTATTGTTACTCAGGGTCATGAGCATGCTCGTAGTGATTTTGCACCTATATTCATGTTTGGAGCTACATATGATCAAAATTTCAAATAGAATCCATTGTTGAGCGGAACAACAGTCGACATTGGTTCGACAATAGTTTCTCACTTTGTTTTCCACATTCTAGATAATATTTTCTTCATAAGAGTCAATTATCCAAGTCTTTTATCCAAAAAACCCAAAACGTTTATAAAACCAACAAAATCATGGAACATGATGAGCACATTGAGCATGTGATTGAAACATATCATTGTTTCTCTACTCTCTAGAAGTTAGAGTTATGTCTTTAGGAAAATTCGAATTCCCATATTATTCTTGTTTGTTCCCTTGATGACTATGCTCTAATCCAAGAGTATGCTCTCAATGTTGACAAGTGCCCAAAATTTAACCAAACACATGATGCCTTAGTTGAAACAAAGTACAAAATTGTAGACAAAAAAATCAAACCCATAGCTCAACCATTACCCCAAGGAAGCAATGAAAAAATTATTGCTGTGAAAAATGATCCAATTCTTCGGGATAAGAAAAACACAGGACACACATTCACAGATGAGACAATCAAACATGTGTAAATTGGTAGAGATGTTTTCTTTCTTTTGCCTACAAAGAGAGATAAATTTGAGAGAGTCATATGTAGCCATGGAAGAGCATTTACTATGTATTCTCATGAGATTGGTTGTGCAAATCCTAAGCTAGTTGTACCCATAATAATCTTTACTATTCCACATATTCCATGGAATCTTTGCCCTATAGGAGTTCCAAAGGCTCACTTACCTGAGCTAATGAGACTACTTAAGGAGAAGATAAACATGAGAATTTTAGAGCCATCTTTTGCACCTTACTCAAATAGATGGTTCACTATGCCTAAAGAGAATGGGAATCTATGTTTTATTCAAGATCTCTAGCCCTTTAATAAAGTCACCATAAGGAATGTAGGAACAAGATCCATTGTAGATGAGTTTGCTGAATCATTTTCAGGACATTCTATCTATTCAATGGGTGATTTATATTCTAGGTATGACCAATTCCAATTAGCAATTGATAGTCATGACATAACCACAATGAAAACTCCTTTAGGCTTAGTGTGAATGTGTACTTTACCTCAAGGAGCGACTAATTCTGTGGCTCATATGATGAGTGCTATGAATATGGTCTTGCATGATTTTATCCCTCATATAACCATGTCATTCATTGATGATATTCCAATTAAAGGGAGTAAGGAACATGTAAAGGAAATTACTTTAGATTCATCTGGATATTTGTTCTTGACCATATCTCTGATTGTGAACAAATATTTCAACGATTTGAAGAGGTAGGTCTCATATTTTCCATAGAAAAATCTATTTTTGGTGTAAACGAGGTTCTTATTGTTGGACATTTATATGGTCATTATGGTCGAAATCCATACCCACAAAAAGTTGATGCCATTAGCAAGATTTTTGAAACATGTAACAACATGAGTGAGGTATGCAGATTTTTTGGTGCTTGCATCTTTTATGTTATTTGGATCCCACACTTTGCTCATGTTGCTGATTGTCTCTATGACTTGTTGAGGAAGAAATGAAAATTTATTTGGACTAACAAACACACACAAGCTATGCATAAATTGAAGAAATTGTTGTTTGAAGCTCCCATCCTTAAGCGTGTAGACTATTCTGTTAACAAACCTATTATATTGACTATTGATACTAGTCCTATTGGTATAGGTTGGGTCATAAGTCAAGATGATACTGAAGAGAATAGATATGCAATTGGGTGTAGGGCTAAAATTTTACATGAAACACAACGAAAGTATCCATAGATCAAACACAAATTATGGGGTATGGTAACATATTTGAAACTAGACAAAGAATATTTCATAGGAGCAAATGTCAAAGTTGAGATTGATTGTTTCCCTCCCATTGGAATGATAGCCAATTGTTCATCTCCTGATATAGCCATGATTAGACGGATCTCATTTATTAAGTTAATAAATCCTGAGTTAGTTCATATTTCAGGTAAGTCAAATTCAGCTGCTGATATGTTATCAATAGCTAGATTTAATGACGATATTGAAAGTGATATAATAAAGAATGTGAACTTAGTTGACTATGTTCCACATATATAGGAGTATGAGCAATTTCATGAGTCTAAGTACGAAGATGAATGGAGAGACATAGGAACGTATCTGAGTACACTTCAATCATTACCTTGCTGGACTACGAATAGATTCTGTAACATTAGGAAAGTAGCTTATGACTTTTTCCTTCGTAACTCTTATCTTTGGAGACATGTTAAGGTTAAGTCTAAGAATCCACAACGAGTCCTAGGAAAATGAGGTCTTCAGTTGCAAGTAATGAAGGAAATGCATGAGACATTATGGGCAGGTCATAAAGGATTTTTTGGACATATGAAGAAATTGCAAGTACCTATTATTGGCTTAGGATGTATGTTGACATTAGTAGCTATGTTTCTACCTTTTCTACTTGTCAACTTCATTCCTTAGTCAAACATAGAGATCCGTTGCATCCTACTTATCCACCCTATATTCACTATAAGTGGGTAGTAGATCTTGTAACTATGCCTAAAGGTATTGAAAAAATGCGTTACATTGTACTTGCAAGAGAAGACTTCACTAATCACGTTGAGGGATGTGCAGTACGATCTAAGAACACATCCAATGTTTGCAAATTCTTGCTTGAAGATGTCATAAGTTGCTTTGGGTACATAGAGAGAGTAGTTGCTGATTGTGGAGAGTTAAATGCGAGAGAATCTAAAGAGTTCTTTGAACATCATGGTATTCGTTTGTCTCTCACTACTGCATATAGTCCAGAGGCCAACGCTAAAATAGAGAGAGGGCATCCACCTATTGTGAAATCCATATCTAAAGCATGTAATAGTGACATCAAACAATGGCCTCGATTCTTACCTTTTGCACTTTGGGCAGATAGAATGATGTGCACACATACTACTAGGTATATGCCTGCTAAACTCATGTATTGTCAAAAGCCATTGTTTCCAATTCAGTCTCATATTTTTGCATGGTCAAATTTGCCTTGGTCCAAAAACATGTCTACTGATGATTTTTTGAGTTTGGGCATTAAATAGTTAGAACAAGGTAAATTAAGACTTGATGATGCCATTGAAAAATTAAGAGAATCTAGAATGAAGAACAAGCATTATTTTGATAAAACATATCGATTGCATCTTGAGCCGATTGAAGTAGGAGATTGGGTGCTCATTTATGATAGTACATTTGACTCTCAATATGATGCACGCAAAAAGCTCACTCAACAGTGGTTTGGGCCATACATTGTATCAAAAGTCAACAACAATTGTACGTATGCTCTTTGTGAATTAAATAGTGTTGCATTAAAAACTTTGATTGCAGGTAAAATGATAAAGCTATTCAAGAAACGTGATAATGACGAGTACATTTTGGATGAGGACATTGAAGAAGATGACAACAATGAGGCCAATTCATAAACAGGAGTATCCATGATTAAAAAAAAGAAAAAATAAAATAATATAAATATATATATATATAAATAAAAATATCATTACTTTTTCAAGTTAATGTTGCTTTGTTTTTTTTTCCAAGTTCATTCCATTTTTTTTTTCATTCTTGCTTGTTTGCAATTTCACTTCATGCATGTTTCTTTTTAGTCTTTGCATTGCATTACATATCCACATCACTTGAGTCAAAAGGGCAAATGATGATTTCTCTACTTGTGTAAAATAGTATCTTAAATAGTAATTTATCTGCTAAGAAATCGATTATAATTTAGGATTATTGAAAGATAGGGCATGTAGATTTGGAGGTTTATTTTGGTGACATGACTTTCATATATAAACATGCATATGTCTCCTGTATTGAAAGCATAATTGTTGAAGTCCTAGCTCCTGCTACTGCATGTTTCTACATCCTTAGTCCACCTCACAGCACTTGTATCGGAGTTTAAATGAGTATTCTTTGTCATCAAAAATGGTTGTACCTTGTATTGGGGTTTATTTTTTCCTAGTCATTAAAAAAAAATAAGTTGCTACATGTTACTAGGACGTTTACACTTTCTTCCACCCCAAACAAGTTATCGTGACCATAAAGTCGTCGAATCATCATAAAGAGAGAGAGAGAGAGAGCAAGACAAAGGAAGCTAAGGAGGCATAATAGAATAAATCACGGACTATATAACCAGATTTATGCATTAGTGGAGTTTAGTTAGATTTTTGTGCATGTTATTAGAGAAAGAGCATATTCATATTTATGTAGGAAAGAAGTTGATCTAAAATAAGCTAAAGATGAAAGATGTCTCTTGAAAATCCTAAATCTTTGTTTATAATCGTATCTAAGGTAGATTGCTTTATGAAAAAGGTACAAATTTTTCTTCAAGATGAGAGGAACTGATGCCTAAAAGGACTCAATACATTCACTTCCACTTCATATTGATGCTTGTTTGTTTCCTTTCTTTACATGTTTTCAATGTTGCTTGATCATTTGCATATATATTTGTGTTCATTCATATTCATGTTGCATGTTTCAATTCTTTCTTTCATGGAAATTTTACTTCATGTTACGTTGCCTACTTATTCATGCATATGATCAATTTCTTCTTCCATGTTTCTTATGTTGCCTATAAAAGAAGTTGATGCCTAGAGCGTTTTGTTTTTCAGAGATACTAGAGTGGCACTTCCGAAGGAATCGTAGGTTTAGTGGGGGCGAATGTCATCGAGATTTTCTCTCCTCTCTCATTCATGAAGGCCTACAGGAAACACATTCGGTGAACGTCACTAGAATTCCTTGAGAAGTCCAAGACATATCAAACATGTCAAAGGGAGTTCACATGCAAACTTTGGAAGAAATCAAGCGAATCTAGGGTAGCACTCAAAGCTGGTCAAATTTTGGAAATTAGGGTAAAAATTTCAATGTCTCCAAATCACATGAAACTTCATATACTTGTAAATCCTATCAAAGGAAAGCTATAGCCTCAATTTCACATGTAAATAGATTTTCTAGCACATTGATATGTCATGTGCATTTTGTAAAAAAAGTAATTTTTTCACTTAGACCCTACAAAATGTTGTATAGGAATTTTTGTTAGCCATATGGTTTGGCATGTATGTGTGGATACATATTTGTACATATTTTCAAGGCTATTAGAGCTTCCTAGACACCTTAATGCCACCTTGCAAGCTTCTAAATGTAGTCAAATGTCACATAATCCTAGTAGGAGATGGTTGAACCACGCTCTAAGAGAGAGGATTAGCAAGTAATCCTCAACCATGGCTTTTCGGGCAAGTGGTTAGCCCATCACACTCCTAACCGGGAGGACAGGCAAGAAGTATACTTTTTGATTGTTTGCAGGAAAGAGGATTGCAGAAACTATATGGCTATGCAACACAGGAAATTGTTGCTAGCAATTTCTCTTATGTTTTTGCAGGTTATGGAATTCATATATAAGTTTATGGCGTGCATGCCATGGGTCTGTCAAGCCCTATGTTTTTGGGTGGCCTGAGTGCCACTGAGCTTATGGTAAAAATTTTTTGGGATTCCATCTCCCGGGGAAATGCTGTCGAAAATTTTCCCACCATATGGCGTTATATACGCACTTGCCTTTAGGTAAGAATATTTGAGAGGATTAGCAAGTAATCCTCAACCATGGCTTTTGGGGCAAGTGGTTAGCCCATCGTTCTCCTAACTGGGAGGTTGTGGGTTTGATTCCCGACATTGGTATCAGAGCCTAGTTGCGAAATTGGGCATGACAGCGGCGCGACGTGGTGCGTCTCAAGGTACATCTGTCAGGGTACACTTGCCAGGGTACATCGAACCCACAACCTCCCGGTTAGGAGAAGGATGGGCTAACCACTTGCCCCAAAAGCCATGGTTGAGGATTACTTGCTAATCCTCTCTCTTAGAGCATGGTTCAACCATCTCCTACTAGGATTATGTGACATTCCTCCCCTCTTAGACTGAGCATTGCCCTCAATGCTCACTTGTGGACCTTCTGAATCTCTTGGACCCACTTTCCATGCATGAGTTCCTCCGCCAACCTCAAACTCCAGCCCATGGACCAAATTTGGACCTATCCCACCCTCCGTGGGTGCCCAAATGCCCATGTACCTTCATCCAAGGCTAGTTTCACACTCACCACAGATAAGCGCTTCTTCCAAGTGCCCAGGATGTACCCTGTCTAGTGTAGCCTTGCAGGATGTACCCTGGCAGGATTGGGACTGGCAGGATGTACCCTGGCAGGATTGGGACTGGCAGGATGTACCCTGGCAAGTGTACCCTGATAGATGTACCCTGAGATGCGTCGCGTCACGCCGCTGTCATGCCCAATTTTGCAACTAGGCTCTGATACCAATGTCTGGAATGCAACTCACAAATGTAATAGAGTAGTCTTTTGTTGCTCTCTCTTCGCGAACTAACACACACAAAGACGTCACCTTCTATCCTCCCAGCCGCCGAGGTGTTGTGTTCTCTAAAATAATGAGTTATATTGACTCTCTCATGTTCTTCTCTTTTTATCTCTACCGAATGAGGCAACATATAATATCTTGCCAAGTGACAAGATATAACTCTAGCCTCCATGACATCATCATAACCATAAAGCCTATGATGTGACATCAAACTTGTATAAGGGAGATTCAGATGGACGTTTTTCCTGCATATTTGTAAAGAAGACCTTTCAAAACATAGCCCTACAAATTTTCATCTTCATCAAAGGATATTTGAAGGGTCAAAGAGCACAAAATCTAGTTTTCAAGGTTACCACAGTTTCCTAGAATAAGAAAATTGAAGGCTTGAATGGCTACCACATGGCAAACAATGATTGAACCATGTTGTATGGTCAAGATGAGCTCACATTCAAGGGTGGGGATGCACTAAAGCATAAATAAAGGAGGATCCATGAGTGTTTTTCATTGGATAAGCCTTTTTTGATGTTCAAAGATCAATAATGCAAAGTTTGTCAAAAAATACTAGCTTATCTTATCCAATTGATGTCATCACGGATCTGACGGTTCAGAACAACCCTAGATCCAATGGTGGAGAATGAAGGTGCCTAGTTTTCACCCCTTTGCCTTAGATATCATATAAAGAATCAATCTTAGCCATCCATTTGATAAATCCAATGGTTGTAATCAAAAGCAGTTGATCCTAGGGTTGAGAGTTGATTTCTCTAGATCCAAGGCCTAAATTCATTCAAAAAACTATATAAACCCCCCTCCAAACTCCTAGAGCATCATTGTTAGGCATCCATAGGGCCCTTGCTAGCACATGGTTTCCTTGAGATGATCACCCTCAGTTAAGCGTGTGAGGATCCAAGGTGGGCTAGTAAGAGCATAGTTCCTAGAATCAATTTTTAGACTTCCTCTCTAGGATAGGCTCATAAACCCAATTTATCTTTCTTTGCTCACCCTCAGTGGAGTGTGTGAGTGAGCTAGAGTTTGTTTAATGAGTCTTAGACTTCTTTAGAAAAACATTACAATCCTAGAAAGACATAGGGTCAATGAAGTGGAACCTATCCTCGTACATGTGACATTCGGTTGAGCTGTCACGGTGAGAGGGTCGTGCAGACCACTTTTGACCAGTAGAATGCTTAGCTTCATGTTTCACAACATTCATGTATATGCATGTCATAACAATATCTTCTAATTCAAGTCTCTTGTCTCTTAGTTTCTTATATGTTTCTGCATGTCTCCCTCTATCTCTTTCTATGTGTGAGAAGGCTCCGCAGTCATGCCTTGAACTAGTGAAGATGATCCATTGAGATTGAGAGAAAAAGTTTCTATTCTGTTATACATCATGCCCCACATGCATTCATACCACCCAAAAGAATCCATGCATATGAATTAATTTTTGAAAGTGTATAAGAAGCTCCATTCTTGGACAATTCTTCCTTTCAAAAATTGACTCATGTGTGGTGTTTTCTTTTTGTTCTCATCATGCTTAGATACACAAGAACCCATGCATATGAATGAATTTTTGAAAGTGTATAAGAAGCTCCATTCTTGGACGATTCCTCCTCTCAAAAATTGATTCATGTGTGGGGTTTTCTTTTTGTTCTCATCATACATGCATCCGTATGTTCCCCCTTCTCATAATCAAATCATGAAATCTCTCCTCTCTCTACCCAACTTCATCTTCACCTTCACATTTCGATCACAAAGACCTTCCAATGCTCACTAGCTTCATACACTCTATGTGTGCTGTGACCGGAGTCGATCTACCCGGATTGCGATCACCTCCACAATGTATGCAAAAGTGAAAGTATGTCCCCCCAATTGAATTTTTTGTTTTTAGTCTAAAGTCACTACAGGATAAAACATGGATTTGTTGACTACCCACATTTGGAGACAATCTTGGGACATCAAAGTGAGCACCAAGATACTCTAGCAATTATGAGCGTACATGAACCAACACTCAACTCAAGGCAAGGCATTATTCTTGGTTAGACTAAACAAGTTTATATATTGCACACTAGGAGAGAGCAAGAGACATACAATGAGTGTGCGATGTAGAGAAGGAAGTGCAGAGTGTGCAAGAAGTGTGACTTAGATGTGTGCAGAGAAGTACTAAGCCATGCAATCAAAGGTCATAAGGTCCCATTGAAGTTTGGTGCACGTTGACAGAAAGTTTCGATCCCTCCCCCTATTGGAAGCTTGAGTGGAAGGTGTGCACAAGTGCAAGCTCTTGGAGAAGGTGGAGGTCTGGTGCAGAGAAGCTCAACGATAACAAGAACCTTGGGTATTTTGTAATTTTTTCTGATTGTGTACTCTTTGCGATTTTGCACAGAGAGCATTTGGATTGTATTGTACATCATCATTGTACTTTTCTCTTTATAATCAATCTACAGAAGCTTCCAAGAAGCATGCAAATAGCACAAGGAAGAAGAAGAAACTTGGAGCACAACACACAATACTTAATGTATTACCACTAGAATGTACAAAGATATGTAACCCGTTGGGGTGATAGGCGTATATAAAAACCATAAGGAACAACCTCCTAAAGAGGGGAAAAAGTACCCCCGTGGTCCTAGTGTGTTCACACACGTCACTATCTAAATATATCAACATGATAGATAGATTTTATGAGATGTGTCAAATATTTATCGGTGATAGATCATAGACAACCCCCATGAAAGATACATGTCAATCGTGATAGACATGTCCTATCCATTGCAATAGACAAGAAAAATGGAAAAATTTATGGTTTCATTTTTTTCTCAAATTTTTGGGCTACTTTTTGGGACTTTTCGAGTGATTTTGGAGCCTTACTCCAGATATAATATTATATTTTCTTAAGATTTTGTTTCTAGATGTAAGAATTGAGGTTGAAAGGAGACTTGAGGAACAAGGTAAGCGATATGGACTTACTGACAATTGGGCTATTGTTAAGGGAGTGGTTGAGGCACTTGCACATATGAAGCAACGTCCATATCTTCTTTATGAATTAGTGCCTAATTTTCCCTCTACTCATGAACCTAGAGAGACATATAGCTACAAAGGTTGAACAATTAGCATCTACATCAAAGGTACCAACTGATTTGCAATTTGAAATCTTATTTAATAAATTAGATAATATGATGCAGATGCTGTTGATATATTTAGGTAGTGATGTGTGTGAACACTCTAGGACTGCCGGGGCACTTTTTTCCCTCTTTAGGAGGTTTTTTTCCCCCGGCTTGTATATACGCCTATTGCCCTAATGGGCTACTTATCTCTGTACATTCTCTAGTAATACATTAGGTATTGTGTGTTTGTGCTCCAAGCTTCTTCTTCTTCCTTGTGCTGTTCGCGTGCTTCCGCAGACGTCTATCTCCAACAATTGGTATCAGAGCAGGTCGTCGCTTCTTCTAGGGCGCCTTCGACACTCCTCCGTTTGTAGTCTCAGATTCGCAAGAAATTTGGTGAGCATACTCAGGGTGTTTTCGAGATCAAAACGGCTTCGCTTTGTGGTGCCGAAATCGCGATCTGAGCTCGTTTCGGCCTCCGAATGCACTATCACAGTGCTTGTGTAGGCTATTTCATACTTTTGTGCCAAAGGTATATACCAGTTTCTGTTCGCCAGTTTAAGCGTCTCAAAGTCTGCTACAGGTCTAGCAGAACTCGTCTGGGTTGTTCCGTTCAACTTTTTGAGATACAGTCAATTTTTTGCATCAAGGTATTTTAGTCACCGGCCATGGCTGAAAGCAGTGATGTATTCCGTATGTTGGCTATTGAGAATAAGTTGGATGGTACCAACTACCCATTATGGGCTTATATGATGCGACATGTACTGGTTGCAAAAGGATTGTGGAACATTGTGCAGGGTGTTGAAAGATGTCCTGTTACACCTGTAACGAGAGGTACTGCAAATACAGGTGTTGGAGCTGATGAAGATGGTGTCGAAGATGATATTCTGCAGATTCCTGTTCGTGCTGCTGTTTCTGTTGCACCTACTGCAGAGCAGATTCGTTGGGATGGCAGAGATGCCCAGGCACATGCATTGATAGCTTTGTCTGTCAAACGTGCCATTATTCCTCACATTCGCTCTTGCAGAACAGCAAAGGATGCTTGGGATACACTTACCACTTTGTAGCAGGCTAGGAATGAGGCTCGTGTTGCTTACCTCCGAAAACAGTTGGAGAGTGAGCACATGAATGAAGGTGATTCTATGGATAGTTTTCTTACAAAGATCAAAGACCTAAAGGAACAATTGATTTCTATTGATGAGGTTATAGCAGATAGCTCACTTGTGCAGACCGTTCTGAATGGTCTTCCTGATTCATATCAGAGTTTTGCCTCTACTCTTCGGTTGATGATGAAAGGCAATCCGAATGCCTTGTCATTTGAGGAATTAGTCTCTGTTCTGTTGCAGGAAGATCAGTCCAGGCAGAACAGGTTCATTATGGGTGTTGCAGATCAAGCTTTCCTGGCTAGTCAGAAGGGCAAAGAAAATAGAGCTCTTCTACTAGTAAGCAGAAATCTGCAAATGCTGCACAATCGAAGAACCAGGATAAAGATGAGAAGAAATCAGAAAAGCAGAAATTGTTCTGCAAGTACTGTAAAGGAAATGATCATATTATAAAGAACTGTCCAAAACTGACTGCTAAAGAGGCAAAGAAGAAAGAGGCTGGAATGGTTGTTGCAGAGGCCTCTACACCAAAAACAGAGTCTGCAAATCTTGTGCAGGAAGAAGAATGGGTGTTTACTACTGTCTGCAGTTTTGACCCATCTTCTCATGATCAGTGCATTTCTGCAGTAGACTCAGATGTTTGGTACTTTGACAGTGGGGCGACCAAACATATTACCTCGTAGCGCAATTTCTTCTCTTCACTCGAGCCTGCCCCTACAGGGAATACTGTCACATGCGCCAATAACTCCTTTTATCCTGTTATGGGAGTTGGTAAGATCATTCTGACTACTGCTGATGGTAGTTCTTTCACTTTGTCAGATGCTTTATTTGTGCCAGGGATCAAAAAGAACCTGTTATCAGTTTCTGCATTAGCCAAGATTGGCTTGGTTGTGAAATTCGTTGATGACAGGTGTCCAGTCCATGATCTCTCAAATGGCGATGTGATTATTGCTTCTGGCATTTTATGTCGTGGGCTGTATAAGCTCATAGACTATGAAAGATCTGTGAATGATTCGGCATGTGCAGTTCATGATTCTCAAGCTATGTTAGATGCAAAGCTTTGGCATGCACGCTTTGGTCATCTGAATTTTGCTAGTTTGTTACGCCTGCAGAAATCTGAAATGGTGTCCTCTTTTCCCAAACTTGAGGCACCTGGAAAACATGTTTGTGAAGGCTGTATTTTGGGCAAAATGCAGCGTTCTTCCTTTCCAAAAGATGGTTCAGTTCGAGCTACGCAGAAATTGCAGCTTGTACATAGTGATGTCTGTGGTCCTATGCAAACATCCTCTTTTGGAAATTACCTTTACTTCGTGACTTTCATTGATGATTTTTCCAGGCATGCATGGGTATATCCACTCAAAGCAAAGTCCGAAGTGTTCATGTGCTTCAAATAGTTTTTGGTTTTGGCTGAAAATCTGTCAGCATGTAAAATGGGCACCCTCCATTCTGATCGAGGGGGGGAATATATGTCTTCAGATTTTAATGCATTTCTGGCTGAACGTGGGATAAAACACCAGTGTACAGTGTCGTATACACCTCAACGGAATGGAGTTGCTGAACAAAAGAACAGGTCACTCATGGAGATGGCGAGGTGCATGGTCAAAAGTGAGGCTTTACCACATAGTTTCTAGCTTGAGGCTGTCATGTGTGCAACATATGTACTGAACAGGTGTCCCACTAAAGCGTTCAGTCTATCACTCCATATGAGGCTTGGCATGACCGCAAGCCATCTGTTGCTCATCTGCATGTTTTTGGTTGTTTGGCATATGCATTAGTGCCTGAACAACATCGCAGAAAATTGGATGATAAGGCAGTAAAATGTATTTTTGTTGGGTACAGTTCTGAAAATAAAGGCTATCATCTGTATCATCCACAGACTAAACGCATTCTGGTTAGCCGTGATGTTGTCTTTGTGGAAGATGCTATTCAACCATTGCTTTCATGTACTAAGGAGACATCTGTTAGCTCCAAAGACATGTATGATACTTTGATGCCTCTTTTTACAGGTGGACAGGCTAGTGCTGGTCCTAATGAGGCAACTTCTCAGCCTTTGCAGGTTTCATATGATGATGCAGATCATTCCATTTCTGATGCAGATTTATATGATGCACTTGTTGATGAGAGAGTTGATATTGAGCAGGCAAAAACTATGCCAAAATGGCTGGTGCATACTTTGCGTGATAGCAAATTAGCATATCGTACTCGTTCAGACTCTCATAGTGCCTCCTTTGCATCAGATTGCTATGCTATGGCTGCATCTAGTCTCTGTGATGAGAATGAGCCTGTTTCTTTTGATGAAGCACAAAATTCAGAAAATTGGATGGCTGCTATGCAATTGAATATGATGCTATAATGAAGAATGGTACATGGTCTTTATGTGACTTGCCTCCTGGCAAGAAGGCCATTGGCACTAAGTGGGTATACAAGCTGAAGCATAAACCTGATGGTATAGTTGACAGGTATAAGGCTAGGCTTGTTGCAAAGGGTTATGCACAGGAAAGAGGCATTGATTTTGATGAGACCTTTGCACCTACATGCCGTATGACTACTGTTCAGAGCATTTGTGCACTTGCGGCCCATCATGGTTGGAATGTACATTAGTTGGACATTAAAATAGCATTTTTGAATGGTGACTTGCATGAAGAAGTGTATGTTTTTCAGCCCCGTGGCTTTGTGTAGAAAGGGCATGAAAACCAGGTTTGCAGGTTAAAGAAGGCATTATATGGTTTAAAGCAAGCACCACGTGCTTGGTATGAGAAGATACATGCCTATCTGATTCCACACAGTTTTGAGAACAGTCCAACTGAAAGCACCTTATATGTTAAACGTGCTAATGATGTGCTTCTGATCATCGTTGTCTATGTTGATGACATGCTGCTCACTGGTCCTATTGAGACACGTATTGCTGATTTTAAGGCTGATTTGCATGCCTCATTTGAGATGTCTGATTTGAGGCATTTGCATCACTATTTGGGCATTCAATTTATGCACGTTGATGGTGGAATGGCTTTGTGTCAAACGAAATATATTGACACATTATTGCAGCGTTTTGGCCTTGAAGACTGTAAGCCTATTGCCACTCCTATGGAGACAGGTTTACGATTGAGTCTTCATGATGCTGGAGATGCATTTGATGCTGTTCTCTATCAGCAGGCTGTTGGATGCTTGATTTACTTATGCATTACTCGGCCAGATATTCAGTTTGCTGTCTCACAGATGAGCAGGTTTATGCATTGCTCAGGAGTCACGCATTGGAAAGCGGTTAAGCGCATCTTTCGCTACTTGATTGGTACTCGGCTACTTGGGTTGTTTTATCCCAAGGGGGCATCACTAGCGCCAAATTTGCATGCTTTTTCTGACTCTAATTGGGCTGGTTGCTATGACACTCGTGTGTCCACCAGTGGTTTTTGCTTCATGCTTGGTAGCTCATGTATATCTTGGTTGAGCAAGAAGCAGCCTACTGTGGCCACTTCCACTTGTGAGGCTGAGTATAGGGCATCTTTCACAGTGACTCTTGAGTGTGTGTGGCTCAGATGCCTTATGGCTGATTTGGGTGTTGGCCAGTCTTCTGCCACCACCATCTTCACTGACAGTCATAGCACATTGGCAGTTGCAAGGAACCCTGTGTTCCATGCTCGCACTAAGCACATTGAGGTGCATTATCACTATGTCAGGGAGAGGTTCTCTATTGGGGAGATCAGCTTGGCATATGTGCCCACGCAGGAGAACATTGCAGACCTTTTCACGAAGGCTCTGCCTAGGGAGAAGTTTGAAGCTTTCCGCAAAGCTTTGGGCTTACTTCCTTTTGTGGAGTGATTTCCACATAGCTTGCACTTCCTTATACATGAGTGCCAGCTCCTTGTTCACCGCATCACTCCCAGGGGGGATTTGTTGATATATTTAGGTAGTGATGTGTGTGAACACTCTAGGATTGTCGGGGCACTTTTTTCCCTCTTTAGGAGGTTTTTTTCCCCTGGCTTGTATATGTGAAGAGATGGATAGGTATGTGTTGAAGATGAAGAGGTGTTGCAAAATCTTTGCTCTACACTAGCCAAATGAACTCCAGGAGTAGATGGTGGGCCCTTTTAGCTTGCCAATGGATGTATTAGACACCCTATGTACCTTGGAAGATCACTCTCAAAAAGATAGATCAAAACAGATAAGTTGGAGTTAGCTCAGAGGTGAAAACTTGCTATTCTTGGTTAATACACCTGTCCAGTGTTTTACATAATTCTCTGAGCACAGCAGCAATTAGATTAATTCCTCTTGGGGAAGGCTAGGTAGCTTAAAGAGCTAACTTTAGAGAGTAATCTCATCAAAAATAACAAACCACACACTGAGAATGACTTTTAACAAGTGATGACATCATCCCGATTTTCACGGGCTGCTACAGAAATAGACCAGTGAGTAGAAAAATTAACATAACTCAAGATGTAAGAATCCAATGATCATGCAAATTTGTATGCTTATACTAGACAGTAAGCTGAATCCAACAAGCTTGAAATCACTGAATTTGGATGAGTAAACACTGAGAAATGACTCTGACAAGATGACTGAAAAAGTCGGGTACCTGACAGAGAAGTGAAGATGAACATACCCTGTTGACTTCAAATGAACATAACTGAAGATTCCAACATCCAAATGACATGAAAATTTGTGCGCATATAGTAGCCTTATAGAGCTAACTTTAACAAGTTAAATCACTGAAAATTATGAACCAAGTGCAGAGAAACAATCTCTGCAAGCTGACTGAGAAAAACTGAAGTAATGGCAGTGAGTAGTACACATCACAAGAACATGGAAAGATGAACTCAAATAATCATGAAAATGAAAGTATATTGCTTGTACAATACAATGACTTACTGATACATATGTGTGCCTTGTAATCACACCTTGATATGGCATAAAGCTCAGCTCTTGGAGGTCTTCACATAGGTCTCTCTAACCACGACTAAAACTGCCATCTATTTATAGTTGAGTTTGGGAGGCTAACTTCCCTCAATCACTCTCCAATCAATCAATGATTGATTTGATTCTCTACCTACCACAAATCACGAATTCGTGGCTCCTCTTTCCATTCTTGATCATGTGGGCTCAACCACTTAAGATTCTCTTACTTTTTACATTAAGTAAACTCTTCAAAAGTTACAAGAGGTAGTTCACAAGTGAACTTTACATAGTCTTCATTTTGAAGCTTCTTTAATGACTTTGTGAGACTCAAGCCAATACTTAGGCTTGTCATAGACTTGCTCCAACAGCTCCCCCTCAAGCCAAGTATGCTTGAGGTCTTCAATCTTCCAAGATTACCTGCAAACCAATCATAGCCTTGAATTTGCAAAGCTTTGTACCATCCAATGCTTTAGTTAGAATATCTGCACATTGTTGATGAGTGGACACATATGATATTTGAATCTCCTTGCTTAGGATCTTCTCTCGTACATAATGATAATGAACTTCAATATGTTTAGTCCTTGCATGAAAAATAGGATTAGCAGCCAAGTGAATAGAACTCATATTGTCACCAAAAATAGTTGGAGTTCCAAACTCCAATCCAAGATCTTTGAACAATGTCTTCATCCACATAGCTTCCTGTGTAGCTATGGCAAGACCTCTATATTCAGCTTCAGTAGAAGAGAGAGCAACTGTGGGTTGCTTCTTGGATGACCATGAAATAAGCTTTGAACCTGCAAAGGTAAGATAACCTGAAGTGCTCCTTCTATCTTCCTTGGAGCCAGCCCAATCTGCATCAGAAAATAGCTTCAAACCTAAATCAGATACATAAGGATAATAAAGTCCTTCATTTATGGTTCCTTTGAGATATTTGAGTATCCTTTTGGCAGCATCCATATGTGGTTTCCTTGGTGTGTGCATAAATTGACTTAGCACACTCACACTGTAACATATATCTACTCTTGTCAATGTGGCATAGTTGAGACTACCCACTAGACTTTGATATGATGTGATGTCCTCTATGAGTTCACCTTCATGTGAGCTCAATTTGTGATTGACCTCCATTGGAGTACCTGCAATCTTACAATCTTGCATCTTGAATTTTGCCAACATGTCCTTAATGTACTTCCTTTGAGTGAGAAACAAACCATGATCTTTGTAGACAACTTCCAAACCTAGGAAGTAGGTAAGTGAACCCAAATCACTTATCTTGAACTCTTCTCTCATCTGATCTTTGATCTTCTTCATACCATCTGCATCATTTCCTGTCAATATAATATCATCTACATATACACATAGATAGATGACCTCGGAATTACTCTTTTTAATAAAGAGTGAAGGATCTGCCTTGCTTGGTTGAAACCCTTTGTCCTGCAAGAATGAAACAAGCCTGAAATTCCAAGCTCTTGGAGCTTGCTTGAGACCATACAATGCTTTGTTAAGTTTACACACATAATCAGGATAAACTTGATTCTCAAAACCAGGTGGTTGTGCCATATATACCTCTTCTGTTATCCAACCATTCAAGAATGCATTCTTTACATCTAGTTGAAGTATCTTCCAATTCTTGGAAGAGGCAATACTAAGCAAAACCCTAATAGTAGGCATCTTTGCCACAGGAGAGAAGGTCTCCTCATAATCAATTCCCTGAGTTTGTGCAAAGCCTTTTGCTACAAGCCTTGCCTTATACCTGTTAATGGAACCATCAGAATTCTTCTTGAGTTTATAGACCCATCTTGAGCCTATTACCTTCATGGATGAAGTCTTGGGCACCAAATCCCAAGTGTTGTTTTCCTCGAGTGCTTCAATCTCTTCCTTCATTGCATGCTTCCATTCTGTTTTTGCTTTGGCCTCTTCAAATGATGATGGCTCCTCTTGGTTTATGTCCTGTGCTATGTAGATAGAATGTTTAGTTACTAATGAGGTGTCAAACCCATACCTTTCTGGTTTTTTCTTTTCCCTCATAGATCTTCTTAGGCCATGATGTGATGATTCTGCCTCATGTCCAAGTTCCTGCAATTTTGCTTTACCTTTAGATTTCCATGCTTTGATCTTTTCCATCTGACATTCTTCATCATCCTCTGAGGTGTCTTGTTCTTCAATCTTTGATTGTTCTCTACCAAGCTTTGGAAAATCTTCTTCAAGATCATATGGTAAATTGACCTTCCTGCATGAATCTTCATATCATGAATTGTTCTCATCAAAAACTACATCTCTGCTTACCAAGAATCCTTTGTTGGTAGGGTTGTATAACCTGTAGCCCTTTTGATTGTTGTCATATCCAATAAATACACACCTTTCTGCTTTTGGATCCATCTTGCCTCTAACCTGTGAAGGAACATGAGCAAAAGCAATACATCCAAAAATTTTACAATGATCTAAACTTGGTCTTCTTCCATTCCAAGCCTCATATGGAGTCATCCCATCAAGGGATTTTGAAGGCAACCTGTTAATCAAGTAAGTGGCTGTAGATACAGCCTCAGCCCATAAGTAATTAGGTAAATGCTTTTCATTTAACATAGACCTTGCAGCTTCAACAATTGTCCTATTCCTCCTTTCTGCCACTCCATTTTGCTCAGGAGTGTACCTTGTAGTTACCTCTCTTTTGATTCCTCTTTCTTGAAGAAAAGAATCAAACTCATGGGAGAAATATTCTCCCCCTCCATCTGACCTTAGCCTTTTTAGTGATTTACCTGTTTGATTCTCCACAAGAGCCAAATATCTTTTGAAACATGAAAAAACTTCATCTTTGTGTTTCATAAAGAATAGGATAGTCCATCTGCTGCAATCATCAATAAAGGAAACATAATACCTTGATCCTGATATTGAAGCTTCCTTGCTTGGTCCCCATACATCTGTATGAACCAACTCCAAGAGATCTCCATGCATATAACCTTTCTTCATGAATGGTAACCTGTGAGACTTTCCAAACTGACATGCACTACACTTATAAATCATATGTTGTTTTGACAAGTTAGGGAGTCCAAGTACACTTTGGTCCCTGCAAATTTGCTTTAATGACCTTTCACCAATATGTGCTAACCTTTTGTGCCATACTTCCAATTCTGTGAGTGTCTGACTGCCATAATTAAAGAGAGCAATGTTTCTAGTGTCCTGTAATTCAAATGTGAACAATCTACCTGTCTTTTCACCTTTTGCAATTCTTCTGAATCCTTGACTTGGATCTTCAACAAATGCTCCTGCCTTTGTGAACCTGACTTGCAACCCTTTCTCTACTATCTGCCCAACACTTATCAAATTCTTTGTAATGGTAGGGACATAGAGTACCTTACTGAGTAGGTTGATGTTTCCATCAGGTGCTTTGACATTGCCTATTTTCTCCACAGGATGTTTTGTATCATCTCCTATTTGTACCTCATGCTTATTCCTTGGATCTTCTAAATCTGATAGGAGTGCCACATTTCCTGCCACATGATTTGAACAACCTGAATCTATGTAGAAAATATGCTCATCAGATTTACCTTGTGGCATAGCCATGTTCATGATCAATAATGAATCCTCTTTGTTTGAGTCTTCTGTGTAGTTATTGTAGTCTCTCCTTCCTTTGTAGCCTCCTTGATAGTTTGAATGATTGTAGTTGTTGTAGTTGCCATGGTAGTTGTTGAACCTTCCTCTTGAGTAGCCATAACTTCCTCTATTGTATCCTCTGCCTCTTTGATTCCTGGAATTCCTAAAGCAATTTTCAGTTGTATGATTAGTTAATCCACAAATAGAACATGAGTTGGAGTCTTGGGATCTCCCCCTGCCTTGTCTACCTCCTCTTCCTCTACCTCTGCCATGTCTTCCTCTACGGCTTTCTCCATTTTTGATAAGCTTTGCCTCTTGAGTAAGTAATTGTCCAATGAGTGTGTTGAAATCAGGTACATGCATGTCCATGTACAAATCCATAGCTGTGGTGAATGCTTCCCACTTGTCATCTGCCTTCAAGCCATTGATGACCTGCCTTACAATTTGCTCTTCATCTATTACCTCTCCAATGCTTCCCAATTGATCTGCTATGTCCTTGAGCTTTGTGACAAAATCAGTCACATTTTGTTTGGGAGCCTTCTTGAGAGTTGTGAACTCCAGCCATAGTTGATGCTTCCTAGCTTTGGTACTTGAAGCAAAGAAAGCTTCAAGTGCATCCCACACTTCCTGAGATGTCTTACAACTTCTAATGTGAGGCAACAAAAAATCTGAGATAGAGTTGAGGAGATAAGACCTTGCAAGTGCATCCTTGGAGCACCATGTGCTCAATCTTTCTTGCTCTTCTTGTGTTGGTTGACTTTTGTTCCTGAAACTTGGCATAACTTCATCTCCAGCCACATAACCATATAAACTTCTACCTTGGAGATAAGCTTCCATTCTTAATGACCAAGCTGAGTAGTTACCTCTGTCCAATTTGTCAATTGATGAAGGAAATCCATCTGCCATGTTGTCCAACCTTGCTCTGATACCACTGTGAAGAGATGGATAGGTATGTGTTGAAGATGAAGAGGTGTTGCAAAATCTTTGCTCTACACTAGCCAAATGAACTCCAGGAGTAGATGGTGGGCCCTTTTAGCTTGCCAATGGATGTATTAGACACCCTATGTACCTTGGAAGATCACTCTCAAAAAGATAGATCAAAACAGATAAGTTGGAGTTAGCTCAGAGGTGAAAACTTGCTATTCTTGGTTAATACACCTGTCCAGTGTTTTACATAATTCTCTGAGCACAGCAGCAATTAGATTAATTCCTCTTGGGGAAGGCTAGGTAGCTTAAAGAGCTAACTTTAGAGAGTAATCTCATCAAAAATAACAAACCACACACTGAGAATGACTTTTAACAAGTGATGACATCATCCCGATTTTCACGGGCTGCTACAGAAATAGACCAGTGAGTAGAAAAATTAACATAACTCAAGATGTAAGAATCCAATGATCATGCAAATTTGTATGCTTATACTAGACAGTAAGCTGAATCCAACAAGCTTAAAATCACTGAATTTGGATGAGTAAACACTGAGAAATGACTCTGACAAGATGACTGAAAAAGTCGGGTACCTGACAGAGAAGTGAAGATGAACATACCCTGTTGACTTCAAATGAACATAACTGAAGATTCCAACATCCAAATGACATGAAAATTTGTGCGCATATAGTAGCCTTATAGAGCTAACTTTACCAAGTTAAATCACTGAAAATTATGAACCAAGTGCAGAGAAACAATCTCTGCAAGCTGACTGAGAAAAACTGAAGTAATGGCAGTGAGTAGTACACATCACAAGAACATGGAAAGATGAACTCAAATAATCATGAAAATGAAAGTATATTGCTTGTACAATACAATGACTTACTGATACATATGTGTGCCTTGTAATCACACCTTGATATGGCATAAAGCTCAGCTCTTGGAGGTCTTCACATAGGTCTCTCTAACCACGACTAAAACTGCCATCTATTTATAGTTGAGTTTGGGAGGCTAACTTCCCTCAATCACTCTCCAATCAATCAATGATTGATTTGATTCTCTACCTACCACAAATCACGAATTCGTGGCTCCTCTTTCCATTCTTGATCATGTGGGCTCAACCACTTAAGATTCTCTTACTTTTTACATTAAGTAAACTCTTCAAAAGTTACAAGAGGTAGTTCACAAGTGAACTTTACATAGTCTTCATTTTGAAGCTTCTTTAATGACTTTGTGAGACTCAAGCCAATACTTAGGCTTGTCATAGACTTGCTCCAACAGTATATATGCCTATTTCCCTAATGGGCTACTTATCTTTGTACATTCTCTAGTAATACAATGCTCCAAGCTTCTTCTTCTTCCTTGTGCTCTTCGCGTGCTTCCGCAGATGTCTATCTCCAACAGATGCATGCAAATATATCAAAGGATGTGTCTTTCGTACAAAATGTAGTCTATGCACTAAATTCATAGGATAAATTCTCAATTTATGCAAACTCAACCTATTGAATTTCCTCAACCTATTTCATCATGTAATCCTCAAATAGTACCACCACCTATTCCTCAACCGATCAATCAAAGAAACTTTAATGAGCATTGAACTCCCAACATTAGGAGATGTGTTTGGTGTGATTCCACTTATCATCTCACCTATACTTGTGAGGCTTTAAAAGAAGATAAGGAACAAAAAATTTTCATTGATATTGACAACAAGTTGTGTGATTATAGGACACATCTTCCTTTAGCTATCAGTTGGGAAAAAGAACGGATGCAAAAACTTTATGAGAATCTTTTTGAATCAAAGAAAGGATCTTCCACAATAAAATTAGAGTGTGTAGATAGTGATTTTGAAATTGATCAATCTAGAGAAACAAGAAATTATTCTATCAAAGCTCTAATTAAAGCTAGAGATGATATCATGCAAAAGACCGCTTGGAATTCACCTGTTGATCAATTCTTTGTTTAGTCATATATTATACATGTTATAGAGAAGAGAACAGAAGATGATGAACAAGATTTATATGATTCACGAAGAAGAATTAAAAGAAGACAAATGAGAGAAGAACAAAAACCAAAGAAGATACAATTTGAATAAGGAGAAAGTCCAAGAGCAAGTGAGCAAAGAAGAAAGGAAATTAAAGAAGGTAAACAACCTATGATAAGTGATACAAAATAAATTACTAAAAAATGAAAACAAATCTTTACAAAAATTGGAGGAAATTATTGTTTATGAATAACAAAATGATGAAAAACAACCTGATGAAAAACCATTAAAGAAACCTAAAAGAACTCCAAAAGCTATTCTATGAATAGAAAATTGATTCAAAAGAGATATTATATGATATTAGGTTAAAAAACCTAGTGATCATGATGCTTGAGCATATATTTTCAATTGCTAAGATTGAATTCAATGAGAATTTTATCAAGTTAATCGAAATGAAGAGATTCCCTCTTACACAAGAGGTGAAAATGCAAGATGTTGCTGACGTGGCCCAATGGATGAAAGATTCTCCTTCTTTTGATTCAGATGAAGAAGATCAAAATGCTTGCAAAGTTAATAGAAATTTTCTAGGTCCAATTATACTAGATGATGAAAGAAAGCATTTTGAAAGTAACTTTAGGAAAATCTTTTGGGCGAGAGGCACACCGGAGATGAAGATCAACTTAGGTGACAAAAAGAAATCATATTCACCTTTGGCTTAGATTGATTTTGGATCAGAGATTAATGTGATTTCAAAAGAGTTGTATGAAACATTTAAATGCGTGATAGATAGAAAGCATGGTTGGAACATGAGAACAGTAGACAACAAATGTGGTTCACTCTTAGGAGCATGTGCAAATATACCTGTGATGATAGGTGGAATGTCTAAAACATTTCACTTTTTCATCCAAGATAATTATTCCTATGACGTTATCTTAGGATAACCTTTTATATGCAAGGATTATATCTAAAGATGATTTGCAATCACTCCAAGGGATGACAATAAATCCTAACCATATTCAAAATCGGGAACAAAGTAGAAAGACTCACATCTGTTCACATGAGAAGGTATGTGATGATCATATGCCTCCTCGTGAATTTGGAGCATACTTTGATCAAATTTGGCCTAGACACCACTATTGAGCAAGACAATAGTGGTCCTTGGTTTGATGTCTCGCATCCTTCTATAAATACCTTATATAGTTTTAGACTTTACTTTCCTCCATCTTATTTATAGTTTACACATCATTAAAAAATCCCCAAAAAAATTAAAAAAGCTTATGAATAATCTTATACAAAAAGGATATACTTCATCTCAAGAACATATTGAACATGTGATTGCAACCATCTACATTTTCATAATTTGAAGAACTCCAATGTACTTTGCATGAAAAGGATACTTTGAGATTTTTGTTCTTAAATTCAATTGAAGACTATGAACTGATTGCAAAAGTTATTATGAATCACGTGTATGAGGAAAGCTAATTATACTTGAGTTTTTAGATTTTAATTATTTTCTAGCAAAAAAATTTTGATGATTTGAAGATGAATTTGGAGTTTCAAGATCGAAGCTGAAGCTAAATTTTAGGTAGTATTCTTCTATGATATCTATTTCTTTTCCTATTATGAATATCTTTTCTGAACCTAAACTCAAGTATTGTAGATCCAAACGGTCATTAATAGAGCTTTAGATTTGATATTTTTATCAATGAGATTTTGATATGAATGAATTCATTTGCATCTTGCATAAAACTAAATAAAAATTTGAAAATGATTTGATTCCCTTAAAAGGAAATTTGATATTTCATAATGATTAATTTTAGGTTAGGCCATCAAGATGCTATGTAAGTTTGTTGGGGGTGGATGTCTGAGAGATCCATTTGTTTGCAGCAAGGTTGAAAAAGGAGCATGGGAACATTGCGTGTGCAGGATTAGAGTATAAGTTCTAAAATCAACCTTGGTGCCTAGCTTCTAGAAAGTATTGTTAAAGTAGCTAATTGACAGGCAGATATTACTGGGGCAAGCATGGTCTTTCAAGACATGGAGAAGGCCAGAGGAGTTTATGCTAATGCACTTACATTTCTCCCATTATCTAAGACTTTGGGGGAGGCTTGGATCCACTTTGAGACCTATCGATCACACCTAGGTTATTAATACTTGATGGAATGTGGGCCAAGTCAAGTGCCTTTGGTACATCCGCAATCATTGTTTATCTTCAATAAGAGCTTCATTTGCAATAGTCTCTAGCTTAATGAGATCATGGGATGGTTATTAACCATAAGTCTTATTTAATAAATTAGATAATATGATGTAGATGCATGCAAATATATCAAAGGATGTGTCTGCCTTACAAGATTTAGTCTATGCACTAAATTTATAGGATAAATCCTTAATTTATGCAAACTCAACCTACTGAATTTCGTCAACCTATTTCATCATCTAATCCTCAAATAGTACCACCACCTATTCCTCAACCGATCAATCAAAGAAACTTTAATGAGCATCAAACTCCCAACATTAGGAGATGTGTTTGGTGTGATTCCACTTATCATCTCACCTATACTTGTGAAGCTTTTAAAGAAGCTAAGGAACAAAAACATTTCATTGATATTGACAAGAAGTTGTGTGATTATAGGACACATCTTCCTTTAGCTATCAATTGGGAAAAAGAACGGATGCAAAAACTTTATGAGAATCTTTTTTAATCAAAGAAAGGATCTTCCACAATAAAATTAGAGTGTGTAGATAGTGATTTTGAAATTGATCAATCTAGAGAAACAAGAAATTATTCTATCAAAGCTCTAATTAAAGCTAGAGATGATATCATGCAAAAGACCGCTTGGAATTCACCTGTTGATCAATTCTTTGTTTAGTTATATATTGTACATGTTGAAGAGAAGAGAATAGAAGATGATGAACAAGATTTAAATGCTTCAAGAAGAAGAATTACAAGGAGACATATGAGAGAAGAACAAAAACCAAAGAAGATACAATTTGAATAATGAGAAAGTCCAAGAGCAAGTGAGCAAAGAAGAAAGCAAAATTAAAGAAGGTAAACAACTATGATAAGTGATACAAAATAAACTACTAAAAAATGAAAACAAATCTTTACAGAAATCGGAGGAAATTCTTGTTTATGAATAACAAAATGATGAAAAACAACCAGATGAAAAACCATTAAAGAAACCTAAAAGAACTCCCAAAGCTATTCTATTGTATGAGCTTGAATAGAAAGTTGATTCAAAAGAGATATTATATGATATTTGGTTAAAAAACCTAGTGATCATGATGCTTGAGCAGATATTTTCAATTGCTAAGATTGAATTCAAAGAGAATTTTTTTATCAAGTTAATCGAAATGAAGAGATTCCCTCTTACACAAGAGGTGGAAATGCAAGATGTTGCTGACGTGGCCCAATGGATGAAAGATTCTCCTTCTTTTGATTCAGATGAAGAAGATCAAAATGCTTGCAAAGTTAATAGAAATTTTCTAGGTCCAATTATACTAGATGATGAAAGAAAGCATTTTGAAAGTAACTTTAGGAAAATCTTTTGGGCAAGAGGCACACCGGAGATGAAGATCAACTTAGGTGACAAAAAGAAATTATATTCACCTTTGGCTTGGATTGATTTTGGATCAGAGATTAATGTGATTTCAAAAGAGTTATATGAAACATTTAAATGCCTGATAGATAGACAGCATGGTTGGAACATGACAACAAAAGACAACAAATGTGGTTCACTCTTAGGAGCATGTGCAAATATACCTGTGATGATAGGTGGAATCTCTAAAACATTTCAGTTTTTCATCCAAGATAATTATTCCTATGAGGTTATCTTAGGATAACCTTTTATATGCAAGGATTATATCTAAAGATGATTTGCAATCACTCTAAGGGATGACAATAAATCCTAACCATATTCGAAATCGGGAACAAAGTAGAAAGACTCACATCTGTTCACATGAGAAGGTATGTGATGATCATATGCCTCCCCGTGAATTCGGAGCATACTTTGATCAAATTTGGCCTAGACACCACTATTGAGCAAGACAATAGTGGTCGTTGGTTTGATGTCTCGCATCTTTCTATAAATACCTTATATAGTTTTACACTTTACTTTCCCCCATCTTATTTATAGCTTACATGTTGGAGATAGACGTCTGCGGAAGCATGCGAACAGCACAAGGAAGAAGAAGAAGCTTGGAGCACAGCACACAAGACTGAATGTATTACTAGAGAATGTACAAAGATAAGTAGCCCATTAGGGCAGTAGGCATATATACAAGCCGGGGGAAAAAACCTCCTAAAGAGGGAAAAAAGTGCCCCGGCGGTCCTAGAGTGTTCACACACATCACTACCTAAATATATCAACAAATCCCCCCTGGGAGTGATGCGGTGAACAAGGAGCTGGCACTCATGTATAAGGAAGTGTCAAGCTATGTGGAAATCACTCCACAAAAGGAAGTAAGCCCAAAGCTTTGCGGAAAGCTTCAAACTTCTCCCTAGGCAGAGCCTTCGTGAAAAGGTCTGCAATGTTCTCCTGCGTGGGCACATATGCCAAGCTGATCTCCCCAGCAGAGAACCTCTCCCTGACATAGTGATAATGCACCTCAATGTGCTTAGTGCGAGCATGGAACACAGGGTTCCTCGCAACTGCCAATGCGCTCTGACTGTTAGTGAAGATGGTGGTGGCAGAAGACTGGCCAACACCCAAATCAGCCATAAGGCGTCTGAGCCACACACACTCAACAGTAGCTGTGAAAGCTGCCCTATACTCAGCCTCACAACTGGAAGTGGCCACAGTAGGCTGCTTCTTGCTCAACCAAGATATACATGAGCTACCAAGCATGAAGTAAAAACCACTGGTGGACACACGAGTGTCATAGAAACCAACCCAATCTGAGTCAGAAAAAGCATGAGAATCTGGTGGTAGTGATCCCCCCTTGGGATAAAACAACCCAAGTAGCCGAGTACCACTCAAGTAGCGAAAGATGCGCTTAACCGCTTTCCAATGCGTGACTCCTGGGCAATGCATAAACCTGCTCATCTGTGAGACAGCAAAGTGAATATCTGGCCGAGTAATGCATAAGTAAATCAAGCATCCAACAGCCTGCTGATAGAGAACAGCATCAAATGCATCTCCAGCATCATGAAGACTCAATCGTAAACCTATCTCCATAGGAGTGGCAATAGGCTTATAGTCTTCAAGGCCAAAACGCTGCAATAATGTGTCTATATATTTCGTTTGACACAAAGCCATTCCACCATCAACATGCATAAACTGAATGCCCAAATAGTGATGCAAATGCCCCAAATGAGACATCTCAAATGAGGCATGCAAATTAGCCTTAAAATCAGCAATATGTGTCTCAATAGGACCAGTGAGCAGCATGTCATCAACATAGACAACAATGATCAGAAGCACATCATTAGCACGCTTAACATATAAGGTGCTTTCAATTGGACTATTCTCAAAACCATGTGCAATCAGATAGGCATGTATCTTGTCATACCAAGCATGTGGTGCTTGCTTTAAACCATATAATGCCTTCTTTAACCTGCAAACCTGGTTTTCATGCCCTTTCTGCATAAAGCCACGGAGCTGAAAAACATACACTTCTTCATGCAAGTCACCATTCAGAAATGCTGTTTTAATGTCCAACTGATGTACATTCCAACCATGATGGGCTGCAAGTGCACAAATGCTGCGAACAGTAGTCATACGGCATGTAGGTGCAAAGGTCTCATCAAAATCAATGCCTCTTTCCTGTGCATAAACCTTTGCAACAAGCCTAGCCTTATACTTGTCAACTGTACCATCAGGTTTACGTTTCAGCTTGTATACCCACTTAGTGCCAATGGCCTTCTTACTAGGAGGCAAGTCACATAAAGACCATGTACCATTCTTCATTATAGCATCATATTCAGATTGCATAGCAGCCATCCAATTTTCTGAATTTTGTGCTTCATCAAAAGAAACAGGCTCATTCTCATCACAGAGACTAGATGCAGCCATAGCATAGAAATCTGATGCAAAGGAGGCACTATGAGAGCCTGAACGAGTACGATATGACAAAGGTGCATCTAATTTGCTGTCACGCAAAGTCTGCACCAGCCATTTTGGCATAGTTTTTGCCTGCTCAATATCAGCTCTCTCATCGTCAAGTGCATCATGTAAATCTGCATCAGAAATGGAATGATCTGCATCATCATATGAAACCTGCAAAGGTTGAGAAGTTGCCTCATTAGGACCAGCACTAGCCTGTCCACCTGTAAAAAGAGGCATCAAAGTATCATACATGTCTTTGGAGCTAACAGATGTCTCCTTAGTACATGAAAGCAATGGCTGAATAGCATCTTCCACAAAGACAACATCACGGCTAACCAGAATGTGTTTAGTCTGTGGATGATACAGACGATAGCCTTTACTTTCAGAACTGTACCCAACAAAAATACATTTTACTGCCTTATCATCCAATTTTCTGCGATGTTGTTCAGGCACTAATGCATATGCCAAACAACCAAAAACACGCAGATGAGCAACAGATGGCTTGCGGTCATGCCAAGCCTCATATGGAGTGATAGACTGCAACGCTTTAGTGGGACACCTGTTCAGTACATATGCTGCACACATGACAGCCTCAAGCTAGAAACTATGTGGTAAAGCCTCACTTTTGACCATGCACCTCGCCATCTCCATGAGTGACCTGTTCTTTCGTTCAGCAACTCCATTCTGTTGAGGTGTATACGGCACTATACACTGGTGTTTTATCCCACGTTCAGCCAGAAATGCATTAAAATCTGAAGACATATATTCCCCCCCTCGATCAGAACGGAGGGTGCCCATTTTACATGCTGACAGATTTTCAGCCAAAACCAAAAACTGTTTGAAGCACATGAACACTTCGGACTTTGCTTTGAGTGGATATACCCATGCATGCCTGGAAAAATCATCAATGAAGGTCACGAAGTAAAGGTAATTTCCAAAAGAGGGTGTCTGCATAGGACCACAGACATCACTATGTACAAGCTGCAATTTCTGGGTAGCCCGAACTGAACCATCTTTTGGAAAGGAAGAACGCTGCATTTTGCCCAAAATACAGCCTTCGCAAACATGTTTTCCAGGTGCCTCAAGTTTGGGCAAAGAGGACACCATTTCAGATTTCTGTAGGCGTAACAAACTAGCAAAATTCAGATGACCAACTCGTGCATGCCAAAGCTTTGCATCTGACATAGCCTGAGAATCATGAACTGCACATGCCGAATCATTCACAGATCTTTCATAGTCTATGAGCTTATACAGCCCACGACATAAAATGCCAGAAGCAATAATCACATCGCCATTTGAGAGATCATGGACTGTACACCTGTCATCAACGAATTTCACAACCAAGACAATCTTGGCTAATGCAGAAACTGATAACAGGTTCTTTTTGATCCCTGGCACAAATAAAGCATCTGACAAAGTGAAAGAACTACCATCAGCAGTAGTCAGAATGATCTTACCAACTCCCATAACAGGATAAGAGGAGTTATTGGCGCATGTGACAGTATTCCCTGTAGGGGCAGGCTCGAGTGAAGAGAAGAAACTGCGCTGCGAGGTAATATGTTTGGTCGCCCCACTGTCAAAGTACCAAACATCTGAGTCTACTGCAGACATGCACTGATCATGAGAAGATGGGTCAAAACTGCAGACAGTAGTAAACGCCCATTCTTCTTCCTGCACAAGATTTGCAGACTCTGTTTTTGGTGTAGAGGCCTCTGCAACAACCATTCCAGCCTCTTTCTTCTTTGCCTCTTTAGCAGCCAGTTTTGGACAGTTCTTTATAATATGATCATTTCCTTTACAGTACTTGCAGAACAATTTCTGCTTTTCTGATTTCTTTTCATCTTTATCCTAGTTCTTCGATTGTGCAGCATTTGCAGATTTCTGCTTACTAGTAGAAGAGCTCCATTTTCCTTTGCCCTTCTGACTAGCCAGGAAAGCTTGATCTGCAACACGCATAATGGACCTGTTCTGCCTCGACTGATCTTCCTGCAACAGAACAAAGACTAATTCCTCAAATGACAAGGCATTCGGATTGCCTTTCATCATCAACCGAAGAGTAGAGGCAAAACTCTGATATGAATCAAGAAGACCATTCAGAACGGTCTGCACAAGTGAGCTATCTGGTATAACCTCATCAGCAGAAATCAATTGTTCCTTCAGGTCTTTGATCTTTGTAAGAAAACTGTCCATAGAATCACCTTCATTCATGTGCTCACTCTCCAACTGTTTTCGGAGGTAAGCAACACGACCTCATTCCTAGCCTGGTACAAAGTGGTAAGTGTATCCCAAGCATCCTTTGCTGTTCTGCAAGAGCGAATGTGAGGAATAATGGCACGTTTGACAGACAAGGCTATCAATGCATGTGCCTGGGCATCTCTGCCATCCCAACAAATCTTCTCTGCAGTAGGTGCAACAGAAGCAGCAGCACGAACAGGAATCTGCGGAATATCATCTTCGACACCATCTTCATCAGCTCCAACACCTGTATTTGCAGTACCTGTCGTTACAGGTGTAACAGGACGTCTTTCAACACCCTGCACAATGTTCCACAATCCTTTTGCAACCAGTACATGTCGCATCATATAAGCCCATAATGGGTAGTTGGTACCATCCAACTTATCCTCAACAGCCAACATACGGAATACATCACTGCTTTCAGCCATGGCCGGTGACTAAAATACCTTCATGCAGAAAATTGACTGTATCTCAAAAAGTTGAACAGAACTTCCCAGACGAGTTCTGCTAGACCTGTAGCAGACTTCGAGACGCTTAAACTGGCGAACAGAAACTGGTATATGCCTTTGGCACAAAAGGACGAAATAGCCTGCACAAGCGCTGCGATAGTGCATTCGGAGGCCGAAACGAGCTCATATCGCGATTTCGGCACCACAAAACGAAGCGGTTTTGATCTCGAAAACACCCTGAGTATGCTCACCAAATTTCGTGCGAATCTGAGACTGCAAATGGAGGAGTGTCGACGGCGCCCTAGAAGAAGCGACGACCTGCTCTGATACCAATTGTTGGAGATAGACGTCTGTGGAAGCACGCGAACAGCACAAGGAAGAAGAAGAAGCTTGGAGCACAACACACAAGACTGAATGTATTACTAGAGAATGTACAAAGATAAGTAGCCATTAGGGCAATAGGCGTATATACAAGCCGGGGGAAAAAAACCTCCTAAAGAGGGAAAAAAGTGCCCCGGCGGTCCTAGAGTGTTCACACACATCACTACCTAAATATATCAACATTACACACCAAAAAATCCCCCAAAAAATTATAAAAAGTTATGAAAAATCTTATACAAAAAGGATATATTTCATCTCAAGAACATATTGAACATGTGATTGAAACTTCATCTACATTTTCATAATTTGAAGAACTCCAATGTACTTTGCATGAAAAGGATACTTTGAGATTTTTGTTCTTAAATTCAATTGATGACTATGAACTAATTGTAAAAGTTATTATGAATCACATGTATGAGGAAAGCTAATTATACTTGAGTTTCTAGATTTTAATTATTTTCTAGCAAAAAAATTTTGATGATTTGAAGATGAATTTGGAGTTTCAAGATCGAAGCTGAAGCTAAATTTTAGGTAGTATTCTTCTATGATATCTATTTCTTTTCCTATTATGAATATCTTTTCTGAACCTAAACTCAAGTATTATAGATCAAAACGGTCATTAGTAGAGCTTTAGATTTGATATTTTTATCAATAAGATTTCATATGAATGAATTCATTTGCATCTTGCATAAAACTAAATAAAAATTTGAAAATGATTTGATTCCCTTAAAAGGAAATTTGATATTTCTTAATGATTAATTTTAGGTTAGGCCATCAAGATGCTATGTAAGTTTGTTGGGGGTGGATGTCCGAGAGATCCATTTGTTTGCAGCAAGGTCGAAAAAGCAGCATGGGAACATTGTGTGTGCACGATTAGAGTATCAGTTCTAAAATCAACCTTGGCACTTGGCTTCTAGAAAGTATTGTTAAAGAAGCTAATTGACAGGCAGATATTACTGGGGCAAGCATGGTCTTTCAAGACATGGAGAAGGCCAGAGGAGTTTATGCTCATGCACTTACATTTCTCCCATTATCTAAGACTTTGGGGGAGGCTTTGATCCACTTTGAGACCTATCGATCACAGCTAGGTTATTAATACTTGATGGAATGTGGGCCAAGTCATGTGCCTTTGGTACATCCGCAATCATTGTTTATCTTCAATAAGAGCTTCATTTGCAATAGTCTCTAGCTTAATGAGATCATGGGATGGTTATTAACCATAAGAAAACTCTAACAATAGAGTTTATGAAGCTTAAAGCAATAGACAGATTGATAAAGTTGGCGCAGAGCGACACAAGCAAAAAGTTTATTTCGATCGCTAAATTTAGATGATTTTTATCTAGAAGAAGGGCATATGTTCTCTAATATTGGAGGGGGGGAGGTGTGGCAATCGTCTGATACAGCAAAAGTTTGATCTGACATCGGCCAAAGTTTGATCTGAATGACACATATTGTCTGAGAAAGGATACATCATGAATAACAACAGCAGTTTCAAAAATGTGGGAAATTGATAGAAGATAATCTTCCAGCGTGGAAGGAATTGAGCACAAACTACACGAATTTGATAGAAGAATTCTACCCTTCTTTCACTTTTGAGGTGACGCCAGTTCACATGCGCTTGAATAAAGTATGCTTGAGCTCTAGCAAAGCACAAGCTATGGTTTTGTTGTGGTGACAACCCTCTTCTACAACACGCCTAATTGCTCTGACATCATTTCGATCACACAGGTACTTCTTTGAACCCCTCCAATTCTCTATTGAATCCGTTTTCATTTATGAACCAGAGGCAATGACTTCCATGCCATGATAAGCATCAGAACGCGATTGGGACAGATGATTAAGATGTGTGAATATCTCCACTTTCATGATTCCTTACAGAAAGGTTGCACTCATAGTCTTGTCATGTTAGGCTCAACTGTAATTACTTTCTAATAAAATCATCACATGAAATACATTGAACACTTCTTCTCCTTATTCAATATTTAGCGCTGTGCTAACAGAATTGGAAACAATGATTATGATGGCTTAAAAAACACGCACTATTTGATGAAAAGGAATTCGCCAATTATGCATGAAAATCGAAAAGCTATGATGAATTAATTGATGAATTAGTGTGCTTCCATATCAATGTTATAGAAATGAATTTGCCCATCGTTCTTCATATAAACCGTTTGAAATAAAATCATTGACTGACTTTGTCTTTACACACACACACAAACACACACACACACACACACATATATATATATATATATATATATATATCTTACTTCTAAATTTTGGATGAAAGATGGATTATACAGGTTTAATATCTTGCAATTAAGAAATTGAATGATTCTTTTGATCTTCTTGATTAAAATTGACTGTGTTTAACATCATTGATGAGAATCGATTCAAGTATTGAAATGATTGAATGTGCATATGCATTCATGTGTCGAAACTAAACCTAAAGTTATTCCATTCACCCTTGTGCAACCGCTTCAGCTATTCTCTTATCACATCAAGTTGATTAAAGCTTTCATCGCTATAGTTTTCTTCCGAATACTAATTGCATGCATTGCTAGAGTCACCTTGTGTGAGCCATTGAACTTGGCAGTTGACTTGATCCACCAACTGAGCATTCCCATCCTCTCGACATCGTGATACTTGAATTTCATGATATGATACTAATATGGAGCACAATACATGATACAAGAATGGACATGATCCACGATTCCTTATGCACAGATGACACATGATGCTCAATGAAGCCCCAACACACGATACTCAAGTGTATTGGGAATACATAATACTACACCCCACGATACACGATACTTTCCTTAGGTCATGATATATGAGATGTGGTGAAGTCACAATACATGATACACAAGGGTATCGACGATACACGATACAACCTAGTGCGATACACCATACTCAGGTGTATCTGTAACACACAATCTAGGGTGATCATGATACTCGACCAACAATACACAATACTTAGGTATCACGATACACTGAGAGTATGAGGTATCGGTGATGCACGATAGCTCCCAACTATCACAACACATGGGAATTTTGTATCTCAATAACAAACTCAACCGGCCATGATACTTGTACTTTTTGAAGTCCAAATTTTAGAGTTTTTGTGAGTATTTGCTCCTTCTACTCTCCTTGTCACCCCTATGTACCTGTAGATGCAAGATCTCTACTCTATCCCATGATACCACACTTACGATATAGAGCGAGCATCGTCTCACCCCATGTGAGTGATCAAACAAATTTTTGAGTTTTGCACGATGAAGTGCTCACCTCAAAGAGTATTTTTCTCAGTTTTCAACACTCAACTCCCTCTATGCACTGATTTCCAAGTGATACAACCTTTGTGATACCGATCCTCTCCCCTTGTTCATGATACTTGTACAAAAAAAAGTGAGCTCAAATGTGGTGATTCTTAGGTTTTCGCCTCTGGCTAGAACCAAGGACTCAAGGAAAAAAAATGAAAAATTTTTGTTTTGTTAATTTTTTGGAAATAAAAGATCTACTCTACTTCCACACACTCCTTGCTACTTCATAACCCTAACTCCTTCAACTCTCAAACCTAAACCTAAAATTTTTCACACACACAACAAGTGTATGAAGTAACAAGTGCAAGAAATTTTGGACTTTCCCACAAATCTCAGATCACATCTTCATGCTCACTATCTTCACATCAATGCTATAACCATCACGAAGGAACCTTGATCGAAATCAATCCCCAGCAACAGTACCAAAAAACGTGTGTACCTAGTCTCACAATGTCTTAGGGACTTGTGATGAAGGAGACTATACCTAAATCATCAACAAGTGCATATAGTGGTACATTGATAGACTCATTAAATTATCAATCCAAGGACTTAGACCACATCAAGTGTATGAGGACATGTGATCTCATGATTGCTAATGAAGTGAATGAACAAACAATGCACAAAAATTAGGGATAACTACCTTTCACATCACCTCTCTCACTGAAAATGTGTATCGTGATACTTGTTAAAGCAACAAGCACAAATCAAGCCGAATCTCTTAGCTATGATACCCAAATATAGTCAACAGTGCATTCATTTTGAAAATCTCGATGAGACACATTCAATCATCATATTTCTAGCTTAATCTGATGCGAATTCTTCAAGTTATGAGCAAAATACTGAGTGGAAAGAAACACCAACTCTTGCTCCATAGCTTTCCAAGCTTTCACACACACACTACAAATTACAAAAAAAGTAGGGAGAGGGGTAGAAAACACCTCTAGGCACACATTTCAGGCATCACACACACACATAAAAGCTAATGTAGAAGAAGATACGGATTCAAGGAGAAGCGAATTAGAGATTATTCTTTTTAGCTCTTAGTTGTTACAAAGATTTAGAAAGTGACTTATATACATGTGCCCTAAAAATGGTCCTTTCACATAAGAGATCAACACTTTTCCTATAAATCCCTAAATTTCTACTATTGTAAAAGGCTAACATTACATTCTTCAAGGATCATGCATCTGTAGGACCCTCTAGAGCATTTACATGGCTTCTTGAAGATTTTACAATGGAAATTTGAAAAAAAATGGCCAAAAAATGAAAATTCTGGGCCCGGGTCTTCTCTTGTTTCTCTTTCCTTCCTCCTTGTCTCTTTTTCTTTATTCTTGTGCAACACTCTCCCCTTCTTAGTCTCTATTGTCTGTTGATAGGCTTCTCCGGGATTCCTAATTGATGCGCATAAGTGGCTGGAGATGGACCAATTATCTCAACATGTTCTTACTTGTTCATCTCCAATATGATGTTGTAATTTCCCAGTGTGTATCTTTTAATTGCATGCTATCAATGGTCGAGGAAGCCTTCAAGAATTAGAGACAATGTTTTACCTTATCCCAGCCTCAATCCAATGCTTCCATCTTTGCCCTTGATATTCCCTATCTTCATACACTAGGGTTGCTTCATTAATTTTCGTTGCCATGCAAGTACCAGTCGGTAATCATGGCATGTCCCATATTGAGGGTGGTTCTTCAAAGTCCCTATAGTAATTCTTTGTTTGCATCCTTTGGGACCTTTTACAATCTTTGAACCTCTATCTTTCTTTCCCTTGTGTCTCGTTTCTGCATGATTCGCTCCCCTATAGGGCTTGGGGTAGAGAGTACTCTTCTTTATTGAATTGTTTTCTTTTTTCTATTTCCTTCTTCTTCTGTGTTTGCTCATTTCTCCCTCCATGGTCCCCTAGATGATTATGTCCTAACTGAGGCAAAATCATACTTAAAAATATGAATCATCATGTGTACATCAATGACTTTGAATGTCAGTGCCTTTTTTTCCACATCTTGATTGTAGCATTTCTTGTTTTCTACCAATGCATGATGAAGCACTTTGTGGTATGGAAAATGCTTGGCATGTATGAGGCAATATAGTGACTCACATATCTTGATCCCTGTGAAGTGTAAATTATCCTTGAGAACAAGAAAGGATTTAAAAAGTATTAGCCTCTTGGACATAAGAGGAGAACAATCCATCACTAAAACCATGATAGCATATGCATTAAGTGTTTCTTTGGTGGTTAGTTCTGCATACCCTCTAGGCTTCCTGGAATCTCATATATCTTGTACTAATCATACGAGCAATAATTGATGGAAATTATTTAAACAAAGTTACTAATGCTTTAACATACTCCCATGGGTTGTTAAATGGTTGTAACATGGCTTTGGTGAAGGTAGAAAGTCCCATATTTGCCAATTCCTCCATAGTGAAGGGACTATGAGTTTGTTAGTAATACCTAAATCAATCTAAAGCGTGGTTCACTTGGTATTGATACTATGATCTCCATCATGGTAGCTATGTTTGGTATCTAAGATGGTGATGGTGCTCCTAATCCTATTCTTGCATTGGTAGTTGGTCCCTTTGCTCCTACTTTGGCTATTCTTGATATGACTACTGCATTTTGATCATCTTGCAAGGACTCCGATTCCAAAACTTGTTCTTAAGATGCCGCATACCGAGAATCACTAGACTTGTCAAACACATAATATGATTGATGTGATCTTGTATGAGTATCTGCCCTAAATTCAACTACCTCTCTTCCTTGGATGATGCCATGAAGTGTATGGAGTTGATTGACCTAGTTAAATTTGACTAAATTTGTGGAAGCACTGGGAGATCCTCGATCATGTGATAAATATTACTTCATAAACTTGATGAGCTTTTGGGTTTGAGTTGGCGTGCATAATTGGTATATCGATATCTGGTAGGTGGCATGATGGAGTCTGTAGCTCGGTTGTAATGGAGTATTATATTGATGATATTGATGACCTTCCATATAGGTACTCCGAGTGTTATATGTTTCTTTATGTGTGTAGGTTAGATGTAGCACAACCATAAAGTAGAAAATTCAGAAGCTTACTCTTGATTGATTGTCTTGGGAGTTGTACTTGCAATGAATGTTGTTCTATGCCCATTAAAGAATCTCCCTTTTCTAGCCCACTATCTTCCACCATTCTTGCCTTAACAATTAGCAAATTAAACCAATGACTCTTTGTTGTAGTGCTTGATGTGCAGATTGTAGACATCGCAAATCTTCTTGGTGCTTGCTCTTGCCTTGATTCCTCACACTGATGAAGGGGACTGCTATCACCCTTGCTCTCGATCCTAGTTGCCTACTCCCTTGCCTAGTAAAGAAGAAGCTCACTGAATAGTCCTAGTGTTCAAGCTATCACCAGATAGATAACGCTCATCAAAGATGCATGCTCCTCTAATCTAATGAAATAGAAGCTTAGAGATGGTCTTTCATTGTTGAAATAGGTACAATGATGTGTTTAAGTAAGAAGAGCGAGCTAGTAATGGGTCTAATTTAAGGTGGTTTTGTATAAGATTGGGCTATCAATAATTTCTTGGCACTCAATAAGTGGATAAGCCTAATTACATATAGTAGATATTGTGAAGGCTCTTTTGGCAATCCCTCGGGGTTGTCTTTGATTAGTACTAGAGGATATTGTTACTTTTAGTTCAAGGCCACCCTTTGAGTAGGAGAGAGCAAAGAGATGTTGGTAGTCACCTTCAGGTGGAGAAAAGATTTGTAGATGGGTGATTGGTGGTAGTCACCATATGTAGAGAGTGTTGTCACCCATGTATAGAGAGTGTTGAGTGTGTGCCCTTAGGTAGTTGCCATTTGATGATTTGTTCAGGCATAGAGTTTGTATCATTAGTAGTCACCTTAGACCATTGGTAGTCGTCTTGATGTTATGATAGGGTATAGGAGTATGAATAGGTAGAAAGAATCTTAAGAGCATAGAGAAGCTTGTTAGAAGATTGGGGATGAAAAATGGAGAGGAGGGAATACTAAGAAAGTGGTCACCAAGGGTCATGGGTTGGGCGAGTGAGAGGCTGGTGAGCTAAGTGGTCGCCTAGGGACATGGGTTGGGCGAGTGACAAGTGATAATTGCACTCCTAAGGGAAGAGTGGAGGCTAGGGTGAGTTTAAATAGATGTGGAGATATTAGGGTGACTAGTGGCTTTAGGAGGTTGAGAAGGGATTCAACTCTTTCTTTTTCTAAGATGGAGCTCAAGCAAGAGGAAGGATTAGGTGGGTAGTTGCCTACTCAAGGAGGGAGAAAGGTGGGGCGAGTAGCTACCTTAGGAAGTGGGAGTTAGGAGAGCTAAGGAAAATGGGATTTAGGAGAGCTGAGGCAAGTTAGGGTGAATAAGTGGTCGCCTAGGGGGAAAATAAGAATGGTTGATTGCCTAGGGGGAAAATAAGTAGGGATGGTCACCTAGAGAGATGAGTGGAAGAGGTGGGAAAGAAAGAGATTAAGGCAAGGGAAAGGTGAATGAGAGGCCACTTAGTTAGGTAAGGAGACAGGTAGTGTTAGTAGGTGTCTAGTCAAGAGGGGTTAGGAGAGTTATGGCAAGGGGAAGGGTAAATAGAAGATGCCTAAGGAGATGAGTGGATAGCGGATGGTGGTCATCTACATGGAAATGAGTGGAGGAAACTGGGTGGTCACCCAAGGAGGAACAAATGGAGGGAAGTGCATGGTCGCCCAAAGGGGATGAGTGGTGAATTGATAGTCACCCACAGTGCTAGAAGGAATGGGCACTCGCCCATGCTGAGCTTGAAAGGTGAATTGGTACACACCTAGAGTGCTAGAAGAAATGGGTAGTCACCCATGTTGAGCTTGATAGGTGATTTGGTAGTTAGCTTGAGTGCTTGAAGAAATGGGTAGTCACCCATTTGAGCTTGATAGGTGGTTGCCTAGGGTTTGAAGGTAGTTTCCCAAAGAGTTGGTATTAAGTTACAAGGGGGTATCCAAGGATGAAGGGTTGCTAAGGCTAGGGAGAGTGGTTGAAGAGGACTCTTAGAGGTAGGATTGCCTCAAAGTGTAGCAAAGAGAGAGCACAGCCAAGGGGAAAGTTATATTGCTAGAGCAAACTATATGGTTGCTCTTCGGAATGAGAGCAAAGTGGATGGCATCTAGTGCTAGAGGAAATGGGTGGTCACCTAGGGATAATAAATAGAGAAGAGTGGAATTTGGAGGACATCAAGTGCTAGAGGGAATGAGTGGTTGTCTTGACAGAAATGAATGGCGGGAGGAATTGAGTGCTTGCCCAAACAGGATGAGGAGCGAGTAGAAAGTGAGGATGGCCTCCTATGGAATGAGTGGCATGTAGAGGGTGGAAAGTGGCCAAGTGCTAGAGTAGATAGGTGCTCGCCTTGAGTGGAGAGGGGAAAGTAAGATCTCCCATAGTAAAATGAGTGGATTAGGGTGAGGTGAGTGATTTCTTAGGTCTAGGTGGATGAGTTCTGGCTATGGGATGGGTGGGCGAGTGGTAAAGAATGGGTAGGATGAATGGACTTGGTGGAGTAGGTTATGTAGAGGAGTGTTTTCCTAGAAGTGCAAGAGTTATTGTAAGTGGAAAATGTGGAGGGAGGCTAGGGAAAGGACCCTAGGGAGGGGTGCTAGGAGTGAAAGAGTGATTTGAGGTAGCCTAAGGAAAAGGTAGCCCAAGGAGATTGGAAGGAAAAGGAGGTTTCCAAAGTTAGAGGTATGGATGCAATGATTATAGTGGTCACCTAGCTAGGGTGATGTACTGATGCACTGTATCCAAGGAAAGTTAGGGGTTGTAGTAAGAATGAGAGTATAGGGACCCAATTACATTGATATGATGAAAGTTTAAAGACAATTGGAAAACTATTAACATAAATATGTACACTATTATGCTTTTGAATTACTCATGCCTCCACATAGAGCTTTAATTTTGATTTGTTGACCAAAGGGAAGAATTACCCATCCAAGGTTGATAACTGAACTACACTTTTAGGAAGTACTCCGATTACCCCAAAAGTTCCATTCCATTTGGGTAGCATATTCTTCTTAGAATTCTTTTCAAATAATTGTGGATCATATAGTAGGACTAAAATCCCTTCATTGATTTGAGATTTCAAGAGGTTTGCATCATGATTCTTTTTCCTCTTTTCTTGCACTATGATGAGGTGTTGGTTTTTGATTTTCCTTTTCTCCTCTAAGAGTTGTATCCTCATGAAACTTAATGCAAGTGCGATTGAACAAGTAATAGAAGATGTGGCTAGAAACACACTATCTAGCTTCATGGATGGTTCCAATAGATAAAACCAATTTTAAATTCATTGTGATGATCAATCAAAGACAACATTTATTACTCCTTGGGGAACATACATATACAAAAAAGCATCTTGGGCTCCGGAATGCACCTATCACCTTCAATAGGATAGTCTATCTTATTTTTAACAAGCTGCTTCTAAATTTCTTGAGAATTTTTATGGATCATTTTTTAGCATTTTTTGGGGCAACGTATTCTACCACAATAGAAAATGTACCAAAAAATTTAAATCAGCACTCTAAAGAAATGGGTTTGAAACCTAACCCAAACAAATGTTACTTCTTGGTGACCCATGGCACTTTGTTAGGGCATGTGGTTTCTACTCAAGGAATGATTCCCAACCCAAACAAGGTAATCTCAATTCTTAAACTTCCCAAGGTGTTCCATGCTAAAGAAGTCTAGGGCTTCTTAGGGCAACATGGTATCCTCGAAAATTTATATGCATGTATGCAGAGATAGCATGCCTGCTCTCACATCTCACTAGAAAGATCTTCCCTTTCCAATGGTTTGAAGAAGTAGTAGCATTCATGTATCTAAAACAAATTTTAGCATCTGCACCTATACTCATTTCACTAGACTGGTCTAGAACATTTCATGTACATGTAGATGGAAGTTTATGTGTTGTGGGCGCCATTCTTAGCCAACCTACCGAAGCACATAAACCCAATCAACCAATTCATTATGCAAGTAGGCGTCTCTCCAAAGTGGAGAAAAGTGATAGCACCGCATAGAGAGAGAGGCACTAGCTATTGTCTTCACCCCCAAAACCATTAGACACTATCTAATAGGCAATATGTTCAAAGTGATTAGTCATCATCAAGCTTTAAAGTACTTGTTGAACAAACCACGTGGTAGAAAGAGTATGGAGATGGTTGCTACTCTTCCAAGAATTTGACTTTGAAATTTTACAAAGAACTAGAAGACATGTCATTGAAGACCACCTCACTCGCATCAAACACCCTCCTCAAGTAGCTAAAGGAGTAGAAGATTTCCTAGATAGTCAAATATATAAGGTAAAAGCAGCTCCTGCATGGTATGATAGCTTAGATCACTTCCTAAGGTTCAATTTCCTTCCGAATCTAATCCATTGGAAAGGTGCATGTTACTTCTAAAAGGTAAAAGCTTCATAATGGTAAAAGACACCCTCTATAATATTGGGCCCAATGGGATGTACAGGAAGTGTCCATCAACACGAAATAGAATCTATACTTCAATTGGCACATGAGGGTAAGTCAAGTGGACATTTTCTTGAACATATCACAACACTTAGAATATTTTAAAGTGGGATCTCGTGGCCATATCTGTTTGGAGGTGACACCAAATTTGCAAAGGCATGTGACATTTGTCAATGATGTGCACCTAAGCCAACAAGGTGATGGAACCAGTCACTTAACATCTCCATAACATGGAAAACATTTGAAGATTGGGGGCTAGAATTTATCTTTCTAATCTATCCACAAATAAGATTTTTATGCTACTCCTAAGAAAACATGCTTATGATTTCCAAATGCATTGGGAAAAGCCTGTCTAGGAACATTATGGGCCTATAGAACATCATTCAAGGCCACCAATAAACATACTCCATTCAAACTTGTTTATGGTATGCAATCAGTTGCTCCATTAAAAACTTTTTGCATGGGTTCGAACCGGGATGGAATAGATAGGATAAAAGGTTTTTCTATTGCAATATGCAATTGGAAATGCAGATTGGGAAAAAGCTATGGATGAGGAGATGGCTGCACTTTATGGAAACAATACATGGAAGCTGGTTCCATTACTACAAAGAAAGAAAGCCATAGGTTGTAAGTGGGTTTCAATGGTAAAGCACAATGAAGATGGTAGCATAAGCATGTACAAAGCACGGTTGGTAGCAAAAGGATATGCACAGACTTATCACATTGATTATGAGGAAACATTCAGCCCTGTAGCTAAATTGTCTACTATGAGAACACTTGTTGCATTAGGTGCAAAAAAAGAATGGACTTTGCATCAAATGGATGTGAGAATTGCTTTTCTACATGGTGAGCTGTAAGAAGAAGTATACATGAACCAGCCACAAGGATATGAAGATTCAAAGCACCCACAATATGTTTACAGGTTGTATAAGGCTTTGTATGGACTTAAACAACCTCCTTGTGCTTGGCATGCAAGGATTACTGATTATTTGACCACCATTGGAATTTTATGTGTGATGAAGATCATTCATTATATGCAAGGAAGGGTGATGATGGCATCACGATTGCGGTTATTTATGTTGATGACTTGATTATAGGTAGTGATAATGAAGAAAGCATTAAAGATGTAATGCAACATCTTATGCAAGAATTGGACATGAAAGATCTTGGTGTGCTCCGCTGTTTCTTGGCCATTGACTTTATACATACAAAAACAGTTATATGGATGTCACAAAGGCAATATCCCTTGAGTATTGTTAGGCCGCCAGATTGGCACAATGTAATTTTATTTTCATATATCGCACGACCGAAAGGGCGTAGCGAAGAGATGTAACCTTTTATCTATTAATGAAAAGACATTACGGGATTCTCCGATAGTAGAGGAGACGGGATCGCCAGATTGTCTGTCTGGGCGATTGCAACCGTGTAGAGACGTGGTGGAGAGTTTGCAGATAATTGGAGTACTATTATTCTGTTGATCAGTCGCAAATTATCAGCCACACGGTGGTGCAGAGTTTGGAGATAATTGGAGTACTATTATTCTGTTGAATTTCTGTAATTTATTACTAACACAGTAATGTTGTCTTAACATCAATAAGTTTGTACAACTATGTGGCTAATAATTTGTGCGATAACCTACTGTGTGAGGATAACCGTAATCAAAGAATCGTAACTATGTAACAGAAGTTAATGCCTTGACGTATAATTACTGTTTGGTTAAATGGTTAATTGGGAAAAATTAAGTAAAGGGCCTCTGCACAGTCAGACCCCTACCATCCCCAAGAACCTGAAAAGAGATTAAAAGTGGACGTGAAGGAAGTCCTTTTTAACACTGGTGCCATCTGTGGGAAGATGGAAATAGATTGGGAATATGCAGTAAGGGAAGAGCAGTACGCAAGGCAAGCGGTGCAGAAGTGATATATGCCGATTACTCGTTCCGACGAGTCCTATCCAAAGTATAGGAGAGATCAACATCCCCGGGCAGTTCCAAATCTATTAGGGACACCCCCAGGTGGTAGAAGTATAGGCCAATTAAGCCCAGCTGTAGAAGGATTGGAGTCAGTTAGCAACGATTCCGATGCCAGTTCGGTGACACATGATGAGATTCCAGTGAATTCCGGTGGTAATCCGGTACTTTCTGAAGAAGGTACAGTGACTTCTGGGTGTACAGAGATGCAGTGCGTAGTTAGTCTGACATTATTGGGTAAGAATTCGACCATTTTTTATGATAAAGTTGTGTTACCGAGAGAGACCATTTTCGATGAAAAGGTAACCTGGTGCGGTGAAAGTTCGATAAGTTCCGGTGGAAGTTCGGTACCCTTTGGTGGAACTTTGAAATTTTTCGGTGATAGTGCGGTACTACCTAGTGGATCCGTATTACATTCACCACTCTTCGGGGCAAGCTTACCTAGTTTTGGTACCAAAGCTGAGGACAGGCTATTTGATTTGGAGATAAGTAAGAGATTCAACACCATTTTTGAATCGGAAGGTGAACAGGCTGTTAATACAGATTCTGAAGAACAAGAGACACCTCCTCAACATCCAGATAACAACAATATTACCCACCATAGCACCATGAGTGGTTCACAGTCATAGCACCAAACACCTCCATAGCCGCAACCAGAGTTTCAGCAGCAACCATAGCCAATCGTGGCAGTTCAACCAGTTCCAACAGGAGTGACTTACACAAAGTTCAGTGGATTTCTGGGGGATGACCCTGATGCCCATGTATGCACCTTTGAGATGAGTTATGCAGTATTAAACCACCCACCCGACCCGACGTACAAGGCCATTGTGTTTCAGGCCACGCTGGTCAACAAAGCAGCGAGGTGGCTAACAGAGTATGATATTAATCATTTCAGTAATTATGATGAGGTAAATAATGCATTCCTGCAGCAGTTTTGCCTGAAGAAGAACCCTACAGAGATCTTTGATTACTTGCAGAACAACTGCCAGAAACCCCAGCAAAGTGTCCAAGAGTATGTGACACTGTTTAGAACGCACCTACGGCAATTGCCATCGGTGCATGCTCATCTGCCTGATGATGTCATCATGTAGTGGTTTATCAACGGCTTAAACCCACATCCCAAACAAATTATGATTATCCGCTGTGTGGGCGGAATGACGCTAGATGTTGTCATTGTGATGGCCTTGCAATTAGAGCACAAAGTGAGAGGATTTACGGAAGACTTGGAATGGCTAAAAGCCAACAAAAACGTGACTGAGAGCCAACCAAAGAGGTGTTTTGTACCAAGTGTAAGAATCCCGATCATACCAGTTCTACCTGTGCCCTCAATCACATGTATTGTGCCATCTGTAACATGACAGGGCATTCAACGGAAACATGTGCCTATAATGCAAAGGTGCAAGGAAGAGCGGGAGTAAACGCCATCATACAGGAATAGGGCCAACCTTCCACCCATTATGTACCGCCACAATTGTGCACCAACCAATAGCAATTATATAGGAATTATCGGGGTCAGCGCAATTTCAATCAAAACCGATGGTAGACAAGCACATCGGCTAAAGGTAATCCTCTCCCACCTCCACAATGTCACTTCTGTGGCGAGGTTGGGCATATTCATCGATTTCGTAAAGAAGCTGTAGACCACGACAAAAGGAAGAAGGAACGACAAAGTCCAATGACAAACATGGTTTATAGTTCCCCGGTGGATTCACAAGCAGCAGCCGTACAGACAAGGTGAGGCAAACAGTTGCAACCCGCAGCTGAAGTGTTCAAGCCCGGAGTTTGTGAGCAACAGCGGATTTTTGGAAAGGCAAGCCAATGGACAACAAAGGAGCTGACGGTGTTCCCTGATCCTGTCCCGATAACTCAGGTTCCTCGGCTAAGTACAAGATCGAATACCCATATGCTATCCCGGCAACATCAGAACCACAATCCGAACGGTGATGACGCTGCACAACCCGACCAGGTATGGGATGTTATTTCTAAAGCTTCAATCACTCTACCTTTGGGACAGTTGCTTGCTTTAGTTCCTGGTGTCCGGTAGCAGTTTCAACAGAAGTTCAGCCCTGGACCTTCTTATACTCCCGCGACTGCGACTATACAACCGAAGATGGATCCTACAGTGGATCATACGGTTATGTATTACAGTTTGGTACAAAAACTAGAAAATTACACAAGTCTTAATTGACGGAGGGTCTGGCGTGAACATAGCAACTGCGGCACTTTGTAAGAAATTGGGTGGAACCACGTTGAGCCAGTACAGTTTTTTGTGCAGATGGCGGACCAATCCCGAGTACATCCAGTGGGGTTAGTCCCTAATATCCCTATTACCTTGCAGGGGACCACATTTAAAATGACTTTTGTAATTCTAGAGCTACCCGAATCCAACCTCGACTACAACTTACTTTTCGGTCAACCATGGCTCAAGCAAGCCAAAGTCATACAGGATTGGTCAGCTCAGGAGCTAAGTTTTAAGAACAATCACCGTAAATACGTAGTTCCATTGGATGCTATGCAACCCTATGATTTACACGCACGCCCTTATGTAGCAGAACCAGTTCATATGCTGGAGGGGCTATTTGATGACGAGGAGGAGGCTTTTCTTAACGCAAATAAGGACCTTATTGCCTTAGGGACTGTCAACTTATAGGACCTAGCAGACCAGTGGAGTCCGGCAGCTTGTACGGTCATGCCACTCACGGAGGAAGCAGAAGCAGAAACCGATATCATGGTGGATGAAGCGACCTTACAACAACTGTTACAGCCCACTGATGATTTGGCAAAGCCTCGACAGTTTTATGTACCGGAGGATCAGTTGGTAACATACAAGTTGGGAGATACGGTCAACCAGAGGCCAATCAAAATTAAGGCCGGATTAGCAGAGCAATTCCAAGAAGATTTGGTCCAACTCTTACGTGAATTTTTGGATGTTTTCACCTGGGACTATAGAGATATGAAAGGTCTTGACCCACGGATTTATCAACATCGGGTAGTGCTTAAACCGGATGCGAGGCCAATCAAACAATCTAGTTACAGAATGAACCCTAATTATGCTGCACAGGTGTTAGGCCGCCGGATTGGCACAATGTAATTTTATTTTCATATATCGCACGACCAAAAGGGTGTAGCGAAGAGATGTAACCTTTTATCTATTAATGAAAAGACATTACGGGGTTCTCCGACAGTAGAGGAGACAGGATCGCTAGACTGTTTGTCTGGGCGATTTCGACTGTGCGGAGATGTCGTGGTGCAGAGTTTGCAGATAATTGGAGTACTATTATTCTGTTGAATTGCCGTAATTTATTACTAACATAATAACGTTGTCTTAACATCAATAAGTTTGTACGACTGTGTGGCTGATAATTTGCACGATAACCTACTATGTGAAGATAACCGTAATCAAAGAATCGTAACTGTGTAACAGAAGTTAATGCCTTGACGTATAATTACCGTTTGGTTAAATGGTTAATTGGGAAAATTTAAGTAAAGGGCCTCTACACTGTCAGACCCCTACCATTCCCAAGAACCTGAAAAGAGATTAAAAGTGGACTTGACGAAAGTCCTTTTTAACACTGGCGCCCTCTATGGGAAGATGGAAATAAATTGGGAATAAGCAGTAAGGGAAGAGCAATACGCAAGGCAAGCGGTGCATAATTGATATATGCCGGTTACTCGTTCCGACGAGTCCTATCCAAAGTATAGGAGAGATCAACATCCCTGGGCAGTTCCAAATCTATTAGGGACACCCCCAGGTGGTAGAAGTATAGGCCAATTAAGCCCAGTTGTAGAAAGATCGGAGTCAGTTAGCAATGATTCCGATGCCAGTTCGATGACACATGATGAGATTCGGGTGAATTTTGGTGGTAATCCGGTACTTTCTAAAGAAGGTATAGTGACTTCTAGGTGTACAGAGACGCAGTACGCAGTTAGTCCAACATTATTGGGTCAAAATTCGACCATTTTTGGTGATAAAGTTGTGTTACCGAGTGAGACCGTTTCTGGTGAAAAGGTAACCTGGTGCGATGAAAGTTCGATAAGTTCCGGTGGAAGTTCGGTACCCTTTGGTGGAACTTTGAAATTTTTTGGTGATAGTGCGGTACTACCTGGTGGATCCGTATTACGTTCACCACTCTTCGTGGCAAGCTTACCTAGTTTCGATACCAAAGCTGAGGACAGGCTATTTGATTTGGAGATAAGTAAGAGATTCAACGCCATTTTTGAACCGGAAGGTGAGCAAGCTATTAATACAGATTCTGAAGAATAAGAGACACCTCATCAACATCCAAATAACAACAATATTACCCACCATAGCACAACGAGTGGTTCATAGTCACAGCAGCAAACACCTCCACAGCCGCAACCACAGTTTCAGCAGCAGCAACAGCAGCAGCCGCAGCCAATCATGCCAGTTCGACCAGTTCCAACAGGAGTGACTTACACAAAGTTCAGTGGATTTCTAGGGGATGACCGTGATGCCCATGTACCCACCTTTGAGATCAGTTATGTAGTATTAAACCACCTACCCGACCCGACGTACAAGGCCATTGTGTTTCAGAGTCCATATCACCAGTCGTCTGATAACCTCTGACGTGCCCTTACTCTTTTTCAAGTATCACTTGTTTTCCTTTTTATCCCCGTATTTTGGTTGACCACTGACCGTAATCTCCTCGTTTTGGGTATCTAACTATGATTAATTGTCGCACTGTGTTACAGTTGTTGCGCATGAATGCCTGTCGTAGTCATGAAGGATATCTCGCCAATACTGCACAATGATTAGGGTTCTTGCCGCCTAATGTTGTCCGTGCTCGTACTTAATCGTGTTTTTGCCACTGATAATCGCTATTGTGTTTGTGTGATTGTGTGCTCTGTGTATTCTGTGTTCTCATGTTTACTTGTGCGCCATGGAAGCTCTCACGAATGTCGCTACCTTCCGTGTAGGCCTCACTCTCGAAGTGAGTGAGTATTTGTGCACCAGTGGTTTGTTGGCCTTCGCTAAATTGCCTTGGCATTCAGTGGAGTGTCAACCATTCCATGCGCAGATCATTTCTACCATCGCCGCCACATCTGCTACAGAGTCATGTTGGCCTATTGCTTGTTTCCAATCTCGTGTTGTTATTACTTTAGCTACATTTTCTGATGCTTTCCGCCTCCCTCGGGAAGGATTGGAGAATGGTCCCCTTCTTTCCATGGCCACAATGCAAGAATTGTGTCCCCGCCACTCATCTAATGAGTATGCCATTTTGTGTAGACCTGAACCAGAGTGTACAGCTCTGCACTTTTTGGTAGCCACCCTGAATTTACAGAAACGCACTTATGGTATTGCCCGACCATTCTATTCGATGATAGATACCGGTCTTTCAATTTTGCCTCCTTCTATTTCCGGCGCATTCACGTGAATGTGTCACGATTATCAAACAAGTCACTAAGGGTGACCTTCCTCGTTCCCGTTTACCCCACATCCTTACTTTCCTCTTTCCGGTGCTACAGGTTGCACAACCACCTCCAACCGCCCCCTTCTTGTTACATGAAGAATCTACACAAATGCTGGAGGATGAGGAAGATGAGGATGCAGACCTATTGCAACTTTTTCGCCGAAAACGAAGATGTGTTAGCCCCTTCGAAAGTCAAGTGCAGGGATCAACTGGTGGCCATGAAGAAGAAGTCTTCCACGACACTGCTACATCTATCCATGTCGATTCCTCCGTTCCTTCTCCTCCGATTAAGCAGCAGGAACAAGATGTCAACATGGAAGACTCTGAAGAAGTTTCTTCTTAGGCGGATTCTCATCAGTAGAATCACGAAGTTGTGAAAGAAATTGTTGTAGAAATTATTAACGAAGTGATTGTCATGGTTGACGCTGTGATTGACAGATCTGAGGCGACAAAGCAAAATACAACCGGTATAATCTTGATGCCGAATACCCTTATCCCACTTCCTCCACCAATGAACCCTATTGAGCCTGTTGTTCCTGACGCACCCATTACTCCCTCATCTTCTCCCAATTACTCTCCACCACCCTCTCCTCACCTATTATCAGCCTCTTCATCCCAACCACTTCCTGTTCTTCCTCCTCCGACTATGATGTTCCATGAATTGGAGTCTATGGGTCGTCTCCTGATTCAATTCTCTCAGCAGTTACCTCTTCAAATGAAGCTGGCAACCGACAATATCAGATAGGATCTACAAGGCAAAGTTGATTTGTTAGAGGCAGATATTGCTCCATTACAGGAAGAAGCTAATGCGGTTAAAGTAGAGAATCATGCCCTGCAACTTCACGTTCAGCAACTTCAAGATCAATTAGTAGAGAGTGACGCTTTGATTGCTCAAAGGGATACAGAAATCACTACTCTGAAGCAGGATCTCACTAACAGGACAGATGCGATGACTGCGTTAGGACAAGAACTTCATCGTACCCGAGATACTCTCAGTGTGTTAGAAGAAGCTTCACAATCGCTTGCGGCCAATGTGCTTAAAGCAGAAGCCGAGTTACATAATGTCACTGAAAGATTGTTTCAGAGAGATCAAGAGTTTACGGAGGAAATCGCTAAGTATCTACGGTTAAAGAAGGAAATGGATGGAATCATGAAAGAAAGGGATGCATATTATAAAACAATTCAATATCCAGCTCAAGAGCTGGAACACAGAGAAAAGCAGTTGGGCGCTCAAGCAGAGAGATTATCCAGAGTTGATGCTCAAATTGCGGATATGAAGATCAGACGAGATGCGGCCATCGCCAATGATTTCTATTTACAGGAAGCATTTTTGTAAACACAAACAGAGTTACTGATGAGTCAAGTCATTGCGGCTAGTTGAGTACGAACTGACGCACAACGGGTGGAGCCAGATACTTTAAAGCTTATGTTGGATTCCTTAAAACAGAAGATCACTGGAATTTCAAATTAGCCCGAACCATGTACATACAAGGCATCGTAGATGAGCCTTAATTTTATTTTCTTTGCGGGTTCGATTCCACCGTGCGTGCCAGTGTTAGGCCGCCGGATTGGCACAATGTAATTTTATTTTCATATATCACATGACCAAAAGGGTGTAGCGAAGAGATGTAACCTTTTATATATTAATGAAAAGACATTACGGGGTTCTCCGGCAGTAGAGGAGACAAGATCGCCAGACTGTTTGTCTGGGCGATTGCGCCCGTGCGGAGACGCCGTGGTGCAGAGTTTGCAGATAATTGGAGTACTATTATTCTGTTGAATTACCGTACTTTATTACTAACACAGTAACGTTGTCTTAACATCATACAGTTTGTACGACTGTGTGGCTGATAATTTGCACAATAACCTACCATTTGAAGATAACCGTAATCAAAGAATCGTAACTGTGTAACATAATTTAATGCCTTGACGTATAATTATTGTTTGGTTAAATGGTTAATTGGGAAAAATTAAGTAAAGGGCCTCTGCACTGTCAGACCCCTACCATCCCAAAGAACTTGAAAAGAGATTAAAAGTGGACGTGACGGAAGTCCTTTTTAACAGTATGTTGCAAACGTATGGTATGGATGATTGTAAGCCCATTTCTATGCCATTAGATGAGAATTTGAAGTTGGATATTACATCAAGAGAAGCATTGGAAAATGCTACTATGTATTCAAAAATTGTGGGAAGTTTGATATATCTCACAATTACAAGGCCTGATCTAAGCTACATTGTTGGACTTGAAAGTCAATTTATGCAGGATCCCAAGAAGCTACATTTAGATGCTCTGAGGCTCACTCTATGTTATGTGAGTGCTACTTTCCACTATGCATCATTTTATGAAGCCCGTGTAGATTTGTACGTTTACGGATACGTGGATTTAGATTGGGTTGGTAGCATTTCAGATAGAAGATCTAGTAGTGGCTTTCTTTTCTCACTTGGGAGTGTAGCTATTACATAGAGCAATAAGAAGCAACCCACTTTTGCTTTGTCGAGTACAGAGGTGGAGCATAGAGGTGTTGCAATGGCAGCATGTGAGGCATCATGGCTAGAGATGCTACTTGTAGATTTAGATGTGGAAGTGCAAAAGCCTATCACCATCTATTGTGATAATCTTAGAAGCATAAAATTAGCATGGAATCCGATTTTTCATGCTAGAACAAAGCATATTGAGTCACATTATCACTTCATCAAAGAGAAGGTATTAGCAAGTGATATTGATCTTGTCTATGTGAGAAGAGATGAGCAGGTTGCTGATATTTTCACAATGGCACTTGGAGCAGAGAAGCTGAAGAAGTTTCAAAAGATGGTTGGATTGGAGGATATGACACTGAGCTTAAGGGGGAGTGTTGAGATATCAAGCTTAGCATGTGATGATCCAAGATGACACGTATCAATTCTTCATTGCTCTGACATGTATAGTGGTCATACCGGTATATATCAGGGATACTTCATTGAGAGTCACTAGATTTATCAATTGAGAGTGATGGCACATTAGTTTCTTGTCAGCTCACTCATTCGTGGACATTAGGATTTTCCTCATGTACTTTTCTTTATATATGGCACTTGTTGTATTGTTTTTTTGTTAGTTATTCTTGTACATTCCTTTTATGTAATAGAAGAAGAAGAAGAAGAAGAAGAAGATTATTCTTCCTTGCCTCAATCTATGTGTGTGAGCTCTCTTCCTTATATCCTTCCTCGTGACATCTGATATGTAAGTTGAGGGCATAGGAATATCTAGAGATATGAGTGTAGTAGTGCCTTGTTGGTCACTTAATATGGTGTCATGGTCTAAACCATTTATAGAAGCAACTACCTCTCCTCAAAATCCAAGACTCATGGTGAGCAAGTTGTACAGAGATTGGTAGGTGGTTTGCAAGGCTTGAATTATAGTTAGAAGGCCATCTTGTTTCTGGTAGTAGAGCCACCATGAAATTTCCTTAACTCCTCCTTGGATACTACATAGGCCTTGTCAATAGGGCATTCTTGAGAGCTTCCATTTCCTTGCATTTCTTCCTGTGATGATTTCTCCTTGTCCTTGTGCTTTGATCTCTCATTAGATTCGTTCTCTTTTTCTATCATTAACTTGTTCATTTTATCTCTATTTTGACTAACTTGGTTTGCTATTTCTTTGGCTACATCCTTCAAAGCTGCCTTTTGTTTTGGTGCTCTGCTCATGACTTTGGGAATCTCCTCAACATACTACTTCACATGCTGCAACAAATGTTGTTTTGTACTCAGCCTCAATAGAGGATAATGTCATAGTCGATTGCTTATTACGGATCCGAAAGAATTGTGTTGCAATCCTCCATGTTGAATGCCTTCAAAATGTTTCTTACATAATTTTGTTGAGAGATAAAAGTATCCCTTGGTTTCTACCATAGTTCAAGGCCTAAGAAATAATTCATTGAGCCTAAGTCTATCATTTTAGATTCTCAATTGAAGGCATCTTTTGTTTGTTGAATATGAGCATCATCATTTCCTAGTATCACAAGGTCATCTACATAGAGTGGTCCTCTCTTTAGAGCATACACCTTAGCATCAAACGAACATCTTTTGAAACCTACATTCAAAATATTATCCACTAGAGCCATGGTTTAGGCAGTTCTTTTAGCCCATATAATACCCTCTTCAACTTACATACCTTGTTCTCAAAATGGCAAGCCTCAAACCCTATTGTCTGAGACACATATACCTCCTTCTTGAGGTCTCAATTGAGGAATGCTAATTTGACATCCTTATGATAGATTGGCCATCATTCATGCACAACCACATCTAGTACTAGTCCGATAGTACTCATCCTTGTAGTCCAACAAATGATTCACAAAATTCAACCCCTTCAACTTGCAAGTAGCCTTGAGCAACAAGTCTTTCTTTGTAATTTTCCAAAGTATCATCAACCTAGATTCTAGAGTGACTCTTCCACATTGGTTGGTTCCTTTGCTTGTTCTTGACTTAGCTCAGCCATGAAGGGTGTATTTACAATACGGGTGTTTGCACGTCTCTACTCCTCTATTCTCAGTGATTGCCTTGGTCCATGTGAAACTTGTTATAGTGACTATGGGATGGGATTGCAGAATCATAGAGCTACCTCACCCAACATGGAAATGGCTTCTTCACTTAAGTGATGACATGTTGGTGATTTTTAAACTCATCATCTCAATAATGCTTCCTTTTCTTGTGCACTAGGGATAGCTTATGGGCCATGTTCATAGTGGATTCCCCCTTTACATGACAATAAAATGGAATCTCTCTTTTTCTCCTCCACTACATGCGGCTACTCCTCAAACTCCACATTTTTTACCTGTCATGATCTTCTTAGCCTCAGGTTCATTAAGCAGACAAACCTTCTTATCCTTGTTGTACCCTAAGAAGATACATTTGATGCTTTTTGGTTGAATTTTGTTTCTCTCCCCATATGGAACATGTACATAACATTCATTTCCAAATACTTTAAAACGAGAAACAGATGGACCTTTACCAGTTTAGGCCTCTTGTGGAGTCTTTCCATCAAGTGCCTTGGTGTGGCTTTGATCCAAGACATAGATAGAAGTATTGATAGCCTTTTCATAATTTAACAAATCCTTTCTCTCCAAGATGCACCTTTCCATCTCCATGATGGTTTGATTATGATGTTTTTCAACATCATCTTGTTGAGGGCTATGTGACACTATGATTTGATTCCTAATTCATTTAATCTTATAGAAATTTTCAAACTCTCTCGATGTAAACTCATCACTGATGTCCACCTTGAATTTCTTCATCGTTTTCCATGTTATAGTTTCAAGAAGTTGACGCCATTCTTTTAAATTACTATAAGCTTGAGCCTTAGCACAAAGGAAGTACATTTACATCTTCCTTCTATAGTTGTCGATGAGTAACATGAACTAGAAAGATCTACCCAAGGCCTATGTAGGCCTTTTTTGACACAAGTGAGCATGCACCAACTCTAGAAGATATCTTGATTTTTTCTTGCTATCTTGTTGAAATGCCTTCCTCTATTGTGAGCCCATCATGCAAGCTTTGCATGGTTTCTTCATGTTTGCAATCAATGGTACGTGTGCAACCATGCCTCTATGATGCATCTCCTTTAGTTTGTTAAAAATAAAGAAGCAAGATCGTATATATTTTGCAAAAAAGATTTTTCTTCAAATAGAAGGAAAATAAAAAAAGGAAAAATGGAGGCATTTACTTCAGGAAATAGTGGAGGCAAAAGAGAATGAAATCCAGAAACTAAATTGGAAGAGGAGTGGCTGTCCAAAGTAGTGGAGAAGTTATGTAGAAGACCTCTCAAAATCATCATGTGAGCTCATGGTCATTTGGCTACAAAAGAGGCAAGGGAGGAAACTGAAGAACAGAGGAAGAAGGCATGGAAGTCCCCTTTTAGGTAGTTCATTTGGTTTGAGTCATTTCATTCTCTTCACTCTCATAGACTATGTCCTGCTGCCTACTGATTTCTGGGTAGCCTGATTGTGAGAGTCATATCTCTCAATAGATGTATCCATTGTTAGAGTTTAAACATTCGTTGGAAATATTTTCTCTCAATAGATGTATCCATTGTTAGAGTTTAAACATTCGTTGGAAAGCTTTTCTTAGGTACTTCCTCTGTGGAGAACAATTGTATCAACTTTGTTATGCTTTATGAGTTATTCAAATTTTAGTGAGTTCCAATTTTTAGCCTAAATGAGTGGACAGGTAGCCTGTTTTGAGGCAAAGAGTTGCCAAACAAAACCTACTCCAAATTGAGTTTTTGATAGCTCATTTAAAAGATACATGTCTATTTTGAGTGACCAAATTTTCAAGTTCATTGCATTTTTCAGGTGATACCAATTTTCATTTGAAGGTTTAGCTGTTGGTAAAAGTCTTGATCCTAAGAAGGCCTTCTACACTTTCTGCTTCGAATAGGAGAGGAATTCTCCAAGAATTGGTATCAAAGCATTGGATCTTGAAGAGGAAAAGCATTGGAATTGAAGTGAAGCAAAGGAGAAGCTACAAATCAAGGGGGTGCTTCGTAAAGTCAAGAAAGAGCACCACAACATATTTGAGGTAAACTTCAATCTTGGAAGTTTTCAATGGCTGATTTAGGACAGCAAGTTGAGAAGTTACACAAAGATAATTTTCAATCTTGGAGGTATAGAATGATAAATTACCTTAAAGGTAAAGGTTTATGGATTGTAATTACTAGAGATGATCCACAACCGGTGGACCTTCAAGATCCGAGCATTACTCTAGCACAAAGGAGACAATTTGCTAATTGGGAAGAGAGGAATTGAAGGGTGATGTTCCTCATTTCACAAGTTCTTTCAAAAACTATGGTTGGTCATGTGCAAACCTTATAGACAACTAAGGAAGTTTGGGAAGCATTGGAGAAGGTGTATGCTACCTCAACAAGGTCTCGGAGGATGGAACTCAAGAAGATGCTCAACAACATGAAGAAAATATCAAACCAAAGGATTAGTGAGTATGCATTGAAGATCAAGGAGCTTCGAGATCAGCTAGCATCAATTGGATGCAAGATAGAAGAGGAAGACATCATCCAAATAAGCCCCAATGGATTGAGGAGTGAAGAGAATTGGAAGCCCCTCATCAAAAACATTCTTTATAGAGACCCTCTACCAACATTTGACGAGATTATACCAAATCTTGTGGCTAAAGAGGTTGCTCAACAAGGAGAAGAAAACAAAGGTAAGGACAGCCATAGTCAAATGTTATATGCAAGTCAAGGTAGAGGAAGGAACTCAAGAGGAGGCTCAAGAGGAACACGAAGAATCCACAACAACACAAACTATAGCCAACACAGCCCGGAGGACAACAAGGACAACTCAAATGACAACACACATGGAAGAAGTCAAGGAAGAAATAGAGGAAGAGGTCAAGGTTCATACAATCCTCATAAAGGTATAACATTTTATCATTGTGTTAAACTAGGGCATTATGCAAATGATTATTGGCAAAAGAATGGAAGGCTAAATGAAGCCAACCAAAGGAGCCAAAATAACTATGCTAATACATCAAGTGAAGGATACAAGAAAACCATGCTTGCCATGAGGCATAAGTACAAGAGCCCAAGAAGTGATGATAAAAAATGGTTTATAGATTCATGTTGTAGCAACCATATGACATGCCAAGGAGATTTATTCACAAAGCCACAAGCTCCAAGTGGAAAAGTATGTGTGGAGACCGATGATGAAACTCAACACACAATTGAGCATGTTGGAGATATCAAGTTTGGAGACAAGAAGGTATTGATTGATGTTCTTCATATTCCTACTATTGCAAAGAATTTGATTTTCGTAGGACAAATGGTAGAGAAAGGATATCATGTTATCTTCAATGAAAAAGGTTGCTTTATAAAGAATCCAAAAGAAGGATTCAAGGTCATTGCTCAAGGAAGGAAAGAAGGTAGGATGTTCACTTTGGACATTCAACAATCACATGGAAAGGTGATGTATATTCAGATTGGAAACAAGAGGATTGTTGAAATCGATTTGTGGCACAAAAGGTTTGGACATATCAACATTTCCAAGCTCAAGGACATGAACAACCATGAAGTGGTAAGAGGTTTTCCAAGATTCAATGATGCAGGACTACATGAATTTTTTGAAGCATTGCATATATGACACAGGTGGTCAAAGACAAAGAACCAGATGCATATGAAGAAGCATGTACACAAAAAGAATGGCAGCAAGCTATGCAAGAAGAGATAAAAGCTCTCAAGGACAATCACACATGGGAGCTAGGTCCAAAGGACGAAGGTATGAAGATTGTTCCAAATAAATGGGTGTTTAAAATAAAGAGAAATGATGATGGTTCTCTACCTAGGCATAAAGCTAGACTAGTAGCAAAAGGATTCAAACAAACTTACGACATCGACTAGGGACTTTCAGCCCAGTTGCAAAGATGGGAACAATTAGGACCTTGATTGCAGTGAGTGTAGCAAGGAGATGGCCATTGTACCAACTTGACATAAAAAATGCTTTTCTCAATGGTGAACTTCAAGAAGATGTATACATGATTCAACTGATTGGATTTGAATATAAAAAGCATCCAAATTTTGTTTGTAGATTGAAGAAAGCTTTGTATGGGCTGAAGCAAGCACCACGTGCTTGGAACCAAAGATTGGTGGAGTACCTCACAAGGTGTGGGTATAGTCCAAGTAGTGCAGATCCCTCTCTCTACATGAAGAAAGAAGAAGGCAAGCAGTCATACATTTACATATATGTTGATGATATCATCATAATAGGAAGTAATGTTGCAGGAATGCAAGAGATAAAAAGAAAACTTGGTAAGGAGTTTAAAATTTTAGATCTTGGTGAGCTGAAATACTTTTTAGGCATTGAGGTAGTCTATGGGAAAGGTGGCATCTACTTGATGCAAAGAAAGTACCTGCTGGATGTTCCTTTCATATTTGGAATGAGTGAATGCAAACTACTCACTCAACCTATGGACACAAATGTGAAGCTATGCTAAATGATGGAGAGAAGTTACATGATGTAACTACATATAGGAGTATTATAGGTTCATTGATCTATGTTATGATCACAAGACCAGATTTGTCTTATATCGTTGGAGTTCTTTCTCAATTTATGCAAGCTCCAACAAGTAAACATTTGAATTCAGCCAAACAAGTGCTAAGCTATGTGCAGCGCATAGTCAACCATGCCTTATTTTATAGATATGATGAAGAATTACAGGTAAAGGGCTTCACTGATGCTAATTGGGCTGGTTCAAAGGAAGATAGAAGATCCACTTCAGGTTATGTGTTCATGATAAGTAGCAAACCTATCACATGGAGCTTGAAGAAGCAACCTACTATTACATTATCATCCATAAAAGCTGAATATAGAGGATTTTCCTTTGCAACTTGTGAAGCTATGTGGATTAAGAAGTGCTTGGTTGATCTTGATGTGTAGGTAGAGACCATTCCAATTTATGGTGACAACATGTCAAGCATTCACTTGACAAACAATCTAATGTTTCATGCACAAAGTAAGCACATAGAAGTGCATTATCATTATGTTCGAGAAAATGTTTTGAGCAAGGATGTGGATATAAAGTTCGTTAGAAATAATGACTAGGTTGTAGACATGTTCACAAAGTCCTTAGATGCTTCTAAGTTAAAGAGATTCAAGGATGAGATCAACTTGCAGGATATGGCTGAAGGTCTTCTTTTATCTCCATCTTTTGAAGAGTCCACTTTTCCTCCTATGGCATTTTCTATAAATGCAACACTCCTTTGTTGTTGGCCCTCCTTGTCTTAATCCAGAAATCCTCCTCCATGAGTAAGGAATTGAATTCTTCAAAAGTTAGAGGTTGAGTTCTGATTTGAGTATTAAGAGTAGTTACCAAACCATAAAAATTTTGTGGATAGATTTGAAGAAAACATGGAGCTAGCTCCTCCATTGACTTTTCTTTATGTGCCCTTCGCATTTTATCTCATAGTTTCTTTATGCGAATGATCAATACTTCTATAATATCCCCATCAGTAGACCTTCTAAATCCATGCCTGATTATGAGTTTCATATTGATTTCTCAATATTTTCTATGCTTCACAAGCCTTGGTAGCATGTTGAATGAGAGTGAGAATGCTAGCACTAATACTTGTAACTAGAGCACAGAGTGCATCTCTACTTCTACATCTCTAAGCACATAGAAGATCAGCATCAAGAGAAATCATTTAACTAGGATTATTTGGATCTGGTTGTTTTTTAGGGCTCATGATCAATCCCAAGAATATTCTCCAAAAGCTCAAATGAGTCAATAATAGAGGTGGTTTAAACTTCCATAGGGTGTAGTTCATACCATTAAGCTTACCTTCTATGAAGGATGATGGCTATATTTGCAACATTGGGATGAACGACATCATTGCTGTTCTTGCTTGTGCTCCACCTACTCCTACTCCTATTGACAAACCACATTAATTTCCAATCATAGATGATGACACACTACTTCACATCCTCTATCTTTTGTTGTTGACTCCTATGAAATCTGCATCATGTATTGGTAGTGAAAGGGTTGTGGAATATTGTGCAAGGTATTGAAAAATGGAATGCTACACCCGCAAATCCAATTATTGAAGGTAATGCAAATGGCATTAAAGATGATGATCTTCAATTTCATGGTTGTGTTGTGGATCCTTTTGCACCTACTGTAGAGCAACTTTGATGGAATGATAGAGATGTAGAAGCATCATGCATTGATAGTTGTGGTTGTAAAACATTCCATTATCCCTCATATTCTCTCTAGCAAAACAAAACAACATGTTTGGATACTATTACAACATGTACCAAGCCATAAATGATGCTCGTGTTGCTTACGTCCAAAAATAGTTGGAGAGTGAGCATATGAATGAAGGAGATTCTATGGACATTTTTTTTAGAAAGATCAAAGAATTAAAGAAGTTGTTGATTTCTTCTGATGAAATCTTGCGAGATAGTACCCTTGCATAGATTGTTTTCAATGGTCATTTAGATTCATGGCAGAGTTTTTCTTCTAATCTTCTACTGATGATGAAATGCAATCCAAGTGCCTTCATATTTGAGGAGTTAGTCTTTGTTTTGCTGCATGAAGATTAGTCTAGGAAGAAAATGTCAATTATGCATGTTGCATATCAAGCTTTCTTAGCTAGTGAGAAGGGAAAAGGTAAATAGAACTTATCTACTTGTAAGCTAGAATCTACTAATGTTGCACATTTGAAGAAGGAAGAAAAGGATGATTAGACAAATTAAAAAAAAAATTGCAAATACTACAAGGCAAACATTCATGTCATAAAGGGTCATCCTAAACTAGCTACAAAAGAGGTAAAGAAAGAAAGTGGCTAGAATGGTTGTTGCAGAGACACCTACATCTAAAACAGATTTTGCTAATCTTGTTCAAAACGAAGAATGGGCATTTATTATTGTTTGCAGCTATGATGCATCTTCTCATGAGTAGTGTGTGTCTATAGTAGACTCAAATTTTACTGTGATAGTAGGGCAACAAAACATATATCCTTGCAACATAGTCTCTTTAATTCACTTGAGTCTTCCCTTATAGGGAATATCATCACATGTGCTAAGAAATCTTCTTATCCTATGATGGGAGTCGGTAAGATCATTTTGACTACCACTCATATGAGTTCCTCCACATTGTGAGATGTTTTATATGTGTGAGGGATCAAAAGAAATTTATTGTCAGTCTGAATAATATGCAAGATTAGCTTGGTTGTCAAATTTGTTGATGATAGATGTAACATTCATGATCTCTCAAATGATGATATATTATTTCTATAATCTTATGTTGTGGGTTGTATAAGCTCATGGAATATGTAAACTCTATGATTGATTTAGCATGTGTAGTTTACTTATCTCATGGTATCTTAGATGTAAAGCTTTGGCATGTAAACCTTGTTCATATGAATTTTGTTAGATCGCTTTGCCTACAAAAACTCAGAATGGTGTCCTCTCTAGACAAAATTGAGGCACCTTGTAAACATGTCCGTGAAGGCTATACTTTGGGAAAAATGCAGCATTCCTCCTTCCCAAAAGATTGTTCAGTTTGAGCTACTCATAAATTGCATCTTGCTCATAGTGATGTCTGTGGTCCTATGTGAACACCTTCACTTAGGAACTACCTATACGTCATGACTTTTATTGATGAATTCTCCAAGCATGCAAGGGTGTATCAATTGAAAGAAAAGTATAAAGTTTTTATATGCTTCAATCACCTCTTGTTTATGGATGAAAATCTCTCAGCATGTTAATTGAGGACCCTTCATTCTGATCAAGAAGGGGGTGATCCATGTCTTCTAATTTTAATGCATTTATGGCTGAGTGTGGGATAAAACATCGGTGTACATTGTCGCATACACCTCAAAAAACAAGATTTTTTGAGAGAAAGAACAAGCTTCTCATGAGTGGAAATGGTGAGGTGTGTGGTCAGAAGTCACACTTTACCACATAGCTTCTTGCTTGAGGCTATTATGTGTGTAGCATATTACTCAATAGGTGTCCGAGCAAAGCATTGTAATTGATCAATCCATATGAGGCTTGGCATGTTTGCAAGCCATATATTTCTTATCTCCTTGTCTTTGGTTGTCTGGAATATGCATTACTACTTGAATAACAACATAGAGAATATGATGATAAAGCAATGAAATGTATTTTTGTTGGGTAAATTTTTGAAAACAATGGTTTTTGTCCGTATCATCACCATAATAAATGCATTTCGGTTAGCCATGATGTTTTTCTGTGGAAATGAAATTTGGATATTATTTTCATGTACCAAGGAGGCATCAGTTAGCTTGAAGGATATGTATGACACTCTTCTACCTTTTTCTACAAGTGGAAAATCAAGTGCTAGTCAAAATGAGTAAAATTATTAGCCCTTATAGGTTCAACATGGTAATGCACATCATTCAATTTCTTATGCAAATTTAAATCTCACACTTGTTGATGAGAGGGATGGCATAGAAGAGGCTAAAACTATGCCTAAAGGTCTAGTGCACACTTTCAAAGATAGCAAATTAGATGCACTTTTGTTATATAGTACCCCTTTCGACTCTCATAGTGATTCCTTTGCATTGGATTTCTATGCAATCATGGTCTCTGGTCTTTGTGATCAAAATGAACCTATTTCTTTTCACAAAGCAGAAAATAAAATTAGTTGGTTGTTATGCAATCAGAATATGTTGTTATCATGAAGATTGGTACTTGTTATTTATGTGATTCACCTCCATGAAAAAATGGCATGGGCACTAAATGAGTATACAAGCTCGATCATAAAATTAATGGAGCTATTGATAGGTATAAAGCTAGGCTTATTGTCAGAGTTTATGCTCAAGAGAGAGGCATTGATTTTGATTAGAACTTTTCTACCTCATGTCAAATGACCACCAGTAGTATTTGTTCATTTGCATCTCATCATGGTTGGCGTGTACATCAGTAGTTTGAAAACACATTATATGGTTTGAAGCAAGCACGACATGCTTGGTATCAGAGGATACATGAGTGCTAGCTAGCACATGGTTTTGAAATCACTCTAACTAAGATCACCTTATATGTAAAGCATGCAGATGATGTACTTGTAATCATTGTAGTATACCTTGATGTTATGTTGCTCACTAGTCCTAATGAGAAGCATATTGATAAATTTAAAGTTGATTTGCATGCATATTTTGAGATGTCATATTCAGGGAATTTGCATCCTAAATTAGGCATTCAACTTGTGCAAGTTGATGGAGGAATACCTTTGTGCTGAACAAAATATATTGATACATTATTCCAAAGTTTTTGCCTTGAATATTGGAAATCTATTGCCACTCACATGGAAGTAGGTATGATTGATTCTTCATGATGCAAAAGATGCATTTGGTGTTGGTCTCTATCAATAGGTTGTTGAATGATTAATTTACTTATGCATAACGTGGATTGATATTCAATTTATTGTCTCTTAGATGAGTAGGCTTATGCATTTCCTACGTGTCAAGCATTGGTAGGCTAAGTGCATCTTTCAGTACTTAGTCGTACCCAACTACTTGGATTGTTTTATCTCATGTGTCCACCATTGCCCTTTACTTCATGCTTCATCCTAGTTGCAATGAAACTCATGTGTCCTTTAGTGCTTTATGCTTTATGTGAGGTAGCTCATGCATATCTTGGTTGAGCAAGAAGCATCCTATTGTGGCCACTTCTAATTGGCTTATTATAGCAAAGCTTTCATAGTGATTATTGATGTTGTGTGTGTGTGTGGCTTAGACATTTTTTTCTCCGATTTCGGTGGCAAGTCTTTTGCCACCACCATCTTAACTGAGATTCAGGGCGAATTTGCAGTTGCAAGGAACCCTTTGCGCGATTTTCACACCTATCATTACGTTAGGGAGAGGTTCTCTCCTAGAGAGATCAATTTAGCCTATGTCCCCGCATAAGATAATGTTGCAAACCTTTTCACAAAGGCTCTTCCTAGGGAGAATTTAGAAGCTTTTCACAAAGCTTTGATCCCTTTCCACATATCTTGGAACTTCCTTATACATGAATGCCATCTCTTTTTGAGTGCATGTGGATTAGTTGATGTATTTTTGTAGTGATGTGTGTGAACAAACTTAGGAATAATGGGGCACTTTTTAGGAGGTCTTTTCCCCAGGCTCGTATATACGAATATAACCCCTAACATGTAACTTATGCTTGTACATTCACGTGCAGACACATTCTATATTGTGTTGTGCTCCACACTTCTTCCTTCTCTTCCTTGTGTGCTCATGTGCTTCCATAGACCTTGAACTCCAACAATGTATAAGCTCCCAAATTGGAGAGTTGGAAAAATCATATTCGAATTTTCATTGATTCAATTGAACTTGATTTATCAAAAGTGAGGAAATACTTCTTTGCTACGTTCTAAGAGGACCCTAAAACCAAGAGTTGGACATAGTGGTCCTCTTGTCGAGTACTAGGTCAATAGATATTGGCTAGAAGTGCGCCATGTACAAACATAAAGTTAGATGCTTATTCAACTTTAGGAAAACTTCATTCATCCAAAATAGGTTGAAGACAATTTCAAGAGAATTATCAAATTCTTAAAATATATGGAGTATCCACCCATTTTCCTAGGTCCATGCAAAAGTGGTGCATAGAAATGGACCAAGTTAGCATCTTGGATGAGGATAATTAGAATCAACCTATTTCACATGTTTGTGTCCTCTTGTCGAGTACCACGTCAATAGATATTGGTTGGAAATGGACCATGTACAAACATGAAATTAGATGCTTATTCAACTTTAGGAAAAATTCATTCATGCAAATCAAACTCAAGAAATTTTCAACAGAATTATCAAATGTTTAAAATATATGGAGTATTCATCCTTTTTGCTAGGTCCATGCACAAGTGGTGCATAGAAATGGACCAAGTTAGTAGGTTGGATGGGGATAATTAATAGAATCAACCCATTTCACATGTTTGTGCTATGGATGATGAGTTTTCACAAGGAAAAACATTGTATTAGGTAGGGATATTTAATCCACCCTAATCATTCTTTCCATACTTTGTACTAGATTTGGCTTATCAAGTACAGAGCTAGGTAGTTCGTAGAATGGATTAGGAAGGGATAAGACCACACTTGAACTCCCCTTTTTTGAGATCCATTCCTGCATATAATCCCTTCTATTAAAAGAGGCAAATCAGATTCAATTAAGATTGGCAGAGAAATTCTCATACGTTCGCTAAATAAAGCGTGAAAGTTTCCAAATTATAGACAAGGTAAAGCATCTACGTGAATGCTTCAAATAAAAATCGATAATTTAAGTAAAAAGCTAGAGAAAATTATAGACGTCACATTGAGCAGCTTTGACGGGAAAATTTATGAACCATTCAATCTTCTCATAATAGATCTGCAAAATGATACACAAATGTGAATAGTCCAAAGGCGTATTTTCCAATAGATGTTCAAAATGAGTACACAAAAAGTACATTTTTTTCCAAATCCTTAGAAAGAGTACCATCGGGAAGAATATTTCAATTGATATAAGTGTGAAGAAGATATGAGGACTTCCTTTTCTACTTGAATCGGGGGGGTCGCCCTATTCAAAGTAAAGAGGCAATGAAAATACGGAAAGAAAGACAGAAATCGCTATTCTTTCAAGACGACAAATTCCTTTTTCTTAAAGGGATCGAGTGATTTTCTCAAAGTTGGGTTGGGATAATCAACGCAGTAATTAGTACTATAATAAAAAAAAAATGCATGGCTACAGGAACTGAATTCTAAACTCTAGAAAAGTAAATGGATCATGTTGTGAAGTGGGTAGAACAAGTATATTCAAGCTAATTTCCGGAGTGAATAATTGATTTGAAGAATCTCAAGAGAATATCTTTGAGTCTTTTTCTGTTTCTGTAACTATATAGAGCATAAATATCGTGTACTGACATTTATAATGAAGATACTCAAATGATTGATGGGAAAACTTATTTATAATTAGTTATCAATGCGAGCATGCAAAAGATGCAGAGGAGGATGGGAGCTTTAGAGTCCTTGATGTACCTCTTAGAGCCCATGTGTCCTTAGTATAGCTATGGGGATAGCAAAACAGGCTAGAAACACGGAGGACATGTCAGAATATTTTATAAAGATTGTATGAGTAATAGTATGCAGTCCTTCTATAGTATCACTGACGTATTTAGTTATGTCTAGTAGTGATGGTAACAACGATTGCAACAAAGAAAAGTCAGTGGAGTGGACAAATTATCATGTACAAGATGCATAGCTGGTCACAACACTACATATACCTTTGTCTCCTGATCATGAGCATGCTTGCTTTTGGAAACTAGGATGCATGATATTTTACAGCTTTTCTATACTTTACATGAAGGAAATCTACATGGTGAGAAGTAATAGCGTGCTTTACAAAGCTTTGGAGCACTCCAAGAGGATAGAATATGTACAGAACTCGGATGCTTTAATTGGACTTCTGTGTGTGTCTGTGTGAGTCAAGGGTAAGATGATAAAAAGTCTAATGTTTGACAATTTGTTTTGTCGTCCAGGTGTGGTTGAAGTGCTTACCACATATGTATCTTTCGCACTTGTCGAGGGTTCAGATCCCGTCTAGGTTTGACGCACATAATTGGGTTCCTTTTAAATTGGGGGATACGAAAGCTTTTCAGAGTCGGTGTGCTGTACTTTCAACTTCAAGATAACTTAGAACTTTAAACCACAAGGTTGAACTTCCAACCCCTTCATCCCACCTTAGACACACACACAGAGATACACATATAAAAGAGAGATACACACACAGAGAGATACAGATATAAAAGAATGTGAAAAAACGTGGTGGATTTCTGTGCAATTCATGCACACTCACACTGAAACAGTATATAACACGTGAATACCAGTCGATTTTAAGTTGCCTTCATCTATTCTTAAGATTTTGGTGGTTTTTTATTGTTCTTCTTGGAACTTGATACACGTGATTGGATCCGCTAAAGTGATACAGGCTATAGCCATTGCCTCCCTCATAGCTGGCACAATACAGTCTATGTGTACGTGCGCGAGTGTTGTTTCTGCTTTTCGGTTTTCCTCCACAGCCTCCAACGAAGATTCACACGTAATTTTATACTTTCATAGCTTTTACGCTCCTCATAGATTGAAGAATAAGAGCCTTTCCTGCTTTTGTTTTGAATCTAACCTCCGCCGTCGTGGATGAAGATAGACAGGTATTTTGCTTTTTCATAGGTTTCCGATTTGACATTGCTTGGCGGATCAGAATGTCGTCTACTTCGTGTAGCCTTTGCAGCAGCAAAGAAGCTTTGACGCGCTAAGGATATGAATGCGAGTCTGTGTGCGTGTGCGTTGGAGCGAGAGAGACAGAGACTTAACGTGATCCGTACTGTAGTCGATGACAATGCACGTCTGTCATTCGCTGTAGCTTTTGCTTTTGTACATGCGAGACCTATATTCAGACTTGCGCCAATTCCTCACGTTATCCCTTCCTTCTTTTTAAATTTGCTTTTCTGTTTTCGTAATTCGGTCGCTTTTCGAGTATGCTTTTCATTCCATCGTTTTTGCTTCATTTTTCTTCATATTTAGAATTCATGTTGGACTTTCTTTTTTAACAAGAACTTCAATGAGGTCTTGCAAAAGTTGTGAGGAGAATAAAATGTTTACTTGTTCATATGGGCAAGAAGAGGCTTATTGTGAATTCGACTATCCACGTTCCTCAAAACAATTCATATTCTTATTTTTATTCATTCAGATTCTCTTAACGTTTCCCCTTATATGGCACTGAAAAATAATTTTGAGCACCCTCTGTCTCATGCAATACTAAAGAGAAATTCACTTCAGTTTTCAAGTTCTCCATAAAGTGTTTCCACATCTTTCCTACCTTTTAAGTGTTGAAATTCAAGCCTTACACTGTGGTTCAAGACTTAGGAGTGTGGATGAAAAGTACACCAATCGTTTGGAGGCTTCATATCATGAATTTTAGTTATCAAAATGTTTTAATCACTTTCGTAATTCATTTCTCACCAAAACGTTAAGTGGTGATTGACAAATTACTCCTAAATTAAATTAAAGAGCACTTTTCGAGAGTATATCTATGTATAAATTTAGGTCGTGACTGAAGTTCTAGGTTAGCTCAAATTGAAAATGTCTCATCCATGCTGCAAAGAAGTGATAGGAACGAAGACATAGGGACCACATGGTACATCGATATTGGATGTTCAAATGACATGAGTTGCAAAAAGAAATTTTATGCAATTGGCATGAATCAAGAACAAAAGGGTATATAGAGATAGGGAATGACACTGAGCATAGCATCACAAGCATAGGTGGTGTTCCATTGGATAAAGAGTAGAATGAAAGGTTTAATAAGAATGTGTTTCACATCCCCTCAATCATGAGGAATCTAGTATCAATTGCACATTTAGTTGAAAGAGAGTATGTATTCAATTTAGACAACAAATAATGCTTTATGGAAGATCCAAGGCAAGGCTACAAGCTAATAGCTAAAGGAAAAAAGGGAAAGAAGTTTATTAACCATGGAGATAAGACCACTCTTTTGCATACCATCTATTTGACATTTTGCAACACATATATGCAATCATCGCTAAGCCACTCTACAACCTGCTAACAAACTTTGAGTGGACAGAAGAATGTGAGAGTTCCTTTAGTGAACTAAAATGATGATTGTGGTCTGCACCTATTCTCGACATGCGTGATTGGAATAAACCTTTTCATGTACACATAGATGCTTCTAATCACACCATAGGATGTGTGTTGACACAACCCACAAAAGAGGGAAATATAGATTTACCAATTGCATACGCCAGTAGACAGTTGAATGCTGCAAAGAGGAACTACACCACTACTGAGAGAGAGGGGCTAGGAATGGTCTATGCAGTGAGGAAATTTCACCATTATTTATTGGCAAATAAGTTTAATTTTTTTACGGACCATCATCCTCTCTTGTATTTAGTAAACATACCATGCAACACAGGTAGATTAATACGTTGCTTCCTATTATTGATGGAGTATGACTTTGAAGTGGTAGTCAAGAAGGGTAAGACACACTTGAGAGCATACCACCTCTCTAGGATAACTTCTAGAGAAGCAGCTACTGGGTATAGATGAGCTACCAAATGCTTATCTCTTCAATGTCGAGATTGTCCCTGAATGGGCCAAGTCATTAGTTCCAATATTGAGATATGGACCTAAGAACCCTCAAGGAAACCCAAGAAAAAGAGGTAGTGAGAGCATAGAGATACCAAATCCTCATAGGAAGTATCTATAGGCAAGACCATCAAAATTTCATTGTCTGTTGTGTAGAAGAACAAGTATAACAATTGGTTGCAATTAGCACATGTAGGTGCACTAGAGAACACCATTCTAAACAAGCAATGTTACTAAACTTAAAAAGGTTAGGTTTGTATTGGCCGTCAATGGAAAAAGATGTCCGACAATTGTGTGATGAATGTCCGAAGTGTTGTAATAGACCCCCTATAGAACACGTCACTTTATATCAGGTGACCCTAATGCCAGACTGGAGTGAACCTTTAGTTACTTACCTAAGCACAAGGACTTTCCTAGAGGACATGACTGTAGCACGTAGACAAAGCCTAGAACAAGAGGCTCTAGACTACAAGCTCATTGCTGATAATTTTTATAAGCGAGGAAGAGACAATTATATGAGGATATGCGTGCACAAAAGTGAATATCTTAACCTTTTGGAAGCTGCACACTAGGGTACAACAGGAGGCCATTTTGGACATGATCATGTTTTCAAGGCCATACTATTTTCAGGTTTATGGTGGCCCACTCTGCATATGGACACCCACACATATGTAAAAGAATGTAATGTATGTCAAAGGACTCAGTATCCCATACGTAGGGATGAGATGCCCTACAACCCATGATGGGAGGGCGTGCATTCTCAAAGTGGGGAATAGATTTTGTGGGACCTATTAAGCGTCTGCAAGGAATTCCCATGTCGAGTATATCATAGTTTCCACTCACTATCTTACTAAATGGGTAGAAGCAAGGCCACAAGGAAAAATGATGCATGCACCACTACTAAGTTCTTGTTCAAGAATGTGTTCACAAGATATGGAATTCCTATTGAGTTTGTAAGTGATAGGGGTACTCATTTCCTCAATGAGGTTATTGAATATCTGTTACAAGACTTTATGGTAGTACACAAGAAATTGACACCGTACATCCATAAGCTAATGGATAGGCTGAGAGTACTAATAAGATTTTTTGGAACATCCTAACCAAAATTGTGAACAATAAATGGTCGGATTGGGATCAACAATTACACCATGCCTTATGGGCTTATCGCGTAGCCTATAAAATAGTACTTAATGCCACACCATTCCAGATGGTGTTTGGTCAGAATGTTGTTTTGCCTTTAGAATTTTTGATACCCACACTCAAAATTGCTCAGAAGTATGAGTGGACCGTTCATGAACTTTCCTCGAGAATACTTGACTTAGAACGATTGGGAGAGGAGACTGCGAGCAGCAGCCGGAATTTATGCCGCTAAGAAGAGACAGAAAGCCTACTTTGATGCTCATATCAAAGATAACGAGTTATGAGTAGGAGATTCGGTGCTAGCTTACACCTTAAAACAACATGCCCGCAAGTTAGAGAAATGAGGATACGGACCCATGATCATCAATAGGATATCCACTAGTAGTGCGGTTCAACTAGTGACTCTCGAAGGTGAAGTAATGCCTAACTATATCAACGAATGCTGAGTTAAGCTATATCAAGAACCCTTAATTGCAGACATGCTTAAATGACTAACTCTTACCAAGAAGCAAAAGGAAGAGGACGAATGAATCAGAGCTGAAGCACAAGTAGAAGCATTGGAATGCATTAAGCGAATGCAACTACAACGAAGAGAACTAGGTAGAGAACCTCGATCAATGGATGCTCCACGATATCCAGTAGCTATGTGCCAATTTGAAGGAAGGGATATCCCGAGTATTATTGATAGGAGACCCTTTGTTAATATCACCCTAGGACAAGATCCCATGCGCACGCAATGTAAGGCTTTAATCGACTCTGGTGTAGCGATGAATATAATTTCACTCTCTCTTTGTTGAGAGTACAAAGTGAAGCCTCTTGAGGCCTATCTCATAGGATTAGGTGGATTAGAAAGCCCTTGCATAGGTGAGGTTGAATTACCAATCTCCATCAAGAATTTAAGCTTGACAGTAAAACTGCTGGTTTGTGATGACGATGACCTAATAGAACCTATGATCCTAGGTGAGGAATGGTTATACCACTACTCAGTGAATTTAAATCTTTACAGAAGTGTGCTTCAGTTGGAACTCGCAGGACAGTATCATGATGAGCTCCCACTCAGAGGTTAGTGTAGAGAGGTGTTGGACGTGCCAGAAGCCCCTCCCACTACGTGTGCCCTCCATCTAACTTTGTGTGAGTCAACATACCCTACCCAACAAAAGAAGAAATTACCACCCATCCAAGAGAGGAGACTGAGCATGCAGACAGGAACCAAACAAGCATATTGGTGTACACCTCAGCCTTTAGATGGGTGTGATCAATCACGACTTTCGGGCACGTTAGTAGTGGATCTCCCTTCTCTTCCAAAATAGTGTGTGGATGTGACATCTCACCCTCGGCAAGTAGCATGGCCACATCATCCACGTACTCAATGGTGCAGCACATCCGAGTGGCCCTTTAGACAATCCACTAAGGCATTCCCACAACCAAGGTGGATACGCAAAGCGACAACGCCTAGTGAGTCAAACACTCCAGATCTTCGGCATCCCTCTAAATCTTGACCAAGGCAACATATTCAATAGATTTGGGTGCCCAAGACCTTGGTGACCATGGAGTCCAAGTCTCACTACCTTTGGATACCTAAAAAGTGTGTAGCTCATGCTCCAACTTTAATCTGCTCAAAGAAAACCTTTTTTGAGAGTACTAAGACACCCTACACACCTTCTTTTGTAGATTCCAGTTCATCTCTTCTAACCCCTCTGTATAGAAATGGATTCCCAAACCTTCAATAATCATGAAAACTCTCAACCGAGCCCACCTTGACTGCCGACTTCATGAAGCTAAACACTTATTGACCACTCCACTCATACCAAGCTTGACAAACTCATATCACCACCCTCCTTGTAACATACACTAACCTTGTAGGTAGTACTCATTCAACATCAGTTGTAAAGCCATGCACCTCACACACTACCACTCATAGTCAAAGCACGCACTACACACAATGCACCTCTCACATCGTTAAAACCACGCACACTACATGGGAATCATGTTTGTGGTGGAAAGGAATGGAGATCGACCAAAGTGGCTGAAGAACAAAGACAAGCCATCTTGCAGCAAGAGTTGGTCAATGGTGGCTTCAAGGAAACTTTCATTTCATCCATGCATGAATTGGTTCAGTCAGTAGGTGTGTCGGAGGCCTTAAGGTATTTGCTATGGAAGCCCCTACCTAGGTTTGACCCTCGGCGGGTTCAAATTCTTAAATGACAAGCACATATAGTCGTGTACCGATCGAGCCTATCACATCAGCACCCTGTGTGGGTTCCTCTACTATTGACCTAACCGCAAGCGAAGCCACTTTCCCCGTATATATCCTTATTGAAACCCTCCCTTCTCACCCGACATCAACCCCACCCTCCCCCAACATTGTAGATAATCCCGATGTTCATATTCCATCCCCCTTTTCCATTTGGCCCCCAGTATCCAATCCAATTACGACTACTGCTCCCATCTCCTTTGTCTCCATTCCACATATCTTTGTGCCATCTATCATTTCCGTGCCCCCTCATTTCCCCTCGTATACCATTAACCCATTATACTCCTTTACTCTCTCTACACAACCGACCTCATTCTATTCCTCTTTCAAATCCTTTTTGCACCCACGATCCCCACCTTTTCCATTCGTATGACCCTCTCAGGAACTTTGCCCACAAGCCCCCTTTTGATGGCCACCAAGCACACCACCTCACTCACCTCTCACCACACAATTGCACCCACCATCTCGCACCATTGCACCCACATCACTCTTTCACATTGCTATCATTGAAGGAACCACCAGTGACATGGACATCTCACCTAGTGCTTCACCAGACACACAACTGCATGCATCATCCACATCACATAGCACACTTCACATGTCACCTATTCACACATCTCTTCCGTCAATTGCCATGACATCCACCATCCCTACTCCAACTCTTTCTCCCATTGCATTACAAACCACCCCACATGTGTCATTTCCCATCTTCGCATCATCGTCATCATCCATTGTTGATGCTGCCATCCAGTAGTTGATACAGTGTCTCCAACAGATTAATGTAGAGTATCCATCGCTAGGCCAACAACATTCGATCCTATAACACACTACACAGGATTTGCAAAACGCAGAACTTGGAAACAGAGCATCACCAGCAACAACAAACTCTTGAAGCTCAAATATAGGAACGTGTCAAAGAAGTTGAATCGTAGTTAGATGTTTATTTGATGTGCAATGCTCAATTGTCGTGGAATATGGCGCTCCTTCGATGGCATCTCAATGCCTCCAACAAAAATACCATGAGAACTTTGAAGCCACCTTGGATACACGAGGATTTGAACATGGGAATTTGGACTTAGTCTATGACATGAGCACCACACCTTCCTTCAAAGTATGCTATGCTTGGCACTACAGACTGAAATATATGCTTGCCTGCTACAAGCAGACATTTGAAGACATGTTGACCATCGGCTTCTGGGAATACAACTCAAAAGTATTCATCAACTGTCCCATGCATTTGCTTTATTTATTTGCCTGTGAACGTGTCATGTATTCTGAGAATTATTTGCACCTACCTCTAGATGAACCCCAACCCATCGATTGGGAGAAGCTCGAATGCGACCTTATTAGGGGACTTTGCATCATGGAACATACCTTGAAAACCAACCTTCTCACCAACTACATTACTTATGTACAATCATGTTCTGTCAGGGATGTTAGAAACGAGGAGGAGGGAAGTGTTCAAGGCAAAAGATCGAGTATCGACTCTCATCATAGAAGAAAAGGAAGCACATAAACTACTCACATGTTACTTCATTATGTCAACAGTGAATTTGATCACTAAAACAATGTAATATATGTATATACATCCGCTTACCATAGGTATGACTGCATTTTGTGCAAGCTAAGGAGTCCTCAAACTTGAGGAGTCTAAGTAGAAAGGTCAGGCCACTTTTTGTAATTTTTGGAAGTCGTCAGATAGTCCAAATTAGAGGTAGGACCTATTTTTTAACTATGCCAGTCACTAGATGTGAAACGAGTCAAAACTAGGCAAAAATTATAAATAGAGCTAGAGAGCTCATTTTGTTGTGGTTGTTATTGTAGAACTTATGAACTAGTAATTAGAAGAGCTATTGTATTAGTGGATGATGAATATGAGTATGAGTTCTTTCCTTGCCTTCTATTGATCTCCACCGCTACTTTCCTTGTGTGTGTGTATGCATGTGTGTGTATGCAACTTGCATTTTGCATCATCATCTTCATGTGCATCACTTGCTCTTGATCTTCCTATCGGCCTAACCTCTCCGTGGATTGACAATTACGGGGTGGAGCTCCTCACGTTGGTACTTTCCATTGTACTAGAGTGACACATAGACTAAAAGAAAGTTGAAGAAGCTTGGAGATTCTTGGAAAGTTGAGTTTTCAAGTGGTGAAGTTGGTCAAGGAAACTAGCATAGGACCATCCCTAGCTCTTTGCGTTCATGACATCATTGCTCCTACATCATCTCCATTTGTATCCGCATGAGTGCATCTCCATTTTGTATCCAGGAGGCACTCCATTTCTAGTTTATTGCCATTTTAGATTGTATCTCTTTTGTATTTTGGTACATTTCCATTTGCTTCTACCATTGTAGTTGTTATCGTTAGTGTCCATGTGAAAGACCAAATGGCCACCGAACACTTCTTTGTATATGATCTTTAATAAAACATATAGTGGCCTAGTCAATCACAAACTGTAAGTTCGATCGCATTTGTAACACCTAAGAAGTTTGTCTTCGTGCTCCCTGCGTACTATGTTTTTCTACGTATTCTGTAGCCTCTGTGGGAAGTACTGTGTGCAGCTCCAGCAGCTCGGTTTTCTACTCTAAGGATATTGTCATGGAGCTCTCAAGAAGGAGAGTGCACTGTGGTGCATCAGCATCAAATTACTTCACTGGTGTCAAAGCAATTCGATGCAAAAGCTTTGTTCCTTTTGCATGAGAGAAGCAAGCATCCCCCCGGCTTTCTCCAAGGCTTATGACTAAGGTGGCAACCAAGGCATACCTTGTCATTCTAGTCACCAAATTCATGATTCGCACCATTGGTTGCATGCAGGGAGGACCTCAACGATCAAGGAAGATAGAGGTTCCCGATACTTCACAGGAGGTCACCCATCCCAGTATTGTTCCCCCCGAAGCTCGCTTAACCGTGGCAATCTCTTGCCACTAAGCTACAATCTTGTGGTGTCTACAGAAGGGGAAAGACTAAGGTTGACATTACCTTGAAGATGTTTTGGTCCCTCAAAGCTTCTTTGCTTTTAAAGCCTATTTTTGAAGCATTTTTGGGGTGTCGTTTGAAGCCATTTTGGAGTACTTTTGCACATAGTTATCTTCACACGGGTCCAAGAACAGCAAGAAGAGTACTTCTTTGAAAATAAATATCAACCTTTGGGGCTACAGGTTTCTTGAAAGGTTTTCCGTTTTGATGGGAGCAGCCACTGCAAATTTATGTAGGTTTTGAGCCTAAAACATCAGAGTTGACAGACACTTGCAAACATTGTTGGCTAGTTTTTGGGCTATGAATTCAGCCTTTTTAGTGTCATTTTACTGCATATATTGAGCACATACACACCACGTATGCTTCTGTGGATACCGCTTATGTACATCCATGTGGTCATTGATATAGCGGTTATGGTTTTTGCATAAAGCCTTTTACATTTGATAAAGAGGGTCGTGGTGAGGTTTTCTTAACTGGGAGACACCTAGATGTCGGGGTCTCTTTGGTGATGTAGGTGGAAGACTTGCCCAGCCTCACCATAGGAGACGTATGATAGTTGTTCATAGGTGCTCGATAAGCCTAGTTGGATTCTATTCGGTAACTGATTATATGCAATGGAGTCAGTGATTCACTATGCAGGTAAACATGTTAGTACTTGCAGTTTTATGATATTTTGACACTCGTCATATGCTCATTTTGCAGAGGATACTCTGACAAAAATTTTCTAGATTTCTGATTTAGTCAACTATAGAGTGGTCGATTTACCCCTTGACACACTTATTCATTGGTGTTTGGACTCTTCTAACTCCATTATCATTCCATTTAGTTCTCTACCATCATGGCATCAAAGGCCTTAGGCACTTCTAGTGGATCAGGCTCTAGTGCTAGTATTCTGAGGATGAGCTATAACTTATAGGGCAAAGACCATTTTGAGCTCAGAAAATTTGATGGTACAAACTTTGCTCTATGGAAGAATCAGATTAAAGATGTGCTGATTGAAAGGAGGCAATGGAAGCCAATGAATGGGATTTCAAAGAAGCCTATTGACATGGATGAAGATGATTGGGATGAGTTAGATGAAATGGCCAGGTTTACCATTCGATTGCACCTAGCAAATAATGTTTACTTTACAGTATTAAACTGTGAAAGTGCAGAGGAGCTTTGGAAGAAGTTATGCAATACATATGAAAAAGAGACAACATCAAATAAAGTGTATCTTCTCTATGATGACATATGTGGAGCACTCTTGAGTGAGGAGACTCATAGAAAATCTATGGTTGGCACTTAGAGTGGAGATGCATATAATGTTCATGATTCTTACTAAGGAAAGAATCAGCAACATGGCAGGAGCAAGAACAAGGAAAAGAATGGTCAACAGAATAAGAGTAGAAGTAAATCAATGAAGAGGGATATTGAATGCCATTATTGTCAGAAGAAAGGACATATGAAGAAAGACTGTTATGCATTAAAGAATGCTAAAGGTAACGGACAGAATGTTGATGGGCATGTTAAATAGTTACCTGCACCATCTACTTTGACTGTCAAGATTGAAGAAATTAATGCTATTTCTGATGATGTTGATGTGTTGACACTCGATAGTATGACTAAGGCTCTTAAGGCTGATTCTCTTTCCCACACATGGCTGCTAGATTCTGGTGCTTCTTTCCATGTGACACCACACAGAGAATGGTTCTCTAATTATGCAGCAAAGTCTCTTGGTATCGTGAGACTTGGTTACTCTTACTTGTGTAACGTTGTGGGCATCGGAGATGTGATTGTGCAGTTCATTGATGGTTCAAAATTTACTATGCATAACATATGCCATGTACCTCAGTTATCATGCAGTTTGATGTTAGTTGCTCAACATGATGACCTTGGTTACAAGCTGGTCTTCTATGCTCAGTCCTTTTGTATATCAAAGGGCAATATGGTTATTGCAAAAGGAAGCAAAGTTGGCTCACTTTATCCTTTATTTGTATCACAGAAAGAACACTTGTTAGCTGTTATCGAACAACCTATGGCATGTATTTGGCATGGTTATTTGGGCCATATATCTCATAGTGGAATGGAAAATTTTTCTCATTCTAGCTACTTACATGTGTTATCTATCTTTGATTTTTCATTTTGTGAGCATTGTCAATATGGAAAGCAAACCAGAAATGTGCATAAAATGCACATTGGCTCTTCAATTCAGCCTTTAGATCTCGTTCATATAGGTGTGTGTGGTCCTATGCCCACTAGGTCCTTAGGTGGTTCTCTTTACTTTGTCACTTTCATAGATGATGCTACTAGAAAATTTTGGGTATATCCTATCAAATCAAAGGATGAGGTACTCCCTACTTTCAGAAAATGCCTTGCTTCAGTTGAGACTGAAAAAGGATCTAAGCTTAAGGCTTTACGTTCAGATAACGGGGGTGAGTATACCTCACATGAATTCTGCCTTTTCTGTTATTCTAGAGGGATTCGTAGAAAGTTTACAGCTCCTTATACCCCAGTACAGAATGGTGTAGTTGAGAGGATGAATAGAAATATTCAAGATAGAGTACTCTCTATGTTGCATCATGCAAACCTCTCACAAGGCTTTTGGACAGAAGTAGTATTGGCTGCAGTTCATGTGATTAACCTTTCACCTAGTACTGCCAACGGTTTGGAAGTGTCACAAGAGTTGTGGACAAGGAAGCCACCATATTATGATCATCTTCAAGTTTTTGGGTGTGAAGCATATGTTCATATACCCAAGAATCTTAGAAAAAAGTTGGACCATAAGTCAAAGAAATGTATTTTTCTTGGATATGGTCAAGAAGGAAAACTTGGATTTTGTTTATGGGATCCTGAAACAAGGTTAGTGACCAGAAGTAGTGATGTCATTTTCAATGAGTCTAAGATGCATAAACAACCCATTAAGGAGGTTGAAGTGAGAAGAGTGGTGTTTGAGGATACTAGTCCTCTAGTTAGCATGCACAAAAATGTTGCGCATAGGGATGTTCAAGTGAATGTCCATTCAGATCAGTCTACACATGTTCCTATTCAACAACCATTGAGACATTCTACACGTGTCTCACATCCACTTGATAGATATGTTCTAGGTTTAGATTTTGTTATGCTAAGAGATGATGGTGAGCCTTCTTGCTACAAAGAGGCTATGTAGACAGAGGATCATATCAAGTGGGAGTGTGCCATGAAGAGTGAGTTGGATTCTATTCACAAGAATGATACTTGGAATTTAGTACCTTTGCTAAAGGGCAGGAAAGCTTTACCATGTAAATGGCTATATAAGCTGAAATTCACATCAGATAGTGCTACTCCAAAGTACAAACCATGACTTGTTGCAAAGCGTTTTAAGCAACAACATGGTGTAGATTTTCAGGAAATATTCTCTCCAGTGGTCATGATGACTACCCTACTCATGTTGCTTGGATTCATTGCAATGGAGGACTTAGAGCTAGTCCAAATGGATGTGAAAACTGCTTTCTTGCATGGAGATCTTACATATGAGATCTATATGGAACAACCAGAGGGTTATGTAGTTCCTGGCAAGGAAAGTCTAGTTTCTGAGCTTAAGAAGAGATTGTATGGTTAAACAGTCCCCTAGACAATGGTACCAAAATTTTGATGCTTTTATGAAGTCTAAAGGCTATTCTCGAAGCAATGAGGATCACTGTCTCTACACAAAGAGATGCTCATATGGCAGCTTGATATGCTTGATACTTTATGTCGATGATATGTTGATTCTTGAGAAGTCCTCTTATGATTTTTCAATTCTCTAAAAGAAGATGAGTCAGACATTTGATATGAAGGATTTGGGGTATGCCAAACATATCTTTGGCATGCGCATTACTCATGATAGGAGTAAAAGATGCATATACTTGTCTCAAAGTGAGTACATATCCAAAGTACTTCATAGGTTCAATATGCAGGGTGGAAAGGCATTGAGTACACCTTTACCCACATATGTGAAATTGAGCAAGGATGATTGCCCCAAATCAGATGAGGAAAAGGAATTCATGACCAAAAATCCATATGAGTCTGTTGTTGATAGTCTCATGTATGGTATGGTAGCTATGAGACTAGACATTGCATTTGCAGTGGGAGTTATGAGCAGATATATGTCTAACCCTAGCAAGAAACATTGAGAAGTGGTCAAAATGATTTTAAGATATCTAAGTGGCACTAAGGACAAATGTCTATGGTTAGGTAGAGGGAAAGCATCCATTGTTGGTTACACAGATTCTGACTATGCTGGTTGTGTAGACAATCGTAAGTCTACATGAGGGTACATTTTTCATTTTGTTGGAGGTGCTATCTCTTGGAGATCTCATCTTTAAGAATGTACAACTGTTTCTACCACAGAAGTAGAATATGTTGCAGCAAGTGAGGCATTTAAGGAAGCATTGTGGCTTTCTCATCTTGCTTGTGATATGGGTTTACCTCAATATGTACCCCATTTGCTCAGTGATATTAGAGTGCTATTGCTTTGGCTAAGAATCTGGTCTATCATATAAAGACCAAGCACATTGAGGTGAGGTATCACTTCATTAGAGATTCCTTAGCCACTGAGTGCATTATTCTTGAGAAGCTTCACACTCGAGGTAATGTTGCAAATGCTTTGACGAAAGCTCTACCACAAGATAGCTTTCGACAGTGTTGTCACTTGATGGGGGTTACTTGATTCATGATCTTATACAGTCACTTGTATACTGTGTAAAATGCCCATCAGGTGGGAGGTATAGTTTCTATACTTACACTCAGGTATTCTTTATCATTCTTTATTTTTCTCCCATAGTTACTTTGGCCATAGTGGCCTTTAGTGGGAGATTTTTATCGTTAGCGTCCATGTGAAAGGCCAAATGGCCACCGGACACTTCTTTGTATATGATCTTTAATAAAACATATAGTGGCATGGTCAGTAAGAGACTGTAAGTTCGACTACATTTGTAGCACCTAAGAAGTCTGTCTTCGTGCTCCCTCTGTACTATTTTTTTCTGCATATTCTACAGCCTCTGTGCGAAGTACCATGTGCAGCCCCAGGAGCTCGGTTTTCTACTCCGAGGATATCATCGTGGAGCTCTCAAGAAGGAGAGCACACTGTGGTGCATCGCCATCAAATTACTTCAGTATTCATTCTCGTTTGAGGGGAATCATCCCACATGAGATGTACTCTAGAGAGCCCCTCCCAAGTCTATATAAGGAGGGCCTCTCTCCCCATTTGTACTAGGTGGAGGTCTTGGAGTTGTTTTTGATGGTCATTTTGGTGGTGGTGGTGGTGGTGCTTGAGCTTGGTGGTGTGGCTTTCTCCTCATTGAGAGAAGCTTTTCTCTCCATCATTTTGTTCTCTTTTGGATTATATGTTTCCCATTTGCCCACTCTCCCACCCCTTTCCATCTATTTTTCATCCTTCTTTTCCACCCTTCCACCCTTGCTCTTCCATTTTGATGATGCTAATCCACCTGTAATAGTGCTTCTAAGCACCCTTTAGCATTCATATCGATGATATTGTTCATTGAATTTGATGCGTCTCAAGTTTGTGAGTTGTTTAGAAACACCTTTGTGAATCACATATCTCCAATCATATGTTGTCCCATGCCACAGGTTGGACCGTGCACCTTCTTTGCGACTTTATGTATGCCTATGTACTAGTCCACACTTTAAGTTACTCTATGTCTATAAGCATTCTTGTGATTAGATCTTGGAACTCTTGAACAACCTTAAAGGCCAAAACCCTCTCCTTGGGTTTTCTACTCCCTTTGTGTCTTCCCCTAGCATGGAATCTATTTCCATAAAGGAACCCAGCGTGAGTTTGAGGAACGAAACATGGCTTTGCATAGAAGTTGAAGGAGGCTTCTTGATCTATTCACATACCACACTTGTTTGTATTTCCCTGCTTCACATAAGCACACGCAAAACAAGTTGAGGAACAGGCTGGAATGCCGAAAGTAGAGCAGACAACATATCATAACTCCTCGAGTTCTTCTAACAAACGCCCTTGCTGAGTGGGTGAAGGAGAATTTGTCGAAGGCAACGAGGAGAGAAGAGTGCATCTGGACACTATGCATTGTTCCAACAGTCGTAGGGTCAATGACCCAATAGCCACCGTCACTCGAAGCAGACATATTTGAGCACTCGTTCACCTTTGAAGGTCCTCTGCGCTTAGTTATAAGGCATCACAAAGCAAACAATGCAGCTTCTCTATCATCAGTCAAGAGAGAGAGGGTGAAGATACAGTAACTCCACAAAATGTCTTTGAGATTTGAGAGAGAGAGAGAGTATGTGTGTGAGAAAGAGAGTAATTGAAAGAAAGGGTTATGTTCTACTGCACATTGTAGATGAGCGCTCAGCATCACAAGTCATTTCTTCTCCTGCATCACCTATTGTAGCACAGTGCCAGGTGCGTGGACTCCATCTTTGCCACTGCATGAACTCCATCTTTGTTCAGAGGTAGAGGAAGATGCAAAAACAAGAAGGGCACCTCAAATGGTCTGCACCATCGCCAGAGCACGAAAGCCCTCGAGGGCAACTACATCGCCCTCCATCTGCTACACGTCAAATCTGTGAAAGAGAAAATGAGAGAGAGAAAGAGAAAAAAAAATAGAGAGAAGAGAGAGATTCCCTCTCTGCATGCATGTAGAATATGAGGTCAGTAACTGTTGGCATGAAAATATCTTAGATATTCCAGACGCTCTGAAACTCCTCTTTCACTCTGAGAAGCCATTATGCGAGGCTAAGCTCACCATCGCGCTCTGCACCACTGAAGTGAAGAAAGCGCATCCAATCCCTCTATTGCACACTCTTTGTGAGTACGCACCAATTGCCAGAGAAAGAGAGAGAAATAGAGAAAACGAATCTTGTGCACCATATTTGCAGATAAAGCTTCTGTGTTGTTTTTTTTTTTTGAGAGTACAATGAATTTGGAAAGATACACACAACCGACCTCGTAAGGTAGAGGCACCCATCTTGGGGAACTCTGAGGTATCCAGCCTTAGGCGGAATTTGAACCTTGGCCATCTACCTAGCAGTACAAGGCACATCCGCTAAACCACGCCCGCTGAATATTGTGTTGTTTATTGACCTGGCAGCTATCTCTAAGAAAGTTCACATGTCACTGACCTAAACACATATGCAATGTGCATACCACGCGGGTACTACCATAAGGTGTATTCGGGATTATCATTGCATAGACGTGGTAGAACATATTGCATTAATGTGTGTGCAGCATCTTCATTGATGTCAATGATGATGTGTCCAACTTAAGTGCATTATATTTACTCACGTCACGAATTCTTATCATCCATTCAAAGGGAGCCTATGAATCATCTCTAAGCCATGCACTCGTATGACAATTAAAGTGAGCGCTTAACTTTATCAATGCTTTGGCCCTCTCCTTCAGAATTCGAGGCTCCAACAACCCCTCATGGTGCCCCTATTCACATTTTTTTTCTCTCATTTGAACCCTCATTATAAAGGATCATATTGTAACCAAGGGTAATTTTATATTCAAACTTAAAGCAGACATATTATTAAGGGATCTTGTATCCTTCAAAAAGGTGCAACCATCACCATTTGGCACATCTTATTTTTCGACAAAGGTAACCTTGTATTTCCCATCAGGTTTTTGGCATTCTCTCATCATTGTACTACCAACCCTTGTAACACCTAACTGTATCCACCCTCATTTTTGGGCATATTAATCCTCATTTCAAGGGTACCCACTTTGCAAGAGTACTTTGTCTTCTTCAAGAGGTTACTTCTCAAGGGTACCTAACTCTACTTTGGTACCATTTTGCACTAAGTGCCCATCTTTGTACAACAAAAATAGACAAAGAGGATCTTTTGGGTGTGCATTTGTGAGTTGGAGGCTAATCTAAACCCACCCACAAGCTCTCTCCAAGTTTCAAAGCCTACTCTAAGGCCCAATTGATGTGCAACAGGCTATTGTAAGCCCTCCTCTCGCATCGACTCATCTCGATTTTTATGCAAGTGTAGGGCTATTCTAAGCCCCCCCTCCAAGGTGCCTCTCTTGCATTATCCAGTGTAGGCCTATTCTAAGCCCCCCCCCCCTCTTAGGTGTGTACTTCAATTTTTGGTGCAAGTGTAGGGCTACTCTAAGCCCCCCAGCCTTACCCCAACTCAATTTTGTGAACCAATTTTTATTGCGAGTGTGGTAACTTTGTTTCAATGGTGATAATGTCAATGATTTTGAATGTAACGTCCTCAAATCAAATGTATTTACCCTCCTTTACACCAATATTCATGCCTTTGGAGGAGCCTTCGATTTCTTGCAACAGCTACACTTATCAATGTTCTAATTGCAATCATCTTTGCAGCTTGTGAGAATGTTTCCTCATAGTCTATACCATGCATTTGTGAGCATCCTTTGGCAATTAATATTGCCTTGTACCTGAAAATTGATCCATTAATGTTTCTTTTAACTTTATATACCCATCTACAACCAATTACCTTTTGATTGGGGGACATTGGAACCAAATCGCAAAGTATCCTTCTCCTTCAATGCATCTATTTCTTCTTTCATGGGTATTTCCCAATTAGGGTTTCCCTTTGCCTCTTCATAGGTTGAGGGTTCCTCCGAAATTGAGTCCTTTGCAAAGTAGATTGAATGATTTCTAACAAATGTGGAATCATATCCATACCTTTTTTTTTGTCTTTTCTCCATTGTTGAAATTTTAGGTTCTGCCTTGGAGCATTCTCCATGCTCTTGCATCTTTTCTTTGCCTCTTGACTTCCATATCATGTAATCCTTTTCCTTTTCATCTTGGTCATCATCTATATCCCATCTCGGATCCTAGACATGTGTATCATTCTTGCTTCCTAATTGATGAGAATCAGAATCAAGATCATTCGGTAGAGTCACATTTTGTTTGTCTTCATCATGTCAAGACTTGTGTTCTTCAAACGCATCTCTACATGTAGTAAATTGCTTGGTTAAAGGATTATAGAACCTGTAACCCATCTGAGTTGATTCATGCCCAATAGAAACTACCTTTGTTTCCCTTTCATCTAGCTTACCTCTTATTTGTGATGGTACATGAACATAAGTTAAATAACCAAACACCTTGTAATGTCCAAGGCTAGGTTTTCTTCCATACCTTGCTTCATAAGGATTCATGCCTTGGAGTGACTTGGATGGTCACCTAAATCTATGTGGAATAAATGATCATCTTCTTTACCTTCCCTGTGGCTTAGATTCATCAAAAGAAATAAGTCTTCAGGTTGTTGATCTTTAGAATAATTATTGTAATCCCTTCTATTGTGGCCTCTATTATTATTGAAGTTGTGTCCAACTTTGCCTCTATTGCTACCATATCCACCTGTTCCACTTCCTTTCTGGGTCTTCCCATTGAACCAGCAATTATGAGTGGTGCGGTTAGTCGTATCACAAATGGCACAAGGTTGAACATTCTTTGTTCTTTTCATGCTTTGGTCCTTTCTTCTTCCCTTTCCACTTTCTCTTGCCTACAAAGTTGGCTTGGGAAGTCTCCTCTTCATCTTCTTTCTTCTTCTTGCTTTTTAGCTTATTGTCCTTCTTAACTACATATAAAGCACTAGTTGAATTACCATGATAGGATTTACCTTCCTTTATGCTATTCTTGGCCTTTTAATTGAAGAGTTGTCCAAGAAAGATGTTCAAGTCTTGAGTTTTCACATCCATGATGAGATCATAGGTTGTGCTGAAAGATTGCAATTGCTTGTCACCTCTAATCCTATTGAGAATTTGCCTCATGATGGCCTCTTCTATTGGTGCAGGACATTCATCAATTGATGATTTGGACAAAGGTTTGAAGTCAAAAGATGAAGCAAAGGCCAATATATGAAGCTTGAAGTTAGTGCTTGATAAGAGAATGAAGGCTTGTATATACATGTACACCAAAATTGTAATTAACTCACTTATACCTTTGTAATGGTCACGAGTTTGTATATATATGCCTATATATACAAGTAGAAAGGCGGGGCATGTAAGAGAGATGATGAATGAAAAGTTGTAAGAGTCATTAGACACTTTAGAAGTGATGAGAATATAGTTCATCAATCAGATGTAATGTTTTCCTAAATAGAAGAAAAATTGCACCTGATATTTTGCTCAATATCCTTCTATGTTTATCCTTTTGTGAAATGATTTTGTACAAGTCTAAGTCTATAGTTGAGTGACCTCTCTAAAAATTTTCAAATCCTAATTGTGATCAGGGTGAGAGAATTGAGAGTAAAAACATTTACATGTGTAAATGTGAAGAAGAGAAGACTGCAGTAGGTGCAAATTTGATGATAATTTTTTGTTTAGTTCTCCTCCCAGAGTGTAAAGTTTTGAGCATGTAGGCACTCATCCTTTAAGTTGGAAGGTAAAATACCTATGGGTAAAAGCATTTGAATAAACGGATTCTAGTTTAAGAGAACTATGCATTATAAGTTGCAGGTGTCAAAGTCGAATGTATAGAAATATAGTTTTAGACATAGGTGAATTGTTTGGAGTAAATCTCAAGATTTACTAAACCTTTTGAGAGAATTTAACTTCGAGAAGGTGCGCAATCTTTAGGCAAAACCTTATAAAAAGTTTCATTAGAAACATTACACATTTGACCACTAAATGAGTGAATTAAGTGTAGAAGACTTTTCTGAATAATCACTCTTTTCACAGTTAGTGCAAAGATTGGTAATCTGGTATTAGTCTTCCGAATTGGTTGAGCTTTTGAGTTATTCTTGATATAGAAATGCTCTAACATCAAGGATAATGTCTTCTTTTGGAGACTAACACTCTCCATAAATGGTATCAGAGCAGAAGTTATCAGAATTGAAGAAAGGAGGACCTCGACTATTGCAGTTATATAGAAATCAACCTTTGAAGATCCAAAAGGTGAAAGTTTGAAGTGAAAGCTAGAGAAGGAAGCGTGAATCTATCAAGAATATCAAAAGGAACAACATTCAAAGTAAAGATACATCTATTATTCACAAAGTTTGAAGAATTTATTGCACAAGTGAAGAAAGGATGGGAGATTCTCTTCAGATAGAGAAATTGGATAGAGAAGACTATGTTGCTTGGTCTATGAGGATGGAAGCTCATCTTATTAGCAAATACTTGATAGGATACATTATAGGTGAAGAAGAAAAACCAGAATTCAAAGATCCTAGTGTTCCAACTAGGGATGAGCTCTCAGATTTGAAGACATGGATGAAGAAGGATGCTCAAGCAAGGAGCATTATCTACATGGGAGTTCATGATTACTTGCAACCTCATATTAGAGGACTTGACAGTGCAAGTGACATATGGAATGCTTTGGAAGAGCATTTCCAAAATACTACAAAGTCAAGGAAGGCATTTTTATGGGCAGAGTTTACCACATTCAAGAAGAATGCTTCTCAATCCATTTCTGATTATGTAGCAAGGATGAAAGACATTGTAGATGCATTAGGAGCAGTTGATGAAGATATTCAAGAGGATAAATTGGTAAGGCAAATCCTCACAGGTTTGAGAGGAGATGAGAAATGAAACCCATTCATTTTGTCTACTTAATTGTCACTAGATCATTTCACTCCTAATTTGAATAAATTGCTAGGACATATGCTAACCTTTGAGCAATATGTCAAAGGTGATGTTGATAAAAGTAAAGGTCAAGCAATGTATCCAAAGGACAAGAAGAAGTTTAACAAAGGCAAGCAACAATTGAATGAAGAAGAAGGTGCAACTAGCCAAGCTAACTTCCTAAGAGGAAGAGGTGGTGGCAAATGAAGAGGAAGAGGCAGAAGGAATAAAGATGGTGTCAAAGCTTGCTGGATTTGTGGTAAGAATAATCATTTAGCTCATGAATGTTGGCATAATAATCAGAATGATGGATGATATAATCAGAATTTTAACTCAAGAGGAAGAGATAATAGAAATTAGAGAGGTAATTTCAGAGGTAGATCTAGTAGAGGTTACTTTGGAAGAAATATAGGTAGAGGCTTCCAAAGTCAATCCTACAATAATACATACTACAATTATGCTTCAGATCAGAAGGAGGATTCAACATTAATTATGAATGCAACTTGTGAAAGACAAAGTGAAGATCAAAGAGTCTTCTACATTGACTCAGGGTGTAGCAATCACCTGAGTGGAAACATAGCTTTGATGACTGATTTGGAGAATAAAGTGAGTAATCATGTAGTACAAACAAGTGATAACAAAAAGCATAATGTGAAGTCCATTGGATGAGTGAAATCCAAGGATGGAAGCACTCTTCTGAGTAAGGTTTTGTAGGTTCCTACAATTCCAAAGAATTTGATAAGTGTAGGGCAAATTGTAGAGAAAGGTTATGAAGTAAGGTTCACTAATGATGGAGTTTTTGTGGAAGACCCTAACAATGGGTATAAACAAATTGTTTCAGGAAAGAAAGAAGGAAGGCTCTTCACATTGAAGATTCAAGGCAATGTTGGTCATGCCTTGTTCACTTATGGAGGACATAAGATCTCTGAGTTAGATCTTTGGCATAAAAGGCTTGGACATTTCAATGAGAGAGATATTAAGGATATGATCAATAATGGTTCACTGCTTGGGTTACCTAATGTTCGAGGTCAACATATGACATACAGATGTGAGGCATGTCAATTAGGTAAGGCTCATAAGCAATCATATAATAAACATGGTTTCATGTATTCAGAGAAGCTTGAATTGGTACATACAAATGTGTGGGGGCCATTAAAGGACTTTAGCATTAATGGTTCAAGATATTATGTGATTTATGTTGATGATGCTACCAGGTGGATCACTATATATGTGATCAAAGATAAAGTAGAGGTGTTCAATACATTTAAACATTATCATGTGTATGCAGAGAGAATCACAGGTCAAAAATTGAAGAGACTAAGGTCAGAGGGAGGGGCAGAGTATTTCTCTAATGAGTTCAGTGAATACTTGTGGAATGCAAGTATAAAAAGGGAAGTTACTTGTAGGTACTCTCCTCAACAAAATGGTGTAGCAGAAAGGAGAAATAGATCTCTTGTTGAGTTTGCAAGGTCAATGATGAAGGAGAAAAATTGTCTAAATTATTTGTGGGATGAGGTTGTAAATATAGCTACATACTTGGTTAATAGGTTACCATGTAAAGCTTTGCAGGGTATGACAGCATATGAAGCTTGGTGGGGTAAGAGACCTATGTTAGATCATTGTAAAGTGTTTGGATGTTTGGCTTATGCATATGTGCCATCTCAGTTGAGGCATAAATTGGAACCCAAAGCTGAAAAGTATGTGTTGATCATTGGCTATGGTGATAAACAGATGGATTATAGGTTGTGGAGTCCAACCACAAAGCAATTCCTTGTGTCAAAAGATGTTACATTTGATGAGCAAGGTACCTGGTATGCAGGTACAATTAATATTCATGCAGGTGATGAAGAAACTTTGAATCAAAAGAAAGGTTTCAAAGGTTCAAATATTTGATGAAGAAGAGAACAATGAAGCACAAGTTGAAGTTGAAGAAATGCCAAGGTTTGATCCAGAATGTGATGAGCCAAAAACTTCAAGAAGTGGATAACTCAAAAGCTCATCAAGGCATAAATGGCAACCTACAAGGAATAGCTATGACACTTCTTTTTTTACTATTAAAGATTATGCTTACATGGTGAAAGCAAAGGAAGACCATTCTACATATGAAGAGGCAAAAGGTAAGGAAAATTGGGAGAAAGATATGTAGGAAGAATATGATGCATTGATGGAGAATGAGACATGGGAATCGGTTCCAAAACCAAATAGTCAGAAGATCGTTGGATGCAAATGGATCTACAAAACAAAGAGGTATGCAGATGAAAGTGTGTCTAGATATAAAGTTAGACTTGTTGTGAAAGGGTATGCTCAGATATGGTATAGATTATGATGAGACTTATAGTCGTGTGGAAAAGATGACAACTATAAGGACTCTCATAGCTATTGTTGCATGTAAAGGTTGGAAGATATGTCAATTAGATATGAAGAATGCTTTTCTAAATGGTTACACTTCAGATGATGTTTTCATGGAGCAACTAGAAGGTTTCAAGGATAAAAGGTATCCAGAGAATGTATGTAAGATCAAGAGAGCTTTGTATGGTTTGAAGCAGGCCCCAAGGGCATGAAATTATAGACTTGTGAAGTTCTTGAAGGAGCTTGGTTTCCAAGTGTCTAAGGCAGATAGTAGCTTGCATGTTAAAGCAAGTGATGATGGGTTCATTTACATGTGTATATATGTTGATGATATAATTCTTATAGGTACAAACGAGAAGGGCATACAAATTCTTAAGAAGCAATTGGAGAAAGAATTCAAGATTAGTGACTTGGGAGACGTCATATTTCTTGGGCATGGAAATTTCATATACTCAACATGGAGTGTATATACTCAAGAAAGGTATTTGAAGAACTTGCTAATCAAGTTTAAAATGGAAGATTGCAGGATAGTAGCTACTCCAATGGAGGTGAATCACACATTGACCAGATATGGAGGAGAAGAATTCAAGGAAATGAAGTTATATCAAAGTCTAGTTGGTAGTTTAATATATGCCACATTAACTAGGCTTGATTTGTCATATCCAGTTGGAGTGTTGTCTTAGTTCATGCATTGTCCTAGGAAAGAACATTGGATTGCAGGACAAAGGGTGCAAAGATACATTAAGGATACACTCAAGGAAGGCTTGTATTATGCTTTCACATCTGATACAAACATCAAGATATATAGTGATATAGATTGGGTAGGTAATCCTCATGATAGGAGATCAGCCTATGGTTACTTATGTTACATGGGAGATAAATTAATCTCTTGGTGTTCTAAGAAGCAACATATAGTTGCTTTGTCATCCATAGAAGCAGAGTATAAAGGTATGGTTGAAGTTGCAGGAGGTCATATGGTTGAAAACACTTATGAAGAGTTTTCACATTATTCAAAGTACACCCACTATTCATGAAGATAATATGAGTTCATTGTATCTAGCTGCTAACCCTGTATTTCATGCCAAGACTAAACATATTGAGATACAATATCACTTTCTAAGAGAGAAGGTGATTGATAAAGAGATTGAAGTCATACATACTTCAACAAAAGATCAGATTGCAAACATGTTAACCAAAAGCTTGGATGGACCAAAGCTACAGAGATTCAAAGACATGGCATGTATAAAGAAGATGGACAAAATCACAATTGATGATTGAGGGGGAGTTGTTCGTGTAGGAAAATCATCAATTAATGATATGGAAAAAGGTTTGAAGTGAAAAGATGAAGGAAAGACCAATATATGAAGCTTGAAGTTAGTGCTTGATAAGAGAATGAAGACTTTATATACATGTACACTAAACTTGTAGTTAACTCACTTATACCTTTGTAATGGTCACAAGTTTGTACATATATGCCTATATATACAAGTAGAAAGTTAGGGCATGTAAGAGAGATGATGAATGACAAGTTGTTAGGCACTTTAGAAGTGATGAGATATAGTTCATCAATTAGATGTAATGTTTTCCTCAATAGAAGAAACATTGCACCCGATATTTTGCTCAGTGCTCCTTCTGTGTGTATCCTTTTGTGAAATGCTTTTGTACAACTCTAATTCTACAGTTGAGTGACCTCTATACAAAGTTTTAGATCCTAATTGTGATCAAGTTGAGAGAATTGAGAGTAAGTACATTTACATGTGTAAATGTGAAGAAGAGAAGACTGCAGTAGGTGCAAATTCAATGATAATGTTATGGTCAGCTCTCCTTCCAAAGTGCAAGATTTTGAGCAAAAAGCACTCATTCTTTAAGTTGGAAGGTAAGCTACCTATGGCTAAAAGCATTTGAATAAATGAGTTCTACTTTAAGAGAATTATGCATTAGAAGTTGTAGGTGTCAAAGTCGTCTGTGTAGAAGTACAGTTTTAGACATAGGTGATTTTTTTGGACTAAATCTCAAGATTTACTAAACCTTTTGAGAAACTTTAACTTGGAGAAGGTGCACAATCTTTAGGCAACACCTTTTACAAAGTTTCATTAGAAACATTTACACATTTGATCACTTAATGAGTGAATTAAGTGCAGCGGACTTTTCTGAATAATCACTCTTTTCAGAGTTAGTGCAAAGATTGGTAATCTGGTATTAGTCTTCCAAATTGGTTGAGGTTTTGAGTTTTTCTAGATATAGAGTGCTCTAACATCAAGGATAACTTGTTCTTCTGGAGATTAACACTCTCCATCATCTTCTTCAGTCAGCTCTCCAATGGATACCAATTGATCAACAACCTCCTTGACCTTTGTAACGAACTCAGTGATGGTTTGTTTTGGACTCTTCCTCATCTGATTGAACTCATTCCAAAGATGATTCTTCCATGCTTTTATACTAGCTGAAAAGAAAGTCTCTAGAGCATCCCAAGTCTCTTGAGATGTCTTGCATCCTCTAATATGTGGTAATAGAAAATTAGAGATAAAGTTTAGTATGTATGACCTTGCTTGAGCATCCCTTGCACACTAAAGTGTGAGCCTATCTGTTTCCTCTTGAGTAGGTCCTCCTTTGGATCTTGGAATAGGCATTGCTTCACCACTTGATACAATCCCAAATACATTTCTTTATTGCAAATAAGCCTCCATTTTGATTTTCCAAGAAGCATAGTTGTGTCTATCAAGGTTCTCAATCATTGATGGAAAGCCATCTCCCATCTTGAAGTTTCTTTGATACCACTGAAAGAAAGTTGGAGAAGCTTGGAGAGGCTTGGAAAGTTGAGTTGCCAAGTGGTGACGTTGGTCCAAGAAACCAACATAGGACCAGCCCTAGATCTTTAGATATGTAAAGTAGACCTTGTAGGCTTGTGTTTAGTGCAATAAAACCCAATAGGTACTTTGGAACATCAACAAGAACAAGTTGATGCAAAACATATAACTTGCACATTAACTAGCTCACAAAAACCTTCTAAAAATGAATGGAAGTTATGACTTCAAACACTGAGAGTAGCCAACATAGTAACAATTGGAAAACTTCCTCTTAAGGGACTATCATACATAGGTTTTTTTGTTAAAATGCATAAAAGCCCTAATTTATATCAACCAATGAAGGAGCAATCACCTTAACAATAAACTAGCGTCATCTCGATTTTTCAGGGATGTGTAGAGAATGACCCCTAGACTGGAAAACTTGAATTTCTTTGCACCTAAAGAACCAAATGACTTGAAAATTTGTACACATAAACTAGAAAGTATACCTTTCCAATGAGTGCTTAAACACTTGATTTGGAGCCCTGTAGAGAGAGCAACAATCTCTGCAAGTTGACTAAGTCTGAGGAAGAAGGAGCAAAGAATAGAAATGGCACCAAGCAATGATCAAAGAGTATATGTATTGCTTCAAATCAGCTCTCTACTTAATGTAAAAATGTTTTGGAGTCTTTATATAGAACATTGAGGATATGATCATGCTTTTTCTTCATGAATTTGAATTCGAAATTAGGTATGTTTGTTAGTTTAGATTGATTGGAATCTTTTTCTACAATCTAGGAAAAAAGAAAGTTGAAGTCATATCTACTTTTTGATTGATTGATTGAGAATCAATCCCTAACACTTCTAACTCATGGCTTTTAGGGCTTTTACTCTTTCCTTTTACAAAGATAAATACTTTGGAAATCACATAAGAAGGTGATCCTATGATCAAACTCTCAATACAATAAATGAATGCAAACAAAACTCTACAAGGAGTATATGTGACATCATTAAAATGATGGATTTGATGAAGATCATGTCCACCTCAAGCATAATGCAAGCTTGATGTTCCAAAACAGACGTGAAGAAAGCATGTAAGAGAAGAGGCCTGAAGATCAAGGGAGGGCCACGACAATAATTTTTCAAACTTTATTCATCAATCCATGATCAGATCAATAGTGATTATTATCACCAACCTTTGTATATAGCAACATACAATTATCTTATGACATGATCCATTTTGTACAAGCCAAGGAGTCCTCAAGCATGAGGATCCTAAGTAGAGACTATGTACCAATTTTTGTAATTTTTAGAATTCTGTTGAATCCCCAAATAAGCTCTGCAACCAATTTTTTAACTAGGCTAGACACTAGGTTTGAAACTGGTCAAAACTAGTCCAAAAACTATAAAAAGAGCTAGAGAGCTCATTTTTGGGGTTGGATTGTTGAGATTAGTAAGCTTGTAGAGAAGATGACTAATACAAGAGATTGTTTCTCCTTCCATTGTCCCTCCCGTCATCTCTTCCATGTGTGTGCATGTATGTGTGTGTGCACGAGTGTGCTTCTCACCTTCATCTTCACACACATCACTCATTCACGATCTTCATATCATCCTACCTCTTCCACAGATTGAAAATTAAGGAGGTGCAACTTCTTGATATGGTACTTGTCCTTATCTAGAACAACTCTCTCTCTCTCTCTCATTATGGTTGGAACGATTTGTATATTCCTCTTTTTCTACTCCCTACTTGTTATTCCCATAGATTCTATAAAAAGCACTTAATATTGATTTGTCTTTCATGTTGAACATTGTAGTTTCATCTTCTCTATGATCACTTGAATCAAAATAAATGAATATATTTCTCATATAAATTTAGTTCATGAAAGCTTTATATTAAAGGGGAGCTTCATAGCTCCTCACAACACAACTCACCTTCTTGGATGGAATCACAATGCTCCTCTATACGTTTTTGTGTGGATCTACAGAAATTGAAGTAACTAGAGAACATAGAGTATGAGTTCATTGTATGTTTCACAAATAGGTGGTCTCAAACAATTCATGGCTAACTAGGTCACTATATGTTTAGAACATACATATACAAGTGTCTGATGACCACTTGAAATTTCACATAGACACAAGTAGCAACAATCCATAACAATGTCTCACTCCTAGGGAGAAAAATAAAGAATGTAAAAGAAAATTATAGTATCAATATATGTTCTATACCTTCCACTTGATGAGCATGTTACGTAGTCTATGAGGGACTATGTAGTTCAAGATCAAGTGACCCCCATCAAGTGAAAATAGTATCTGAATCTATCCTATGGTAGAGCTTTTGTCAAAGCATGTGCTTCATTTTCTTGAATATGAACCTTCTCAACTAAAATGCTCTTAGTGGCTAAGCAATCACAAATAAAGTGATATTGCACCTCAATGTGCTTGGTCTTTGCATGATAGACTAGATTCTCAGTCAATGAAATAGCACTCTAACTATCATTGAGTAAATGATGTGCATGTTGAGGTATGCCCATGTCACATCAATCTAGAAATCCATGATGCTTAGTTACATGCCTCACTAGCTACAACAGACTCTACTTCTATAACGGAAAGAGTTGTACATTCTTGATGGCGAGGCCTCCAAGAAATAGCACCACTAGTGAAGTGAAAAATGTACCTTGAAATAGGTTTTTGATTGTCCATACAACCAATGGCAGAGTCATTGTATCCAATCATGGATGCATCACCTCTATCCAAGGAATAGACACATATCCTTAGTGCAACTAAGATATTTGAATAACATTTTGACTACTTCCCAATGCTTGTTGCCAAGATTCAACATATATCTATTCATAACTCCCACTTCAAATGCAATGTCTAATCTAGTAGCTACCATAGCATACATGAGACTCCTAACAACAAATTGATAATAATTTGGTTCATGAAATCCTTTGAACTTTCCCTCATCATATTTGGGACATCATCATTTCTCATCTGCACATATGTAGGCAACTGTGTACTTAATGCCTTTCCACCATGCATATTGAATCTATCAAGTACTTTGGTTACGTACTTACTCTGAGACAAGTATATGCATCTCTTACTCCTATCGCAACTAATGTACATGCCAATAATATGTTTATCTTCTCCTAAATATTTAATGTAAAAATTTTGACTCAACTTTCTCTTCAAGAGAGAAAAGTCTTTTGATGACTTCCCAGCAATCAACATATCATCAACATAAAGTATCAAGCATATCTAGCTACCATCTGAACATCTAGAGTAATCCTATTTCCTTCTTGAATAGCCTTGGGACTTCATGAATGCATTGAACTTTTGATATCATTGTCTAGGTGACTAGTTCAATCCATGCAAGCTCTTTTTGAGCTTACACATTAGGCTTTCTTTGCCAAGAACTGCATGACCCTCAAGTTGTTTCATATAGATCTCATATGTAAGAACTCCATGCAAGAACATAGTCTTCAAATCCATTCGGACCAATTCTAGGCCCTCTTTTGTAACTAATCCAAGAAACATGTGTAAATCCTCATCTTTACCACAAGTGAGAGGATTTCCTCAAAATTAACTTCTTGTTATTGTTTTAATCCTTTTGCAACCAGTCATGCTTTATACTTTAGAGAAGCACTATCTAATGTTGATTTAAACTTATATACCCATTTGCATGGTAGATCTTTCAGACCCTTTGGCAAAGGTACCAATTCCCAAGTACCATTCTTATGAATAGAATCAAGTTTACTCTTCATCGTATCATCCCACTTGATAGGGTCATCTATCTCCATAGCTTCTTTATGATAAGACGGCAAATTTTATTTTGTGCTACAATTCCCACTACACCACTATAGAGAAATTTTGTTAAGATGGAAGAGATCCGTAAGCACATGCATTGATAGCTTTGTCTATCAAACGTGCCATTATTCCTCACATTCACTCTTGAAAATATCAAGGATTCTTGGGATATACTTAACACTTATACCAGGCAAAAAAATGGGGCTCATGTTGCTTATCTCCAAAAATTGCTAGAGAGTGAGCATACGAATGAAGGAGATCCTATGGAGAGTTTTTTGAAAAAGATCAAAGATTTTGAGGAGGAGTTGATTTTGTCGATGAATTCTTGCTAGATAGTTCACTTGTGCAAACTTTTCTTAACAGTCTTTAAGATTCATCTCATATTTTTTCTTCTACTCTTCAATTGATGATGAAAGGTAATCCAAATGCCTTAACATTTGAGGAACTAGTCTCATTTTTTCGTAGGAAGATCAATCTAGGTAGAATAGTTCATCATGCATGTTGTAAATCAAGCTTTCTTAGCTAATCCAAATGGAAAAGGAAAATAGAGCTCATCTACTAGTAAGGAGGAATCTGCTAATGCTGCACATTCAAAGAAGGAAGAAAAAGATGAGAAGAAAAGAGAAAAGGACAAGCATTTTTGCAAATACTGTAAGGCGAATGATCATGTCATAAAGAGTTTTCCAAAACTCACTACAAAAGATGCAAAGAAGAAAGAGGTTGGAATGGTTGTGGTAGAGACCTCTACACCTAATACAGTTTGCTAATGTTGTTCAGAATGAAGAATGGGCATTTACTACTATTTGTAGCTATGAACGAGTTTATCATGAGGAGTTTATATTTGTAGTAGACTAAGATTATAGAACTTTGATAGTGGTGCAACCAAACATATTACCTTGTAGCACAATTTCTTTAGCTCACTTGAGCCTTCCCCTATAGAGAATATTATCACATGTGCCAAAAAATCCTCTTATTCTATAATGGGAGGTTATTGGATCATTCTGACTATTGATGATGGTAGTTCTTTCACATTGTTAGATGCTTTATCTATTCTAGGGATCAAGAAAAACATGTTCTCAGTTTAAGCATTAGTGAAGATTGTCTTCATTTTCAAATTTGTTGATGATCGATGTAGAGTTCATGATCTCTCAAATGGAAATGTTATAAGTGCTTCTAGCACTTTATGTCATGGGGTATATCAGCTCATAGACTATGCAAAATTTGAGAATGATTTAGCATGTGTAGTTCAAGATTCTTAGCCTATCTCAGGTGCAAAGCTTTGCATGCACGCTTTGGTCATCTACATTTTTCTAGTTTGTTAGGACAACAAAAATTTTAAATGGTATCCTCTTTCCCAAACTTAAGGCACCTTCTAAACATGTGTGAAGGCTATATTTTGGCCAAAATGAAGTGTTCATCCTTCCCAAAAGATGGTTCAGTTGGAGCTGCTCATAAATTGCAGCTTGTTCATAATGATGTTTGTGGTCTTATGCGAACATCTGCTTTTGGGAACTACCTTTACTTCATGATATTTATTTATAATTTTGTGAGACATGCATGGGTATATCCACTGAAAGCAAAGTCCAAGGTTTTTATGTCCTTCAAATAGTTTCTGGTTATGGATAAAAATATGTCATGTAAATTGGGCACCCTACAATTTGATCAAGGGGGAATACATGTCTTTTTATTTCAATGCATTTATAGATGAGCATGCGATAAAACATTAGTTTATAGTGCCATATACACCTCAACGAAATGGATTTTTTGAAAGAAATAGAAGTTTTCTCATGGAGATGGCAAGGTGTATGGTTAGACATTAGGCTTTTCCACATAGCTTGTAGCTTGAGGTTGTTATTTGTGCAACATATGTACTTAACACGTGTCCCATGTAAGCACTAAAATTGATCAATCAATCACTCCATATAAGGCTTGGCATGGTTTCAAGCCATCTCTTACTCATCTACATGTCTTTGGTTGTCTCACATATGCATTAGTGCTTGAACAAAAATGTAGGAAATTGGCTAATAAGGCAATGAAATGTATTTGTTTTGGTACAACTCTAAAAGCAAAGGCTATCATTTGTATCATTCACATACTAAATGCATTTTGGTTAGCCATGATGTTTTTGTGGAAGGTGCAATTCAGCCATTACTTTCATGTACCAAGGAGAATTAAGGTACCTCAAAAGATGTGTGTGAAACTCTTCTATATCTTATTATAGGTGGAAAATCAAGTGTTGGTCCAAATGAGGCATTTTCTCAGCCTTTATAGGCTCCACATGTTGATGCATATCATTCCATTCCTAAGGATTTACATGATGCAATTTTCAATGAGACCGATGACATAGAAGAGGGTAAAATGATGCCTAAATAGTTGGTGTGGACTTTAAGAGATAGTAAATTAGATGCACCTTTGTCATATCATACATGTTAAATCTCTCATAGTGATTCCTTTGCATCAAATTGCTATGCAATGACTGCCTCTAGTCTTTGTGATGAGAATGAGTCAATTTCTTTTTATGAAGCACAAAATTCAAAAAATTGGATGGCAGTTTGCAATCAAAATATGATGTTGTTATGTGATTTGCCTCTAGCAAAAAGGCCTCCAGTAGAAATTTATTTGGCTCTAACTAGGTATACAAGCTAAATCCTTTGTCACTTGGTCTTTAGGTCATTTCCTTTAACAGAAAGGCCATTGGCACTAAATGGGTATACAAGCTAAGACCCAAGCTTGATGGAACAATTTACAAGTATAAGGCTAGGCTTGCTGCCAAAGCTTATGCTCAAGAGAAAGGCATGATTTTGATGAGACCTTTGCTCCCACATGCCAAATGATCATTGATCATAGAATTTATGCACTTGCAACTCATCATGGTTGGAATTTACATCACTTGGACATTAAAATTGCATTTTTGAATGGTGACTTACATGAAGAGGTATATGTCTTTTAGGTCCGTATTTTCTATACAAAGGGCATGAAAACAAATTGTTTAGGTTGAAAACGGCATTCACACTTTTAGATCTCATTCGTACAGATGTCTATGGTCCTATGCCCACAAGGTCATTAGGTGGTTCTCTTTATTAGATGATGCTACTAGACATTTTTAGGTATACCCTATCAAGTCAAAGGATGTGATATTCCCTACTTTCAAAAAATGGCTTGCTCTAATGGTATTGAAAAAGGAACTAAGATCAAGGCTTTATGTTTATATAATGGAGGTGATCATATCTCACATGAATTCAACCTTTTTTGTTAGTCTAGAGGAATTCATAGAGAACTTACAACTCCTTATACCCCAATATATAATGGCATAGCAAAGAAGATGAATAGAACTATTCAAGATAGGGTAGTTTTGCTAAAAAAAACCCAAAAGATGAACACTTATTGTTGCAAAAACACAAAGAATTACCCAAAAATTGCTTCAAAAAGGCTTGCGAAGCTAAGAATAAAGGCTTGAGGACCCAAAACGTTCTCAAGATAATATCAACCTTAGTCTTTTTGCCTCCTCAAAAACCACATGAGTGTAGCTTATGGTAAAAGATTTCTAGATAAGTGAGCTCTTGGGAGAATGGTACTAGAATTGCTAACCTCCAAAGAAGTATTGGGAACCTCCATCTTCCTTGATCAGTGTGATCAGATAACAAGGTATGGTGAGGTCTATGTCTTGGTCACTTCCTTATTCATAACTTTTGGAGTCCTTGAGGTATTCCATAGGTTATAGGCTTTGGTAGCATTGTTGGGAGTTGTCAAGGTATTCTACAAGTTATAGGTTTTGATAGCACTTTGCAGACTCGTAATCACATATGCATCAACATGCAAAAATTATCTAATATCAGTGAAGGGGATCTTCGTAGCTCCTCAAAATGTGCCTTATCTTTTTCGATGGCATCACAATTCTCCTTTGTACATGTCCATGTAGATCTACAAAAAAACGCAATAACTAGAGAACAAGGAGTACAAGTTTGTTGTACACAAGTTTCAAAAATAGGTGGTCTAAATCAGTTTGTGCCTGAGCAACCCACTGTATGTTTTATTGGAACATAAATATACAAGAATCAATGTCCAACAAACATTTGGCCTTTCGCAGAACAGTGACAATTCATAACATATACTTAACATCATCTGCAAGTGCATTGAGCATGTAGTCAAATAGATCATCACAATTAAGAGAATAATTGGTTGAACTTAAATAACGATGTAATTCTTTTTCTTTAAGATGTGATCTTGAATATAATTAATCCAAGCTATCCCATACTTTTTTGGGGCTATCAAAATCTTGAATGTTTCCAACAATTGATTTGGAGATGTATTGATAGGGAAATAACCATCCTAACATTAGGTGCAGCTAATTATTGATATTTTTTGGTAGTGATGTGTGTGAAAAACTTAGGACTATTCAAAAACTTGTTTCAATTTTTAAAAGGTCTTTTCCCCTAGCTTGTATATATTCCTATAGCCCTAATGGGTTACTTACCTTTGTTCATTGAGGCCAGATTCATTTATGAGATAGAACATACCGAATGAGTATCACCCATTGTAGTCATGCCTAAGAAGAACAATAAGTTGAGAGTGTGTATCAATTTGAAGAAAGTCAATGCTACCACCATTAGGGACAGTTACCCTCTACCTATTACAGAACACCTATTTGAAAGAGTCCTAGGCAAGGAAGTGTATAGCTTTTTTGACAGATTTTCAGGCTATAAATAACTCTCCATTGCCCCCGAGGATCAACATAAGACAGCTTTTGCCACTGAATGAGGTATCTTTGCATTTTGTGTGATGTCTTTTGGGTTGACAAATGCACTTGAAACTTTCCAAAGGTTGATGTGCCACGTGTTAAAAGGGTTTCTGAGGAAGAACTTAGAAGTGTACGTAGATGATCTGTGTGCTCACTCAAAGCTTAGACCAGATCATATCCCAGAGCTTAAACAAATTTTTGACAAGTGGAGGGAATACCAATTCCGTTTAAACCCTGAGAAGTGTGTCTGGTATGGTAAGCCAAGGTAAGATACTTGGTCACATGGTCTTGAAAAATGATATTTCCACTGATGAGGATATGGTATGAGTGATCAACAAATTACTCAAGCCAAAGAATGTAAAGTAAGTACAAGCATTTATGGGCCATTGCAAATATTACTGATGATTCATACATATGTATGCAATCATTGCCAAACCACTATACAACCTCATAACTAACTTTGAGTGGACAGAAGAATGTGAGAGTTCCTTTAGTGAACTGAAACGATGATTGTGTTCTGCACCTATTCTAGTCATGCCTGTGTTGGAAACAATGTCATATACTACATTGTGCATGGTCATTAGTCCATTTTGCTCACACAATATACATGATCTTTTATTGTTCTTATTACTCTCTGTACAAACAAAAGCGCTAAGCGCACTGGTTAGTTCATTCACCTCCTATCACAGTGGTCCGGGTTCAATACCCATTCGTAGTGTGCACCAGCATGATCTTTTTTTAATCATCATTTTCAAATAAAAGCACACAGACAGCAACAAATAAAGCGATGGATTTTTTCGCGATTTATGATGGCGTGTGTTATGCTTTTTGTTATGCGATCGTAGTGTTTTTGGAGGAGGTTTTGGAGGGTAATCAAAGCTATATAAGAAGAGCTTGTCTCATTGATCAATTCATCCTACACCAAGTTCAACACCAAGCTTTGGAGCTTTGGTACCTCAATAGAGGTGGTGCTTCTTAGCACATGGGGCATCCATGTTGCTATTTTGGAGCATGTTGAGGAGCGGCTATGGAGTTCTTCTTGGAGAAGAAGAGTGTGCTCACACTCTTGCTTATGGAGAGGATTTTCCCATCAGCAGCTTGGTGGTGTGGATCAGCCATCCACATGATGTATTTGAAGATTGTCTTCTACATGAAGACTTCAGGTTACTTCAAAGACATTGGATGGTGGTTAACATAAGATTTGCATCTTATGTTAAGAATTCAGGTACATATTCTCTTTATGCACATAGGTACTACTTGGAGTTTATGGAGGCAGTGGCATCCATATCAGGAGGAGTCCTATTCGGCATAGGTACAAAAGAATCAGTACATGTATGCTTTATGCATATTTGGATGAGGTGTTCCAGAAGGTATGTTCATATGAGTTTGAGGATTTCTGGAAGCAAACTTGTTAGCATTCTTTATTACTTTTGTATGTGATCTTTCACACATTGGTCTGACTTAGGGTCTTCCAAAACTGAAGTTCAGATGAGGGTTTGGTGATTATCACGCTTCTACAACCTATTAGGTCACACATATCATATATATTCATATTTCTATCCATACATCTGAATATGTTTATTACATTTGTACATTCACTCATCCATCTATTCACTCATCCATCTATTTAAGTTCACATAGAGTGGTTGAGAATTTTTACTCCCACATTGTAATTTACATTTGTATATATGATAGTGTAAGTAAGTAGTGGCTTACATAACACTTTACACATGGTATCTAATCTTCTTCTATCTTTGTCTCATCATTTGTATGATTCAATGTGGTATGTTCATGTTTTGTCAATATTGGAAGATTGCTAGAATTTGTGTTGTTAATCCTGAATCTATGGAACTTGGACCTATGGTATTAGTTATGGGCCTACTAAATTTCAAACATTTGGTATCAGAGCTTTGGGGCTTTGGCATTAGAGCATTCAGGCTCTTAGATTCCCAGGATCCCAAACTTCTAGGTTTATAACATATATTTTGAGAGCAACTTCTAACATTTGACATTTGACATACACACTTAATCTAGGTGAGTGGAGATTTGAGAATTACAAAATTTTGTTACATGTTTATTCATCAGTGTGGAGTATGAAGTTGATGATCTCTTAGCAGCCGAATACTTTTGGAAGAGTATGAAAATACTTTACAGAAAGTATTATTTGACGACCAAGACTTGATGAAGAGAAGGCTACTTCAAATTCAAGGAAGAGCAATGGTTTGGAGAAGATGAAGGATCTAGATCAACATCACATCACAGGTATCAGTTTCTACTATCAGATTATCATTTGCAGGTCATATCTTAGAAGAATAGTTATGAAGATATTTGAAGGATTCAAGGAGTGCTTTTACACACTTTCATTCTTTGAAAGTTAAAGCATTAGCTACATCAAAACAGGTATCTAGAGGTTTTTTTGGAAAGTTTTGATAGATCTCTTTCATGGCAAGAAAGCTCATCTAAGAAGACAAATGTGGAGAGCATCAATTTTGTTTTCACCCAATCTTGTAAGTTGGTTGGAAATTTTTGCTCACATTTTGTATCTAGAGAGGTAACTCTAGAAAGGTAATTCATCATTCAGACAAGAGGTTGGTGAATTTAGTAATATCAATCACATTTGAAGCAGGTTTTTGATTCATAGATATGAGGAGATGGTAAAACATGATTCTATGTTCACTTCCATTTGTATACCATGTTTGTTATGTGTCTTACCCTTAGCACTAGAGGAAGAGAAAACGTTCATTTGAAGAAGTCAAGAATGCTTGCTACTTCAAGATGAAGAGAACAAAAGGTATGGAAGAGAAGTTTGAAGATGTTGACATCATCATCACATGGAAGAAAGATGCAGAAGAAGAAGGTCCAACAATTCCAAAGGGAAAGTAAGACTTCCTTTTCGAACAAAAGGTATGGAAGAGAAGTTTGAAGATGTTGACATCATCATCACATGGAAGAAAGATGCAGAAGAAGAAGGTCCAACAATTCCAAAGGGAAAGTAAGACTTCCTTTTCTCTTATATTTTCCATATACTTTTCCTACTTTTATCCTCTAGATCCAAAGACAAGTCTACGAGAACATCTTGTTAAGAAGATAGGTTAAAGGAGAAGCAGTTTCTTGTTTTGCATGATACTTGGTCATGATTTAGTAGGTTTTGACAAAGAATTGCATTGAGAGAAAGAAAAGCAGCAGATATATGTTGTGACTCATATGTGTATGAGTAATGTTTTAGTTGAAGATGTTGGAGACTTGAAGAGAGGTTGTTTGGAAAAGGTACCTCATATTCACCATTTTCAGAAAACTTTAGAAATTTTAGATTTTCTGATATACTAGTCACTTGAAGAATCTAGTTTCTATGATTGTCTTGTTTTTTGGATACATGTTTGTATTCAAAAAGGTGTTCCATTAAATCGTATCACTTGATTGAGAAGTGTAGTTAGCCATACGAAAATCAAGCAAGTACTATCACATTTCACTTGGGTAGAATATGAAGATATGAAGTATCAAACTTGCAGCTTTTGGAGTTCTCAAGGTGAGAAGCTTGTCCACTTATGTTTCAATTAGAAATTGCAGATTCTTGGGAAGGATTTGGTTAAAGAAAGGTTTTACAACTTGATGTGAGAAGCATGGACACTTGGAGACATTCAGGTAACAAATCAAAGATTCAATCATGAAGGTTTGATGAGAGTAGATTCTACACAAATTCTTAGCATTGGAGGAAGTAAGTAGATTCAGATTCTTTCATATTTGTGTTGCAGAGAAATAGAAGAAGATACTTGTTATGTTGGTGAAGATTATGGATCCTAAAATGCTTTTAGTAAGGTTTATCTAATGATGTAATAGATCAGCTAACCTTATTCTTTAATATGGAAAGTTCAGTAAGAAACAGTGGAAGCTATTAGTAACTGCGCAGTGCTAATAAAAAGGGTTAAGAGATTTTGCTTCAGATACAAGTATTGATCACTGAAGATCAGATTTACTGAAAGAAGGAAGACATTCCAGATTTCATAAAGTCTGATATATTTGAAGAATTCTGGATACTAGTGTTAAATCATCCGGGGGGTGATGAAACATGAAGACTTATTTTTAGCCATATATGAAAGAATATAGATTCATACCTACATGTATTCCTATTTTAGGTATTCCTATATCTCCTTTGTCAATTTCTCTTTATGTTCCAGCTTTCAAAGAAGAAGGAAGAAGGAGAATGTTTGGAGAAAGTTCGTGTTAGGATGTTCCTATTCATGAGAAGGTTCTAGAACTCTATTGAAGAGAAGCTTGATGTTTCAAAGAGGTATGTTTTTAGAGGTGCGCTTATTATGTTTATACCGAATTCTCAACGAAAGAGGTATGAAAGGCTTACAGATAGAACAAGGATATTGACATGATGACATCATAGATATGGTATTTTGATGAGACTCATGAGTTGAGTTAAGTTTAGTTGAGTATAGTCAGAGGTGAATTAGCTAGTGTTCATAATACACTAAGTTGTGAATTGTTAATCACAAGTTCGAGTATTCAGTGTCTTGATTATATTTGGTGTATTTACATGACACATCAGAAGTACGTTGAGAAAGCTTTCATAAGGTAAATGCAATGTGGATCCTCGTGTATGTTTTCAGGTTTGAGAAGACATGAGATAGTAGGTTTAGAGTCAGTTCATGCTACATATGTTGTCAAGAAAATGATTGCTTGATGAGTACACTATTGGATATTTAGTTTGCATATCTCCTCAAGTATTATGGTTCATATTCCGCAAGTTCAGGTGTTTGAAGTTTGAAGGAAAGTCAAGTTCAGTTTTGAAGATCTTTTGAAGAAAAGATTTGAAGGTCAATTTGGGGAGTACAACTTTGAAGCTTATGAAGTTTGCAGATAGATGAAGTTATATATCCAGTCCAGTTTGTATATGAATATGACATTGTAGGGGTGATTGTTGGAAACAATGTCATATAGTACATTGTGCATGGTCATTGGTCCATTTTGCTCACACAGCATACAAAATCTTTTACTGTTCTTATTACTCTCTCTACAAACAAAAGCACTTAGCACAGTGGTTAGTTAATTGACCTCCTATTGCACTGGTCCAGGTTTAATACCCATCGATAGCGCACAACGGCGTGATCTTTTTTTAATCATCCTTTTCAAATAAAAGCACACGGACACCAATAGATAAAGCGAAGGATTTTTTTGCGATTTACGATGGTGTATGTTATGCTTTTCGTTATATGATCATAGTGTTTTTGGAGGAGCTTTTGGAGGGTAATCAAAGCTATATAAGAAGAGCTTTTCTCATTGATGAATTCATCCTACACCAAGTTCAACACCAAGCTTTGGAGCTTTGGTACCTCAATCATGAAGTTAAGCCAAGAATCAGGCAGAAATGTTTTGTACATTTATGTATAATAGCTTTGGAAAAATACTTCAAAATACTTGATGAAGTGATGAGTTTATACTTACATGTATATATAAGCTCGTGTATAGTCATGATATGAGATAGAGATGAAGAATAGGTAAAAATATAGCTAATGGATTTCAAGTTTTTGAGAGATAGATGAGCTTCTTAGCACATGGGGCAGCCATGTTGCTATTTTGGAGCATGTTGAGGAGCGACTATGGAGTCCTTCTTGGAGAAGAAGAGTGTGCTCACACTCTTGTTTATGGAGAGGATTTTCCCGTCAGTAGCTTGGCGGTGTGGTTCAGCCATCCACATGATGTATTTGAAGATTGCCTTCTACATGAAGATTTTGGGTTACTTCAAAGACATTGGACGGAGGTTAACATAAGATTTGCATCTTATGTTAAGAATTCAGGTACATATTCTCTTTATGCACATAGGTACTACTTGGAGTTTATGGAGGTGATGGCATCCATATCAAGAGGAGTCCTATTTGGCATAGGTACAAGAGAATCAGTACATGTATGCTTTATGCATATTTGGATGAGGTGTTCGAGCAGGTATGTTCATATGAGTTTAAGGATTTTTGGCAGAAAACTTGTTAGAATTGTTTGCTACTTTTGTAAGTATGTGATCTTTCACACACGTGTCTGACTTAGGGTCTTCCATAGCATAAGTTCAGATGAGGGGTTTGCTAATTATCAGTTTTAAACTGATGCTTCCTCTTTATGTCACTCATATTCATGCTTCTACAACCTATTAGGTCACACATCTCATATATATTCAGATTTAGGTCCATACATCGGAATATGTTTGTTACATTTGTACATTCACTCATCCATCTATTTTTGTTTACATAGAGTGGTTGAGAATTTTGACTCCCACATTGTAATTGACATTTGTATATATGATAGTGTAAGTAAAGAGTGGCTTACGTAACACTTTACACATGTTGTCTAATCTTCCTCTATCTTTGTCTCATCATTTGTATGATTAAATGTGGTATGTTCATGTTTTGTCAATATTGGAAGATTGTTGGAATCTGTGTTGTTAATCTTGGATCTATGGAACTTGGACCTGTGTAGTTATGGGCCTAGTTTCCAACATTTGGTATTAGAGCTTTAGGGCTTTGGCATCAGAGCATTCAGGTTCTCAGATTCCCAGGTTCCTAGACTTCCAAGTTTACAACATATAATTTAAGAGCATCTTCTAACATTTGACATTTGACATACACACTTAATCTAGATGAGTGGAGATTTGAGAATTAGACAATTCTGTTACATGTTTATTCATCAATGTGGAGTATTAAGTTGATGATCTATTAGCAACCGAATACTTTTGGAAGAGTATGAAAATACTTTACAGAAGGTATTATTTGAAGACCAAGACTTGATGAAGAGAAGGCTACTTCGAATTCAAGGAAGAACAATGGTTTGGAGAAGATGAAGGATCCAGATCAACATCAAATAATAGGTATCATTTTTTACTATCAGATTATCATTTGCAAGTCATATCTTAGAAGAGTAGTTATGAAGAGATTTGAAGGATTCAAGGAGTGCTTTTATACACCTTCATTCTTTGAAAGTTAAAGCATTTCTGCGGAAGCACGCGAACAGCACAAGGAAGAAGAAAGAAGCTTGGAGAACAACACACAATACTGAATGTATTAGTAGAGAATGTACAAAGATAAGTAGCCCATTAGGGCAATAATGGTATATACAAGCCGGGGAAAAAAAGCTCCTAAAAAGGGAAAAAAGTGTCCCGATGGTCCTAGTGTGTTCATGCACATCACTACCAAAATATATCAATAGATCCCCCCTGGGAGTGATGCGGTGAACAAGGAGTTGGCACTCATGTATAAGGAAGTGCCAAGCTATGTGGAAATCACTCCACAAAAGGAAGTAAGACCAAAGCTTTGCAGAAAGCTTCAAACTTCTCCCTAGGCAAAGCCTTCGTGAAAAGGTCTGCAATGTTCTCTTGCGTGGGCACATAGGCCAAGCTGATCTCGCCAGCAGAGAACCTCTCCCTCACAAAGTGATAATGCACCTCAATGTGCTTAGTGCGAGCATGGAACACATGGTTCCTTGAAACTCCCAATGCGCTCTGACTGTCAGTGAAGATGGTGGTGGCAGAAGTCTGACCAACACCCAAATCAGCCATAAGGCGTCTAAGCCACACACACTCAACAGTCGCTGTGAAAGCTTCCTGTTGGGGGATTCTTGGACGAGAAGGAGTTTGAGGGTTTGTAGGAGAAAAAGGAAAGAATAAAGAAAGAAATGAGCTGGGAAACTTCACAGAGGAAATAACCTTGGAAGCTTCTGCAGAAGCACACCTTGGAATCTTGAGTTTGATTAAAGTAAAATAATTACAATATTTGAGCACAATCCGAGTCAATACTTCTGTGCGCACTACAGAGGGTGCTTAATTACAAAAATACCAATTATCCCGAAGTCTTCTTGCAGTCGGCCTCCTCTACACCAGTCCTCTACTTGCTTCAAGCTTATCCTTGTGCACACCTTGCACCAAGCTTCCACCAAGATGAGGAATGAGTATCTTCTGTCGGCATGCACATTGCACAGAGACCTTGAGGTCCTTGGGGTCTAGCTTCGCACTCTCTGCCTTCTTCCTTAGCCACCTCTCTTGCACTCTTCCCTTCCACCTCTTTGTCGTACCCTGGTGTCCCTTGCACTTCTCTCTCTTTCTTTTTTTCCAAAATGTGTCACCAAGAATAGCCTTTGTCTTTCTTTGTTGAGTGTGCCGGTTCCGTGCACTCTAACTGTAATACAATCTTGATGCTCTTTCAATGTCCCAAGATTGTCTTTTTAATTGGCAGCCAACGACTCACTACTTTGTCATGTAGTGACTTTAGACTTAAATCAAAATTTTGATTGGGCGGCCATATTTCCACATGTGCGTACAGCCGCTTCACATGCCTTTATTTTTTTTTTTCCTTTTACTTCGTCACTTTTGCCCCAAAGAGGGGTTTACCTGGACCCGATTACTTTGAACACCCTTTGACCTTAAGGGAATTAGCAAAAATACTTCTGCAATACCTCTTGTCTGTGAACAATTAAAGACCTTATTTATGAACAATTGAATGTGCACTACCTGTGCACTTTGACCCTGGAATTTTGATACTTTACTCTTGCCTATGCATAGCTGTGACCTTGACTTTGCTAGTTTCAACCTTGCCCACCTCCTAATGTTCTCTCCGTCCCGGAGAGACAGCAGACACGATACAGAGGGGAACAGCAACTCAAGAACAGAGTGGAACAGCAGAAGAAACATAGAGGGAACGTAGGCATGAAAATAGATAAGGATTGACTTTATTGATTAAGGAATAAAACCCGATTAAACCCGCTACAAAATTTTATTTATCCCTGAGGAGACAAATCAGAAGGATGAGAGTTTTATTGCACATCTATAAGGAAATGAAGCCAATAGCGAGGAATGGAGAAGTTGGCTTGCAAATTATTGAGAGGGTGGATTGATGCCGGCATCGGATGGTTGTGGAGAGGAGGGCAGGGGAGCAGAAGCCTGCTCAATCATATGCTGGAGAGAACTAAGGCACTGCCTAAGGTGGTCCCGTTCGCGTTTGATCCGCCGGCACGCAGCATTATCACATAACCCTAAAGAAGAGCGATTTTGAAGATCGGATAAGTTCTTGAATGCGGATTCGGCCATATCACAGTATTTGTCGTGCTCATCTTTGAGTAAGCGGGCTGTTTCATGGAGGGATTGCCATTGAGAGTGAGCTATTCGATTGATGTTGTCGATGGTATTAATGTATTGTTGATGAATAGAAGCGGCAGCTGATACAGAATCCAAAGACACTTTGGAGGCATGAGCACTGCCAGAAGCAGTTGCACTGGCATCGCGGAGCAAATGCAAAAAGGAAGGGGCGGAAGGGATATCAATTGGAGGGGAGGGTGCAACAGGTGGATCGGGATGATGGAGAGGAGATGCCGGCGGAGGGGGTCGCGGGAATGGAACTGGAGTGGGCGGAGCGGGTGCGGAAGGAGGAGGACGAGGTGGTGTACAAGTTGGGTTGTGGGTGTTGAGCTGCGTTTGAACGAGCGGCCGGAAAGTTGCTGTGGAAGAAGGGCCAGGTGCCGGAGCAGGATCAGGGGAAGGAATAGGCGCGATATCCGGAGAGGAGGAAACGATATGTGGAGAAGAGTGTAGAGGGGGGGAAGTGCGATCAGGGGGAGCGGATAGCGGGGTGGAAACGGAGGCTGCGTCGATGGAGATTGGAGGAGAGGGGGGAGGATTGGAAGTGGAAGGTAAGTTGGGCTGCGACGGAAGTAGAGGGGGATGAGGGTCAGAGCGCGATGGGATGTGGTAAAGCCAAGCAAGGAATGGACCAGAATATATGGAGAATGTGCGAGAACCTCTGGAGACAGCTTCACGAAGTCGACGAGAGCGCAAATTTAAGGAACCATAGATGAGGGCGGCGTAAGGGTATGGGCGGCTATGTAGGAAGCAAAAAAGCGGATCAGCAATGCGAATATCAGACCATGGTAGTGAAGATGTGGGACTACGAAGCAAAAAGAAGAAAATGAATGCATTGAGTATGGAGGTCATGCGGATGGAAAAGCGGGCATTAGTGTCGAAGCGATCTCGACAAAAGGCAATTGTGGCAGAGGCTGACAATCCAGAATATAAGAACGGAGGAGTACGGAATTCGTCGGGGCAAGAGCCGATGCTAGCAGCAAGAGTGGAAATGGAGAGAGGGCCTGTGCGAAAATTAGGAAAGAGGCGGATAGCTTCATAGACGTCACAGTAATTGGAGGGATCATTCAGGAAAACGTTGGCCAAGCCCCAGAGACCCGCCTGTTGAAGATTATCGACAGAGAAAAGGCGACGGAGTTCGATGGTTGGGAGAGATAAATGAATACGAATCTGCATATCTAAATCAGGCGGATAAAAGATGCGCATATAATCTCCTGAGGGCGAATTTGGTTGCGAGGTATGAGAAGCGGAAGGAGAAGGAGGATGGCGAGGGAGTGGATGTGGAGAATAGATATCCGTGGAATCAGATTGAACCGAATAAGTGGGAATATGTAGGATGGCAGGAGGATTGGAGGAAGGCGATGCATCATGGTGTAGGTCAGTGGACACGGGCAACGAAGGGAGCTGAGAGTGGAGGCCGGTGGTGGGTGGAGCAGACACAAGAGGAGGGTAATTCGGATTGGTTGTATGCAGTGCTGAAGGAGTGAGTTCCGAGATGTCGTCCGGTGCGGTGGGATCGGCCATAGAGGTCGGCGTAAAAAAAAGGACCCGTAGAGAGTGACGTGGTTTACCCACTCTGGTAAAACCAGAAAATTCTAGACTTCCCTTCCTCCGTCTCTGCTGGAAGCCAACTCCCCAGCAGCTGGGGTTGACCTGGGGCACTTAGAAGCCCGACGACACAGGTGGCGGGAGAGGTGGGTGGGTGGGGGGTGGGCGGGGGGGTGGGTGGCGGTTGGGCAGGGGGGTGGGTGGCGGATGGGCGGGGGGTGGGTGGGCGGGGGGTGGGCGGGTGGGCGGGGGGGTGGGTGGGCGGGTGGGCGGGTGGGTGGGTGGGCGGGTGGGTAGGCGGGGGGTGGGCGGGGGGGTGTGCGGGCGGGTGGGCGGGGGGGTGTGCGGGGGGGTGTGCGGGCGGATAAGCGGGGGGGTGGGCGGGGGGGTGTGCGGGGGGGTGTGCGGGCGGGTGGGCGGGGGCGTGGGCGGGGGGGTGTGCGGGCGGGTGTGCGGGGGGGTGGGCGGGGGGGTGGGCGGGGGGGTGTGCGGGGGGGTGTGCGGGCGGGGGGCGGGCGGGTGGGCGGGGGGGTGGGCGGGCGGGTGGGCGGGGGGGGTGTGCGGGGGGGTGTGCGGGGGGGTGTGCGGGGGGGTGTGCGGGGGGTGTGCGGGCGGGTGGGCGGGGGGGTGGGCGGGGGGGGTGTGCGGGGGGGTGGGCGGGGGGGGTGGGCGGGGGGGTGGGCGGGGGGGTGGGCGGGGGGGTGTGCGGGGGGGTGTGCGGGCGGGTGGGCGGGGGGGTGGGTGGGGGGGTGGGCGGGGGGGTGTGGGGGGGGTGTGCGGGGGGGTGTGCGGGCGGGTGGGCGGGGGGGGTGGGCGGGGGGGGTGGGCGGGGGGGTGGGGCGGGGGGGTGTGCGGGGGGGTGTGCGGGCGGGTGGGGGGGTGGGCGGGGGGGTGTGCGGGGGGGGTGTGCGGGGGGGTGTGCGGGCGGGTGGGCGGGGGGGGCGGGCGGGTGGGCGGGGAGGGGGGGGGGTGGGCGGGTTGGTGGGCGGGGGGGTGGGCGGGGGGGTGTGCGGGGGTGTGTGCGGGGGGTGTGCGGGGGGGTGTGCGGGCGGGTGTGCGGGCGGGTGGGCGGGGGGGTGGGCGGGGGGGTGTGCGGGGGGGTGGGCGGGGGGTGGGCGGGGGGGGTGGGCGGGGGGGTGTGCGGGGGGGTGTGCGGGCGGGTGGGCGGGGGGGTGGGCGGGCGGGTGGGCGGGGGGGTGGGCGGGGGGGTGTGCGGGGGGTGTGCGGGCGGGTGGGCGGGGGGGTGGGCGGGCGGGTGGGCGGCGGGGTGGGCGGGGGGGTGTGCGGGGGGTGTGCGGGCGGGTGTGCGGGGGGGTGGGCGGGGGGTGGGCGGGGGGTGGGCGGGCGGGTGGGCGGGGGGTGGGCGGGCGGGTGGGCGGGCGGGTGGGCGGGGGGCTGGGCGGGGGGGTGTGCGGGGGGTGTGCGGGCGGGTGGGCGGGGGGGGTGGGCGGGGGGCGGGGGGCGGCGGGGAGTGGGCGGGTGGGTGGGCGGGGGGGTGGGCGGGTGGGTGGGCGGAGGGGTGGGGGGGTGGGTGGGCCGGTGGGCGGGGGGGTGGGCGGGTGGGTGGGGGGGGGCGGGTGGGTGGGCGGGTGGGGGGGTGGGTGGGGGGGTGAGCGGGCACGGGGGCTGCTGATGGGGAGGGTGGGGTGGGATGGCGGGGGAGAGGGAGGGGAAGGGTGAGGGGGTATAGGGGGGAGTAGGAGGGGGGTTTGGAGGGGGCGTCCACGGGGAGTTGGAGAGGCTATGGAGGGGGAAGGTGGGGGAGGGATAGGGAGGGGGGAAAGAGGAAATGGTAGTCGGTGGTGGTGGTACACAGGTGAGGAGGAGGGTGAAGGCGGTTGAGGAGGAGGGGGGAGGAGGGGAGGCGGGAGTGGAGTGGAGGGGGGGCGAGGATCGAGGCGGGTGGCATAGAGGTTATTGCTTTAGCCTCGGGAGTCAACCTCTGAAAAGCCACGCAAGCTTTTGAAGAGCTGGTCAACCTGAAGAGCTGGGCAACCTGTAGCCTCCGGCATTGCAGACTTCTGATATGATCTTGCAGCAAGATGGCATTGAAGGCGGAATGAATGAGGCTACCCATTATATAGCAATGAGGATTAAGGGCTCACCTCACAGCAAGGGATGGTGTAGCATAAAAGATTGTTCAAAAGAGAGGAGAAGCCAACTTTAATCTCATCCATCCAAGAGGTAAACAAAGAAAAGGCTAGCCTTAAAAGCTAGTTTGTGGAACTAAGAGCCATCAAAAAATTTGCGCCCAAATTTTGTGTATGTGAGCACATATTTTCTTTAGCAATTATTAGCAATGATTAAAGGGACACAATAGAAAAACAAAATGACCTAAGAACTATGGAGTGTATAACTCCTTCCTCTTATGGGTTTGGCTCCATCAACCAGAGGGATTCTGTGCTCTCCATAAGTTGCAGGCACTCCTTCTAAGTCTTTATAATGCCAGGCAAAAACATCTACATACTGGGTCAAGAATGATTTTACCTTTTTAAGGAGCTCTGGGTGGCTCCACAACCAAGTGGCCACCAAAATTGGCTGATTATTGTCTTGAGTGCCTAAGTATATTTCTTGGACAGGATTTCTTGCTACCATATGATCTTCGGTAGCATCTGCTTCCTTGTCTTCTTTTACTAGTTTTCGTGCATTGCTTCATAAGCAAGCGTATGTTGGACTTCAATGTGTTCCTCCTTGTCCTGCATCCATCCTGCAGGGATTTCTTGAATTGGGAAAGAACATTCAACACCAGAATTTTTTACCTTGCTTTTAGCTTTAGAAACTTCGTTATCTGTGGTTGTCACATCCTCCTCCAAGTTGTATTTGAGGGGTATTTTCCTGCCCCTTCTGTGGTCTCTGATGGGCTCTCCCAATCCATCAACCTGGACCTGTTCCTTATCTTCATCATAACCTTCAGTCGTGCAAGGATTATTAAGAAAAATTCCAAAACAAGAGGAAGAGTTGCCGGCTTGGAGCCAATTTAGAATATCCTCTTCTTCCTCAAAATCTATTTGGGGTTGATCCTCCGATTCTATTTCCATGCAAACGCTAACTGTTTGCATCATACTAGTGTTTCCTTGATTGTCTGGGCCCTCTTCTAATTGAATTTGTGTCAGCTCCTGCCCTTTCTTTTGTACCCACATAGTGTCCTTGCCCCAATCATGAATGACACTGGCATGCCTCAGCCAAGGTCTTCCAATTAAGAGAGGAAATCCTCCTTCAACCTGGGGCAATCTTAGAACCACAAAATCCAGAATGAATAGGTTACCTTGTACTTCAAGTCGAACTTTTGGGATTACCCCCAAGGGCCTTACTTTGCTCTGATCTGCCAAAGTAACAGTGAAGTTTGCAAGTCTTGAAGGGTGGAGTCCAATCTTTTTCATGGTATATTCAGGCATCAAGTTAATGCCCGAACCACCATCCACAATAACACCTTGAAATTCATGACCCTGGATTGATACAGTAAGCCGAGGACTTTTATAATCCGTAAGGGGTGCTTCCCCGATAATGATCCCTTTATGTATAATAGCAGTATTTGCCACTAGGCTTGTAGTAGAAGTTTCATCAAGTATCTGCAATAATTCTGACCTGAATTTCCCATCCATCTTTATTAATTCAAAAATACTAACCTCCGTCTTCAGGGACTTGAGTAGTTTTGAAGCCTCTGACTCTTTAAGAGAATGAGCTTCATTTGCTTTACCAAACTCTTCTTGAGCCCTGTTGAAGGCATGCCCAATGGCGTCACTGGTACCTATGAGATATTCTTTTTGGTTTGTGTCTGCACTTGTGGTGGCTTTGTCTTCAGATGCAACTCTGTCTCTATTCGATTCCCTAATTTTTTATTCTTGATTTTCGTCCACTTGAGCCTTCCCCTTGCTTCTTGTCTGTACTGCAAAAGATTCAAGTTCTTCTAATTGTACCACCCTGGTAGACGGTGAGGGTTCATTGTCCTGAGGTAATGTTTCCTCCTTGAATACAGAGATCATTTGGAGATGGGGTCCTGAAGTAGAGGCTTGATTCTTAGGACAATAATTTGTATAGTGATCCCTGGCCTCTGGACAGTTCCTGCAAGGAGGGGCATTTTTTGGGAGAGTGCACCTAGATTGGTAGTGCCCGCACTCTCCACATCTGAAGCAAATGATGGGCCTTCTAGGCCCATTTGCAAAATTATTCCTTGGTCTAGGATTATAGTTGTTACCTTGGTTTGCTGCGGCTGCCATTACATTTGCTGGTGGTAGAGGTCCTCCCTGTGTCCAGTATGTCGTTGCAGGCATTCCCCTGGATTGGCATTCATGGGCCTCATGGCCAACTTTCCTGCATAATTGACAAGTCACGTTTAGCAGAGGACATTCACTTACTATGTGCCCTTGCTTGCTGCACATGGAGCACCAGAGTCCACTCTTGATACCACCTCCTTTGAGTTCTTGCAATTCCTGCCTCAACTGAGCTAATTCTTCTGCTTGGGCCTCCTCCTCCTTTTGGAGCTTGAGTGCTTCAATCTCCCTTCTCAGCTGAGCCACAGCAGTCTCCTCTTCTGGGTAGGGCTTATTCCTTTTCAAGCCCTCTAGCTCCCTTCTTAACTTTTGGAGCTTGAGTGCTTCAATCTCCCTTCTCAGCTGAGCCACAGCAGTCTCCTCGTTTGGGTAGGGCTTATTCCTTTTCAAGCCCTCCAGCTCCCTTCTTAACTGGATCATTGGGTCCTCCAGTTCTGCATCATAGGTTGGCTGGGAAGAAGTTGCACCATACTGGTGCCTTATCTGCTCCAAGCGTGTGGCCGTATTGATAAATTCCTCGGGCAGTAGGTAACACTAACTCTTTTATTTTGCATTGGGTGACCACCGGTAAGGGTTTGGCTAACCACTTCTTAACAAAGAAATCATGCGGTGGATCTGGTAGTTTAGCCATTAGTGCTTTGGCCCTGGTCACAAACTCTGGGAATTTTTCTCCTGGACCCAATCTCAAGTTTTCTAGCTCTTCTATAATTATCTCCGCAGTGTTGCCATGCTGAAACTGATTTTTGAAGGCCTCTTTCATCAAATCCCAAGAGGTAAAGTGATTTTCAGCAAACTGGCTAAACCACTTGTCTGCCAATCCTTCCAATGTGGCCGGGAAGAGTATCAAGAAGGCATCTTCCCTACCCATTAAACCTCTAGTCTTGCTTAATGCTAGAAATCTTCGAATGTGCTCATCTGGATCCTCATGAGCTAAACCTCTGAAAGAGGGAAATTTTATGTTTAATCTGGAGAGTAAGGTTTCTAGGTCTACCTGCCATGCCATGCTTCTTACTGATGAAGTTGATGAAAGCGGGCTCAATGATCTTCTGACCGCCTTTCTTCTTGTCTGCTTGCACGTGACCCTCAAGGTTTGTGACCGGGTCGCGGTCATGAGCTGTTCATAGTTCACTTCATATGATACACTTGATATAAGTATGTACCTCTTTAGTCAACTGGATAATTACTGTCGACACTGGAATATTGTTCTCCAAGTGCAATAGACCTTCTCCTATGCTCAATTCTCCTTGGATGTCCCACCGGGCATGCCAAATTTGTTGGGGGATTCTTGGACGAGAAGGAGTTTGAGGGTTTGTAGGAGAAAAAGGAAAGAATAAAGAAAGAAATGAGCTGGGAAACTTCACAGAGGAAATAACTTTGGAAGCTTCTGCAGAAGCACACCTTGGAATCTTGAGTTTGATTAAAGTAAAATAATTACAATATTTGAGCACAATCCGAGTCAATACTTCTGTGCGCACTACAGAGGGTGCTTAATTACAAAAATACCAATTATCCCGAAGTCTTCTTGCAGTCGGCCTCCTCTGCACCAGTCCTCTACTTGCTTCAAGCTTATCCTTGTGCACACCTTGCACCAAGCTTCCACCAAGATGAGGAATGAGTATCTTCTGTCGGCATGCACACTGCACAGAGACCTTGAGGTCCTTGGGGTCTAGCTTCGCACTCTCTGCCTTCTTCCTTAGCCACCTCTCTTGCACTCTTCCCTTCCACCTCTCTGTCGTACCCTGGTGTCCCTTGCACTTCTCTCTCTTTCTTTTTTTCCAAAATGTGTCACCAAGAATAGCCTTTGTCTTTCTTTGTTGAGTGTGCCCGTTCCGTGCACTCTAATTGTAATACAATCTTGATGCCCTTTCAATGTCCCAAAATTGTCTTTTTAACTGGCAGCCAACGACTCACTACTTTGTCATGTAGTGACTTTAGACTTAAATCAAAATTTTGATTGGGCGGCCATATTTCCACATGTGCGTACAGCCGCTTCACATGCCTTTATTATTTTTTTTCCTTTCACTTCGTCACTTTTGCTCCAAAGAGGGGTTTACCTGGACCCGATTACTTTGAACACCCTTTGACCTTAAGGGAATTAGCAAAAATACTTCTGCAATACCTCTTGTCTGTGAACAATTAAAGACCTTATTTATGAACAATTGAATGTGCACTACCTGTGCACTTTGACCCTGGAATTTTGATACTTTACTCTTGCCTATGCATAGCTGTGACCTTGACTTTGCTAGTTTCAACCAATTAGGGCTCAACACTTCCCTATACTTCACCTCACAACTAGAAGTGGCCACAGTAGGCTGCTTCTTGCTCAACCAAGATATACATGAGCTACCAAGCATGAGGCAAAAGCCACTAGTGGACACACGAGTTTCATAGCAACCAGCCCAATTAGAGTCATAAAAAGCATGCAAATCTGGCGGTAGTGATCCCCCCTTGGGATAAAACAACCCAAATAGCTGAGTACCACTCAAATAGCGAAAGATGCGATTAACTTCTTGCCAATGCTTAACTCCTGGGCAATGCATAAACGTGCTCATATGTGAGACAAAAAACTGAATAGCTGGCCTAGTAATGCATAAGTAAATCAAGCATTCAAAAGCTTCCTGATAGAGAACAACATCAAATGCATCTCTAGCATCATGAAGACTCAATCGTAAAGCTATCTCCATAGGAGTGGCAATAAGCTTACAGTCTTCAAGGCCAAAACTTAGCAATAATGTGTCAATATATTTCATTTGACACAAAGCCATTCCACCATCAACTTGCATAAACTGAATGCCCAAATAGTGATGAAAATGCCCCAAATGAGACATCTCAAATGAGGCATGCAAATCAGCCTTAAAATCAGCAATATGCTTCTCAATAGGACTAGTGAGCAGCATGTTGTCAACATAGACAACAATGATCAGAAGCACATCATTAGCATGCTTAACATATAAGGTGCTTTCAGTTGGAATGTTCTCAAAACCATGTGCAATCAGATAGGCATGTATCTTCTCATACCAAGCACGTGGTGCTTGCTTTAAACCATATAATGCCTTCTTTAACCTGCACACCTAGTTCTCATGCCCTTTGTGCACAAAGCCACAGGGCTGAAAAACATACACTTCTTCATGCAAGTCACCATTCAAAAATGCTGTTTTAATGTCCAACTGATGTACATTCCAACCATGATGAGCTGCAAGTGCACAAATGCTCCGAACATTAGTCATATAGCATGTAGGTGCAAAGGTCTCATCAAAAGCAATGCCTCTTTCTTGTGCATAACCCTTTGCAACAAGCCTAGCCTTATACCTGTCAATTGTACCATCCGGTTTACGCTTCAACTTGTATACCCACTTAGTGCCAATGGCCTTCTTGGCAAGAGGCAAGTCACATAAAGACCAAGTACCATTCTTCATTATAGCATCATATTCAGATTGCATAGTAGCCATCCAATTTTTTGAATTTTGTGCTTCATCAAACGAAACAGGCTCATTCTCATCACAGAGACTAGATGCAGCCTTAGCATAGAAATCTAATGCAAAAGAGGAACTATGAGAGCCTCAACGAGTACGATATGACAGAGGTGCATCTAATTTGTTTTCATGCAAGGTCTGCACCAGCCATTTTGGCATAGTTCTTTCCTGCTCAATATCAGCTCTCTCATCAATAAGTGCATCATGTACATTGGCATCAGAAATGGAATTATCTGCATCATCACATGAGACTTGCAAAGGCTGAGAAGTTGCCTCATTAGGACTAGCACTAGAATGTCCACCTGTAAAAAGAGGCAGCAAAGTATCATACATGTCTTTGGAGCTAACAGATGTCTCCTTAGTACATGAAAGCAATGGTTGAATAGCATCTTCCACAAAAGCAACATCACTCCTAACTAGAATGCATTTAGTCTGTGGATGAAACAGATGATAGCCTTTACTTTGAGAATTGTACCCAACAAAAATACATTTTACTCCTTTATCATCCAATTTTCTGTGATGTTGTTCATGCACTAATGCATATGCCAAACAACCAAAAACACGCCGATGAGCAACAAATGGCTTGTGGTCATGCCAAGCCTCATATGGAGTGATAGATTGCAGCGCTTTAGTGGGACACCTATTCAGTACATATGCTACACACATGACAGCCTCAAGCCAAAAACTGTGGTAAAGCTTGACTCTTGACCATACACCTCACCATCTCCATGAGTGACCTGTTCTTTCATTCAGCAACTCCATTTTGTTGAGGTGTATACGGCACTGTACACTAGTGTTTTATCCCACGTTCAGACAGAAATGCATTAAAATCAGAAGACATATATCCCCCCCCTCAATCAGAATGGAGGGTGCCCATTTTAAATGCTGACAGATTTTCAGCCAAAACCAAAAACTGTTTGAAGCACATGAACACTTCCGACTTTGCCTTCTATGGATATACCCATGCATGCCTGGAAAAATCATCAATGAAAGTCACGAAGTAAAGATAATTCCCAAAAGAAGGTGTCTGCATAAGACCACAGACATCACTATGTACAAGCTACAATTTCTGAGTAGCCCGAACTGAACCATCTTTTGGAAAGGACGAACATTGCATTTTGCCCAAAATATAGCCTTCACAAACATGTCTTCCAAGCGCCTCAAGTTTGGGCAAAGAGGACACCATTTCAGATTTCTACAAGCATAGCAAACTAGCAAAATTCAGATGAACAAAGCGTGCATGCCAAAACTTTGCATCTGACATAGCCTGAGAATCATTTACTGCACATGCCAAATCATTTATAGATCTTTCATAGTCTATGAGCTTATACAGCCCATGACATAAAATGTCATAAGCAATTATCACATTGCCATTTGACAGATCATTACTGTACACTTGTCATCAACAAATTTCACAACCAAGCCGATCTTGGCTAATGCAGAAATTGATAAGAGGTTCTTCTTGATCCCTAGCACAAATAAAGCATATGAGAAAGTGAAAGAACTACCATCAGCAGTAGACAAAATGATCTTACCAACTCCCATAACAGGATAAGAGGATTTGTTGGCGCATGTAATAGTATTCCCTGTAGGGGCAGGCTCGAGTGAAGAGAAGAAATTGTACTACGATGTAATATGTTTGGTCGCTCCACTGTCAAAATACCAAACATCTGCGTCTATTGTAAACATGCACTGCTCATGAGAAGATAGCTCAAAACTGCATACAGTAGTAAACGCCCATTCTTCTTCCTGTACAAGATTAGCAGACTCTATTTTTGGTGTAGAGGCCTCTGCAACAACCATTCCAGCCCCTTTATTCTTTGCCTCTTTAGCAACCAGTTTTGGATAGTTCTTTATGATATGATCATTCCCTTTACAATACTTACAAAACAATTTCTGGTTTTGTGATTTCTTCTCATCTTTATCTTCCTTCTTGGAATATGCAGAATTAGCAGATTTATGCTTACTAGTTGAAGAGCTCCATTTTCCTTTGCCCTTCTGACTAGCTAGGAAAGATTGATCTGCAACTCGCATAATGGACCTGTTCTGCCTAGACTCATCTTCGTGCAACAGAACAAAGACTAACTCCTCAAATGATAAGGCATTTGGATTGCCTTTCATTATCAACCAAAGAGTAGAAGCAAAAATCTGATATGAATCAAGAAGACCATTCAGAACGGTCTGCACAAGTGAGCTATCTGGTATAACCTCATCAGCAAAAATCAATTGTTCCTTCAAGTCTTTGATCTTCGTTAGGAAACTATCCAGAGAATCACCTTCATTCATGTGCTCACTCTCCAATTGTTTTCGGAGGTAAGCAACACGAGCCTCATTCCTAGCTTTGTTGTATAGTATTGAACAAGGCATTGTTAAAATGTTAAATTATTAATGTATTAATATGTTTTTGATATTTCTGATATAGCAGCTGAAGGTTCGTGAGGAGCGTGCAAGGCATGAAAGGGCGGACATCAATAATCCGAATAATTATTATTTAGCTTGTAAATAAACCTGCGTAGAAGGTTCTATTGTTAGAAAAGTAATGGTTAGAATAATGGTCGTTGTAGACCGCAGTTTCTATTATTAAAAGCAATGACTTTCTGTAAAAGTTACCAACTTTTAGTTTCACGCCTGCTTTTCAAAGCCGCCCTCATGTAACCACTATTTTCGATGTAATCAAAAGTCCTATAAATACATGCACTCTGTGGACTGTCGAAACAGAGTGCATGGGGGGAGATTGCACCCAATACTGCGTTGTGTCTCGTCTCTTGTTGTGTCTATTCTCTGTGTGTTTTCTGTGTCCGTAATCTCTGTATGGGCGTGAGCAAGATCCTGACAACAGTAATTTCTCACAACCCTTTCATGTTGTTACTGATGCTAGCAGTTCAGGAATAGGTGCTGTTTTGATGCAAAATGACCATCCCATTGCATTTGAGAGTAGAAAGCTTAAACCCTCAGAACAGAATTATAGTACGTATGATAAAGAACTGTTAGCAATTGTGCATGCTTTGCAAATTTGGAAACACTATCTTATGGGCTCTGAAGTATTAATCAAAACCCATCAACAGGCTATTAAGCATTTATTAAGTCAGCCCTTAATCTCTGATAGACATCTTAAATGGGCACTGTTGTCAGGATCTTGCTCACGCGCATACAGAGATTACGGACACAGAAAACACACAGAGAATAGACGCAACAAGAGACGAGACACAACCTAGTATTGGGTGCAATCTCCCCCCATGCACTCTGTTTCGACAGTCCACAGAGTGCATGTATTTATAGGACTTTTGATTACGTCGAAAATAGTGGTTACATGAGGGCGGCTTCGAAAAGCAGGCGTGAAACTAAAAGTTGGTAACTTTTACAGAAAGTCATTGCTTTTAATAACAGAAACTGCGGTCTACAACGACCATTATTCTAGCCATTACTTTTCTAACAATAGAACCTTCTACGCAGGTTTATTTACAAGCTAAATAATAATTATTCGGATTATTGATGTCCGCCCTTTCACGCCTTGCACGCTCCTCACGAACCTTCAGCTGCTATATCAGAAATATCAAAAACATATTAATCCATTAATAATTTAACATTTTAACAATGCCTTGTTCAATAATATACAACATGCCTCTCAGTTGACAAGCAACTGACCTCAGTTGATAAAATAATTCAACACTCTAACAATTGTAATGCAGTGTTCAACATATTCCATATTACTGTTACAATCCAACAATGCATTGGCCAACATATTTCATGTTACAATCCAACAATACATTGGCTATTCGATATTTCAATCCAACAATGCATTGGCCATTCCATATTTCAATCCAACAATGCATTGGCTATTCCATATTTCAATCCAACAATGCATTGGCTATTCCATATTTCAATCCAACAATGCATTGTTCAACATATTCCATAAGGTATAACAAGCTTGGTACAATGTGGTAAGTGTATCCCAAGCATCCTTAGTTGTTGTTCTTCAAGAGCGAATGTGAGGAATAATGGCACGTTTGATAGACAAAGCTATCAATGCATGTGCCTAGGCATCTCTACCATCCCAGAAAATCTGCTCTGTAGTAGGTGCAGCAGAAAGCGCAACACAAATAGGAATATACAGAATATCATCATCTTCGACACCTTCTGCATCAGCTTCAGTACCTGCAGTTGTAACAGTTACAGGTGTGATAGGACATTTTTCGACACCCTGCACAATGTTCCATAGTCCTTTTGCAACCAACACATGTCGCATCATATAAGCCCATAATGGGTAGTTGGTACCATCCAACTTATCCTCAACAGCCAACATATGGAATACATCACTGCTTTCAGCCATGGCCTGACTAAAATACCTTGATGCAGAAAAATGATTGTATCTCAAAAAGTTTAACAGAATTGCCAAGAGGAATTTTGCTAGACCTCTAGTAGACTTCGAGATGCTTATACTGGCGAATAGAAATTGGTATATACCTTTGGCACAAAAAGACAAAATAGCCTGCACAAGCGCTATGATAGTGCGTTCGGAGGCCAAAATGAGCTCAGATCGCGATTTCGGCACCACACATCAAAGCTGTTTTGATCTCAAAAGCATGTTGAGTATGCTCAACGAAATTCATGCGATTCTGAGACTGCAAATAGAAGAGTGTCAATGGTGCCCTAGATGAAGCGACGACCTCCTCTGATACCAATTGTTGGAGTTAGACATCTACGGAAGCACGTGAACATCACAAGGAAGAAGAAGAAGCTTGGAGCACAACACACAATATTGAATGTATTACTAGAGAATGTACAAAGATAAGTAGCCCATTAGGGCAATAGGTGTATATACAAGCCGGGCGAAAAAAACCTCCTAAAGAGGGAAAAAAGTGCCCCGGCGGTCCTAGTGTGTTCACGCACATCACTACCTAAATATATCAACAAAATGTATCTAGAGGTTTTTCTGGAAATTTTTGATAGATCTCTTTCATGGCAAGAAAGCTCATCTAAGAAGACAAATGTGGAGATCATCAGTTCTGTTTTCAGCCAATCTTGTAAGTTGGTTGGAAATTTTTGCTCACATTTTGTATCTAGAGAGGTAACTGTAGAAGGGTAATTCATCATTCAAACAAGAGTTTGGTGAATTTAGTCATACCAATCACATTTGAAGCAGAGTTTTAATTGAGAGATATGAGGAGATGGTAAAACATGATTTGATGTTCACTTCCATTTCTATACCATGTTTGTTTTGTCTCTTACTCTTAGCACTAGAGGAAGAGAAAAAGTTCATGTGAAGAAGTCAAGAGTGCTTGCTACTTCAAGATGAAGAGAACAGAAGGTATGGAAGAGAAGTTTGAAGATGTTGACATCATCATCGGGTGGAAGAAAGATATAGAAAAAGAAGGTCCAACAATTCCAAAGGGAAAGTAAAACTTCCTTTTCTCTTATATTTTCCATATACTTTTCCTACTTTTATCCTCTACATCCAAAGACAAGTCTATGAGAACATCTTGTGAAGAAGATAGTTTAAAGAAGAAGCAGTTTCTTGTTTTGCATGATACTTGGTCATGACTTTGTAGGTTTTGACAAAGAATTGCATTCAAAGAAAGAAAAGAAGCAGATATATGTTGTGACTCATATGTGTATGAGTTATGTTTTACTTGAAGATTTTTTAAGCAGAAAACTTATATGTTCCCTCAAAGAATTCTTGGAGTATCAATACAAAGCTACTTGGTAAATGACAAGTTGCAGAGAAGTATATTTTTTCTTTATCTAACTCTTGAGGTAAAAGAGTATTTGTAGAAGATGTTGGAGCCTTGAAGAGAGGTTTTATGTTTGGAAAAGTTACCTCATATTCAATATTTTTAGAAAACTTCAAAAAAATTAGATTTTTTGATATACGAGTCAGTTGAAGAATCTACTTTCTATGATTGTCTTGATTTTTTGATACATGTTTGTATTCAAAAAGGTGTTCCATTAAATCCTATCACTTGATTGAGAAGTGGAGTTAGCCAAAAGAAAATCAAGTAGGTACTATGACATTTCACCCGGGTAGAATATGAAGATATGAAGTATCAGACTTGCAGCTTTTGGAGCTCTCAAGGTGAGAAGCTTGTCCATTTATGTTTCAAGTAGAAGTTGCAGATTCTTGGGAAGGGTTTGGTTAAAGAAAAGTTTTACATCTTTATGTGAGAATCATGGACACTTGGAGACATTCATGTAACAAATCAAACATTCAATCATGAAGGTTTGATGAGAGCAGATTCTTAGCATTGGAGGAAGTAAGTCAAAGATTCATATTCTTTCAGATTTGTGTTGCAGAGAAATAGAAGAAGATACTTGTTATGTTGCTGAAAATTATGGATCCTAAAATGCTTTTAGTAAGGTTTTTGTTATGATGTAATAGATCAGCTAACCTTATTCTTTAATATGGAAAGCTGAGGAAGAAATAATGGAAGCTATTAGCAACTACGCAGTGCTAATAAAAAGGGTTCAGAGATTTTGTTTCAGATACAGGTATTTATCACTGAAGATCAGATTTATTGAAAGAAGGAAGACGTTCGAGATTTCATAAAGTCTGATATATTTGAAGAATTCTAGATGCTAGTGTTAAACCATCCAGGGGGTGATGAAACATGAAGAATTATTTTCAGCCATATATGAAAGAATACAGAGTCATACCTACAGGTATTCCTATATTTCCTTTGTCAGTTTCTCTTTATGTTCCAACTTTGAAAGAAGAAGGAAGAAGGAGAATGTATGGAGAAAGTTCTTGTTAGGATGTTCCTGTTCAGGAGAAGGTTCCAGAATTCTATTGAAGAGAAGCTTGATATTTCAGATAGGTATGTTTTCATAGGTGCATGCATTTATGTTTATACCAGATTTTGAAGGAAAGAGGTATGAAAGACTTACAAATATAACAAGGATATTGACATGATGACATCAAAGATATGATATTTTGATGAGACTCATGAGTTGAGTTAAGTTGAGTTGAGTACAGTTAGAGGTGAACTAGCTAGTTTTCATAATACACTCAGTTGTGAGTTGTCAATCACAAGTTCGAGGATTCAGTTTCTTGATTATATTTAGTGTATTTACATGACACACCAGAAGTATGTTGAGAAATCTTTCATAAGGTAAATGCAATGTGGATCCTAGTGTATATTTTCAGGTTTGAGAAGACAGGAGATAGCAGGTCCAGAGTGAGTTCATGCTACATATGTTGTCAAGCAAATGATTGCTTGATGAGTACACTATTGGATATTTAGTTTGCATATTTTCTCAAGTATTATAATTCATATTCAGCAAGTTTAGGTGTTTGAAGTTTGATGGAAAGTCAAATTCAGTTTTGAAGATCTTTTGAAGAAAAGATTTGAAGGACAATTTGGGGAGTACAAGTTTGAAGCTTATGAAGTTTGCAGATAAATGAAGTTATATATCCAGTCCAGTTTGTACCAATATGACATTGTAGGGGGGATTGTTGGAAACAATGTCATATAGTACATTGTGTATGTTCATTGGTCCATTTTGCTCACAGAGTATACAAGATCTTTTACTGTTCTTATTACTCTCTCTACAAACAAAAGTGCTTAGCGCAGTGGTTAGTTCATTGACCTCCTATCCTAGTGATCCGAGTTTAATACCCGTCAACAGCGTGCAGCGGCATGATCTTTTTTTACTCATGCTTTCCAAATAAAAACACACGACAACAATAGATAAAGCAACCAATTTTTCCACGATTTACGATGGTGTGTGTTATGCTTTTTGTTATGTGATCATAGTGTTTTTGGAGGAGCTTTTGGATGGTAATCAAAGCTATATAAGAAGAGGTTGTCTCATTGATCAATTCATCCTACACCAAGTTCAACACCAAACTTTGGAGCTTTGGTACCTCAATAGAGGTGGTGCTTCTTAACACATGGGGCAGCCATGTTACTATTTTGGAGCATGTTAAGGAGCGGCTATGGAGTTCTTCTTGGAGAAGAAGAGTGTGCTCACACTCTTGCTTATGGAGAGGATTTTCCCATCAGCAGCTTGGTGGTGTGGATCAGCGATCCATATTATGTATTTGAAGATTATCTTCTACATAAAGATTTCGGGTTACTTCAAAGACATTGGATGGTAGTTAACATAAGATGATGGTGGTTAACATGTATGCTTCAAAGACACGTGTCTGACTTAGGGTCTTCCATAGCCTAAGTTCAGATGAGGGTTTGCTTTTATCCTCTACATCCAAAGACTAGTCTACGAGAACATCTTGCGAAGAAGATAGTTTAAAGAAGAAGCAATTTCTTGTTTTGCATGATACTTGGTCATGATTTAGTAGGTTTTGACAAAGAATTGCATTGAGAGAAAGAAAAGCAGCAGATATATGTTGTGACTCATATGTGTATGAGTTATGTTTTAGTTGAAGATTTTTTAAGCAGGCAGCTTATATGTTCCCTCAAAGAATTCTTGGACTGTCAATACAAAGCTACTTGGTATATGAGATGCTGCAGAGAAGTATATTTCTTCTTTATCTAACTCTTGAGGTAAAAGAGTATTTGTAGAAGATGTTGGAGACTTCAAGAGAGGTTTTATGTTTGGAAAAGTTACCTCATATTCAATATATTCAAAAAACTTTAGAAAAATCAGATTTTTTGATATACTAGTCAGTTGAAGAATCTACTTTCTATGATTGTCTTGATTTTCGGATACATATCTGTATTCAAAAAGGTGTTCCATTAAATCCTATCACTTGATTGAGAAGTGGAGTTTGTTCAAAAGAAAATCAAGCAGGTACTATCACATTTCACCCGACTGGAATATGAAGATATAAAGTATCAAACTTGCAGCTTTTGGAGTTCTCAAAGTGAGAAGCTTGTCCACTTATGTTTCAAGTTGAAGTTGCAGATTCTTGGGAAGGATTTGGTTAAAGAAAAGTTTTACAACTTTATGTGAGAAGCATGGACACTTGGAGACATTCAGGTAACAAATCAAACATTCAATCATGAAGGTTTGATGAGAGCAGATTCTACAGAGATTCTTAACATTGGAGGAACTAAGTCGAAGATTCAGATTCTTTCATATTTTTGTTGCAGAGAAATAGAAGAAGATACGTGTTATGCTGCAGAAGATTATGGATCCTAGAATACTTTCAGTAAGGTTTTTTTTATGATGTTATAGATCAGCAAACCTTATTCTTTAATATGGAAAGCTGAGGAAGAAATAGTGGAAGCAATTAGCAACTATGGAGTGCTAATAAAAAGGGTTCAGAGATTCTGTTTCAAATACAGGTATTGATCACTAAAGATCAAATTTATTGAAAGAAGGATGACGTTCCAGAGTTCATAAAGTCTGATATATTTGAAGAATTCTGGATACTAGTGTTAACTCATCCAAGGGGTGATAAAACATGAAGACTTATTTTCAGCCATATATGAAAGAATACAAAGTCATACCTATAGGTATTCCTATTTTAGGTATTCCTATTTTAGGTATTCCTATATTTCCTTTGTCAGTTTCCCTTTATGTTCTAGCTTTGAAAGAAGAAGGAAGAAGGAGAATGTTTGGAGAAAGTTCCTATTAGGATGTTCCTGTTCAAGAGAAGGTTTCAGAATTCTACTGAAAAGAAGCTTGATATTTCAGAGAGGTATGTTTTCAGAGGTGCGCACATTTATGTTTATACCAAATTCTAAAGGAAAGAGGTATGAAAGACTTACAGATAGAACAAGGATATTGACATGATGACATCATAGATATGATATTTTGATGAGACTCATGAGTTGAGTTAAGTTGAGTTGAGTATAGTCAAAGGTGAACCAGCTAGTGTTCATAATACACTAATCTGTGAGTTGTCAATCACAGGTTTTAGGATTCAGTTTCTTGATTATATTTAGTGTCTTTACATGATACAGCAGAAGTACGTTGAGAAAGCTTTCATAAGTTAAATGCAATGTGGATCCTAGTGTATGTTTTCAGGCTTGAGAAAACAAGAGATAGTAGGTTCAGAGTCAGTTCATGCTACATATGTTGTCAAGAAAATGATTGCTTGATGAGTACACTATTGGATATTTAGTTTGCATATGTTCTCAAGTATTGTGGTTCATAATCAGCAAATTTAGGTGTTTGAAGTTTGAAGGAAAGTCAAATAGTTTTGAACATCTTTTGAAGAAAAGATTTGAAGGTCAATTTGGGGAGTACAAGTTTGAACCTTATGAAGTTTGCAGATAAATGAAGTTATATATCCAGTTCAGTTTGTACCAATATGACATTGTAGTGGGGATTGTTGGAAACAATGTCAAAGTACATTGTGCATGGTCATTGGTTCATTTTGCTCACACAGTATACAGGATCTTTCACTGTTCTTATTACTCTCTCTATTAAAAAAAGCGCTTAGCATAGTGGTTAGTTCATTGACCTCCTATTGCAGTGGTCTGGGTTTAATACCCATCAACAATGTGCAGCGGCGTGATCTTTCTTTAATCATGCTTTTCAAATAAAAGCAAACGGAATGCAACAGATAAAGTGATGGATTTTTCCATGATTTACGATGGCGTGTGTTATGCTTTTTGTTATGTGATCTTAGTGTTTTTGGAGGATCTTTTGGAGGGTAATCAAAGCTATATAAGAAGAGCTTGTCTCATTGATCAATTCATCCTACACCAAGTTCAACACCAAGCTTTGGAGCTTTGGTACCTCAATAGAGGTGGTGCTTCTTAGCACATGGGGCAGCCATGTTGCTATTTTGGAGCAAGAAAGCTCATCTAAGAAGACAAATGTGGAGATCATCAGTTCTGTTTTCAGCCAATCTTGTAAGTTGGTTGGAAATTTTTGCTCACATTTTGTATCTAGAGATGTATCTCTAGAAAGGTAATTCATCATTCAGACAAGAGGTTGGTGATATTAGTCATATCGATCACATTTGAAGCAGAGTTTTGATTCAGAGATATGAGGAGATCATAAAACATGATTCTATGTTCACTTCCATTTGTATACCATGTTTGTTTTGTCTCTTACTCTTAGCACTAGAGGATGAGAAAAAGTTCATTTGAAGAAGTCAAGAGTGCTTGCTACTTCAAGATGAAGAGAACAAAAGGTATTGAAGAGAAGTTTGAAGTTGTTGACATCATCATCAGGTGGAAGAAAGATGCATAAAAAGAAGGTCCAACAATTCCAAAGGGAACGTAAGACTTAGTTTAAAGAAGAAGCATTTTCTTGTTTTGCATGATACTTTGTCATGATTTAGCAGGTTTTGACAAAGAATTGCATTGAGAGAAAGAAAAGAAGCAGATATATGTTGTGACTCATATGTGTATGAGTTATTTTTTAGTTGAAGATTTTTTAAGTAGGTAGCTTATATGTTCCCTCAAAGAATTTTTGGAGTGTCAATACAAAGCTTCTTGGTATATGACAAGTTGCAGAGAAGTATATTTCTTGTTTGTCTAACTCTTGAGTTGAAAGAGTATTTATAGAAGATATTGGAGACTTGAAGAGAGGTTTTATGTTTGGAAAAGTTACCTCATATTCAGTATTTTTCAGAAAACTTCATAAAATTCAGATTTTTTGATATACCAGTCAGTTTAAGAAATTACTTTCTATCATTGTCTTGATTTTTGGATACATGTTTGTATTCAAAAAGGTGTTCCATTAAATCCTATCACTTGATTGAGAAGTGGAGTTAGCCAAAAAAAATCAAGCACGTACTATCACATTTCACCGGGTAGAATATGAAGATAGGAAGTATCAAACTTGTAGCTTTTGGAGTTCTCAAGGTGAGAAGCTTGTCCATTTATGTTTCAAGTAGAAGTTGCTGATTCTTGGGAAGGATTTGGTTAAAGAAAAGTTTTACAACTTTATGTGAGAAGCATGGACACTTGGAGACATTCATGTAATAAATCAAACATTCAATCATGAAGGTTTGATGAGAGCAGATTCTACATGGATTCTTAGCATTGGAGGAAGTAAGTCAAAGATTCAGATTCTTTCAGATTTGTGTTGCAGAGAAATAGAAGAAGATACTTGTTATGTTGCAAAAGATTATGGATCCTAAATTGCTTTCAATAAGGTTTTTGTTATGATGTAATAGATCAGCTAACATTATTCTTTAATATGGAAAGTTGAGGAAGAAATAGTGGAAGCTATTAGCAACTGTGTAGTGCTAATAAAAAGGGTTCAGAGATTTTGTTTCAGATACAGGTATTGATCACTAAAGATCAGATTTATTGAAAGAAGGAAGACGTTCGAGATTTCATAAAGTTTGATATATTTGAAGAATTCTGGATACTAGTGTTCAATCATCAAGGGGGGTAATGAAACATGAAGACTTATTTTCAGCCATATATGAAAGAATACAAAGTCATACCTACAAGTATTCCTATTTTAGGTATTCCTATATTTACATTGTCAGTTTCTCTTTACGTTCCAACTTTGAAAGGAGAAGGAAGAAGGAGAACGTTTGGAGAACGTTTCTCTTAGTATGTTCCTGTTCAGGAGAAGGTTCCAGAATTCTATTGAAGAGAAGCTTGATATTTCAGAGGTATGCTTTCAGAGGTGCGCACATTTATGTTTATACCAGATTTTTAAGGAAAGAGGTATGAAAGACTTATAGATAGAACAAGGATATTGACATGATGACATCATAGATATGATGTTTTCATGAGACTCATGGGTTGAGTTAAGTTGAGTTGAGTACAATCAGAGGTGAACCAGCTAGTGTTCATAATACACTAAGTTGTGAGTTGTCAATCACAGGTTCTAGGATTCAGTTTCTTGATTATATTTAGTGTATTTACATGACACAGAAGAAGTACGTTCAAAAAGCTTTCATAAGGTAAATGCAATGTGGATCCTAGTGTATGTTTTCAGGTTTGACAAGATAGGAGATAGCAGGTTCACAGCCAATTCATGCTATATATGTTGTCAAGCAAATGATTGCTTGATGAGTACACTATTGGATATTTAGTTTGCATATTTTCTCAAATATTATGGTTCATATTCAACAAGTTCAAGTGTTTGAAGTTTGAAGGAAAGTCAAATTCAGTTTTGAAGATCTTTTAAAAGGTCAATTTGGGGAGTACAAGTTTGAAGCTTATGAAATTTGCAGATAAATGAAGTTGTATATCCAGTTCATTTTGTACCAATATGACATTGCAAGGGGGATTGTTGGAAACAATGTCATAAAGTACATTGTGTATGATCATTGGTCCATTTTGCTCACACAGTATACAGAATCTTTATTGTTCTTATTACTCTTTCTACAAACAAAAGTGCTTAGCGTGGTGGTTAGTTCATTGACCTCCTATCGCAGTCATTCAAGATCTTTTGAAGAAAAGATTTGAAGGTCAATTTGGGGAGTACAAGTTTGAAGCTTATGAAGTTTGCAGATAAATGAAGTTGTATATCCAGTTCAGTTTGTACCAATATGACATTGCAAGGGGGATTGTTGGTAACAATGTCATATAGTACATTGTGTATGGTCATTGGTCAATTTTGCTCACACAGTATACAAAATCTTTTATTGTTCTTATTACTCTCTCTACAAACAAAAGCGCTTAGCGCGGTGGTTAGTTCATTGACCTCCTATCGCAGTGGTTCCGGTTTAATACCCGTCAATAGCACGCAGCACCATGATCTTTTTTTTATCATGCTTTTCAAATAAAACCACACGGACAGCAACAAATAAAGCGACGGATTTTTTTGCGATTTACAATGGCATGTGTTATGCTTTTTGTTATGCGATCATAGTGTCTTTGGAGGAGCTTTTGGAGGGTAATCAAAGCTACATAAGAAGAGCTTATCTCATTGATCAATTCATCCTACACCAAGTTCAACACCAAGCTTTGGAGCTTTGGTACCTCAATAGAGGTGGTGCTTCTTAGCACATGGGGCAGCCATGTTGCTATTTTGGAGCATGTTGAGGAGCGGCTATGGAGTTCTTCTCGGAGAAGAAGAGTGTGCTCACACTCTTGCAATGGAGAGGATTTTCCCATCAGCAGCTTGGTGGTGTGGATCAGCTATCCAAGTGATGTATTTGAAGATTGCCTTCTACATGAATATTTTGGGTTACTTCACAGACATTGGATGGTGGTTAACATAAGATTTGCATCTTATGTTAAGAATTCAGGTACATATTCTCTTTATACACACAGGTACTACTTGGAGTTTATGGAGGCAGTGGCATCCATATCAGGAAGAGTCTTATTCGGCATAGGTACAAGATAATCAGTACATGTATGCTTATGCATATTTGGACGAGGTGTTCGAGAAGGTATGTTCATATAAGTTTGAGGATTTCTTGCAGCTTACTTGTTAGCATTCTTTGCTACTTTTGTAAGTATGTGATCTTTCACATACGTGTCTGACTAAGGGTCTTCCACAGCCTAAATCAGATGAGGGTTTTCTTATTATCAGTTTTAGACTGATCCTTTTCCTCTTACTGTCAATCATATTCACGCTTCTACAACTTATTAGGTCAGACATCTCATATATATTTAGATTCTATCCCTACATCTGAATATGTTTGTTACATTTGTACATTCACTCATCCATCTATTTCTATTCACATAGAGTGGCTGAGAATTTTGACTACCACATTGTAATTGATATTTCTATATATGATAGTGTAAGTAAGCAGTGGCTTACATAACACTTTACACATGTTTTCTAATTTTACTCTATCTTTGTCTCATCATTTGTATGATTAAATGTGTTATGTTCAAGTTTTGTCAATATTGGAAGATTGCCAGAATCTGTGTTGTTAATCATGGATCTATGGAACTTGGACTTGTGGTATTAGTTATGGGCCTACTAAATTCCCAAACGTTGGTATCAGAGCTTTAGGGCTTTGGCATCAGAGCATTCAAGCTCTCAAATTCCCTGGTTCCCAGACTTCCAAGTTCACAACATATAATTTAAGAGCATCTTCAAACATTTGACATTTGACATACACACTTAATCTAGATGAGTGGAGATTTGAGAATTAGACAATTATGTTACATGTTTATGCAACAGTGTGGAGTATGAAGTTGATGATGTTTTAACTGCCGAATACTTTTGGAAGAGCATGAAAATAGTTTACATAAAGTATTATTTGAAGACCAAGACTTGATGAAGAGAAGGCTACTTCAAATTCAAGGAAGAACAATGGTTTGGAGAAGATGAAGGATCTAGATCAACAATAAATCACAAGTATCAATTTCTACTATCAGATTATCATTTGCAGGTCATATCTTAGAATAGTAGTTATGAAGAGATTTGAAGGATTCAAGGAGTGCTTTTATACACTTTCATTCTTTGAAAGTTAAAGCATTAGCTACATCAAAATAGGTATCTAGAGGCTTTTCTGGAAAGTTTTGATAGATCTCTTTCATGGCAAGAAAGCTCATCTAAGAAGACAAATGTGGAGAGCATCAGTTTTGTTTTCAGCCAATCTTATAAGTTGGTTGGAAGTTTTGCTCACATTTTGTATCTACAGAGGTAACTCTAGAAAGGTAATTCATCATTCACAGAAGATCTTGGTGAATTTAGTCATATCAGTCACACTTGAAGCAGATTTTTGATTCAGAGGAGATGGTAAAACATGATTCGATGTTCACTTCCATTTGTATTACCATGTTTGTTTTGTCTGTAACTCTTAGCACTAGAGAAAGAGAAAAAGTTCATTTGAAGAAGTCAAGAGTGCTTGCTACTTCAAGATGAAGAAAACAAAAGGTATGGAAGAGAAGTTTGAAGATGTTGACATCATCATCAGGTGGAAGAAAGATGCAAAAAAAGAAGGTCCAACAATTCTAAAGGGAATGTAAGATTTCCTTTTCTCTTATATTTTCCATATACTTTCCTACTTTTATCCTCTACATCCAAAGACAAGCCTACGAGAACATCTTCTGAAGATGATACTTTAAAGAAGAAGAAATCTCATGTTTTGCATGATACTTGGTCATGATTTAGTAGGTTTTGACAAAGAATTGCATTGAAAGAAAGAAAAACAGCAGATATATGTTTTGACTCATATGTGTATGAGTTAGGTTTTAGTTGAAGATTTTTTAAGCAGGTAGCTTATTTGTTCCCTCAAAGAATTCTTGGAGTGTCAATACAAAGCTACTTGGTATATGACAAGTTGCAAAGAAGTATATTTCTTCTTTGTCTAACTCTTGAGGTAAAAGAGTATTTGTAGAAGATTTTGGAGACTTGAAGAGAGGTTTTATGTTTGGAAAAGTTACCTCATATTCAGTATTTTCAAAAAACTTCAAAAAATTCAGATTTTTTGATATACTAGTCACTTGAAGAATCTAATTTCTATGATTGTCTTGATTTTTGGATACATGTTTGTATTCAAAATGGTGTTCCATTAAATACTATCACTTGATTGAGATGTAGAGTTAGTCAAAAGGAAATCAAGCAGGTACTATCATATTTCACGTGGGTAGAGTATGAAGATATGAAGTATCAAACTTGCAGCTTTTGGAGTTCTCAAGGTGAGACACTTGTCCACTTATGGTTCAAGTAGAAGTTGCAGATTCTTGGGAAAAGCACACAAACAACAACAGATAAAGCGACATATTTTTTCGCGATGTACGATGGCGTGTGTTATGCTTTTTGTTATGCGATCGTAGTGTTTTTGGAGGAGCTTTTGGCAAGTAATCAAAGCTATATAAGAAGAGCTTGTCTCATTGATCAATTCATCCTACACGAAGTTCAACACCAAACTTTGGAGCTTTGGTACCTCCATAGAGGTGGTGCTTCTTAGCACATGGGGCAGCCATGTTGCTATTTTGGAGCATGTTGAGGAGCGGCTATGGAGTTCTTCTTGGAGAAGAAGAGTGCGCTCACACTCTATCTTATGGAGAGGATTTGCCCATCAGCAGCTTGGTGGTGTGGATCAGCGATCCACATGAAAGTAAGACTTCATTTTCTCTTATATTTTCCATATACTTTTCCTACTTTTATCCTCTACATCCAAAGACAAGTCTACGAGAATATCTTGTAAAGAAGATAGTTTAAAGAAGAAGCACTTTCTTGCTTTGCATGATACTTGGTCATGAGTTAGTAGGTTTTGACAAAGGATTGCATTGAGAGAAAGAAAAGCAGCAGATATATGTTGTGACTTATATGTGTATGATTTATGTTTTAGTTGAATATTTTTTAAGCACGCAACTTATATGTTCCCTCAAAGATTTCTTGGAGTGTCAATACAAAGCTACTTGGTATATGACAAGTTGTAGAGAAGTGTATTTCTTCTTTGTCTAACTCTTGAGGTAAAAGAGTATTTGTAGAAGATGTTGAAGACTTGAAGAGAGGTTTTGTGTTTGGAAAAGTTACCTCATATTCAGTATTTTTAGAAAACGTCAGAGAATTCAGATTTTTTGATATACCAGTCAGTTCAAGAATTTACTTTCTATGATTGTCTTGATTTTTGGATACATGTTTGTATTCAAAAAGGTGTTCCATTAAATCCTATCACTTGATTGAGAAGTGGAGTTAGCCAAAAGAAAATCAAGCACATACTATCACATTTTCACCCAGGTAGAATATGAAGATATGAAGTATCAAACTTGTAGCTTTTGGAGTTCTCAAGGTGAGAATCTTGTCCACTTATGTTTCAAGTAGAAGTTGCAGATTCTTTGGAAAATCACATGGACAGCAATAGATAAAGCGATGGATTTTTCTACACTTTACGATGGCGTGTGTTATGCTTTTTGTTATGCGATCGTAGTGTTCTTGGAGGAGATTTTGGAGGGTAATCAAAGCTATATAAGAAGAGCTTTCCTCATTGATCAATTCATCCTACACCAAGTTCAACACCAAGTTTTGGAGCTTTGGAACCTCAATAGAGGTGGTGCTTCTTAGCACATGGGGCAGCCATGTTGCTATTTTGGAGCACATTGAGGAGCGGCTATGGAGTTCTTCTTGGAGACAAAGAGTGTGCTCACACTCTTTCTTATGGAGAGGATTTGCCCATCAGCAGCTTGGTGGTGTGGATCAGCCATCCACATGATGTATTTGAAGATTGTCTTCTACATGAAGATTTCAGGTTACTTCAAAGACATTGGACGTTCATTAACATAAGATTTGCATCTTATGTTAAGAATTCAGGTACATATTCTCTTTATGCACACAAGTACTACTTGGAGTTTATGGAGGTAGTGGCATCCATATCACGGGGAGTCCTATTCGGCATAGGTACAAGAGAAATCAGTACATGTATGCTTTATGCATATTTGGATGAGGTGTTCGAGAAGGTATGTTCATATGTGTTTGAGGATTTCTGGCAGAAAACTTGTGAGCATTCTTTGCTACTTTTGTAACTATGTGATCTTTCACACACGTGTCTGACTTAGGGTCTTCCATAGCCTAAGTTTAGATGAGAGTTTGCTGATTATCAATTTTAGACTGATCATTTTCCTCTTTCTGTCACTCATATTCACGCTTCTGCAACCTATTAGGTCACACATATCATATATATTCAGATTTATGTCCCTACATCGGAATATGTTTGTTACATTTGTACATTCACTCATCCATCTATTTCTGTTCACATAAAGTGGTTGAGAATATTGACTCCCACATTGTAATTGATAATTGTATATATGATAGTATGAGTAAGTAGTGGCTTACATAACACTTTACACATGTTGTCTAATCTTCCTCTATCTTTTTCTCATCATTTGTATGGTTAAATGTGGTATGTTCATGTTTTGTCAATATTGGAAGATTGCTGGAATCTGTGTTGTTAATCCTAGATCTATGGAACTTGGACCTGTGGTATTAGTTATGGGCCTACTAAATTTCCAACATTTGGTATCACAGCTTTAGGGCTTTGTCATCCGAGCATTCAGGCTCTCAGATTCCTTGGTTCCCACACTTCAAGGTTTACAACATATAATTTAAGAGCATCTTCTAACATTTGACATTTGACATACACACTTAATCTAGATGAGTGGAGATTTGAGAATTAGACAATTCTATTACATGTTTATTCATCAGTGTGGAGTATGAAGTTGATGATCTATTAGCATCCAAATACTTTTGGAAGAGTATGAAAATACTTTACAGAAAGTATTATTTGAAGACCAAGACTTGATGAACAGAAGGCTACTTCAAATTCAAGGAAGAACAATGGTTTGAAGGATCTAGATCAACATCAAATCACAGGTATGAGTTTCTACTATCATATTATCATTTGTAGGTCATATCTTAGAAGAGTAGTTATGAAGAGATTTGAAGGATTCAAGGAGTGCTTTTATACACTTTCATTTTTTGAAAGTTAAAGCATTAGCTACATCAAAACAGGTATCTAGAGGTTTTTCTGGAAAGTTTTGATAGATCTCTTTCATGGCAAGAAAGCTCATCTAAGAAGACAAATGTGGAGAGCATCAGTTTTGTTTTCTTCCAATCTTGTAAGTTGGTTGGAAATTTTTCTCACATTTTGTATCTAGAGAGGTAACTCTAGAAAGATAATTCATCATTCAGAGAAGAGGTTGGTGAATTCAGTCATATCAGCCACATTTGAAGCAGACTTTTGATTCACAGATATGAGGAGATGGTAAAACATGGTTCTATGTTCACTTCCATTTGTATACCATGTTTGTTTTGTCTGTTACTCTTAGTACTAGAGGAAGAGAAAAAGTTCATTTGAAGAAGTCAAGAGTGCTTGCTACTTCAAGATGAAGAGAACAAAAGGTATGGAAGAGGAGTTTGAAGATGTTGACATCATCATCAGGTGGAAGAAAGATGCAGAGTAAGAAGGTCCAACAATTCCAAACGGAAAGTAAGACTTCCTTGTTCCATATACTTTTCCTACTTTTATCCTCTACATCCAAAGACAAGTCTACAACAACATCTTGTGAAGAAGATAGTTTAAAGAAGAAGCAGTTTCTTGTTTTGCATGATACTTGGTCATGAGTTAGTAGGTTTTGACAAAGAATTGCATTGAGAGAAAGAAAAGCAACAAATATACGTTGTGACTCATATGTGTATGAGTTATGTTTTAGTTGAAGATTTTTTAAGCAGGCAGCTTATATGTTCCCTCAAAGAATTCTTGGAGTGTCAATACAAAGATACTTGGTATTTCACAAGTTGCAAAGAAGTATATTTCTTCTTTATGTAACTCTTGAGGTAAAAGAGTATTTGTAGAAGATGTTGGAGACTTGAAGAGAGGTTCTATGCTTGGAAAAGTTACCTCATATTCAGTATTTTCAAAAAACTTCTGAAAATTCAGATTTTTTTATATACCAGTCAGTTGAAGAATCTACTTTCTATGATTGTCTTGATTTTTGGATACATGTTTGTATTTAAAAAGGTGTTCCATTAAATCATATCACTTGATTGAGAAGTGGAGTTAGGCAAAAGAAAATCAAGCAGGTACTATCACATTTCACCCAGGTAGAATATGAAGATATGAAGTATCAAACTTGCCGCTTTTGGAGTTCTCAAGGCGAGAAGCTTGTCCACTTATGTTTCAAGTAGAAGTTGCAGATTCTTGGGAAAAGCTCATGGAAAGCAAGAGAGAAAGCGACGGATTTTTCCACGATTTATGATGGTGTGTGTTATGCTTTTTGTTATGCGACCGTAGTGTTTTTGGAGGAGATTTTGGAGGGTAATCAAAGCTATATAAGAAGATCTTGTCTCATTGATCAATTCATCCTGCACTAAGTTCAACACCAAGCTTTGGAGCTTTGGTACCTCAATAGAGGTGGTGTTTCTTAGCACATGGGGCAGCCATGTTGCTATTTTGGAGCATGTTAAGGAGCGGCTATGGAGTTCTTCTTGGAGAAGAAGAGTGTGTTCACATCTTTCTTATGGAGAGGATTTGCCCATCAATAGCTTGGTGGTGTGGATCAACCATCCACATGATGTATTTGAAGATTGTCTTTTACATGAAGATTTCGGGTTACTTCAAAGACATTGGATGGTGGTTAACATAAGATTTGCATCTTAGGTTAAGAATTCAAGTACATATTCTCTTTATGCACACAGGTACTACTTGGAGTGTATGGAGGTAGTGGCATCCATATGAGGAGGAGTCCTATTCAGCATAGGTACAAGAGAATCCATACATGTATGCTTTATGCATATTTGGATGAGGTATTCGAGAAGGTATGTTCATATGAGTTTGAGGATTTCTGGCAGCAAAGTTGTTAGCATTCTTTGCTACTTTTGTAAGTATGTGATCTTTCGCACACGTGTCTGACTTAGGGTCTTCCATAGCCTAAGTTCAGATGAGGGTTACTGATTATCAGTTTTAGAATGATCCTTCCTCTTTTTTTCACTCATATTCATGCTTCTACAACCTATTAGGTCACACATCTCATATATATTCAGATTTTTGTCCATGCATCTGAATATGTTTGTTACATTTGTACATTCACTCATCCATCTATTTTTGTTCACATAGTGTGGTTGAGAATTTTTACTCCCACATTGTAATTGACATTTGTATATATGATAGTGTAAGTAAGCAGTGGCTTACGTAACACTTTACACATGTTGTCTAATCTTCCTCTATCTTTGTCTCATCATTTGTATGATTAAATGTGGTATGTTTATGTTTTGTCAATATTGGAAGATTGTTCAAAACTGTGTTGTTAATCCTAGATCTATGGAACTTGGACCTGTGGTGTTAGTTATGGGCTAAATTTCCAACAGCTTGATTGGAACAAACCTTTTCACATACATGTAGATGCTTCTAATCACGCCAAAGGTTGTGTGTTAGCATAACCCATGGACGAAGGGAATATTGACTTACCGATTGCATATGCTAGTAGGCAATTGAAAGCCATAGAGAGATCAAACTACACCATGGAGGAGAGAGAGGGGCTAGGAATGGTCTATGCCATCAAGAGATTTCGTCAATATTGATTGGAAAATAAGTTTAAGTTCTTTACAGACCATCAAGCTCTTTTGTACTTAGTGAACAAAACCTGCAACACAGGTAGGCTACTACATTGGTTTCTACTACTTATGGAGCATGACCATCTATCGAGGATAACTTCAGAGAAGTAGCGATCGGGATAGCAGACGAGCTACCTAATGCCTACCTATTTAATGTTGAGATTGTTCCTAAATGGGCAAAGCCATTAGTTCCAGTATTGACATATGGACCTAAGAATTCTCAAGTGAGAACCAAAGAGAAGGAAGTATTGAAAACATAGAGATACCAACTCCTCAATGTTAGTATCTATAGGCAGGATCATCAGAACATCCTTGCTTGTTGAATAGAAGAATAGGAGTATGACACTTGGTTGCAACTAGCACATGTAGGTGCACTGGAGCAACATCATTCAAGATAGGGGACATTACTGAACTTGAAAAGGTTAGGTGTGTATTGGCCCTCAATGGAGAAAGATGTCCGACGACATTGCGACGAATGTCCAAAGTGTTGTAATAGAACACCGATAGAACATGCTACTCTATACCATGTGGCATGCCAGATTGGAGTGAACCTTTGGTTAATTATATGAGGATAAAGACTTTCCCAGAAGACATGACTCTGGCACGTAAACGAGGTCTCGAGTAGGAGGCTCTAGATTATAAGCTCATTGGTGATAATCTATATAGAAGAGGGAGAGATGGTTATCTAAGGATATGTGTGCACAAGAGTGAATATCTCATCCTCTTGGAAGCTGCCCATCAAGGTGCAACAAGTGGCCATTTTGGACCTGACCGTGTTATTAAGGCCATACTATTTTCAAGATTATGAATTATGTTGGCCCACTTTCCATATGGATGCTCAAACATATGTGAGACGATGTGACATATGTCAAAGGGCTCAGTATCCTATCCGAAGAGACAAGATGCCCCTACGACCCATGATGGGAGGGTGCACTTTCTCAAAATGGGGAATAGATTTTGTTGGACCCATTAACCCCCTGCAAAGAACTCCCATGCCGAGTATATCATAGTTGCCATAGACTATCTCACTAAATGGGTAGAGGCCAAGGCCACAAAGAAGAATGATGCACACACAACTGCAAAATTCTTGTTTGAGAATGTCTTCACAAGATATGGGCTTCCTATAGAGCTTGTAAGTGATAGGGGTGCTCATTTTTTGAACGAGGTTATTGAATATTTATTAGAAGATTTCATGGTAATACATAAGAAATGTGCACCATATCATCCACAAGCCAACGAACAGGCTAATAGAACTAACAAAATTTTATGCAACATATTGATCAAGATTGTGAGTAATAAGCGTTCAGATTGGGAGCAGCAATTGCACCATGCCTTATGGGCCTATCGAGTGGCATATAAAATAGTGCTCAATGCCATACCATTCCAGATGGTATTTGGTCAGAATGTTGTGTTGCCATTGGAGTTTTTGATACACACCCTCAAGATAGCTCAGAAGCATGAGTGGATAGGTCATGAACTTTCCTTGAGAATACTTGATTTAGAACGACTAGGAGAGACTAGATTGCGTGCAGCAACAGGAATTTATGCCGCTAAGAAGAGACATAAAGCCTACTTTGATGCTCATATCAAGGATAAAGGGTTACAAGTAGGAGATTTGGTGTTAGTGTACAATTGAAACAACATGCCCGTAAGTTAGAGAAACGAGGATATGGACCCATGCTTATCAATAGGATATCGACCAGCGTTGTTGTTCAACTAGCAACTCTAGAAGGAGAGGGAATGCCTAACTATATCAGTGGATGCAGAGTTAAGTTATATCAAGAACCATTGACTGAGGATATGCTTAGATGGCTAACTCTTGCCAAGAAGCGAAAGGAAGAGGAGGAATGCATCAGAGCAGAAGCTCAAGAAGAAGCCTTAGAATGCATTAGGCACATGCGATCAAAAAGGAGAGGACTAGGTAGAGACCCTTAACTAGAGGACACTCCACGATATCTAATAGCCATGTGTCGAATCAAAGGAAAGGATAACCCTAGTATTGTTGATAGGAGACCATTTGTTAACATCACTCTGGGTCATGACCCTAGGCGTATGCAAATTAGAGCTTTAATCGATTCTGGTGTAGCAACGAATGCAATTAGGTTCTCTCATTGTTAGGGACATGAACAGGAGGTGAAGCCTATTGAAGCCTATCTCATAGGATTAGGTGGATTAGAAACCCCTTGCCTAGGCGAGGTGGAGCTACCAATCTCAATCGAGGAGGTGACCATGAAAGTTAAGCTTTTGGTTTGCCATAACGAAGACCTAATAGAACCCATGATCCTAGGTCAGGAATGGTTATACAATTACTCGATGAACTTAAATCTTCATAGGAGTGTGCTTTAGCTGGAACTTGCAGGACAATGCCATGAACTACCACTCAGAGGTCAGTGCCCTGAAGTATTGGACTTAACAGAAGAACTCCAACTATGAGTGGCCTAACTCCAGTTAGGAATGGTTTAATTGGGTCTAACAAGCAGAAGCAGGAGGCACCACCCCGCAAGGAGGTAAAGCCAAGTAAGTAGATGGGATCTAGACAAGTATTACAGTGTAAACTCAACCTCAAGTTGGGCATAAAACCCTATAGACTCCAGGCAAACTTGAAAGGCCACTAAGTGAATCCCAATCAGGTCGTTACACATGGGAGGATTCAAGAACCTCCATCAGATCACCCTTGCTAACATGGTGTCCACCTAGGTCTGTTGTACAGAATGCCTCATTCACTGAGGGATTGAACACATTAGCATTGGATCTCCCTTCTTTTCCAAAGTAAAGTGTGGACTTGACATCTCATCCTCGACGACTAGCACGGCCACATCACCCACCTACTCAACCGAGCAGCATATCAGGGTGGCCCCTTGGACAGTCTACTAAAGCAACCCCACACCAAAAGTGGGTACGAAAAGCTACATCATCAAACAAGTCAACCCCTCCAGATCTTCAACAACCCTGTCAATTTCACTCACAACAGCAGCAGTGCATTTGATAGATTTGGTTGCCAAAGCCCTTAGTGAAAGCCCAATCCCAGTCTCGTCAGATTTGGATACCTAAGAACTCTGCAACTTATAAATCAACTTTAGTGAACTCGAGGAAAACCTTTTATGCTAGTAACCAGACACCCTACAAACCCTCTTTTGTATATTCCACTTCATCTTTTGTACCCCGTCATATTGTACAAAAATGGGTTCCCAAGACTTCACTAATCATGATCACACCTAACCATGCAAATCCTTACCGACAACCTAGTGATGATAAGCACCCACTGACTACTCCATCCATGTCCAACTTTTTCAACTCATATAACTACTTACCTTATAACTTACACTAACTTAGTAGGTAGTGCTCACAAGCTTTCGATTGTAAAAACCACGCACCTCACACAAAATCACTCATAGTCAAATCATGCACTACTCACATTCACTTCACAATCCCACATCATTAAAACCACACACACTACACAAGAAGCATATTGGTGGTGGAAAGGAATGGAGGTCTCATCTCCTCAGGATCTTATATATTTTCCATGACTAATGTGTTTTCCACATTAGTCATGGAAAACACATTAGTTTAGGTTCCTTCGCAGGACTTCGTCATGCAACCGAGAAGTTCCACCAGTGCATCACGTGGATGACTAGTGGTCGATTTCTCAGCCCTTCCATTCGAGAATCTGTTAACTACAGTGCTGCTCAAATTCCAAGGTTTCACTGGGCCCATGCCAATTGAAGACCCACCCAGGGGTAAAACAAAGAGAGTGAGCAGTAAAGCGCATTGGTTCCAAGGACTCATCAAACCACTAGGTGATGCGAAATTTATCTACGAAGCTAATCTGACATACGGAGCCAATGTTTGGTGACGATATCAGTTCTTCTCTCAAGAGTTTGAAGCCCTCCAAAACAATGAAGAACTCAGGCCTATTTGGCAGAGAGCAGGATTTGCAACCTATTTCAGTGCACCACTTCCTAAACTTGACTTCTATCGGTGTTATTATTTGGTTGCATCTATCAAGGAACAAGAGGGAAAGGAGTTGGATCCAATATTCATACTACTTGCCTTAGTAAATGACCCCCCATCCAAGAAATTCACTTTGTCCTTGGATTTAATTAGAACAGCTCTTAAGATTCATGGCACTCATAAGCCCACAGAGAAAGAGCACATCATCCCTAAGGCTATGAAGAGAAGTGATGTGGACAAATGGCCTGCTCTTTGAGCAATCACTCCTCAACTCGCTACTCCTTTGAGGATCTATCTCCAGCATTTTGCTTTTCAAGCACAAGAACATTTTACAATTCCCCACAAGCACTTATGGTTTGGATTATACCTCACAACTATGGTCCCTCAAACAATTGACATTGCAACTTACATCCAGGATTAGCTTGTACTAGCAGGATATCGTTGGGAAAAGAAGAAGGTTGTCCATGGTTGTTGTGCTCTCACACACATCATTTACATGTGGTTAGCCTATGATATCACCATTGAAAGAGCTCTTCCAGCAGCATAGTTACAAAAATACAAGGGTTCAAAGAAAACCAAGTGACCTCCAAATGCCAAGAGAGTAAAGTGAATGCGTGTTACAATTCCTTGTTTAAACGTTGCGGACTCGCCTTCACCACAACCCACACCGGAGCCCTCCCCACAACGATCTCCAGCTCAATTGCAACTGCTAGTTCCACCACTCAGAATCTGTTTGACTCAAACCACTACAATAAGTGAGGTCTCACAGTTGGCAACCACTATTCCTACTGCCAACCCCATCACTATCAGCACACCAGTTGAGGTTCCCATTGTGACCACCACTTTTGTATCTGAATCTTTACCTTTTTGGTCACTAGCTTGGGTATAGAAGATATCAATACCACCTTTGAATTCGAGATACCAGACGTGTTGTCTAGTGACTTCCAGTTTTCGGACACACATTTGTTTCTTAGGAATATGAATGACCTGCTTACCCAACCACACCATCGGAAGGGGGCGAGGACTCCGACTCTGAAGAAGAGAATGATGAATGCACAATGACCGATGATGATGCAGACAACACTGAGGAGAGTGGAGGAGAAGAACATCGATCAGGGACACAAGCTTAAGCTCAAGGGGACACTAGCACATATGAAGAGGAGTCAGCAAAAGCAGCTACATAAAAGATAGCCATCAGATGACTACATGATACAATGACTAAGGTTTGGGCGAGGCACAAGATAACTGAGGAACAGAGTCAAGCCATTTTGTAGCAAGAATTGGCCAGCGATGGATTTGAGGAGACATTCATTTCAGCTATGAATGAATTGGTTCAATCAGTAGGTGTACCAAAGCTTTGCATTACTTGAAGCGGAAACCCCTTCCCAAGTTTGACCCTTGGCGAGTCAGAATACTCAAAAAGCTTGGCAAATACATTCGTGTACCGATGGAACCTATGACATTTGCACCCACTATGGGTTCTTCAACCATTGACCTAACTGTGAGTGAAGCCACTACCCCTGTATATACCACTAGTGAAACCACCACTTCTTCTTCCTTAACACCAACCCAACCCTCCAGTGATGTTGTGGAAAGTCCCGACGTTCACATTCCATCACATGTTTCCATTTCGCCCCCGATCTCCAGCCCAATTATGACTACACTCCCATTACATCTATCTTCATTTCACCTTTCCCTACATCACCAGTCATTTCCCCACCCCCCACATTTCCCGTCGTACACCACCAACCCATTGTACACATTTTCATCACGTACACAACCAGCCTCATTCTACCCCTCTTTCACATCTTTTCTATATCCACGAGGACCTCTTTGTTTCTTTCTGTAACATCTTCGCACAGTTACCATACTCCTTTCTTCCGGCCACCAATCACACCATCCACTCACCTCTCACTACACAATTACACCCCCCACCCTGTACAATCGCACCCACTTCACTATTTCACATTGTCGTCACCGAAAGCACCTCTAGTGACATGGAGATTTCACCCACTGCCTCACCAGATGCACAGGTACAAGTATCATCCACATCAATTAGCACACTCCACATGACACCCATCACCATGCACCTTGCCACACTCACCACAACATCCACCGTCCCCACCCCAACTCCCATACCCACTGCATTACAACCCACCATGTATGTATTGTTTCGAACATTCATATCATCATCATCTTCCACTGTTGATGTTTTCAACAGATGATAGAGTGTCTTCAACAAATTAACACAGAGTATTCTTCATTAGGGCGACAACATTCGGCCCTCAACAGACGACCCACGACTTGCAAAAATAGCTACATGCGTTGACATTACAAAATCAAGAACTCAATGTGAAATATCAATCCTTGGAAGCGGAGCACCATTAGCAATAACAAACCCTCGAGGTGCAAGTACAAGAGCGAGTGAAAGAATTCGAGTCTCAGTTAGATGTATATTTAATGTGCAATGCTTAATTATCGTGCAACATGGAACTCCTTCAGAGGCACCTCAATGCAGTGAAAGAAGAAAATTAACGACTCCAATAGCAAAACCATGAAAATTTTGAGGCTACACTAGATAATCCAGAGACACCTATCAACCCCTCATGCTTTAGAGTTGTTCCTCTTGAGTCGATGAAAATTCTATTGGATGTCCATGCACGCATGCTAGAAGATTACGACACACTACAGGTAGAGTGCACAATGCTCAAGGAAGCAAACAAGTAATTGACATTAAAGGATTCATTGGGACCTATGATTCTGTAGGAGGTCACCCCACTGGCCCTCCTTGAAGAGTTGATAGAGCTACGAACGAAAGTCTAGGAGTTGAAAGCCCAAGTATCTAGCATGATGGAACCTCCTAGACCAGAATCCCCACCTGACTTGCCGAAACCAGACGATATCATATAGATACCAACATATGACACATTTGAAGAAGAATACGTACCATTGCCTGTGGTTGGAGGTAGATCCTCACAAGCAGGTCAAGATATGTATGAGTTACCTCCCCCTGCATGGTTGAAGACCGTTGAGGAACTCGGAAAAATGCATTGGGCGAGAGTTGATGCTCAATTACATGCAATGGCAAACATTGAAGAAGTTATTTTAAAATCTCCATATTTCGCTACTATAGCACCACATCGACACATCACTACTAGTGAGCTGCAATATAAACCATACTTCCTATTGCTTGCCGAATAAGGCCTATTCAGGAAAAATGGGAATTACACAGGATTTTGAGACAATTCTTTGTGTCCCAATGTTTTACTTTTTGACTCATTCACATACTAGAACATGTTATTTTCTCTTGATTGGAGTATATTAAATTGACAATTTATTATCAAGGATAATTTTATAGTAAATGGGGTATCAAGGTTGGTCTCAAACTTAAAAAGTTAACATAGTAAGTAATACAAATGGGACTTGAATAATTCCCAAATTTCTTGAATAGGCCTTGAATATAATTCACAGATTGAGAGCATCACTAAGAAGCGACCAACGAATGCTACTTAGTTCGAGCCAGGAGATGTCCCCTGGAAGCTGAAAAGGGTCATATCTATCAACCTACATGGAGGGTGGCATTACTACAATAATATCTAGAGATTATGCATACATCGATGTGTGTGCCCACCCATTTAAAATACAACATGTGCTATTGACCAATCCCTCAAAAACGTTCATGGAAGGCCTCTGCAATTAAAGTTCAAAACAACAGACAATGTCAAGACTGGCTCAAACTACCCTTACCTAGAACCTCCCCGGAATAACACACCTACAATAGGATATATGATGGCTACCATTTGTCATTGGTTACCCGCCTGCATCGTATGACTGACGTTGTTGTCCAAATGATAGAGCAAATTTTTTATATGACGCAAATGGTCTTCAAGACATTCAGGCATGTCAAGGCTCCAATGGTGAATATCCCCAGATTCAAACATGGAAACTTGGATTCAGTGTACGATATGAGCACGACGCCATCCCTCAAGGTATGTTATGTGTGGCACTACCGATTGAAATATATGCCAACCTACTACAAGTAGATGTTTGAAGACATGTTCACTACTGGATTCTGGGAGTACCACTCATAAGTCTTTATTAGCAGACCCATTCACCTGCTCCATTTGTTCGCATGTAAACGAGTGATGTACTCCGAGCATTATCAGCTGCCACCTCCTGATGAACCCCAACCAATTGATTAGGAAAAGCTCGAAAAAGATCTTATCAAGGGCATTGGGATAATGAAACACACCCTTGCCAAAGACCTCCTCAATAACTACATTACCCATGCACGATCAGGTTCTATCAGGGATGATAGAAACGTGGAGAAGGGGAGTGTTCAAGGCACAGGACCAAGTACAGGATCTCGTCACACATGCAAAGGAAGCACATAGGTCATTTCATAACCTAAAAAGTGATTTTTATCACTAAAACAATGTAATATATGTACATGTACGACTCCATTTTTTGCAATCCGAGGAGTCCTTGAGCTTGAGGAGTCTAACTAGGTAGCTTATACCAATTTTCATAATTTTTGGAAGCCATTTGGTACCTCAAGTTGAAAAACCTATTTTTTAACTATGCCAGTCACTAGATGTGAAACCGATCAAATCTAGGCGAAAACCATAAATAGAGCTAGAGAGCTCATTTTGAGAAATTTTTAACACTTTTGAAACTAGTGACTAGTGAGCTAGTAGAGCTATTGTAGTAAGTTTGTGATGAATATGAGTATAATTTTCTTTCTTGCCTTCCATTGATCTCCATTGCCTCTTTCCTCGTGTGTGTGTGTGTGTGTTTATGTGTGTGTATGCATTTGCATTTCTCACCATCACCTTTGCACAATTCGCTTGCTCTCAATCTTCATATCGGCCTATCCTCTCCACCGATTGACAATTACGAGGAGGAACTCCTCACGTTGGTACTCACCATTGTACTAGAGTGACAAACATCCTTCTTCTAAATGCGTCTCGAAAAAACTCATGGGGGAGCACTAGGAAATCTACCAATGAAATCAAGTATCCTCTATTTAAACAGTCATGTTGCATCCCAACCATTGCATAAATAAGCATAATTTGATATATTCAATTACTGTTGGACATGTCTGAGCGAGTGTGACTAGTCTACCCTTATAATGTTTTGGGGCCATTTGAAACTAGATGCCTTCACACAATCCTTTTCTTGTGATGCTTTGGTATTTTAACCTCTCCTTTACGGGATACAAAGGGGTCGCATGGGTACTATGCCCTTCACTTCTACAGTTGTTCTTTCAATATACTCAGGTCTAACAAGATTAAGCTTCATCCTAACTTCCTCTTTAAAGAAGAAAATACTAAAATGGTTAAAGAAAATATATAAATTTATATCTACAGTTGTTCTTTCAATATACTCAGGCCTAACAAGATTAAGCTTCATCCTAACTTCCTCTTTAAAGAGGAAAATACTAAAATGGTTAAGGAAAATATATAAATTTATAGCTGGATCAGATTATCTCAATGACCTCCATACGTGAAAGAGGTACACACGTGATGAACCTCCTTGGTCTAAACGCGTCCGGGAAAAACTCGTGGGAGAGATTTCTAAAGAGGAGGTGGCCCATCGTATCCATCATTCAACGAATTTAGTCATAACTAAAGTCAATGACAACGTTCAAACTCAAGATTGGATCTCATCATCGCATCCTCATCTTTTACATCTCACACACGCCCGAAAATCTCTTCACATATTCCCTGCATTTAAATATTAGCGGATGAGGAAAAATGACGTGGCATCATGTTCTTGGAAACCGCTTTTAGGCTTCATATCAATTCCTTGAAGTGCTTCCCAAGCTCCCATTATCCGGCTGTCTTGATGCATACGTAGTGAAGTTGACTCTCTCTCTCTCTCTCTATATATATATATATATATATATATATATATATATATATATATATATATATATGTGTGTGTAATTTATTGTTCTACGAGGAAGTAGAAGTTCAAAGTTGGCTACCTAAAAGCTCTTGGGAGTACAATGAACAGCAAACATTGTGCTAGTCTCAAGTCGCTTGTGTATATATATATATGTGTGTGTAATTTATTGTTCTACGAGGAAGTAGAAGTTCAAAGTTGGCTACCTAAAAGCTCTTGGGAGTACAATGAACAGCAAACATTGTGCTAGTCTCAAGTCGCTTGTCCGAGGGTTCAACCCCCACTGGTATCATGTAAGGGACATGTTTAACATGGAAAGTTGTATCTTGTGGCTGATGTGCCACTATTTGTTCTGCTCTACGGTAGTTGTGACCCCAGTTTAACCCAGCTATGTAGACCCATGTTCTTGTGGGATAAGGGGAGTCCCATGGGTACTATGCCCTTCCTTGTACAGTTCCAATTTCAAAGTTAAAGCCTAGAGGAGTAGGCCTCGACCGAACCTCCATTTCAAAAAACATTGCACCCATAGGACCTACAAATCTCACAAAGTAGGGTTTGAGCATCTCGCAACTATTAAAATATAGAGCTCTAATAAAATGGACCTAAGGCCAAACGAAATAATTGGTTTGAACTAGGTAGCCCAAAGGTCCAACTATCCCCCTAAGGAGCTCGTTTTAACGTCAATCTTAGCCCACAAGGATCGAATCTTTGCCCCCAACCATGTAAGATCCAACTGCCCCTTAAAAAATAAAAAATAAAACAATGCCACGTCAATATACACATCCGTTAATATGTAATGCATATATGATAGACTTTTCATGCGTGTGATTCAACGTCGTCATTGACTTTTGTTATTATTGAGTTCGTTGAATAAGATGAATATACTTTTGTCGGCCCGTTCACACGAAGCACGTTCTTTACTATGAAGTCCATGGAGTGTGTGTGTGGACTCATGCTTAGAAGGTCTCATCTTCCCCTCTGTATATGGATAGGGTTGCATTCCTCGACAACGATGATCTTTTCATAAAATGTTTGGTATCTATGAAAGGGAAGAGGTCTCAAAATTCTATGTATATTTTTTTCTACTCTAGGCTCCATGTTATTCATTAAAATTGGACATGGTCATAGCCATAATGATCATATACGCTACCCACATCGCCATAATGATCATATACAATATTGTTCTTCCTTAGAAGAGGTCCCTGTAAAGGACTTTAAAGGTGAAAACATTGTTGGAGTTCAAGGCCTCTGAAACACATGAACACAAGGAAGAAGAAGAAGCTTGGAGCAAACACAATACAGAGTGTATTAGCAAGTGAATATACAAAGATAAGTATACAAAGATAAGTGACACATTAGGGTTATAGGAATATATATGCTTAGGGGCACAGCCTCATAAAGAGGAAAAAAAGTGCCCCCACAATCCTAAGTGTGTTCACACACATCTGTATCAAAGTATATCAACATAAACCCCTAGAATTTAAAAAAAAAAAGGTAAATGAACTTTCACAATAAACTAAACGAGAAGTGGAGGTCCCAATGCTCCAAAATTAGATGGGTCTTAACTTGCAAAGTGTTTGGCATATGGTAATTGAGATCAAGGAATTGAAGCTGCTATGGAAAATCCTCCACTAAGTATTTTGCACCATTCCAATGTTCAAAGTGTTTCCCTCATATGAGCCTGCATAGCTCTTACCTCAGATGATGAGGTGATGGAGTGCTCAGTTGTCCTTTTGAATGCTATTATAGTGGAAGACCTCTCGAAAATCTAGAGAGAAGAATGTGTTGCATATTTTGGAAGTAAGTTGAACGAGTATTCCATTGCGAGATCCCTCATTCTCCTAAGTAAAAGAATCAAGAACCACAAAAGTGACCCCCCTCCCCCTTCCATGACTTGATAATCTTTGTTGTTCAAGGAGATAAACTACAAAAAAGATGGATCCTCATGAGAGAAACGGTAGGCTTATGAAATTTCTTTGTAACTCTATATGATTTTCTTGTAGACTTTTTACTTTCTTCTATGAATAGAAGTTTTCCTTCTATTCAAGAAACACTTGGTGTAAGGTTTTATTGTGCTAACCACCTCAAAATCCTTCTAAAATGCCCATAATCCTACAACAATTATATTCCAAAACTATCTAAGAGAGCTTGATTGACTTATATTAATATAAGCTAAACTAAAACTCTCTCTCTAGGGGTTGTGTTTACCTCTTGCTGCTAAAGCATGATATCCCTTACAAAATAATATTTTTTACCTAGGCCTCAATCTAATATTTAAAAAGGAAGAAAAATGAAAGGAAATTTCTATTAATTTGATTAATGCATTAAACAAGGTCACATATGAAGAGAAGTAACTACTCAAAAGCTCAAATTATGATGGCATAGGTGAATAATATAAAATACACATGCCCCAATGATGCTAGCATAGTTTTTCGCATTTGTTTAAGTGTTCTCATTCCCCAAGAATAAACCATATCTTTGCTTCTACACAAGAATATAAAGTGGGATGCTCCAACGAATTGAAACACTCATACAACACACTAGTTCTGCGTGAGGAAAACTCATGCTAATGTCATCTACAAGATGCACTATCATACTATAGCAAGAACATCACAAGCAATAGATTCTAACTAAGGAAAACAGAAGGGATCTCACTTCAATAAGATTTCTTATATTTACCTATATTAAAAAGATCCATAACCGCACTAGGTCAAAAGTAGACTTTGGAATTCTAGCTATCCTCAATGTCAATATGAAAAAAAAAACGTTAGATAGAAAATAAAACAACCTAATTTGGCTAAATATTGTTGGCATTTGAGGTCTGCAGAACCACATGAACAACACAAGGAAGAAGAAAAACCTTGGAACACAAGACAACACTAAATAAATTACCAAGTGAATGTACAAGAATAAGTAATATATTAGGATTATAGGCATATATACAAGCTGGGGCAAAAAAAAGCCTCCTAAAGAGGGGAAAAAGTGCCTTAACAGTCGTGTGTTCACACACATCACTACTGAAATATGTCAACAAATCCCCCCTAGGAGTCATGGAGTGAACAACGAGATAGCACTCATGTATAAGGAAGTGTCAAGCTATGTGGAAAAAGATCAAGATCAAGAGTAATGGGGTGAACAAGGAGCTCGCACTCATGTATAAAGTGCCAAGCTATGTGGAAAGAGATCAATATCCACAATATGAAGTAAGCCCAAAGCTTTGCGGAAAGCTTCAAACTTTTCCCTAGGCAAAGCCTTTGTGAAAAGGTCTACAACATTATCCTATATGGGCACATATGCCAAACTGATATCTCTAGAAGAGAACATCTTCGTAACATATTGATAGTGCATATCAATGTGCTTTGTGCGATCATGGAACACAAGGATCCTCACAAATACCAATGCACTCTAATTTTTAGTGAAGATGGAGGTGGCTCACAAGAAAGAAATAGGTGCATTCTCATCACAAAGACTAGATACATCCATTGCATAGAAATTTTATGGAAAGGAATCACTATATATGAGACTGAGTGAGTATCATATGGCAGAGGTGCGTCTAATTTTTAGTGTCTCAAAGTCTGCACCAGTGATTTAGGCATAGTTTTTGCCTCTTCTATAACACATTTCTCATCAACAAGTACATCATTTATATTTGCATAAAAATGGGATGATCTCCATCATCATGTGTGTTGAGCCCATAAAAGTCACATTGGTCAAAGTCAACCACAATCAAAGTCAAAGGTTCAAATCCAAAGTGGTCAAAGTCAACATGTTCAAGGTCAAAGTTACCATGGGTGAAGTCAAAGCATTCAAAGTTTGAGTGTCAAGGTGCACAGGTAGTGCACAATTAATTGTTCACAAAGGGTATAATTGTAGAAAGTTGGTTGCAGGTTGCAGAGTGTAATTCTGTAATTCTCTAAGGTTCAAAGTGTTTTTAAAAGTGTTTGGAAGGTTTAGGTGAACCCTCTCTTATGTGCAAAATTTGAGGAATTAAAAGGCAAAAGTGAAGGTATGTGAAGCGGCAGCGTAAGCAGAAGTGAAAGTATGGCCCCCAATTAAAATTTTTGTTTTAGTCAAAAGTCACTACATGACAAAATAGGGATTCGTTGGCTACCCACTTTTGGAGACAATCTTGCGACATCAAAGTGAGCACCAAGATAATCTAGCAGTAAGGATCGTACGTGAACTGACACTCAAATCAAGGCAAGGCATTATTCTTGGTAAGACTAAGCAAGGTGAGCATAGTCTAGACTAAGTGAGGGCAAGAGACATAGAGGGAAGGTGTGTGACACAGACAAGTGAAGTGCAAGGTGTGCAAGAAGAGTGACTTAGAAGTGTGTAGAGAGATGCTAAGCCATGCAACCAAATGTCACAAGGTCCCATTGAAGCTGTGCGCATGTCGATCGAAGGTCTCCATCTCTCCCCCTATTAGAAGCTTGAGTGCAAGGTGTGCACAAGTGCAAGATTGGAGAAGGTGGATGTCTGGTGTAGAGAAGCTCGGCGTCACCAAGAACTTTGAGTATTTTATAACTTTGTTGATTGTGCACTCTTTGGGATTTTGCACAGAGAGCATTTGGATTGTGTTGTATATAATCATTGTACTTTTCTCCTTATAATCAATCTACAGGAGCTTCCGGTGTTTGTATCTCTCTTCTTATCTTTCTCCCTTCTCGTACAAACACTCGTCCCTTTCTGCACAAGAATCCCCCAACAAAATTTGGCACTCTTGGTGGGACCTAAGGAGGCTTGAGCATAGGAGGAGCAATATTGCACTGTGGGAGAAGCATTATTCAAGTGTAGACATTGCTACAAGACTACTTCATTGGGTTAAGAGGTAAATCTTCTTATTAATTATCTCAGCCTAAGGGGGTTATGAATAGCTCATTACCGCAGCCCGGTCTCAAACATTGAGAATCACTTGCAAAGAAACAAGAAGGAAGGCTGTTAGAAGATCCCCCAGCCAATTGTCATCAACATCGTCAGTAAAGAACATGGCAGGTCAGGTAGATTTGGAAACTCTACTTTCTAGATTAAATATAAAATTTCCATCTTTCAAAGGCCTAGCTGAGGAAGATCCGGATGAGCACATTAGGAGATTCTTAGCATTATGCAAAACAAGAGGTTTGTTGGGAAGAGAGGATGCTTCTTTTATCCTCTTTCCTGCGACATTAGAAGGGCTAGTAGATAAATGGTTCAACTAGTTTACTGAAAACCATTTCACCATGTGGGATTTAATGAAAGAGGCCTTCAAAACTCAATTCTAGCATGGGAACACTACAGAGGTAATCATAGAGGATTTAGAAAACTTGAGACTAGGTCCTGGTGAAACGTTTCCAGAGTTTGTAACTAGGGCCAAGGCACTAATGGCTAAGTTGCCAGATCCTCCACATGATTTCTTTATTAAGAAATGGTTAGCTAAACCATTTCTAGTGACTACACAATGTAAAATCAACGAATTAGTGTTCCCAAGATCCTCCATAGAAGAGTTTATCAATACAACTACATGACTGGAACAAATAAGGCAAACAATATGGAGCAAGTTCTTCTCAACTACCCTATTCTATAGAAATGGAGGATCCAGTGGCGTACATATTAGCTTACAAAGAAGCAACTGGATACTCTCCATTCCAATTGGTTTATGAGATATTGCCTGTTGAATCCTTTGAATTTCTACATGGGTCACCAAAACTAGCATTCATGCAGGGAAAGAAAGATTGTGGTGTCTATCAGAGGCTTGGAGCACTGCACAAAGTGGAAGAGAAGAGATATGTCTACATGCTGCAAAACAATTGATAGAGACTCAAATGAAGAGGAAGGAGGAACATGATCAAAATATGTGGAATAATAACTTACAAATAGGCATGTTAGTTCTTCTCCATAGACCTCAAATCCACACACAGTTTTCTCCTTATAATCAATCTACAAAAGCTTCTGGTGTTTGTATCTCTCTTCTTATCTTTCTCCCTTCTCCTACAAACACTCAAGTTCCTTTCTGCACAAGAATCTCCCAACAATGTGGAACCTATAAAGGCTAAGAATTCGCCTCATTTGGCATAGTAATTGATTGTCCACCTATAAAAAGAGGCAGCAAAGTTTCATACACATCTCTAGAACTAACTAAAGTCTCCTTGGTACATGAAAGTAATGACTGAATTGCATCTTCCATACAAACAACATTAGGGCTAACCAAAATGTTTTTAGTATGTGGATCATATAGACGAGAGCCTTTGCTTTTAGATTTGTTCCCCCCAAAAAAAAACATTTCACTGTTGTGTACCTAAGTCACGAAGTCTTAGGGACTTGTGTCAAAGAGACTAAATCTCATTTGCCCCACAAGTGCATATAGTGGTGGATCGATACATGTTTAATTATCAATCTGAAGAACCACATGAACCAAGTGTATGAGGACATGTGCACACATGATGGAAAGTGAAGTGGCTCAGCTACAATGCATATGAAAAGACTAAACTACCTCTCCAACTCAATAAATCTCTGGAAATGTCTGTCGCGATACCACTTATAGCAGTAAACACAAATTTGAATGTTTATCCTAGCTCCCGACTCTGAATATGGCCAACACCAGGTTCTTTTCGAAGCTCTCGACAAGATGCACATCTATTCATGCTATTTTCACTCGGATCTGACAACCGCTCTTCAAGTAATGGCCAAAACAGTGAATGGCAGGAAACACCTACACTCGTTCCACAACTCATATTGGTTCACACACACACTACAGTCATTCAAAAGTGATGGGGAGGGATAGACAACAGTCATACACACACATTTCAAGCATCACACACACAAAAAAGATAATAGAGAAGATGAAAATCAGCAAGGAAGAAGCAAATTCAAAATTTCAGTTCTCCTTCTTCACAATGGCAAAAAGTCCTTACAAAGAGTCACCGAGTGACTTATATACATGTGCCCTAAAAGTGGTCCTTTTATGCATGGGACCGGAACTTTATTGACTGATCTCTAAGTTCCTACTATTCTACAAGAATTATGTTACAAGGATTTGGGGTTTATGCAACTAGAGGACTCCCCTAGTGCATTTACATAGCTTCGGGGGAATTTCCTAGGATTTTGAAGAAGAATTTTTATGCCATCAATTTGAAAATTTTGGGACTCCTCTTTTGTGCCTCTTGTCTCTACAACACTCTCCCCCTCTTTGTCTCTATCGTCCCTTGATAGAATTTGCTTTTTTGTCTCCAGCTTGTTTATGGCTCCTGAATACACGCACCAAGTGGTCAAAGAAGCTATAAGGTTTGTCAGACAATTTGTTACTTTATCCAAAATTAGTCCTTTGCTTTTGTTATCCCCTTGGTATTCCATACATTCATAAATCTGGGTTGTTGTATTAAATGGGGCACTCTTTGTAACTTTTCAGCCTCTCCCCTTTCTAACTTTTGGTCTTCTGATATGTCTTTGTCTTCACATATTTGACCTTGTTTTATTGCTTGGAGCCTGTTTACTTTTTTCTGTTGCACACCTTACTTTGTCGGCCTTTGCTCTCTTCTAAGTTAGCATTACGTTTCAAAGGACCTGTTCTTCACTCTTTTTTGTCATCCTATGGGACATGATGTATTTCTTTCAGTTGCACGCATCAAGTAGAGGGAGAAGCATCTAGAATTCTCAAACAATTGGTTATCTTATTTGATGAAGAATCTTTTGTGTATTGTCTCCCTTCAAAAGAGTGTGGTTGTGATTCCTTTGATTCCATTCTTCGGGCCCTAGTCCTTTGTTGTTGTTGCCTGATGCGTTGCCTAGTCTGTTCACTTCTTTCCACCGCATGCACCTGGTGGATGAGGAAGCTGAGTGGAACCTCCCATGAAAAGTCCTGGTTGTTATCTTTCTTTATTTCCATTCCTCAGAACCCGGTTCTTTGGTGTTGTTGCCTGATGCATGCCCCTGTGGGGCTTTGGGCAGGGGGTTGTTCTTTCTTCATGAACTTTTTCTTCACTGAGCTGTTTTATTCTTTGATCTCCTTCTTCTTCTCGTTTTGCTCGATTCCCCTTCCACACGTCCCTCCTCTTGAATGTTGTCATCCCTGACAAGCTTTTTGTGGTGGCGTGCATATGTTTGTATGACTTTCGGCTTTCGATGGTTAAGCGAATTGGCTTGACATATCATCAATTTCTTCCATTGGGTTGACTTCACCCCATCATCTGGTGCCTGTCTATGGTCTGCAAAGAAGCTTAATTCGTAGGCCACCAATCGTGCATTTAGGTTAGAAGATATTTTTGCAAAGATCTCTGAGTCCATTTCAAAAAATCCTGTAAAAAATGCCTCTTAGAATGTCTGCATATATGGACTTGGCAAAAACATGAGTCTTGAGTATATGGCCATGAGTGTTAATCGACTAGTTGTAGTTGATAAATCGAAAACAATTGCATCTGAACCCTGGTTAATGCCGATGAAATTCAAAAATGTATACTGAGTGTGTTGAAATACCTTTATTACAGTAAGTAACAAATTCCTCTTGTGTATAGGTAGATGTCTGCATGTTGAACTGTAGATTGCTATCTGCTTTATCAAATTCCTCTTGTGTATAGGTAGATGTCTGCATGTTGAACTCTAGATTGCTATCTTGCTCTTTATTGGTGGTCGTCTTTATGTACTGGCGTGTTTCTTCTTTGAGTAACCCATAAGGTACATTGAAAGGCTTCATAACCTATTCTAGATTCTTGCTTTCAATCTTCACTTCTCTCATTACTTGGATTACATGTTCTTTAAATTCTTAAGTAAGTTGGGACACCAGGAGTGCCCACTCATTTCGGCTTTGTTCTGCAATAGCCTGAGTATGTATTTCAGTGTTGGTCTCTATTTCTTCCCTTATCGGTGAATGATGCATGGTGGAAGAAAGAGGACGTACCTCAGTCTCCTCAGTAGCCATTGTGGAGTGTGGAACTACTAGTGTCCCCATGTTTACCTGCTGCTCTAATTGAGCTTTCAATTTATTTATTAGTTCATCTTTTGCTTTGATTTCTTCAGTGGCATGCATAATTGTATCCTTGTTCTTGAGAAGCTCCTCTCCTACAGCAGCATGTTGATTAACATCTTCATTGCATTGTACTAAGTATTGACTTTTTTCCATCTTCCACTTCCTCCTAAGTTCACTGGTATCGTCCATATATCTTTTTTCCCATTCTGCTATGATGGCTTGCTCTTTCTTTAGCTGATCTTCATACTTTGCAATTCGATTCTCCAATGCTTTTGTGTTGTTTTCTGTCATTTCCAGAGCTTCTATAGGTTGGTTGCATAGTATGGCTGTCATCAGTTCTTTGTTCCTGTTCCTTAGATTGTCGTCTTCATCCATGTATACCTTGATTTGAGATTCAAGGAGTTTACTTCTAGTATTCATTCGTGCTTTCTCTGCTTCGCTAGCCTCATATTTGGTTTGTAGTCCTCTCAGTTGTTTTTCGTTTCCAGTGTGGTACATTTATTCTTTGCCTCCTTGGTTTCTATATCTTTCTCTAAAATTATCCCTTGCGCTTGAATCAATTTGGCAGATAAATTTTCACCTATTTCTTGGAATTGACTTTTCTCCCACATTGCCTTGTCGTGGCCTGCATCAGCTTCAAGCATTGGCTGTTAGTATCCATAGCAGTTTGTATCATTTGTTGTACTACTAGCTTGAGCTGAGCTACATGCATGTTCAACCAAGTTTTGGGAATGCTTGGTTCTTCCCCCATCCGTACGTCTCTTCCTTGCTCCACATGTATCATCTCATTTTATTGTTACCATATTTGGACATGTACTTCTTGGTCACTTCTTTCCTCTTCATTATTGGTCGATTTGGTAGCACTCTCTTGAAACATGACATCCAACAACGAGGGTTCTGCTACTACCCTTATTGGTGTGAAGGGTTTGGACTCTTTTACTGTGTCTTCTACTTTTTCTTCCTTGGGGTTCTTTACCAGGACTTCTTCTACTAAAAGAGTTTCCTTGATTTGGATGTTCGATGCTTCATTCAATTTGATTATATGAATGCCTTCTTGAGATGCTTCCTCCCTTGTAGTGCCCTTGATAGTGTTATCAGGCATCTGAGCGATCTTTGTGCCTTCCATACCACAGTCATGGGGTACTTGATTCAATTCCTCCCATTGAACATCATCCCTTGAATCACTTCTAATATCCACATTCAACGCAGATGTTTCTTGTTCTTCTAGTGTGTTGGATGATGAGCTAGAATTCATCAATCCCAATTCTCTATATCTATGAACCTCGGTCAGGCGTTTTCGTTGTTCGTTGTCTCCAACCGTCTATCGGTAATGATGTCCTTGGACCAGTAGGTTTATCTGACCTTCCAAATATTGGTGAGTTGCTTCCATTGCCTTTGTTAATTCCTCCTTCGTAATGGATGTATTGTCTTCAAGCCTAGTTCTTGGAAGTACATGTGTCCTCTATGTAGCTCAAGCTTCTGTTTCTGCCTGTATCATCTCCCTTAATCTTTTGGTGCCTCTCATTCTCGGTTTGGAGCTCGTTTCAGCTTCTTCGACTATTTTGACCCCTTTCTTCTTCCTTGGAACCGTGGAAATCTTTGCATACTTAGCCATTTCTTCAGATGAAGGCATCTCTTTCAAATGTTCTCGAATGCCTAAGGCATGATAGATCAGTATTGTTAAGGCAATGCTTTCGTTCAAGAACTTCTTATGATTCCACTGTTTCTTTGCTTCAAAGAGTTGTTCTTGAATGTATGGAGTCATGTTAACTTGATTCCCTATTCGTTCGATGGCATGGGACACCATTTGCACTATGATCTTCTATGGAGCAGGATATCTTTGCATGTTTGGAAAGCAAAAATGTTGGTGAATTAGTCTGATTTCCTCTTCTATATCAATATGATTGATATCTGTGAAAGTTCAGATCTTAGCCCCCTGAATTTCCTCTTTCAAAATTATATTTCCGTCCTTTTCCCACCCGAAAGCTTCTTTAATTAAGTCATGGGTGAGTTGTATGATGACCCACTCTCCTGCTACATCTAGGACTCTTGCTTCGAGTACTAATGGATCATGCAAGGCTGGTTTTAAGGTGTTCATTACTTGTGTGCATCGCTGGAAGTCTGGTTTGTAGATTGGGAGTTCAAAGTATTTCTGAATACTAGCTTTCTTCATAATTTCTATAGTGGATGGAAGTTCATGAACTATTTTGAAATCTTGGGAAATCACTGGAAACTGATGGTTCGTGTCCATAATTTTAATTGTCACCAAGAATAGATAATCCCCAGCAGGTTGATCCTCCTGAAACCAGTGACCTTTTGCCTTTGTCATGCTCTGTAGGGGAAATTCCTACATCTCCTCTTGGATAGTCGCTTCAAAATCCTCAGAAGCCATCTGCACTTGTAATAAGGAGAGCATCAACTTTTTATAGAAGGCATGTCGTTAGTGATGTGTGTCTCAATGATATGTTGGTCATTGTGTCACTTCGTTTCCCCTTACTTAAGTAAGTAAGATCTCTTACCACATATCTTTTCATTTTTATTCCCGAAAGAAAACAAGAGTTAGTTTAGCCAAAGCATTTACATAGTAGGTTCATTCCTAGGCGTGTAGAATCTATGATCTATTCCCAAGTGGGAAATGTGCACCACTAGTTTTTTTAAACACATCATGTGTCGAATGCATGGCCTCGTAGTGTGGCCCTGGCATGCATACCTTAGGTGCATTCGATTCTTCATGAGTGCAATCCGAAACCTGTTGAATCTGTTGTTCCTTTCCTTGTTGCCACTTTGGTCTCCATATCCATTTTGTAGTTGATGTGCGAGGCTTCATCTTCTCTTGGTTTTTGTTGTGCTCTAGGTTTTTCCTCTTTCCTTTTTGTAGTGTGATTGGTTGATATCATATTCCTCTGGTATCCTTGGTGAATCTTGTTTGGCTTCATTGTCCTGCTTTGTCGGTGTAATATTTCTTCTTGCTTTTCTATCTCTCGACTTGCACTCTATCTGACCTTCTTCGGAATCCATATGTGTTGCCGTGTTTTTTGGGCTTCTACTAATGACTTTGGAAGCCATACTCTCAGAAGTCTTTTTGGTTCCAATTGTAATGAAGAGAATTAGTTGTCTCTTCTTGTCTCCATAAGATGAGTGACCTGTAGCGGTGTTGACTTCTCTGAGTCCCTCATTCGATCCTTGTGAACCCAGTGTAGATTGGCACTTCCTGGTCGCGATAGTAGGATAGTGGAATTCCACGTCGATGGTCTTCCCTTGTGGTAGGCAACTTTAGGAGCGTAGTCTTCACAGTTTCCTTTGGATTCACCGTTCATGGGGGATGAATCCACCTCATCAACTGATGCATTGGTATTGGTAGTCAATCCTTTCTTAGGGCACTCCTCTAATAAACTTTTGATTGATTCATTTGCTAACCCTTCTTCTAGGATTTCTTTCTCACGCTTGATGGCTTCATGCAAGTGAGGGAGTCTTTCTTCTAAGAGGCTCAAGATTTCCTTATGCCCTATTTTGGCTGGGATGTATCCTTGAGCTAGATGAATGCTCACTTCATTTTCAATAATCCAATCTTCTCCTAGGATTAGATTTTCTATTAAATCCTCATCTTTACAAACCAGAACTCGTTGCTTCATAGTGGATTTTTCTAGGTGGAGAGATATCATGGCTTCTCCAATGCATTCTATGAGTTGGCCCCAAATGCCTATCATGTGAGCTTTAGTTGGTTTTATGATCGTCTGAAGATGCGTAATAACCGTCATTCGTATGCAAATGAGTGTTTCTCCTGAGTCTATCAATGCATGTATTAGCTAGTATTCTATGGTTCCAATCCCTAGGTTTAAATATGGTTGGGATATGCTGAGGTTGTTTGTGTTGGCCTGGTGAACTTGATAGTTGGCCATTGGAATAGGATCCTCTCCTTGTAAATATCATTCATCCCTTTGCGTTATCCACTCTTTTCGTTTCTTGATACGCTCTAGGGCTTCTTGCCTTGCCTCTTCTCTAATTCTCTCTTCTTCTTTTTTTCTATTTTGTGCCCCTACAAGTCGTGCTAACATTTGATCCCTCAATGGCTCCATGTAGCATTTTACTCGACAACCACTTATGTAATTAGGAAGTATATCTCCATCCAGTGTGGCTAGGTTAACAACTCCACTTGTTGAAATCCCATTAATTATTAGAGGTCAATATTCACGTTTCTATAGCTTCTTGGCATGTTTCTTCAAAGTATACACCGGGAATAAATCTCATTCCTTTAGTCCTTTATCTTTGATGTGCATATCATAATATGCTTTGTGTCTTCTTTTCGCTGCATAAATTCTCGCAACAACTTGTATTCTATTCTCATGTAGCTTCTCAATTTTTTCGAGTTGCTTAGACAATTCATGCCCCATCCATTCATACTGTTGGGCTACTCTCAAAGTAGGTATCAAAAAATCGATTGGCAAGACTGCATTTTTTCCATAGACTAGGTTAAATGGTGTAGTTCCAATGGCTGTCTTGTAAGCCACACGGAAGGCCCAAATTGCATGATGCAATTGTTTGTCCCAATTTGACATTCCACTATTGACTATGTTTGTCAATATAGTGCACAACACCTTATTGGAACTTTTTGCTTGACCGTTGGCTAGAGGATGATAAGGGGCTGATTTTTTATGAATCACTAAGAACTCATTCATCAAGAACTCTATTAATTCATTAACGAAATGCATTCCTCGATCACTCACTATCTCTATAAGTAGTCCAAAGCGAGTAAAGATATGTTAAAAAAGGAACTTAGCAGTGGTCTGTGCATCATTTTTTCTAGTTGTTTTTGCCTCTACCCATTTAGTCAGATAATTAGTTGCTACTATTATGTATTCAACATGTGATCCTTTGGCTGGTTAATTAATGGCTCCTATGAAATCAATACCCCATTTGGACAAGGCTCTCGTGCAAACCATAGGTCGCAATGGCATGTCATCTCGTCTGATAGGGTATTTAGCTCTTTGGCATGTATCGCAACTTCGTACGTAGGTGTCTGCATCCATATGTAGAGTTGGCCACCACAAGCCTACAAAGAGGATCATTTTTACAGTTCTTTCGGCTGAGAAATGTCCTCCTGCAGCACTTGCATGTGCCATTTCTAATGTGGGTAAGTACTCTCCTTCATGTACATATTCATAGTTGATTATCCTTCCCTCTTTTGAATAATTGTCTCCCCATGATAACATAGTCCTTACTCATTTCTTCTAGGGATCGCTTCCTCGCTAAACTGATTATGTCCTCATGCTCCCGTGTCTTTAGGAATTTCACTAACGTTTTACTCCAGTTGGGTGCTATGCTAGAGAAAGGTAAAGATGTATGATCATCTAGAGTGGTTTCCTGACATTCTGTGCAACTACTGACATACACATGAACATCCTTAGGCATATTAGGCCAATAGACTCCTAACCATTTCAATTCTCTTAGAGTTCCATGAGTTCCCTTGTGCATTTTCCATTTGTTTATGTGCGCATGTTTAATCAAGTTCTTCTGTTCATCTTCTTCTACACATCTAGACAATACACTGTTGGAATCTTTATGATACACACTTCCTGCTACAATGTGTAAGTTACACGATTGTAGAATTTCCTTTCGAATATCCTTTTTGATTGAGTGTTGTGGTCCATGATTGAGTATTGGAATTAGCTTTTCTACCCACTTAGGACATACTTCCAAATTGAACAGGTAAGTGTCTCGCAAATCGTCCGATACTCCGCTAGGTGATTCTCCATGTGTTAATCTTGAGAGATGATCCGCCCTCACGTGGGTATTTCCTTTTTTTACAATCACCTCAAAATACAAGGCTTATTGACTAAGTACAACAAGGCTTGATGATCTATGAAGAACTTGAACTTGTTGGCTAAAAGGTAGTGTCTGAATTTGTTTTACAGCATACACCATCCCTAAACCTTCTCGCTCCATAGTTGTATAGTTTCTTTTGGCTTGATTCAGTTGTCTGCTTGCATAGGCAATAGGGTGGTCCAATTTTCCTTCATCTGTAGGTTGAGCTAAAATGCATCCTATTTCATAATTGGAAGCATCCACATGAATATGAAAGGGCTTGTTCCAATTGGGTGTTTTCAAAATAGTTGCTGTGCTAAGTCGCTTTTTTTAGCTCGTTAAAGGCTTTCTCACATTCATTCGTCCATGTGAATTGAGTCAACAATCCATACAATGGCTTGGAAATTGTAGCATACATGTGGATAAATCGATGATAGTATCCACAATGACCCATGAATGCTTACGCTTCCTTTGCATTTTCTAGTCTTGGAAGTTCTAGAATTACTTTGATCTTGTATTCATCCATAGATATTCCATTCCTAGATACGATGTGCCCTAGGATTTTTCCTTGTCTTACCATAAAAATGCACTTCTCAGGATTCAGACATACTCTCTATTGCCAACATTTTTCAAATATTCTTCGCAATTCCGGAATATGTTCATGTCTCTGATCTGAGTATGTACATAAGTCGTCTACGTATACTTCCATACTCTTCCTTAGGAATTCTTTAAAAATCTTCATGAGTGACCTATTCTTTCGTTTTGCAACTCCACTCATCAACCTTTGGAAAGTAGCAGGGGCATTCGTGAGTCCAAAAGGCATCACTATGAAAGCATAGACTCCCCATTCACTCGTGAATGTGGTCTTATGTTGGTCCTCAGTTGCAATAGCCACTTGGCTGTATCCAGAGAATCCATCCAAGAAGCTATAGACTTCCTTACCTGCAACTCTTTCCAAGAGGTGATCAGTGATAGGTAATGGGTAGCTATCATGGATCGTAGCTGCATTGACTTTCTTTAGATTAATGTACACTCTTAGTATCTTGTTCTTTTTGGGCACAACTACTAAGGGTGACACCCATTTCAGTATGTTCTATCTCATAGATGAATCCGGCTACTAATAGTTTATCTATCTCTTCCTTAATCTTTGCTGCATAGACATCATTATAAGTGTAAGGGTGTTGCTTCGATGGTTTAGCATCCGGTGTCATTGGTATTCGATGAGAACAAATGGAGGGTTCCACACCTTTGAGGTCCTTGTAGGTCCATGCAAACACATCTCGATATTCTCAAATCAGTCTTATCGATTCTTCTTCCTCCTCAAGTGTCACATCCTTTCTTATGTACGTGCATCTGTCTTCTCCATTGTCTACGATCACTATGACTTTTTTCATTTGTCCCTTGTTGTCATAAGCTTCTCCTTCTCTTGCCTCTCTCTTAGGCATTTGAATGGCTATTTTCCTTTCCTCTACTTCGTATCTTTTGAAGTGTTCTGGAACTCCAAATAGATCCAGAGTTGGTTCGGTCTTACCCATGGTCTCCTCATGGTTTAGTACTTCCTGAGCTGCTTCTATTGCTAACACCTTGGTTGTGTTGGAGAACTCTAAATCTCCAAATGTTTGATCTATACTAACTTAAGAGAACCTCTATATCAGTTATGGACCAAACTTTACACAAATATTATCTTCATTTACCAAAACTTTCACTATCACTTCTCTGAGTGAAAATCTTCTTTCTTCAGAAAGTCTGCTTCAGAGATTGACTTCATTACCTGCACATATCTTCAGATTTCTTCAAACTAATGATGCACATATCTCCACACTATCTTTGCACAATCATATCAACCATTAATCCTTCAAAAGAATCATTAAAACTTTAATTTGATCCTTAAGATCAAAAGTATATCAGAAACTATCTTCCTGAACAGGCGACTTTGACATAGGTAACTTCTAAGGTTGATTTCTCATAGCACAGATCCCATTTTGCTAAATGCTTGTAGCCATAGCTTCCTTATCTTCTAACTGAAATTTTGAATGCTCACTCATCAAAAATTTTACACTATACACTAAGATCTAAGCAAAACATTGACACAAAAAAGTGTGCGACTTTGAGAAGTCTCCCTGCAGACTTTACATATACATGTTCCTATTGATCATACTCACAGCATGAAAGGAATTAGGCCATGAAACTTTGAACATAGCTTCATTAGCTCCTAGATTAGATGTGTACAAAATATTTCCTGATCCACATGATCAGGCTGAGAGAAATCAGAGAAGGACTCGTCGCTATTTTCTGAAGATGACTCTCTACACATCTATCTCTATGACACTTGGCTTCTAATGGCTCTCTCACTCTTATTTCTTTACATCATTGACTTATATACATATGTTTCTAGATTTATCTCGTGTCTATTACATTACTCCTTATCATCCTAAGGATTATCTATACTCATAGTACAAAAATTTCCAACTGTAATATACATATGTATACAAGCTTCACCTCTGAAATCTCTTCACTTTCTCAAATAACTTCTTTCACTTCAATCTGATCATTGACTTGCTTTAGACTCTTTGTAATCATCAATTTGGGACTGCTTTGTTCCAACAGCTCCCCCTCAATCACTAATTGTGATTATTCCATTCTTCTTTACTCCTGCCATCTCTTTGAACCTATGTAGCTTAGGTCCATCTAAGCTTTTTGTCAGCATATCTGCAACTTGTTCTTTTGTTGGAGTATACAATACTTCAATCTCTTTATCAAGTACCTTTTCCCTCAAGAAATGATATTGAAGCTCTATGTGCTTAGTCTTGGCATGAAAAACAAGGTTAGCTGCCAAATATAATGAGCTCATATTGTCTCCAAAAATAATTGGAGCACTCTGATCAGTTCCAAAACTCTTCAACAAGGTCTTTAACCATATTACTTCTTTTCCAGCCTCTACCATTCCTTTATACTCCAATATAACAGAGATACCCATGAGTGGACCTTCTATCATCTGAATCACCTACCCAATCTGCATCACTAAACACTTTGATTCTTGTATCAGAAGTAAATCCATAATACAATCCTTCACTTAGGGTTCCTTTGATATATCTGAGTACCCTTTGAGCTGCAATCCAATGAGTCTTCTTTGGACAATGCATAAATTGTGATAACACACCTACTGCATATGATAGGTCTAGCCTTGTCAAGGTAGCATAGATTAAACTACCCACCAAACTCTGATATTTCTTCATATCATTGAATTCTTCACCTCCATATCTGCTCAATTTATGATTTACCTCCAATGGTGTGGTTGAAGGCTTGCAATCCTCCATGTTGAACTTGACCAGAAGATTCTTCAAATATCTCTCTTGTGTAACATATACTCCATGTTGAGTATACACAATCTGCATTCCTAAGAAATAAGATAAGTTTCCCAAATCACTTATCTTAAACTCTTTTTCTATTTGTTTTTTAAGCTCCTTGATTCCTTGAGTATCTGTCCCTGTGACAATAATATCGTCAACATAAATACACATGTATATATTTCCATTTTCACTTGCCTTCACTAGCAAGCTATTATCTGACTTTGATGCTTGATATCCACATTCATTCAAGAACTTGACAAGTCTAAAATTCCATGCTCTTGGTCAACAGAATGGATTTGCTGAAAGGAAGAACATGTCACTCTTGGAGACGGCGAGGTGTATGATCAAGAGTGAGGCTTTACCACATAATTTCTGGCTTGAGGTTGTTATGTGTGAAGCATATGTACTTAATACGTGTCCCACTAAAGCATTGTAGTCTATCACTCCATATGAGGCTTGGCATGTTTGCAAGCCATTTGTTGCTCACCTACATGTCTTTGGTTGTCTAGCATATAGGGTAGCTTTCATAGCGATTGTTGAGTGTGTGTGGCTTAGATGCCTTATGGCTGATTTGGGTGTTGGTCAGCCTTCTGCTACCATCATCTTCACTAATAGTCAGAGTGCATTGGCAATTGTGAGGAACCCTATGTTCCATGCTCACACTAAGCACATTGAGGTGCATTATCAATATGTCAGGGAGAGGTTCTCTGCTAGAAAGATCAGTTTGGCATACGTGCCCACATAGGAGAACATTGTAGACCTTTTCACGAAAGCTCTACCTAGGGAGAAGCTTGAATCTTTATGCAAAGCTTTGGTCTTACTTCCTTTTCTCCATTGATTCCACATAGCTTGACACTTCTATATACATGAGTGCCAGCTCCTTGTTCATTGTATCACTCCCAAGGCGGATTTGTTGATATATTTAGGTAGTGGTGTGTGTGAACACATTAGGAGCACCGAGGCATGTTTTCCCCCTGGTGAAGAATCATGAGGGCATGAACGTGCATGGATTTGTTCAAATATTTTTTAAGATATTTAAAAGATAGTATTTTATATATTTTTTGTAAAAATAGTAGATCCCTTAGAAAGCGGTGTTTTTATAAAAATAGTATATCGCTTAGAAAGTATCGATTTGTAAATAAAGCACATTTTACATAAATGTGTACTTTTCAAAGCATCACCCTCATGTATCTTCTATTCAAGATGTAATGGAAAATACCTATAAATACACATACTTTGATAGACTCATCCATCAGAGTATGTGGGGGGAGATTGTACCCAATCTTGTGTTGAATCTCTTTTCTCTCTCTATTTTGTGTGTGTTTTTGTGAGATTTCATTACTATACTATGCTTACATACATGTATCTACAAGATCCGATCAACAGTTCCATTCAAATGACCACCAGATACACACAACCACTAAAGCTTGTAACATTGGCATTTATGAATGGAGGAGCTAAAAAAACATGGACATGTCTAGATACATATTAAAGTATCTTTATTAAGTAGGAGCTCACTAGAAAAAAAAAGAAATTCTTAAGAGGAGGGGAAATCCTTAAAAGTATCATATATACAACCTTGTGATAGGAAGAATACTTAGAACCAATGATAAGTCACAGAGAGTTGGAAGAGTTCATAGCAAGCCAAACTGCTCAACAAAAGAAGGTAATAGGAAAGAAAAATAAAGAACCATAGAAGAAGCATCATATAGCAATAGCTATCAACATTACATAAGCGACACAAATAATTAGCATCGCATATGCAACACTTTTTTACATGCCGACATCACTTTTAGCACCAATAAGAACCTCGTATAACCCACGATCTACATGCTATATACAAGGAAACAAGCAATCAAATAGCGAGAATTATATTGCATTAGTAGTCACTACAGAGGGTCACTTCTTGTGGTGAAACTGCTTAGTGATGCCTTGTGTGCTTAAAAACACAAGTCAAATGAGTTACAACTTAAAGATTTGTTGGAGTTAGACGTCTGCGGAAGCACACGAATAGCACAAGGAAGAAGAAGAAGCTTGGAACTCAACACACAATACTGAATGTATTACTAGAAAATGTACAAAGATTAGTAGCCCATTGGGGCAATAGGCGTATATACAAGCCGGGGGAAAACCCTCCTAAAGAGGGAAAAAAGTGCCTCGACGGTCCGTGTGTTCACACACATCACTACCTAAATATATCAACAAATCCCCCCTGGGAGTGATGCGGTGAACAAGGAGCTGGCACTCATGTATAAGGAAGTGCCAAGCTATGTGGAATCAATCCACAAAAGGAAGTAAGCCCAAAGCTTTGCGGAAAGCTTCAAACTTCTCCCTAGGCAGAGCCTTCATGAAAAGGTCTACAATGTTCTCCTACGTGGGCACATATGCCAAGCTGATCTCCCCAGCAGAGAACCTCTCCCTGACATAATGATAATGCACCTCAATGTGCTTAGTGCGAGTGGAACATAGGGTTCCTCACAACTGCCAATGCGCTCTGAAAATCAATGAAGATGATGGTGGCAGAAGACTGACCAACACCCAAATCAACCATAAGGCGTCTGAGCCACACACACTCAACAATAGCTGTGAAAGCCGCCCTATACTCAGCCTCACAACTGGAAGTGGCCATAGTAGGTTACTTCATGCTCAACCAAGATATACATGAGCTACTAAGCATGAAGCAAAAGCCACTAGTGGACACACGAGTGTCATAGCAACCAGCCCAGTCTGAGTCAGAAAAAGCATGCAAATTTGGCAGTAGTGATCTCCCCTTGGGATAAAACAACCCAAGTAGCCGAGTACCACTCAAGTAGTGAAAGATGCGCTTAACCGCTTGCCAATGCTTGACACCTGGGCAATGCATAAAGCTGCTCATCTGTGAGACAGCAAATTGAATATCTAGCCGAGTAATGCATAAGTAAATCAGGCATCCAAGAGCCTGCTGATAGAGGACAACATCAAATGCATCTCCAACATCATGAAGACTTAATCGTAAACCTGTCTCCATAGGAGTGGCAATAGGCTTACAATCTTCAAAGCCATTCCACCATCAACTTGCATAAACTAAATGCCCAAATCGTGATGAAAATGCCCCAAATCAAACATCTCAAATGAGGCATGCAAATCAGCCTTAAAATCAACAATATGCTTCTCAATAGGACCAGTGAGAAGCATGTCGTCAACATAGACAACAATGATCAGAAGCACATCATTAGCATGCTTAACATATAAGGTGCTTTCAGTTGGACTATTCTCAAAACCATGTGCAATAAGATAGGCATGTATCTTCTCATACCAAGCACGTGGTGCTTGCTTTAAACCATATAATGCCTTCTTTAACCTAAACACCTAGTTTTTATGCCCTTTCTGCACAAATCCATGGGGTTGAAAAACATACACTTCTTCATGCAAGTCACCATTCAGAAATGCAGTTCCAATGTCTAAATGATGTACATTCCAACCATGATGGGCTGCAAGTGCACAGATGCTCCGAACAGTAGTCATACGGCATGTAGCTGTAAAGGTCTCATCAAAATCAATGCCTCTTTCCTATGCATAACCCTTTGCAACAAGCCTAGCCTTATACCTATCAACTGTTCCATTAGGCTTACGCTTCAGCTTGTAAACCCACTTAGTGCCAATGGCCTTCTCGCCAGGAGGCAAGTCACATAAAGACCAAGTACCGTTCTTCATTATAGCATCATATTCAAATTGCATAGCAGCCATCCAATTTTCTAAATTTTGTGCTTTGTCAAATGAAATAGGCTCATTCTCATCACAGAGACTAGATGCAGCCATAGCATAACAATCTGATGCAAAAGAGGCACAATGAGAGCCTGATCGAGTACGATATGACAGAGGTGCATCTAATTTGCTATCACGCAAAGTTTGCACCAACCATTTTGGCATAGTTTTTGCCTCCTCAATGTTAGCTCTCTCATCAACAAGTGCATCATGTAAATCTGCATCAGAAATGGGATGATCTGCATCATCAAATGAAACCTGCAAAGGCTAAGAAGTTGCCTCATTAGGACCAGCACTAAGTTGTCCACCTGTAAAAAGAGGCACCAAAGTATCATACATGCCTTTGGAGCTAACACATGTCTCCTTAGTACATGAAAGCAATGGCTGAATAGCATCTTCCACAAAAACATCACGACTAACGTGAATGCGTTTAGTCTGTGGATGATACAGATGATAGCCTTTACTTTCCGAACTATACCCAACAAAAATACATTTTACTGCTTTATCATCCAATTTTTTGCGATGTTGTTCAGGCACTAATGCATATGCCAAACAACCAAAAACACATAGATGTGCAACACATGGCTTGCGAACATGCCATGCCTCATATGGAGTGATAGATTGCAGCCCTTTAGTGGGACACTTGTTAAGTACATATGTTGCACACATGACAACCTCAAGCCAGAAACTATGTGGTAAAGACTGACTCTTGATCATACACCTTGCCATCTCCATGAGTGACCTGCTCTTTCATTCAGAAACTCCATTCCGTTGAGGTTTATATGGCACTATACACTGGTGTTTTATTTCAGCCAAAAATGCATTAAAATTAGAAGACATATATCTCCTAACCCACTCCCCCCCGCGATCAGAACGGAGGGTGCCCATTTTACATGTTGACAGATTTTCAGCCAAAACCAAAAACTGTTTGAAGCACATGAACACTTCAGAATTTGCCTTCAATGGATATACCCATGCATGCCTTGAAAAATCATCGATGAAAGTCACGAAGTAAAGATAATTTCCAAAAGAAGGTGTCTGCATAGGACCACAAACATCACTATGTAGAAGCTGCAATTTCTGAGTAGCACGAACTCAACCATCTTTTGGAAAGGAGGAACGCTGTATTTTGCCCAAAATACAGCCTTCACAAACATGTTTTCCCGGTGCCTCAAGTTTGGGCAAAGAGGACACCATTTCAGATTTCTGCAAGCATAGCAAACTAGCAAAATTCAGATGACCAAAGCGTGCATGCCAAAGCTTTGCATCTGACATAGCCTGAGAATCATGTACTGCACATGCCAAATCATTTAGAGATCTTTCATAGTCTATGAGCTTATATAGCGCACGACATAGAATGCCAGAAGCAATAATCACATCGCCATTTGACAGATCATGAACTGTACATCTGTCATCAACAAATTTCACAACCAAGCCAATCTTGGCTAATGCAAAAATTGATAACAGATTTTTCTTGATCCCTGGCACAAACAAAGCATCTGACAAAGTGAAAGAACTACCATTAGCAATAGTCAAAATGATCTTACCAACTCCCATAACAAGATAAGAGGAGTTGTTGGCGCATGTAATAGTATTCCCTGTAGGGGTAGGCTCGAGTGAAGAGAAGAAACTGTGCTGTGAGGTAATATGTTTGGTCGCCCCACTATCAAAGTACCAAACATCTAAGTCTACTGCAGACATGCACTGCTCATGAGAAGATGGGTCAAAACTGCAAACAGTAGTAAACGCCCATTCTTCTTCCTGCACAAGATTAGCAGACTCCGTTTTTGGTGTAAAGGCTTCAGCAACAACCATTCCAACCTCTTTCTTCTTTGCCTCTTTAGCAGCTAGTTTTGGACAGTTCTTTATGATATGATCATTCCCTTTACAGTACTTGCAACACAATTTTTGTTTTTCTGATTTTTTCTCATCTTTATCTTGGTTTTTCGAATGTGCAACATTTGCACATTTCTGCTTACTAGTAGAAGAGCTCCATTTTCCTTTGCCCTTCTGACTAGCCAAGAAAGCTTGATCTGCAACACGCATAATGGACCTGTTCTGCCTGTCCTAATCTTCCTGCAACAGAATAGACACTAACTCCTCAAATGACAAGGCATTTGAATTGCCTTTCATCATCAACCGAAGAGTAGAAGCAAAACTCTGATATGAATCAGGAAGACCATTCAGAACGGTCTACACAAGTGAGCTATCTGGTATAACTTCATCAGCAGAAATCAACTGTTCCTTCAAGTCTTTGATCTTTGTTAGAAAACTGTCCATGGAATCACCTTCATTCATGTGCTCACTCTCCAACTGTTTTCGGAGGTACGCAACATGAGGCTCATTCCTAGCTTGGTACAACGTGGTAAGAGTATCCCAAGCATCCTTAGCTATTCTGCAAGAGTGTACGTGAGGAATAATGGCACGTTTGACAGATAAAGCTATCAATGCATGTGCTTGGGCATCTCTGCCATCCGAACAAATCTGCTTTGTAGTAAGTGCAACAGAAACCGCAGTACAAACATGAATATGCAGAATATCATCATCTTCAACACCTTCTGCATCATCTTTAGTACCTGTAGTTGTAACAGTTGCAGGTGTGATAGGACGTTTTTCAACACCCTGCACAATGTTCCACCGTCCTTTTGCAACAAATACATGTCGCATCATATAAGCCCATAATGGGTAGTTGGTACCATCCAACTTACCTCAACAACCAACATACGGAATACATCACTGCTTTCAACCATGGCCGGTGACTAAAATACCTTGATGCAAAAAATTGATTGTATCTCAAAAAGTTGAACGGAATTGCCCAGACGAGTTCTGCTAAACTTGTAGCAGACTTTGAGATGCTTATATTGGCGCACCGAAACAGGTATATACCTTTGGCACAAAAAGACGAAATAGCCTATAGAAGCGCTGCGATAGTGCATTTGGAGGCCGTAACGAGCTCAGATCGTGATTTCGACACCACAAAACGAAGTCGTTTTGATCTTTGAAACACCTTGAGTATGCTCACCAAATTTCGTGCGAATCTGAGGCTGCAGACGGAGGAGTGTCGACGATGCCCTAGATGAATCGGCGACCTGCTCTGATACCAATTGTTGGAGTTAGATGTCTACGGAGGCACACCAACAGCACAAGGAGGAAGAAGAAGCTTGGAGCTCAACACACAATACTGAATGTATTACTAGAATGTACAAAGATTAGTAGCCCATTAGGGCAATAGGCGTATATACAAGCCGAGGGAAAAAAACCTCTTAAAGAGGGAAAAAAGTGCCCCGGTGGTCCTAGTGTGTTCACACACATCACTACCTAAATATATCAACAAGATTCAAGTAAGACTTGGGAAAATTTCCGTATGGCATTTAAAAACTGGATATGATTTAATAACGATAGAAAACACATGTCTATAAGCAGTAGGGTAAATAGGGGTGCACATTTCCATTACAAATAGTAAACTACAAAACACATAAAAACATGAAACTATCCCTTGGTATAAGTCACTAGCTGTTCGATTGCTCGATTGATATTCACGTACGTAGAGTCTTGCATGTGCATATTTGACCAAAATAGTTTACCCCACAAAGTTCATCCCTAATGCTCACCTCACATATTAATTTCCTCTCTTTCGATTTTTGGAGGACATTGATAGAGGTGAAAACTATTTTCTCTCTTCCTAAACATATGCTATCATCACTGGATTTTTTCTATACGATTTTCCTTGGTTTGATGTACAACAAGCAAAAAAGATAATAATTAACACAAGGAGTCTCTTCCTAAACATATGTTCTTATTAATCGATTTTTATATAGAATCTTCCTTGGTTTGGAGACACCACATTCAAGAAAAAAAGATCTAACTTAACACAATGAGTCATAGAATGTTAAGTTGATGTCAAAGCCTTGGAAACACCTAGCTATTAATGGCATGCTCATGACTGACTATGATGTCTCACATTCTTATTTTGTTTTCGGAGCTTGCTTCAAGGACTTGTCTCATAGGTTCATTGAAATGAATGATATGCATCCTTTGTGTCTAGACGGCGGACGATTTGCAAAGTTAGGTGCTTGTTGCTATTTACAAGAACTACAAGGAAAGGTATTACTTCATTGAATCTTTTAAGAGGATCTCAACAAAAAGTGGATGGAGTTAGATATACTTAATACACCACCCTCAAGTGATGACAAATGGTTCATGGTGCTCTAAATTGTAAGACCCCCATTATGAGGAGAAGCCATTGTGAAAGATTGAACATTTTTGGAACCCTAACTTCCAAGTTAGATGAGGTGTATGTGTGACCATTGATAGTAATAGTTGACCTCTGTTAGCCTAGCCATTAGGTTAGGTAGAGCATAAATTTTTGGGCCATTTGGTTTCCATTCAAGGTGAAAATAAAGGCCTTGTGGTGCCACACATTTTCCCCATATATCGTTAATGGGGGGAGTGCAGAGGGGGGCTTGCCCCCCTTTTGTAGGGTTTGGGGGGCCTATTCCCTAGTTCGTAGGGCTGAGATGTTATGGATTCTGATTGTGGAGATATTTTTGAGTTGTATATTTTTTTGACTATTTTTCCTCTCCGGACTACATTTATCTATACAGATTCCCATTGTGAAAACTATATAAGCATGACCATGTGTAGTTTACATAGCATTGCACACTAGTAAGCCATTCATCTAGATTTTGTTTACATCCCCATCTAAGCTCCATGTTGGGAGCACATAGGTGGAAAGGCCATTTTTTTAGCTACATTACTGTTGGCAATTTGAGAATTTGATTTCTTTATCTCTCAATCTGTGTCTCTCTTTGTCAGCGTTTTTTCCCCAGCTCTATCTGATGTTCTATTTTCCAATGCTATTATTTCTTACATGGTATTACAACTCGGAAGGCTCTGAGTTGAGAAAAAACATGGAGGTTCTAAATGCTTCAATGACAAAAGAGAGAATATTGCAAGTGACGCATTATCATCTACGAGTGGAAATGAAGATGGTTCATCAAGAGGACTAGGTGGAGGACAAGTAGGAGTAGCAATGATGCCAATGATCCCAATGTTGCATATATGGCCACCAGACTTCATGGAAGCTAAGCTTGATGGTACAAATTACACCTTATGGAAGTTTAAAATTGAAAGAACTTGGAGAAGCTTGTCGAAGGTAGAAAAGTGTGTTTCGAAGCGATGAAGTTTGGTCAAGCCAACCGGCACAAGACCAGCCCTTGAGCTTTTGGAGACTCAAATAGACCTTATAGGCATGCTATAAGTGCAAAGAAACACACTATGTACCTTGGAGCATCAAGGAGAATGAGTCGATACAAAACAGATAGGTTCGCGGGTCGACTAGCTCAAAAAACTTACTATCTATGGAAGAGACAATGAACTTCAAATGCCCATAGCGACCAGCGTGATTACAATTAGAAAAAATCCTTTTATGGGAGTGATACACATAGGGTTGAGTGTATGGAATGCACAAAATTATAAGGAATAAGCAAAATATGCTATAGGAATGAATGCGACATTCACCGGTGGTACTTCCTATTTTTCAGGAATACGCAGAGATTGACCCCGAGACAGAAAAACTGAGATTTCTCCAAATCTGCTGAACCAAATGCTTTGAAAATTTACAGGCATAAACTAGACACTGATACCTTTCCAATGAGTCCTCTTGCACTCAATTTGGAGCTCTGAGGAGAGAGTAGCAGCCTCTGCAAGATTACTGTTGGCGAAGAAGATGATGCAGAAAATTGAAGGAGCAAGACAATGATGGTCACAAGTGTATGTATATTGCTTCCATGTATAATACAAGTGATTTCAACTCCTTATATAGCCTCTACGAGTGTTCCACGACTTTTACAACTTGAATTTGAATTCAAATGAAGGTGGGAATGGTTGTTGGAGGGAATCAATTCACTTCCCTACAATCTAGGAAAAGTGAAGATCTTGATTGATCTACTTTTAGGTGACTTGATTTGCTTGATTGAATGCAACTTCAACCACCAAAATTTCGTGGGATTTTGGCCCTATATTTGTACCTTTACATGTGTACAACTCAAGGCTTTTACAACGGTAAATGAGCCATCAAAATATTCTCAAAAAATACAATAAATGAGCATATGAAAAAGAACTCTCCAACGGATATTCTTTCGACGCGATAGCCTTTGATGTAGATCAAATCCACCTCAAGCATAGTGTAAGCTTGATGTTCCAACAGCTCCCCCTCAAGCTAAAGTATGCTTGAGTCTTCATTCTCTGATAGGTTGAATACCTGCCATAGCTTTGAATCTACAAAGCTTTATTCCATCAAGTGCCTTCGTCATCATATCTGCTACTTGCTTTTCAGTCGGAACAAAAGAAATGTCGATCTCCTTTGCCATGAGCTTCTCCCTGATGAAGTGATAATGGACTTCTATGTGCTTGGTTCTCGCATGGAAAATAGGATTTGCCGCTAGATGCATGGAACTTACATTATCTCCAAATATGTGAGGTTTGGAACTCACAAGTCCCAAATCTGTATACAATGCTTTTAACCATATTGCCTCTTGAGTTGCTATGGTCAAGCCTCTGTACTCTGCTTCAGTTGAAGATAAAGCAACTGTTGGTTGCTTCTTGGAACTCCATGACACTAGCTTCGAACCTGCAAATGCTAAGTAACCAGATGTACTTTTTCTATCATCCTTAGCTCCTGCCCAATCTGCATCTGAGTAGATTTTGATATCCAAATCGGAAGAGTAAGGATAGAATATACCTTCGTTGATTGTACCTTTGAGATACTTAAGTACTCTCTTAGCCGCATCCATGTGTGGTCTTCTTGGTGAGTGCATGAACTGACTAAGCACTCCCACACTATATGAGATGTCTGCCCTTGTATGAGTAGCATATATCAAGCTACCTACCAAACTTTGATACTCTTTAATGTCTTCAATTTTCTCACCTTCATAAACACTAAGTTTATGATTCATCTCCAAAGGTGTACCTGCAGGTTTAGTGTTCTCCATTTTGAACTTGAGAAGAAGATCCTGAATGTATCTTCTTTGAGTCAAATACATTCCTTCATCTGTGTATATCACCTGCATACCTAGGAAATATGTGAGCTCACCTAGGTCACTGATTTTGAACTCCTCTTGCATGTGTCTCTTGATCCTTTGAATGCCATTTAGATCATCACCTGTCACAATAATATCATCTACATATACACATAGATAGATAACCTCATTGTGATCCCTCTTGATGAATAGAGAAGGATCGGAGTTGCTAGCTTTGAACCCTTGGTCTTGAAGATATGTAACCAACCTGTAATTCCAAGCTCTTGGAGCTTGTTTCAATCCATACAATGCTTTCTTAAGTCTGCAAACATAAGATGGATGATTAGGGTTTTCAAAACCTGGTGGTTGTGACATGTATACCTCTTCACTTATCCAACCATTTAAGAATGCATTTTTCACATCAAGTTGGAGGAGTCTCCAATTCCTTGCAGCAGCTACACTTATCAATGTCCTGATTGTAGTCATCTTTGCAACTGGTGAGAATGTTTCTTCATAGTCTATACCATGAGTTTGTGAGCATCCTTTGGCAACTAATCTTGCCTTGTACCTGCAAACTGATCCATCTGAATTTCTTTTAACTTTATATACCCATCTGCAACCAATTATCTTTTGATTCGGCGACATCGGAACCAAATCCCAAGTGTCCATTTCCTTCAATGCATCTATCTCTTCGTTCATGGCCTTTTCCCAATTAGGGTTTCCCTTTGCCTCTTCATAGGTTGAGGGTTCCTCTGAAATAGAGTCTTTTGCCAAGTAGATTGAATTATTTGTAACAAATGTGGAATCATATCCATACCTTTCTGGTTGTTTCTTCTCTCTTGCTGATCTTCTAGGTGCTTGTTTGGAGCATTCTCCAACCTCTTGCATCTTTGCTTTGCCTCTTGACTTCCATAGCTTGTAATCCCTTTCTCTTTCATCTTGGTCATCGTCTGTATCACTTCTTGGATCCTGGACCTGTGTATCATGCTTGCTTCCTAATTGATGAGAGTCATAATCAAGATCATATGGTAGTGTTACCTTTTGTTTGTCTTCATCATACCAAGACCTGTGTTCTTCAAACACAACATCTCTACTTGTAGTGAATTGCTTGGTTGAAGGATTGAAGAACCTGTAACCCATCTGAGTTGAATCATATCCAATAAACACTGCCTTTGTTGCCCTTTCATCTAGCTTACCTCTTATTTGTGATGGTACATGAACATAAGCTAAACAACCAAAAACCTTGCAATGTCCAAGACTAGGTTTTCTTCCATGCCATGCTTCATAAGGAGTCATACCTTGAAGTGATTTGGATGGAAGTCGATTGACAAGGTACACTGCAGTTGAAATAGCTTCTGCCCAAAGATAATGTGGCAACTTCTTCTCTTCAAGCATTGTTCGGGCTGATCCAACCAATGTCTTGTTTCTCCTCTCTGCAATTCCATTTAGTTGAGGAGAGTACCTGGTAGTCACTTCCCTTTTGATACCTTTATCCTGCAAGAACTCATCAAAATCTTTGGAGAAGTATTCTCCCCCTCCATCAGATCTGAGCTTCTTTAGTGATCTACATGTATGATTCTCCACATGTGCAAGATACTTCTTGAAGCAATCAAATACTTCATTCTTACTCTTGATAAAGTATAGAACAGTCCATCTACTATGGTCGTCAATAAATGAGACATAATACCTTGATCCTGCCAATGAAGGTTCTTGACTTGGTCCCCATACATCTGTGTGTACTAAGTCCAATAAGTTGTTGTGGATGTAGCCTTTGTGGTTGAATGGTTGTCTTTGTGCCTTCCCAATCTGACATGCATCACACCTGTTGATCATGTGTTGCTTTGATATGTTCGGCAGTCCTAGAACACTTTGATCCCTGCATATATCCTTCAAGGTTCTTTCATTCACATGAGCAAGTCTCTTATGCCACACTTCAAGCTCACTTAGGGTTTGAGACCCAAAGTTGAATAGAGCTATGTTCCTGGTATCTCCTACTTCAAAAGTAAAGAGCCTACCATGCTTCTCACCTCGGGCTATCTTCTTGAAGCCTTGACATGGATCTTCCACAAAAGCTCCATGTTGGGTGAACCTAACTTGCAAGCCTTTTTCAACTATTTGGCCTACACTGATTAGGTTTTTAGTGATAGTGGGTACATAGAGAACCTTACTCAGAATGTTTGTCCTGCCATTGGAAGCTTTGACATTACCAATCTTCTCCACATTGTGCTTCGTGTCATCCCCTGTTTGCACTTCATGTCTATGCTTTGGACTTTCCAAGTCAGATAGAAGAGCAATGTTGCCTGCAACATGATTCGAGCATCCTGAATCTATGTAGAACAAATGATCATCTTCTTTACCTTCTTTGTGGCTTAAGTTCATAAGAAGTAATGAGTCTTCATGTGGTTGATCTTCTGAGTAATTGTTGTAGTCCCTTCTATTATAGCTTCTATTGTTGTTGTTGAAGTTGTGTCCACCTCTGCCTCTATTGCCGCCATATCCACCTCTTCCACTTCCTTTCTGGGTCTTCCCATTGAACCAACAATTCTGAGTGGTGTGGTTGGTCTTATCGCATATGGCACAAGGTTGAACATTCTGACCTTTGGCTTTGTCTTGCTTTGGTCCTTTCTTCTTCCCTTTCCACTTGCTCTTGCTTGTGAAATTGGCTTGGGAAGTCTCTTCTTCGTCTTCTTCCTTCTTCTTGCCTTTCTGCTTCTTATCCTTCTTATCTGCATATAGAGCACTAGTTGAATTACCATGATAAGAGTTACCTTCCTTTATGCTATTGTTGGCTTCTTGATTGAAGAGTTGTCCAAGAAAGATGTTGAAGTCTGGAGTCTGCACATCCATGATGAGATCATAGGCTGTCGTGAAGGATTGCCATTGCTTATCACTTCGAATGCCGTTGAGAATTTGCCTCATGATGACCTCTTCTTCAATCAGCTCTCCAATGGATGCTAACTGATCCGCAACCTCTTTGACCTTGGTAACAAACTCTGTGATGGTTTGTTTAGGTGTCTTCTTCATTTGGTTGAACTCGTTCCAAAGATGATTCTTTCTTGCTTTGGTACTAGCAGAAAAGAACGTCTCCAGGGCATCCCAAGTCTCTTGAGATGTCTTGCATCCTCTAATATGTGGTAATAGAAAGTCAGAGATAGAGTTTAGTATGTACGACCTTGCTTGAGCATCCCTTGCGCACCAAAGTGTGAGCTTATCTGTCTCCTCCTGTGTAGGTCCTCCTTTGGATCTTGGAATAGGCATAGCTTCATCACCTGCTACAATTCCATAAAGATTTCTACCTTGCAAGTAGGCTTCCATTCTGATTTGCCAAGCCGCGTAGTTGTGTCGATCAAGCTTCTCGATCATTGAGGGAAAGCCGTCACCCATCTTGATCTAGCTCTGATACCACTGAAAGAACTTGGAGAAGCTTGTCGAAGGTAGAAAAGTGTGTTTCGAAGCGATGAAGTTTGGTCAAGCCAACCGGCACAAGACCAGCCCTTGAGCTTTTGGAGACTCAAATAGACCTTATAGGCATGCTATAAGTGCAAAGAAACACACTATGTACCTTGGAGCATCAAGGAGAATGAGTCGATACAAAACAGATAGGTTCGCGGGTCGACTAGCTCAAAAAACTTACTATCTATGGAAGAGACAATGAACTTCAAATGCCCATAGCGACCAGCGTGATTACAATTAGAAAAAATCCTTTTATGGGAGTGATACACATAGGGTTGAGTGTATGGAATGCACAAAATTATAAGGAATAAGCAAAATATGCTATAGGAATGAATGCGACATTCACCGGTGGTACTTCCTATTTTTCAGGAATACGCAGAGATTGACCCCGAGGCAGAAAAACTGAGATTTCTCCAAATCTGCTGAACCAAATGCTTTGAAAATATACAGGCATAAACTAAACACTGATACCTTTCCAATGAGTCCTCTTGCACTCAATTGGGAGCTCTGAGGAGAGAGCAGCAGCCTCTGCAAGATTACTGTTGGCGAAGAAGATGATGCAGAAAATTGAAGGAGCAAGACAATGATGGTCACAAGTGTATGTATATTGCTTCCATGTATAATACAAGTGATTTCAACTCCTTATATAGCCTCTAGGAGTGTTCCACGACTTTTACAACTTGAATTTGAATTCAAATGAAGGTGGGAATGGTTGTTGGAGGGAATCAATTCACTTCCCTACAATCTAGGAAAAGTGAAGATCTTGATTGATCTACTTTTAGGTGACTTGATTTGCTTGATTGAATGCAACTTCAACCAACAAAATTTCGTGGGATTTTGGCCCTATATTTGTACCTTTACATGTGTACAACTCAAGGCTTTTACAACGGTAAATGAGCCATCAAAATATTCTCAAAAAATACAATAAATGAGCATATGAAAAAGAACTCTCCAACGGATATTCTTTCGACGCGATAGCCTTTGATGTAGATCAAATCCACCTCAAGCATAGTGTAAGCTTGATGTTCCAACAGCTCCCCCTCAAGCTAAAGTATGCTTGAGTCTTCATTCTCTGATAGGTTGAATACCTGCCATAGCTTTGAATCTACAAAGCTTTATTCCATCAAGTGCCTTCGTCATCATATCTGCTACTTGCTTTTCAGTCGGAACAAAAGAAATGTCGATCTCCTTTGCCATGAGCTTCTCCCTGATGAAGTGATAATGGACTTCTATGTGCTTGGTTCTCGCATGGAAAATAGGATTTGCCGCTAGATGCATGGAACTTACATTATCTCCAAATATGTGAGGTTTGGAACTCACAAGTCCCAAATCTGTATACAATGCTTTTAACCATATTGCCTCTTGAGTTGCTATGGTCAAGCCTCTGTACTCTGCTTCAGTTGAAGATAAAGCAACTGTTGGTTGCTTCTTGGAACTCCATGACACTAGCTTCGAACCTGCAAATGCTAAGTAACCAGATGTACTTTTTCTATCATCCTTAGCTCCTGCCCAATCTGCATCTGAGTAGATTTTGATATCCAAATCGGAAGAGTAAGGATAGAATATACCTTCGTTGATTGTACCTTTGAGATACTTAAGTACTCTCTTAGCCGCATCCATGTGTGGTCTTCTTGGTGAGTGCATGAACTGACTAAGCACTCCCACACTATATGAGATGTCTGCCCTTGTATGAGTAGCATATATCAAGCTACCTACCAAACTTTGATACTCTTTAATGTCCTCAATTTTCTCACCTTCATAAACACTAAGTTTATGATTCATCTCCAAAGGTGTACCTGCAGGTTTAGTGTTCTCCATTTTGAACTTGAGAAGAAGATCCTGAATGTATCTTCTTTGAGTCAAATACATTCCTTCATCTGTGTATATCACCTGCATACCTAGGAAATATGTGAGCTCACCTAGGTCACTGATTTTGAACTCCTCTTGCATGTGTCTCTTGATCCTTTGAATGCCATTTAGATCATCACCTGTCACAATAATATCATCTACATATACACATAGATAGATAACCTCATTGTGATCCCTCTTGATGAATAGAGAAGGATCGGAGTTGCTAGCTTTGAACCCTTGGTCTTGAAGATATGTAACCAACCTGTAATTCCAAGCTCTTGGAGCTTGTTTCAATCCATACAATGCTTTCTTAAGTCTGCAAACATAAGATGGATGATTAGGGTTTTCAAAACCTGGTGGTTGTGACATGTATACCTCTTCACTTATCCAACCATTTAAGAATGCATTTTTCACATCAAGTTGGAGGAGTCTCCAATTCCTTGCAGCAGCTACACTTATCAATGTCCTGATTGTAGTCATCTTTGCAACTGGTGAGAATGTTTCCTCATAGTCTATACCATGAGTTTGTGAGCATCCTTTGGCAACTAATCTTGCCTTGTACCTGCAAACTGATCCATCTGAATTTCTTTTAACTTTATATACCCATCTGCAACCAATTACCTTTTGATTCGGCGACATCGGAACCAAATCCCAAGTGTCCATTTCCTTCAATGCATCTATCTCTTCGTTCATGGCCTTTTCCCAATTAGGGTTTCCCTTTGCCTCTTCATAGGTTGAGGGTTCCTCTGAAATAGAGTCTTTTGCCAAGTAGATTGAATGCTTTGTAACAAATGTGGAATCATATCCATACCTTTCTGGTTGTTTCTTCTCTCTTGCTGATCTTCTAGGTGCTTGTTTGGAGCATTCTCCAACCTCTTGCATCTTTGCTTTGCCTCTTGACTTCCATAGCTTGTAATCCCTTTCTCTTTCATCTTGGTCATCGTCTGTATCACTTCTTGGATCCTGGACCTGTGTATCATGCTTGCTTCCTAATTGATGAGAGTCATAATCAAGATCATATGGTAGTGTTACCTTTTGTTTGTCTTCATCATACCAAGACCTGTGTTCTTCAAACACAACATCTCTACTTGTAGTGAATTGCTTGGTTGAAGGATTGAAGAACCTGTAACCCATCTGAGTTGAATCATATCCAATAAACACTGCCTTTGTTGCCCTTTCATCTAGCTTACCTCTTATTTGTGATGGTACATGAACATAAGCTAAACAACCAAAAACCTTGCAATGTCCAAGACTAGGTTTTCTTCCATGCCATGCTTCATAAGGAGTCATACCTTGAAGTGATTTGGATGGAAGTCGATTGACAAGGTACACTGCAGTTGAAATAGCTTCTGCCCAAAGATAATGTGGCAACTTCTTCTCTTCAAGCATTGTTCGGGCTGATCCAACCAATGTCTTGTTTCTCCTCTCTGCAATTCCATTTAGTTGAGGAGAGTACCTGGTAGTCACTTCCCTTTTGATACCTTTATCCTGCAAGAACTCATCAAAATCTTTGGAGAAGTATTCTCCCCCTCCATCAGATCTGAGCTTCTTTAGTGATCTACCTGTATGATTCTCCACATGTGCAAGATACTTCTTGAAGCAATCAAATACTTCATTCTTACTCTTGATAAAGTATAGAACAGTCCATCTACTATGGTCGTCAATAAATGAGACATAATACCTTGATCCTGCCAATGAAGGTTCTTGACTTGGTCCCCATACATCTGCGTGTACTAAGTCCAATAAGTTGTTGTGGATGTAGCCTTTGTGGTTGAATGGTTGTCTTTGTGCCTTCCCAATCTGACATGCATCACACCTGTTGATCATGTGTTGCTTTGATATGTTCGGCAGTCCTAGAACACTTTGATCCCTGCATATATCCTTCAAGGTTCTTTCATTCACATGAGCAAGTCTCTTATGCCACACTTCAAGCTCACTTAGGGTTTGAGACCCAAAGTTGAATAGAGCTATGTTCCTGGTATCTCCTACTTCAAAAGTAAAGAGCCTACCATGCTTCTCACCTCGGGCTATCTTCTTGAAGCCTTGACATGGATCTTCCACAAAAGCTCCATGTTGGGTGAACCTAACTTGCAAGCCTTTTTCAACTATTTGGCCTACACTGATTAGGTTTTTAGTGATAGTGGGTACATAGAGAACCTTACTCAGAATGTTTGTCCTGCCATTGGAAGCTTTGACATTACCAATCTTCTCCACATTGTGCTTCGTGTCATCCCCTGTTTGCACTTCATGTCTATGCTTTGGACTTTCCAAGTCAGATAGAAGAGCAATGTTGCCTGCAACATGATTCGAGCATCCTGAATCTATGTAGAACAAATGATCATCTTCTTTACCTTCTTTGTGACTTAAGTTCATAAGAAGTAATGAGTCTTCATGTGGTTGATCTTCTGAGTAATTGTTGTAGTCCCTTCTATTATAGCTTCTATTGTTGTTGTTGAAGTTGTGTCCACCTCTGCCTCTATTGCCGCCATATCCACCTCTTCCACTTCCTTTCTGGGTCTTCCCATTGAACCAACAATTCTGAGTGGTGTGGTTGGTCTTATCGCATATGGCACAAGGTTGAACATTCTGACCTTTGGCTTTGTCTTGCTTTGGTCCTTTCTTCTTCCCTTTCCACTTGCTCTTGCTTGCGAAATTGGCTTGGGAAGTCTCTTCTTCGTCTTCTTCCTTCTTCTTGCCTTTCTGCTTCTTATCCTTCTTATCTGCATATAGAGCACTAGTTGAATTACCATGATAAGAGTTACCTTCCTTTATGCTATTGTTGGCTTCTTGATTGAAGAGTTGTCCAAGAAAGATGTTGAAGTCTGGAGTCTGCACATCCATGATGAGATCATAGGCCGTCGTGAAGGATTGCCATTGCTTATCACTTCGAATGCCATTGAGAATTTGCCTCATGATGACCTCTTCTTCAATCAGCTCTCCAATGGATGCTAACTGATCCGCAACCTCTTTGACCTTGGTAACAAACTCTGTGATGGTTTGTTTAGGTGTCTTCTTCATTTGGTTGAACTCGTTCCAAAGATGATTCTTTCTTGCTTTGGTACTAGCAGAAAAGAACGTCTCCAGGGCATCCCAAGTCTCTTGAGATGTCTTGCATCCTCTAATATGTGGTAATAGAAAGTCAGAGATAGAGTTTAGTATGTACGACCTTGCTTGAGCATCCCTTGCGCACCAAAGTGTGAGCTTATCTGTCTCCTCCTGTGTAGGTTCTCCTTTGGATCTTGGAATAGGCATAGCTTCATCACCTGCTACAATTCCATAAAGATTTCTACCTTGCAAGTAGGCTTCCATTCTGATTTGCCAAGCCGCGTAGTTGTGTCGATCAAGCTTCTCGATCATTGAGGGAAAGCCGTCACCCATCTTGATCTAGCTCTGATACCACTGAAAGAACTTGGAGAAGCTTGTCAAAGGTAGAAAAGTGTGTTTCGAAGCGATGAAGTTTGGTCAAGCCAACCGGCACAAGACCAGCCCTTGAGCTTTTGGAGACTCAAATAGACCTTATAGGCATGCTATAAGTGCAAAGAAACACACTATGTACCTTGGAGCATCAAGGAGAATGAGTCGATACAAAACAGATAGGTTCGCGGGTCGACTAGCTCAAAAAACTTACTATCTATGGAAGAGACAATGAACTTCAAATGCCCATAGCGACCAGCGTGATTACAATTAGAAAAAATCCTTTTATGGGAGTGATACACATAGGGTTGAGTGTATGGAATGCACAAAATTATAAGGAATAAGCAAAATATGCTATAGGAATGAATGCGACATTCACCGGTGGTACTTCCTATTTTTCAGGAATACGCAGAGATTGACCCCGAGGCAGAAAAACTGAGATTTCTCCAAATCTGCTGAACCAAATGCTTTGAAAATTTACAGGCATAAACTAGACACTGATACCTTTCCAATGAGTCCTCTTGTACTCAATTTGGAGCTCTGAGGAGAGAGCAGCAGCCTCTGCAAGATTACTGTTGGCGAAGAAGATGATGCAGAAAATTGAAGGAGCAAGACAATGATGGTCACAAGTGTATGTATATTGCTTCCATGTATAATACAAGTGATTTCAACTCCTTATATAGCCTCTAGGAGTGTTCCACGACTTTTACAACTTGAATTTGAATTCAAATGAAGGTGGGAATGGTTGTTGGAGGGAATCAATTCACTTCCCTACAATCTAGGAAAAGTGAAGATCTTGATTGATCTACTTTTAGGTGACTTGATTTGCTTGATTGAATGCAACTTCAACCAACAAAATTTCGTGGGATTTTGGCCCTATATTTGTACCTTTACATGTGTACAACTCAAGGCTTTTACAACGGTAAATGATCCATCAAAATATTCTCAAAAAATACAATAAATGAGCATATGAAAAAGAACTCTCCAACGGATATTCTTTCGACGCGATAGCCTTTGATGTAGATCAAATCCTTGATTCATGTGCGCTTTTGGAGACTATTCTTAGGACTGATCATGACTCCCAAAAAACACATGATCCAAATAATCCTGATCAAATGATTCCTCATGATGTTGATCTTCTAGGTGCTTGTAAATGTAGAAATGTAGATGCACTCTGTGCTTTAGTTACAAATACTACTGATAATGTTCTGAATCTCATTCAGAACACTATCAGTAGTGTTCTCAATATGTTCCATGCTTTATCATGGATATTGAGAAATCAATATGAAACTCATAATCAGACACAGATTGAGAACTTGGAGAATCAGCTAGAAACAGAAAGGTTTGTTGATGGGGAGACTGTAGAGGTGTTGATCACTCACATAAAGAATGTACAAAATCACATGGTGGGAGAAAGTGTACAAAATTCAAGCACGGATCTAGCTTGATGTTGTATTCAAATATGTCCACCAAAGTTTGATGGTTGGGTAACGACTCTTAATACTCAAATCTGACCTCAATCTCTAACTTTTGAAGAATTCAGTGCCTTACTCATGGAGGAGGAGCTGTGGCTTAAGGCAAGGAGTGGTGGAAACAAAGGAGATGTCGCATTTACAAAAAATGCCAAAGAAGGCAAGGAGGACTGTTCAAAAGATGGAGATAATATGAAGAACAACAAAAGAAGTTCAAGGGTGAGTGTTTCCACTGAAAGAAGAAAGGCCACAAACATAATATTGCTGCATCAAGAAGGCATAAGAGAAGAAGGCCTCTCCAAAAGGTGGCAAGGGCAAGCAGTCTATCAACACGACAAAAAAAAATCTTGAGTTATTTGTTACGATAGAGGAGATATGATCCTCGACTGAAGATTCATGAATAGGTGACTCATAGGTGTTGAACAGTGGTGCCTCTTGTCACATGATGAGCAAAAAGGAGCTTTACAATTCCTTATATCCTCTAAAGGAACCCATCATGGTAAAGGTAGGCAATAATGCAAGATGTTCTATAGAGGGAGAAGGTATGGTTCCTTTCATTAATTCTAATAGGGATAGGAGAAATCTTTGAAATGTGTTGTATGTTCCACAAGTAAAAAAAAATCTTCTTTTTGTAGCTTATATAATTGATCAAGGTCATGAATCAAGAATAGAGCAAGCTATCCTCTAGAGTTGTGTTGATATATTTAGGTAGTGATGTGTGTGAACACACTAGGACTGCCGGGGCACTTTTTTCCCTCTTTAGGAGGTTTTTTTCCCCCGGCTTGTATATACGCCTATTGCCCTAATGGGCTACTTATCTTTGTACATTGTCTAGTAATACATTCAGTCTTGTGTGTTGTGCTCCAAGCTTCTTCTTCTTCCTTGTGTTGTTCGCGTGCTTCCGCAGACATCTATCTCCAACAATTGGTATCAGAGCAGGTCGTCGCTTCATCTAGGGCGCCATCAGCACTCCTCCGTTTGCAGTTTCAGAATCGTATGAATTTTGGTGAGCATACTCAGGGTGTTTCCGAGATCAAAACAGCTTTGCTATGTGGTGCCGAAATCGCGATCTGAGCTCGTTTCAGCCTCCGAACGCACTATCGCAGCGCTTGCGTAGGCTATTTCATCTTTTTGTGCCAAAGGTATATACCACTTTTTGTTCGCCAGTATAAGCATCTCGAAGTCTACTACAGGTTTAGCAGAACTTGTCTGGGCAGTTCCGTTCAACTTTTTGAGATACAATCAATTTTTTGCATCAAGGTATTTTAGTCACCGGCCATGGCTGAAAGCAGTGATGTATTCCGTATGTTGGCTGTTGAGGATAAGTTGGATGGTACCAACTACCCATTATGGGCTTATATGATGCGACATGTATTGGTTGCAAAAGGATTGTGGAACATTGTGCAGGGTGTTGAAAGACATCCTGTTACACCTGTAACAACAAGTACTACGAATACAGGTGTAGGAGCTGATGAAGATGGTGTCAAAGATGATATTGTGCAGATTCCTGTTCGTGTTGCTGTTTTTGCTGCATCTACTGCAAAGCAGATTCGTTGGGATGGCAAAGATGCCCAGGCACATGCATTGATAGCTTTGTCTGTCAAACGTGCCATTATTCCTCATATTCGCTCTTGTAGAACAGCTAGGGATGCTTGGGATACACTTACCACATTGTACCAAGCTAGGAATGAGGCTCGTGTTGCTTACCTCCGAAAACAGTTGGAGAGTGAGCACATGAATGAAGGTGATTCTATGGACAGTTTCCTAACGAAGATCAAAGATTTGAAGGAACAGTTGATTTCTGCTGATAAGGTTATACCAGATAGCTCACTTGTGCAGACCGTTCTGAATGTTCTTCCTGATTCATATCAGAGTTTTGCTTCTACTCTTTGGTTGATGATGAAAGGCAATCCAAATGCCTTATCATTTGAGGAGTTAGTCTCTGTTCTGTTGCAGGAAGATCAATCCAAGTAGAATAGGTCCATTATGCATGTTGCAGATCAAGCTTTCTTGGCTAGTGAGAAGGGCAAAGAAAAATGGAGCTCTTCTACTAGTAAGCAAAAATCTGCAAATGCTGCACATTCGAAGAACCAGGATAAAGATGAGAAGAAATCAGAAAAGCAGAAATTGTTTTGCAAGTACTGTAAAGGGAATGATCATATCATAAAGAACTGTCCAAAACTAGCTGCAAAAGAGGCAAAGAAAAAGGAGGCTGGAATGGTTGTTGCAGAAGCCTCTACACCAAAAACAAAGTCTGCTAATCTTGTGCAGGAAGACGAATGGGCGTTTACTACTGTTTGTAGTTTTGACCCATCTTCTCATGAGCAGTGCATGTCTGTAGTGGACTCAGATGTTTGGTACTTTGACAGTGGGGCAACCAAACATATTACCTCGCAACGCAGTTTCTTCTCTTCACTCGAGCCTGCCCCTACAGGGAATATTGTCACATGCGCCAACAACTCCTCTTATCTTGTTATGGGAGTTGGTAAGATCATTCTGACTACTGCTGATGGTAGTTCTTTCACTTTGTCAGATGCTTTATTTGTGCCAGGGATCAAGAAGAATCTGTTATCAGTTTTTGCATTAGCCCAGATTGGCTTGGTTGTGAAATTTGTTGATGACAGATGTACAGTTCATGATCTGTCAAATGGCGATGTTATTATTGCTTCTAGCATTTTCTGTCGTGGGTTGTATAAGCTCATAGACTATGAAAGATCTGTGAATGATTCGGTATGTGCAGTTCATGATTCTCAGGCTATGTCAGATGCAAAGCTTTGGCATGCACGCTTTGGTCATCTGAATTTTGCTAGTTTGCTACGCCTGCAGAAATCTGATATGGTGTCTTCTTTGCCCAAGCTTGAGGCACTTGGAAAACATGTTTGTGAAGGCTGTATTTTGGGCAAAATGCAGCATTCCTCCTTTCCAAAAGATGGTTCAGTTCGGGCTACACAGAAATTGCAGCTTGTACATAGTGATGTCTGTGGTCCTATGTAGACACCCTCTTTTGGAAATTACCTTTACTTCATGACTTTCATTGATGATTTTTCCAGGCATGCATGGGTATATCCACTCAAAGCAAAGTCCGAAGTGTTCATGTGCTTTAAATAGTTTTTGGTTTTGGCTAAAAATCTGTCAGCATGTAAAATGGGCACCCTCCGTTCTGATCGAGGGGGGAATATATGTCTTCTGATTTTAATGCATTTCTGGTTGAAGGTGGGATAAAACACCAGTGTATAGTGCCGTATACACCTCAATAGAATGGAGTTGTTGAACGGAAGAACAGGTCACTCATGGAGATGGCAAGGTGTATGGTCAAGAGTCAGGCTTTACAACATAGTTTCTAGCTTGAGGCTGTCATGTGTGCAACATATGTACTTAACAGGTGTCCCACTAAAGCGCTACAGTTTATCACTCCATATGAGGCTTGGCATGACCGTAAGCCATCTGTTGCCCATCTGCGTGTTTTTGGTTGTTTGGCATATGCATTAGTGCCTGAACAACATCGCAGAAAATTGGATGATAAGGCAGTAAAATGTATTTTTGTTGGTTACAGTTCTGAAAGTAAAGGCTATCGTCTGTATCATCCACAGACTAAACACATTCTGGTTAGCCGTGATGTTGTTTTTGTAGAAGATGCTATTCAGCCATTGCTTTCATGTACCAAGGAGACATCTGTCAGCTCCAAAGACATGTATGATATTTTGATGCCTCTTTTTACAAGTGGACAGTCTAGTGCTGGTCCTAATGAGGCAACTTCTCAGCCTTTGCAGGTTTCATGTGATGATGTAGATAATTCTATTTCTGATGTAGATATACATGATGCACTTATTGATGAGAGAGCTGATATTGAGCATGCAAGAACTATGCCAAAATGGCTGGTGTAGATTTTGCGTGACAACAAATTAGATGCACCTCTGTCATATCGTACTCGTTTAGGCTCTCATAGTGCCTCTTTTGCATCAGATTGCTATGCTATGGCTGGATCTAGTCTCTGTGATGAGAATGAGCCTGTTTCGTTTGATGAAGCACAAAATTCAAAAAATTGGATGGCTGCTATGCAATCTGAATATGATGCTATAATGAAGAATGTTACTTGGTCTTTATGTGACTTGCCTCCTGGCAAGAAGGCCATTGGCACTAAGTGGGTATACAAGCTGAAGCGTAAACCTGATGGTACAGTGGACAGGTATAAGGCTAGGCTTGTTGCAAAGGGTTATGCGCAGGAAAGAGGCATTGATTTTGATGAGACCTTTGCATCTACATGTCGTAGGACTACTGTTCGGAGCATTTGTGCACTTGGAGCCCATCATGGTTGGAATGTACATCAGTTGGACATTGAAACAGAATTTCTGAATGGTGACTTGCATGAAGAAGTGTATGTTTTTCAGCCCCGTGGCTTTGTGCAGAAAGGGCATGAAAACCAGGTGTGCAGGGTAAAGAAGGCATTATATGGTTTAAAGCAAGCACCACGTGCTTGGTATGAGAAGATACATGCCTATCTGGTTGCACATGGTTTTGAGAACAATCCAACTGAAAGCACCTTATATGTTAAGCGTGCTAATGATGTGCTTCTGATCATTGTTGTCTATGTTGAAGACATGCTGCTCAAGCATATTGTTGATTTCAAGGCTGATTTGCATGCCTCATTTGAGATGTCTGATTTGGGGCATTTGCATCACTATTTGGGCATTCAGTTTATGCAAGTTGATGGTGGAATGGCTTTGTGTCAAACGAAATATATTGACACATTATTGGAGCGTTTTGGCCTTGAAGACTGTAAGCCTATTGCCACTCCTATGGAGGCAGGTTTATGATTGAGTCTTCATGATGCTGGAGATGCATTTGATGCTGTTCTCTATCAGCAGGGTGTTGGATGCTTGATTTACTTATGCATTACTCGACCAGATATTCAGTTTGTTGTCTCACAGATGAGCAGGTATATGCATTGCCCAGGAGTCATGCATTGGAAGGCGGTTAAGCGCATCTTTCGCTACTTGAGTGGTACTCGGCTACTTGGGTTGTTTTATCCCAAGGGGGGATCACTACCGCCAGATTTGCATGCTTTTTTTGACTCAGATTGGGTTGGTTGCTATGACACTCGTGTGTCCGCTAGTGTTTTTTGCTTCATGCTTGGTAGCTCATGTATATCTTGGTTGAGCAAGAAGCAGCCTTTTGTGACCACTTCCAGTTGTGAGGCTAAGTATAGGGTAGCTTTCACAACGACTGTTGAGTGTGTGTGGCTCAGACTCCTTATGGCTGATTTGGGTGTTGGCCAGTCTTCTGCCACCACCATCTTCACTGACAGTCAGAGCGCATTGGCAGTTGCGAGGAACCCTGTGTTCCATGCTCGCACTAAGCACATTGAGGTGCATTATCACTATGTCAAGAAGAGGTTCTCTGCTGGGGAGATCAGCTTGGCATATGTGCCCACACATGATAACATTACATACCTTTTCACAAAGGCTCTGCCTAGGGAGAAGTTTGAAGCTTTCCGCAAAGCTTTGGGCTTACTTCCTTTTGTGGAGTGATTTCCACATAGCTTGGCACTTCCTTATACATGAGTGCCAGCTCCTTGTTCACTGCATCACTCCCAGGGGGGATTTGTTGATATATTTAGGTAGTGATGTGTGTGAACACACTAGGACCGTCGGGGCACTTTTTTCCCTCTTTAGGAGGTTTTTTTCCCCCTGCTTGTATATACACCTATTGCCCTAATGGGCTACTTATCTTTGTACATTGTCTAGTATAAATACATTCAGTCTTGTGTGTTGTGCTCCAAGCTTCTTCTTCTTCCTTGTGTTGTTCGCGTGCTTCCACAGACATGTATCTCCAACAAGTTGGTGCATGATGACTTGAGCATCAACAGGAAAATGCCTACACAAGCCTTGGATGGATCTTTCTACTTCATGTTACTCATCGAAGACTATAGTAGGAAGATGTGGGTGTACTTCCTTTGCAATAAGGCTCAAGATTTTTGGTAAGTTTAAAGAATGGATTCAACTTGTTGAAATTGAAACAAGGAAGAAGATGAAGAAATTCAAGACAGACGGTGGTGGTGAGTTTACATCAACAGAGTTTGAAGATTTTTTCAAGAGCAAGGAATCAAGCATCAACTCACAGTGGCACATAGCTCTTAATGGAACAATGTTGTAGAACGTCAAATCATGGGCATGGCAAGGTGCATGATGAAGGAAAGGGTTTGCCAAATCAATTTTGGGTAGAGGTTTTCAACACTATTGTCTACATCTTGAATTGAAATACACCAAGGCACTTGATGGAAAGTTTCTACAAGAGGCCTATATTGGCAAAAAGCCATCTGTTTCCCATTTAAAAGTACTTTGAAGTGAATGTTATGTACATGTTGCAGATAGGGAGCGAAACAAGCTTCAACGAAAAAGCATCAAATGTAGCTTCTTATGGTACACAAAGGATAAGAGGGCTTATAAGCTTTATGACCTTGAGATTAAGAAGATCATGGAAAGTCATGATGTGGTTTTTAAGGAGGAACATCCCCATGCAGTGCAGGAGGAAAAGAGTGCTTCCACTTTATCATCAGACGAATGAGAAATCCACTACGAGCCTGGCCCAAGAGCTATCCCTTTTACACAAGGGAAAGAAGCATCATCTTCAGATGATGAATTTGAAAGTCACCAGCCTGTCGTCACCCAAGTGGAAAAACCATTGCCACATTGAGTGAGGCAGCTCTATGATTTTGTACAGCCCATTCCAGAGTCACTAGAACATGTTGCACAGAGGACAAATGTGCATATACGCTATGTAGATGACCTTGTGATTATATGAAATTCTTAGGCCTTGAAGTATGAAAGGAATCAGGGAAGATTTTCATCTCTCAACAAAAGTATGTAATATAGATTCTGAAGACATTCGACATGGAGGATTGCAAATTTCTACACTATGGAGGGTCATCCCTTCTTACTGCCTATTTTAATAGACCTTCGAGCTATGTATCTTAGTATTTGCTAAGTGTTCAACCTTTGTTTTATGGGATTGAAAAGTTCTATGAGTGCTATGCCTGCTTTTCATTATAGTTTCAAATTAATTCAAGTTAATCAAATGAGTAGATCTCTATGATGGAACTTGCTTTAAAATTAAAAAGCTGGCTTTATAATTAAAAAAGAAGCTTTGAATATGGACTTATGAGTTGCTTTTGTTTGCTTTTTTTTTTGGTATCGTACACGAGCTTTGACTCGATCACTGTCGAGTCTAAACTGCGATTCAATGGCTGCGCACGTGTGTGCGCGCACTCTGGGCCCTGTAGATGGAGTCTGGAGATGAGAGAATACAACATAATGTGAAAGAAGAAACATAGAAAGAGGAGAGAGAGTGAAAGAAAAGGATCACTGATTCACTATCTATAATCTGGCGTAGTCAAGTGCATTTCTCTTTGTGTCATGGGCGATGGCGTAGCCCGCTGCCCAACTTCCAAGTATAGATTCTCGACTCTGCTTTTATCTTTTCGGCCTCGTGTATCAAGCTCTTCAATTTCCTCACGTTTCAGTGTGCTAAACGCTTGCAATGACGCATATCTGGATTCAGAACTCTGGAGACGCCGCTGACTCGGTGCGAGAAGCTCGCCGTTTGTAATGACATCAATACTGAAGCAGCGCCAAGCTCTGACAAAACTAGCGCCGAATTATCTAGCGGCCTCCCATCCAACCTCTTTCACAAAACTTTGGTGGTAGCTAAGCTAACACGCTCGACACGTTAGACACAGAGAAACGCAGAGGATAAGGGCCGAGGCTTGGGGGGTTGATGCGTCTACGTGAACGTGAACCTCGCTATCTTGGAACAGTTAATGCACAATCAGCATGAGACGTGGATTTTGCACATGGTGAGTTGGCATCCCCAACTCCTGATTTTTTTTTTTTGGCCAAAGGGGAAAACATATCGGTCGCCGAAAGTGTCCAAGAAGTGGACCCCGCTTTTATGTGTACAGAAACGTAATTCCTATCCATATCAGAAGCTTCCCTCTACTTCCACTCCAACAGACCACTCCAAACAGTGATAAAGATGACTCGGATCATTCCTCTTACACATGGATGGGGACACGTTTGGAACAACTGTGTGAACAGTAAAAGTTTGTGTTCACACTTGGGGGTGATGGAACTTACAGGGGGACAACAAGGTGGCAATGAAAGAAAAGTGGATAAGCTTTGTTCTCTCGCCCTTTGGAGCACCAAGTGTTTGTAAATGAATTAGGGTTAGGGTGGTTTCAGATAGGGGTGGAGGAAGAAACCTAAGATGGTTTGAAATTCCACCCGAAAAATAAAAAAAATTAATAGGTCCTCTGGTTAGCTACTTAGACATGAATGTGGAGGAATGAACAACAACTTTAGTGCCTCCGCTTTGTGTGAATGGAGAATACTAGAAGCTGTTGAACGTATAAAGTTTATTGTGATGAAAAAGGAAAGTAAAACCTCCACATGTTCAATTTTCATCAATCTTTGTGCAATTGTGGAGCAAGGGTGGCACTAGGGGGGTCAAAATTCTTTTCAACTTTTTGTTTCTGGAGCTGGCAATGCCCTCATTGAGGGGCTCCTGACTTGTTTGAATGGAAGGTGCCACTTGGCATGCAGCGAATGGCAAAGAGCTTTACACTTTCAGTGCCTCTGCTCTATTTGAACCCCCATTAGAATGCCACTTCTAGAGAAAGAGCATGTGTGGCTTGGATTTAGTGCACATTTTTATCCATGCCACGGAAATAAAGGCCCCAAACTTGTTTATGGAAAGGCTGGGGTCTTAGTAGAAGCCCATGAAATGGGAGACAACATGGAATGGGCGTTTGGTTATCATTGTGTCAATTGTGTGAAGAAGGACACATTGGGTGTGATGAAGAGAAGGACATCGGTCAAAAAATAGGATGCATAATTAGTCCTAATCTAAATTGACCCTAAGGCCTATTTCACACTAAGTAGGTCGACCAAGGAAGGAGGCAAAGAGTTCCATAAGGAGCTAAGTGCTACTCACAATAATACAAGTGACAGATGTTTAATGATGTGGCAGGAAAGTAACATATTCTTGCTTTTATCACTGAAAAGCAAACATGTATGTATTGAGAAAGACAGATTGAAATGGATAGAGAGAGAGAGTGCATATATAGAGAGAGGAAGGCACACATTTCCTTTACTTATGCTACCATGTCAAACATATGTTTATTTCAAACTCTCTACTATTCTTCTCTTTTCAAACAAGTTAGGATAGGTGTTAAGGTAGGCAAAAAAATTAAATTGAACCTTTGTGGAAACATTCCCTCTTATCCCATAGTTCATATTCTCCTCTTGTGGATAAGTAACCTACATGTTTGAGCTAGAGAAGCAATAGGAATTGAGGTATTGTGACACCACTTCTCTTCTTGCCCCTCCCTATGTACCCTCTCCCCCAAGTCTTTCTCAATTTAGACTCTAGGAGCCTACTCAATCAACCAACTAGCCAGTCAAAGTGAAGCCAACCTCTTGTTTGCAAATACATGCCATGTATGGTCTCTTTACAAGTGGAGAGTTCAGCTCCCTTGGGACACATGCATCTTCTTCTTCTTTTGTTTCTATAACGAGGGATGGAAATAGTGCCGTATGGAAAGGGAGAAGGTTGCTTGTATGATGAGGGGTCGGAAAGTGCAACGTGGGAAGAGAGAATGAAGGGTGAGTGCTAGGTAAAGGATGAGGAAGTAGTGAGATGGCAAGTGCTTGGTGAAGAACCCACCACTCTTCAAGGTGAGTCGTGTGCGTCTCTACCCAACAATGGAATCCATGTATGGTTTACATATAGCTCACAACAACACTATTGAGAAGCTTGGACTCAACCATTGTTGCATAATCTTTTCTGCTATGCATGCCACTTCAAAAGAGCTGGTTGTAACAGGGCTTTTGTGGAACCCATCTAAGGTAGATTGTGGACCTTTCTAACTAGATGGACATAGTTGAAGCCAACCACCAAACCTATATCTTTCAAAGATGGTACACACGGTTTTGGGCAATTGTGGGGGGGGGGGGGGGAGAAAAGTAGTAGAGATGGCTATGCAGACAAGGGGGACAAGGGGGTTGAAGAGTGGACATGGAAAAACCCTACACGAGATGGAGGCTTGACCAATCAAGACTCGGCTTGAGGGGGCTCGTGTATTCCTCTCCTTTACGAATATTCAATGAAGTGGAAAGTGTACGTTATGGAAGCCAACTCTCGAGCTCATAATCAGCCTTATCCAATTCGCTTCCTTTTTGTTGACGAGTGAATCTCCTAAATACGAAGAAGTCAACAACAAGGACATTAGCACCACTTCAACAATATCCTCATAAAAAAAAAACACATAGCATGAGGCGTGTTCTATGGGGGGGGGGGGGGGGGGGGATTGGACCTACCCATGCTCCAAGTACCCCTAAAGTATGTTCAATGGAATGGGGATGTAGCTCTCCCTTGATTCTCCCATCACATGAAGCCCATTGGGCCATGTAACTACTTGATAAACTAGCTTATGGTAGTGTTTTTCATGGGGAACACAACACCCCATTTGGGCCATCTAACTACTTGATAAGCTAAGGTTATGGTAGTGCTTTTCATGGGGAACACAACACCGTGGCCTCTAGGTATAACTCCTCTAGGTATACTCGTTGAACCATGTGCCTAGGGGTGTGGAAGTCACGGTTCTCATAATGGAGTCCTACCAAGTCAAGCAACCGTGGATTGAGGCCAAATCGTATAGATAAGATTTTCTTCATCACCTCCTTAGATGCCAAAAGTGTCTCTGGAAAGGCGTACTTCTAGGGTTAGGTTATGGGCTATGTTGTGAACACGTCACATGCTACTCAATGAGGCTCGTGTGAGGCAAGCACATGAGTCATCAGGTGCACAATGTGCTTTTTTATGTTACAACATGCCATGTATGCAGATGAAAGTACACACACTTCCAAACATGGCTCCACAATGGAAGTATGCTAATGCTAGACAAAATTGGAGGCATTGAATATGAAGTGAGATAGTGATAGTTTTGGCAACCTTTGCACATTGTGAATGGACATGACAAAGATTTATCCTAAAGGCAATCCAATGCCTCCAAGTCCTCTGTTGTACTCTAACTAGAGGAGGAACTAGACATGTTTAGACAATCTATGGGTTTACTACTAGTTTCCCTACAACTCTGGAGACCAATAAAGGGAGCATCTAGTAAGCTGAGATACACTTATTGCCAAGGCTAAACAAAGTTTCCCACATCAATTGCAAGATGAAACTATAACAATCCTCACCTAATTGCACATGTGAAATAACTCTCTCTCTCTTTCTCTCTCTTAGAAGCAATGCCTCCCCTCCTCCCCTCCAAATTACCATTTCTACTTAAAATAGAGGAAGTAGCCATATCAACTCATGAGTCATGACACCATGGGAATGAGCATGTGAGAAGCCATATCATGCTTACGTTGGTAGACTGATAATAATATTTGATTGTGGTTGAAAAATTTACCTGGTGGAACACACGTGTCAAGCACACTCCTTTCTTGCTGAAATACCCGCAGTCACAAAAGAAAGCCAAAGAAAAACTTACAGCAGCGCGTTTTTCGTTCTTTCCTAGCTGGTTGCATCCCCAGGCCTACCGTCTGTACAGCGTTCCAACCTCATCCATAGAGGTCTGCTCAGACATACGCCTCTCTCTCTAAGATACATTACTCGGTATGGCTGCTTTGACTAAACTGTTTGTTTCTGTGTGTCTGCGTGTGGGTGACTGCGCGTACTTCGACGATAAAAGCCTCCATCAGCAGTCTTTGACTCATATTTCTCTTCTGCCTTCCCCGTTTGCTTGTCTGTGCATCTGTTGAACGTCTGTCAACTACAACCCGGTTCCTTTATGCTGGAATGTCCGCATTTTTGAGGCCAACCCGTTACTCGTGTCACTATAGCTAATCCTTGGCTATCCCTTACTTCGCGCAAGAGCAAGAATTCTTTGTCGAACTTACCTGCTGAGACGTATTTTCCTTCTTCTAAACTATCCTGTTCTTTGTTTAGAAGCGATTCTGGTTGATTTGAAGAAACTTGTGCTTCTGTCCTCCTTGTTGCAGCCGCGAATTCGTTCTCTGTAAGCGTGTCTTAGGACTCTTGCCTAGAAACAAATGCTTCAAATCATCTGATGATTTTTCGAATCATAAAACTTATACGTTCTATCCCTATTGCTGTGTACATCTCAGGACTGTAATTGCTCTCCTCCTGTAATCTTTGTGGTGAGCTGCCACCGTCTTCTTTTCATCTAGGATCCACAGGGCAGATCCCTCGGCCTTGTTTATTTTCGCAGAGCAGAAAGTATAACTATTCCCTACAGCGCTCAACTTGATCCAGAAGAGGAATTGATCGCACGTATCTGGTGTCTACAGAAGATTTTCTAGAAAAGCTTCTTAACTTCTCTGGTGATCATCTACATCTTCCCGTACAGCACCGGCAGTCGCCTTGGGATTTGATCTCCATAAATAAACAAAGCTCTTCGTGTTAAATAGAATCCTCTTCATTGTTTGTTTGTCACTGAAGCAGATAATAGAACATGTTTTCAAGATCTTATACTAATTTGCTAGATTTGACAGCAAGTTATTCTTTTAACCTTTCAAGCGTGAAGAGCTTTCCTAAGGTGATGACTGTGGCGGGAGTTCTTTCAGATATGGACAGTCAAAATACGAACGCACATAATACATATTCTCCGGCTTCACCGTCCCCTAAGGTGCCACAGGACAGAACCATCATTCTCTCTCATATGCTCCCTCTTCACGCTAAAAAAGATGAGGCCACTGGATCGTGGTCATTCACTTGGGATGAAACGTCCCTTTACTTACAGATTAAGGATGGCTTGCCTAAGCCCATGGAGATTCTTTACATTGGTTGTTTGAATGCAGACATCGAAGTTGCCCATCAAGAGGAGGTCGCTGCTACATTATATGATAAATTTAATTGTTTCCCAGTCTTTGTGCCCTCAGATCTCGAACGTCAGTATTTTGATGGGTTTTGTCAACATCAACTGTGGCCATTATTCCATTACATGCTGCCCATCACTTCAGAGCATGGCCTCCGATTCGACCGTTCTCTCTGGCAAGCATACGTGTCTGTGAATAAGATGTTCGCAGACAAGGTAATGGAAGTGATTAGTCCTGAAGAAGATTTTGTCTGGGTACACGATTATCACCTCATGGCTCTTCCCACTTTTTTAAGGAGGAGGTTCTACAAGGTGAAGCTTGGTTTCTTTCTACATACTCCTTTTCCATCTTCAGAAATTTATAGAACACTTCCTGTAAGGGAAGAGATATTGAGGGGCCTCCTCAATGCAGATTTAATTGGTTTCCACACATTTGATTATGCACGGCATTTCCTCTCCTGCTGCAGCAGGATGTTGGGACTTCAATTCAAGACTCAGAGGGGTTACATCGGATTGGAATATTATGGTAGGACTGTTGGTATAAAAATCATGCCAGTAGGAATTCACATGGACAGATTGATGGGAACTCTATCGTTGGAAGAAACCAGGGTAAAGATCGATGATTTGAAGGCTGAGCTTCATGGCAAGACTGTGATTCTTGGAATGGATGACCTTGACATTTTTCAAGGTATTAATTTCAAACTTCTTGCAGTGGAGCAACTTTTGATTCAGAATCCCTCGTGGATAGGGAAGTTAGTCCTTGTTCAGGTTGCAAATCCAGCCAGCAGACATGAAACTTTTGAAATCCAAGAGGAGATCCATAGTACATTGAAAAGGATAAATGATAAATTCGGTACAAGTGGTTACAAGCCTGTGATTCTTATTGAAAGGCCATTGTCTCACATTGAACGAATTGCATATTACACTATTGCTGAGTGCTGTGTCGTTACAGCAGTAAGGGATGGATTGAACCTCATCCCATATGAGTATACTGTTTGTAGAGAAGGAAGCAGTTCAGAGACAGAATCTTCATCCAAGGTTCTCTCCTCTAAGCAGAGTGCTTTAGTTATATCTGAATTTATAGGATGCTCCCCTTCTTTGAGTGGAGCCATCAGGGTGAATCCCTGGAATGTTAATGACGTTTCAGAGTCAATACAATCGGCCCTTACAATGCCAATTCAAGAGAAAGAGATGAGGCACGAGAAGCATTATAAATATGTAAGCACTCATGATGTCGCATATTGGGTTCGGAGCTTCATGACAGATCTGGAGAGGACATGCAAGGATCATGCACGATCTAGGTGTTGGGGTATAGGATTTGGCTTTGGCTTTAGGATTATTGCGTTGGATCCGAGTTTCCGTAAACTTTCCATTGATCACATAATATCTGCATACAGGAGGACATCGAATCGCATAATTTTACTGGATTATGATGGCACAATGGTGGCTTGTAATGCTATTGATAAAACCCCCAGTTCAGAGGTCATATCTGTATTGAATGCCTTATGTGCTGATCCCAATAATTTGGTTTTCATTGTAAGCGGAAGGAGCAGGCATGTACTACATGAATGGTTTTCCCCATGCAAGCTATTAGGATTGTCAGCAGAGCATGGATACTTCAACCGGTATGTTATATATGAGGCATAAGTTCAGTTGCCTATGGCACTTTGGTTCCGTGGAAAAGGTCTGAACTTTTCTGTTTCATCACAGGTATCGACAAGAGGAAGAATGGAAGACTACAGTTCAGCTTACTGATTTCAGTTGGAAAGAAGTAGTGGAGCCTGTATTGAAACGTTATACAGAAAGTACAGATGGATCTAGTATAGAGGTTAAAGACAGTGCTTTGGTGTGGCATTACCAGGATGCTGATCCAGATTTTGGCTCATGGCAATCGAAGGAACTTCTTGATCATCTGGAAAGCATGCTTGCAAATAAGCCTGTAGCTGTGAAGAGTGGACATCATATTGTTGAAGTTAAGCCTCAGGTACGTTTGGTCTGTTTGTTTTCAAAAAAAGTACAAGAGTGCTGATTCTGACTTAAGAGTGCCCCCCTTCTCCTATAGGGAGTGAGCAAAGGCAATGTTGCAGAAGAGTTGTTGTTATCCATGGTGAAGAAAGGAAGACCTCCAGAATTTGTCCTGTGCATCGGAGATGACAGATCAGATGAAGACATGTTTGAAAGCATTTCCCATGTCATGGAGGGACTGCCACAAACAACCTTGGCTGAGGTCTTCGCATGTACTGTTGGACAAAAGCCAAGCAAGGCGAAGTACTACGTTGATGACCACACTGAGGTGCTGAAAATGCTGCATGGTTTTACAGCTCCTCCAGATACAGAGTGCCTCAATAATACAATGCAGCGAAACATGGTGAAACCCAGAGCAAAGTTCTGTTAATTTATTGGCCAATGGTGAGGATTACCCATCACCAAGGTACTTGCTAAAAAGAAGTGATGCGTTGGTCTTCTCAAATTTTTAATCCATATACAGCTGTGTACAAGCCAAATTGTTGGATTGTACGTCACATTATCGCTAAGGCTGTGGATTTTAAGAACAAAGGCCTAACTTCTATTCATTTATCCATATAGGGTGGGTTATCCCAATGCCAATGGCACATGGATCAGACAAAGATGTCAGGTATTATGCATGACGTCCATGGCTTGCTTTGTGTTTTTATCTGCATGTGTGTGTGCGCGCGCGTGTGCATATGCATGTGAGGATGTGGTTTAAATGAACTTCAAAGCAGTAGGTGAGTGTGCAATCGCTGATTCTTTTTGTGTTGCAGGTAAATATGCATGAACTCACTCAAGTACTTCGCTGCAGCACTCCAATGTGGGGAATATACACTTCAGAAATTCATCATGTTCACGATTCTTTTATTCTTTTCTACAAGCCCCTCTACGTATGCAGTCCTCCATGCACCGAGAGAACCCACAAGTGAAAAGTGTTACCTCATCTGTACAGTTGTTGTTTGGCCCTTACCTCCCTTTAGTTGTAATTCATGTTCAACTTCTAACTAGGCTCGGAGTGCCTGTGATTTGGTATAAAACTGTATGGAAGACAACATGGATTTTTGAAAGTTGGTTAATTTTTTCAAGAAAGAGAAGTCATCATCATGTAGTTTGAGATGCCAGAAGTTTCAAACACACTCTATATCCTCTGCAAGTGATTTTACCTGGTACCTGTGTGCAAGCTGTACATTCGCGAACACTGCCCAAATATGCTCAGGCAGGTGAAGGTTGACAATGCACTATACAGATATTGTTTGGGGTGCCCGAGGGGAAGGCCATGCATGCGGAAGCCTCCTTGGTTATAGTGAAGCAGAGCATTTGCTTAGTAAAGGAGGGAAGTATTTCATGCAATATATTTTATTTATTGCATGAAAATAGACTATCCATTTTAACTGAACTTCTGGTTGTTAAACACAATAGCAAGCTCTGTAATCTAGAAAGCCTTGAGTAATGCATCTTCATGTGCATGGGTACTATTTTGGCAACCATTTTGTGGTGATTATTGAAATATTTGGACATCTCTCTCTCTCTCTCTCTCTCTCTCTCTCTCTCTCTCTCTCTCTCTCTCCCCCCCCCCCCCCCCCCCCCCAAACACACACACACACACAACAACAACAACAACAACAACAGACGTCCCCGAAGGAATGAAGTAAAAAGAGCCAGAATAAACGGAAGGAATGAACATCATGAAAACGAACGTTTTTGTATGACATTATCAATAGGCAAGCGTACACTGCCGTTGACGGGGTACCCTGGGATTAGAAACATACATGGGTAGCAGGAAAGAGAGGTATAAGGTATGGCATTCAAATAAACTGAAGACTTGGAACATTTCCAAGAGTGCAAAAGGTGAGTGTGGTATCTTTTGCAGCCTTACCTTCGCTAACCTGTATCAACGATCGATATCAATGATCAAGGCAAAGTCTTTTTCTATTTTAACAAAAGTCTCCAGTAAACTATCCAAGAAAGTATACAAAAATAGGAGAAAGTGAGGTATTAGGGCTAATTTGGGTTAGTAAACGAGACTTAGCTACAAGATTTATAGGGCATCATCACAAAGAAAATTTATGAAATCATCTCCTTGATTTGGGATCTTTTGCTTTTTCATCTTGTTTCCTTGAAATACAAAGATTAAAAAGTGAGGCAAAGGAGGGTAGCTTTGGAAACTTGTAACCTTATTGTCTAGATGAGATAAGGCTCTCTCAATAGGATACTTTTTGGGGGTGCGCTAGTAACGTTCATAGTGCTGTCATTTCAGAAGGTAGTTAATTGCACTACCAAGGATAACTCGTTGCCATGAATTCCTTATGCTTAATTAGAGGGTGCTCTAAACCTTGTGCCAACCCAAACACTACTTTGGGAATTGAAGTGATGAATGAAATCCTCCTCATGGTTTAGCACCTTTTACACCCTCGGAGGGCTGGACCAAACTTATGGGTCTTGGATTTAATCCATATCCCTCTAGTAGGGGTCATGTTGGAGCAAGACAATCATCAATGGATGATTACATGAAGTCTAGGAATGAAGAAGTGAAGAAAAGACTCAAGATCAAAGCATGAAGTTAAGTGAAGAATCAGGAAGAAATGTTTTGTACATTTATGTATAATAGCTTTGGAAAAATATTTCAAAATACTTGATGAAGTGAAGAGTTTATACTTACATGTGTATATAAGCTCATGTATAGTCGTGATATGAGATAGAGATGAAGAATAGATAAAAATATAGTCAATAGATTTCATGTTTTTGAGAGATAGATGAGTAGAGAGTTTTCTCATGAGTTAGCGACTGATCTTTTCTGGAATTCTCTCAGCCTGATCATGTGGATAAGGAAATCTTTTGTAGACATCTAATTCAGAAGCTAATCAAGCTACGACCAAAGTTTGATAATCCAATTCTCATCAGGTTGTGTGTATGATAACTAGGAACATTCATATGTAGAAGTCTGGAAGTGAAATTCTCCGAATCGCACATTTTCCTGTTCAAAGATTTGCTTGGATCTCCGTGCTCAGTGTAAAGTTTTTTATGTTTGAGCATTCAAAATCTAAATTAGAAGGTAAGGAAGCTTTGTCCAAAAGCATTTAGCAAAACGAGTTACATGCTGAGAGAAATCAACTTAAGAAGTTGACTATGTAAAAGTCGCCATTTTTGGAAGGCAATTTCTGACACTGCAAACCTCTCACAAGGCTTTTGGGCAGAAGCAGTATTGACTGCAGTTCATGTGGTTAACCTTTCACCTAGTACTGCCAAAGGTCTGAAAGTGGCATAATTGTTATGGACAAGGAAGCCACCATATTATGATCATCTTCGAGTTTTTGGTTGTGAAGCATATGTTCATATACCCAAGAATCTTAGACAAAAGTTAGACCATAAGTCAAAGAAATGCATTTTTGTTGGATATGGTCGAGAAGGATAATTTGGATATCGCTTATGGGATCCTGAAACACGATTAGTGATCAGAAGTAGTGATGTCATTTTCAATGAGTCTAAGATGCATAAACAACCCATTAAGGAGGTTGAAGTGAGAAGAGTGGTGTTTGAGGATACTAGTCCTCCAGTTAGCATGCATAAAAATGCTGCACATAGGGATGTTCAAGAGAATTTCCATTCAGATCAGTCTGCACATGTTCCTGTTCAGCAACCATTTAGACATTCTGCACGTGTTTCACATCCACTTGATAGATATGTTCGAGGTTTATATGTTGTTATGCTAACAGATGCCAGTGAGCCTTCTTGCTACAAAGAGGCTATGCAGACAGAGGATCATGTCAAGTGGGAGCGTGCCATGAAGAGTGAGTTGGATTCTATTCACAAGAATGGTACTTGGGATTTAGTACCTTTGCCAAATGGCAAGAAAGCTTTACCATGTAAATGGGTATATAAGCTGAAATTCACATCAAATAGTGCTTCTCCGAAGTATAAAGCACGACTTGTTGCAAAAGGTTTAAAGCAACAACATGGTGTTGATTTCGAGGAAATCTTCTCTCCAGTAGTCAAGATGACTACCTTGCGCATGTTGCTTGGATTCGTTGCAATGGAGGACTTAGAGCTAGTCCAAATGGATGTGAAAACTGCTTTCTTGCATGGAGATCTTACAGATGAGATCTATATGGAACAACCAGAGGGTTATGTAGTTCTTGGCAAGGAAAGTCTAGTTTGTAAGCTCAAGAAGAGCTTGTATGGACTTAAACAGTCCCCTAGACAATGGTACCAAAAGTTTGATGCTTTTATGAAGTCTCAAGGCTATTCTCGAAGCAACGAGGATCATTGTCTCTACACAAAGAGATGCTCAGATGGCAGCTTGATATGTTTGATACTTTTATGTCAATGATATGTTGATTGCTGGGAAGTCCTCTTATGACTTGTCAATTCTCAAAAAGAAGTTGAGTCAGACATTTGATATGAAGGATTTGGGGGATGCCAAACATATTCTTGGTATGCGCATTACTCGTGATAGGAGTAAAAGGTGCATATATTTGTCTCAAAGTGAGTACATATCCAAAGTACTTCACAGGTTCAATATGACAAAAATTCCCTATCAGTCTGCTGTTGGTAGTCTCATGTATGCTATGGTAGCTACGAGACCAGACATTGCATTTGCAGTGGAAGTTGTGCGCAGATATATGTCTAATCCTGGCAAGAAACATTGGGAAGCAGTCAAGATGATTTTGAGATATCTGAGTGGCACTAACGACAAGTGTCTATGCTTAGGTAGAGGGAAAGCATCCACTATTGGTTACACAGATTCTGACTATGCTGGATTGTAGACAATCGTAAGTCTACATCAGGGTACATTTTCCATTTTGCTGGAGGTGCTATCTCTTGGAGATCTCGTCTTCAAGAATGTACAATTGTTTCCACCACAGAAGCAGAGTATGTTGCAACAAGTGAGGTATGTAAGGAAGCATTGCGGCTTTCTCATCTTGCTTGTGATATGGGTTTACCTCAGCATGTATCTCATTTGCTAAGTGACAGTCAGAGTGCCGTTGCTTTGGCTAAGAATCCTCTATCATGCAAAGACCAAGCACATTGAGGTGAGATATCACTTCATTAGAGATTGCTTAGCCACTGAGCGCATTATTCTTGAGAAGGTTCACACTCGAGATAATGTTGCAGATGCTTTGACTAAAGCTCTACCATAGGATAGCTTTCGACATTGTTGTCACTTGATGGGGCTTACTTGATTCTTGATCTTACACAGACACTTGTATACTGTGTAACATGCCCATCAGGTGGGAGGTATAGTTTGTATACTTACACTCACGTATTCTTTATCATTCTTTATTTTTCTCCCATAGTTACTTTGGCCATATTGGCCTTTAGTGGGAGATTGTTACCGTTAGTGTCCATGTGAAAGGCCAAATGGCCACCGGACACTTCTTTGTATATGTTCTTTAATAAAACATATAGTGGCGTGTTCAGCCACGGACTGTAAGTTCGACCACATTTGTAAGACCTAAGAGGTCTGTCTTCGTGCTCCCTATGTACTGTGTTTTCTGTGTATTCTACAGTCTCTGTGCGGAGTACCGTATGCGGGCTTGGGAGATCCGTTTTCTACTCCGAGGATATCTTCGTGGAGCTCTCGATAAGGAGAGCGCACATTGGTGCATTGCCATCGCATTACTTCAATTTGTGTCACACACATAAATGTATCTATCTTCATTTTCTTTCACTAGCAGACTACTATCTGCCTTTGAAGCTTGATATCCAAGTTCATTAAAAAACTTGACCAATCTGTAATTCCATGCTCTTGGAGCTTCTTTTAGAACATACAGAGCTCTCTTAAGTTTGAAAACATGATCTGATTCATTTGACTCTTTGAAACCTTCTGGGTGCTCCATGTATACTTCATCTGCAATATATCCATTTAGAAATGCATTCTTTACATCTAATTGAGAAAGCTTCCAACCTTTACATGTAGCAATTGCAATTATAGTTTTGATTGTAGACATCTTGGCTATTGGAATAAAGGTTTCATCATAGTCCACTCCATGTGTTTGGGCATATCCTTTGACCACAAGTCTAGCCTTGTATCTAGACAATTTTCCATCTGCAAACCTCTTTGTCTTGTACACCCACTTACATCCAATCACCTTCTGATTCTTTGGCCTTGGCACCAATTCCCATGTCTCATTCTCAAGTAGAGCATCATACTCTTCTTGCATTGATTTATCCCAATTCTCCTTTCCTTTAGCTTCATCATATGTGGATGGATCTTCATCTGTCTTCACAATGTAAGCATAATCTTTGGTTGTCAAGAAAGAGGTATCATAACTATACCTGATAGGTTGTTTTCTATCTCTTTGTGATCTTCTAATTTCTGCACTTTTTGAAGTTTCTCCTTCATTTTGTTCTGGACCAAACCTTGGTCTATCTTCATAAGTGTCCTTCATTTCATTTCTACAAACATCATCATCAATATCTTCTTCATATACCTTCATCTTTGATTTTCCTTTCCTTTTGATTTCTTCAAGATCTGTACATACATTATCTGATCCTGTAGACCATGCACTTTGCTCATTAAATGTAACATCTCTTCAAACAAGAAATTGTTTTGTGGATGGACTCCACAAATTGTATCCCATTTGTTTATCATCATACCCAATGAACATATATTTTTTTGCTTTAGGTTCTAGCTTATGTCTCAATTGAGCTGGAACATAAGCATATGCCAAACATCCAAATATTTTACAGTGATCAAGAGTAGGTTTCTTACCCCACCATGCTTCATAAGGAGTCCTTCCCTCCAAAGCTTTGCAAGGCAATCTATTTACAAGATAAGTTGCAGTATTAATTGCTTTTGCCCACATATAATTAGGACACCTTTTTTCCTTCATCATTGATCTTGCAAACTCTACAAGAGTTCTATTTCTTCTTTCTGCAACCCCATTTTGTTGTGGGGAGTACCTGCAAGTCACTTCTCTTTTGATACATGTATTCCACATATAATCATCAAATTCTTTAGGAAAATATTCTCCCCCTCCATCTGATCTCAATCTCTTGAGCTTTTGTCCTGTAATTCTTTCTGCATAGGCATGATAGTGTTTGAATGTCTCAAACACTTCAGATTTATCATTGATCACATATAGAGTAATCCATCTGGTTGCATAATCAACAAATAGCACATAATACCTTGCAGCTGAGGCATCCTAACAGACCGAGAGGTTTGAACTTTGTTTTTTCTGCAAAACTTGATCCATTTATGCTATAGTCCTTTGAAGGACCCCACACATCTATATGAACCAATTCAAGCATATTTGAATACCTGTATCCTTGCTTATTGTATGATTTCTTGTGAGCTTTACCTAACTGACAAGCCTCACATTTGTACATCATATGTTGAACTTCAATGTTTGGTAGACCAAGCACTGCACCATGCTTTGTCATTTCTTTAATTCCACTTTCATTAAAATGTCCTAACCTCTTGTGCCATAGATCTAATTCAGACATCTTTTGACTTCCATAAGTAAACAATGCATGTCCCACATTACCTTGGACTTTGAGGGTGAAAAATATTCCTTCCTTTTTCCTTGTGATAATGCTTCTATATCCTTGACTTGGATCTTCAACATAAACACCATCACTTGTAAATCTATGTCTTCCTTCTGATCTGAAGCATAATTGTAATATGTGTTGTTATAGGATTGAGGTTGAAAGCTTCTTCCACCTCCTCTAGCATATGAGGATTTACCACCTCTTCCTCTGAAGTTGCCTCTTTGATTTCTACCTCCTCTTCCTCTAGGACTCAAATTCTGATTATGACTTCCACCATTCTGATTGTTATACCAACAATCATTTGCCAAATGATTTGTTCTGCCACAAATCCAACAAGCTTTAATATTATCTTTGTTCTTACCTCCTCTTCCTTTACCTCTGAAATTCATCTTCCCTTTCATGAAGTTTACTTGATTTGAAGATCCTTTTTCATCATTTGTCTGCTTGCCTTCAACATTCTTCTTCTTATCCTTTGAATATATTGCTTGACTTGAACCTCTTTCATTCTCTCCTTTAATGTCTTGCCCAAATGTTAGCATATGTCCTAACAATTGATTAAGATCAGGAGTAAAATGATCTAATGATAACTTTGTAGACAATATGAAAGGTTTCCACTTTTGTTGGAAGAATCATTTTTTGAAGAGAAATATTTGTAAAATGTCAAAAAATTGTAGAAATATTTATGCAAATGATGTAAAAATGAGGAAGAGTCTTCCTCATGTAAATTAGAATCATATGTATTTTTTCTAGAATTTTTGGAGGCTCTTTGATAGCATATTTTTAGATTAAAAGGGAAAAGGACCAAAAATCAAGTGTGAAAAGGGACACTTGAAAATGTATAAGAGATAATTTCCTCTATTTTGAGAGGGTTGGTTGTATTACTTTTGCTATCCAAGTAATGTGAAGAGCTCTCTTGCAAGAAATCGTGTTTTTCTACTTCTATGTGATTTTCTTTGATTTGTTGAGTCTATTCTATGTGTGATGCATGGAATTTGCAAGCTTCAGTTGTGTATTTCTGAGTAATGTGTATGAAGAGAGGTGATTCTTGATGAATTGAGTGAGAAGGTGTAGCATAACAAAGCTGGAAATGGAAATATTCAGTTTTCACAGAATCATGATTGTCTCGTATGAGGGTTACAGGTATCATTTTTGAGATTTGACTTCATAATTGTGTTCTGCTAAGAAAATAACATACTTTAGACACCAAGATCATTGAAAATGATGTAGTATAGCTCAAGATAATCAAAACCCTAGAAATTTCTCTTCATCTTCATCATTTCTCAGAAAAACAGTCATTATCCTCTTATTCTTGGATTCCATCAACTTAGAAGGGCCTGTGGTCTTTGTATACTTCCCGGATTGACAAATGTAAGATGTATTGTTGATCCTTTATGCTAAAATGATTGGAGAGGACAACTCCAAAGGGTAAAAACAAACATTTTTTGGCACTGTTGCCGGGGAACAAAGCAAAAGCTTCATTGAAGTTTGGACCTTGCTGGATCTTCCATTGTTGATGGTATTGAACACATTGAGAAGGTACTACTCTTTAATCAAGAAAAGAAACATGAAAAGCTAGGTTTCTTTGCTTGTCTTTTGGGAAAAGAAAGTAAGAGTTACACTTTTGAGATAAAGAAGTGGTGAAATTCTTGCAAATTGATAGTTGCTCATATCAATTTTTCTAAGTAAAGTGCAGGTGTGTGAAAAATTGAATCAAGATTTCTGAAGGAAAGGTAAAATGTGACTATTTTTGCATTTGTAGAGTGCTTTTTTGACTAGGTACCAAGCAAATTTGTTAATCTTGGAAAAGATGACATAATTGCATTGAGGAAAGTCAAGTGAAGTAGCTATATGAAAATAGATAAGATCCATTTGTTATCCAAGGCAAAGCAATAATCTTGAGAAAAGATTTATTTGTATCTTGAAAAGAAAATTGTTTGAGTTTATCTTTGCATGAATTGATAATTGCACTTCTTAGCACATATTTCCTTGGAAAGCTCTACTCCTAAACTGATTAGATTGCAAGCATAGAGGAATATAACCAATCATGAAACAAAAGATCAATGGATCTTTAAACAAGAAACCCTAACTGAAGTGTTTACCTTAATTTAGGGCAAAATACCAAAAGAATTTCATAAAATTCATTAAAAAATTCAAACAAATTTCCTTTTTTCTTAGAAAGTTGGATTGGAGTATTGTTGTTGAATGTGCAGAAGAAAAAAATGGAAAAAATTCAAAAAATTGAAAGAAAATAAAAAATATCTAGAATAGAAGTTGTTGTTTAAATTTCTTCAAAAAAGACTTTTTAAATAAGTTTTGATGGTGTATAATTACAGGTGACAAGTGATCTGGAGTTGGTGAAGAACACTGAAGGGGAATAGGTGGAAAGAAAAGTCAAAAAGTGCAAAAGTTGGAAGTTCAGAAAAAACACGATTCTCTTCACAGGATCATGATTTTTTGTAAGAAAAGAATTTGAATTATTTTTGCACATTTGGGTATTGAGGTAAGTGATTGTAAGAGGTTTCATAAAGATGAGTGAGTAAAGAAAATCAAATTTCAAAATATCAGTAGGAATTGAACATAAAGGAATTGAAACCAAGAATTGGGTACAGAATCGTGTTCCTAATGAAGGAAGTAAATTTTGTTAAAAGATAAGAATTGTGATTCAGAACCACAAAATTACTAGAGGATAAGGGTCATATAGAGAAAAGTGGAAATTCTGAGAAATTCATACAAAATCACGATTGTTTGAAGGCTATAAAAGCATGTAATTTTTAAAAAATTGCTCATTTGAGCGAGAGAGAGAAAGAGAGAACTGGAGAAAATTGGACAGAATTGTGACTATCAACAAATACAAGTTTTTGGGATTTTTCTTGATCAAGCAAGCAAGGTAATGGTCTTCCAATAAATTTTTGCATTATTTCAAGTTTTCACATGATGATTAGAGCACAAAAGCACAGAAAATTGTAAAAAATCTTCTCAGAATCACGATTCTGTGATCAAACACAAAATCGTGATTCTCTGAATTCAAACACAAAATTGCAATTCTCTGAATTCAAACACATAATCGTGATTCCGAGAACGCGATTTTTATAAGAAAATCGTGTTTTTAACGATTGTGAGCAATCACGATTGTCTGGGAAGAAAATCGTGAAAATCACGATTCTATTCACAGAATCGTGAGAAACACGATTCTCATCACAGAATCGTGAAAAAACACGATTCTCTCCATAGAATCGTGAAAATCACGATTCTATTCACATAATCGAGAAAAATCACGACTCTATTCACAAAATCGTGAAAAACACGATTCTCTCCACAGAATCGTGAAAAACACGATTCTCTCCATAGAATCGTGAAAATCACAATTCTATTCACAGAATCATGAAAATCACGATTTTATTCACAGAATCGTGAAAAATCACGATTCTATTCATAAAATTGGGAAAATTTAGAATATCTAAAGAATAGTGAAAATGATAAGTCTTTTTCACAAGATTGTGAGAAGATCTAGAATTTTCTCAAGATTCCAGAAAAGACGATTCTATTCACAGGATCGTGAAAAACACGATTCTCTTCAGAAGATCGTGATTTAGTTTGATGATTTTGAGATCTGGTAATAAATTGATCACGCCTTCTAAACAAGATCTAAAAAGGAAGGAAATAGAGACAGTAATAGGAGATTTACAAGAAAAGATTTAGGGCAAGAAAATAACATGGAAAATCTAAATGAAAGCAATGAACCCTCTGAAACCAGTGATCATAAGAATATTCTCAAATATATGTATACAAATAGGTTTGGAACCTATGTGTATCAGGATGGGATGCATAAGTTCCTCATTAGGCTGAGAAACTTAGAAGTTCCCTTAAATATAACACCAGTGGCACAATTTAAGAATGGAAGATATGAGGATAGACAAGGATGTGTATACATCTTCTCACAGGATCCAGAAAACTCTAATGATTTAGGGCAGTGTACAGACAAGAGACCTTGGGAACAAAACCTGGGGCAACCAGACTTGCCAAGACAAAATGAAACTCACAATAATATTGAACAACCACAAGGTAGGAGAATACATACTTCCCCAAATCCTTTTGAGAGAGAAGCAGAAGGAATTAATGATTTTCCATTCAGAAGGAGACATCAATGGCAAAATCATGGAAGAATGCTTAGGCCCTATCAAGTAGCTAAATGCATGAAGAACCAATATGAAGGATATTCTGATCCTCATGCTCATGTTGCAAAATTTAGACAGTTAATTAGGGCAGAAGAACTAGAGGATTACAAAGTACAATTTGAAGCATTTGGTCTAACCCTAACTGAACCTGCACTATCTTGGCTCATTCCCTTGAGAAAGGAAATGTATCTAGACATTGAGTCTTTCCTTGAAGCCTTCATAGGGGAATTCTCAAAAACTGGAATAAAACATAGTACAACTACTTTGATACATAGCTTTAAACAACAAAAAGATGAAAATGTCAGAGAGGCAGCTAGGAGATTCAAGCAATACATTGACAGATGTACCAAAGAGGAGGTACCATCCATGGCAAGACAAGTATCTCTATTCATAGAAGGACTGAGAAGTGCACAATTAAGAACCTTGGTGTATTATAGGAGTTTCCCTGATCTAGGAGCATGTGTGAAAGAGGCAATAGATTTAGAAGACATGGGACAAGATCTATTACCATTTGATCAACCTAGAACAAATGAAGATAAAATCCCACCAGCAGAAGAATTAGCACAAGCTATTGCCAAAGCTCTAGAAGTTAGCACCAAAACAAACTTGATAAACACCAGGATAGCAACAAATAAAAGATGCTATAATTGTGGAGAAAATCATTTGGTACAACAATGTCCCTATCAAAAACCACAACATTTGCAAGATAGAAAAACACTCAAATACTGTACATTGGAAAGAAAATGGACAAACCATACCAGAGAAGAGTGCTTCTATAAATAAACAACCCATTAAGGAAAGAGAATATGTGAACCAACATAATTTACAAAGAGAATCTGGATTTGTTGAGCAACCAAGACCTGTACTTGGGCAACAAACACCATTACCAACAAATGTGGTACCAATAAAATACACACCAATAGAAGAAGAAAGCTCAAGACTTAGATCATCTTACAGAGAGGATTATCACTGGAATGAAGGATATCAAGAAGAGTGGGAAGGATATGAACAGAGGGAACCAGAATTGCGAGCCTTAGATTTGGGAAATGGGAGAATTGAAATGGATACAACCACATTCATGTACATAACCAATAATTACATGTCCAATCAGAAACCTCAGTTCAAACGGAGTCAAAAGATAACTTGTTATAGATGTGGAGGGGAACATTTCATTAGAGACTATCCACAACCTCCTACACTAAGGATAGAAGGAGCTTATTGCAATTATTGTGGCAGGGAACACTTAATAAAGGATTGTCCAAGAAACCCTCAAAAACAACAGAACACATCTAGTAACATACAATTAAAAGCAGTAAATATAATGGAACAAGAAGAATCGAGTGACCATGATCAAGTAACTATAAATGCTATAACAAGAGCACAAGCTAAACAACAAGAAACAACAAAAGAGACACATACACAGGAAAATAAGAAAATTCCATTTCCAAAAGAAAAGAAAAACAGATAAAAAGGGAGATGGGAAAGAAAAATGAGAATGGGTAAAAGTTTGGAAGAAGAGACTATAGAACAATCAAACAATAGTCCACCTCAGAAGACACAAACCCAGCAAGAGACAAAAAATCCACAGAGTCTGGACACCTTGATAAGAGCATACAAGGGAAGAATTCAAGAGGGACCAAATCCTACAGACCATGTGATGGCTTATCCTATGCCAGATATAGAGCATGAAAGGATGCAAAGATGCAAACAAATCATAGAAGAAGCACAACTCAAAATGGGGGAGCTAGACAATTATCAAACAATAGTTGGGGAAACAAATGCAACAAAAACAAGGAAAACTATTGATCGTTGTTGTACATTCCTATTGATAAAATAGGAGGGTATTGTGAAGGAGAAGAAGGGAACTCAACTCTGAAAATACAATTTGGTAAAAATTATGCCAAAGCTATATTAGATAGTGGATCAGGAGTGGCTATCATGACTAAACAGACCTGGGAAAGATGGGGAAAAAATGAATTAGTACCCACTAAAATGAGATTACTGTTAAAAATAAAGAAGTAAGCTCGTATATATTTTTGCAAAAAGGATTTTCTTCAAGTAGAAGGAAAATACAAAAATGAAAAATAGAAGCATTTACTTCAGCAAGTAGTGGAGGCCAAAAGAGAATCATTCAAAAGAGAATCAAATCCAAAATCTGAATTGTAAGAGGAGTGGCTGTCCAAAGTAGTGGAGAAATGATGGAGAAGAGCTCTCAAACTCATCATGAGAGTTTTTGGTCACTTGGCTATAAAAGAAGCAAGGGAGGACACTCAATGGAAGAGCAAGAAGGCGTGGAAGCCCCCTTGTATCTACTTCATTTGGTTTGAGTGATTTCGTTCAGTTCACTCTCACAGCTGTGTCCAGCCGCACACCCATTTTTGGGTAGTCTACTTGTGAGAGTCATATCTCTCAACATATGTATCCAAATTTAGTGTTTAAACATTAGTTGGAAAGGTTATCATGAGTACTTCCTCTGTCTAGAACAGTTTTATGAAATTCTTTATGCTCTCTGAGTTATTCAGGTTTTAGTGAAGTCCAATTTTCAGCCTAACTAAGTGGACAGGTAGTCTGTTTTGAATCAAATAGTTGACAACTCAAATCTACTCCAAATTGAGTTTTTGATATCTCATTTGAAAGCTCTAGGTGTCTAGTTTGAGTGACCAAAGTTTCAAGTTCATTGGATATTTTAGTTGGTACCAATTTTCATTTGAAGGTTCTGCTGTTGGCAAGAGTCTTCATCCTGAGAAGGTCTTCTACACTTTCCGCTGCGATTAGGAGAGGAATTCTCCAACATTTGGTATCAGAGCCTTGGAGTTTGAAGAGGCAAAGCATTGGAACTAAACTGAAGCAAAGGGAAAGCTACAAATCAAGGGGGAGCTTCGTGAATTCAAGAGAGAGCGCCACAACATACTTGAGGTAAACTTCAATCTTGGAAGTTTTCAATGGCTGATTTAGGACAACAAGTTGAGAAGTTAGACAAAGACAATTTTCAGTCTTGGAGGTATAGAATGATAAATTACCTTAAAGGTAAAGGTTTATGGGGTTTAGTTAGTGGAAATGATCCACAACCGGTAGACCTTGAAGATCCCAACATTACTCCGGCACAAAGGAGACAATTTGCTGATTGGGAAGAGAGGAATCGAAGGGTGATGTTCCTCATCTCACAAGTTATTTCTAACACTATGATTGGTCATGTGCAAAGCTTAGAAACAGCCAAAGAAGTTTGGGAAGCATTGGAGAAGGTGTATGCTACCTCAACAAGGTCTCGGAGGATGCAACTCAAGAACGAGCTCAACAACATGAAGAAAAGCTCAAACCAAAGCATTAGTGAGTATACATTGAGGATTAAGGAGCTTCGAGATCAACTAGCATCAGTTGGATGCAAGATAGAAGAGGAAGACATCGTCCAAACAGCCCTCAATGGCTTGAGGAGTGAAGAAAAGTGGAAGCCCCTCATCACAAACATCCTTTATAGAGATCCTCTACCAACATTCGACGAAATTATACCAAATCTTGTGGCTGAAGAGGTTGCTCAACAAGGAGAAGGCAACAAAGGTAAGGACAGCCATAGTCAAATGTTATATGCAGGAAGAGGTAGAGGAAGAAACTCAAGAGGAGGCTCGAGAGGAAGAGGAAGAAGCTACAACAATACAAATTTCAGCCAACACAACTCGGACGACAACAAGGACAACTAAAATGACAACACACATGGAAGAGGTCGAGGAAGAAATAGAGGAAGAGGTCGAGGTTCATACAATCCTCATAAAGGTATAACATGTTATCATTGTGGTAAACTAGGACATTATGCAAATGATTGTTGGCAAAAGAATGGAAGGCTGAATGGAGGCAACCAAAGGAGCCAAAATAACTATGCGAGTACATCAAGTGAAGGAGACAAGCAAACCATGCTTGCCGTGAAGCATGACTACAACAACTCGAGAAGTGATGACCAAAAATGGTTCATAGATTCAGGTTGCAGCAACCATATGACATGCCAAGGAGATTTGTTCACAAAGCTACAAGCTCCAAGTGGAAAAGGATGTGTAGAGACCGGCGATGAAACTCAACACGCAATTGAGCATGTTGGAGATATCAAGCTTGGAGACAAGAAGGTATTGGCTGATGTTCTTCATGTTCCTACTATTGCAAAGAATTTGATTTCAGTAGGACAAATGGTAGAGAAAGGATATCATGTTATCTTCAATGAAAAAGGCTGCTTTATAAAGAACCCAAAAGAAGGATTCAAGGTCATTGCTCAAGGAAGGAAAGAAGGAAGGATGTTCACTTTGGACATTCAACAACCGCATGGAAAGGTGATGTATATTCAGTTTGGAAACAAGAGGATAGCTGAAATCGATTTGTGGCACAAAAGGTTTGGACATATCAACATTCCCAAGCTCAAGGACATGAGCAACCATGAAGTGGTAAGAGATCTTCCAAGATTCAATGATGCCGGACTACATGAGTTTTGTGAAGCATGCCAACTAGGAAAGCAAACTCGACAACCATTCAAGAAAAGCAACTATGTGGCAAGGAATGTCCTCGACTTGATACACACGGATGTATGGGGACCATCACAACAACCATCAGTGGCTGGTAATAGATATTTTGTCACTTTTATTGATGATCATTCAAGGAAAGTATGGATGTTTTGCATAAAACAAAAATCAGATGTGTTCTCCATGTTCAAGAGATTTAAAGCACAGGTAGAAAAGGAAACAGGACGCTACATAAAGACCTTGAGGTCCGATGGAGGAGGAGAATATTTCTCCAAAGAATTTTCAGACTTTCTTTATGAAAATGGAATCAAGAGACAATTTACATGTAGGTACACACCTCAACAAAATGGAATAGCTGAAAGGAAAAATCGACATGTCACAGAAGTTGCAAGATGCATGCTCAACGAGATGAAGATGCCACTAAACTATTGGGCTGAAGCAACTAGTACGGCCGTTTATTTGATGAACAAGTGCACAACGGCTGGAGTGCATAATCTAACTCCCGAGGAGGTTTATTCCGGTAAGAAGCCTGACCTTACACATCTCAAAGTTTTTGGATGTGTGTGTTATGTTCACATCCCTCAAGAACTAAGGACAAAGATGGAGGCAAAGTCCGAAAAATGTATTTTTATTGGATATTCATCGGAGCAAAAGGGATATAGGTGCTACAATCCGGTGACAAAGGAGCTACGAGTCTCACGAGATGTGGTATTTGATGAGCTAAGACCATGGTTTGGAGACAAAGGGAAAGAGAAGACTCTTGAAGAAGATTGCGAAGATGATGAACGTGCTGTCCAAGAAGAATTTCAGCAAACAAGCACTCAAATGTCAGGTCCAGAAGCTTCTACATCACTTGGAGAAAGCTCAACATGGAAGGGGAGGCTAAGGAGTCATTCCTCATCACCAACATCAGCTTATGAAAGATCTAAAGCCGAAAGTGCTGCCCAAAATAGTGATTCAAATACAAGTGAAGAAGAGTATGAAGAGGTGATCACACCGAAGGTAAAGTTGAACCGATTGAAGAAGCAATGTTCAAAAGGAAATGAAAGGAGGTCTTCAAGAGCAAGGTATCCAATTGAAAGGCTGAGCTATGATAGTTTTATTGCAAAACATTTTGCATATATGACACAGGTGGTCAAAGATAAAGAACCGGATGCATATGAAGAAGCATGTACACAAAAAGAATGGCAAGAAGCTATGCAAGAAGAGATGAAAGCTCTCAAGGACAATCACACATGGGAGCTAGTTCCAAAGGCTGAAGGTATGAAGATTGCTCCAAATAAATGGGTGTTTAAAATAAAGAGAAATGCTGACGGCTCTTTAGCAAGGCATAAAGCTAGACTAGTAGCAAAAGGATTCAAGCAAACTCACGGCATCGATTATGAAGAGACTTTCAGCCCGGTTGCAAAGATGGGAACAATTAGAACCTTGATTGGAGTGAGTGCAGCAAGGAGATGGCCATTGTACCAACTCGAAATAAAAAATGCTTTTCTCAATGGTGAACTTCAAGAAGAGGTATACATGAGTCAACCGATTGGATTTGAAGACAAAAAGCATCCAAATTTTGTTTGTAGATTGAAGAAAGCTTTGTATGGGCTGAAGCAAGCACCACGTGCTTGGAATCAAAGATTGGTCGAGTACCTCACAAGGTGTGGGTATAGTCCAAGTAATGCAGATCCCTCTCTCTACATGAAGAAAGAAGAAGGCAAGCAGGTATATATTTGCATATACGTTGATGATCTCATCATAACAGGAAGTAATGTTACAGGAATACAAGAGATCAAAAGGAAACTCAGTAAGGAGTTTAAAATTTCAGATCTTGGTGAGCTGAAATACTTTTTAGGCATTGAGATAGTCTATGGGAAAGATGGCATTTACTTAATGCAAAGAAAGTACCTATTGGATGTTCTTTTCAGATTTGGAATGAGTGAATGCAAACCACTCACTCAACCTATGGACACAAATGTGAAGCTATGCTCAAATGATGGAGAGAAGTTACATGATGTAACTACATACAGGAGTATTATAGGTTCATTGATCTATGCTACGATCACAAGACCAGATTTGTGTTATATTGTTGGAGTTCTTTCTCAATTTATGCAAGCTCCAACAAGTGAACATTTAAATTCAACCAAACGAGTGCTAAGATATGTGAAGCACACTGTCAATCATGCATTGTTTTATAGATATGATGAAGAATTGTAGGTAAAGGGCTTCAGTGATGCTGATTGGGCTGGTTCCAAGGAGGATAGAAGATCCACTTCAGGTTATGTGTTCATGATAGGTAGCAAACCTATCACATGGAGCTCAAAGAAGCAACCTACTGTTGCACTATCATCTACAGAAGCTGAATATAGAGGTTTAGCCTTTGCAACTTGTGAAGCTATGTGGATTAAGAAGCTCTTGGCTGATCTTGATGTGCAGGTGGAGACCATTCCAATTTATGGTGACAACATGTCAAGCATTCACTTGACAAACAATCCAATGTTTCATGCACGAAGCAAGCACATAGAAGTGCATTATCATTATGTTCGAGAAAAAGTTTTGAGCAAGGATGTTGATATAAAGTTCATTGGAACTAATGACCAGGTTGCAGACATGCTTACAAAGTCCCTCGATGCTTCTAAGCTCAAGAGGTTCAAGGACGACATCAACTTACAAGATATGGTTGAAGGTGCAAGCTCACATGTGAGCTTGAGGGGGAGTGTTAAAAATAAAGAAGTAAGCTTGTATATATTTTTGCAAAAAAGATTTTCTTCAAGTAGAAGGAAAATACAAAAATGAAAAATAGAAGCATTTACTTCAGCAAGTAGTGGAGGCCAAAAGAGAATCATTCAAAAGAGAATCAAATCCAAAATCTGAATTGTAAGAGGAGTGGCTGTCCAAAGTAGTGGAGAAATGATGGAGAAGAGCTCTCAAACTCATCATGAGAGTTTTTGGTCACTTGGCTATAAAAGAAGCAAGGGAGGACACTCAATGGGAGAGCAAGAAGTCGTGGAAGCCCCCTTGTATCTACTTCATTTGGTTTGAGTCATTTCGTTCAGTTCACTCTCACAGCTATGTCCAGCCGCACACCCATTTTTGGGTAGTCTACTTGTGAGAGTCATATCTCTCAACATATGTGTCCAAATTTAGTGTTTAAACATTCGTTGGAAAGCTTATCTTGAGTACGTCCTCTGTCTAGAACAGTTTTATGAAATTCTTTATGCTCTTTGAGTTATTCAGGGTTTAGTGAAGTCCAGTTTTCAGCCTAACTGAGTGGACAGGTAGTCTGTTTTGAATCAAATAGTTGACAACTCAAATCTATTCCAAATTGAGTGTTTGATATCTCATTTGAAAGCTCTAGGTGTCTAGTTTGAGTGACCAAAGTTTCAAGTTCATTGAATATTTCAGTTGGTACCAGTTTTTATTTGAAGGTTCTGCTGTTAGCAAGAGTCTTCATCCTGAGAAGGTCTTCTACACTTTCCGCTGCGATTAGGAGAGGAATTCTCCAACAATTACAACTTGCAGATGGACACATAGAAAAACCCCTCGGAATATGGGAAAAGGTGATTGTGGAAATATGTGGAATAGAAATAGAGCATACTTTTGCCATAGTTGAATTTCCACAATCCACTTCATATGAAATTATCCTAGGAAGACCATTTATGAGACAAATGCAAATTGTGCAAGATTGGGGTAATGATTGCCTATATCTTCAAAACAAAGGAAGGATAACCAGAGTGAATCTAAGAAATGGTCAATATTGTGACATGTCCCCTCAAGAATGGTTCAAAATACATCAAAATCAAGAATTAAGTGAAGAATCAGAGATTGAAGATCAGAATGAAACAGTATCATCAATATGGAAATGCAATGTGATAAAGAACCTCACAGATAGAAAAAGAAGGTTAAGAAAAGAAGATTGTGTAGAAGGAAGAAAATTACAGGATGAAAGCTATATACCACAAAAATTCAAAGATGAAGAATTTGAGCCTTATGGTTGGAACCAGATTTTGGCCACCATGGATCTAGCCAATGATGAGTATGTGGGAGTGAAATTCCAAAATGAAGAAGGATATGATATTTTTCACATAGGAATACAAATGATAAAAGTGTCAAAAACTGAAGAGGACCAAGAGGAAGAAATAATATTGAAAAATGGTAAAACACAATATTTGGAAGAAGTAGAACCTAGAGATGCAATAAAAGACAAAATCTCAAGCAAATATAGAAAAAACAAACACAAGGAAATAGAAAAAGATCAAGAGGTTGAAAAAAATAAGGAAATAAAAAACAAAGATCAACAGTTTGATGTACCTTCAAATTTCAAGACTTATGAAGTGGAGGACATACTACTTCTAAAAGTGAAACCAAAGAGAGAAAAGAAAAAAGGAGAGGCATATGACAATGAGGAACAAACTAAGAAGGTGATGATCACACATGAAGAGGGGGAAGAAAGACATATTGTAATAGCTGATGACATGACAAATCAAGAGGAGGAAGCATTAAGGAATTTGGCTAGAAACTATAGGGATGTGTTTGCTTATAGTTACAAGGATTTGAAAGGAATTGACCCTAAAGTTTGTGAGCATAAGATTCCTATTACACCTGATGCAAAACCTAGCAAACAAAGACACTACACATTCAATGAAAAATACTCTGCAAAAATAAAGGAAGAAATTGACAAGCTGCTGGCTGCCAATTTCATCTATGAGATTGAGTACACAGAGTGGATATCTCCTATAGTTTTAGTACCAAAAAAGAATGGGAAACTCAGGGTATGCATTAACTTGAAAAATGTGAATGCTGCAAATATAAGGGATAGCTATTACCCATAACAGACCATCTTTTAGAAAGAGTGGCAGGTAAGGAGGTCTATAGTTTTCTTGATGGTTTTTTAGGGTACAAACAGGTACCCATAGCTTTGGAAGACCAACATAAAACTGCCTTTTCCACAGAATGGGGAATCTATGCTTTTAGGGTTATGCCTTTTGGTCTAACTAATGCCCCAGCAACTTTTCAAAGATTAATGTGTCATATATTCAAAGAATTCCTTAGAAATATCATGGAAATTTATGTGGATGATCTTTGCACTTTTTCATTAAAAAGACAAGATCATTTGAAGGATCTAGAAAATATATTCAAAAAATGTAGAACATATAGAGTATGTCTAAATCTAGAGAAATGTGTGTTCTTTGTGAGGCAAGGGAGAATGTTGGGTCATATAGTTTCCAGAAATGGAATTTCAATAGATGAAAGAAAAATTAAGGCCATAATAGAACTTCCAAGACCAACAAATGTAAAGAGACTTCAAACTTTCATGGGACATTGTGGGTATTATAGAAAATTTGCACACAAGTTTGTAGATATTGCAAAATCTTTGTATGCTTTGATCACAAAATTTGAGTGGACTAAAGAGTGTGACCAAGCTTTTGAGACTCTAAAAACTTGTTTGGTAACAACACCAATTCTGAAAACCCCACAGTGGGATAAAATTTTCCATGTCCATGTGGATGCTTCAAATTATGCTTTGGGATGTGTGTCACAACCAATAGAAGGGAGAAAACTAGACTTTCCAGTTGCTTATGCTAGTAGGCAATTGAATTCAGCAGAGAAAAATTATACAACCATTGAGAGGGAAGGATTGGGAATATCATTTGCTGTAAAAAAATATAGACATTACCTTTTGGCCAACAAGTTTAAATTCTTTGTGGATCACCAAGCTTTACTCTACTTAGTAAATAAACCCTGTCACACTGGTAGGATAGTCAGATGGTTTCTCCTACTGATGGAATTTGAGTTTGAGGTGGTGGTCAGACAAGGAAAAACTCATTTGAGAGCAGACCATTTTTCCAGGATTCAAGCTAAAGAACCAAGTTTACCTTTAGATGATGACTTGCCAGATACATATCTGTTTAAAGTAGAAAGGATTTCTGAATGGGCCATGACTTTAGTACCTTTGCTAACCATGGGACCCTGCAGAACATTTGGAAACAACACACGTTTGGTATTACAAAGCAGGAATTTTATGCTGCTAGCTGGACATTTGTATCATCTCAATCAGATGGGTATATTAGAATATTGTACTCCAGAAGAGGAGCAACAGGAGTATTTAAGAAGAGCTCATTGTTGGAATCCCTGTATTCATGCTTCCATGATAGTCACCCTAAATAACCTCAATAGGATGGGAGTACACTGGCCTAATAAGATTACACTGGCCTAATAAGATTCAAGATGTAAAAACGTATATTTTCAATTGCTGGGAATGCCAATCCTTGCAAAATTTAGAAGTTATAACTTTATATTGGTTTCAATTCACCAACCGATGCCTTACTTTTTGACTTAAGTGAGACTCCCAACAGAATCTGTTTAATGGCCTATTATAGCAGGACATTATTTTTGGGAAGTCACTATCTTCAGATTTTTGAGGATGTTTTTGATTATGGATTCTTTGAAAGAGAATCAGAAATCTTTGGAAATCTATCAGTAGTCACAAAATCTAGACTCACAACTTATGAAGCAACATATACAAAATACTTAAAGAAAGATGTAATAGATAAACAGAGGCAGCTGTACAATGGAGAAAAGCATTATTTGAAATGGTGAATAACTTGAACATCACAGAGAGAAAAAGTCATGACCTACTATCACATGTTTATCAAAGAAAGAAGAAGTGAAGGAAGCACTCATTATGTACCAGCAAGAATTTTTTGTCAGGAGCCAAAAAGTCTAGGAGGGGAAGAATGTTGGAAGAAGCATTTTTTGAAGAGAAATATTTGTAAAATGTCCAAAAATTGTAGAAATATTTATGCAAATGATGTAAAAATGAGGAAGAGTCTTCCTCATGTAAATTAGAATCATATGTATTTTTTCTAGAATTTTTGGAGGCTCTTTGATAGCATATTTTTAGATTAGAAGGGAAAAGGACCAAAAATCAAGTGTGTAAAGGGACACTTGAAAATGTATAAAAGATAATTTCCTCTATTTTGAGAGGGTTGGTTGTATTATTTTTGCTATCCAAGTAATGTGAAGAGCTCTCTTGCAAGAAATCGTGTTTTTCTACTTCTATGTGATTTTCTTTGATTTGTTGAGTCTATTCTATGTGTGATCCATGGAATTTGCAAGCTTCAATTGTGTATTTCTGAGTAATGTGTATGAAGAGAGGTGATTCTTGATGAATTGAGTGAGAAGGTGTATCATAACAAAGCTAGAAATGGAAATCTTTAGTTTTCATAAAATCACGATTGTCTCGTCTGAGGGTTACAAGTATCATTTTTGAGATTTGACTTCATAATTGTGTTCTGCTGAGAAAATAACATACTTTAGACACCAAGATCATTGAAAATGATGTAGTATAGCTCAAGATAATAAAAACCCTAGAAATTTCTCTTCATCTTCATCATTTCTCAGAAAAACAGTCATTATCCTCTTATTCTTGGATTCCATCAACTTAGAAGGGGCTGTGGTCTTTGTATACTTCCCAGATTGACAAATGTAAGATGTATTGTTAATCATTTATGCTAAAATGATTGGAGAGGACAACTCCAAAGGGTAACAAAAAACAACTTCATCTCCTCTTAGACCTGTAAGTATTTGCCTTACCAACTTGTCTTCTTCAATTTCTTCATCTACTGCTCCCAAGCTATCTGCAATATTCTTCATCCTTGTAACATAATTAGAAATTGACTGAGAGCCTTTCTTCTTAAATGTTGTAAATCCAGCCCATAGTGAAGCCTTCCTTGATTTGGTTGTGTTTTGGAAATGTTCTTCCAAAGCATTCCATACATCTGCTCCACTTTCTAATCCTCTAATGTGTGGGAGAAGATAAGCATGTACAACCATGTAAATGATGCTCCTAGCTTGAGCATCTCTCTTCATCCAACTCTTCAATTTTGTAAGTTCTTCTCTTGTTGGAACACCTGGATCCTTAAACTCAGGCTTTTCTTCTTCTCCTGTAATAAATGATATCAAATCTTTGCTCATGAGGTGTGCTTCCATCCTCATGGACCATGCTGGATAGTTCTCTCTATCTAGCTTGTCAATCTGCAAGCTTTCTCCCATCTCTTGACTTCTCTGTCTGCAATTACTAAGATTTATGGTGATATAATGTACCTTTGATATGAAGCTTTAATCCTTCTTGATCCTTTGAACTTGTGCTTTGTTCTTCTTCATGTTTTCTTCCAAACTTTACTCTTTGCTCCTTCAATTCACAAGATCTTTGATATTTGCACAGTCGAGGTTCTCCTTGCTTCTTCTTCACCTTGATTTGATCTTTTTGCTCTGATACCACTGCTAGAGACCTTTAATTCTCCAAATGTTTGATTATTAAGAAATACTTCTCTGTATGAAGTTTTCTTCATTTTCAAGAGTCTGCTTCAGAAATGGACTTCAATCTCTGCATATGACTTTGATTTTAATCATTCAATTGATACTCACATATTCACATTAGATGCAACATAGAGACAACTCTATCTTGAATAATTCTATTCATCCTCTCAGCTACACCATTCTGTACTGGGGTATAAGGAGCTATAAAATCTCTACGAATTCCTCTGGAGTGATAGAAAAGGCTAAATTCATGTGAGGTATACTCACCTCCATTATCTGAATGTAAAGCCTTAAGCTTAGTTCCCTTTTCAGTCTCCACTGAAGCAAGCCATTTTCTGAAAGTAGCGAATACCTCATCCTTCGATTGATAGGATATATCCAGAATTTTCTAGTAGCATCATCTATGAAAGTGACAAAGTAAAGAGAAGCAGCTACATACCTAGTGGGCATAGGACCACACACATCTGTATGGACGAGATCTAAAGGCTGAATTGAAGAGTCAATGTGCGTTGTATCCACATTTTTGGTTTGCTTTCCATATTGACAATGCTCATAAAATGAAAAATCGGAGAAAGATAACAGAGGTAAGCAGCTAGAATGAGAAAGATTTTCCATTCCACTACGAGATATATGGCCCAAACAACCATGCCAAATACAAGCCATAGGTTGTTCAGTAACAACTAACAAGTGTTCTTTCTGTGATACAAATAAAGGATAAAGTGAGCCAACTTTTCTTCCTTTTGCAATAACCATATTGCCCTTTGATATACGAAAGGACTGAGCATAGAAGAATACCTTGTAACCAAGGTCATCAAGTTGACCAAGTGACATCAAATTGCGTGATTACTGAGGTACATGGCGTACATTATGCATAGTAAATTTTGAACCATCAATGAACTGCACAACCACATCTCCAATCCCCACAACGTCACACTGGTAAGAATCACCAAGTCTCACGGTACCAAGAGACTTTGCTGCATAATTAGAGAACCATTCTCTATGTGGTGTCACATAGAAAGAAGCACCAGAATCTAGCAACCACGTGTGGGAAAGAGAATCAGCCATAAGTGCTTGAGTTGGCAGAGTACTATCAAGTGTCAACACATCAACATCATCAGAAATAGCATCAATTTCTTCAATCTTCACAGTCAAAGTAGATGGTGCAGGTAACTGTTTAACATGCCCATCAACATTCTGTCCTTTACCTTTAGCATTCTTTAATGCATAACAGTCTTTCTTCATATGTGCTTTCTTATGACAATAATGGCATTCCATATCCCTCTTCCTTGATTTACTTCTACTCTTATTCCGTTGACCATTCTTTTCCTTGTTCTTGCTCCTGCCACATTGCTGATTCTTTCCTTGGTAAGAATCACGAACATTATATGCATCTCCACTCTGAATGCCAACCATAGATCTTCTACAAATCTCCTCACTCAAGAGTGCTCCACATATGTCATCATAGATGAGTTTACCACGAGGTGCACTATTGCTAATAGCTGTGCAGAACGTATCCCATGACGATGGCAGGGTGCATAACCGCAATACTGCTTTCATTTCATTATCCATATCCATTTTCTGAGCTTGTAACTAGGAGAATATAACATCAAACTCATTCAGATGAGTAGCAACACTATCTGTGTCCTTCATATGAAGGTCATATAATTTTCTCATCAGATAGACTTTATTTGATGCCATCTCTTTTTCATATGTATTGCATAACTTCTTCCAAAGCTCCTCTGCACTTTCACAGTCTAATACTGTAAAGTAAACATTATCTCCTAGATGCAGGCGGATGGTAGACCTGGCCATTTCATCTAACTCATCCCAATCATCTTCATCCATGTCAGCAGGCTTCTTTGAAATCCCATTTACTAGCTTCCATTGCCTCCTTTGAATCAACACATCTTTAATCTGATTCTTCCATAGAGCAAAGTTTTTGTGCCATCAAATTTTCGGATCTCAAAATGGTCTTTGCCCTGCAAGTTATAGCTCTTCCTCGGAACACTAGCACTAGACCCTGATCCACCGGATGTGCTTGAGACCTCTGATGCCATGATGGTAGAGAATCGAATAAATTCATAATGGAGCTAGAAGAGTCCGATCACCAACGAATAAGTGTATCAAGGAGTAAATCGACTACTCTATAGTTGACTAAACGAAAAATTTGGAAAAATTTTGCTAGAGTATCCTCTGCAAAATGAGCGTATGACCAGTTACCCATTGCATATAATCAGTTACCCAATAGAAGCCAACTAGGCTTATCGAGCACCTATGAACAACTATCATACATCTCCTATGGCGAGGCTGGGTAAGTCTTCCACCTGCATCACCGAAGAGACCCCAACATCTGGGTGTCTCCTAGTTAAGAAAACGTCATCATGACCCTCTTTATCAAATGTAAAAGGCTTTATGCAAAGAACATAACTGCTATATCAATGACCACATGGACGTACATAAGCGGTATCCACAGAAGCGTACATGATGTTTATGTGCTCAATATATGCAGTAAAATGACACTAAAAGGATGAATGCATAACCCAAAAACTAGCCAATAACTCCAGCAAATGTCTATCAACTCTGATGTTTTTGGCTCAAAAACCTGCATAAATTTGTAGTGACTGCTCCCACCAAAATTGAAAACCTTTCCAGAAACCTGTAGTTTTGCGAGTGTGGCTGAAAATCACAGCCCCAAAGGTTGATATTTATTGTTGGAGAAGTACAAAGAACACTCTTCTTGAAGTTTGTGGACTTGTGTGAAGAGAACTATGTGCAAAAAGTACTCCAAAGTGGCTCCAAAAGACACAAAAAAATGCTTCAAAAATAGGCTTTGAAAGCAAAGAATGAAGCTTTGAGAGACGAAAAGATGTTCAAGGTAATGTCAACCTTAGTCTTTCCCCTTCTTTAGACACCACAAGAGTGTAGCTTAGTGGCAAGATATTGCCACAGTTAAGCGAGCTCTAGGGGGAACAGTACTGGGACGGGTGACCTCCCGAGAAGTACCGAGAACCTCTATATTCCTTGATCGTTGAGGTCCTCCCTCACGCGCAGCCAACGATGCCAATGGTGAGTTCGATGACTCGGATGACAAGGTATGCCAAGGTCTATGCCTTGGTCGCCGCCTTAATCGTAAGCCTTGGAGAAAACCTTGGGGGAGGGGGGGGGGTGCTCGCTTCGCTCACACAAAAGGAACAAAGCTTTTTCCGTCGAATTGCTCTGATACCAGTGAAGTAATTTGATGGTGATGCACCACTGTGCACTCTCCTTATTGAGAGCTCCATGATGATATCCTCGGAGTAGAAAATGGATCTCCTAAGGTTGCATACGGTACTCTGCACAGAGACTATAGAATACGCAGAAAACACAGTACATATATGTTTTATTAAGGAACATATACAAAGAAGTGTCTGGTGGCCATTTGGCCTTTCACATGGACACTAACGGTAACAGAGATGCTGAAGGAATCAAGGAGCTAAAGAAGAAAATTGAAAATGAATTTAAGATAAGTGATTTGGGAAATTTGTCTTATTTTCTAGGGATGGAGATTAAATACACTCAACATGGAGTGTATGTTACACAAGAAAGGTATCTGAAGAATCTTCTGATGAAGGTTAACATGGAGAATTGTAAGTCCTCAACCGCACCATTGGAGGTTAAACATAAATTAAGCAGGTATGGAGGAGAAGAGTTCAAGGACATGAAGAACTTTGAGAGATTGGTAGGTAGTTTAATCTATGCCAACAAAACCAGATCTTTCATATGCAGTTGGCGTCTTATCTCAATTTATGCATTTCCCAAAGCAAACTCATTGGGTTGCAGCACAAAGAGTGTTAATATACATCAAAGGAACTCTGAATGAAGCATTGTATTATGGATTCACTTCTGATACTAGACTCAAAGTGTTTAGTGATGCAGATTGGGTAGGTAATTTAGATGATAAAAGATCCACTCATGGTTATCTATGTTATGTTGGAGTAAGCTAATTTCTTGGTGCTCAAAGAAGCAACATACAATTGCATTGTCATCCACAGAAGCTGAATACAAAGGAATGGTGGAAACTGCAAAGGAAGTAATTTGGTTGAAGACTTTATTAAAAAGTCTAGGAATTGATCAGAGTGTTCCAATTATATTTGGAGACAACATGAGTTCATTATATTTGGCAGCTAATCCTATTTTTCATGCCAGGACTAAACACATAGAGATTCAGTATCATTTTTTGAGAGAAAAGATACTTGATAAAGAAATTGAAGTCATGTATACACCAACAAAAGAGCAAGTGGCAGATATGCTGACAAAAAGCTTGGATGGACCAAAGTTACAAAGGTTTAAAGAGATGGCAGGTATAAAGAAGGTGGAGGTAATCACAATTGATGATTGAGGGGGAGTTGTTGGAGCAAGACAATCATCAATGGATGATTACATGAATCTAGGAATGAAGAAGTGAAGAAAAGACTCAAGCTCAAATCATGAAGTTAAGCGAAGAATCAGGAAGAAATGTTTTGTACATTTATGTATAATAGCTTTGGAAAAATACTTCAAAATACTTGATGAAGTGATGAGTTTATACTTACATGTATATATAAGCTTGTGTATAGTCATGATATGAGATAGAGATGAAGAATAGGTAAAAATATAGCTAATAGATTTCACGTTTTTGAGAGATAGATGAGTAGAGAGTTTTCTCGTGAGTTAGTGACTGATCGTTTCTAGAATTCTCTCAGCCTGATCATGTGGAGCAGGAAATATTTTGTAGACATCTAATTCAGAAGCTAATCAAGCTATGACCAAAGTTTGATAATCCAATTCTCACCACGTTGTGTGTATGACAACTAGGAAAATTCATATGTAGAAGTTTGGAAGTGAAGTTCTCAGAATCGCGCATTTTCCTGTTCAAAGATTTGCTTGGATCTCAGTGCTCAGTGTAAAGTTTTTTATGTTTGAGCATTTCAAAATCTAAGTTAGAAGGTAAGGAAGCTTTTTCCAAAAGCATTTAGCAAAATGGCTTAGATTCTAAGAGAAATCAACTTAAGAAGTTGACTATGTAAAAGTCACCATTTTTGGAAGGTAGTTTTTGACACAAGTTTGATCTAAGTGATCAAATTAAGAATCTAATAGTTCTTTTGAAGAACTAATGGTCATTGTGAGTGCGTAAAGGTAATATGAATATATGAGTATCAATTGAATGATTAAAATCGAAGTCATATGCAGAGACTAAATTTCATTTCTGAAGCAGACTCTTGAAGATGAAGAAAACTTCATACAGAGTACTATTTCTTAATACATATGAAAGATAATATGAATTTTGTGTAAAGTTTGGTTTATTCTTGATATAGATGAGCTCTTAAATCAAGATAGATCAAACATTAAAGTTCTCCAACAGGTCACACATGAATCACTTTTTGGGTGGCCAGATGTCTCTTTTTTGGATGACCCAAAAAGTGTATCTAGTGCACATGATGTTTTGGTGGCTGGATTTTAGGTGATTTTATCAGACTTCTCATCGTTAAATTTAGGGGCATATTATGATTTGATGGCTGGATTTCAAGTGATCTTATTGGACTTCTGATGAGTGAATCTACATGTGCATGAAGAATGTTTGAAAGAAAGATCAAAGTTGTAGAGAAATAATCTATAACTATGCATTGTACTGTAGGTTCGAAGAAGAGAAAAAATGTCTAGTTTAATATGAATGTGAATTTAATATCCTTATGAGAAGCATTTACTAGAGCAAGACAAAACTTCATTGCATTGGTAGATGGGTGCAAGAGGTTTCAGAATTTCAACCCTCTTCTGATACAAGATCATGAAGTTCTCTATATTTGGTTCAAATTGGGGTGAAAGATAGCTTTTTCTAATCTATCATAGGATCCTCTCCTCACACAACATGCACTTAAAGGCAATATTGATTTTTTATTGCATATGTTAGTCACTTAACTGCTCCATAACGAAATTACAAAATCATGGAACATGAGGGTTTAGGAATGGCCTATGTAGTAATGAATTTTTGATGCTATCTTCTATGTGGATCATCAAGGTCTACTATATCTAGTAAACAAGCCTTGTGCCACTTGAAGGTTAGTATGCTCGTTCTTACTACTTATAGAATTTGAGTTCAAATTAGTAGTGAAGAAAGGGAATAGTCACATTTGTGAAGAACATTTATCCTACTAACCAATGACGAAACACCTACATGAATAACAAACGATCTACTAGATGCATGTTTTTTTAACTTGGAGGCGATCCCCAAATGAGCAAAAAGACAATGCCAATTCTCACATTTGGAATTCACCATGAAATCATTCCTAAGATTGTTGTGTGTGTGTTCAAGAAACTATTATCAAGACAATCGAGGAGTTATACCTTGTCATGTGGATGACAAGGAGAAATGAGAATGATTAGGAAAGCTCATGTCAGTTTTCTAGGAGATCATCGCACTCAAATAGGTACACTACAAAATATTAAGAGATTAGGTATAGACTAGCCTATGATGGAGAAAGATGTTTATGAACACGTTAAGTCTTGTGGAATATGTGATCTCATGAAGCTAATGGAACATGCTATGTTCTTTCATATCACCATGGAACTTGATTTGAGTAAGCCAATTGTTGAATATTTGGAACATCCAAAGTTTCCTCATGAAATCACACCTTCCAAGAAGAAACATCTAGGATAGGGGAGTAAATATTATAAGTTTATAGGAGGAAAAATATGCAAATGTGGTAAAGACAAATATTCAAGGTTGTGCATACAAGAGTTAGAATATTTACATATTCTAAAAAAAAAGCTCATGCAGAGTAGATCTAGGGCATTTTGCTCCTAAAATGGCAAAGACGAGCATATTTGTTGGACTTTAAGATGTCAACACTCCACATGGATGTTGAAGAATACGTAAAACAATGTTCCATATTCCAAGAGACAAAGCGTCCATATAGGCAAGGCTTCAAGCCTTTGAGGTCAATAATATGAAATAGATATTTTTCCAAATAGGGCATTGATCTTATTGGGCCCAAAGACCTATTGGAAAGAGGACTACATGCCGAATACATCCTTATAGCCATGGGCTACTTAATTAAATGGGTAGAGGCCAAGACAATGAGATGTAGCGACACACAAACCACCGCACTTTCTTAACAAAATGATGGATACATTTCTTAATGAATTCTCATCAGTCACAAAAATTTTGCACCATTCCATATGCAGCCTAATGACCAAGCTAAAAGCTTGGATAAAGCTCATTGTAATATGTTGACAAAGTTGATGAATAATGGAAGTTTTGATTGGGACAAACAACTTCATGTTTCTTGGGAATAAAAAATAGCGTACAAGATTGCTCTCAAAACTACACCATTCAACGTGGTGCATGAATAGAATGTGATACTTCCCATAGCCTTCCTTGTTCCTAGTTTAAGTTTCACTAAGAACTATGAGTGGACATGGCATGCGTTATCTGAACATGTAGAGTAGTTGGAGAAATTACAATAAATGAGGGTTAGGGTAGTTACATGTACCTACATAGTGAAGAAGAAAAAAATATTATGATGAAAATCACATAAAAGACTGACTCAACAATGGCAACCAACCTAAATTTATACCTCAAGATGCAACGTCTAAATTCCTCTTTACCTTGTATGCCCATTTGTTGCATATGACCTTCATGTCCTTGGTCTTGGACACCAATGACCAAATTTAGTTTTCCTTGAGTGCTTTCACTTCTTCTTACATGGCTTGGTTCCACTCTTCATGCTTTCTTGCTTCCTCAAAACAATTAGGCTCTTCACCTACAATTACTTGACTCATGTATGCATAAAGATTGACAATGAAAGAGTCATAAATCTCTTAATTGAATACAATTATCCTATTGAGCTTCTTCTTTCTTGAGGGGTCGGGATGAATCCTTTCTTCCTTTCTTTTGAGGTCTTTACACCTGGATCTCTACCTTTTCAAACTCTGCTTCACTAATGCTATCCATCTCAATCAATGGATTGTCTCAATCATCATTTTTCTCCTTGCCTTTGCTTCTTGTAGAGCTTTCTTCACTTGAAGTAGGATTGCTCCTTAATCACCCTTTCCATGAGATGTTTTCCCTCTGGTGATCTCTTCAAAGTTGAAGGACCAGAAATCTCCACACTTTCTTGGTCTTCTATATGTCTTCTCTCAGCATTATGTATGTATTAAACCTGCAATGCACCTTTCACACCATACCAAGGAAGCTATTCATCGAAGAGATCATCTCTAGACTTTGGTTTAAGGATCATAACATCTAAAACCATTTTTTTTTACTTGAATACCTAATAAAGATACACCTTTCAACTTTTGTTTTAACTTTATTCCTGAATTCATAATGCACATGCACATAACAAACACAACAAAAAATCTTGAGATGAGATATATTCGGTTTCATACCATAACATGCTTCATATGGAATAAACGCATGTACATCTGAAGTGAGGTACCTATTGATGATGTAGATGGCTATATTTGTTGCATTTGTCCAATAGCAATGAGGCACGTTTATCCCATTGAGCATTGATCTAGCCACTTTAGCTATATGCCAATTTTTCCTTTTTCCAAACTCATTTTGTCGCCTCCATTAGATCTAAGAATCTTTATGTACATGTCCATCTCTTTTTCAACAACTACTTTGAAAACTTTAAAGTGATTAGACACTTCAGCCTTTGACTTCATACAATACAACCTTGGCATCCTTATGTGATCATCAATGGAAATAATAAAATACCTATTCCCTCCCAACGAGGGCTCCTTGCTTGGTCCCCATATGTTGGGGTGAATGAGCTGGAATGGAAATTTGATCCTTTGTGTACTCTTATTGAATGGAAGCCTTGCTTGCTTCCCAAATTGACATGCTTCACACAAGTGTTGCATGCCTTGAGAATGGAAATTCGGAAGACCTCTCCTTTGCATGTACTTCAACTTTTGAAGGTTTATGTCGCCAATCCTTTTTGTGCTAGAAATCCACTTGAGCTATTTTCTTGCTACCAAATGTCAAATAGCCCATATGTGATGAATGTGGTCTTACCTCCATGGTGGATACCCTTCCTTCTTTCTTGCCTTTAGCTATTAGCTTGTAGCCTTAACTTGGATCTTCCACCAAGCATCCTTTTTTGTTAAACTTGACTACATACCATGTTCCGACCATTGGTCTAACTGATACTATATTTTGTGTGATGTGGGAACATATAACACATCTTTGAGACACTTTGGATTCTTATTTTCATCCAAGGGAACATCAACTATGTGTGTGATTGTATGCTCAATGTCATCCAGTATTTCTACATGCCCTTGTGTGCTTGCATCATGCAATTTGCAAAACATTTTCCTATTGTATCTCCTGTGATTTGAACATCCACTATCATTGCACATGTGGTTTCTATGCCTTCTTTCCTTCCACTTCTTTTTCATCATGGCTAAGGGATTATGATTATCTGATGTATTTGAAGTGTTTGCAAACTTACTTTGATCCTTCTTGTAGCCTCCTTGGATACCATTTGAGTAATGTTCCCTTGAAAACTGACCCATCTTACCACAATTGTAGCATTCCTTTGTGTAGTCTCTTCCTTGAGGTTGACTTCCTTTTCATATTGATCTTCCTCTCCCCCTTGTTCCATAGATTTGACTCAAAACTTATTGATAATTTCCTTTGACTTGTCCATTGTGTCCACCTCTCTTTCCTTTGCCTTTACCCGCATAAAAGACTTGGGATTCTTTGCTCTTTGAATGGATCCATTGAGGTTCATCTCCTCAATAACCATGAGTGTGACTAGTTGCTCAAAATCTAATAACAAGTCCCTCACATATACTAAATAAGTGAATGGCCTCTGTTTTTCATCATCTCTCAACCCATTTAGCATAAGAACTACCAAATCATCATCATCATCGATGGAGCTTCCTATTGATCCCTAGGCAATTGCAATCTCTTTTACCTTGAGGATATAAATCATTGATGTTGCTATTTGAAAACTTCCTTAAGTTTTTCAACTAATTCTTGTGTTGAATCTTTTAAGCCTTCATGAAGGTGGAGTACAACCTCTTCAATGCCTCCCACACCTTCTTACATGAGTCCAAGTCTTGGATATGATGGATCATGCTATTTCTAATATGTTGGTCTATGATGAATATCATGTTACTATCTATTTCAATCTTCTCATTCACTTCCCTTTCTTATGCTTGAGTGAATAGATCTGTATATTGAGGCCTAAGATCAAATTCAATAACTAATCCCCATAGTCTCTTTCCCATGAGGAAACTGCTAACCCAAGATTTCAAAGATTAGCAATTTCCTTTCTCCAAATTCTCTATTTACATAGCATACTTAGCCATCTCTAAAGCTTCTATGCATCCTTAGCTTCCTTTAAGCATGGTGAAATAGTCAAACTTCAAAATGATTAGGTTCTTATAGCTTCTTTGATATGTGTTGAGGTGTTTGCATCTAGCTTGAAAATCCATTTTTGAATGTTAATGCAGCTTGTATCTATCCTAAAACTCTCAAATAACTTATGAGGAATCTATCAATCACCACGTAGCTTTTTGGTGAGCCATGATTTAGAAGAGTAGTTAAAGCCCTTTTTTAGTTGAAATTCATGATATGAAACCTCCCAATGATAGGTCCACTTGTCAATCATGCCCTTGAGCCTCTTGAGCTAAGTTTTAAGGCTTGATTTTTAACACAAAGGACATTTCCACTTAAATTTTGCATGTATAAGGCCATATTACAATGCCATGCATAAGGCATATGATTACAACCCATGCATGGATATAAAAACCTCTATAATTTGTCCATAATCATAATATATGCACAATATATCCTATGAGCCTTACAAATAACTATAAATGTGCATGGTTTTACTCATTTCTATTAACCATTTTTGTTTTCTTTGGCATGTTTCTTTTCATTGTAGAAACCCACACATTTCATCTTGCAATTGCACTCCAATCACCACATGCCTCATATGTGAAACACTTATTTTTTTTTATATAAGAACTTTGAAGTAATGGGTTTAAGACACAAAGAAGTAGTATTTCATTTATTTTTTTCAAAATCTTTGCAACTAACTTCAATCAACATAGGATAGTGGAATCCAAGAAGGGTGGGGATAGTCATGTCAAATCAATGCAAGAAGGGATCTTTTAACAAGGAGATAGTTACTAGCTATAGATCTTGATGTATATTGAATTAAATCCAAAATTCTTAGATTGACCACATTCAGTGTTGTTAGAAGATCCAACCTATGGAAGTGTCTCATACTCATGTAGAAATGGGCAAAAGGAGAGTAACAAGGGACATATATCACTTCTTTGTGTGTCAACAAGAGTCCATGGTCATAAATGCAAGCTTCAGTTTATTTCAAAAGAGTTATAAAAGGAAAGAACGATGAATTTGATTGGAAATTGTGAAGCTCTAGGATGTAGCAATCGTCTACGCTTGTTGATAGTAAAACCCAATTTCACAAGGATGGTAGAAAAAATTGTGACATACAAAATGGAGCAAGGCAGACAAATAAAGCGAAGATTTATATTCACTAATTTTGAAGGATAGAAGGTAGTTATATACCTTACAACCACTCTCATTTGACATACCTTTTTCATCTTAAGGGAAATAATCAACATCAACATGATCAATTTACCAACTTTTGAAAAGTCCAATTGTGTGAAGACATTTGCAGACGTGACAACCTAGAGTTGGAAGTAACAGTAAAGCTAATACATCATCATTTTTGCTTTCTGATTTCGGATAGATACATTATACTACATAAAAGAATATGGCATGCAATGATGTATGTTGTTTAATATGGAGGCCAACAAGATACAATAACTTGCATATATGAGAAAATTGATTTTTCATTCATAAGATGGATGAAGAAGAAAACAATGATGGGCACACATGTGTTAACAAGAATCATTCATATTTCCCTAGAACAAGATTCAAACTAGACAACCGCTATGAATGTCAAATTCAAAGGGTCCAATAAGGGAGACACAATTCCGTATCAATACCATCACAAGAGTAACAAAAGAAGACAAGACACAATTCCATATCAACACCATCAACACTATTAACTTTCTTTTCTAAGTCATATAATCAAACCATGTACTTTGAATTGGGAAGATTCCACATATGTTATCTCTTTAGGAGTTTTAATAAGCTACTATGCCCTTGCTAAGCAAGCCCCCTACTTTTTTGAGTGATTTCTTCTCACCTTAGGTAGCCATAGCTAATACTCTGTTTTAACAGTCAAGAAGCAGGATAACGTTAAGTGTGGAGCAAAGTTTCCTCTTCGTATGTTATCCATTTATTGTAATCTTTCTCTTGATAGAGATCTAATATATTATTCTAAATTTGGCTCAAAGCTCTACTCTTAATTGTGCATATTTTGAGAGAAATCATGCCTAGAGTGAACAATGGTTTTGTGTGTATGTCTAGTGAAGGTAGTGAGTATCTTCTCTTGGAGGCATCGATTTTGAGGATAGAAGCAAGTCTTTTGAGTGAGATAGCTTGCATAAGTGAGGTCTTAAAATAAAGTTTGAGTGACCAAAATCTTTCACGTTCATTCCGTTGAAACTGAGAGAAACATTGATTTGAGTGAGCATAGGTACCTATGAGGCCATTCATGCTTCAAGCTACATAGGGAAGTTAAGTGTTCTCCCATCAGTTGTATCAAAGCAACTTTGACACACAAACAAACTAAAAAAGGACCAAAAGGATATAATGAAGGATTTGGAAGAAGAGGAGCTGCTGATTTGTGTTCAAGGGCAGACATACATGTAAATAAAAGTCTCCTAATGAAGAAGTAAGCAATCTATCTCATGTGTTTTGATACTTTTGAGTGCAAAGATAGATTCTTTAATCCTCATCACTCTTCTTGCATCAAAGATCCTTAGAAGAGTACATTAGAGTACACCATGTCAGAATATAACACCTAAATTTAAAATCTAGATAAGAACAACTATCCGCCATGGAAATTTGGGATGTCTAGCTTTCTCATGGGCAAGGGTTTATGGTGACTTGTTAGTGGAATAGATGGGGGATAATCCAACTCTTGATCAATTGAGGATCTTCAGAGAATGAAATGAGAGAGATAAGAGCATTATCTTCATCCTACTTCAACATATTAAGAATGTAATGATAGGGCATATTCAAGATGTAGACACTTCAATAAAAGTGTGGGAAACCCTAAAGAGGTTGTACTCTACTTGAACCAAGGCTAAGTAAGAAGATCCAGTTGAAACATGAACTCAATAATCTAAGGAGCACACCTAAAAGAAACATGAGTTATTACATTTTTAATATCAAGGAGGTAAGTGCTGCATTGGGGTCCATGCATTGTCACATAGATGAGGATGAACTAGTTGCATATACATTGAATGGACTTAGGGATGATGAGAAGTGGAAGGTTTTCACCACTTTTGTTTATGTCAAAGATAATACTCTTGACTCCGAGCAATTAGTGGCCTTGATGGTCACTAAGAGATGAACATTAGAGGGTCAAAGGAGAAGAGCAATGAAGCCCAAGCATTTTATGCAGGTAAAGGAGGAGCAAAAGGAGGAAATCAAGGCACGGTAGAGGAAGACAAGGAAGAGGATCAAATGGAGACTCTGATCCAAAGCAAGGGAGCAACTCTTCTTCATCAAGAGGAAGAGGAAATTATATAAGAAGAGGAGGAAGGTACAATCAAGATCGAGACAAAAAAAACTTAGATGGATGCTATGTATGTGGCAAGTATGGCCACCATGCAAGGGATTTTTATCAAAGAGATAAAATAAACTTACCATACAAAGGACCAAATAACTATGCTTCTACTTCAAATGAGAATGAAAGCATGTTGGCAATGATGTAGATGAGGGACTACAAGACACAAGGATCAAACATATGGTATACTGATAGTGGATGCAACAATCACATGAGCTGCAACAAGGACTTCTTCTCAAATATGAAAGTACCATCAAATAAAGGGCATGCGGAGACATGTGATGATACCCCCATGCCATCACACATATAGGTGATGTAATGTTGAGAGGTTCACATAATGCTAAGTGTTTGAAAGATGTTCTTCATGTTCCCACAATTACAAAGATGGTTTCTATGAGGCAAGTGGTTGAAAGATGATTCCAAGTCATAGTCAATGAGAAGGGATGCTTTGTGGAAAACCCTAAAGAGGGGTATAGATTCGTTGCCAAAGGTAGAAAAGAGGGAAGGTTATTCACATTGGATGTGAAGCCTAACTTCAATCACACAACCTAGTTCACATATGGAAGTAGGAAGGTAGAAAAATTGGATCTTTGGCATAAGGGATATGGATGTATCAATACCCAGAGGTTGAAAGACATGGAGACGAAGATGTAAGTACTTGGATTACCAAACCTTCACAATCAAAATCTCAAGAATTTGTATGAAACTCCCCAATTGGGTAAGCAAACTAGGTTATATGACTTAAAAAGAGTGACTATGTGAGTTATCATCAACTTGATCTAATTCATATAGATCTTTGGTGACCAACAAAGAAGAACTCAAATGGAGATAATATGTAGTTTGCAACCTTCATTTATGATTGCACAAGGTTTGGATTTATTGCTTGAATTATATATAAGATATCTTTTATTACTTCAAGAATGTCAAAGATCTTCTCCTTGGTATCCTTCCATGTTGCTCTCCTAATTCACTTGACTCTAATTGTTCAATTGGTTTAGCCTATCTTAAGGCTTGTGCCCTAGTGAATTCCTATATAGGAGCCATGTTAATGCTACTTGAACTTGAATCCACCACTATGAAGGAACTTGGAGAAGCTTGTAGGAGGTAGAAAAGTGAGTTGCGAAGCGATGAAGTTTGGTTCAGTCAACCGGCACAAGACCAACCCTTGAGTTTATGGAAACTCAAATAGACCTTATAAGAATGCGATAAGTGCAATAAAATGCACTATGTACTTTGGAGCATCAAGGAGAAAGAGTCGATACTTAACAGATAGGTTTGCACATCGACTAGCTCAAAAAACTTACTATCTTTGGAAGAGACAATGAACTTCAAATGCTCATAGCGACCAGCGTAATCACAATTAGAAAAATTCCTTTTATGGGAGTGATACACATAAGGTTGAGTTTATATAATGCAAAAAAGTATAAGGAATAAGCAAAGTATGCTATAGGAATGAATCAAATACTCAACGGTGGTACTTCCTATTTTTTAGGAATATGTAGAGATTGACCCCGAGATAGAAAAACTAAGATTTCTCCGAATCTAGTAAATCCAATGCTATGAAAATTTAGAGACATAAACTAGACAATAATAGCTTTCCAGTGAGCCATCCTTGATCCAATTTGGAGCCCTGTGGAGAGAGCAGCAGCCTCTGCAAGATTATTGTTGGCGAAGAAGATGATGCAGAGAAATGAAGGAGCAACACAATGATGATCACAAGTGTATGTATATTGCTTCCATGTATTGCACAAGTGTTTTATAGTATTTATATAGAATCTAGAAGCAATCCACAACTTCTACAAGTGGACTTTGAATTCAAATGAAGGTGGGAATGGTTGTTGGAGGGAATCAATTCACTTTCCTACAATCTAGGAAAAGTGAAGATCTAGTTTGATCTACTTTTAGCTGATTGATCGATTGATTGAATGCAAGTCAACCACCACAAATTCGTGGAATTTGGGCTTTATCTTTCTACTTTTACATGTGTAAAGCTCAAGGCTTTTAGAATGGTAAAAGATCCATGAAAAATCTTTTAAGAAAAATACAATAAGTGAGCATAAGTAAAAGAACTCTCCAACGAATATTCTTTTGACGTAATCCAAGCAATTGCTTTTGATGTAGATCAAATCCACCTCAAGCATAGTGTAAGCTTGATGTTCCAACAACTCCCCCTCAAGCTAAAGTATGCTTGAGTCTTTATTACATAATAGATTGAATACCTACCATAGATTTGAATCTACAAAGCTTTATTCCATTAGGTGCCTTTGTCATCATATCTACTACTTGCTTTTCAGTTGGAACAAAGGAAATTTCAATCTCCTTTGTCATGAGCTTCTCCGTGATGAAGCGGTAATGAACCTCTATGTTTTTTGTTCTTGCATGGAAAAGAGGGTTTGCTGCTAGATGCATGGAACTTACATTATCTCCAAATATGTGAGATTTGGAACTTACAAGTCCCAAATCTATATACAATGCTTTTAACCATATTGCCTCTTGAGTTGCTATGGTCAAACTTCTGTACTCTGCTTCAGTCAAGGATAAAGCAACTCTAGGTTGCTTCTTTGAACTCCATGACACTAACTTTGAACCTGCAAATGCTAAGTAACCAGAAGTACTTCTTCTATCTTCCTTAGCTCCTGCCCAACCTGCATCTGAATAGATTTTGATATCCAAATTTGAAGAGTAATGATAGAATATACCTTCTTTGATTGTACCTTTGAGATACTTAAGTACTCTCTTAGGTGCATCCATGTGTGGTCTTCTTGGTGAGTGCATGAATTGGCTAAGCACTCCCACACTATATGAGATGTGTGCCCTTGTATGAGTAGCATATATCAAGCTACCTACCAAGCTTTGATACTCTTTAATGTCTTCAATTTTCTCATCTTCATAAACACTAAGTTTATGATTTATCTCCAAAGGTGTACCTGTAGGTTTAGTATTCTCCATTTTGAACTTGAGAAGTAGATCCTGAATGTATCTTCTCTGTGTCAAATACATTCCTGCATCTATGTATATCACCTACATACCTAGGAAATATGTGAGATCACCTAAGTCACTGATTTTGAAATCCTCTTGCATGTGTCTCTTGATCCTTTGAATGCCATTCAGATAATCACCTATCACAATAATATCATCTACATATACACATAGATAGATAAGCTCATTGTGACCCCTTTTGATGAATAGAGAAGGATTTGAGTTGCTAGCTTTGAACCCTTGACCTTGAAGATATGTAACCAACCTGTAATTCCAAGCTCTAGGAGCTTATTTCAATCCATACAATGCTTTCTTAAGTCTGCAAACATAAGATGCATGATTAGGGTTTTCAAAACTTGGTGCTTGTGACATGTATACCTCTTCACTTATCCAACCATTTAAGAATGCATTTTTCATATCAAGTTGGAGGAGTTTCCAATTCCTTGCAGCAACTACACTTATCAATGTCCTAATTGTTGTCATCTTTGCAACTGGTGAGAATGTTTCCTCATAGTCTATACCATGAGTTTGTGCGCATTCTTTAGCAACTAATCTTGCCTTGTACCTACAAACTGATCCATCTGAGTTTCTTTTAACTTTATATACCGATCTGCAACCAATTACCTTTTTATTGGATGACATTGGAACCAAATCCCAAGTGTCCATCTCCTTCAATGCATCTGTTTCTTCTTTCATGGCCTTTTCCCCATTAGGGTTTCCCTTTTCCTTTTCATAGGTTGATGGTTCTTTTGAAATTGAATCTTTTGACAAGTAGATTGAATGCTTTGTAACAAATGTGGAATCATATCCATACTTTTCTGGTTGTTTCTTATCTCTTGCTGATCTTCTAGGTGCTTGTTTGGAGCATTCTACGACCTCTTGCATCTTTGCTTTGCCTCTTGACTTCTATAGTTTGTAATCCTTGTCTCTTTCATCTTGTTCATCGTCTGTATCTCTTCTTGGATCTTGGACCTGTGTATCATGCTAGCTTCCTAATTGATGAGAATCAGAATCAAGATCGTATGGTAGAGTTACCTTTTGTTTGTCTTCATCATACCAAGACGTGTGTTCTTCAAACACAATATCTCTACTTATAGTGAATTGATTGGTTGAAGGATTATAGAACCTATAACCCATATGAATTGAATCATATCCAATAAACACAGCCTTTGTTGCCCTTTCATCTAGCTTACCTCTTATTTGTGATGGTACATGAACATAAGCTAAACAACCAAAAACCTTGCAATGTCGAAGACTAGATTTTCTTTCATGCCATGCTTCATAAGGAGTCATACCTTGAAGTGATTTGGATGGTATTCTATTGACAAGGTACACAATAGTTGAAATATCTTCTGCCCATACATAATGTGGCAACTTCTTCTCTTCAAGCATTGTTCAAGCTGATCCAACCAATGTCTTGTTTCTCCTCTCTGCAATTCCATTTAGTTGAGGAGAGTACCTATTAGTCACTTCCCTTTTGATACCTTTTTCCTGCAATAACTCATCAAAATCTTTGGAGAAGTATTCTCCCCCTCCATCAGATCTGAGCTTCTTGAGTGATTCTCCACATGTGCTATATTTTTTTGGAATTAATCAAACACTTCATTCTTACTTTCGATGAAGTATAGAATAGTCCATCTACTATGGTCATCAATAAATGAGACATAATACCTTGATCCTGCCAATTAAGGTTCTTGACTTGGTCCCCATACATCTATATGTACTAAGTCCAATAAGTTGTTGTGAATGTAGCCTTTGTGGTTGAATGGTTGTCTTTGTGCTTTGCCAATTTGACATGCATCACACTTGTTGATCATGTGTTGCTTTGATATGTTTGGAAACACTTTGATCTCTGCATATATCCTTCAAGGTTCTTTCATTCACATGAGCAAGTCTGTTATGCCACACTTCAAGCTCACTTAGGGTTTGAGACCCAAAAGTGAATAGAGCTATGTTCCTAGTTTCTCCTACTTCAAAAGTAAAGATCCTACCATGCTTCTCACATCTAGCTATCTTCTTGAAGTCTTGACATGGATCTTCCACAAAAGCTCCATGCTGGGTGAACCTAACTTGCAAGCCTTTTTCGACTATTTGGCCTACATTTATTAGGTTTTTAGTGATAGTGGGTACATAGAGAACCTTACTCAAAATGTTTGTCCTACCATTGGAAGCTTTGACATTACCAATCTTCTCCGCATTGTGCTTTGTGTCATCCCTTGTTTGTACTTCATGTCTATGCTTTGGACTTTCTAAATCAGATAGAAGAACAATGTTGCCTGCAACATGATTTGAACATCTGAATCTATGTAGAACAAATGATCATCTTCTTTACCTTCTATGTGGCTTAGATTCATAAGAAGCAATGAGTCATGTGATTGATCTTCTGAATAATTGTTGGAGTCCCTTCTATTATAGCCTCTATTGTTATTGTTGATGTTGTGTCCACCTCTGCCTCTATTGCTACCATATCCACCTCTTCCACTTCCTTTTTGGGTCTTCCCATTGAACCAGCAATTCTGAGTGGTGTGGTTGGTCGTATCGCAGATGGCACAAGATTGAACATTTTGACCTTTGTATTTGTCATGCTTTGGTCTTTTCTTCTTCCCTTTCCACTTGCTCTTGCTTGTGAAGTTGGCTTGGAAAGTCTCTTCTTCATCTTCTTCGTTCTTCTTGCATTTCTGTTCCTTATCCTTCTTATCTGCATATAGAGCACTAGTTGAATTACCATGATAGGAGTTACCCTCCGTTATGCTATTTTTGACCTCTTGATTGAAGAATTTTCCAAGAAAGATGTTGGAATCTGGAGTTTGCACATCCATGATGAGATCATAAGCCGTCGTGAAGGATTGCCATTGTTTATCACTTTGAATCCCATTAAGAATCTACCTCATGATAGCCTCTTCTTCAATCAACTCTCCAATGGATGCTAACTGATCCGCAACATCATTGACCTTGGTAACAAAATCTATGATGGTTTGTTTAGGTGTCTTCTTCATTTGGTTGAACTCATCCCAAAGAAGATTCTTTCTTGCTTTGGTACTAGCAGAAAAGAAAGTCTTGAGGGCATCCCAAGTCTCTTGAAATGTCTTGCATCCTCTAATATGTGGTAATAGAAAGTCAAAGATAGAGTTTAGTATGTACGACCTTGCTTGAGCATCCCTTGCGCACCAAAGTGTGAGCTTATCTGTCTCCTCTTGTGTAGGTCCTCCTTTGGATCATGGAATAGGCATAGCTTCATCACCTGCTACAATTCCATAAAGATTTCTACCTTGCAAATAGGCCTCCATTCTGATTTGCCAAGCTGTGTAGTTGTGTCGATCACGCTTCTCGATCATTGAGGGAAAGCCGTCACCCATCTTGATCTAGCTCTGATACCACTGAAAGAACTTGGAGAAGCTTGTAGGAGGTAGAAAAGTGAGTTGCGAAGTAACGATGTTTGGTCCAGCCAACCGGCCAGCTCTTGAGCTTATGGAGACCCAAATAGAGCTTATATGCATGCGATAAGTGAAATAAAATGCACTATGTACTTTCGAGCATCAAGGAGAAAGAGTCGATACAAAACAGATAGGTTCGCACATTGTCTAGCTCAAAAAACTTATTATCTTTGGAAGAGACAATGAACTTCAAATGCTCATAGCGACCAACATGATTACAGTTAGAAAAAATCCTTTTATGGGAGTGATACACATAGGTTTGAGTGTATATAATGCAAAAAAGTATAAGGAATAATCAAAATATGCTATAGGAATGAATCAAACACTCAACGATGGTACTTCCTATTTTTCAAGAATATGTAGAGATTGACACTGAGAAAAACCACTAAGATTTCTCCGAATCTTTAGAATCAAATGCTATGAGAAGTTATGGGCATAAAATAGACACTAATACCTTTCGAATGAGCCATCTATCATCCAATTTGGTGCTCTGTGGAGAGAGCAGCAACCTCTGCAAGATTATTGTTGGCAAAGAAGATGATGCAGAGAAATGAAGGAGCAACACAATGATGGTCACAAGTGTATGTATATTGCTTGCATGTATTGTACAAGTGTTTTGAAGTATTTATATAGACTCTAGAAGTGATCCATGACTTCTACAAGTGGATTTTGAATTCAAATGAAGGTGAGAATGGTTGTTGGAGGGAATCAATTCACTTTCTTACAATCTAGGAAAAGTGAAGATCTAGTTTGATATACTTTTAGGTGATTAATTGATTGATTGAATGCAACTAAAGAGCCATGAAAAATCTTTTTAAAAAATACAATATGTGAGCATAAGTAAAAGAACTCTCCAACAAATATTCTTTTGATGTAATCCAAGCGATTGCTTTTGATGTAGATCAAATCCACCTCAAGCATAGTGTAAGCTTGATGTTCCAACACACTAAGCCTACCACATTATTGGGTGTAACCTTGGGCTCACTAGAAGGGTTCCTTGGACAATCTCTCGGGAGATGTTCCTTGCCGCACTCAAGATAAAAGCCTTGTATTGTGATGTTTTGTCCTTGTCCCAAAGTCGGTGGGTGGGGACATTCATGAATGAAATGGTCGCTCTGACATCTAAAACATGGTCCTCTAGGGGATTGTGGTCTCATTTTTCTCAATTGGGAAGTGGGCTTTTGGTTTGTATACATGACATCAGAGCATTTTGGCTTCCAATTCAGCTCCATAGGTAGTGACTCATATTGATACGAATAAGTATCAGTATGCTTGGGTGACTCTATGTAATAAGCTTGTGGACTATCTTCATGGGTGTAGTCAGAAATCTGAGCATGATTTCATTTTTCTAAAACTGAAGGGGTCATCCACACCAATGCTCTGTTAGGGTTCTCTTCTACCACTACATACTTAACTGGAATCACATTGGCAAGAGGTGGCGGTTGGTTTTCTAGGTTTGGTTGTGGCCTATTTGGTTCCTGATATTGTTGTTGATATTGAGATCGATATTACTATTGTGGCCTATAATATGGCTATTGGTATTGGTTTTGACACCTACCCTATTGATAAGGTTGCTGATGAGTTTGTCTGACAACTGGCCTATTGTATGGATAATCTTGAGCCATATGGTTTGTGTATTTTCTCTCACTAGTGCAATATGGAGAATTCAAATTCTCTCATGTTCTAGTTTTGCATTGGGCATATGTTAGCCATGTGGTCGCCTTTGCAAGTATAATGTCACTTCACTAAGATCATTCTAGGCATATTCTTGCTTGAAACTCATAATTTTTGAGGTACTTTTTCTGCCAGTACATCAATGGAAGTGGATGATTTTGAAGTGAAACTAGTAGAACTATATGAATATTTATAGATTTTTGAAAGTTCTAGTTCATCACCTAGGTTTTCCTTGATATCTATGCACATGCCAACACACTGCTCTATGGTTCTAGGATCCTTTTGATACACACAAGATCTCAATTTAGCACTTAGTATTTCATCTAAGAATAGTGATACTTGTTTGGCTGGATTGGGCAACTCTAGAATCGAGAATCTCTCTAGGTAGTATCTACACCTTCTTCCTGCCAGTCTAACCATCTCCTGAGAATTTTGTTTGAAGCTATGGATCAAGGATGAGGTGTTGTGCTTGATGCCACTCTTGGAAAATTCTACAATGAATGCTTCTAGTAGTTGACCTATATTTTGGTAGTTGCAACTCTTCAAGGGCTGAAACCATGCTAAGATAGTACCTTTGAGGGTCAAACCAAATGCCTCAAATTGGGTGAACAAGTCCTTGACCTTTTCAGATCTTAACACTTTTTTGAAGTCGGCCACATGGTCATAAGGATCTCTTGATCCATCAAAGTCGTTTTTCATTGTCTTGACCACTTGAGAGGGTCTAAGGATTCTTGGGTACTCTTGAGGTCTAGGCAATGGAAAATCATGTTCATCTCTTTGATGCCTATTTGCTCTATGTCTCTCTCTTTCACATCTTTCACTTTCAAGTCGTGATCTATCTTTTCCTAGAGTGTGTGCAAAGCTTACCTCAAGTCTCTCTCTATCTCTTTCCCTCTTAGTTTCATGAGCCTAGGATAATCCTACACCTTGGAGGCCATGGGAGACATTAGATCGTGGTGGAGGAAAAATCAATTTGCCCCTCCAAGCATATGCATGCCTACCATGCTCTGTCAACAAGAACATTCTCTCCGACATGTTATCTAGATAGACAACTTTGCCTGATATCTTGGGATCTTTGAACCCGGAGATGGTGACTCCACCTATTTTGCTAAGTTCATCTAGCTTGAATCTCCAAAAAGCTTCCTCTATTTCTCTATTCAAGAATAGTTCTACACTTTTTTTGTCTTAGGGAACCCATTCTAGGGTAATCACTTTGGTCAAGACGGATTTACCTCGAGGAGTCTTGGGTTTTCATCCTAGGTCTCCTTGCTCTAGGTCTCCTATCTTGATCTCCGGAATGAGATTTCCAAACTCATATGTCCTGTTTGGTAAGCTGGTAACCACATACATGGTTCCTTGCTTATAAATGTATGAATCCTTTTCAAATTTAACCACTGGGTGTTCAAGTTTCAAGGGTTGATTGGGATTTTTGAGTTGGACAATTGATAGCCTCAGACCATCCTCATAGACGTGTGCACCTAATCGATTGGTCCTAATATATTCCAATTGCTTCTTATAGGGATCTTCTTGTGTCTATGAAAAGGTAGTGCCTGAGGTACCTACAGGTCTGTCCATGCTAAAAGACATTTTTGAATCACTTGTTTTTGAGATTAGCACATAGGGATAATCACTAAGTTGTTGTGCCCATGACCTAGCTATGTGATTGACACTAGCTTCAAATGATCTGATGCTTTGTCTATCCCAGCATAAGTGTCTACCTGATCTAAGGTTCATAAGCTTTGTCTATGAGTCCCAAGTTTCCTAAGCACAACCACGTTTAATGTTCTTTTGGATCAGTTACTTTTTCTTTTATAGATCTCTTCGGTATAATCTTGTCTGAAAAATATCATCGTTAGGAATACTTGAGTTTTATCACACTTTGAGATGTGATCGATCCACTTAAGTCATTTTCCTTTAGGGTTTGTTGCAGCAATATCCTAACTTATGCTTGAACTTGAGTAATTAGGGTTTTCTTGTACTTATGTCATGGTATATGTCAAATTTTCAAAAGAAATCCCTATAATAATAGTGATTTTGATCACTAAAAACGATTTTAGATATCATTTCACATTTTTGAAACTCCATTTTGCTCAAGCCAAAGATTCCTTGAGCTTGAGGAATATTAGACGTATCCACATACCAATTTTCATAATTTTTAGACTCTATTTGAGCCCTCAAATAAGCCCTGGAACCTAATTTTTAACTAGGCCAAACATTAGGTTTGGACAAGGCCAAAACTAGTGAAAAAACAAAAAAGGATCTAGAGAGCACATTTTTTAGTCAATTAGTGAGTTGAGGTTAGCATTTTTTAGGAGAGAAATTTAGATAAAGAGCTTCTTGAATAGTGTAATTCAGTTATTGAGAATTAAAGCTTCCACTATTCATATCTTTGTTATCTTGCCTTATGTGTGTGTGTACATGCATGTATGTGCTTGTCGTTCACATTTGCTCACCAAAATTTCTCACGATCTTTATATCTTCCTCACGTCTCCACAAATTGACAAGTAAAGGAGGTGGTGCTCACGCTTGGGCTACATCAAATTTTGGTGTCGTTGCTAGGGAGCATTGCTTGAGGACAAGCATTGTGATAGTAAGATCGTAGATTTGTGACATTGGAAGGTAAACAATAGTCATTGTTTGTTAAGTTTCTGATTTTTTTCTCCATCTTCATCATCACCATCTTCTCCATCTTCATCTTCATAGAAATTTTTCTTTTTTGACTGTATATTCACTATTTTCACCTCATTTTTCATTCGTGCTTGTGCGAGAGAAAGAAGAGGGACAAAGTTTTTATGTGTGTGAGTTTCTATGTTTTTCATGACCCTCTGCATGACACACAGGTCTTGGTGCTTGATTTTGATCTTCTCGCCAAAATTCTCAGAAAATCATGACTTTTTGGAAAATTCAAAAAATTTTGAATATCATGATTTCCTAGTTTCCCACCTAAAATTAGTCAAAATATCAAGATTTTTTGTTCTTTTGATTGTGAAGAAATCACAATTTCTTGGTTCTCTGATTATGAAAAAATTACAATTTTTTGGTTCTCTGATTGTGAAGAAATTGCAATTTTCTCGTTCTCTGATTGTGAAGAAATCATGGTTTTCTAGTTCTCTGATTGTGAAAAAAATGCAATTTTTTGGTTTTCTAATTATGAAGAAATCACAATTCTCTGATTCTCTGATTGTGAAGAATTCATGATTTTCTAGTCCTCTGATTGTGAAAAAGTTGTGACTTTTTGGTTCTCTACTTGTGAAAAAATTGTGATTTTTTGGTTCTTTGATTGTGAAGAAATCACCATTTTCTAGTTCTCTGATTGTGAAAAAATTGTGATTTTGTGGCCCTCTGACTCTCAAAAAATTATGAATTTTTTATTGTCATAAAATCATGACTTTCTGGTGGTCACAAAAAATCATGACTTTCTGGTAGTCACACAACATCACGATTTTTTTTGTTTTCAGTTTCTTGGTGTTTACAAATTGTTTTGATCTTTCTGACTGAAGCAAAGAAGAAAGGGGGAAAAGGCACCTGCATAGGCATAGAATACAATATCAAAAACTTGGTATCAGTGGAGTTAGAAAAAATTGCAACTGTCTAAGTTAACTATGATTGGGTAAAAATAGTAACCTTTTGGTTAGGCAACTTTTGAAAAAATGCGACTTTTTGGTAAGGCAACTTTTGAGAAAATCACAAATTTTTTGAAGGCAGCTTTCAAGAAAATTGCAACTTTTTGCAATCCAAATTTTGTCACGATTTTTTGGATACTTGTTGGGCAAAACATCATGAATTTTTGGCTTTTTGGTTTCACAACATCGAGACTTTATGGTCCTATGACTCTCAAAAAATCACGATTCTCCAACACATGTTGTTTATCTGTTTTGAACCCCAAGAGCCTAAATTGACATAACTTGTTCATCCAAAATCCATTTTTTGAGCTATAAAGTGCATTGGAAATCTCTTAAAAATAATATGTTTATTTTAGATAGGGTAATTTGAAGTTGACCTTCAAGTGGGATTGGGAAGCCAAGGGCGCTTCAAAGGATTTTGAGCAATAGAAAGGGAAAAATGGGTCTTCCAAAGTGCTTGAATCAAACTGTCTCTCAAATAAATTAGAGTTAAAGCTTGACCTAAACTTGGGACTTTTATAGGTCTATTGAGAGCCATTCAAGGGTTTCAAAGAAAGGTGGCAAGTGCATTGCAAGTTTGGGAATGCAACTCTTGAGCATTCAAGTGTGATCAAGGGAGAAGCGACTTGAGGTTGGAAGCATTCTTAACCCCCTCTATCAATTCTTATCCTAGGCTAAGCACGACTAGTGGTGAGCTCCCTACATGCTCCCTCTTCTTGTGTGTCCACTTCTTTGATGCATTTTTGCACCTTGTGCTTGACCTTGAGTGCCAACGGTCTACTTTGCTACTTCTTAGGTATGGAAATTCAAAAAAGAAAAGAAGCTATATTCATATCACAGAAGAAGTAATGCTCTGATCTTCTCTTGAGATATAACATGAAACAATGTCACTCAGTATCTACAACACTTGCTCCAAACACCAAGATCACACTAGAAGATTCATCATCACTTGTGGATGTGCATACTTATTGACAACTTGTTGGCTCATTACTCTACCTCACCAACACTAGACTAGATATTGTCTATGTAATTGATATACTCAGTGATTATGCACATTAGCCTTGTTAGCCAAATTGGGATGCTGCTTAGAGACTACTTTGATATCTTTCCCTCACTTGACATCATGGTCTTTGGTATAGAGGGGGCATCAAACTTGCTAGATATTCATATTCCAATTGGGTTGGTGATCCTAATTCCTAACGGTCTACTTCTGGATCATATTCTTGCTTGGCTTAGGACCTATCTCTTCGACAAGTAAGATGTAGTCTATAGCTGCTCTATCATCCACCGAGGTCAAGTACCAAGCATTCAACTTTGCAGCATGTGAGGCCATTTGGCTTCGACGATTATTATCTGACATTGGTGTTTTGTTGGTTACCTGACATGCATCTGCATGGATACCCAGTCAGCCTTGGCCAATGCCAAGAATCTAGTGTTCCACCTTTGGATGAAGCACATCGAGATCTAGTACCATTTCATCAGCAAGAAGCTTGTATCTCAAGAGATTACTCTAGAGCAATATACCTCTTAGGACAATGTAATAAAGTAAGTCTATGATCTAGGGATCCGATGGCTTCAGACATATCTGAAATCGGATACCGTTTGGTCACTCGTCTGTAGGACCAAAGATCTCAAGAGTAGATCAAGCAAAGAGTTTTCAAGATCTTAAACTTGCTTTAGCATCGGCCCCGGTTCTACAGATTATAGATCCGAACAAGCCTTTCCAATTAGAGACAGATGCAAGTTCAACTGCAGTAGGAGCAGTACTAAGCCAAGATGGTCGACCGATAGCTTTCGAGAGTAGAAAGCTAAGTCCTGCTCAGCAAAATTACTCTACCTATGAGCGAGAGATGTTCGCTATTATTAATGCTCTGAAGAAATGGCGCCATTATCTATATGGATCAAAGTTGACCATAGTTTTTGATCAAGAGAGCATAAAGTGGTTTGCAAACCAACCTGATCTAAGAGGTAGAAAAGCGAGGTGGGCCGAGCAGTTGCAAGAGTTCGATTATGAACTCAGGTATAGAAAAGGAAAGTTCAACGCAGTGGCAGACGCCTTAAGTCGGATGTCTATGCTGAACAATCTAAGCTTTGTGAAAATTCAAAGTGAATTTATTTCAACTTTAAAAAGAAGCTGCAAAGAGGATCCAAGCTTCAGTCAAGCATGGAAAGCAGCTGAACAAGATAAACAAAATGAAGCAAGTACTTCTGAAAGAAAGTTTAAACACTATTCTCTCCAAAATGAATATTTGCTTTATAAAGGTAAGGTTTGTGTTCCAAGTACCTCGGACATACGAAAACAAGTACTTTTCGAATGCCATGATGCTCCAAGTGCAGGACATCCTGGAATTAACCGAACCTATGAGTTAGTAAAAAGACATTTTTATTGGCCTAGTTTGCATCAAGATGTGCAAAACTATGTATCTAAGTGCCATAAATGTCAAGTAAATAAGTTTGAACGACTTAAAGTTGGAGGATTGCTGCATCCTTTGGAAATTCCCAAAGGAAAGTGGGAAAGCATTTCCATGGATTTCATTTCTGGATTACCCCGCACTCAGAAGGGCTTTGATTCAGTCTGGGTTGTAGTTGATCGATTGACTAAACTTGCTCAGTTTATTCCAGTCAAGACTACTTATAAGACTCCAGAACTTGCAAAAATATTTGTAAATCAACTTTATAGACTCTATGGTCTTCCAGTAGACATAGTTTCTGATAGAGATGCTCGATTTACAAGTCATTTTTGGCGAGCAGTCTTTAGTAGACTTGAAACTAAACTAAGCTTAAGTACAGCTGAACATCCCCAGACGGATGGACAGAGAGAGAAAGTCAATCAGATTTTGGAAGACATACTCAGAGCTTATGTTACTTCCAAACAGACTGACTAGGAAGATTATCTTCCATTAGCTGAATTTGCCTATAATAGTGCCAAGAATTCATCAACTGAATTTAGTCCATTCATGTTGATGTATGGTTTCCAGCCTAGGTCTCCTTATGCAGTAGGACTACAAAATGAACGAGTTCAAGCAGCTCAAGAGTTCCTTCAAGACATGAACTTTAAGCTCAAGTTAGCTAAAGAAACCTAAAGAAAGCTCAAGATCGTGCAAAGGCTTATGCCGATCCGAAGCGAAGAAATGTTACTTTTCAGGTTGGCGATCAAGTTTATCTTCGTATTCCTGAAAGATTGGAAAAGTTCAAGACTGGTCAATGCGCCAAGTTGTCGCCTAGATATTGCGGTCCTTTTCCAATCACCAAGAAAGTTGGTTTGTGGGCTTATGAACTACAACTTCCAGACGATAGTTGGATTCATCCAGTGTTCCATGTTAGTCGGCTTAGGAAGAGTCTAACAGATTCAGATAATCTAGTTGGACAACAGGTTATACTTCCTATTCCCGTAAATGAAACAGTTCCTCATGAACCTGAAAGGATACTTCGCACCCGAGATAAACGTACAAGAAGCCACTTGTATGAAGAGTGCTTAGTAAAATGGAAGGATGGAACTGAAGAAAATTCAACATGGGAAAAAGTTTCCACAATCCAACGACGTTTTCCAGCTTTCAAGTTTTAAGTTGGTCCCAAATAAAGAAGGTTTTTTACTTTCAAGTTTCTAAGTAAATAACCTAATTGAATGAATGCATGTTCTTCAAGTTTTAGAACATGAGGCTCGGGGGTTGCCTACAATTATATATATAGCTTTATTTTTGAGGACGAAAATCTTTCCCAAGGGGGGAAGAATGTAATAAAGTAAGTCTATGATCTAGGGATCCGATGGCTTCAGACAGATCTGAAATCGGATACCGTTTGGTCACTCGTCTGTAGGACCAAAGATCTCAAGAGTAGACTCAAGCATAAGTCATGTGCTCTCATATTCAAGTAATCTACTTAGCCTAGTGGTTAAGTCTCATGGTTGTGAAGGAAGAGGTCTTGGGTTCAACTCCCATGGGGAGCATGGGAAGAGAGTTTTGCCCAAAGAGCTCTAGAGCCTTCTAACTCAAGTTAACGTGAGTTAACTTGAGTCCAGTGGACTTAACTCAAGAGGTGAGTACAACAACCACTAGTGGACTCTAGTGGAAGGTACTAAAGTAGTGGTCGAGATCACTCCAGCCACTAATAGACTCTAGTGGTGGATATGAAAGGAGTGGAGGAGATTGCACATACACTTGTGGACTCTAGTTACATTTGTGGTCCTCATTAGTTCAAGCAGCTATATATACAGGCATAAGGTTGGGAGGAGAGTCATTCATTCATGAGCATTTGCAGTCGTTACGCTGTTGCAGACAACCTGGTAGACATTCATGAAGGCCCAACTCCAATTCTATTCTAGCACTTGGTGGACCTCTACAACATCCAACCACTCCAAAATGGAGCTGCAAAGGGGGTGTTGATGACATGATTGCTCCTACACCATCTACATTTGTATCCACATGAGTGCATCTCCATTTTGTATCCAGGAGACACTCCATTCCTATTTTATTTCCATTTTATATTGTATATCTTTTGTATTTGGGTACCTTGCCATTTGCTTCTACCAGTGTATTCATTCTCCTTTAAGGGGAATTATCCCACATGTGATGTACTTTGGAGCACCCCTCTCAAATCTATATAAGGAGGGCCTCTCTCCCTGTTTGTACTTGGTTAGAAGCTTGAGGAGCCTACTTCATGCTCTTGGCAAGATCATTTCTAATCCATGTGAGTTTACCCATTTCCTAGTCTACTCGCTTTTGAGTCTCACACTCTTTCTTTTGTGAGTACAATCTTGTTTTCATTTTGCTTCTATGTGTGTACTCACTATAGGAACTTTCCATCTCCATCCAAGATGTCCATATGAGAGTTAAAGTACTAGTGTGTCAAGAGGAAGATCTCACAGAACCTCTTCTTGGGTCAAGTTTGGATCTATGACCACACAGTGAACCTAAACCTAAGAAGTGGACTTCTTTAGGTTTGGGTGAACCAAAAAAGGATCACAGTTGAATTAGCGAATCAAACACTCAAGGAATTAGGAAAGGCACCCACTCAACAAGATAATGGAGATACGGAGGAGCTCTCTTCTCTTCCAAAGAAAATTGAAATAAAGTAGGACAAACAACTTAGGAGGCCAAGGTGGTAGAACACTAAATCGTGTAATCAAAACACAATACACTGCAAAATGACTCAAGGAAGAAAGCAGATTTGGAGGTGCAAGAGTGAACAACCACCTACTCTCTTGTCAGAACCATTTGTATGTACAATGCAAATGAATAATTCCAAGGAGACAACAACTCCATATTCTAGGAGTGAGCTTGAGTGATTCATCTCCATCTGGATACCCAAGCAGTCAGTGAAGGGAGATCCCAATGCTAGATGAATGTAGGTGCCTAAGACCTGCTTACATGCTCAACTTACCACATGAAATCCTTTTGATTCAAAGCAGTATTCACATGCACTCACTCAACTAGCATAGAGGCTAAAACATATCATCACAACACGAGCACATGCACCTTCACCTGGTAGTACTTGGAAATGGATCCCTAAAAAGTCCTAGATCTAGGAAGGGTCATCTTTGAAACCAATGACTGTAATTATTGGCAAAATCTCTAATCCCACAAGGGAAGTCAAGAAAGTTAAGTTCGGTACAAAAGCACCTGATTTAATATTGTAAATTAATTGTAGACTATTAGATGCATGCATCATTGCATTTTTTGAGTATGCATTCAATTCATAACTAACCCTACTAACTCACAACTTCACAAGACTCAAGCACACACTAACTTAACACATCGAGTCAAATACATCATGTTGGTATTGCATGGGGAACAAGGTCTCAACTACTCTCTATGACAATACCAATGTGGTTCATTTCTTCTAGCAGATTCACGTGACATTGATGACCTCTTTCATCATGGCAGAGGAAGGCACAAGTTTGTAGCCAATTGACATTGATAGTTTGCTGGTTTCTGAACTTCCTACAGAGATGTCCGTGGAATTCCGACATGTGAGGGAGATAATAATTCAAGATCCCCCTACTGGGGTCATAGAGAAAGTGAACATATATTTGATGGTGCAATTATACCCAAGCCCACATGCTTCACTTATTGGCATAACCCATGAAAGGTCTCATATGATTAACCTCTTGTAAAAGTAATTCACATTTACCCTTGTAAAAATGGATTACACCTATGAGGAGTTAGGAAGCTCTAAATCATGTATCACTTGGTTTTTGAGCAATGAGAGAATCTATCCTATATGTTAGCATTCACCTTTTAGGTAGAAGTTTTAATTTGAATTTAAACTTTGGCCCCAAGATCAACTATAGGAAGAGGATCAAGAAGACCCACGTGAATCTGGAGATAGAGAGATCATTTTGTAGTACTTTCATTGTGAAGTAAGATCTTATCTCATAGCTCTTTCATCTCACACACATTGAGCAATTCTTGATTTCCAATGACATTGTATTTGTACATGTTTAATACATATATGATCATTATATTGTGATTTTACTTCTCTGATTATAACTCCATCAGAATAGTGATCTTCTCAGAGCTTGTTCGCAACGTATAATTGATCATTTACCATGGTTTAAAGCATGATAGGATCAACATATTGTCTACTATAATCTTACAAAGGTTTGTTAGCATTGCTTCTCGGGATGGAGATATGATTTTCTAAATGCCTTTCTCTGCATGTAGTCCATCATTTTTGATGAAATCACTCATTGTTAGCTTACTAAGTTAATTAGAGTTCCCCAAAAGGAATTAAGCTAATTACTACTATGCTCAGAGAATTGTTCAAAACACTAGACAAGTGTATGAACAAAATTAACAAGTTTTTTGTTCTTGAATCAACTCCAACATATATGTTTTGATTTATCATTTTGATATTGATCTTCCAAGGTACATAGGGTGTCCAATAAATCCTTTGGCAAGATAAAGGGCCCACTACTTATCTATGGAGTACATTGGGCTGGTGTAGTGCAAAGATTTTGCAGCACTACTTCATCTTCATCAAGTGCAAATCCATCCTCACAGTGGTATCAGAGCAAGGTTGGACAACATGGCACATGGATTTCCTTCATCAATTGAAAAATTGGATAGAGGTAACTATAAAGAGATGGATTTGTAGTTGATGAAGATGAAGTGGTGCTGCAAAAAACTTTGCACTACGCTAGCCAAATGGACTCCAGAGCTATGTGGTGGGTCCTTTTGGATTGCCAAAGGATTTATTAGACACCCTATGTACCTTGGAAGATCACTCTCAAAAAGTTGAATCAAAACAAATAAGTTGGAGTAGATTCAAGAGCCAAAAACCTGCTATTTATGTTCATACACCTATCCAAAGTTTTGAACAATTCTCTGGCCACAACAACACTTAACTTAATTCCTTTTGGGGAACTCTTATTAGCTTATTAACCTAACAATTAAGAGTTTTTTCAACCAAAATGATGGACTACACAAGGAGAAAGAAGTTTAGCAAGTGATAGGATGACCCCGATTTTCCTGGGTTGCAACAATACACAGACCCGTGTGCAGTAGAATAGCAATATCTCACGATTAAAGAATTCAATGCTCATGAAAATTTGTAGTCATATACTAGACAGTAGTAAGAGTCAAACAAGATTTAAATCATGGAAAATGGAGAAGTACACACTGAGAAACAGCTTTGAAAAAATGACTATTCTGAGAGAGTGCTAGCAGAGAAGAAGAAAATGAGGTGATAGAGTTGACTTCAAATGATCATAACTGAAGATTGAAACATCCAAATATAATGCAAATTGGTGAGCATACAGTAGACTTAGAGAAATAACTTTACCAAGTTGAATCACTGAAAATGATGCACCAAGCTAAGAGAAATCATCTCTGCAATTTGACTGAGAAAACGGAGAGATATGACAATGAACAGTACACTTCACAAGATCATGAAAATATGAACTCAAATGATCATGAAAATGAAAGTATATTGATTGTAAAATACAGTGGACTTATTGATACATATGTGTGCCTTGAAACCACACCTTGATATGGCATAAAGCTCAGCTCTTGGAGGTCTTCACATAACCATGAATAAAACTACCATGTATTTATAGTTGATCTTGGGAGCCTAACTTCCTACAATCACTCTCCAATATATTAGTAATTTATTTGACTCTCCAACTACCTTCAATCACAAATTCGTGGTTTTTCTTTCCTGTTTTGATCAAGTGGACTCAACCACTTTAGATTCCATTTACTTTTACATCAAGTAAAGACTAAAAAATTACAAGAGGGAGTTCACAAGTGAACTCTAGAAGGAGTAGACATTTCCTTCAAGTTTCTAAGCCTTTTGATGACTCAAGCCAATACTTAGGCTTGTCATAGAATTGCTCCAACAACTCCCCCTCAAGACAAGTATGCTTGAGGTCTTCAATCTTCCAAGATTACCTGCAAACCAATCATGGCTTTGAATTTGCAAAGCTTTGTAACATCCAATGCTTTGGTTAGAATATCTACACCTTGTTGATGAGTGGACACATATGATATTTGAATCTCCTTGCTCACAATCTTCTCTCTTACATAGTGATAATGAACTTCAATATGTTTAGTCCTTGCATGAAAAATTGGATTAGCAACTAAGTGAATAGAACTCATATTGTCACAAAAAATAGTTGGAGTCCCAAATTCCAATCCAAGTTCTGTGAATAGTGTCTTCATCCACATAGCTTCTTGAGTAGCTATGGCAAGAACTTCGTATTCAACTTTAGTAGAAGAGAGAGCAACTATGGGTTGCTTCTTCGATGACCATGAAACAAGTTTTGAACCTGCAAAGGTAAGATAACCTGAGGTGCTCCTTTTGTCTTCCTTGGAGCCAGCCCAATCTACATCAGAGAACAATTTCAAACTTAAATCAGATACATAAGGGTAATATAGCCCCTCATTCATGGTCCCTTTGAGATATCTAAGTATCCTCTTGGCAGCCTCCATGTGAGGTTTCCTAAGTGTGTGCATAAATTGAGTTAGCACACTCACACTATAACATATATCAACCCTTGTCAATGTGGCATAGTTCAAACTACCCACAAGACTTTGGTAACCTGTCACATCTTCTATGAGTTCATGTGAGCTCAATTTATGATTAACCTCCATTGGAGTACCTGCAATCCTGCAATCTTGCATCTTGAACTTTGCCAACATGTCTTTAATGTACTTTCTTTGAGTAAGAAACAAACCATGATCTTTGTAGACAACTTCCAATCCTAGGAAGTAGGTAAGTGAACCCAAATCACTTATCTTGAATTCTTCTCTCATTTGCTCTTTGATTCTCTTCATGCCATCTATATCATTTCCTGTAAGTATAATATCATCTACATACACACACAAATAGATGACTTCAGAATTACTCCTCTTTAAGAATAGTGATGGATCTTCCTTGCTAGGTTGAAATCCTTTGTCTTGCAAGAATGAGACAAGCCTATGATTCCAAGCCCTTGGGGCTTGTTTGAGTCCATATAAAGCTTTATTAAGTTTACACACATAATCAAGATATATGTGATTCTCAAAACCAGGTGGTTGTGCCATATACACCTCTTCTGTTATCCATCCATTAAGAAATGCATTTTTTACATCCAATTGAAGTATCTTCCAATTCTTGGAAGAGGCAATACTAAGCAAAACCCTAATAGTAGGAATCTTTGCCACAAGAGAGAAGGTCTCCTCATAATCAATTCCCTGAGTTTGTGCAGAGCCTTTTGCCACAAGCCTTGCCTTATACCTGTTAATGGAGCCATCTAAGTTCTTCTTCAATTTGTAAATCCACCTTGAGCCTATCACTTTTATTGATGAAGACTTGGGAACCAATTCCCAAGTGTTATTCTCCTCAAGAGCTTCAATTTCTTCTTCCATTGCATGCCTCCATTCTGATTTCTTCTTTGCTTCCTCAAATGTTGAAGGTTTGTCTTGATTTATGTCCTGTGCTAGATAGATTGAATGTTTAGTGACCAGAGAAGTATCAAACCCATACCTTTATAGCTTTCTTTTCTCCCTCATGGACCTTTTTAGGCCATGATGTGATGATTCTGCCTCTTGTCCAAGTTCCTGCATTTTCGTTTTACCTTTAGACTTCCACATTTTGATTTTTTCATACTGAGTTGCTTCATTATCTTCTAAGATATCCTTCTCTTCAACTTTAGAAGAATTATCCTTAACAAGTTTTGGAAAATCTTCTTCAAGATCATAAGGAAGATTGACCTTTCTACATTAATCTTCATACCAAGAACTATTCTTATCAAATACTACATCTCTACTCACAAAGAATCCTTTGGTTGTTGGGTTGTATAATCTGTAGCCCTTTTGATTGTTTTCATATCCAATGAATACACACCTTTTTGCTTTGGGATCCATCTTGCCTCTAGCCTGTAAAGGAACATGAGCAAAAGCAACAGATCCAAAAATCTTACAATGATACAAGCTAGGTCTTCTTCCATTCCAAGCCTCATATCGTGTCATGCCATCAAGTGATTTTGAAGGTAACTTATTAATCAAATAAGTGGCTGTGGATACAGCCTCAGTCCATAAGTAATTAGGTAAGTGCTTTTCATTCAGCATAGACCTTGCAGCTTCAGAAATTGTCCTATTCCTTCTTTCTGCCACTTCATTTTGCTCAGGAGTATACCTTGTAGTGATTTCTCTTTTGATTCCTCTTTCTTGAACAAAGGAGTCAAATTCATGGGAGAAGTACTCTCCCCCTCCATCTGACCTTAGCCTTTTTAGTGGTTTACCTGTTTGATTCTCGACAAGAGCCAAATATCTTTTGAAGCATGAAAAAACTTCATCTTTGTGTTTCATAAAGTATAATATAGTCCACCTACTGCAATCATCAATGAAGGAGACATAATACCTTGATCCAGATATTGAAGCATCCTTGCTAGGCCTCCATACATTTGTATGAACCAACTCCAAGAGATCTCCATGCATATATCCTTTCTTCATGAATGGTCACCTGTGAGACTTTCCAAATTGACATGCACTACACTTATAAATCATGTGTTGTTTTGAAAAGTTAGGGAGTCCGAGTACACTTTGGTCCCTGCAAATTTGCTTTAATGATCTTTCACCAATATGTGCTAACCTTCTGTGCCATACTTCCAATTCTAGGAGTGTCTGACTACCGTAGTTAAAGAGAGCAATATTTCTAGTGTCTTGTAATTCAAATGTGAACAATCTACCTATCTTTTCACCTTTCACAATTCTCTTGAATCCTTGACTTATATCTTCAACAAATGCTCCTTCTTTTGTGAACTTGACGCAAGCCTTTCTCTACTATCTACCCAACACTTATGAAATTCTTTGTAATGGTAGGGACATAGAGTACCTTATTGAGTAAGTTGATGTTTCCATTAGGTGCTTTGACATTTCCTATTTTCTCCACAAGGTGACTTGTATCATCTCCTGTTTGTACCTCATGCTTGTTCCTTGGATCTTCTAAATCTGATAGGAGGGTCACATTTCTTGCCACATGATTGAAACAACCTGAATCTATGTAGAAAACATGCTCATCAGATTTACCTTGTGGCATGGCCATATTCATGATCACCAATGAGTCCTCTTGATTAGAGTCTTCTGTGTAGTTATTGAAGTCTCTTCTTCCTCTATTGCCTCCTTGATAGTTTGAATGGCTGTAATTGTTGTAGTTGCCATGGTAATTGTTGAACCTTCCTCTTGAATAGCCATAACTTCCTCTATATTAGCCTTTGCCTCTTTGATTCCTGGAATTCCTAAAGCAATTTTCAGTTGTATGATTAGTTAATCCACAAATAGAGCATGAATTAGACTCTTGGGATTGCCCCCTACCTTGTCTTCCTCCTCTGCCTCTACCTCTACCATGTCTTCCTCTACCTGCATAGTTAGCTTGATGTGTACCTGCTTCATCATCCACTTTCTTTCCTCTTCCTCTGTTTTCTTTTGACTTGATTTTATCAATATACAAGGCTAAAGATTGATTAACTTTGGAGCTTTCTCCATTCTTGATAAGCTTGGCCTCTTGAGTACGTAGTTGTCCTATGAGTGTGTTGAAATTTGGTACATGCATATCCATGTATAGAGCTGTGGTGAATGCTTCCCACTTGTCATCTGCCTTCAAGCCATTGATGACCTGCCTTAAATTTTGTTGTTCATCTATTACATCTCCAATGCTTCCCATTTGATATGCTATGTCCTTGAGCTTTGTGACAAAATCAGTCACATTTTGTTTGGGGGCTTTCTTGAGAGTTGTGAAGTCTAGCCATAGTTGATGCTTCCTGGCCTTTGTACTTGAACAGAAGAAGGCTTCAAGTGCATTCCACACTTCCTGAGATGTTTTACAACTTCTAATGTGAGGCAACAAAAAATCTGAGATAGATTTGAGGAGATAAGACCTTGCAAGTGCATCCTTGGAGCACCATGTGCTCACTCTTTCTTGCTTTTCTTGTGTTGGTTGCCTTTTGTTCCTGAAACTTGGCATAACTTCATCTCCCGCTATATAACCATATAGATTCCTTCCTTGAAGATAAGCTTCCATCCTTAATGACCAGGATGAGTAGTTACCTCTATTCAATTTTTCAATTGATGAAGGAAATCCATCTACCATGTTGTCCAATGTTGCTCTGATACCACTATAAAGAGATGGATTTGTAGTTGATGAAGATGAAGTGGTGCTGCAAAAAATTTGCACTACACCAGCCAAGTGGACTCCAGAGATATGTGGTGGGCCCTTTTAGCTTGCCAAAGGATGTATTAGACACCCTATGTACCTTGGAAGATCACTCTCAAAAAGTTGAATCAAAACAGATAAGTTGAATCATCTTTGTAATCTGACTAAGAAAACTAAGAGATATGGCAGTGAATAGTACACTTCACAAGATCATGAAAATATGAACTCAAATGATCATGAAAATGAAAGTATATTGATTGTACAATACAATGGACTTACTGATACATATGTGTGCCTTGAAACCACACCTTGATATGGCATAAAGCTCAGCTCTTGGAGGTCTTCACATAACCATGACTAAAATTACCATGTATTTATAGTTGATCTTGGGTGCCTAACTTCCTACAATCACTCTCCAATATATTAGTAATTGATTTGATTCTCCAACTACCTTCAATCAAGAATTCATGGCTTTTATTTCCCTTTTTGATCAAGTGGACTCAACCACTTTAGATTCCTTTTAGTTTTACATCAAGTAAAGACTAAAAAATTACAAGAGGGAGTTTACAAGTGAACTCTAGAAGGAGTAGACATTTCCTTCAAGATTCTAAGCCTTTTGATGACTCAAGCCAATACTTAGGCTTGTCATAGACTTGCTCCAACAGTAACTACTCAGCTTGGTCTTTAAGGATGGAAGCTTATCTTCAAGGTAGGAATCTATATGGTTATATAGCTGGAGATGAAGTTATGCCAAGTTTTAGGAATAAAGGTCAACCTACACAAGAAGAGCAAGAAAGATTGAGCACATGGTGCTCCAAGGATGCACTTGCAAGGTCCGTTCTCCTAAGGCTCTATCTCAGATTTTTTTGTTGCCTCACATTAGAAGTTGTAAAATATCTCAAGAAGTGTGGAATGCACTTGAAGCCTTCTTCTCTTCAAGTACAAAAGCCAGGAAGCATCAACTATGGCTCAACTTTACAACTCTCAAGAAAGCTCCCAAACAAAATGTGACTGATTTTGTCACAAAGCTCAAGGACATAACAGATCAGTTGGGAAGCCTTGGAGAGGTAATAGAAGAAGAGCAAATTGTAAGGCAGGTCATCAATGGCTTAAAGGAAGATGACAAGTGGGAAGCATTCACCATAGCTATGGATCTATACATGGATATGCATGTACCATATTTCAATACACTCATAGGACAACTACTTACTCAAGAGGCCAAGCTTATCAAGAATGGAGAAGGCTCCAAAGGTAATCAATCTTCTACTATGTATACTCATAAAAGCAAGTCTAAAGAGAACGAAGGAAGCGAAAACAAAGTGGATGATGAAGCAGGTACACATCAAGCTAACTATGCAGGTAGAGGAAGACATGGTAGAGGTAGAGGCAGAGGAGGAAGACAAGGCAAGGGAGATCCCAAGACTCTAATCCCTATTCTATTTGTGGATTAACTAATCATACAGTTGAAAATTGCTTTAGGAATTCCAGGATTCAAAGAGGCAGAGGCTACAATAGAGGAAGTTATGGCTACTCTAGAGGAATCACCCACAACTTCAATGGCTACCACAACAATTAAAACCATTCAAACTATCAAGGAAGCAATAGAGGAAGAAGGGACTTCAATAACTACACAAAAGACTCAAATCAAGAGGACTCATTGCTAATCATGAATATGGCAATGCCTCAAGGTAAATCTGATGAGCATGTTTTCTACATAGATTCAGGTTGTTCAAATCATGCGGGAGGAAATGCGGCCCTCCTATTAGATTTAGAAGATCCAAGGAACAAGCATGAAGTGCAAACATGTGATGATACAAGGCATCTAGAGGAGAAGATAGGAAATATAAAAACACCTGATGGAAACATCAACCTTCTTAGCAAGGTACTCTATGTCCCTAGCATCACAAAGAACTTGATAAGTGTAGGACAGATTGTGGAGAAAGGCCTACAAGTTAGGTTCACAAAAGGAGGAGCATTTGTTGAAGATCCAAGTCAAGGATTACGGAGAATTGCAAAGGGAGAAAAGACAGGTAGATTGTTCACATTTGAATTACAAGACACTAGGAACATTGCTCTCTTTAATTATGGTAGTCAAACAATCACATAATTGGAAGTATGGCACAAAAGGTTAGCACATATTGGTGAAAGATCATTAAAGCAAATCTGGAGGGACCAAAGTGTACTTGGACTCCCTAATTTGTCAAAACAACACATGATTTATAAGTGTAGTGCATGTCAATTTGGAAAGTCTCCCAGGTTATCATTCATGAAGAAAGGATATATGTATGGAGATCTCTTGGATTTGGTTCATATAGATGTATGGGGACCTAGCAAGGATGCGTCAATATCTGTATCAAGGTATTATGTCTCATTCATTGTTGATTGCAGTAGATGGATTATACTATACTTTATGAAACACAAAGATAAAGTATTTACATTCAAAAGATATTTAGCTCTTGTGAAGAATCAAATAGGTAAAGCATTGAAAAGGCTAAGGTCAAATGGAGGGGGAGATAACTTCTCCCATGAATTTGACTCTTTTCTTCAAGAGAGGGGAATCAAAAGAGAGATTACTACAAGGTTCACTCCTGAGCAAAATGGAGTGGTAGAGAGAAGGAATAGGACAATTGTTGAAGCTGCAAGCTCTATGCTAAATGAGAAGCACTTACCTAATTATTTATGGGTTGAGGCTGTATCCATAGACACTTATTTGATTAATAGGTTACCTTCAAAATCACTTGATGGCATGACACCATATGAGGCTTGGAATGGAAGAAGACCAAGCTTGGATCATTGTAAGATTTTTGGATGTATTGCTCATGCTCATGTTCCTTCACAGGTTAGAGGGATGATGGATCCAAAAGCAGAAAGGTGTGTATTCATTGGATATGACAACAACCAAAAGGGCTACATATTATATAACCCAACAACCAAAGGATTCTTGGTGAGTAGAGATGTAGTGTTTGATGAGAATAGTTCTTGGTATGAAGATTCATGCAGGAGGATCAACTTACCTTATGATCTTGAAGAAGATTTTCCAAAACTTGTCAAGGACAACCCTCCTAAAATTGAAGAGCACAATACCTCAGAGGATGATGAAGCAACTATGATTGAAAAACTCAAAATGTGGAAGTCTAAAGGTAAAGCTGAAATGTAGGACCTTGGACAAGAGGCAGAATCATCATGTCATGGCCTAAGGAGGTCTGTGAGGGAAAAAAGAAAACCTGAGAGGTATGGGCTTGATACTTATCTAGTTACTAAACATTCAATCGCTCTATCAGAGGACATAAATCAAGAGGAACCCTCAACATTTGAGGAAGCAAATAAGAAATCAGAGTGGAGGCATGCAATGGAAGAAGAAATTGAAGCTGTTGAGGAAAATAACACTTGGGAATTAGTTCCCAAGTTTTCATCAATGAAAGTGATAGGTTCAAGATGGATCTAGAAATTGAAGAAGAACTCAGATGGCTCCATTAACAGGTATAAGGCAAGGCTTGTGGCAAAAGGATTTGCACAAACTCAACGAATTGATTATGAGGAGACCTTCTCTCCTGTGGCACAGATGCCTACCATTAGAGTCGTGCTTAGTATAGCTTCTTCCAAGAATTGGAAGATACTTCAATTGGATGTAAAAAATGCATTTCTCAATGGGCGGATAACAAAAGAGGCATATATGGCACAACCACCTGGTTTTGAGAATCAAGTACATCCTGATTATGTGTATAAACTTAATAAAAGCTCTATATGGACTCAAACAAGCCCCATGGGCTTATAATCATAGGCTTGTTTCATTCTTGGAGGATAAAGGATTTCAACCTAGCAAGGCAGATCCATCACGGTTGCTGTATTGATTTGGGTTGCTACATTAACACTCCTTGGTATATATTGCATCCGTTTCTGTTTGGTTGATGCTTCAAAGGTCTTGTGTTTAATCTTTTGATTAAATACCTTGGGATTCCTTTCTTAACACTAAGCCTGATGCGTGCCCTTGCGGGGCTTTGGGCAGAGGGTGAGTTACCTTTATTGGACAATTTTTCTTTTTGGTTTTCTTCTTCTTTGTTTTTTGCCTGATTCTCCCTCCACACGTCCCTCCTCCTGATCTCTATCATCCTCAACATGCTTTGAATGGTGGCATGAGTATATTTGAACAACCATTTTCTCTCTTTGATTCAGCAGCTTCAAGTATCATGAGTTCCTTCCATTGTCATGATTTTACACCATTGTTTGGTGCCCATCTATGATCTACAAAGAAGCTCAATTCGTAGGCCATCAGTCGAGCATTTAAATTGGAAGACAATTTTACAAACATTTATGAGTCCATTTCAAAGAATCCCATGAAGAATGCCTCTTTGAAGGGTTGCATGTAAGGAATAGGTAGAAACGTTAAGTGTGAATATATAGCCATTATTGTGAGTCTGCTAGGCGTTATAGATAGATCAAAAATTAAGGCATCTGTGCCTTGGTTAATGCTGATGAAGTTCAAAAATGTGTATTTGGAATGTTTAGAAACCTTCAAAACTATGAGCAGCATGCTTTTATTCGTCATTTTTATTGCTAAACCCAGAATGGTGGCATATCTGGAAAGCCAAAACTCTATTGTTCATACCATATATTCTTCTGTTGGTAAGTAATTATGAGGTGGAATTGGCAATAGTGGATACTTAAGCCACTGGTTATTTATCGTGCTTTGACATTGTTCTTCCCAAAATTGCATCCATGGTCTTCTTCGTGGCACTGGGTGAAAAGATGGATTTACTTGTAATAAGTATGGTGCCGATTCCCAATGCACCCTGAGAGTTGGATTTTTCTCCAAAAACTTGTGTCTCCATATGGGATTAGCTTTATCAAATTCTTCTTGCATGTAAGAGAAAGTATCCACTTTAAATTGTAAATATTGACCTAGTTCTTTGTGCGTCATTCTTTTGATGTAATGCCTTGTTTCTTCTTTCAATAGGCCATATGGTACACTAAATGGCTTCATAATGTATTATAAATTTTTGCTTTTAATCTTTGCCTCTTTCATCACTTTCACTACTTGATCTTCGAATTGCTTACTAAGTCGGGACACTGGCACGGCCCGCTCATTTTGGCTCATGTTTGTGACATCGTGAATATTTCGATCAGAACGTGGTTCCTTCTCTTCCATGTGTACATGTGAATTATTGATGGGGGGAGAAGGAGGACGTACCTCTTTTGCCTCAGTGGCCATATGTGAGCTTGGAACTACTGGTGTCCCCATTTGTCTGTAATGTCGTAATTGAGCTTGTAGGCTATCAATGAGTGCATCTTTTTTAGTTATTTCTGTATTAGCAGTGGTAATTGCATCATTGCTTTGCAATAGTCATTCACTGAGTATGGCTAATTGGTCGACATCCTGTGTGCATTGTTTTACTATCTTTGCTTCTGTTGCCTTCCATCTTTTTCTAAGCTCATTCGTATCATGCATATACCTTCTTTCCCATTCTTCCCTCAACTCTTTCTCTTGATTAATTTGTGCAGTATACTTGGCTATTTGGGCTTCGAGCTCTGCCTTATCTGTTTGGTTATCTTCTGGCACTTCGACTAGTTTATTGAGCAGGATCGCATTCATCAATTCTTTATTCCTGTTCCTTAAAGTGTCTACCTCATCCATGTAAACTTTTATTTGTGCTTCTAGAATTTTCTTCTATTGGAGATTCGTGCCTTTTCTGTTTCGTTGGTCTTGTATTTATGTTGATACTCCATGAGCTGATTTTGTAGCTATTGAATTTCCTCTCTAAGCCTTTTGCAATGTTCTCTAACTTCTTTCGCTTCCTAGGCTCCTTTGTCATTAGAGATTGTTGAGTTTGTATCATCTTGACTGATAAATCTTCACTCAATATTTTGAAATGATTTTTCTCTATCATTGCTTTATCAATTATTACTTCTTCTATGCATTTCTCCTTTGGATGTTTCATTCGAGGTTGATCTTCCACTGTGCTCTGTTTAAATTGAAGTATCTTTGTTTCATTTATCTTGAGCGTGTGTGTTTCCTCTTTTTGGTGTTCCTCCACTATTTCATCCTATAATTTAATATCTTATGCTTGTTCTTGTGCTTTGCTCTCCACTTCATGTTGATCCTTTACCTGATTAAGTTCTTTCCATCTTCCATCATCGTTTGATTCACTTTGGATCTCCATGTTCATGGTCGATTGGTCATGATCTTCTTGGATTTCAAATGAAGAACTGGAATTGATTAATCCCAACTCTCTGCATCTATGGAACTTGGTTAGTCTCTTGCCTGACATATGATGAGATGCTATATGAGCTTGATGGTAATGATGCCCTTGAATTGACAGATTGAATTGTCCTTCCATGAACTCGCGAGTTTTCTCCATGGCTTCTTATAGCTCCGCTTCTATGGTGGGTGTGGGTTTTTCCATGGGGGTTCTCGGGAGTACATGTATCTTCTTGGATGTTGGGGTTACTTCCTCTTTTAGCAGTTCCTTGAGTCGTTTTGCTCCTCGCATAATTAGTTGTGAGCTTATCCCTACTTCTGTTGTAATCCACACACCTTTCTTCTTTTTAGGTACCGTTACTGTCTTTGCGTATTTTACCATTTCTACGGACAATGGCATTTCCTTCAGATATTCCCTGATATTCAAAGAATGGTAGATTAATACTGTTAATGCTACAGTTCCATTAAGGGACTTCTTGTGACCCCATTGCTTTTTGGCTTCAAACAATCTTTCTTGAATGTATGGTGTCAAGTTAATTTGGTTGCCAATTTGTTTTGTTGCATGAGATAAGAGTTGAACCACATTTTTTTGGGGTGCCGTGTATCGATGCATGTTAGGGAAATAGAAATGTTGATGCACCATAGGAACTACCTCTTCAATGTCAATATGATTGATATCCAAAAACGTTATTGTTTTGGTCCCATGAATCTCTTCCTTAAGATCAGTGATTCCATCTTTGGTCCATTCGAGTGCTTCTTTAATGAGCCCCTGTGTAAATTGTATTGTAACTCATTCTTCTTCCACATTCAGAACCTTAGCTTCAGGTATCGACAACTTGTCTAGGGCTAGATGCAAGGTATTCATCACTTGAGTGCATCATTAGAAATCAGGCTTGTAAATAGGCAACTCAAAATACTTATGAATTCTAGCCTTTTGCAAAACATCAAGTGTTGATGGAATTTCATGTAAGATCCAAAAATCCTATGACATCAATAGGAATTGGTGATTGGTGTCCATGATTTTGATGGTTACTAAGAACAAGTGTTCCCCTACCTGCTGGTCTTCTCGAAACCAATGTCCTTTGGCCTTAGTGACACTCTTCATAGAGAATTCAAGCACTTCTTCTTGGACCGTCGCTTGAGAATCTTTGAAAGCCATCTACCCTTTTAATGTAGTAGATAATTAGTATCAAGAATAAACCAATTCAACCATGTACTCATGTGTAGTGATTCATCGTTTCCCATGGATTGATATCCCCCTTGCTTAAGTAGAGACAAGTAAGATACCTTACCATATTTTTTCTTATTTCAAGGGCTGAAAGAAAACAAAAGATTAGTTCATAGCGAAAGCATTTATTTATTTACAATATTTAATAAGTCCTATGACCGTACAAGCTAGGGTCTGTTCCAGTTATGGAAATGTGCACCACTACTTTTGTTGAAGAAGCGGTATGCCGAATGCATGGCCTTGTAATGTGGCCCTATTGTTTGCATACTTTGGATGCAATCGACTCTTTATGGGTGCAAGACCATGTCTCTTGGATTATCTTGGTTGATTCCTTGTCGCTTCTTTGGTCTCCATATTAACATTATATTCCATTTTCGTGGCGTTTGCTTCTGTTGCGTGGCCCTCCTTCATTCTTCTTCTACCCTTGAATTGGGATTTCTGTGTTGTAGTTGTGTGGGGACTTCTTCCATCTTTGGTGATTGATTCATTTGCTTGATTCCAATGATTTGGCATCTCAATTAGCTTTTCCCTCTCTTGCTTTGCTTGTCGTTTGATTTCCTTTGGAATCCAAATTTGTCGTTGTTTGCTTTGCACTTTGATCAATGGCTTTGGAAGCCATACACGTAGAACTCTAGGCTTATTCCATGGCAATTGTGACTGATAGCTATTGTGGTGTGTCTTAGATTGTTGATTGATCCATCCAATCTTCTGATCTTCCTTATGTGGCAATTGATCGTTCTAAATCCATTGTAATCATGTCTTCGCTCTTGGTTGCATTCTCATAGTCGACATACACGTAGGATTTTTAGTATGCTTGCTAAAGTGTTCAAATGAAATGTTCTCACTCATCCTTGCAATTTCATTTCCTAAGGGAGAAATGTCTATAGGAGCAGGTGGTACGTTACAAGGTATGGACAACTCAGGGGTACGGCTCCCTTGATTCATGATCACATTGGAAATTTTGTCTCTATTGCCTTCTGAACTTGCTATCTTAGGCACTATCATTCGAGTCACTTTGGGTTGTCTGGCTTCTAGAAGACTTAAAACTTCTTTGTGTCGTACTTTAGCTAATATGTATCCTTGTGCAAGATGTATGCTGACTTCATTTTCAAGAATCCAGTCTTGACCTAGTATCAGATCTTCGAGAAGATCTTCATTCTTACATATCAGGAATCATTGATCCATGGTGGTATTTCTTAGATGTAGGGACATTGATACTTCTCCTATACACTCAATGAATTGTCCTCCAATTCCTACCATATGAGCTTTAGTAGGATTCATGGTTGTTTTGAGGTTGTTGGCTAATGAGAATCGCATGCAGCTTAATGCAGCCCCTATGTCAATTAAAGAATCCACTAATTGGTATTCATTTATGCCAATCCCTAGATTCAAGTATGGTTGAGTGACATAATCACTTACATTCTCTATGTTACCTATTTGATAGTTTTCCATGGGTATGGGTTCTTCTCCTTGTATATATCGTTCATCCTGCTGTCTTATCTACTCTTTCCTCTTCTTGATTCATTATAGTGCTTCCATTGGAGCTTCTTCTCTAATCCTTTCCTCTTCCCTCTATTTTGGGTTCCTAAGAGTCTTGCCAACATTCCTTCTGTTATTGGCACCATGTACTTTTTGACTCTACAACCACTCATGTAATTAGGAAGTATGTCTCTGTTGGAGTTAGACGTCTGCGGAAGCATGCAAATAGCACAAGGAAGGAGAAAAAGCTTGGAGCACAAACACACAATACTAAATGTATTACTAAAGAATGTACAAAGATAAGTAGCCCATTAGGGCAATAGGCGTTTATACAAGCCGAGGGAAAAAAACCCTCCTAAAGAGGAAAAAAAGTGCCCCGGCGGTCCTAGTGTGTTCACACACATCACTACCTGAATATATCAACAAATCCCTCTGGGAGTGATGCGGTGAATAAGGAGCTGGCACTCATGTATAAGGAAGTGCCAAGCTATGTGGAAATCACTTCACAAAAGGAAGCAAACCCAAAGCTTTGCGGAAAGCTTCAAACTTCTCCCTAGGCACAACCTTCGTGAAAAGGTCTGCAATGTTCTCCTGTGTGGGCACATATGCCAAGTTGATCTCCCCAACAGAGAACCTCTCCCTGACATAGTGATAATGCACCTCAATGTGCTTAGTGCGAGCATGGAACACAGGGTTCCTTGCAATTTCCAATGCGCTCTGACTGTCAGTGAAGATGGTGGTGGCAGAAGACTGACCAACACCCAAATCAGCCATAAGGCGTCTGAGCTGCACACACTCAACAGTAGCTATGAAAGCTGCCCTATACTCAGCCTCACAACTGGAAGTGGCCATAGTAGGCTGCTTCTTGCTCAACCAAGATATACATGAGCTACCAAGCATGAAGCAAAATCCACTAGTGGACACACGAGTGTCATAGCAACCAGCCCAATCAGAGTCAGAAAAAGTATGCAAATCTGGTGGTAGGGATCCCCCCTTGGGATAAAACAACCCAAGTAGCCGAGTACCACTCAAGTAGCGAAAGATGCGCTTAATCGCCTGCCAATGCTTGACTCCTGGACAATGCATAAATCTGCTCATCTATGAGACAACAAACTGAATATATGGCCGAGTAATGCATAAGTAAATCAAGCATCCAACAACCTGCTGATAGAGAACGACATCAAATGCATCTCCAGCATCATGAAGACTGAATCGTAAATCTCTCTCCATAGGAGTGGCAATAGGCTTACGGTCTTCAAGGCCAAAACGTTGCAATAATGTGTCAATATATTTTGTTTGACACAAAGCCATTCCACCATCAACTTGCATAAACTCAATGCCCAAATAGTGATGCAAATGCCCCAAATCAGACATCTCAAATGAGGCATGCAAATCAGCCTTGAAATCAACAATACGCTTCTCAATAGGACCAGTGAGCAGCATGTCGTCAACATAGACAACAATGATCACGTTGTCGTAGAGATATTCATCTCTACTCGTATGTCTTGATCAAAGTCTTGGATTATTATCTTGGTCTTTCACCTTGTGGAATTCAAGGGAGTGATGAAGATCTGAGCCAGTATGATACGAATGATAGAAAAGGACACGAATTGATTCTTTACCAATTCATATAGTTTCAATCATATGATTCGGAAAAATTAGAGATCTCTATTAGAGTTTGTGATGGACCACAAGTACATGCAAGTAAGGAGAAGGATCGAAAAGAGGAGACAAAAGCAGCTTCGCACTTTGGAAGGACCTGCACGCAAAGAAGAAGGAGACGATAGTGGCTCTTTCTGACGTTTTTGATGTACTTTTGATGATGTGATACTATGCTACACTCAAATAAGTTTTCGATGAGTTCTGATGTTTATTGAAGCAAACACAGGTCTTCGCAGAATCGTGGATGCCTTAATGAATTTTTTCGAACTATGAGATATATGTGTCGGAGGTTCTCCATGAAAGCGTCCACAAAGTGTGTCTGCACAGAACTAACAGTGTGGCTAAAAGCGAAGGTTAGCCATGGATACTTTTCGGACACAGATAAAAAGGGAGCGAAAAGAATGCCTAAATGAATCACGATCACACTTTTGCTTCTTTCGGGTGTGGAAAGGAATGGTTGTGGAATATCGAGAGCGGTCCATGATGTTTGGAGGCAGAGGAGGACGGAAGCGCCCATCAACCAAAAAAGGAGGCCAATACGTGAGGAGGAACGGAGGATCGGGAGACGCAAAAAGGAGGCCAATACGTGAGGAGGAACGGAGGATCGGGAGACGCAGTCCATTTTTCAGAGCGGAAGAGGGGCGCAGTCCATGGCAGAAAGGAGAAAGGGGGGGGACAACTCTATCAAGGAAAGTATATGATCTGTGGAAAGGCTCCAGGCGGCTAGGGGGGGAAGTTTCTCTCGGAAGGGGGAGATGTGCAGACACATCTGATCTGTTGCGTCGAGCTATGCGAGAGGTCCTGAATATTTTTTGACAGGTCAAGTCAACGATTTTTTTTCTGGCTCGAAATTCATCCGCAGGAACCATCAAATGAAAAGTAGAGGGATAGAGGGGAGATTTGGCAGAACGAAGAACGATAAAAAAGATGTTGCAGATAGTTCGTGAAGAATGCCTCTTGGCTGTTGCGCACTCGCACAGTAAACAGTGTGAGGGAGTGGAGATCGTTCCTTGCTTGGAAGATTCTTGGGACTTTATCTGTGCGTACGAATTCCTATGGTGTTGCTGCATTTACATTCATATAAGCTGGCAAGTCGTTTACTGAAGGGATCTCTGAGATGGTTGAGTTTCTTCCTTCTTACTTTTGTTTTTTCCTGAACAAGCTCATTTCAGCATATAGCGCACTTTGAATCTCCATAGTTTTCATGTAAACTGAAGCATAAATTTGTCGAGCATGATTATGTCCGTCGATATCTGCAGGCACTTAACTATTTTCTCTGTTTCTTTTCTGTAGATTTCCAGATTATATAAGAGCTTTATCATTTCTTCTTACATCCGATTCACGAGGTGTTAACTAATTGTTCAAAGTATTCACTTTTCTTTTAATCAGAAATTATCATGAGAATGGATTGTTAATATCGCCTTTAGAAGTATGAATGTTTTTGATACATTATAGCAATTATCAAAGGGAAATGAAAATTTCGTAATATTTCCACATATGAAGAAGCGCGGATTGCATAATTGTATCTACAAAAGAGATTTAATTATCTGTGTTTCTTTGATTGAGCACTATTTAACGGCTGCTATAGTACAGTTTTCTAGGTTTGGAGTTAGTACGAATCTATATCACCTATGATGTGATAAATGTTAGTGCATAATTACTTGAAGATAACTGTGCGCATGTCCGTATAATCATTATAGCGTTGCAATTCAGTCTGATTGGAGCATGATTGTATATATATAATATGTGTTGATGTTCTAAATATTCGTCGCTACCTTAAACAGTTGACAAAAACTCAAACCAGAGTAATCTAAATTGACAGTTCGTATTCCTCAGTGACGATTTTACATAGTTACTTATAAACTTTTGATTTATGGATTCTATATTTTTGTCTTCTCTGTGTTTCATGTGAGCATTAATTTCGAGGTTGCAAACGAACTTTCACAGTAACGATTAAGCACTTGATCGATTTTCTAGTGGTAGATCCTATGGGTCAATGAAATAAAAAGCAAATAACGATTGCTTATGAATTAGAACTGTCGCACACAAATCATTAAATCTCATGATTACTCGATACTACAACGGCGGCTAGAGATATTTCCTCCTTGTGCATAGGATTACTTTAATCAAGAATGAATGTTTATATACGTCTTGTGAATTCTTCAGATTTGTAAACTATATGGAGAATGTTAATCCTCTTCTTTTAGATTGATTGGTACAAGATCATTATGCCTTATTATGTATTTTATTAATGCATGTTTTACAAATAGCAAGTTATGCAATCTTGAAATTGAGAGCAAGCGAAGAAGAATTCTGGACATGGTGATGCTTGCCGAATTAGTCACTGATGAAGCGCTGATCATCTATAAAGATTGTAATGTGAATTCATGATTATCTGAAATTGATCGACTGTTTAGCGTTACTAAATCTTTTTCTTTAATCCATTTATATTAACCAGTTGTGCATATTTTTCTTCAAATTTGAAGCGTTAGCAACCATTCTAGCAGTTTTTTGTGAATGACCAAACACCAAAGGAAATGAACCATTAAAAATTGTGAAAATCTTTCAAGGAAATTTAACTTTGCACTGAGTCTTCACTCCACCTGAGCTCGCTCCAAGCACCCGGCATGCGCCGTATTTTTTTTCGAGCGGTCGCCCTGATCCACCGACCGTCCCTTTCGCGCCGACAACGTATCCAACAAAAATACATTTTACTGCTTTATCATCCAATTTTCTACGATGTTGTTCAGGCAGAACAACCAGACAACCAGAAACACGTAGATGAGAAACAGATGGCTTGCGGTCATGCCAAGCCTCATATGGAGTGATAGGCTGCAGCGCTTTAGTGGGACACCTGTTCAGTACATATGCATATGCCAAACAACCAGAAACACGTAGATGAGAAACAGATGGCTTGCGGTCATGCCAAGCCTCATATGGAGTGATAGGCTGCAGCGCTTTAGTGGGACACCTGTTCAGTACATATGCTGCACACATGACAACCTCAAGCCAAAAACTATGAGGTAAAGCCTGAATCTTGACCATACACCTCGCCATCTCCATGAGAGACCTGTTCTTCCGTTCAGCAACTCCATTCTGTTGAGGTGTATATGGCACTGTACACTGGTGTTTTATCCCTCATTCAGCCAAAAATGCATTAAAATCAGAAGACATATATTCCCCCCCTCGATCAGAACGGAGGGTGCCCATTTTACATGCTGACAGATTTTCAGCCAAACCCAAAAACTGTTTGAAGCACATGAAGACTTCGGAGTTTGCCTTCAATGGATATACCCATGCATTCCTGGAAAAATCATCAATGAAAGTCACGAAGTAAAGATAATTTCCAAAAGAAGGTGTCTGCATAGGACCACAGACATCACTATGTACAAGCTGCAATTTCTGAGTAGCCCGAACTGAACCATCTTTTGGAAGGAACGAATGCTGCATTTTGCCCAAAATACAGCCTTCACAAACATGTTTTCCAGGTGCCTCAAGTTTGGGCAAAGAGGACACCATTTCAGATTTTTGCAGGCATAGCAAACTAGCAAAATTCAGATGACCAAAGCGTGCATGCCAAAGCTTTGCATCTGACATAGCCTGAGAATCATTTACTGCACATGCCAAATCATTTAGAGATCTTTCATAGTCTATGAGCTTATACAGCCCACGACATAAAATGCCAGAAGCAATAATCACATCACCATTTGACAGATCATGAACTGTACACCTGTCATCAACAAATTTCACAACCAAGCCAATCTTGGCTAATGTAGAAACTGATAACAGGTTCTTCTTGATCCCTGGCACAAATAAAGCATCTGAAAAAGTGAAAGAACTACCATCAGCAGTGGTCAAAATGATCTTACCAACTCCCATAACAGGATAAGAGGAGTTGTTGGCGCATGTAACAGTATTCCGTGTAGGGGCAGGCTCGAGTGAAGAGAAGAAACTGCATTGCGAGGTAATATGTTTGGTTGCCCCACTGTCAAAATACCAAACATCTGAGTCTATTGCAGACATGCACTGATCATGAGAAGATGGGTCAAAACTGCAAACAATAGTAAACGCCCATTCTTCTTCCTGCAGAAGATTAATAGACTCCGTTTTTGGTGTAGAGGCTTCTGCAACAACCATTCCAGCCTCTTTTTCTTTGCCTCTTTTGCAGCTAGTTTTGGACAGTTCTTTATGATGTGATCATTCCCTTTACATTACTTATAAAAAAATTTCTGCTTTTCTGATTTTTTCTCATCTTTGTCTTGGTTCTTTGAATGTGCAGCATTTGCAGATTTCTGCTTACTAGTAGAAGAGCTCCATTTTCCTTTGCCCTTCTGACTAGCTAGGAAAGCTTGATCTGCAACACACATAATGGACCTGTTCTGCCTGGACTGATCTTCCTGCAATAGAACAGAGACTAACTCCTCAAATGACAAGGCATTTGGATTGCCTTTCATCATCAACCGAAGAGTAGAAGCAAAACTCTGATATGAATCAGGAAGACCATTCAGAACGGTTTGCACAAGTGAGCTATCTGGTATAACCTCATCAACAGAAATCAACTGTTCCTTCAAGTCTTTGATCTTTGTTAGGAAACTGTCCATAGAATCACCTTCATTCATGTGCTCACTCTCCAATTGTTTTCGGAGGCAAGCAACACGAGCCTCATTCCTAGCTTGGTACAATGTGGTAAGTGTATCCCAAGCATCCTTAGCTGTTCTACAAGAGCAAATGTGAGGAATAATGGCACGTTTGATAGACAAATCTATCAATGCATGTGCCTGGGCATCTCTGCCATCCCAGCGAATCTGCTCTACAGTAGGTGCAGCAGTAATAGAAGCACGAACAGGAATCTGTGGAATATCATCTTCGACACCATCTTCATCAGCTCCAGCACCTGTATTTGCAGTACCTGTAGTCAGAGGTGTAACAGGACGTCTTTCAACACCCTGCACAATGTTCCACAATCCTTTTGCAACCAATACATGTCGCATCATATAAGCCCATAATGGGTAGTTGGTACCATCCAACTTATCCTCAACAGCCAACATACGGAATACATCACTGCTTTCAGCCATGGCCGGTGACTAAAATACCTTGATGCAGAAAATTGAGTGTATCTCAAAAAGTTGAACAGAACTGCCCCAATGAATTCTGCTAGACCTGTAGTAGACTTCGAGATGCTTATACTGGCGAACAGAATCTGGTATATACCTTTGGCACAAAAAGATGAAATAGCCTGCACAAGCGCTGCGATAATGCATTCGGAGGCCGAAACAAGCTCAGATCGCGATTTCGGCACCAAAGAGCAAAGCAGTTTTGATCTTTGAAACACCTGAGTATGCTCACCAAATTTTGTGCGAATCTGAGATTGCAAACGGAGGAGTGACGATGGCGCCTTAGATGAAGCGACGACCTGCTCTGATACCAATTGTTGGAGTTAGATGTCTGCGAAAGCACGCAAATAGCACAAGGAAGGAGAAGAAGCTTGGAGCACAAACACAAATGCTGAATGTATTACTAGAGAATGTACAAAGATAAGTAGCCCATTAGAGCAATAGGCATTTATACAAGCCGGGGGAAAAAACCTCCTAAAGAGGGAAAAAAGTGCCCCGGTGGTCCTAGTGTGTTCACACACATCACTACCTGAATATATCAACAGTCTCCATCTAAAGTGGCTAAGTTTATTGCTCCACTGGTTGATATTCGATTTATCAAAAGTGTTCCATATCCGCGTTGTTGTAACTGTTTTGCATGTTGTTTCAATGTGTATACCAATACTTCCTTTAAGCCCTTATCTTTGATATGTCCATCATAATAGGCTTTTTGTCTTCTTTTGGCCGCATAAATTCCTACCATTGCTTGTAATATGGTCTCATGTATTTTTTCAATTTGATCCAATTGTTGAGATAATTCATGACCTGTCCATTCATTTTGTTGTGCCACTCATAAAGTAGGGACTAAAAGGTCAATTGGAAAAATTGCATTTTGCCCATACGCAAAAGGGCCATATTGCATGATGCAATTTTTTGTCCTAATCTTACGTTCCATTGTTAACTATTTTAGTTAAGGTGGTGCATAGTACTTTATTGGAACTCTCAGCTTGTCCATTGGCTTGGGGATGATAAGGAGCTGATTTCTTGTGAATTACAAGAAAATTCATTCATCAGTGATTCAATCACCTCGTTGATGAAATATGTTCCTCTGTCGCTAACAATTTCTATAGGTAGTCGGAAACATGTAAAGATATTTTCAAATAAAAATTTTGCCGTGGTTTGTGTGTCATTTTTCTTAGCTTCTTTTGCTTCCACCCATTTCATCAAATAGTCTATGGCCACAATAATATATTCAGCCTGTGATCCTTTTGCAGGAGGTTTTATAGGTCGCGTGAAGTCAATACCCCATTTGGAAAATGCCCTTGCACAGATCATGGGTCTTAGAGGCATTTCATCTCTTCTTATAGGATATTTGGTTCTTTGGCACACTTCACAACTTTGTACATATGTATTGGCATCCATATGTAGAGTTGTTCACCACAGTCCTGCAAAGAGAATCATTTTTATAGTCTTTTCGACTGAAAAATTACCTCCTAATACACCTGCATGTGCCATCTCTAATATTGGTAAATATTCTCCTTCATGAATACACAATCGTAGTTGATCATCCTTTCCCCTTTTGAATAATTGTTTTCCAATTATAGTGTAATCTTTACTCATCTCTTCTAAATCCCTCTTTCTTGCTAGACTTGCTCCTTCCTCATGAGTTTGTGATTTCAAGAACTTTAATAATGCTTTACTCCATTCTAGTGCTATAGTAGAGAAATGTAAGGATGAATGTTCATCAGGGGTATTTCACCTCGCATTCTTGGCAATTCAAAATGTATTCATGTACATCCTTTTGCATGTCTGGCCAATATACCCCTAGTCTTTTCAATTCCCCAGTGGTTCCATGAATGCCCTTATGTGTTTTCCATTGGTTCAGATGAGCTTGTTTGACTAGATTCTTTTGTTTTGCATCTTCTACACACCTTAATAATATGCCATTAGGTTCCTTGTAGTATAGACTACCGGCCACAATATGTAGATTCCTTGATTGCTTGAACTCCTTTCTATTGTCTTGATTGATCCTATGGTGTGGTCCATGCATGAGGATTGGTATTAATTTTCTACCCATTTTGGACACACTTCCAAGTTGAATAGATATGTATTAGGTAGATCATCTACTACTCTAGTAGGTGGTTCTCCATGTGTCATCCTTGATAAATGATTAGCTCTTATATGTGTATTTCCTTTTTTCATTACTACTTCGAAATCAAATTCCATGAGTAATAGGAACCATCTCACTAGGCTTCCTGTATTGTAGGGCTTATTGACCAAGTACAATAGGGCTTGATGATCGATAAAGAACTTGAATTTGTTGGCTAGTAGGTAGTGTTGGAATTTCTTGACTGCATACACCATTCTAAACCCTCTCTTTCTGTCGTGGTGTAATTTCTCTCAACTTGATTTAGTTGTCTACTAGCATATGCAATAGGGTGATCTAATTTTCCTTCATCTATAGGTTGAGCTAATATACATCCAATTGCAAAATTCGATGCGTCCACATGGATATGAAAAGGCTTATTCCAATTGGGTACTTTCAAGATAGGCACTAAGCTTAATCATCACTTCAATTCATTGATTTCCTTCTTGCATTCCTCTGTCCATGTGAATTGTGTCAGCAATCCGTACAATGGTTTTGCAATTATGGCATACATGTGGATGAACCTTCGATAATATCCACAATGTCCCATAAAAGCTTGTACTTCCTTTGCATTTTTTGGTCTAGGAAAGTCCAAGATGACCTTTATTTTATCCTTATCGATGGAGATACCATTCTTGGATACAATATTTCCCAAAATCTTTCCTTGCCTTACCATAAAGACACATTTCTCTGGATTCGGCAAATGGAAGGGTCCACTCCCTTGAGGTCTTTGTAGGTCCATGTGAATACATCTCTATATTCCTAAATTAATTCGATCAATTCTTGCTCCTCTGCTGGTGATACATCCTTCCCTATGTAGATACATCTCTCCTCTTTCTCCTCCATAGTTACTATCACCTTTTTGGTTTGTTCCTTAATATCATATGCTTCTCCTCCTTGGGCTTCTCTTTTTGGCATTTGAATTGTTATTTGCCATTCTTCTATTTCATATCGCTTGAAATGTTTTGGAACCTCAAAAAGATCTGGTGGTTGCTTTTTCATCGTCATGTCTCTCACGGTACTTTTCTATGGCAAACACTCGTGGTACCTCTACCTCTTTGTTAGGCTTAATTTCTTTTAATTAATGTTCCTTTGAATCAAAATTTGGCTCCAATTCAATACTCTCATAATCCTCTCTCCATTCCTTTTCCAATAATTTGCCATCTTCCATTTCTTGGAGGATTACCATGTAAAGATTTACATCGTAACCTTCTTCATTTACACACTCATTCATGGTTAACACTTCCTCTTTTACACACACATTTAGGGTGGCTAATATTTCCATCCATCTGTGTGGTTCGAATGCTTCATGAGGAAGGCATGTATGTTGGGTCCTCTATAGGTCTATAATTCTAGTGCCCTACTGGCCATAATTGTACTTTCATTTCCTCTCTTTTCGCTTCCTTACACATCCATAATTGGACATCTTCCTTCATCCATGATTGATCACTAGATCTTGCACTATGAATTGATAAGTCGTCTTCCTCCTTATAGAGTGGGTTCCATTGTAATGGGGGTACATCTCTATAGGCAAAGGTATGTATGTTTATGTTGGTGGTTGTACATTGTTGTTGAACGTACAATGCATCTCTTCCCGAATCTTGCACAACTTTGAGTTGTCTCATGAATGGTCATCCCAAAATCATTTCGTAATTGGTAGCTTTTTCTAGTTGGCATATGGCTAAAGTAGGCTCAAATTCCACTCCGCATGTGGTCAACGTAATCTTTTCTAAGATTCCTAGTGGTCTTTCAACATGACCATCTGCTAGCTGGAGTTTCATCCATGTGGGTCATAGGGCCGGCTTTCCCCATTTTTCCCAAATCTCTTTGGTGGCTCTGCCTACACCCGCTCTAGTGTCTAAGATCACTTTAGTCATGTACCCATTAAAGGTGATGGTAGACATGTATTTCCCTTGTCTCCCTCACTGAATTCTCCTACTTTATCTATTGGGATTTTGATGGTTGACGGACCTTCCATTTCTTTTCTATCTTTTATAGATTCTTCAATTTTTACCTTCAATTCTTTAGCCAACTATTTCCATAGTTGGGGTTTCACTCGCAATAATTCTTCAATCATTAATGAACATTGTATTTTTGTTTTCTTGAGTTTTGGTAAGTTTTGTGAGGTCTCATTTCGTGATCCTTTCTCTTTGCCCTTGATAGCGGGAGCATGGAATATTTTTGACTTTCTCTCATACTCTCCCATATAGTTGGGTAGCGTGGATATGCTATTTGATTCTTCCCAATTTTGATCTAGGATGGACACTTCCTCATATACCTTTTCCAAGTTTGTTATAGGTTGATTTTCCCAAGCCTCTAGTTAGAGAGCTAATGCTTCCAAGTGGAATCACTTAAAATGATAGACTATACACTAAGCAATGACTTTAGCAAGTAGAAGCTTACCAGCGACTTTTTAGGGAATGTGCAGAGAATGACCAGAGACCACGTCGATGTGAATTTCTCCAAATTGTCTTAGTCAAATTGCTTCAAATTTTGATAGTTTAAAGTAGAATTCAAGATGGTTCCAATAAGCTATAGATAATGGAAAATGAATAAGAAATCACTAAGATATGAGCATCACACATTCACTATTCTGAGTAGACATAATAGAGAAGGAGATGAACATGATCAATGATGTAATGAATTATATAACAATGTTGTACATGATCATTGGCATAGATATGAAGCTCAATGATAGTAAGAGGCTATGGTGTAAGCCACTCAACCTCTACAAGTGAACCCCAATAAGCTCTAGAATGGAGGCACACTAGCTGCGAGATTACAAGTACCTTTTATAATGAGTTCATCATTCAAATTTGAATTTGAATTCAAATTTGTCTTCACCTAAAAGTGATCCTCTAAGTTAGGAATGATTCTCCTAAATGAGATTCATAGCTTTTAGTTCTCCAAATTCCACGAAATGAATAGGATTACAATACTCTTTCTAGGATTTATCTTTTACAAGAAGTAAATTGTCACTCTAGCACAATGGTGAGTACCAACGTGAGAAGAGCCACCTCATAATTGTCAATCCGTGGAGACGTGAGGACTAGTATGAAGACTATGAGCAAGTGAAGGCACAAGTGCGTGAGTGAGAAGCACACAAGCATGCACACACATACACACACACGCGCACACAAGGCAAGAACCAGGAGAGGAACAATGTAGTTCTTTGCATTAGTCAAAAAGTCTCTTACATAAGGTCAATTCACAAACAATCTAACCTCAAAAATGAGCTCTCTAGCTCTTTTTATAGTTTTCTGACTAGCTTTGACCTTGTCCAGACCTAGTGTCCGGCCTAGTTAAAAATTAGGTTCTCGAGCCTATTTGAGGGCTCAAACGGAGTCTAAAAATTATGAAAATTGGTATGTAACTAATTCTAATACTCCTCAAGCTCGAGGACTCATCGACTTGAACAAAATGGAGTCTATTCTACCAAAAACGGGATTTACAATGTGTGTGTAGTGATAAAAATCACTTGAATTGGAGATACTTTATGAAAAAAATGATTGGGCCTTGTTGCCGTATTGTGCATGACTGCTCCGTTGTGCCTGTATGCTCTTTATATGACTTGGATTCCAACACTCCCCCCTCCCTAGCGTTTGTCGCCCCTGACAGACCTCTGTTCTATAGGGTGGTCGATATAGTATTGGATGACGTTGGTGGCAAGTTCGTGTTCTCCTATCCTTAAGCCTCTTGCTAGGTCCGCTTCCAATGCATCCCAATTTATTGCACCCGGGACCTCTGGTTGTGGTGTGGTGTAGTACTCGGAGTACATGGCTTGTTCACAAGCAAAGAGGTGGAGCAGGTGTGTTGGCTTCGGTGCAAACACTTCTGAGTGGTACTCCCAAAATCCTGATCGGAACATTTCTTCGAATGTCTGTTTATAGCATGCAGGGAGATATTTGATGCGTGCATGCCAAGCATATGCTACCTGAATGCTGGGGGTGGTGCTCATGTCATACACCAAATCGTAATTTCCATTGGTAAACCCCCGTTGACGTACCTATGGTGCTGCATTTCTAAAGGTTTTGAGTACTACCTGCATCATATCCAAGATCTTAAGCATCATTTGGGCCGCCACATCTTGCATGGGCTTCAGTCAAGGCATCCAGTGTCGAATTGTGGCCATCATATAGGCTACTGATGGTTGTCCTTGTGGTGGCGCTATGTACGGGTAGTTTAGCCGTTCCTTGCATTGCGCGTTGTTCTGTACTTTAATGTTGAATGATTTCCAAGACCTTCGGCGTGGAACTGGACCATAGCATGGATTGTATAGGAGATGTAAAGGCGCATTGTTCCATGTGTGCAGAATTTCTGGATATGTCTCTAGAAGTTTCTACCGCCATGTGGGTTGACGAATTTTGCCTTTTTGTACTTCTGGAGGAAGGTCTTCGGGTTGAAACTGGGTAGCGAAGGTAGGAATCTTACCCGTGACTCTTTGTATTTCTGCGTTATAATTTGCCAAAATGATATAGTAAGGTCTATATTGAAGTTCTGATGAGAGGATAAGGGGTCTAGATGACAGGTGCTTGAAGTAATTGGATTGTAATACAGTGTCTTCTATGACCCGCATGGCCTGATTTTGTACAACTGTTTGCTCTTCATGTGAATTCCCAATTTCCTCCACCTGTCGTAGCCATGGGGGTCGCGGTGCTTCAAATGTATCCTGACCTTCTTCTGTTTGTTGACCTCTTGGGAAGGGTTGTGGGTCATATTCTTCTTCAAACGTTTGTTGCACAGGAATTTGTATTGTTTCCTCGTCGGTGGGAGCCTCTGGTGGGGATGGTGGTCTCTCATATTATAGTAGGCGTGCTTGCAATTCTGTGACCTATTTCTGGAGATCTTTTAGGGCCTCTGAGTCTGTGAGCAATGAAGCTATTGAGGAGGTGGTTTGAGAGGCAGTCGTTGTGTCTTTTTGTTGTTTCTGCTTCAGTTGACCCAGTTCCTCTGATAACTGGTCATGTGCTTCAAGCAGCCTAGCATAATCTTCCAATATGATCTTGATATTGTCGGGGCTCACAGCTTGAAACTTTGAGGGACTGATGGGTGCCCCAGGTGTGCTTTCGATAGCCGCTTCTAGGTTTTCCTGATTCTGTAGTTGCAGGCGTCGATTCTCTTCATGAGCTGCTGCAAGGTGTCGCTTGAGTAGGGCCATATTTCGCTGAAGCTTTGAATTGCGTTCTAGTTGTGTCTGTAGATGACCTTCTACCACTTGTATTGCTTCCTGGTCGGTATTCTGTAACTGTACTTCTAATATGCTATGAGCCTCTTGTAAAGTGTGGAATTGTGTATGGAGGTGAGCATTCTCCTCTTCTACTGCAGCAAGACGATGTTGTAGCATCTCCGAGTGCTCTTGTAGTCGTACATTATGTTGGTCGAGCTGATTTTAATCTGTCCTTAACTGTGATATACATGTGAGCATGGTGTCCAATGCATTTCCTATGGATGATGGTGTGGTTTGTAAAATGGAGGATGCACGGGAGGGGATTGGGGAAGGGGAAGAGTGAATGTTGTGTCTATTGGAGAGGTGTGTGCTGGTGAAATTGGTGGAGGGGGGATGGGAGAAGGTGGAAGTGTGGGGGGAGGGGGAGGTGCCGTGGGTGGTGAAATGTCCATGCTTTCAAGAGTGGGTGCGAGTGTGGTGTCTACCATATACATTGGAATGGTAGGTGGTGTGTGTGTGAAAGTGGTGAATAAGTGAGAAGTTGGTGTGGGAACTGAAAATAGAGGGAATGAGTGAGACCTAGATTGAAATGTTCGTGAAAGAAAGGCATGGAGGGGTTGGGAATTGGAGGGATGGGGTCTGGGAGGTGAGATTTTGAAGGTAGGGAGGCCATAAAAGGTGGCGTGGTAGCAGGGAATCGAAAGAATATGGATCTAGAGTCAGGATGACCTATGGCTGAGGGTATGGGGGATGGTTGTCCGAGGGCAGGCTCTATGAAGGACTCAGTTATGATAGTGGCGGCATTATATAGGGATTTTTCGAAGGAGGAAAACAAAGTAGAACTAGAGGTTGGACTACGGAAAATGAAGGTTTGCTCTGTGGGTTGGGTGGTTAATATGGTATCTACAGTTTCTATTCGAGGGGGTGATGGTGGGGGTGTTGGTGGTAGTGGTTCAGTGGACTCTTCATGGATGATCATATGTTCTTGGCCAACGGTTACAGCTGCTTGGGAGGTTATATCAATGGGTTCGGTGGTAATAATAGGCTCTTCCGCCATTGTAATGGGAATCTGAATGTTTTTGCATGACCGTGGTCGTGTTTGGAACCTCCGTGGATCATATTGAACAGGAGGTCTCTCAATTGCTGATCGAACTGCTTCCACTACCCCATATGTTTCTACCACCAACAATAGGCCTTCGTTGTATTCGGAGTCCACTCCTGCTTCTTCCAAAAGCTGAGCCATGAGCACCCTACTGCTCTGTTCGGTGAGCAGTTGTTGCGATCGCACTCGTTCCATGATTTGATATAGGCTTTGGAGTTCTGCTGTATACGCGGGGGGTTGAGTGGTCTCTTCTTCTTCTTCTGCTTCTCCTTCTTCTCGCCTCTGAGTGTTCTAGTTGTTGTGACAGAGTTCTCTGCTACTCATCATCCCAATGTACATGGCGGCCTTCTGTGGATTTCCTCCTTCTTTGGGAAGAGGTGCCCTGTTCTTCTGCATCTGAATAGAACTCCACGTCATAGAGTTGTGTATTCTACAAGAATGATTCAAAATCGAAGGTACTCATCCCTTCATCGCTCTCAGTCGCAGGAAATTCGAATTCAGGAGGGACAGGAGGAGCTGAAGGGGCAGCTTGTGTTGTAGCTTCAGATCCAGACCTGGGCATTCTAATGGTAAAGGGAGGTACAGTGGTGTCCCCTCTTGGCGATACTTCAGGACTAGTCAAAACTTCACATGTTTGGACACAAGGGATCGAGCCCCTCATGCGCTTGGGTTGATGTGTGGCAGTTTTGAGCTTCTTAAACATTTGTAGTTGTGCCCAAGTTAGAGCATGCTCAATGGGTATATCATATGCTAAGCACCTATATATAATGTGTGTGATTGCACAACAACCATTTACCACTAGCTTTCTATGTGAACTTTTATTTGCTTCATACAACTGTTCCACAATCCATACAGGAAGCTTAATTGGTAACGCACCTATCTCCGACAAGTAAAGAGCGAACCAAATCCGCTTGTGGGGTTGAGTGAACCGATCTTGACCGGGGAACGCAAAATGTTGCATGCACATGCGCAGAGGAATGGACACGTTTGGTGTGAGTGCTGTCATATCTTTCAGCTTCAGTAGTTTCCGATCCTTCATGTTAGTGGGAATGAGAGCATCCTTCTCCGAAGGTACATGTGTGCCATGCATATTCAAAGCAGAGCTCACCAATTCCAAGGTAAGTTCAAACCTCTTCAACTCATTGTTGCCCAGCAAGGAAGGAAGAACAAACATTCCTGGTTTGTCCTTTTCTACACTAGCCTATAAAGTTGAGACCAGATAGTAGCATCGAAGGAGATCTGGTTTGGGTAAGGGTGCCTCGAAGTACTCGGCTAGCCCGACACGTTGCCATATGGTCTGAAGATCTTGCGTGTTCTGTAGAGTCTCAAACTCCTTGGAGAAGAATTGGAATCGGACCCATGATCTGTCATACTTGCACTTGGACTCCCAGATATACTTGGCCTCCCCTAATGGACCTGGCATGCCATTGAACCAATGAGAATTGGCATGGACTCTCTCTGTGATCCCTATGGGAGGATCTGGTACAGGTATCTGCTGGAGGTGTTGCAGCTCCACAGGTCGTTCAGTTGGAGGCACGTCAATAGGTAGGCTATCCACATCAATCCCCGCAGTACTTACTCCTGCCTGTGAGCTCGGACCTGCTGCTTCTGCCATGATACTTCTTGTAGCTATGGATGCTTATCTGCTAGAAGAAGAGAGGCATATTAGCATTGCATAGGAAACAGGATGTTATGGTGTTCCCTCCACAATACTAACATGACATTTCAAGTGGTTTAGGGGTTAGTGGGTGAAGTGTTTGGTGCGGTGTGAGAATGTTGGTTAGTGGGTTAGTGTTCATCCTAGATGCATACTTTGGATGTGCAATGGACTCGGAATGCACCTACATCAGAGGGGACTGATTTACACAATTGGGTCAGGTGGTTTGATATGAGGTTTAAGTCTCCAAATTTTGGTTGTGGAATTGTATCTCTTAGTGGTGATGACACGTAAAAGTTTGTGGACTGGATTGTGTTGGATTTGGGACCTTTTGGGTACCCATTTCCAAACATTCCAAGGTGTGACCGAGAATGTGGTAGTGAGGAGTGTAGATGTTTGCCTTTGGATGGGAGCCAATAGGACTTGTGAGTGTTGGTTTGATCTTGTGATTGGAGGTGAAGTCATTTGAGCTCGTAAGCAGGTCTTGGGCACCCATATTTGTCTAGCGTTTGGGATAGCCTTCATTGACTGTTTGGGAACCCAAATAGAAATGGTTTGTCTAGATTGATGCCTAGGATACTCCTTCGCTATAGTCTTCGACACTGTAGCTTGCTTGGTGCTTCTTGCGAATCCTGTCTCCAAAGCCGAGGGTTGTTCACCCTTGCGTACCCAGATCTGCTTCATGCCACGGGGTACTCTATATTGTACAGGTTGGTGTTCATGCTTCTTGATCATCGGTCTCCTCTGTGTCGTGTATTGTCCAGCTTGCTTTCCTTGAATTCTCTTTGGAAAAGAAGGGAACTCCTCATTGACTTCTGTACCTTTGTCAAGAGTGGCAATCTTTTGCACCATAGAACTTTGGACAAGAATAGCATTGTTCATTTCATGTGGGCTCCTAGAGGGACCAGGATTCGGTGCCTCTTCTAGCGGCCTATGTGCTTGATTTTCTAATTCAATCGTGATGTGGTTTTGGCCTACCCACGCCTGAAGAAGTCCACTTCTTAGGTTGAGCCTGACTGCATGATCATAGATCCAGTCTTGGCCCAGGACAAGAGGTTCGATAAGATCCTCATCTTCACAGACTAGCACTTTGACTGCCATTAGAACCTCTTGAATGTAGAGGGGAATGATGGAGAGTGTTAATCTCCAAAAGAACAACCTACTCTTGAAATTAGAGCACCTCTATATCAACAATAAGTCAAAACCTTCACCAATTTAGAGGATCAATACTCAATTATAAGGATTTTGGAAAATCTTTGAAGAGGATGATTCTACAGAAAGTCTACTGCACATATCTCTCTCATTGACTTATCAAATGTGTAAAGTTTTTGATAAAACTTTTCACAAGGTTTTGTCTAAAGATTACGCACCTCCTCCAAGTTGAATCACTCCAAAAGATTCAGTAGATCTTGAGAAATCAACTTAACAAGTCACCTATGTCTAAAACTGTTCTTCTGAGAAGTCGATTTAGACACCTATAACTTTTAACACTTGGTTCTCTCAATCTAGAACCTGTTTATGCAAATGCTTTTAGCCACAAGTAGCTTACCTTCCAACTTAAAGATTGAGTGTCTGCTTGCTCACAAATTTACACTATAGAAGGACAACTAACCAAAACATTAACATCAAATTTTGCGCTTGTTTCAGGTACCAGTGAACACTTCTTCACATATGAATGTTCCACATAATTCTCACATCCTGATCACAATTAGAAGCTAAAAATTTGTACAGAGGTTAGTCAACTATGGACTTAGACTTGTACAAAAGCATTTCACAAAAGATCTAACACAGAAGGAGAAAACTCAGAAATATCGGGCGCAACATTTTCTTCATTTCTGAGAATTTTTACATCTAAGTGATGAGAGAGTCTTAACTCACTTCTAAGATGTCTAATGACTCATACAACTTCTAATTACTCTATTCTCATGCTCTCTCATACTTGCCCCGAAATTTTCCATAGTATTTATAGGCAAATATTTAGAAACTTATGACTATTCAAAAGTATAAGTGACCTATATCTGAACTAATGTACATATGTGTACATATCTTTCAACTCCTGAATGTAAACTTCTTCTATGCTTCATAACTTGATCTTGTCTTCATACTTTGACTTCCAAAACTTCAATTGTTGATTGCTCTACACCAACAGCTCCCCCTCAATCATCAATTGAGGTTTTCTCTATCTTCTTTATGCCTGCCATGTCTTTGAATCTCTGTAGCTTTGGTCCATCCAAGCTTTTGGTAAGCATATTAGCTATCTGATCTTTAGTTGAAGTATGTATGACTTCAATCTCTTTGTCCATCACCTTCTCTCTTAGAAAGTGATACTGAATCTCAATGTGTTTAGTCCTGGCATGAAACACAGGGTTAGCAGCTAGATACAATGAACTCATGTTATCTCCATAAATGATAGGTGTACTCTGTATGATGTCAAAACTCTTCATCAGAATCTTAAGCCATATCACTTCCTTTGCAGCTTCAACCATGCCTTTGTACTCTGCTTCTATAGATGACAAAGCAACTGTGTGTTGCTTCTTTGAACACCAAGAGATTAACTTATCTCCCACATAACACATGTATCCATAGGTTGACCTTCTATCATCAGGATTACCTGCCCAATCTGCATCACTATATATCTTGATATTTGTATCTGATGTAAAACCATAATACAAACCTTCTTTGAGTGTACCCTTAATGTACCTCAACACTCTTTGACTTGCAATCCAATGTTCTTTCCTAGGGCAATGCATGAATTGAGATAATACTCCAACTGCATATGACAAGTCAGGTCTAGTTAATGTAGCATAGATAAGACTACCAACCAAACTCTGATATAGCTTCATATCCTTGAATTCTTCTCCACCATATCTGCTCAATTTGTGATTCACCTCCATTGGAGTAGGTGCTACCCTGCAATCATTCATTTTAAACTTGATTAACAAGTTTCTCAAATACCTTTCTTGAGTCACATACACTCCATGTTGAGTGTATGAAATCTCCATGCCCAAGAAATATGACAAGTCTCCCAAGTCACTGATTTTGAACTCTTTCTCCATTTGCTTCTTTAGGCTTTGAATGCCTTTCTCATCTGTACCTGTAAGAATTATATCATCAACATATATGCACATGTAAATGAACCCATCATCACTTGCTTTAACAAGCAAGCTACTATCTGCCTTTGATACTTGAAATCCAAGTTCTTTCAAGAACTTCACAAGTCTATAATTCCATGCCCTTGGGGCCTGCTTCAAGCCATACAAAGCTCTCTTGAGCTTACACACATGATCTGGATACCTCCCATCTCTGAATCCTTGAGGTTGCTCCATGAAAACATCATCTGAAATATAACCATTTAAAAAAGCATTCTTCACATCTAATTGACATAATTTCCAACCTTTACATGCAACAAATGCTATGAGTGTCCTGATAGTTGTCATCTTTGCCACATGACTATAGGTCTCATCATAATCAATACCATATGTCTGAGCAAACCTTTTGACAACAAGTCTAGCTTTGTACCTAGACACACTTCCATCTGCAAATCTCTTTGTCTTATAGACCCACTTGCATCCAATGATCTTCTGACTATTTGGTTTAGGAACCAAATCCCATGTCTGATTCTCCATCAATGCATCATATTCTTCCTGCATAGCTTTCTCCCAATTTTCTTTACCTTTTGCCTCTTCATATGTAGAAGGGTCTTCATCTGTTTTAATCATATAAGCATAATCTTTGGTAGCCAAAAAAGAAGTATCATAGCTATACCTTGTAGGTTGCCACTTGTGTCTTGATGACCTTGTGAGTCCTCCACTCCTTGATGTTTTTGCTTCATCACACTCAGGATCAAATCTTGGTATTTCTTCAACTTCAACTTGCACTTCATTATTCTTCTCTTCATCAAATATCTGAACCTTTGATTTACCTTTCTTTTGATTTACATCTTCTTCATCACCTGCATTAATATTGATTGTACCTGCATACCAAGTACCTTGCTCATCAAATGTAACATCTTTTGATACAATGAATTGCTTTGTAGATGGGCTCCACAATCTATAACCCATCTGCTTGTCATCATAACCAATGAACACATACTCTTCAATTTTAGGTTCTAATTTGTTTCTTAATTGTGATGGCACATATGCATATGCCAAACATCCAAATACTTTGCAATGGTCTAATGTAGGTCTCTTACCCCACCATGCCTCATATGGTGTCATACCCTGCAAAGCTTTACATGGTAGCCTATTGACCAAATAAGTAGCTCTATTTATAGCCTCAACCCACAAATAATTTGGGAAATTCTTCTCCTTCAACATGGACCTTGCAAACTCAACAAGAGTTCTATTCCTCCTTTCTGCTACACCATTTTGTTGAGGAGAGTACCTGCAAGTGATTTCCCTTTTTATACCTGCATTCCACAAGTAATCACTAAACTCATTAGAGAAATACTCTCCACCTCCATCTGACCTTAGTCTCTTCAACTTATGACCTGTAATTCTCTCTCCATACACATGATAGTGTTTGAATGTATTGAACACCTCTGACTTATCTTTGATCACATAGATAGTGATCCATCTGGTAGCATCATCAACATAAATCACATAATACCTTGAACCATTGATACTGAAATCCTTTGATGGTCCCCACACATCTGTGTGTACCAACTCAAGCTTCTCTGAATACATAAAACCATGCTTGGAGTAAGATTGCTTATGAGCCTTACCTAATTGACATGCCTCACATCTGTATGTCATATGTTGACCTGCAACATTAGGCAATCCAAGCACTGAACCATTGTTAATCATATCTTTGATACCTCTTTCATTGAAGTGTCCAAGCCTCTTGTGCCAAAGATCTAACTCAGAGATCTTATGTCCTCCATAAGTGAACAAGGCATGACCAACATTACCTTGAATCTTTAATGTCAACAATCTTCCTTCTTTCTTCCCTGAAACAATCTGTTTATACCCATTGCTAGGGTCTTCCACAAACACTCCTTCATTGGTGAATCTAACTTCATAACCTTTTTCGACAATTTGTCCTACACTTATCAAATTCTTAGGAATTGTAGGAACATACAAGACCTTACTCAATAAGGTGCTACCATCCTTGGCCTTCACTGATCCAATTGACTTCACATTGTGCTTTCTATTGTCACCTATTTGAACAACATGATTAGATACCTTATTCTCCAAATCAGTCATCAATGCTATGTTACCACTCAGATGATTACTACACCCTTAGTCAATGTAGAAGACTCTTTGGTCTTCATTTTGCCTTTCACAAGTTGCATTCATTATCAATGTTGAATCCTCCTTCTGATCTGAAGCATAATTGTAGTAGGTATTATTGTATTGTTGACTTTGGAATCCTCTACCTGCATTTCTTCCAAAGTAACCCCTACTACCTCTACCTCTGAAATTACCTCTTTGATTTCTGCCACCATTATTTTGAGTATTATGCCAACAATCATTAGCTAAGTGATTTGTCTTACCACAAATCCAACAAGCTTTTACTCCATCTTTATTATTCCTGCCTCTTCCTCTACCTTTGCTACCTCCTCTTCCTCTTAGGAAGTTGGCTTGACTAGTTGTGCCTTCATCTTCATTTGCTTGTTGCTTCCCTTTGCTATTTTTCTTATTGTCCTTTGAGTACATTGCATGACCTGTACTCTTGTCACCTTCACCTTTGACATCCTTCTCAAAGGTTAACATATGTCCTAGCAACTGATTTAAGTCAAGAGTAAAATGATCAAGTGATAATTCAGTAGAGAAAATAAATGGCTTCCATTTGTCATCACCTCTCAAGCCTGTGAGGATTTGTCTTACCAATTCTACAGAAAGTCTGCTGCACATATCTCTCTCATTGACTTATCAAATGTGTAAAGTTTTCTATAAACTTTGCACAAGGTGTCGCCTAAGTATTGCGCACCTCCTCCAAGTTGAATCACTCCAAAAGATTCAGTAGATCTTGAGAAATCAACTTAACAAGTCACCTATGTCTAAAATTGTTCTTCTGAGAAGTCGATTTAGACACCTATAACTTTTAACACTTGGTTCTCTCAATCTAGAACCCGTTTATGCAAATTCTTTTAGCCACAGGTAGCTTACCTTCCAACTTAAAGATTGAGTGTCTGCTTGCTCAAAACGTTACACTATAGAAGGAGAACTGACCAAAACATTAACATCAAATTTTGCACCTGTTTCAGGAACCAATGAACACTTCTTCACATATGAATGTTCCTACACATAATTCTCATAGTCTGATCACAATTAGAAGCTAAAAATTTGTACAGAGGTCAGTCAACTATGGACTTAGACTTGTACAGAAGCATTTAACAATAGATCTAACACAGAAGGAGAAAACTCAGAAATATCGGGCACAACATTTTCTTCATTTTTGAGAATTTTTACATCGAAGTGATGAGAGAGTCTTAACTCACTTCTAAGATGTCTAATGACTCATAAAACTTCTGATTACTCTATTCTCATGCTCTCTCATACTTGCTCCAACATTTTCCATAGTATTTATAGGCAAATATTTACAAACTTATGACTATTCAAAAGTATAAGTGACCTATATCTGAACTAATGTACATATGTGTACATATCTTTCAACTCCTAAATGTAAACTTCTTCTATGCTTCATAAATTGATCTTGTCTTCATACTTTGACTTCCAAAACTTCAATTCTTGATTGCTCTGCACCAACAAGGAAGTTCCACCTCACCAATGCAAGGAATTTTGACACCTCCCAATCCTATGAGATATGCCTCTATAGGATTGATTTTTAACTGCAGCTCTTGGCAGTAAGAAAGTCGAACTGCACTAGTGGCTGCACCTAAGTCTATTAAGGCTCTCACGGTCCTTGCACCCTCTCTTGGTCCTATTCCTAGGGTCACAAAAGGTTGTCTATCGATTATCTTATGGGAACGTTCACCTGAAGCCTCGCACATGGCCATGTGATAGCCTGGATATTCTTGAGTGTCAGGCATAGGCTGATCTCTACCATGTCTTCTCAATTTCATTTGTCAGATGCGTTCTAAAGCTTCTACCTGTGCTTCTTCTCGAATTTGTGTTTCCTCTTCTTTACGTTTCTTGGCAGTGTTGAGTCGATTGAGCATCTCCTCAGTGAGAGGTTCTTGATATAGCTTGACTCTGCATCCGGTAATGTAACTAGGGAGGACATCACCTTCTAGTGTAGCTAGTTGAACTGCTCCACTCGTAGAGATCCTATTTATGATCATAGGTCCATAACCTCTCTTCTCTAGTTTTCGTGCATGTTGCTTCAGAGTGTAGACTAAAACTAGATCTCCTGCTTTCAATCCTTTATCCTTCACATGGGCATCAAAATACGCCTTCTGTCTTTTCTTAGCCGCATATATTCCTGTTGCAGCTTGTAGTCTTTTTTCACCTAATCGTTCCAGGTCAAAGATTCTAAATGAAAGATCATGGCCTGTCCAATCGTGCTCCTGTGCTACTCTCAATGTAGGTATCAAGAAATCCGATGGTAGCACTGTATTTTGGCCGAACACCATGTGAAAGGGTGTGGCTTGGAGTACCGTTTTATAGGCAATTCTGTATGCCCAAACAGCATGGTGTAGTTGTTTGTTCCAATCAGAGCGTTTATTATTAACCAATTTTGTCAGTACATTGCATAGAATCTTATTTGTGCTATGGCTTGGCCATTAGCTTGTGGGTGATAGGGGGCAGACTTCTTGTGTATCACCAAGAACTCTTGGAGAAGATTTTCAATAACTTCATTCAAGAAGTGAGTGCCTCTATCACTAACTAGTTCTATAGGTAGACCGTATCTGGTAAACACATTCTCAAATAGAAACTTAGCTGTCGTTTGAGCATCATTCTTCATTGTGGCTTTCACTTCTACCCACTTGGTTAGATAGTCTGTGGCCACTATGATATACTCAGCATGTGAACCCTTAGCTGGGGGATTAATAGGACCAACAAAGTCTATTCCCCACTTAGAGAATGCACGTCCACCCATCATAGGTTTCAATGGCATCTCATCCTTGCGTATAGGATACTGAGTTTGCTAACAAACCTCACACCTCTTCACATAGGTATGTGCATCCATGTGAAGGGTGGGCCACCAAAATCCTGCAAATAGTATTGCCTTGATCACCCGATCTGGACCAAAGTGTCCTCTTGTTACACCTTGGTGAGCAGTTTCCAAGATTTTAAGATATTCGCTCTGTACATACTTCCCGCCATGATATGGTACTTTTGTGCCTTTACTACCTCCCTATCTTGAGTGTTAACTACGGGGTGTTTAGGCCCATATGTCAATATTGGCACTAGGTTCTTGGCCCACTGTGGTACAACTTCCAGATTAAACAGGTAGGCATCAGGAAGGTCATCCGATACGCCTTGTGGGGCTTCTCCAGATGTGAGCCTAGAGAGATGGTCTGCTCTCAAGTGAGTCTTTCCTTCCCTCACCACAACCTCAAAGTTGTATTCCATTAGCAAGAGGAACCATCTTACTAATCTGCCTGTATTGCATGGCTTGTTTACCAAGTATAGTAGAGCTTGATGATCAGTAAAAAATTTAAACTTATTTGCAAGCAAGTAATGTCTAAACTTTTTGACCGCATATACCATGCCTAAGCCTTCTTGTTCGATGGTGGTATAGTTCCGTTCAGCTGCATTTAATTGTCTACTAGCATAGGCAATTGGAAGATCCATATTACCTTCACTAGTAGGTTGTGCTAGCACACATCCAATGGCATAATTGGATGCATCCACATGCACATGGAAGGGCTTATTCCAATCTGGTGTAGTCAAGATTGGTGCTGAGCATAATCGCTGTTTAAGCTCATTGAAAGAGTTCTCACATTCATCAGTCCACTCAAAGTTTGTCAAAAGTCCGTACAGAGGCTTTGCAATGATGGCATACATGTGTATGAAACGTCGGTAATAGCCACAATGCCCCATGAAAGCTTGCACTTCCTTGACGTTCTTAGGCCTAGGTAGTTCGGCAATAGCCCTCACCTTCTCCTCATCAGTGGATATGCTGTTCTTTGACACTATGTGTCCTAGAATTTTGCTTTGCTTGACCATGAAAACACACTTTTCTAGGTTCAGACAGACTTGATATTCTCTACATTTGTCAAAGATTTGCCTGAGTTTAGGTATATGTTTCTGTCTAATGTTGGAATGGGCACAGAGATCATCCACATAGACTTCCAAATTCTTTCTCAAGAACTCTTTAAACACATGGCACATCAATCTCTGGAAGGTTGCAGGAGCATTGGTAAGCCCAAATGGAATTACCCTAAAAGCAAATATACCCCACTCTGTGGCAAAATCCGTTTTATGCTGATCTTCCGGTGCAATGGCTACTTGATTATAACCAGAGAACCCATCCAGGAAGCTGTATACTTCTTTTCTTGCTACCCTTTCTAATAGATGCTTAGTGATGGGAAGCAGATAACTATCTCTGATAGTGGCTGCATTAAGCTTCTTCAAGTTAATGCATATGCGTTATTTACCATTCTTTTTGGGTGCCACTACAATAGGGGACACCCATTCACTGTGCTTGATTTCATAGATAAATCCAGCTTCCACCAAGCGATCTATCTCTTCTTTGATCTTGGCCGCATAGTTGTCATTGTATGTGTATGGCTTTTGTTTCGAGGGTCTGGCCTCTGTGGCCATGGGGATCGTATGGGAGCATATGTCAGGGTCTACACCTTTCAAATCTTTGTAGCTCCAAGCGAATACATCTCTGTACTCTCTTAGCAAAGCTATCAGCTCATGCTCCTCTTCCTTAGTGAGGTCATGTCCTATGTAAGTGCATCTCTCTTCTCCTTCTTCTATGGCTACCACTACTTTCTTAGTGGTTTCTTTGTTATCATAGGCCTCTCCTGCTTGTGGATCACATTTGTTGGAGTTTATTGATCTCCAAAGTACAGCTAGAAGTAGGTGAAACCCAACAGGACCTAGTTGACTTTTTCACAAACTTGTATGCACAAACCAATTTTCTTGCAGAGCAAATTTCTCTTTACTCACTTGGAATTTTCCAAAACTGTTTCACACACATAACCTAGACTCTAAGAGCTTTCCAACAAGATATAGAACACCTCAAATGGATAAATACACAATGAGCTATGACCTCTGCAATATGCAGCTTTAATGGAGACCTTGAAACAGAGATGAACCTGAGGACACACATCACTTGCAGAGACTACTGCTCTTAACTCACAACTCCAATGACTTTGAAACTTTCCAGAATACAAGTAGACTTAAAGAGCTTTCTAACAAGCCAAAGAACACATGATTTGGATACATACACAAGGAGCTATGACCTCTGCAAGTTTGAGGTTTAATGGAGACCTTCAGCAGGGATAAAAAACAGAGAACACACACTACTTGCAGAGAGTATTGCTCTCAGCTCACACATCCAATGATTATGAAAATTTCCAGGAAGAAAGTAGACAGTAAGAGCTTTCCAATGAGTTATCAAACATGTAATTTGGATATATAATGAGGGAGATACAAGCTCTGCAATCTCTGCATACAAAACTACAGCAGTGTAGAGATACACATATGACTCTCTTGGACATCCCAGTAGATCACGACTTTTCTCCTCTTTTTATAGCATGGGAAACTAATCTAAAACCTTCCTAATACATCTAAATTCGTGGTAGACACTTGGATGGAGGTATTACATGACTCAAGTGCTCAAATAAGCAAAGTATTGATGGACTTTGAGAACTAGCCACATCGACCTTCCACTAGGACACCACTGAAGCTCCCTTGTGACTCACTAATTTGACTCACCATGTTCTAGAACTCACGTGGTAATTTGGCTACATTTTATGAATAATATGAGCCTTCTTGAAGTATTTGAAGACTTCCCAAAGGTATTTACATAATTTGAAACTTGTACCCTACATAAAACAAATGTTCGCAACATTCTCCCCCTCAAGTTTCAAAGGGTATTTCCTTCATGCCAAGAATATAGTTGAATCTTTGAAGCTTTGGTCCATCCAAGGATTTGGTGAAGATATCTGCAACTTGATCCTTTGTTCCAACAAAAAAAACCTGCACTTCATTGTTCATGGCCTTCTCTCGAACATGATGATAGTGAACCTCTATATGCTTTGTTCTAGCATGAAAAATAGGATTTGAGGTCATATGAATGCTGCTCAAGTTATCCCCATATATCAGTGGTACATCAACCTGCACATTCAAGTCATGAAACAACTTTTTAAACCACATAACCTCAGTAGTAGCCAATGCTAAACCTCTATACTCAGCCTCTGTAGAAGATAAAGCAACTGTAGGCTGTTTCTTTGAACTCCATGTTAATGTCTTGTTTCCTGCTATTACCACATATCCACTTGTGGATCTTCTGTCATCTTTGCTTCCAGCCCAATCTGCATCACTAAAGACTTTAAGAGTTAGATCAGCATCATGACTATAAAATAATCCTTCATTCATGGTACCTTTCAAATACCTAAGCACTCTTTTCGCTGCATGCATATGAGGTACTCTAGGTCCATGCATAAACTGTGACAATACTCCCACTGCATAACATATATCAGGTCTAGTTTTTGTTGCATAAATCAAAGATCCTACCATGGATCTATATACATTCATATCATGCAACTCATCACCTTCCTTTGCGCTTAGCTTTACATTACATTCCATTGGAGTAGAAACAAATTTACATTCCTGCATACCAAACCTTTTCAGCATATCACATATATACTTTCTTTGTATCAACCACATACCTTCATCGCTATACACAATTTCAATCCCAAGAAAGTATCTGAGCAAACCAAGATCTGAAATTTTAAATTCTTTTCCCAAATTACCTTTTATCTCATCAATTGCTTTTGCATCATTCCCTGTAATCAACAAGTCATCCACATAAATGCATACATAGACACACATGCCATCTACATGTTTTACATAAAGTGAAGGATCAGCATGACTCGCTGTGTATCCTTGCAGCATAAGATACTTTACCAACCTTGCATTCCATGCCCTTGGTGCCTGCTTAAGACCATACAATGCCTTCTTTAACCTGCATACATGATTAGGACATTTTGCATCCACATAACCATCTGGTTGTGACATATACACTTCTTCATTTAACTCACCATTAAGAAAGGCATTCTTTATATCGAGTTGATATATATTCCACCTTTTACTTGCAGCTAAAGCCAACAAAGTTCTCACCGTTGCCATATTTGCTACTGGACTAAATGTTTCCTCATAGTCCACACCTTGAGTTTGATTATATCCTTTTGCTACAAGTCTAGCCTTATATCTAGACACACTACCATCACTATTTCTTTTAATCTTAAAAACCCACTTACAACCAATTACCTTTTGCTTTGGTGTACTTGGAACTAAATTCCAAGTCTTGTTATCATGTAGTGCTTCCATTTCTTCTCTCATTGCTTTCTCCCACTTTTCATCTCCTTTGGCCTCATCATAACATGTGGGTTCATTTTCCTGCTCAACTTTTGTCATAAAAGCATAATGAGTATTCATGAAAGATTCATAAGTATACCTTTGAGGTTGCTTACTTACTCTTGAAGTTCTTCTTACCTCCAATGTAGATGCTCTTCCTTTCTTATTAGGAACCTTTGATGATTCTCCATACTCACATACATCACTAATTTCCTCTCCTTCATCATTAACTTCAACAAGTTTGAGTTTACCTTTACTTTTAACACTTGGAGGTGACTCTTGCCTTAATCTTCCATTGAAAGGTGATCCTCTTTCTTCATCTAAACCACTCCTTTCATCATTTAAACTTCCTGATGGCTGAACTATGCATTCATCTCCTTCAACCACACCTTCTTCATTTTCATCCATGACCTGCAAACAATTCTTATCTGCATACCATGAAAGTGATTCATCAAAGTTTACATCTCTTGACACAACAACCTTATTGGTATGAGGATTATAGCATCTATAACCTCTTTGAGTATCTGCATAACCAATAAATATACATTTTTCTGATTTCGCATCAAGTTTAGATCTCACCTCGCTAGGTACATGTACATAACATACACAACCAAATACTTTCAAATGACTTACACTTGGTTTCCTTCCATGCCATACCTCATATGGTGTCAAATGATGAACTCCAGCAGTCGGAACTCTATTCATAATGTAAACACTTGTGCTAACAGCTTCAGCCCAAAAATAATTAGGCAAACACATATCATTAAGCATGCTTCTAGATGCTTCTGCTATGATTCTGTTTCTTCTTTCTGCGACTCCATTTTGTTGTGGAGTATACCTGCATGTAACTTCTCTTTTGATACCTTCATCATACAAAAAATCAGTAAAAGCTTGAGAGAAATACTCTCCCCCTCCATCGGATCTTAGCTTCTTAATATACCTTCCTGTTTGCTTTTCGACATATGATTTGAACTTCTTGAAACAATCAAAGACCTCACTCTTATGTTTAATAAAATACACAAATGTCATTCTACTATGATCGTCAATGAATGATACATAGTACTTATTACCAACCAAGGATGCCTCTTTAGTAGGTCCCCACACATCTGTGTGTATGAGATCTAGCAAACCATCACTTACATAGCTTGAATGCTTGAAAGGTTGTCTACTCTGCTTACCCATTTGACATGCTTCACAAAGATGCACCATATGTTGCTTAGTAAGATCAGGTAATCCTTCAACAATCCTCTTCTTTGATAGCTCCTTTAACCTGTGTACATTCATGTGTCCAATCCTTTTGTGCCATAGATCAAGCTCTGCTATTCGATGCATACCATAAGAGAAATAGTTTGTATGATTTGGGTTTACCTTGAATGTAAACAATCTACCTTGTTTTTGACCTCTAGCAATTAACCTCCTTTGCTTTGGATCCTCAATGAAGCAACCTGCATGATTAAATCTCACTTGTAGACCTTTTTCTACCATTTGACCAACCGACATCAAATTCTTAGTGATCGTTGGCACATAAAGTACATCCTTCAAGCAATTTTTCTTGCTCTTATCTTGCATAACAACATCTCCAACCTGCATAATCTTATGTGTTGTATCATCTCCTGTTTCAACATGACCTTTACATGACGGATTATGCATATTAGAAAACCATGAAGCATCATGAGACATGTGATTAGAACAACCACTATCTACATACCATACATCGCTATTGCAATTCATTTTAGTTTCTACATTCATCATAAGAAGAGAATCATAATCATCACTTTTACCTTCAACTGCATAATTTCCTTGTTGTTTACCTCTTCTTGAATAGCCTCCTCTTCGATTACCACCTTGATTATTTTAATTTTGATAACAATCTTTGGCATAGTGTCCATACCTTCCACATATATAGCAATTTTTCTTATTATCTTCACTCCTTTGTCTTTGGTTGTAGTTGTAGTAGCCTCTCGTACCTCTAGCGCTTGATCTTCCTCTTCCTCTTGTGTTGAAGAAGCCACTTGAAGTCCTTTGATCATCGCTCCTTCTTCCTCCACCTCTATTTGAACCTCTTCCACCTCTGTTTCCACCTCTTGATGATCCTACATAAAGAGCTTGTCCTTGAGATCCTTTTTTATTTGAAGTAGAACCATTTAGATTCATCTCCTCCGTGACCATGAGGGCAATAAGTTGATCAAAATCTGGTAATTCTCCTCTGACATAAACTGAAGTAATGAAGGGTTTCCATCTCTCATCATCTTTGAGTCCGTTGAGAGTATGTGCAACCAAGTCGTCGTCCTCCACATGAGCTTGAATTGATCCTAGTTGATCTGCAATCTCTTTAACTTTCAATATGTAATCATTGACCGATGTCCTTGTATCTTTCTTTATGTTATTCAACTCATTTTTTAGTTGAATCTTCCTTGCTCTTGTACCTGTAGCATACAACCTTTCCAATGCAAGCCAAACATCTCTACTTGTGTCTAGATCTTGTATGTGTCCTACCATTGAATCTTGAATATTTTGTGATAAAATGAATATAACCCTTTTGTCTCTCTCATTCCAAAGTCTAAACTCCCTCAATTGTTGCTGATTTGGGTCCTCTGGTAATGTGGGTTTGATATCTGTGCCGTCAATCAAACCATACAAGCCTCTACCTTGCAAGTATGCTGTGATTCTAAACTTCCATGCTTGATAATTGGTCTTATCAAGCTTCTCTATTTGTGCATGTTGGTCTCCCATAATACAAACCTTTAAGCCTCCTTTCCAATGTGTGTGATGAGCAGAAATATAATATTTACCTTGTAAATGAGGTATGTGCACCTTTCTTTGCTTGGATGTTGCTTCAGATGCCTCCTTGCAATCTTCTTCTACCTTTGTGTAGTGTTGATGATGAACTGCTTCTTTGATAGCTTCAAATTCTTCGTCAAGGTATGATAACCTTCTCCAAGCCTCCAAGTACTTGCTCTGATACCAATGTTGGAGTTTATTGATCTCCAAAGTACAGCTAGAAGTAGGTGAAACCCAACAGGACCTAGTTGACTTTTTCACAAACTTGTATGCACAAACCAATTTTCTGGCAGAGCAAATTTCTCTTTACTCACTTGGAATTTTCCAAAACTGTTTCACACACATAAACTAGACTCTAAGAGCTTTCCAACAAGATATAGAACACCTCAAATGGATAAATACACAATGAGCTATGACCTCTGCAATATGCAGCTTTAATGGAGACCTTGAAACAGAGATGAACCTGAGGACACACATCACTTGCAGAGACTACTGCTCTTAACTCACAACTCCATTGACTTTGAAACTTTCCAGAATACAAGTAGACTTAAAGAGCTTTCTAACAAGCCAAAGAACACATGATTTGGATACATACACAAGGAGCTATGACCTCTGCAAGTTTGAGGTTTAATGGAGACCTTCAGCAGGGATAAAAAACAGAGAACACACACTACTTGCAGAGAGTATTGCTCTCAGCTCACACATCCAATGATTATGAAAATTTCCAGGAAGAAAGTAGACAGTAAGAGCTTTCCAATGAGTTATCAAACATGTAATTTGGATATATAATGAGGGAGATACAAGCTCTGCAATCTCTGCATACAAAACTACAGCAGTGTAGAGATACACATATGACTCTCTTGGACATCCCAGTAGATCACGACTTTTCTCCTCTTTTTATAGCATGGGAAACTAATCTAAAACCTTCCTAATACATCTAAATTCGTGGTAGACACTTGGATGGAGGTATTACATGACTCAAGTGCTCAAATAAGCAAAGTATTGATGGACTTTGAGAACTAGCCACATCGACCTTCCACTAGGACACCACTGAAGCTCCCTTGTGACTCACTAATTTGACTCACCATGTTCTAGAACTCACGTGGTATTTTGGCTACATTTTATGAATAATATGAGCCTTCTTGAAGTATTTGAAGACTTCCCAAAGGTATTTACATAATTTGAAACTTGTACCCTACATAAAACAAATGTTCGCAACAACATTTTGGCATTCTTACCATGACTATCCTATCTTCTATTTCATACTTCTTGAAATTTTCAGGGACCTCAAACAAAGATTCTTCTTCCTCCGGTGTGACTTCTTTCTTCTTCCTTTTCTTTCCTTCACTCTTGGTGGTCACTTGTGTGGTTAATCTCACATCATTAGTGAGCTCTTCATGTCTCTGAGGGTAAACTTCTACTTCATAGAAATATTCTTCATCTGCTGCAAAAGGTGGGTCCATAATGATTGACTCTAGATCGGAGTCACTTGCGTCCTCAAATGCATCAGTGCTAGGTTCACATTCTTCCAGAATCGAATCTCCCATGATTGGCTCTATTGTGAAAACTGAAATGTCATAGCCATCCTCGTCGCAGTGGGGTGTCCATTGTTCTTTGTTGATGGCTACATCGATTGTTGCTAAAATTTCTGCCTAGCTATGAGGTTCAAATTCTTTGTCAGGAAAGACTATAGGTGCATAGGCTGGGTCTTGAATTGATCTATGGGTTTCCTTCGCACCTATCTCTCTGGCTTTTTCTCTCTTCTCTTCTTCTACTGCTACTTTACACATCCACAGGTGAGTGTCTTCATGCATCCATGAGGATCTTGATCCTATGGAATGCACCGACTCAGTATCATCTTTAGCTCTACGTACGGGATTCCATTGAATAGGGGGCACATCTCTATGAGAGAAATCTTTGAGATTCACTTTGGTAGTGACACCCAAGTGTTGCAAATACAAAGAATTGGTCCCCCAATCTTGTACCACTTGCAACTGCCTCAAAAAGGGTCTTCCCAGAATCATCTCATAGGCTTGATTTTTGCTAAAGTCACAGATAGCAAATGTGTGCTCAAACTCCACACCACAAGTAGTAAGAGTTATCCCTTATAGTAGTCCTAAGGGTCTTTCTATGTGGTCTTCAGCCATTTGCAACTTCATTCTTGTTGGCTTGAGTGCTGGCTTGCCCCAACGTTTCCATAAGGAAGTGGTAGCAATTGCCACTCCCGCACTTGAGTCCAAAATGGCCTTGGTTGTGTAACCCTGGTGAGTGATAGGGAGATAGGTGTTTCCTTCTTCTCCTTCACTCATGTCTCCTATCTTGTCCAAAGGTATTTGTGGCACTGTTCTATGAGATCCTACCTGGGAGTGAGGTTTTGACATGTCTGGCACTTGCTTGGCTATATGTTCCCACAATTCGGGCTTGACTTTGAGTAGCTCTTCTAAAGTGAGATTGCACTGCACTTTAGTATTCTTTACTACGTCTGTGTTCCTAGGTATGATTGAGTCTTCATTTCTTATCATGACCATAGGTGCTCTCATACAAGTGGACTTTTCTTCCCATGGTCCTGTGAATTGGGGCAGCTCCTGTAAGGAGTTAGACTCAAAGTCTAATCTCTCTTGAGATTGGGCACTCTCGTGCTCTCCATAAATGGAAGGAAGGTCTTGTGGGAATTGATCGCATGTGTCATCCACAAGTTCGATGGGAGGGGGAACTTCACTCTCTTTAGCCCATTTCTCTTCTTGAATCTCTCGCAAGAATTCTGGTGAATATCGATTCATAGAAGAAGAGTTTTCTCGTTCAGTGGAGTTGGGCACATAAGCTTCCTTGGGAGGAATGCTTATTCTATCACTTGCTCTCTCCTTAGCCTAGGAGTTGGCTTCTTTTCCAGACTTTGCAATTATCGTCTCCAATCTATCCAATAAACCATCAAAATGCAAGGGTGTTCTAGTGGAGCTAGAGCAATTGAAGAGGCGACTAGTCTCAAACATAGCTTGAGCCAATTCCACCATCTTGGCACACAACTTGGTTCGTTCAAGCTCTAGGTCAGCTCTAGGGTAACATTTTTCATGATCCGTTACATTTGGCCCTTCCTGGATCCTGGTCTGATATGCTCTAAGCATCATATCTATATCTTCGAGAGTGGGATCTGCAAAGATTGATCCTACTCAGGGTGGTGGATGGGTTACGTGTGGTGGATTAGAGGGTGGAGGAATGGAAGGTGATGGGGATGGTAGTGGCGGGGATATGTGAGAGTGCGTTTGAGATGTGATCTCTATGATTTTGGCTTTGGTTTCTCGTAGGCTTTCCTCAAGTTTGCTCATCTTCCTTCCCCATTGCCTTTTCATACGTTCATGGCTATATCTCCAAGCTCTCATTCTCTTCTTATTCTGGCTCTCAGTCTCACTAACCTCCGCATTCTTCTCCTGGCTTGAGTCTTGGTTTTGCTTAAGTGTCTGAGCTCTAGTGATGACTTGTACTAAGGCGGTGGAAGTCACACTTCCTGTGGAGTCTACCACTAAGCCAATAACATTGATAGGAGCAATTCTTGGCATATTGGTGGGGTTCTTGGGACACTCTCGTAACAAATGCTCCTTCCCACAATCGAGACAAAAGCCTTGAATTGTCACAGATTGGGTTTGTGTCGGTGCAGGTAGAGGGCAATCACGAATGAGGTGATCTCCTTGACAACGATAGCATGGCCCTCTAGGAAATGGAGGTCTCATCTGTCGAGGCTGAGGTCTAGAGTTGGGGTTTGCATACATGACATTCGCATATTCTATCTCCCAACTAGATTCACTAGGTTCTTCATAATAGTATGACTCGCTATGCTCTGGTGACTGCATGTAGTATGCCTGTGGGCTATCAATATGGGTAGAGTCAAAACTATGATCACTCGGGTCGGTTTCTGAGAGCATTGGTGTCACTGGCACTAAAGCTCTATTTGGATTTTCTTCTGCAGCTGCATACTTTACTGGTATCACATTGGTTGGAGTAGGGGGTTGCTGTGCTAGGACTAGTTGAGGTCTTGGTTGCCCTTGATAGGGTGGTTGATAGGGTTGATGGGGCCTAACATACTGTTGTTGTGGGTACTGATTAGGGTATTTCCCTTGTTGTGGATATGTCTGAGGATAATTTTGTCTAACAACTTGTTTGTTGTATGGGCAGTCTTGTGTTGTGTGATTGGTGTACCTCCTTTCTATGGTGCAGTACTGGCTGTCGAGATTAACTTGGGGTTGAGCCATGATCGGGCACACACTAGCCATATGGTCTCCTCCACAGGTATAGCATCGTTTTCTTGGGGCAAATCTAGGAATCTGCTTGCTAGAGACTCCTAATTTCTGAGCTACCTTCTCTGCTAGATCCTCAATTGATGTGGATTGTGAGGAAATGAGGCTACTAGAACTATCTGAATCTTTATAGATTTTTGAGAGCTCTAATTCCTCCCCTAGATTATCCTCAATGTCTATGCACATGCGTACACATTCTTCTATGGATCTAGGGTCCTTCAGGTACACATATGATCTGAGTTTGGTACTTAATAATCCATCTAGAAATAAGGCTACTTGCTTGGCTGGAGTGGGTAACTCTGGAGTGGGGCATCTCTCTAGGTATTGCCTAAACCTTCTTCCTGCGAGCCTCACTGTCTCGTGAGGTGTTTGCTTGAAGCTGTATATCAAGGAAGATGTGTTATGCCTTATGCCACTCTTGGAAAACTCAGTGACTAATGCTTCAAGCAGTTGATCTATACTTCTGTACTAATCTTGGTGAAGTGGTTGAAACCAAGTCAATGTAGTGTTCTTGAGTGTTAGGCCAAAAGCATTGTATTGAGTGAACAAGTCTTCCACTTGTTCAGCTCTCAAAACTTGCCTAAACTCTACTACATGGTCATACGGGTCTCCTGTGCCATCGAAGCAATTCTTCATGGACTTAACCAATTGTGTGGGTCTTAAGGTTCTAGCGTGTTCTCTAGGCCTTGGGAGAGGGAATTCGTCTATATTTCTTGTATTCCTTGGATCCCTATGTCTCTCCCTGTCCATCCTATCAGTCTATATCCTCGTTCTTTCTCTTCCAAGTGGATTGGCAAAGCTCACCTCGGGTCTATCTCTACTCCTCTCTCTCTAAGTTCCATGAGCCTGAGATGTTCCAGCTCCTTGGTGACCATAAGACACAGTGGATCAAGGTTGGGGAAAAACAAATTCTCCCTTCCAAGTGTATGCGTGTCTTCCATGCTCTGAGACCACAAAGATCCTCTCTTAAGCATCATCTAAGTAGGTCACTTTGCCTGGGATATCAGGATCTTTGAATTTGTAAATGGTAAGAGCTCCTACTTCATTAGGCTTCTCGGGCTTATACCTCCAAAAAGCCTCATCCGTCTCTCGATTCACGAGCAATTCTATGCTCCTATTGTCCTGGGGAACTAACTCTGGAGTGATTATTCTTGTTAGGACAGACTTGCCTCGAGGGGTTTTCGGCTCCTTTCCTAAGTTCCCTTGCTCTATGTCACCTAATTCAGGTTCAGAGATTATGTTGCCAAACTCATCTGTCCTTTCAGGTTGGCTGGTGACCACATACATTGTTCCTTCTTTATCTATGTATGAACCATTTTCAAACTTGACTACAGGGTGTTCTAGTCTAATGGGCTGATTCGGATTTTTAATTAGGACAACAGATCTTCGCAGACCATCCTCATAGATGCGTGCACCTAGGCGGTTGGTCTGGATGTATTCCAATTGAGTCTTGTAGGGGCCTTTTGGTCTTTCTAGGTATGCCACTCCTGAGCTACCTATAGGCCTTTCCATGTTATAAGACATCTCAGAGTCACTACTTTCTGAGTCTAGAGCGTAGGGGTAATCACTCAATTGTTGGGCCCAAGATCTGGCTGTGTGGTTGACGCTAGCCTCGGATGATCTAACACTTTGACGGTCTCTCCCTAGGTGTCTTCGCGATCTTAAGTTCATATGCCCTTTGTACGTTGCTGATTCTTTGATTCCAATCACTTGTTCCTTTTGAGTTCCTTTGTATATGTTTTCTTGTCTTTAACTAATCGTCGTCAGGAGCACTTAAGTGTATCGTACTTGATGTTCTGTGTCCGCTTAGTTTAAGTTCTTTTCCTTTAAGTTATCCCTTGACTACAATTTAGCCTATTCTTGGACTTGAGAAGTTAAAGGCTCTTAGAACTTGAGTATTCCTATCGTATTCCTAGTTAATTTGGACAACTACTCGCACTTAGCCTATGCTAAGAATGGACTGAGGGGGTTGAGAGATGTTCCAACCTCAGGTCGCTTCTCCTTGCTATGCTTGTCTGCCCAGGAAGCGTGTTCCCAAGCTTGCACACACTGGCACTTGCTTTGATTCCTCCAAAAGCTCTCTATGATCCTGTAAACATTTCAAGTTTAGCACAAATTCGATCCTTCAATTGACAGACAATTTATATCAGTCACTTTTAATGACCCTTTTTTCTCCCTTTTCTATTGCCAAAAAATTTTCTCTAGAGCTCTCTTGGTGTACCTAGCCCACAGAGGGTTAACTTTAAATTACCCTATTTGAAAATCAATGCATTATTCTTACAAAAACAGTTGAGGGCGTGTAGTATATGCCACAAGCTTTCTGACAAGCCCTAGAGCTCAAAAAATGGATTTCATATGAAAAAGTTATGACAGTTCAGGGTTTGGGGGGTTAAACTGACAAACAGATCCTTTCAGAAGTTTAGTGCATTTTTCTAAGGCCTTTGTGAGTGTGGGAGTAATTGAGTATACAAATATGCCCAAAATTTAGCCTAAATTTTCAAAAATTTACCCCTCTAATTTTTGCCAAAAATGCTTGTCTATCGCGATAGACGATGTCTATCGCGATAGACACTCACTGTCGTGTGGGCCTGTCTGTCGCGATAGACGGGTGTCTGTCGCGATAGACGGGTGTCTATCGCGATAGACGGGTGTCTGTCGCGATAGACGGGTGTCTGTCGGGATAGACGGGTGTCTGTCGCGATAGATGGGGTCTATCCTGGGTCTCTGTCTGTGGCGATAGACGGGTGTCTATCGCAATAGACGCTGTCTGTCGTCTATCGTGGTTTTGGTCTATCGTCTGTCGTGGGTTTTGGTCTGTCGCGATAGACGAGGTCTATTGTCCGTCGTGGGCCTGTCTGTCATGATAGACGGTGTCTGTCGCGATAGACGAGGTCTATCGTCCGTCGGGGTTTGGTCTGTCGCGATAGATGATGTCTATCGTCTATCGTGCTTTTGGTCTGTCGCGATAGACAGGTGTCTGTCGCGATAGACTGAGTCTGTCGTGGGTCTTGGTCTGTCGCGATAGACGGTGTCTGTCGCGATAGACTGAAAAAAATGCAAATTTTTTAGAAACTTCTGGTGATTTGGAGTGCTCTAATGGTGTGGATTATTGTGCTAAACATGCATTCAAAAAATATTAAGTTTTTCTGTCTGTCGCGATAGACAGAGGTCGTCGTCCCGGGACCTGTGCAGAGTCTGTCATACCTGCGCAAGCTGCTGGAGATGGTGGTACAGCTAGTTCCTGCAGCAAAAACTCAAAAAACACACAAAAATAGATTGCATGCAAGCTCTCTCTCACTCTCTCTCACAAGTGAAATGAGGGAAATGAGGTGGGGAGTGGAATATACTCAAGAACTGAAATTTTTGTGAAGATGGAGATGGAGGTGGGAGATGGTGAGGATGATGATGGTGATGCAAAAACAAGAAAAATAGAAGGAAAATAAGGAAAAGAAAGGATATTACCTATGACTCCAATGTCTCAACTCTACGTTTTACCATCACACGCTCGTCCTCGAAGCTCTCTCCTCGGCAACGACGCCAAATTTGGTGTCACTCTAGCACAATGGTGAGTACCAACGTGAGAAGATCCACCTCATAATTGTCAATTCGTGGAGACATGAGGACTAGTATGAAGACTATGAGCAAGTGAAGGCACAAGTGCGTGAGTGAGAAGCACACAAACATGCACACACATACACACACACACACACGCGCACACAAGGCAAGAACCAGGAGAGGAACAATGGAGTTCTTTGCATTAGTCAAAAAGTCTCTTACATAAGCTCAATTCACAAACAATCTAACCTAAAAAATGAGCTCTCTAGCTCTTTTTATAGTTTTTTGACTAGCTTTGGCCTTGTCCAGACCTAGTGTCCGGCCTAGTTAAAAATTAGGTTCTCGAGCCTATTTGAGGGCTCAAACGGAGTCTAAAAATTATGAAAATTGGTATGTAACTAATTCTAATACTCCTCAAGCTCGAGGACTCCTCGGCTTGAACAAAATGGAGTCTATTCTACCAAAAACGGGATTTACAATGTGTGTGTAATGATAAAAATCACTTGAATTGGAAATACTTTATGAAAAAAATGATTGGGCCTTGTTGCCGTATTGTGCATGACTGCTCCGTTGTGCCTGTATGCTCTTTATATGACTTGGATTCCAACATAAATGATCTAGCTTTACAAGCATTGGGTCCTGTGACTCATCACATGTTTCTTCATATGATTCTTCAAGTGAAGCCAAATGTGAAGGCTTGTCCAATGTGCTCCAACAACTCAACCTCAAGCCAAAGATCTTGGCTTGGTCTTCTTCATGAGTCCTCTTGAATATCATGTAATCCAATCATAGCTTTAAACCTGCAAAGTTTAGTACCATCAAGTGCTTTGGTCAATAAATTTGCACATTGCATGTTTATGGATACATATGCCCATTGAATCTCTTTGCTCAATGCATGTTTATGCATACATATTCCCATTGAATCTCTTTGCTCAATAGCTTCTCTCTAACATAATGATAGCGTACTTCTATATGCTTGGTTCTTGCATGATAGATAGGATTTGCTGCAAGATGCAAAGAATTTGTATTGTCACCAAAAATCATAGGTGAGTTAGAGTGTAGTCCCAGATTTGAATATAGCAATCTAATCCATATGGCTACTTGTGTAGCATTAGCTAATCCCCTATATTCAGCCTCTGTTGAAGATAGAACAATAGTAGATTGTTTGTTGGAAGACCATGAAATGGGCTTATCACCTATAAAAGAAAGATAACAAGAGGTACTCCTCCTGACATCTTTACAGCTTGCCTAATCTGCATCTGAGTATAGCTTGATGTCCAAATCTGATGTGTATGGAAAGTATAATCCTTGGTTTTGAGTACCCTTGGGATACTTCAAAATCCTTTTGGCAGCTTCCAAGTGAGGTGCTCTAGGTTTATGCATGAACTGACTTAAAACACTTACTCCATAAGCTATATCAATCCTTGTCAAGGTTGCATAGTTTAGACTTCCAACTATGCTTTGATATCCTGCAATGTCTTCAAGAAAATCACCTTCATGAGCACTCAATTTATGATTTACCTCCATAGGAGTGCTAGCAACTTTTGCATCCTCCAAGTGGAACTTCTTCAACATATCCTGCACATACTTCCTTTGAGTAATGTAAATTCCAGAATTTGTATGGACCAATTCAAGTCCAAGAAAATAGTTTAGTGACCCTTGGTCAGTGATTTTGAACTCCTGCATCATTAGATTCTTAATTTTTTTGATTCCATTGGCATCACTACCTGTAAGGATGATGTCATCAACATACACACATAAATATATCAATTCTGAGTTGCTTCTCTTGACAAACAGAGAAGTATCTGCTTTGCTCATCATGAATCCGTGATCTTGAAGGTATGTAGTCAACCTATGGTTCCATGCCCTAGGTGCCTGCTTCAATCCATAAAGAGCTTTGTTCAGTTTGCACACATAATTTACCTTGCTTGGATCTTCACAACCAAGAGTTTGAGCCATGTAAACCTTCTCTGAAATCCAGCCATTAAGGAAAGCATTGTTCACATCCAATTGGTACATATTCCAATTCCTTGATGCAACCACACTTACCAATACTCTGATGGTTGGCATTTTTGCCACATGTGAGAAAGTCTCTTCATAATCAACTCCTTGAGTTTGTGCAAAACCCTTAGCCACAATTCTAGATTTATACCTACTTATGGATCCATCTGAGTTTCTCTTGATTTTGTAAATCCATCTAGAACCAATTACCTTCTTTGATGCCTTCTTTGGTACTAGCTCCCAAGTATCATCCTCCTTGAGTGCTTCTATTTCTTCATCCATAGCTTCCTTCCCTTCTGCCTTGGTCTTTGCTTCTTCATATGAAGAGGGCTCTTCAAGTGATAAATCCTTAGCAAGATAAATGGAATTCTTAGTAACAAATGAAGTTTCATACCCATATCTGATTGGCTTCTTGATCTCCCTTTGTGGTCTCCTTAGAGCTTGGTTGGATGATTCAGATAAGTCTTCCAAGCTCTTCATCTTGGCCTTGCCCTTTGATTTCCATGCCTTGAATTCTTCTAGATTGATGATGTCCTCATCATCTAATTTGATGTCTTCAATTTGGCTAGGCTCCTCCTTCGTGAGGCTTGGAAACTCCTCTTCCAAGTCATATGGCAATTTGACCTTCCTGCATTCACTTTCAAACCAAGAGTCATTCTCATCAAACACATCTCTATTGACCATAAAGCCCTTGTTGGATGTCATATAAAACCTGTATCCTTTTTTATTTAAATCATACCTTATGAAGATGCACTTCTCTGCCTTAGGGTCTAGCTTACCTATGATTTGAGATGGAATATGCACATAAGCAACACATCCAAAGATTCTGCAATGATCAAGTGATGGCCTTCTACCATGCCATGCTTCATATGGGGTCATCCCATCAAGTGATTTGGATGGCAACCTATTAATAAGATAAGTGGTAGTAGATACACTCTCTGCCCACAAATAATTAGGTAACCTTTTTTCATTAAGCATTGATGTAGCTATTTCCACAATTAACCTATTTCTCCTCTTTGCTACCCCATTTTGTTCAGGGGTGTACCTTGTTGTAATTTCCATTTTGATTCCTCTGTCCTGCAAGAATGCATCAAATTCATTGGAGAAGTACTCACATCATGCATCTGACCTTAACCTCTTTAGAATTCTTTGTGTTTGGTTTTCCACAAGTGCAAGATACTTCTTAAAGCAACTGAACACTTCATCTTTATGCTTCATAAAGTACAAGATAGTCCACCTACTGAAATCATCAAGACACATAGTACCTTAAGACTTAAATTGAAGGGTCCTTGCTTGGTCCCACACATTGGTGTGGATAAGTTCCAAGTAATCCTCATGCATGTAGCCTTTCTTTGAGAAGGGTAACCTGTGTGATCTACCAAGCTGGCATGCACCACATTTATAGATCATGTGTTGCTTGGATACATTAGGTATCCCCAGGACACAATGATCTCTGCATATTTGCTTCAAGGTTCTCTCACCAATATGCCCTAATCTCTTATGCCAAATCTCAAGCTCAGACAATATTTGATCCTTGTAGTTATAGAGTGCAATATTCCTAGTGTCCTCAAGCTCAAATGTAAACAATCTACCTATTTTTTCTCCCTTGGAAATTTTCTTGAATCCATGTTGGGGGTCCTCCACAAAAGCTCCATATTTGTTGAATCTAACCTACAAACCTTTTTCCACTATTTGTCCAACACTCATCAAATTTTTTGTGATTGTAGGTACATAAAGAACCCTGATCAACAGATTTCTATTCCCATCAGAAGTTTTGACATTTCCTACCTTGACCATTGAATGCTTGGCGTCATCACTTGTTTGCACTTGGTGCTTTCCCTTGGGTCATTCATACGTTGTTTTGAAGACATATTCATACTAAGAAGAGAATCTTCTTGATCCTCTATGTAGTCCTTTCTTGATTTGTATCCTCCTTGATAGTTATTGTAATTTTTAGTGTAGTTATTATTGTAACCATGGTTGTAGCCTTGATTATGGTTGAATCTTCCTCTTGATTGTGAGTAGCCACCTCTTTGATATCCTCTTCCTCTCTGATTCTTGAAGTTCCTATAGCACTCATCTGTAGTGTGATTAGACAGTCCACATATGTTGCATGGGAAAGAGTTGAAAGGTCTCCCCCTACCTTGCTTACCTCCTCTACCCCTTACTCTTGAGTTCCTACCTCTTCCTGCATAGTTAGCTTGAGAAGTAGTTCCTTCATCCTCTACTTTCTTGCTTTTCCCTTTCTCTTTAGTCTTGCTTTTATCTATGTATATGGCAGAAGAGTTATTACCTCTTGATGGTTCTCCATTTTTGTTGAGCTTGGCTTCATGGGTAAAGAGTTGCCCCATGAGTGTGGTAAGATCTAAAATGTGCATGTCCATGTATCAGTCCATGGCAATAAATTGGTCGGCGACATCTTTGACTTTGGTCACATACTCTGAAACACTTTGCTTGGGTTGCTTCCTTTGAGTGGTAAACTCAATCCACATTTGATTCTTCCTAGCTCTTGTATTGGAAGAAAAGCATGAAGACAATGTATCCCAAGTCTCTTGGGATGTTTTACAATTCCTAATGTGTGGAAGAAGGAAGTCAAAGATAGAGTTAAGTAGATATGACCTTGCTAATGCATCTTTGGCACACCATGAGTTGAGTCTTTCAAGCTCCTCTCTTGTAGGTTGTCCTTTGCTTCTGGAAATGGGCATCTCCTCATCTCCTGATATGTATCCATAGAGACTCCTTCCTTGTAAATATGTCTTCATCCTCAAGGACCATTCTTGGTAGTTGTTCCTGTCCAATGTATCAATGAAAGAAGGGAAACCATCTCCCATTTTACCTCAACTTTCTCTGATACAACTGTTGGAAGAGATGGATGGATACCACAAGAGAATGAGTTGATACTACTAATCCCTACTTTGTACCTACCCTCTTTCACTTTAGAGTTGTTTTGTAGGCCCCTTTAGCTTGCCAATGACACTAAATAAGTGCCTATATACTTTGGAGATGATGCTTCAAACAATTAGATCAGAACATATAACTTTGCACATAGTTAGTGATAAAAAACTTGCTATTTTGGTCTTGATACCTTTTGGCTATTTTGCTCGGTTCTCAGTGTACAATAGCAATTAGGAAAATTCCTTTTGGGTGAATAAAATTATCTTAGAGAGCTAATGATTCCAAGTGAAATCACTTAAAATGATAGACTATACACTGAGAAATGACTTTAGCAAGTAGAAGCTTACCCCTGATTTTTTAGGGAATGTGCAGAGAATGCCCAGAGACCACTTAGATGCACATTTCTCCAAATTTCTTTGAATTTTGATAGTTTAAAGTAGACTTTAAGTTGGTTCCAAAAACACATGCATCTAGTGGCTAAGAATGTGATATTCTTAATCACCCTCTTCAACTTCTAAGCCTCTCCCCTTTCTAACTTTTGGTCGTCGGATATGTCTTTGTTCTCACACATCTGACCCTGTCGTATTTCTCTAGCCTATTTACTTCTTTCAACCGCATGCCTCGCTTGGTCAACCTTGCATCTCTTTTAGTCATGCATTCGTTTCAAATGTCCTGTTCTTAAATCTTCTTTTACATCATTTGGGACCTGATTCTTTTCTTTAGCCTGTTCATTTCGTTCCACTGCACGCGCCTGGTGGAGGGAGAAGCGCCTAGGATTCTCAGACAATTTTTTACTTTATCCGATGGAGAATCCTTTGTGTATAGTCTCCCCTTGAATGGTCGTGGTTGTGATTCTTCTGTTTCCACTCTTTAGGACCTGGTCCTTTGGTGTTGTAGCATGATGTGTGCCCCTACAAGGCTTTGGGCAGAGGGTGGTTCTTTCTTAGTTCTTTCTTATTGTGTTGTTTTATTCTTTAATCTTATTCCTCTTCTCTTTTTGCTCGATTCTCCCTCCACACATCCCTCCTCCTGAACTCTGTCATCCCCGACAGGTTTTTTGTGGCGACCTGAGTAAGTTTGTATTACCTTTTGCTTTCTATGGTTTAGCGAATTAGCTTCACATACCATCAGCTCTTTCCATTGTGTTGACTTTACTCCATCATCTGGTGCCTTCCTATGATCTGCAAAGAAGCTGAGCTCATAGGCCACCAGTATTGCATTTAAATTGGAAGATATTTAAACATCTCCGAGTCCATCTCAAAAAATCCTATAAAGAAAGCTTCTTCGAACGTTTGCATATATGGACTTGGTAGAAACATGTGCCATGAGTATATTTCCATTAGTTAAATGACTTGGAATAGTAGATAATAAAAAAATTATGGCATCTGCACCCTGATTAATGTCGATAAAATTCAAAAAGGTGTACTGCACGTGTTGGAATACCTTCAAAACTGTAAGGAGCATACTTAATATCTTATTAATCATCTTAATTGCTGAATCTGGATGGTCGTGTATTTGGATAACCAAAATTCTATGGTCTGCACCATGTATTCTTCAGTTGGTAGATAATTGCATGGCAGACTAGGTAGTAGTGGATAGTTTAGCCATTGATTATTTACAATACCCTGGCACTGAGCTTCCCAAAATTGCATTCAGGTGCGTCTTCGAGGTACTGGGAAAAAAGATGGATTTACTTGGAGCACATATGGTGCTGACTCCCAGCGTACCCTTAAGGTTGAAGTCCTCTCTAAAACGTTTCGTCTCCATATTGGATCTGCCTTGTCAAACTCTTCTTGCGTATATGTGAACGTGTTCAGGTTAAACTGTAGATCATGATCAGGTTCTTTATTTGTTACTTTCTCCTCTTTTAGCAAGCCATAAGGGATATTAAATGGCTTCAAAATTTGTTCCAGGCTTTTGCTTTCAAGCTTCACTTCTTCCATGACTTTCACTGCTTAATCTTCAAACTGATCTGTAAGATGGGACACTAGTAGTGCTCGCTCATGTTGGCTTAGTTCTGCAATAGCGTGATTATGTCGTTCAATGCTCGGCTCTGATTCCTCCCTTATAGGTGAATGATGCATGAGGGAGAAAGAGGACGTACCTCAGTCCCCTCAGTAGCCACTTTGGAGCTTGGAACTACTGGTGTCTCCGCTGTAACTTGTTGTGCTATTTGAGCCTTTAACTTCTTAATGATTTCATCTTTTTCCTTTATCTCATTGGTTGCTTTCGTGATTGCTTCTTTTTTCTTCAGAAGTTCTTCTCCTCTTGCAGCCATTTGATCGGCATCTTCATTACACTGTGCCAGGAGTTTGTTCTCTACTAACTTCTATCTTTTTCTAAGTTCATTAGTGTCATAGATGTATTTCTTTTCCCATTTGTCTCGTAGGATTTGCTCTTGTTTTAGCTCATCTTCATACTTCGTAATTTGTGCTTCTAATGCTCGTGTATTATATGTTGATACTTCTTGTGCTTCTATCGGTTGATTGCATAGAATGGCGATCATAAGTTCCTTATTCCTATTTCTTAAGTCGTCAGCTTCCTCCATATATACCTTTATTTGAGATTTGAGCAGTTTGCTTCTAGTAGTCATTCGTGCTTTTTCAGCTTCACCTGCTTCATACTTACTTTGTAGTTCCTTGAGTTGATCTTGGAGTTTTTTATTATCAGCCATTAACATATTGCATTATTCCATGGCTTCATTATCTTCTTTCTCCTTGGCAGTGAGTGCCTGTTGAACTTCTATTACATGTGCAAAGAGCTTCTCACTTATTACCTGAAATTGGTTTCGCTCCCTTAGAGCCTTGTCATAATCGGCATCTGCTTCTATCAGTTGTTGTTGAGCATCCATGGCTCTTTGTATCATCTGCTTCACCATAGGCTTGAGTTGAGCTATGTCCACATTTAGCCATGTCTTGGGGATACTCGGTGCTTCCCCCATGAGTACATCTTTTACTTTATCCACATGTGTAGTGTCATTATGAGGTTGTCTAATTTGAAGATGTATCTGAGTTTCTTTTTCTTCTTCTTCATGGGTTGTAGATTTTGTAGTACTTCCTTGAGATGTAATATCCAATGGAGAAGGTTCTGCTACAACCTTGATTGGAGTGAATGGTTCTTGCTCCTCTACTTCTTTGTGTTCTTTATCTTTCTTTGGCATCTTTAATGTGACCCCCATCCAAGTGAGTCTCTGTAATTTGAATCTTTGTTTCTTCATTCATCCTTAGTATATGAACTTCTTCTTGAGATGATCCTTTGTTTATTGGCCCTGTGGCTGTGTGATCTGGCATTTTGTTCATTTTTGAGCCGTCCACTTCAAAGGAATCCTTTACTTGAGTTAATTCATCCCAATTGCCATCATCTTTTGAATTGCTTTTGATGCCCACATTTATCAGGGATGGTTTCTTGGTCGACTAGAAAATTTACTTGTCCTTCCATGTATTTGTGGGTGTCTTTTAAAGCTTCCTTTAATTCTTTTTTCGTGATGGGCTTGGTGTTATCGATTGTGGTTCTTGGAAGTATGTATATTCTTTTTGAAGCAGGAAGTGCTTCTTCTGCCTTTAACATTTCCCTTACTCTCTTTGTTCTTCTTATCCTCGGTTGAGAGCTTGTTCCCGCTTCTTCCGTCACTTTTACTCCCTTCTTTTTCCTTGGTAAAGTGGCTAGCTTTGTGTACTTAGCCATCTCTATTGATGAAGGCATCTCTCGAATACCTAATGCATGGTAGATTAGGACGGTCAATGCTACACATCCATTCAAGAAATTCTTGTGGCCCCATTAATTCTTTGCTTCAAATAGACGCTCTTGAATGTATGGCCTCATGTTCACTTGATTACCAATATGTTTAGTTGCATGAGATAAGAGCTGCACTATGATCTTTTGAGGTGCTATGTAGCAGTGCATGTTTGGAAAGTAGAAGTGTTGGTGAATCAGAAAAACCTCTTCTTCTATGTCTATATGATTAATATCCATGAATGTTCAGGTCTTAGTCCCTCGGCTTTCATCCTTTAGGTCTGTATTCCCATCTTTCTACCATACAAAGGCTTCTTTAATCAATTCATGAGTGAATTGGATAATCACCCATTCTCCTTCCACATCGAGGAATTTTGCTTTTGGCACTAAGGGGTTATGTAAGTCCGGTTGAAGGGTGTTCATCACCTGAGTACATCATTGAAAATCTAGAAATCCTAGGACATGACTGGGAACTGATGGTCGGTGTGCATGATCTTTATTGTCACCAAGAAGAGATGTTCTCTTGCCAATTAGTTATCTCGAAACCAGTGACCTTTGGCTTTGGTCACACTTTGTAGTGGAAACTTCAACACCTCCTCTTGAACGATTTCCTTGGAATCCTCGAAAGCCACCTGCACTTGTCGTAAAGAAAGGATCAGCTTCTAGAAGAACCCAATTCATGTGTTTTATGTGTGGCTTAGTGATATGTCGTTTCCTTTGTCACTTCGTTCTCCCTTGCTTAAGTCAGTAAGTTATCTTACAACACTTATTTTGATTTTTAATCCTGAAAGAAAACAACATTAGATCTAGCTGAAGCACTTATTTATTTACAATGTATGGTCATTCCTATGGCAATAGAATCTAAGACCTATTCCAATGATGGAAATGTGCACCACCAATTTTGTTGAAGAGACAATGTGCCGACTGCATGGCCTTGTAATATGGCCCTATCATGCATAATCTACATGCAATGGACTCTTCATGAGTGCAAGTAGAATCTTGTTGATTCTGTTGTTTTGTCCTTGCTACCTTTTTGGTCTCCATATCCACTTGGTGACTTGTGCTTGAGGTTTTGATTTCTGAAGAGTTTCTTGTCCTCTTGTCCTTGTCTCCTTTTTACTTGAAGTCTGAGTTTTCAATGTCGCATTCCTTTGGTACCCTTGATGAGCCTTTTTGGACTTCTTTGCTTCACTTTGTAGGCATGATATCTCGTGAAGCCTTTCTAAAACTGATTTGCAGTCTGTCTGACCTTCTTTGGGATCCATATACTTTGCTATGTCTTTTGGGCCTCTACTAATGACTTTGGAAGCCACACACGAAGAAGTCTTTGTGGCTCTGATTGCGATGATGAATACTGGTTGTCTCTCCTTGTCTTCACTAAGGGACTAGTCTACTTTTGTGTTGAGTTGTTTAGTTTAGTCCTTTGATCCTTCCATATCCATTGTAGACGAGTAGTACATGGAGGTGCTATTTGAATAGTAGGCATCCATGTGGTTTTTTTCTTATAGTGTAGATAGATTTAGAGGTGATGTTCTCACACTCTCTCTTAGGTTCATCTCTCATGGGCGAGGTGGTCACACCATCAAGAAACACAACCTTGCTTGCAGAAAATTCTAGATTATGACATTCTAGGGATATACTCTTTATTGATTCCTTTTCTAACTCCTTTTCTAGGTTTTCTTCCATAGTTTTGGCAACCTGATGAATTTGAGATGGCCTTTCTTCCAGCAAGCTAAAGATTTCCTTATGTGTTATTTTTGCTCATATCTATCCTTGTGCTAGATGAACGCTCACTTTGTTCTCAATAATCCAGTTTTGCCCTAGGATCAGGTTTTCAATCAGGTCTTTGTCCTTGCATACCAAAACTCTTTGCTCCATAGTGGAACTTCCTAAGTGAAGGGATATTAGGGCTTCTCTAATACATTCTATAACTTGACCTCCAATTCCTATCGTGCGTGCTTTAGTGGGACTTATGGTTGTTTGGAGATGCGTAATTAGTGACACTCATATACAGCTTAGAGTTGCTCCTGAGTCAATCAGAGCATCTACTACTAATACTCTTTGGTTCTGATTCCTAGGTTTAAGTATGGTTGGGAGATGCTAAGGCTCTCCTTACTGGCCTTACTGACTTGGTAGTTGGCCATGGGTATAGGTTCCTCTCCCTGTAGGTATCGTTCATCCCTTTGTCGTATCCACTCTTTCCGTCTCTTGATACGTTCTAAGGCAACCTGGCATGCTTCTTCTCTATTTATCTCCTCTTCTTTCTTTCGATTTTGTGCTCCTACGAGTTGTGCTAACATTTGGTTTGTTAATGGCTCCATATATCATTTCACATGGCAACCACTTATCTAGTTGGGAAGTATATCCTGTCTAATGTGTTTAGATTGACTACTCCGCTCATAGAGATTCTATTAATCAATAATGTCCGTATCCACGTTGCTGTAGTTTCTTGGCATGTTGCTTCAATGTATATACAAGGACTAAATCTCCTTGTTTCAAGCCTTTGTCTTTGATATGTGCTTCATAATATGATTTTTGCCTCTATTTAGCAGCATAAATTCCTGCAACTGCTTGTATTCTTATTTCATGTAACTTCTCAATTTGCTCTAATTGCTTGGATAATTCATGTCCTGTCCACTCATACTGTTGTGCTACACATAGAGTAGGTACCAAAAAGTCAGTTGGTAAGATCGCATTTTGTCCATACAATATGTTAAACGGAGTAGTTCCAATGGCCATCTTGTAAGCCACTCGAAAGGCCCAGATCGCATGATGCAATTGTTTGTCCCAATCTGACCTTCCATTGTTGACTATTTTTGTCAACATGCTACATAACACTTAATTGGAACTCTCTGCTTGACCATTGGCTTGAGGGTGATAGGGAGCTGATTTTTTATGGATTACTAGGAATTCGTTCATCAAGGATTCGATTCCTTCATTGATGAAGTGCGTTCCTCTATCGCTCACTATCTCTATAGGTAGTCTGAAGTGAGTAAAGATGTTCTCAAAGAGAAACTTCACTGTGGTTTGAGCATCATTCCTTCTTGTTGCTTTTGCTTCTACCCATTTGGTTAGATAGTTTTTTACCACTATTATGTACTCGGCATGTGATCCTTTGGCTGGAGGGTTAATCGGGCCTATGAAATCAATGCCCCATTTGGAAAAGGATCTCACACAAATCATGGGTCTTAGGGGCATATCATCTCTCCTAATAGGGTACTTGGCTCTTTGGCAGACCTCACAGCTCCGTACATAAGTGTCTGCATCCATATGTAGAGTTGGCCCCCACAAGCCGGCAAAGAGAATCATTTTTACAGTTCTTTCGGCTGAAAAATGTCCTTCTACGACGCTTGCATGTGCCATCTCTAGTATAGGTAAATACTCTCCTTCATGGACACATAGCCGAAGCTGATTGTCCTTTCCTCTTTTGAATACTTGCCTTCCCATTATAATGTAATCCTTGCTCATTTCTTCCAGGGATCACTTTCTAGCTAGACTTGCTCCTTCCTCGTGCTCTCATGTTTTTAGGAACTTAACCAATGTCCTACTCCAATTTGGTGCTATTGTAGAGAATTGTAATGATGTGTGGTCTTCTCGAGCACTTTCTTGGCATTCTGGACAATTGCCAATGTACTCATGTACATCTTTTGGCATATCTAGCCAGTAAACTCCCAATCGTTTTAATTCTCTTAGTGTCCCATTAGCTCCTTTGTGCATTCTCCATCGATTTACGTGAGCTTGTTCCATTAAGTTCTTTTGTTTGGCCTCTTCCACACACCTTAACAATACACCATTGGGCTCTTTATAATACACACTTCTTGCCACAATATTGTTGCGAACATTTGTTTTATGTAGGGTACAAGTTTCATTATGTAAATACCTTTGAGAAGTCTTCAAATACTTCAAGAAGGCTCATATTATTCATAAAATATAGCCAAAATACCACCTGAGTTCTAGAACATGGTGAGTCAAATTAGTGAGTCACAAGGGAGCTGCAGTGGTGTCCTAGTGGAAGGTCGATGTGGCTAGTTCTCAAAGTCCATCAATACTTTGCTTATTTGAAGACTTGAGTCATGTAATATCTCCACCGAAGTGTCTACCACGAATTTAGATGTAATAGGAAAGTTTTAGATTAGTTCCCCATGCTATAAAAAGAGGGGAGAAGTCGTGATCTTGTGGGAAGTCCAAGAGAGTCATATGTGTATCTCTACGCTGCTGTAGTTTTGTATGTAGAGATTGCAGAGCTTGTAGAGCTTGTATCGCCCTCATTATATATCCAAATTACATGTTTGATAGCTCATTTGAAAGCGCATACTTTGAATTTTCATAATCATTGGATTTGTGAGCTGAGAGAAGTACTCTCTGCAAGTAGTGTGTGTTCTCGGGTTTCACCCCTGCTGAAGGTCTCCATTAAACCTCAAACGTGTAGAGGTCATATCACCTTGTGTATTTATCCAAAATGAGTGTTCTTTGGCTCATTGGAAAGCTCTGGTCTCTAGTGTATGTGGTCAAAACAGTTTTAAAAAATTCTAAGTGAGTAGAGAAAAGTAAGCTCTGCAAGCATGACTAGTTTTTTTTGTGATAAAGTTTGTGAGAAGGTCAACTTGTTCCTAGGGGGTTCCACCTACTTCCAGCTATATTTTGGAGGTCAATAAACTCCAGCATTGGTATCAGAGCAAGGAATGGAAGCTTGGAGAAGGTTATAATACCTTGATGAAGAATTTGAAGCTATTGGTGTAACGGTTCACCATCGACACTACACAAAGGTAGAAGGAGATAGCAAGGAAGCATCTCAAGCAACATCCAAGCAAAGAAAGGTGCATAAACTTTATTAGAAAGGTAAATCTCATACTTCTTCTTATCACACATATCCAAAAGGAGGGTTAAAGGAGGAAGTTTATTATTTACACAATGGGCGATCAACATGCACAAAAAGAGAAGCTTGATAAGAACAACTATCAAGCATGGCAATTTAGGATCACAACATACTTGCAAGGTAGAGGCTTGTATGGTTTGATTGATGGAACATATATCAAACCTATATTACCAAAGGATCCAAATCAGCAACAATTGAGGGAGTTTAGACTTTGAAATGAAAGAGACAAAAGGGTTATATTCATTTAATCACAAAATATTCAAGATTCAATGCCAAAGATTGCTATCAAAATGAAAATAATCAAGGTGGTAATCGAAGAGGAGGCTATTCAAGAAGAGGTAAACAACAAGGAAATTATGCAATTGAAGGTAAAAGTGATGATTATGATTCTCTTCTTATGATGAATGTAGAAACTAAGATGAATTGCAATAGTGATGTATGGTATGTAGATAATGGTTGCTCTAACCATATTTCACATGATGCTTCATGGTTTTCAAATATGCATAAGCCTTCATGTAAAGGTCATGTTGAAACAGGACATGATACAACACATAAGATTATGCAGGTAGGAGATGTTGTTATGCAGGATAAGAGCAAGACAAATTGCTTGAAGGATGTACTTTATGTGCCAACGATTACTAAGAATTTGATGTCAGTTGGTCAAATGGTAGAAAAAGGTTTGCAAATAAGATTTAATCATGCAGGTTGCTTCATTGAGGATCCAAAGCAAAGGAGGTTAATTGCTAGAGGTAAAAAACAAGGTAGATTGTTTACATTCAAGGTAAACCCAAATCATACAAACTATTTCTCTTATGGTATGCATTGAATAGCAGAGCTTGATCTATGGCACAAAAGGATTGGACACATGAATGTACACAGGTTAAAGGAGCTATCAAAGAAGAGGATTGTTGAAGGATTAGCTGATCTTACTAAGCAACATATGGTGCATCTTTGTGAAGCATGTAAAATGGGTAAGCAAAGTAGACAGCCTTTCAAGCATTCAAGCTATGTAGTCAGTGGATTGCTAGACCTTATACACACGGATGTATGGGGTCCTACTAAAGAGGCATCCTTGGCTGGTAATAAGTACTATGTATCATTCATTGATGATCATAGTACAATGACATTTGTGTATTTCATTAAACATAAGAGTGAAGTCTTTGATTGTTTCAAAAGTTTTAAATCATTTGTCATGAAGCAAACATGAAGATATGTTAAGAAGCTAAGATCCGATGGAGAGGGAGAGTATTTTTCTCAAGCTTTTACTGATTTTTTGTATGATGAAGGTATCAAAAGAGAAGTTACATGCAAGTATACTCCACAACAAAATGGACTCGCAGACAGAAGAAACAAAATCATAGCAGAAGCATCTAGAAGCATGCTAAATGATATGTGTTTGCCTAATTCTTTTTGGGCTGAAGCTATTAGCACAAGTGTGTACATTATGAATAGAGTACCTACTGCTGGAGTTCATCATTTGACACCATATGAGGTATGGCATGGAGGGAAACCAAGTGTAAGTCATTTCAAAGTATTTGGTTGTGTATGTTATGTACATGTACCTAGTGAAGTGAGATCAAAACTTGATGTGAAATCAGAAAAGTGTATATTTATTGGTTATGCAGATACTCAAAGAGGATATAGATGTTATAATCCTCATACCAATAAGGTGGTTGTTTCAAGAGATGTAAATTTTGATGAATCACTTTCATGGTATGTAGATAAGAAAAGTTTGCACGTCATAAATGGAGATGAAGAAGATATAGGTAAAGGAGATGAGTGCTTACCTCAGCCCACAAGAAGTTTAAGTGATGAGAAACCTGGTTTGGATGAAGAAAGAGAGCTACCTTTCAATGGAAGATTAAGGCAAGAGTCACCCCCAAGTGTTAAAAGTAAAGGTAAACTCAAACTTGTTGAAGTTAATGATGAAGGAGAGGAAATTAGTGATGTATGTGAGTATGGAGAATCATCAAAGGTTACTAATAAGAAAGGAAGAGCATCTACATGGAGGTAAAAAGAAATTCAAGAGTGAGTAAGCAACCTCAAAGGTATACTTATGAATCTTTCATGAATACTCATTATGCTTTTATGACAAAAGTTGAACAGGAATATGAACCCACATGTTATGATGAGGCAAAAGGAGATGAAAAGTGGGAGAAAGCAATGCGAGAAGAAATGGAAGCACTATAGGATAACATGACTTGGAATTTAGTTCCAAAGACACCAAAACAAAAGGTAATTGGTTGCAAGTCAGTTTTTAAGGTTAAAAGAAATAGTGATGGTAGTGTGTCAAGATATAAGGCTAGAATTGTAGCAAAAGGATATAATCAAACTCAAGGATTGGACTATGAGGAAACATTTAGTCCAGTAGCAAACATGGAAACGGTGAGAAATTTGTTGGCTTTAGCTGCAAGTAAAGGATGGTATATATATCAATTCGATATAAAGAATGCCTTTCTTAATGGTGAGTTAAGTGAAGAAGTGTATATGTCACAACGAGATTGTTATGTGGATGCAAATGTCCTAATCATGTATGCAGGTTAAAGAAGGCATTGTATGGTCTTAAACATGCACCAAGGGCATGGAATGCAAGGTTGGTAAAGTATCTTATGCTGCAAGGATACACAGCGAGTCATGTTGATCCTTCACTTTATGTAAAACATGTAGATGACATGTGTGTCTATGTATGCATTTATGTGGATGACTTGTTGATTACAGGGAATGATGCAAAAGCAATTGAAGAGATAAAAGGTAATTTGGGAAAGGAATTTAAAATTTCAAATCTTGGTTTTCTTAGATACTTTCTTGGGATTGAAATTGTGTATGGCGATGAAGGTATGTGGTTGATACAAAGAAAGTATATATGTGATATGCTGAAAAGATTTGGTATGCAGGAATGTAAATTTGTTTCTACTCCAATGGAACGTAATGTAAAGTTGAGTGCAAAGGAAGGTGATGAGTTGCATGATATGAATGTGTATAGATCCATGGTAGGATCTTTAATTTATGCAACAAAAACTAGACTTGATATATGCTATGCAGTGGGAGTAGTCACAGTTTATGCATGAACCTAGAGTACCTCATATGCATGCAGCAAAAAGAGTGCTTAGGTATTTGAAAGGTACCATGAACGAAGGATTATTTTATAGTCATGATGCTGATCTAACTCTTAAAGTCTTTAGTGATGCAGATTGGTCTGGAAGCAAAGATGATAGAAGATCCACAAGTGGATATGTGGTAATAGCAGGAAACAAGACATTAACATGGAGTTCAAAGAAACAACCTATAGTTGGTTTATCTTCTACAGAGGCTGAGTATAGAGGTTTAGCCTTGGCTACCACTGAGGTTATGTGGTTTAAGAAGTTGTTTCATGTCTTGAATGTGCAGGTTGATGTACCACTAATGTATGGGGATAACTTGAGCAACATTCATATGACATCAAATCCTATTTTTCATGCTAGAACAAAGCATATAGAGGTTCATTATCATTATGTTTGAGAGAAGGCCATAAAAAATGAAGTACAAGTTTTTTTTGTGGGAACAAAGGATCAAGTTGCATCTCTACGCTGTTGTAGTTTTGTATGTAGAGATTGCAGAGCTTGTATCACCCTCATTATATATCCAAATTACATGTTTGATAGCTCATTTGAAAGCTCTTACTGTCTATTTTCATAATTTTAATTTTCATAATTTCAAATTTCATAATCATTGGATTTGTGAGCTGAGAGCAGTACTCTCTACAAGTAGTGTGTGTTCTCGGGTTTCACCCTTGCTGAAGGTCTCCATTAAACCTCAAACTTTCAGAGGTCTATCACCTTGTGTATTTATCCAAAATGAGTGTTCTTTGGCTCATTGGAAAGCTCGTGATCTCTAGTATATGTGGTCAAAACAGGTTTTAAAAATTCTAAGTCAGTAGAGAACAGTAAGCTCTGCAAGCATGACTGGTTTTTTTGTGATGAAGTTTGTGAGAAGGTCAACTTGTTCCTAGGGGGTTCCACCTACTTCCAGCTATATTTTGGAGGTCAATAAACTCCAACACTGGTATCAGAGCAAGGAATGAAAGCTTGGAGAAGGTTATAATACCTTGATGAAGAATTTGAAGCTATTGGTGTAGCGGTTCATCATCGACACTACACAAAGGTAGAAGGAGATAGCAAGGAAGCATCTCAAGCAACATCCAAGCAAAGAAAGGTGCATAAACTTTCTTACAAAGGTAAATATCATACTTCTTCTTATCACACATATCCAAAAGGAGGGTTAAAGGAGTAAGTTTATTATTTACACAATGGGTGAGCAACATGCACAAATAGAGAAGCTTGATAAGAACAACTATCAAGCATGGAGATTTAGGATCACAACATACTTGCAAGGTAGAGGCTTGTATGATTTGATTGATGGAACATATATCAAACCTATATTACCAGAGGATCCAAATCAGCAACAATTGAGGGAGTTTAGACTTTGGAATGAAAGAGGCAAAAGGGTTATACTCATTTTATCACAAAATATTCAAGATTCAATGGTAGGACACATACAAGATCTAGAAACAAGTAGAGATATTTGGATTGCATTGGAAAGGTTGTATGCTACAGGTACAAGATCAAGGAAGATTCAACTCAAAAATGAGTTGAATAACATAAAGATAGATACAAGGACATCGGTCAATGATTACTTGTTGAATGTTAAAGAGATTGCAGATCAACTAGGATCAATTCAAGCTCATGTGGAGGACGACGACTTGGTTGCACATACTCTCAACGGACTCAAGGATGATGAGAGATGGAAACCATTTATTACTTCAGTTTATGTTAGAGGAGAATTACCAGACTTTGATCAGCTTGTTGCTCTTATGGTCACAGACGAGATGAATCTAAATGGCTCTACTTCAAATAAAAAAGGACTCAAGGACAAGCTCTTTATGTAGGATCATCAAGAGGTGGAAAGAGAGGAAGAAGAGGTTCAAATAGAGGTCGAGGAAGAAGGAGCGATGATCAAGGGACTTCAAATGGCTTCTTCAACACAAGAGGAAGAGGAAGATCAAGCGTTAGGTACGAGAGGCTACTAAAACTATAATCAAAGACAAAGGAGTGAAGATAACAACAATTGCTATGTATGTGGAAGGTATGGACACTATGCCAAAGATTGCTATCAAAATGAAAATAATCAAGGTGGTAATCGAAGAGGAGGCTATTCAAGAAGAGGTAAACAACAAGAAAATTATGTAGTTGAAGGTAAAAGTGATGATTATGATTCTCGTCTTATGATGAATGTAGAAACTAAGATGAATTGCAATAGTGATGTATGGTATGTACATAGTGGTTGCTCTCTTACTAAGCAACATATGGTGCATCTTTGTGAAGCATGTCAAATGGGTAAGCAGAGTAGACAACCTTTCAAGCATTCAAGCTATGTAGGTAGTGGATTGCGAGACCTTATACACACGGATGTATGGGGTCCTACTAAAGAGGCATCCTTGGCTGGTAATAAGTACTATGTATCATTCACTGATGATCATAGTAGAATGACATTTGTGTATTTCATTAAACATAAGAGTGAAGTCTTTGATTGTTTCCAAAATTCTAAATCATTTGTCGAGAAGCAAACAAGAAGATATGTTAAGAAGCTAAGATCCGATGGAGGGATGAGTATTTTTCTCCACCTTTTACTGATTTTTTGTATGATGAAGGTATCAAAAGAGAAGTTACATTCAGGTATACTCCACAACAAAATGGACTCGCAGAAAGAAGAAACAGAATCATAGTGGAAGCATCTAGAAGCATGCTAAATGATATGTGTTTGCCTAATTCTTTTTGGGCTGAAGCTGCTAGCACAAGTGTGTACATTATGAATAGAGTACCTACTACTGGAGTTCATCATTTGACACCATATGAGGTATGGCATGGAAGGAAACCAAGTGTAAGTCATTTGAAAGTATTTGGTTGTGTATGTTATGTACATGTACCTAGTGAAGTGAGATCAAAACTTGATGTGAAATCAGAAAAGTGTATATTTATTGGTTATGCAGATACTCAAAGAGGATATAGATGTTATAATCCTCATACCAATAAGGTGGTTGTTTCAAGAGATGTAAATTTTGATGAATCACTTTCATGGTATGTAGATAAGAAAAGTTTGCAGGTCATAAATGGAGATGAAGAAGATATAGGTAAAGGAGATGAGTGCTTACCTCAGCCCACAAGAAGTTTAAGTGATGAGAAAAGTGGTTTGGATGAAGAAAGAGAGCTACCTTTCAATGGAAGATTAAGGCAAGAGTCACCTCCAAGTGTTAAAAGTAAAGGTAAACTCAAACTTCTTGAAGTTAATGATGAAGGAGAGGAAATTAGTGATGTATGTGAGTATGGAGAATCATCAAAGGTTACTAATAAGAAAGGAAGAGCATCTACATTGGAGGTAAGAATAAATTCAAGAGTGAGTAAGCAGCCTCAAAGGTATACTTATGAATCTTTCATGAATACTCATTATGCTTTTATGACAAAAGTTGAGCAAGAAAATGAACCCACATGTTATGATGAGGCAAAAGGAGATGAATAGTGGGAGAAAGCAATGAGAGAAGAAATGTAAGCACTACAGGATAACAAGACTTGGAATTTAGTTCCAAAGACACCAAAACAAAAGGTAACTGGTTGCAAGTCGGTGTTTAAGATTAAAAGAAATAGTGATGGTAGTGTGTCAAGATATAAGGCTAGACTTGTAACAAAAGGATATAATCAAACTCAAGGATTGGACTATGAGGAAACATTTAGTCCAGTAGCAAACATGGCAACGGTGAGAACTTTGTTGGCTTTAGCTACAAGTAAAGGATGGTATATATATCAACTCGATATAAAGAATGCCTTTCTTAATGGTGAGTTAAGTGAAGAAGTGTATATGTCACAACCAGATGGTTATGTGGATGCAAAATGTCCTAACCATGTATGCAGGTTAAAGAAGGCATTGTATGGTCTTAAACAGGCACCAAGGGCATGGAATGCAAGGTTGGTAAAGTATCTTATTCTGCAAGGATACACAGCCAGTCATGTTGATCCTTGACTTTATGTAAAACATGTAGATGACATGTGTGTCTATGTATGAATTTATGTGGATGACTTGTTGATTACAGGGAATGATGCAAAAGCAATTGAAGAGATAAAAGGTAATTTGGGAAAGGAATTTAAAATTTCAGATCTTGGTTTTCTTAGATACTTTCTTGGGATTGAAATTGTGTATGGCGATGAAGGTATGTGGTTGATACACAGAAAGTATATATGTGATATGTTGAAAAGATTTGGTATGCAGAAATGTAAATTTGTTTCTACTCCAATGGAATGTAATGTAAAGTTGAGTGCAAAGGAAGGTGATGAGTTGCATGATATGAATGTGTACAGATCCATGGTAGGATCTTTAATTTATGCACAAAAACTAGACTTGATATATGCTATGCAGTGGGAGTATTATCACAGTTTATGCATGAAACTAGAGTACCTCATATGCATGCAGCAAAAAGAGTGCTTAGGTATTTGAAAGGTACCATGAATGAAGGATTATTTTATAGTCATGATGCTGATCTAACTCTTAAAGTCTTTAGTGATGCAGATTGGGCTGGAAGTAAAGATGACAGAAGATCCACAAGTGGATATGTGGTAATAGCAGGAAACAAGACATTAACATGGAGTTCAAAGAAACAACCTACAGTTGGTTTATCTTCTACAGAGGCTGAGTATAGAGGTTTAGCATTGGCTACTACTGAGGTTATGTGGTTTAAAAGGTTGTTACATGACTTGAATGTGCAGGTTGATGTACCACTGATATATGGGGATAACTTGAGTAGCATTCATATGACCCCAAATCCTATTTTTCATGCTAGAACAAAGCATATAGAGGTTCACTATCATTATGTTTGAGAGAAGGCCATAAACAATGAAGTACAAGTTTCTTTTGTGGGAACAAAGGATCAAGTTGCAGATATCTTCACCAAATCCTTGGATGGACCAAAGCTTCAAAGATTCAACTATATTCTTGGCATGAAGGAAATACCCTTTGAAACTTGAGGGGGAGAATGTTACAAGGATTTGTTTTATGTAGGGTACAAGTTACAAATTATGTAAATACCTTTGAGAAGTCTTAAAATACTTCAAGAAGGCTCATATTATTCATAAAATATAGCCAAAATACCACGTGAGTTCTAGAACATGGTGAGTCAAATTAGTGAGTCACAAGGGAGCTGTAGTGGTGTCCTAGTGGAAGGTCGATGTGGCTAGTTCTCAAAGTCCATCAATACTTTGCTGATTTGATCACTTGAGTCATGTAATATCTCCACCCAAGTGTCTAACATGAATTTAGATGTAATAGGAAAGTTTTAGATTAGTTCCCTATGCAATAAAAAGAGGGGAGAATTCATGATCTTGTGGGAAGTCCAAGAGAGTCATATGTGTATCTCTACGCTACTGTAGTTTTGTATGGAGAGATTGTAGAGCTTGTATGTCCATCATTATATATCCAAATTACAGTTTTTATAGCTCATTTGAAAGCTCCTATTGTCTAGTCAATTTTCATAATCATTGGATTTGTGAGCTGAGAGCAGTACTCTCTGCAAATAGTGTGTGTTCTCGGGTTTCACCCCTACTGAAGGTCTCCATTAAACCTCAAACTTGCAGAGGTCATATCGCCTTGTGTATTTATCCAAAATGAGTGTTCTTTGGCTCATTGGAAAGCTCTTGGTCTCTAGTATATGTGGTTAAAATAGTTTTAAAAAATTCTAAGTCAATAGAGAACAGTAAGCTCTGCAATCATGACTAGTTTTTTTTGTGATGAAGTTTGTGAGAAGAACTTGTTCCTAGGGGGTTCCACCTACTTCCAGCTATATTTTGGAGGTCAATAAACTCCAACAAATATGCACATTACGTGATTGCAGCAATCCTTTCCTAGATCCTTGTTGATTTGATGTTGTGGTCCATGGGTAAGTATAGGAATCAACTTTTCTGCCCACTTAGGACATACTTCTAAGTTAAACAAATATGCATCTGGTAAGTCATCAGCTACTCCGTTAGGTGGTTCTCCATGAGGTAACCTAGAAACATGGTCAGCTCTCACGTGGTCCTTTTTTACCACTACTTTGAAATCGAACTCCATCAGTAGCACAAACTATCTTACTAGTCTACCCGTATTACAGGGCTTATTGACTAGGTACAATAGGGCATGATGGTCGATGAAGAACTTGAACTTGTTGGCTAGAAGGTAGTGTCTAAATTTCTTCACTATGTACACCATTCCTAAACCTTCTCGTTCTGTAGTCGTATAGTTTCTTTCCGCTTGGTTTAGTTGTTTGCTTGCATATGCAATAGGGTGGTCTAATTTTCTTTCATCTGCTGGTTGAGCTAGTATGCATCCTATTGCATAGTTGGAGGCATCTACATGGATATGTAAAGGTTTATTCCAATTGGGTATCTTCAAAATAGGTGTTGTACTCAGTCTTCTTTTCAATTCATTAAACGCTTTTTCGCACTCATCCGTCCACGTAAATTGGGTTAATAGTCCATATAGTGGCTTGGCAATTATGGCGTACATGTGAATAAATCTACGATAGTATCCACAATGACCCATAAAATCTTGTACTTCCTTAGCATTTTTTGGTCTTGGTAGCCCTAGGATTACCTTTATCTTATCTTGGTGAGTGGAAATTCCATTCTTAGATACGATGTGTCCTAGGATCTTTCCCTGTTTCATCATGAAAATGCATTTTTTCAAGATTCAGGCATACTCAATATTGTTGACACTTCTCAAATATCCTTTGTAGTTCTAGAATTTGTTCATGTCTCTAACCTGAGTATGTGCATAAGTCATCTACGTATACTTCCATACTCTTTGTTAGGAATTCCTTAAATACATGACACATCAACCTTTGGAAAGTAGCAGGGGTGTTGGTGATTCCGAAAGGCATCACTCTAGAAGTGTAGACTCCCCATTCAGTCATGAACGTTGTCTTATGTTGATCCTCTATAGTGATAACTACTTGCTTGTATCCGGAGAATCCATCTAGGAAGCTATAGAATTCCTTACCCACAACCCTTTCCAAGAGATGATCAGTGATAGGTAATGGGTAGCTATTATGGATAGTGGTTGTGTTTACCTTTTTAGGTTGTTACACACTCTCAATTTTCCATTTTTCTTAGGTACAACCACTAATGGTGACACCCATTCTGTGTGTTCTATTTCATAAATGAATCCGGCTGCTAACAATTTGTCTATCTCCTCCTTAATTTTCACCGAATGGACATCATTATAAGTATAAGCGTGTTGCTTTGATGGTTTTGCATCAGGTATCATTGGAATCCTATGGGAACAAATGGATGGATCTACACCTTTGAGTTCCTTGTAGGTCCATGCAAATACATCTCGATATTCTCGAATTAGGTTTATCAGTTCCTCTTCCTCTTCTGCTGACACGTCCCTTCCTATATAAGTACATCTTTCCTTCCCATCTTCTAGGGTCACTATCACTTTCTTTGTTTGTTCCTTGTTATCGTATGCTTCTCCTTCTCTGGCCTCCCATTTGGGCATTTGAATAGCTATCTTCCTCTCTTCTACTTCATATCTTTTGAAGTGCTCTGGGACTTCAAAAAGGTCTGGAGGTTGTTCTGCCTTATCTAATGTTTCCTCATTATGGGGTCTTGTCTGAGCTGCTTCTATTGCTAATACCTTGGGTGTTCTCCCCTTGTCATTGGATTGAATTGCTTCTAAATACAGTTCCTCCGAATCCAATTCTAGCTCCATTTCTATGCTTTCGTACTCCTCCCTCCATTCCTTTTCTAATAATTCTCCTTCCTCCTCTTCTTGAAGGACTATCATGTAAAAACTTACATCGTAACCTTCTTCATCTACACATCCATTTATGGTTAATACATCCTCATTTACAAATACATCTAAGGTGGCTAGAATCTCCATCCATCCATGGAGTTCAAACGCTTCATCCGGAAAAACTTGAGGCATATACATAGGATCATCTACGGGTCGGTAATTTTGATGTCCAATGGGCCATATCTGAGCTTTTTTCTCCTCTCGCTTTGCTTCCTTGCACATCCACAATTGAGCATCTTCGTGCATCCATGATTGGTCACTTGAACCTACATTATGAATTGACAAATCATCCTCTTCCTTGTGTACGGGACTCCATTGTAGTGGAGGTATGTCCCTATATGAAAATGTATGTAAATTTATCTTGGTAGTGGCCCCTTAATGTTGTAAGTATAAAGCGTCTCTTCCCTAGTCTTGTAATACCCTGAGTTGTCTCATGAAGGGTCGTCCTAATATCATTTCATAATTGTTTGCTTTTCTGAATTAACATACAACTAGAGTTTGTTCGATTCTACTCTGCAGGTAGTCAACTTAATTTTCTCCAAGATTCCTAGGGGTCTCTCTACATGGCCATCTGCTAGTTGAAGCTTCATACATGTTGGTCGTAGAGTTGGCTTTCCCCATTTCTCCCAAATCTCTTTGGTGGCTATGCCTACACCCGGTGCTGTGTCTAAAATGGCTTTAGTCATGTATCCATTAAATGTGATGGGTAAGCATGTATTGCGCTCATCTCCCTCACTAAAGTCTCTGACTTTTTCAATAGGGATTTGTATGGTAAAAGGGGCTTCAGTTTCTTATTTTCCTTATCATTCTCCTTAGTTTCTAATTTCAATTGTCCCGCTAATTGATTCCATAATAGTGGTTTGGCTCATAGTAACTCTTCCACTATCAAGAGGCATTGCACCTTGGTCTTCTTGAGCTCTACTAAGTTGTGTGAGGTCTTTCCTGAAGACCCATCTTTCTTGCCTGGAATTGTAGGAGCGTGAAAAGCTATCGACCCTTTCTCGTATTCTCCCACATAATTAGGTAGAGTGGAAAAGTTGTGTACTTCCTCCCTATTTCGGTCCAACATGGAAACCACTTCATATACTTCTTCCAAATTTGGAGTTGAACTAGATTTCCCCAATTTCTATTTCATCAAAGGGTGGTCTTGAACGCTCACTCTTTTTCCATCTGTTCTCCTAAATCTTTGCCCACAAATCTTGTGGCTAGTCGGCTTCTAGTTCAGGGATTATTGAAGTTTATTTGCCCTGAATGAATTTTTGTTCTTCCTTACTAGCTTCCTCTTTAGGTGTTCCTATTGGGTTTTGATTGTTTTCTTTAAAGCATTCATTGAATTTGCTCTCCGCTACTCTTGTTTCTGGGAGGACTGGGATAGTCTTTTTGAGAGTGCCTTGGGCTATCTCTATGAGCTATCTGCATATCGCTAATCTCTCCTTTTCTAACTCCCCTTGTGGGTAGAGTTTCTCATGTTGCTCTATATTTGGTCCAGTCATGATTCTAGATTGGTAAGCTTTCAACCACATGCTTAGGTCTTCTGGTACTCGATTTGCTAAGATTGATCCTGGTTTTTCTAGCTTCTGGATGTGGAACTTAGGTGGTGTATTCTCTTGCACTTCTTGTTCCCATGGTTTCCTACTGTCTTTTACATCCTTCTTGTCCTCTTACAATTTATCTTTCCTCCATTTATTTCTAAGCTTTTCCCTTCTAGTCTTCCAACTTTGCGCCTTCTTTGTTTGGTTACTCTCACGTGGATCTTCCAAATCTTCCACTACCTATAACTTTGGCTCTAGATCCTTACTCATCTCTTGTTCAAAATCTAATTTCTTTCTCCCCTGTCCTTTGGCTTGTGCTCGGGTAATGTTTTTTAATGGTATCTTGTATTTCTTATCACTTCCCGATGATTCAATCACTTCTATCACATTGATCTGCATAGTTATGAGTCATTGGGATTCTTTGGGCAATCTCTAAATAGATGTTCTTTTCCACACTCATTGCAGTACCCTTCCCATGTCATAGGAGGTGGTGGGTTGTATGGTAGAGTGCATTCTGTTATGAAGTGATCTTCTCCACATCTATAACATGGTCCTTTTGGTAGAGGCAATCTAATGGGTGGTCTCATAGGTGTTGGTGCCTTAGGTGTAGTGTACATCAGATTCGCATACTCTAGTCATCCTTCATAACCATAATACTATTGATCATAGGTATGGTCATACTCCACAAGATTGGCATCATATGGATAGTATTCTCCTTGAGTTTGCTCGTATCCCTAATTTGTTGTTTCTGTACTAGCTAAAGGTGTAGCTGGTACTATGGCTCTTTCCATGTTCTCCTCTGGTTGAGTGTATTTGACTGGCACTACATTCTGTGGAAGGGGGGGTTGTTGTCCTAATACCGGCTGTGGTTGTCCGTATCCTCCTTGTTCATAAGGTCTGTGTGCTCCTTATGGGCCTAGATAGGGGTTCTATCTCGGGATTTCTCTTCCTTGTTCTCTGGGAGGGTATCCGTGATGAAGAGTGTTAATCTCCAAAAGAACAACCTACTCTTGAATTAGAACACCTCTATATTAAGAGTAAGTCAAAACCTTCACCAATTTAAGAGATCAATGACTAAATATCAATTTCTTGACTAAACTGTGAAGAAGGAAATTCCTCAGAAAGTCTGCTACATAGATCTTGCTCATTGACTGAGTAAATGTGTAAAGTTTTTAATGAAACTTTGCACAAGATGTCGCCTAAAGATTGTGCACCTTCTCCAAGTTAAATTACTTCAAAAGGTTCAGTAGATCTTGAGAAATCTACTTACCAAGTCAACTATGTCTAAATCTGCACTTCTGAGAAGTCGATTTGGACACCCCTAACTTCTTAACTTTAATTCTCTCAGTATAGAACCCGTTTAAGCAAATGCTTCTAGCCACAAGTATCTTACCTTCCAACTTAAAGATTAAGTGCTTACTTGCACAAAACTTTAAACTGTGGAGTGAGAAATGATCAAATCATTAAGATCAAAATTTGCGCCTGTTTCAAGAACCAGTGAGTACTTTCTCACATGTAAATGTTCCTACACACAATTCTCTTAGCCTGATCACAATTAGACTCTGAAACTCTAGCCATAGATTGATTAATTATGGACTTAGATATCTCCAAAAGGCATTCACAAAAGATCTATCACACAGAGAGAAAACACAGAAACATCGGGCGCAATTTTTCCTTCTATTTCTCAGAAGTTTACAACTGAGTGAGGATGATGAATTCAACTCACTTATCATGTGTCTATTGACACTCTCTACTTCTCAATACACTATTCTCATGATCTCCTATTGTCTCCACCTATGCCCCGACATTTTTCCAAAATATTTATAGGCAAATATGTACAAGTTTATGACTATTCAACACTCTAAGTGAGCTATGTCTTCACTAATGTACATATGTGTACATATCATTCATCCTGTGAATGTATCCATCTTCTTTGCTTCAAAACTTGATCTCTTCTCCATCCTTTGTCCTTCAAATCTTCAATTGGTGATTGGTTTGCACCAACAGCTCCCCCTCAATCATCAATTGAGATTTCTATAACCTTCTTTATGCCTGCCATGTCTTTAAACTTCTGTAGCTTTGGTCCAACCAAGCTCTTTGTAAGCATATCAGCTACCTGATCTTTTGTTGAAGTATGTATGACTTCAATCTCCTTATCCATCACCTTCTCTCTTAGAAAGTGATACTGTATCTCAATGTGTTTGGTCCTGGCATGAAAAACAGGATTAGCAGCTAGATATAATGAACTCATGTTATCACCATAAATGATATGTATGCTCTGTATAGTGTCAAAACTCTTCATGAGAGTCTTAAGCCAAATCACTTCTTTTGCAGCTTCAACCATGCCTTTGTACTCAGCTTCTGTAGATGACAAAGCAACTGTATGTTGCTTCTTTGAGCACCAGGAGATTAGCTTATCTCCTACATAACACATGTATCCATAGGTTGACCTTCTATCATCTGGATTACCTGCCCAATCTGCATCACTATAGATCTTGATATTTGTATCTGATGTAAACCCATAATACAAACCTTCTTTGAGTGTACCCTTAATGTACCTCAACACTCTTTGACCTGCAATCCAATGCTCTTTCCTAGGACAATGCATGAATTGAGACAAAACTCCAACTGCATATGATAAATCAGGTCTAGTTAAAGTAGCATAGATAAGACTACCAACCAAACTCTGATATTGTCTCATGTCCTTGAATTCTTCACCTCCAAATCTGCTTAATTTGTGATTCAGCTCCATTGGAGTAGGTGCTACCCTGCAATCATTCATTTTAAACTTGATTAACAAGTTCTTCAAATACCTTTCTTGGGTCACAAATACTCCATGTTGAGTATATGTAATCTCCATGCCCAAGAAGTATGACAAGTCTCCCAAGTCACTTATTTTGAACTCCTTTTCCATTTGCTTCTTTAGTCTTTGTATTCCTTCCTCATCTGTACATGTAAGGATTATATCATCAACATATATGCACATGTATATGAAACCATTATCACTTGCTTTGATAAGCAAGCTACTATCTGCTTTAGACACCTGAAATCCAAGTTCTTTCAAGAACTTTACAAGTCTATAATTCCATGCCCTTGGGGCCTGCTTCAAGCCATACAAAGCTCTCTTGAGCTTACACACATGATCTGGATACCTTTTATCTCTGAACCCTTGAGGTTGCTCCATGAACACATCATCTGAAATATAACCATTCAAAAAAGCATTTTTACATCAAGTTGACATAACTTCCAACCTTTACATGCAGCAATAGCTATAAGTGTCCTGATAGTTGTCATCTTTGCCACAGGACTATAAGTCTCATCATAATCAACACCATATGTCTGAGCAAACCCTTTGACAACAAGTCTAGCTTTGTACCTAGACACACTTCCATCTGCAAATATTTTTGTCTTATAAACCCACTTACATCCAATGATCTTCTGGCTATTTGGTTTTGGAACCAAATCCCATGTTTGATTCTCCAACAATGCATCATATTCTTCCTGCATAGCTTTCTCCCAATTTTCCTTACCTTTTGCCTCTTCATATGTAGAAGGGTCTTCATCTGCTTTAATCATGTAAGCATAATCTTTGGTAGCCAAAAATGAAGTATCATAGCTATACCTTGTAGGTTGTCATTTGTTCCTTGTAGACCTCCTAAGTTCTCCACTTCTTGAGGTTTCTGGTTCTTCATATTCAGGATCAAATCTTGGTGTTTCTTCCACTTCAACCTGCACTTCATTATTCTCTTGCTCATCAAATATCTGAACCTTTGATTTACCTTTCCTTTGGCTCATAATTTCTTCATCATCTGTATTAATATTGATAGTACCTGCATACCAAGTACCTTGCTCATCAAATGTAACATCTTTTGATACAAGAAAATGTTTTGTGGAAGGATTCCACAACCTGTATCCCATTTGCTTATCATCATAACCAATAAACACATATTTTTCAGCTTTAGGTTCCAATTTGTGCCTTAATTGTGATGGCACATATGCATAGGCCAAACATCCAAATACTTTGCAATGATCTAGTGTAGGTCTCTTACCCCACCATGCCTCATAAGGTGTCATTCCCTGCAAAGCTTTACATGGGAACCTATTGACCAAATAAGTAGCTGTATTTACAGCCTCAGCCCATAAATAATTAGGGCAATTTTTCTCCTTCATCATGGACCTTGCAAACTCAACAAGAGTTCTATTTATCCTTTTTGCTACACCATTTTGTTGAGGAGAGTACCTGCAAGTAACTTCTCTTTTTATACCTGCATCCCACAAGTAATCACTGAATTCATTAGAGAAATACTCTCCCCCTCCATCTGACCTTAATCTCTTCATCTTATGACCTGTAATTCTTTCTGCATATGCATGATAGTGTTTAAATGTATTAAACACTTCTGACTTATCTTTGATCACATGAATAGTGATCCATCTAGTAGCATCATCAACATAAATCACATAATACCTTGACCCATTGATAGTGAAGTCCTTTGATGGTCCCCACACATCTGTGTGTACCAACTCAAGTTTCTCTGAATACATAAACCCATGCTTGGAGTAGGGTTGTTTATGAGCTTTACCTAATTGACATGCCTCACATCTGTATGTCATATGTTGACCTGCAACATTAGGCAAACCAAGCACTGAACCATTGTTAATCATGTCTTTAATACCTCTTTCATTGAAATGTCCAAGCCTCTTGTGCCAAAGATCTAACTCAGAGATCTTATGTCCTCCATATGTGAACATGGCATGACCAATATTACCTTGAATCTTTAATGTGAACAATCTTCCTTCTTTCTTCCTTGAAACAATTTGTTTATACCCATTGCTAGGGTCTTCCACAAACACTCCTTCATTAGTAAACCTTACTTCATAACCTTTTTCCACAATTTGTCCTACACTTATCAAATTCTTAGGAATTGTAGGAACATACAAGACCTTACTCAATAAGGTGCTACCATCCTTGGCCTTCACTGATCCAATTGACTTCACATTGTGCTTTGTGTTGTCACCTGTTTGAACAACATGATTAGATACCTTATTCTCCAAATCAGTCATCAAGGCTATATTACCACTCAGGTGATTGCTACACCCTGAGTCAATGTAGAAGACTCTTTGATCTTCACTCTACCTTTCACAAGTTGCATTCATTATCAATGTTGAATCTTCCTTTTGATCTGAAGCATAATTGTAGTAGGTATTGTTATATTGTTGACTTTGGAAACCTCTACCTGCATTTCTTCCAAAGTAACCCCTACTACCTCTGCCTCTGAAATTACCTCTTTGATTTCTGCCACCTCTTCCTCTTGCATTATAGTTTTGGCTATATCCATTATTACTCTGAGTATTGTGCCAACAATCATTAGCTAAATGATTTGTCTTACAACAAATCCAACATGCTTTGGCTCCATCTTTGTTGTTCCTGCCTCTTCCTCTACCTTTGCCACCTCCTCTTCCTCTTAGGAAGTTGGCTTGACTAGTTGTTTTTCATCTTCATTTGCTTGTTGCTTTCCTTTGCTATTCTTCTTCTTGTCCTTTGAGTACATTGCATGACCTGCACTCTTGTCACCATCTCCTTTAACATCCTGCTCAAATGTTAGCATATGACCTAACAACTGATTTGAATCAGGAGTGAAATGATCAAGTGATAACTCTGCAGACAAAATGAATGGCTTCCATTTGTCATCACCTCTTAAACCTGTAAGGATTTGCCTTACCAATTTATCCTCCTCAATGTCTTCATCAACAGCTCCTAAAGCATCTGCAATATCTTTCATTCTTGTCACATAGTCTGAAATGGATTGAGAAGCCTTCTTCTTAAAGGTGGTAAACTCTGCCCATAAGGATGCCTTCCTTGACTTAGTAGTATTCTGGAAATGCTCCTCCAAAGCATTCCAAATATCAGTTGCACTTTCAAGACCTCGAATATGAGGTAACAAGTAATCATTGACTGCCATATAGATAATGCTCCTGGCTTGAGCATCTTTCTTCATCCAAATTTTCAAATCTGCTAACTCTTCCCTAGTTGGAACACTAGGATATCTGAACTGTGGCTTCTCTTCTTCTCCTGTGATGTAAGCTATTAAATCTTTGCTCATAAGATGAGCTTCCATCCTCATTGACCATGCATGATAGTTTTCCCTATCCAATTTCTCTATCTGTAGAGAATCTCCCATCTTGTGTCCACCTGTGTATTGAAATCTTCAAGCTTTATGAATAATATATGTACCTTTGCTTCAAATTAGAGTCCTTTTGTCTTTCTTGTTGTCGTATGGTCTTCTCCTCAAGCTTTGCCTTCAAGCTTTCACCTTTTAGTTCTTCAGTTGTTGAATTTCTTGAATCTGCAGCAGTCGGGATCCTCCTTTCCTTGATTTTGATGTTTCCTGCTCTGATACCACTGATGGAGAGTGTTAATCTCCAAAAGAAAAACCTACTCTTGAATTATAACACCTCTATATTAAGAGTAAGTCAAAACCTTCACCAATTTAAGAGATCAATGACTAAATATCAATTTCTTGACTAAACTGTGAAGAAGGAAATTCCTCAGAAAGTCTGCTGCATAGATCTTGCTCATTGACTGAGTAAATGTGTAAAGTTTTTAATGAAACTTTGCACAAGATGTCGCCTAAAGATTGCGCACCTTCTCCAAGTTAAATTACTTCAAAAGGTTCAGTAGATCTTGAGAAATCTACTTACCAAGTCAACTATTTCTAAATCTGCACTTCTGAGAAGTCGATTTGGACACCCCTAACTTCTTAACTTTAATTCTCTCAGTATAGAACCCGTTTAAGCAAATGCTTCTAGCCACAAGTAGCTTACCTTCCAACTTAAAGATTAAGTGCTTACTTGCACAAAACTTTAAACTGTGGAGTGAGAAATGATCAAATCATTAAGATCAAAATTTGTTCCTGTTTCAGGAACCAGTGAGTACTTTCTCACATGTAAATGTTCCTACACACAATTCTCTTAGCCTGATCACAATTAGACCCTCAAACTCTAGCCATAGATTGATTAACTATGGACTTAGATATCTCCAAAAGGAATTCACAAAAGATCTATCACACAAAGAGAAAACACAAAAACATCGGGCACAATTTAACCTTCTATTTCTCAGAAGTTTACAACTGAGTGAGGATGATGAATTCAACTCACTTCTCATGTGTCTAATGACACTCTCTACTTCTCAATACACTATTCTCATGATCTCCTATTGTCTCCACCTATGCCCTGACATTTTTCCAAAATATTTATAGGCAAATATGTACAAGTTTATGACTATTCAACACTCTAAGTGAGCTATGTCTTCACTAATGTACATATGTGTACATATCATTCATCCTGTGAATGTATCCATCTTCTTTGCTTCAAAACTTGATCTCTTCTCCATCCTTTGTCCTTCAAATCTTCAATTGGTGATTGGTCTGCACCAACAATCCGTAAGGCCTATACTGGGGTTGATTGACTGGCCTTGATTGCTTGTTAAATGGGCAATGTTCAGTAGTATGATTGGTGTATTTCTGCTCAATATGGCAGTACAGATTGGGTCCTTGGGGTGGATGCCTATTGTATGGATAAGCTTGTGGCATGCCCATGCCTCCTCTTGTGCACATATGGGATGGGTGATCTCCACCACATAGGCTGCATCTCCGTAGCATTGGCATTCTCATTGGTGGGTTCTTGTAATTTCTCTGCCCATGGACTCCCAACTTCTTAGCTACAGTTCTACTAGCTCCTCCACATTACTAGAGTTAGTCGTCACTGTACTCTTAGTGTCCTCTGATTTAGTAGAGCTTGGTGAGCTTTTGAGCTCATCCGCTAGGTTTTCTTCTAGATCAATGCATTCCTGAAGACACTCACTCAATGTCTGAAGTCGCTTCACATAAACTAGGGTTCTTAAGGTTCCATTGGTCAATCGATCCAAGAATAGTGATTTCATTTTTTACTGGGAGGGTCTTTTTGTTACTAGACATCTATCGACATATTGGTTAAATCTTTGAAAATCTGTTTTTATGATATCATTTGGGTTTTGTTTAAGACTATGAATTAAGGATGAAGAGTTATGTTTAATCCATCATTTAGTGAATTCTCCAATGAACTCTTGGAAAAATTGTTCGATATTTCCAAAATGATTTGGATCCAATGGTTTGAACCAAGTCAAGGCTGTTCCTGTGAGGGTTAGTCCAAAGGATTCATACTGCACAAAGAAGTCATCCACCTGTTCGACTCGTAACACTCGCTTAAATTTGGCTATGTGGTCATATGGTTCTCCCATTCCATCATAGTGATTTCTCATACATTTAGCAACTTGAACCAGTCTCAACCTTCTTACAGGTTCTAGTGGTCTAGGCATTATAGGAATTGCTAGTCTAATTGGATGCATTCATGGTTGCACCCTTAGTTGTGGCCTTGGTCTAACTGGTGGTTGAGTCATGTTACCTATCCCTAGGTTGGTTTGGTGGTATGAATGTGTCCTTGGCATTGCAAACTACACATGTGTTTGGTTGGGGATACTTCATTGGCTTGTTTGTCCTGACATTGTATTCTCTACAACCCCGTGATACGAGTTGCGACTTGAATCATGTGTGTGCATATTCTTGTGATATTTTTGAGATATAAAATTTGAAGAACTCACCTTTAAGGATACCTTGACTAAGCTTTGGGCTCACTAGGTCTCTTATTTGCTTGCTTGGCACGATACCACTGTGGCGATACCGATCGCTGCTCTCCTATGATACTTGTTCACACAAGTGACTAAATGAACTATTTTTTTGGTTTTTATAGTCTTGTGTTGCCTAGTGCCTAACTAAACTAAATTTGATAAATTTTTTGGGTTTTCTTGAGATGTTCTTCTTCTCCCTACTCTAATCCTCTCTCCTACCTAACCCTAACTCTTCCCTTACTTCCTCACTCCTATCCCTAAACCTAAAAACTTATTACACACACTCCAAGAGTGTGAAGTAACAAGTGCTGGAATACTTGACTACTTGCCACTGAACAAATTCACCTCTACAAGTATGATTCTTTCACTCGAGAGCTATAACCATCATGAAGGAACCTTGGTTAGGTCTTTCTCCCCAATAACCGTGCCAAAAACATGTGTACCTAAGTCGTGAAGCCTTAGGGACTTGTGTCGATGAGACTGTACCTCAATCGCCCCACAAGTGCATATAGTGGTGGATTAATACACGTTTAATTATCAATCTGAGGAACCACAAGAACCAAGTGTAGGAAGATGTGTGCACACATGATGATAAGTGTATTATCAAAGTTACAATGCATGTGACTAAACGCAGCTACCTCTCCAACTCACTAATCCTCTAAAAATGCATGTTGCGATACCATTTATCATAGTAAGCACAAATTCAAACATTTCTCTCATCTCTGAACTCTGAATATGGTCGTTCATATCAAAGCTCTCAATGAGACACATCTATTGGTAGTCTTTTTAGTCAAATTCGACAAACGAGCTGCAAGTTATGATAAAAAAAGTGACTGGTGGGAAACACCAACACTCATTCCACAACTCCTAATGGCTCACACACACACACTACAACAATTCAAAACCGATGGCAAGGGATAGACAACAGTCCTACACACACATTTCAAACATTACACACACACAAAAGATCATTGAGAAGGACGAAATCAGCAGCAAAGAAGCAAATTCGCAATTCTTCTTCAGAGCTTACAATGGCAAAAAAAGTTCTTTACAAGAGTCACAAAGTGACTTATATACATGTGCCCTAAAAATGGTCCTTTCACACAAGAAAGCAACACTTTTATTGACTAACTCTAATTTTCTACTATTTCACAAGAGTTATGTTACAATAATTTAGGCTTATGCATCTAGAGGACCCCTCTAGTGCATTTACATAGCTTCAAGGGAGTTTCATAGGATTTTGAAGAAGAAAAATTATGCTCGTAATTTGAAAAATTTTGGGGGCTCCTCTTTTGTGCTTCTTTACTCTACAACTGTACTCCTTGTAGGTTAGTAGACACCTATTATAGGGAAGTCTGATACTCCCCTTCCATACTAGACATGAAGCCTTCCCTAGGTACTGAACTATGCATGCCCTCAGAAGCCATGGGTATTTCCTCCTCAGAGTCATTGGAAGTGTCCGAGTAGATAGAGTGATGGCTTGGCTAGACTACACTTTCTGTAGAAGATATGAAACTTCTTTCACTGCCTAACACTTGTCTAGATCTCAAGTTCATTCACCACCTAGGTGCTAGGTCTTTTCTAATCTCAATTGGTCCTATAGGCTTCTCCCAATTCCTAGTGTTTCTCTCACTTTTCTCTTTCAAGCTACTTAGGTTTCCCATGATACACGATACCTTTGCAGGTGATACCACTTCCCGATGATACCACTCTAAACGATACGATACCGCTCAAATCATGATATGTGATACCTCAATGTGGCAATACAGAATACCTTTCCAAGGTGATACCAGTTTCCTGTGATGTGGGATATCTTTTAGGGTGATACCACTTCATGATGATACCACTATGCTTATGATACTCGATGTCATCAAGGACGATATGATATTTGGTCCACTCCGTGATGCACGATACTCACTAAGAACAATACATGATACTAATTCTGTAGTGATACGATACCTGTCTTCAGATGATACATGATACCATATGTAGGTGATACACAATACATCATGTATGCGACACTCGATACCACTTGACACGATATGATACCGTTCAACTCATGATACACGCTACCTCAACTTGGTGATACTTGATACCTTGTCGGTATCATGATACTCAACTTGGTGATATGCAATACTTGGCGAGTATCATGATACTAGGGAGTTTTCACATCACAATACCAAGACTCAGTCAATTGCGATACTTCAGCCAAAACTAATCTAAATTTACTAAAATTTTGTGCAAAGTGTACCTCACACACTCCTCTTCTCTCTTGGCCCACTATGGATGACAAATCTCACTCCAAACCCCGTTTTCCTACCCCATGATACCAATACAATGTCATATCATGTTTGTGGGTGCTCTTTTGATTTTCAAAAATTATGGAAACAAAGTCCTCACCTCCAAGAGTCTATCTTCCAAAGCTTGCCCTCAACAACACCCTAATTTGTGCACTCTCCACGATACTTCTCCCACAATACTAGTCACTGCTCACTCCATGATACCAGTGTTTTTGTCACAATGACTTCTCATAGAATTCAATTGTGTGTTTTAGGCCCTTGAAATGCCTAAATTTGAATTGAAAATAAACTTTGGATTTTGTGGTGTAACTTACCTACCCTAATCCTAAGTTTCTCTCTTCCCTAACCCTAACTGCCTCTCACTCCCTCACTCCCTCACTCCTAACTCTACCAAGTCATTAAACACACCCCTAGAGTGTGAAGAAACAAGTGTAAAAGTCTTTTGTGACTTGCCGCTATCTAAGATTACCTCTACTCACATGACTCCTTCACTCCGTAGTAATCACCATCACATTGGCACTTTGTTTGGACTACTTCCCCGACAACGATGCCAGAAACATGTGTACCTAAGTTGTAGAACCTTAGGGACTTGTGTCGATGGAGACTGTACCTCAATCGTGCCACAAGTGCATATAGTGGTGAATAAATGTTTATTATCAATCCGTGAAGTTAGACATATCAAGTGTATGAGGACATGTGCACACATGATGATAAGTGAAGTGACCATGCTACAATGCATGTAATTGAGTTCAGCTACCTCTCCTACTCCTTCATCCTCTAAAAATGCATGTCACAATACTTGTAATAGTAGTAAGCACAAATTCAAACTTTTCTCTCAGCTCAAAGCTTTGAATATGGTCAATAGTAGGTTCATTTCAAAGATCTCAACAAGACACATCTAATGGTCATATTTTCAATCAAATTGGACAAATCATAAATGTAGTTTTAATGTCCAACTGATGTACATTCCCATGATGAGCTGCAAGTGCACAGATGCTACGAACAGTAGTCATTTTGCAAGTAGGAGCAAAGGTCTCATCACAAAGCTTCATCCTTTCAATATCTAAGTCCACTATGGGAGAATACTTATCCAACTTATCTAAGTTTGGTCCTTCTTGAAGTTGAGCCTGATAGGCTTTGAACATCATGTCCACATCCTCTAGAGTAGGATCTACCAAGACTAATGTTGCTCGTGATTAAGACGGGATGGATGTTGTGGTGTGCAGTGATGGATTGGGTTGTAGAGGTGTCTGAGAGGGATTTTGATATGAGAATGATGTTTTTTTGGTTTTTGTTTCCTAAGTCTCTCTTCTAATTCATTGAATTTTCTAGCCCACTACTTTATTCTTTTAGGGCTATCCTTTCACCATATCGTTCTCTTTTTGTTAGCTCTTTTGAATTTGCTACCCTCAGATTTCTTCTCCTTCTTTAGGTCTAAGGTCTTGTATAAATCCTGCACTCTAGTGATTACCTATATAGAGGCAATATTGGTCACACTTCCATTGGGTTCTACTATCAAGACAATAACATCAATTGGGGTAATCTTTTGAGAATTGACCATATTTTTAGGATAGTCTCTAAAAAGATTTTCCTTTCCACAATTAAGACAAAAACCTTGAATTACTATGGATTGAGGTTGGACTGGTGGAGGAAGTGGACAATCGCAAATAAAATGAGCACCCTGATATCTATAACATGATCCTATGGGGGCCTTAGGTTTCATCTATGTCATTTGGGGCATAGGGTTTGGATTTGTATACATTAGATTGGAGTATTTGGGCTCCCAAATAAGCTCATTATGCTCTCGCGACTCAATGTAGTAAGCAAGTGGGCTATCTACACATCAGATAGCCCACTCAGATTGGAGTATTTGGGCTCCCAAATAAGGTCATTATGCTCTCATCATTTGTATACATCAGATTGGAGTATTTGGGCTCCCAAATAAGCTCATTATGCTCTCGAGACTCAATGTAGTAAGCGACTGGGCTATCTACATGTTCTAAATCAAAGATCTAAGCATTTGGATCACTTTTCGAGATCAAAGGGTAACTAATATTAATGTTATGTTCAGATTATCATCTACCACTACATATTTGACTTATATCACATTGGCAAGGGTTGGTGGTTGTTGTCGAAGTATGGGTGGGAGTCTAGGTTGTGCATGATACGATGGCTAGTATTGTTGTTGTGGCATACAATAGGGTTGTTTCTGGTATAGTTTTGGTAGCTACTTGGCTACTGGTAAGGTTGCTGGTAGTTTTTCCTAACTATTTTCTTGTTATAGGGATAATCTTACATTTTTTGGTTTGTGTATTTCCTCTCTATTGTTGAATACTAAGTATTCAAGTTTGCTACATTCTGAATTTTATTGGACAAAAATTATCCATGTGAACTCCTCTGCATGTGTAGCAACACTTCATTAAGATCATTCTAGGGGCTTGTCTATTTTGAACACCCAACTTTCATGCTACTTGTTCAACTTATTCATCTATCAATGCCATGCGCTTGGATGTGAAACTAGTGGAATAATTTGAATCCATGTAGAGTTTAGAGAGTTCCAAATCATCACCCAAGTTGTCTTCAATGTCAATAAACATCCTTAGACATTGCTCTGTGGTCCAGGGTTCCTTCAAACAAACATATGATCTTAACTTTCCACTCAACAATCCATATAAAAGCAGGAAAACTTGTTGATCTTGGGTAGGAAACTATGGAATTAGACATCTCTCAATGTATTCTCTAAACCTATGTCCTACTAATCTAACAGTCTCTTGTGGTGTGCGCTTGAAGCTATGGATCAACGAGGAGGTATTATGTCTCATCTTGCTCTTAGAGAATTCCACAATGAATGTGTCAAACAATTGTGTGATATCCTTGAATTTCTCTTGGTGTAATGGTTGAAACTCCTAAAAATCAAGCCTTAAACTTGACCAAATATATTTTTGAGATGTTCTCATTTGCTTCGATGTTTTGGTGTTCAAATGTTCTAGTTTTTCTATGTTCAAGTATTTGTTCCGATGATGTTCTGATGTTCCATTCTAGTGTGCATGTTGTTCCAAATACTTATCTAAATATTAGTTAAAGTCTCAAAGGCATGGATGATAAGTGGACCTATCATTTAGAGGCTTCATATCATAGATTTTAGCTACAAAAAAGTCTTAAACACCTTCCTAAATCATAGCTTACTAGAAATGTTGTCGTTGATTGAGAGATTCTTGCAAAATTGTAGGATAACTTTTGAGAGCTTATATATGTGTGAATCCAAGTCATGAATGTAAGTTCACAAACTCTTATCTCTTTTTAAGTTATTTTTGCAAATAGTGAAGGTGTGTCTTTGCACATAGGAAAACAACAACAAGAATATGTAGTCTAACTTGCAAAGCTTGATTCTTTGTGGTTGAGTATCCAAATCAAGTGATTTAAAGTGTTATTCATAGCTGAGAGTGTTAAATTTCATTCTCAAGAGTTTAATTAGTTTTTGGCATCTAAACTTTGAGGTAGAAAGAAAATAGTGACTCTAGGTCACCATGGAAATCAACTTATGAGAGCCTATAGCCTTCCAAAGCTGCATAGGGATGTTGATTTATCCCTCAACAATGGTATTAGATCATTTCAAAGCATCTCTAACTTGTGCAAGAGGTCAAAGCAACCATTTGAAGCTGGTAAAGCTCTCAAGAAAGGACTTGTAATAGACAAGCAAGTTACATCAATATTCAAAAAAGGATTTTGAAGCTAGGAGAAAGCACCTCAGAACATTTCATGGGAGGAAGTTATAAGAAGGTAATCATTTTGAACCTTTTTTATTCCATCACACTCAACAAAAGCTTAGGAAGCATAAAGCAATGGCTAACTATACTACCCAAATAGAGAAGTTGAAGAAAGAAAACTACCAACCTTGTGGGAGGCTTTGGAGAGATTATACTCCACTTCCACAAAGGCTTGAAAGATTCAACTCAAGAATGATTTGAACAATTCAAATAATAGCACCAATTATTGTATCCTTAAGGTAAAGGATATTGCAAGTGCCTTAGGATCAATAGGAAACTCCATCGAGGATGATGATTTGGTAACTCATACACTAAATGGGCTAAGGGATGATGACAAATGGATACCATTCACTACTTTAGTATATGTGAGGGACTCATTACTAGATTTTGAGCAATTAATCACACTCATGATGGTTCGAGAGATGAACCTCAATGGAGATCATTGAAAGGACAATGAAACCCAAGTCTTTTATGCTAGTAATGACAAAGGAAAGAGAGATGGACACAATGGACAAGGCAAAGGTAGAGGAAAATCAAGCAATAATCAAGAAGGTTAAAGTTAAATCTATGGAGCAAGATGGAGAGGAAGATCTAGAGGAAGAGGATGTTGAATTGAAGGAAGGGACTACACAAAGGAATGTTGTAATTGTGGCAAGCCGGGTCACTCTGCTAAGGACCACTACTCAAAGGACAACCAAGGAGGCTACAAGAAGAATCAAGGTAACTTTGAAAATACTTGAAATACATCAGAGAATGAAAATCTCTTAGCCATGGTGCAAATAAGTGGGAGGAGAGAAGGTATAAACACCACATGGTACATCAATAACAAACCTTCAAATCACATGAGTTGCAATAGGGAAATGTTTTTATTTTGCATGAATTAAGCTCACAAGGGCATTTAGAAATAGGGGATGACACTAAGCACAGGTCACACACATAGGTGATGCTCCTTTGGATAAAACGTAGAATGCAAAGTGGCTTAAGGATGTGTTACATGTGTTAATGATCACAAAGAATCTAGTATCAATTGGATAAATGGTTGAAAGAGGGTATGTAGTTAGAATCAACAACAAAGGGTTCTTTGTCGAAGATCAAAAGCAAGGATACAAGCTTATAGATAAAGGAAACAAGGAAGGAAGTTTATTCACCATGGAGGTGAGACCACCCTCATTACATATGGTCTATTTGACATGTGGCAATAAGCAAATAGCTTAGGTGGATTTTTGGCACAAGAGGATTGGCTACATAAACCTTCAAAAGCTAAAGGATATGCAATGAAAAGGTATGGTAAGTCGTTTTCCAAATTTCCACTCTCAAACTATGCAACATTTGTGTGAAGCATGTCCATTTGGGAAGCAAGCAAGGCTTCCATTCAAGAAGATTACACAAAGGAGAAGTTTTCCATCGGACCTCATTCACACCAATGTATTGGCACCAACCAAGGAGCCCTCATTGGGATGTAATATGTATTTTGTTAGAGTAGCATGCTTAGTTGGATTAAGTGACAGGTTGGAATCCCCGGATCTACATCCAAAGAAATGTTGCCATTTCATCAAAATCTCTACTATAGATCTATTTCTACTTAATATTTCCCTACTATCTAATACTTTTTCAAGTTGATGCTCAATAGAGCCATCATTTTAAGTTTATAGTTGTCCTGCAAAACATGAGAAACCTTAGGTACATAGTTCTTAAATAAGCGAACATGAAATATAGGATGCACATTTAAATGTTCAAGTAATTCCAACAAATAAGCAAGAGATCCAATCTTTTTCAAAAATTCAAAAGGACCTCCGTATCGTGGAGAAAGCCTATGATCCTTTCATAGCAATAAGTTAGATTGGTGAGGATTGACCTTAAGAAATACCATGTCATCTATTTGAAATTCAAGTGGTCTTCTCTTCAAATCATAGAATTTCTTTTGCCTTTTCTGAGCTTCTTTTATGTGTTGCTTAATTTTTCTACATAGCCTCAAACAGAGTCATTTTTATAGATGCGTGCCATGCACTATTGTATGAAAACTTGAATAAGGGCAAATACTCACTCCAATTATCCTACTTTTCATTCACTAACATATTTCCTAATATCTCACTTCATACATGACCATAAATAAGAATATTTTGTTTTAACATAGTTCCTTGAATAAGTTGGATGTGTAGAAAAAGGTGCATCATGAAGATCATGCAACATTTTAACTTTGAATGGAGACTCTGAAGATATGCATAGTTGATTGTTATAATAAAAAGATCCATTCTACAAATGAAATTTGTCATGATACATTGATCCCATGTTTGCATGGAAACATTTCAAGATAGGTGCTGTTAGAGTGGCATGTACGTGTTGGCATTTTTTAGTTTTATTAAGGTTTAATTGAAGGGTTGACTAAGGGGGTGAAATGAAAAGGTACAAGTCCCATACGAATGGGCATGAACATGTCTATAAATATATGACTTTGCTAATGAAAAAACAACGCGCATTCTGGAATGGATCTGTCATGGATTCATGTTGGTATTCTATTTCTACCTCATCTCCTTTGTCAATTCTGTACATTGTCTGTTGTAAGTATGAATCACTGTCTTTCCTACTGTGATGGGTGACCACGACCATCCATTAACACTAGTGCCGTCTGGACTTATCCCCCCTTGGACCTACCGGCTCAAGCATCTGTGTACGACCTTGTAACTCATGCGCGTTGAAGTCTATGCTTGGTTGTCGGCATCTCTGGTGTTCCTGACCTTGCTCGAGTCTCCTGGTGCACATTGATCAATGGTCACATTGCCCATCTTGAGTGTCGCCTATTGTGACATCACTGCATCCAATCGGGCGTCACTTTTGTGAACATTTTCATTTTGGTCCTGCTTGAACGCCCGATGAAATGCCATGCTTTGATGGTCTCCCAGACTTCACAGCATCATGGGTACTCTACCATGGTATCGAACACTCATAGGAGATAGGCATCGATCGGATCCTGTTGTCCTTGCTGACGGTGTGCATGCACGACACTATTCACGTAAATCCTTCTTGATCGGGCCATTTTGCGATGGAGAAAAACTTTAAGATTCATCGGAGCCATGCGACGAGTGATGATAATCGCGGCAGTGATTCCGAGTGATCTTGATCTACACGGATGACATGGGGTCCTGCTCATCCCAGTCCCTATCATCAGCCTCATGATGTTGATTAGTGGCCCGTTCTCTATGCATCTCTCGTTGGTAGACCGTAGGCTATCGATGTGCTTGTGCATCTACCCGCCTAGTCCATCTGGTGTTAATTCTAGTGTTCTCTGTGCCATTCCGGTGTTCTCTGGACCATTCCGGTGCTTATAGCCATTCTATGGTAGCCATCTATGGATGTTTACGGTGTTGATAGGGTATTTATGGTGCTCATACGGTGCTTCGGTGCTCCAATTTGATCACAATGTTGTGTAAGAACACTTGGAGATCATGATCGACATGATCGAACACTTCTTCCGCTTGTATACACTTCTTCCGATCATGTACTCATAATGTCGTCGGGTTGCTACCATCATGCATCATGTGGTTACCATCAATGGGTCATGTATGAATGCACACACATCTACATCACACCGGTGCATATGGTGATGTATTCGGCTGGTTCATTGTTTGGTGCATTTGCATCATCGTGCTCCATTACGATCGCTTCCCAGTGACTACGGTGTGCTTTTGCTGAGTCTGGTGCTCCCACTATTGCAGCCTTCTGGTGATATTATGGTCCTCTAGTCCGGTGCTTTGATCGGGTAATTACCGAATCTGCTCCTACCTCCACTCATTACAGTGTGATGAGGATCCGGTGTCATTTTGGTAAGGATCTGGTGTCATTTGGGTGCGATTAGGGTGCATTATGATCGGCACCTTGGTGGTTCTGGTTTGTTATTGCATCGTCTGCGAGACTTTTGGAATTTCAATGATAAGGGTTGTTTGTCCCTCGATAGTTGTTAACTTGCGGGTTGTCTTGCATTTCTCACACGGCTGCAAAATCATCCTATTATCGAATCATTGTGATGCATTTTTCTCCTTCCTGATCTTGTACTGGTCGGGCCCCATGTACTGCACTACTCACTGAAGGAATCACACCACTCCCTCACCTTGATCGACGTCGGCCTGTAGCTCTGGTGATCTGGATCTTGCCTTTATCCCGATGGTTGAACGGTCTCCCAATTTTCCTCGTGCTTAGTGGCTATCGTGATGATTAATTCATTACCATTCTGTTGCATTTCGGGTGCTTGGAAGTTGGTACCCACATTTTGGTGCCTCTTGATTGCTACTTTCGGTCGCTCCCAGCAGTGTTGTATTTTGACGGTCGGCCATGTCCTTCCATTTTGAAGGTTAACTACAGGAATACCTGTATTTCAAAATTTTAATGTAATTTTTGAAAACAAAATTAGTGACCTTGTTTTACGGTCCAAAATGGCCAAAACGGGCAATACGGCCATCAAAAATCAACACTGGCTCCCACTTCTTAACTGCATTCTGGTGGAAGACATTGCGTGGATAGATAGAGACACACAGAATGAGAGAGAGAGAGCTAGAGAGAGAGAGATAGACAAAGAGAGTGAGAAGTATATATATATATATATATATATATATATATATATATATATATATATATATATATATATATATATATATATATATATATATATATATATATATATATGTAAATAAAATGACATTAAAAAAAATAATACTAATAATAATAATAATAAATGAAGAAAGAGAGCAAGTAAAATGAGTTTTCTTTTCTAGTTTGTACCATTGTGTTGTTTTCAAATCCCCATGCAATATTGGCATGCCCTACGGTCATGTTTAGGACAAATTATCTTCTCCTCTACTTGATGTTTATAGTGATGAAGATCGTGATTTATGTTATGAAGTGGCTTCACTTGATCTGTTGTCTTTGGTAGTATGTTGTGACATATGTTGCATATCATGATTCATGGAGGTTTGTTCTTTTTGAGGGCTATGCTTGCAGAACCTCATCACATAACAGTTTGTATCCTATAGTTTGGCTTGTTGCATGATCGACGGTGATGTGAGCATGCATGAGGTGGTAAGGTGTGAGTGTGAGGTAGCGTTAACTCGGCAGAAGCACTCATTTGTTTTGTTTTTGGTAATGAGAGTGTGAGGTAGCGTTAAGTCGGCAGAAACACTCCCTGTGGCTTGTGAATGTGAGGTAGTGTTGATATGACAAAAGCATTCACTAATTTTCTTTTTCTTTTGTGTGCATGTTTTGAGTGGTGGATGATGTGGGACTATGGGATACATGCCTTCATGTTGATTAGAGTCTTCATATTATTTGATACTGTTCATACTAATCCAAAAAGCAAGCTATGCTTGATCCTTATTTGATGATTTATGTTGAAGTACTTACGGGACGAAGAATATGCAGAATATAAAGTGAAGAATGATAAAGCTATGATTGGATGATCCATACCTCTTGCAAATTTACATAGATTGTAGTAATGTATTGTAGGAAGCCATATGACAATGATGTAATTGATGTATAAGTTGAAACAATGTAATTATGTCACTTTTGTACTTCATGTTAAGGCATATAGGAGGGCAGACTATGGGTTGTGTGTAGTGTACTTGCATATCTTGGATTAAGTTCCAGGCACTTTGCTTTGCATTACACATTTCTCATAGTTTTGGACTTGTTATGGGCATTGTCTTACCTTCCATACCATGGATTTGGGCCATGCACTTTGGTTGGTGGATAATGTTTCATAGGGTAGTTGCATATAGTAAACCTAAGACATGGGTAAGCATTGTGTGGGATTCGAGTCCACCGTGGATGCCAGTGTTAGAGTGGCATGTACGTGTTAGCATTTTTTAGTTTTATTAAGGTTTAATTAAAGGGTTGACTAAGGGGGTGCAATGAAAAGGTACAAGTCCCATACGAATGGGCATGAACATGTGTATAAATATATGACTTTCCTAATGAAAAAACAACGCGCATTCTGGAATGCTCTGTCATGGATTCATGTTGGTATTCTCTTTGTACCTCATCTCCTTTGTCAATTTTGTACATTGTCTATGTAAGTATGAACCTTTTTCTTTCCTACTGCAATGGGTGACCACTACCATCCGTTAAAAATGCATAAAACGAGTCCTGTTTCAGTTCTTCTTGAATTTGATTAAGAAAATCAGAATTTATTACAGAAACGAGATTACCTAAAGGACTCTAACTCAATCACTGACCTTATTTTCCTTTCTAACCAAATAATTAATTTCAAAATCATACTCACTTAATAATTCAATCCAATGCTTTTTCCTATTGTTAAGAAATGGTGGTGTGAAAATGTACTTTATACTCTGATAATCTGTTTTCAATTCAAACTTAACCCCTAATAGTAGATGTTGTTGATATATTTAGGTAGTGATATGTGTGAACACACTAGGATTGTGGAGGCACTTTTCTCCCTCTTTAGGAGGTTTTTTCCCCTGCCTTGTATATGCACCTATAACCCTAACAGGTCACTTATCTTTGCATCTTCTCTTGGTAATACATTCATTATTGTGTGTTGTGCTCTAAGCTTCTTCTTCTTCCTTTTGCTATTCACATGCTTCCATAGACCTCAAAGTCCAACAATTGGTATCATAACAGGTCGCCGCTTCATCCAAGGCATCATTGACACTCTTTCAGCCACAATCACAGAATCGCACAAAATTTGGTGAGCATACTCAAGGTGAATAGGAGTTCAGAACATCTATTCTTTGTGGTGTCAAAATTGCAATCTCAGGCTCGTTTTGGCCTTCAAACACACTATCATAGTGCTTGTGTAGGCAATTTCATCTTTTTGTGACAAAGATATATACAAGTCTTGGTTCGCGAGTGTAAGCATCTCGAAGTGTGCTACAAGTATAGCAGAACATGATAGGACTTTTCCAATTTTTGAGATACAATCATTTTTTTGCATCAAGGTATTTTACTCAATGGCCATGACTGAAAGCACTAATGTATTCTATATGCTGGCTATTGAGGATAAGTTGGATGGTACCGATTACCCATTACGGGCTTATATGGTGTGTCATTTATTGGTTGCAAAAGCTCTAGAATATTGTGGAGGGTGTGGAAAAATGTCCTATTACACCTGCAGATACAATTATTGAAGTTGATGTAGATGGTGATATTCTTCAGGTTCTTGTTTGTGATGTGGTTCCTAAGGCACCTACTATAGAGCAACTTTGTTGGGATTGCAGAGATGCTCATTCACATGCATTGATAGATTGTCTATCAAACATGCCATTATTCCTCATATTCGCTCTTGCACAACATCAAAGGATGCTTGGGATACACTCACCACTTTATACTACGCAAGGAATGAGGCTCATTTTGCTTACCTTTGAAAAAAAAATTAGAGAGTGAGCACATGAATGAAGGAGATTCCATAGACAGTTGTTTGACAAAGAACAGAGATTTGAAGGAGCAGTTGATTTTTGCCAATGAAATCTTGCCCAACAGTTCACTTCTGAAAACTCTTTTGAATGGTCTTTTAGATTCATATTAGAGTTTTGCTTCTACTCTTCGATTGATGATGAAAGGCAATCCAAATGCCTTAACACTCATGAAGTTAGTCTTTGTTCTATTACAGGAAGATCAGTTTAGGCAGAATAGGTCCATTATGCATGTTGCGTATCCAACTTTCCTCGCTAGTCAAAAGGACAAAGGTGAATGGAGCTCATCTAGTAGGAAGCAGAAATCTTCGAATTCTACACAATCAAAGAAAGATGACAGAGATGAGAAGAAAACAGAAAAGAAGAAATTGTTTTGCAAATACTATAAAGGAAATGATCATGTCATAAAGAGTTAATCAAAACTCACTACAAAAGAGGTAAAGAAGATATAAAGTGTTGAACATGTTATACAGGGGTGGGTGCCAGAATAGTTTGGAATGCAGGGGGATAGGGAAGAGGGAAAGGGGTGGTGAATGTTGTGGCAGAAAATGGGGATGTTGGTGGCGGGGGAATGGGAGATTGTGGAAATATGGGGGGAGGGATTGGTGCAATTGTGGGGGATATGTCCATTTGGCCATGTGTGGATGCAGTCGTGGGAGTTACCATATATATGGGGATGGTAGGTGTGGTGTGTTGATATATTTAGGTAGTACTGTGTGTGAATACTCTAGGACCGCCGGGGCACTTTTTTACCTCTTTAGGAGGTTTTTTTCCCCCGGCTTGTATATACACCTATTGCCCTAATGGGCTACTTATCTTTGTACATTCTCTAGTAATACATTCAGTATTGTGTATTGTGCTCCAAGCTTCTTCTTCTTCCTTGTGTTGTTCGCGTGCTTCCGCAGACATCTAACTCCAACAATTGGTATCGGAGCAGGTCGTCGCTTCATCTAGGGCGCCGTCGACACTCCTCCAGTTGCAGTCTCAGAATCACACGAATTTTGGTGAGCATACTCAGCATGTTTTCGAGATCAAAATAGCTTCACTATGTGGCGTTGAAATCGCGATCTGAGCTTGTTTCGGCCTTTGAACGCACTATCGTAGCGCTTGTGCAGGCTATTTCATCTTTGTGTGCCAAAGATATATACCAGTTTCTGTTCGATAGTATAAGCGTCTCAAAGTCTACTATAGGTCTAGTAGAATTTGTCTGGGCAATTCTGTTCAACTTTTTGAGATACAGTCAATTTTCTGCATCAAGGTATTTTAGTCACCGATCATGGCTGAAAGCAGTGATGTATTCCGTATGTTGGCTGTTGAGGATAAGTTGGATGGTACCAACTACCCGTTATGGGCTTATATGATGCAACATGTGTTGGTTGCAAAAGGATTGTGGAACATTGTGCAGGGTGTCAAAAAATGTCCTATCACACCTGCAACTGTTACAACTGCAGGTACTGAAGCTGATGTAGAAGGTATCAAAGATGATGATATTCTGCATATTCTTGTTTGTGTTGCGCTTTTTGTTGCACCTATTGCAGAGTAGATTCACTGGGATGGCAAAGATGCGCAGGCACATGCATTAATACCTTTATCTCTCAAACGTGCCATTACCAGGTGTCAAAGTGCACAGGTAGTGCACAATTAATTGTCCACAAAGGGTAAATTGGAGAAAGTGGTTTGCAGGTTGCAGAGGTATTTCTCTAATTTCCCTAAGGTTCAGAGTATCTTTAAAGTGTTTTGGAAGGTTCAGGTGAACCCTCCCTTATGTGCACATTTGAAGAGTTAAAAGGAAAATGTGAAGGTATGTGAAGCAGCAGCGTACGCAGAAGTGAAAGTATGGCCCCCCAATTAATTTTTTGGTTTTAGTCTAAAGTCACTACAGGACAAAACAGGGAGTCGTTGGCTGCCACTTGTGAAGACAATCTTGGGACATCAAAGTGAGCACCAAGATACTCTTGTAGTTAGGAGTGTACGTGAATCAACACACTAAAATCAAGGCAATGACTATTCTTGGACTATTCTAAGTGTAAGCCAAGGGGAGCATAGTCTATGTGAAGCAAGAGAGAGAAGTGCAAGAGTCACCAGTGTGCGATGCAGAGAAGTAAAGTGCAAGGTGTGCATGGAGAGTGACTAAGGAGGTGTGCAGAGAAGTGCTAAGCTAGTCCCCCAAGGATCCCAAGCTCTCATTGCAATGTGCGCTTGCCAACAGAAGGTGTCCAACCCTCCCCCTTATTGGAAGCTTGGTGCAAGGTGTGCACAAGTGCAGGCTTGGAGAAGGTGGAGGTTTGGTGTAGAGGAGTCCGGCAGCAACAAGACTTCACAAGACTTTGGGTATTTGGTATTTTGTACTTGAGCACTCTATGGGATTTTGCACTGAAGCATTTCAATGTATTGTGCATCCCCATTGTAATTGTCTTATTATAATCAATCGGTAGAGGCTTCCAGTGTGTATTTTCTCTTCTTTCCTTTCCCTTTTCTCCTACAAACACTCAAATCCCTTCTTGTCCAAGAATCCCGCAACAGTTCTGTTGCAGGAACATCAGTCCAGGCAGAACAGGTCCATTATACGAGTTGTAGATCAAGCTTTCCTGGCTAGTCAGAAGGGCAGAAACTCTTTTGTAAGTACTATAAAGGGAATGATCATATCATAAATAACTGTCCAAAATTGGCTGCTAAAGAGGCAAAGAAGAAAGACGCTGAAATGGTTGTTGCAGAGGCCTCTACACCAAAAACAGAGTCTGCTAATCTTGTGCAGGAAGAAGAATGGGCGTTTACTACTGTCTGCAGTTTTGACCCATCTTCTCATGAGCACTACATGTCTGCACTAGACTCAGATGTTTTGTATTTTGACAATGGGGCAACCAAATATATTACCTCGCAGTGCAGTTTCTTCTCTTCACTCGAGCCTGCCCCTACAGGGAATACTTGTTACATGTGCCAACAACTCCTCTTATCCTATTATGGGAGTTGGTAAGATCATTTTGAGTACTGCTGATGGTAGTTTTTTCACTTTGTCAGATGCTTTATTTGTGTCAGGGATCAAGAAGAACCTGTTATCAGTTTTTGCATTAGCCAAGATTGGCTTGGTTGTGAAATTTGTTGATGACAGGTGTATAGTTCATGATTTGTCAAATGGCGATGTGATTATTGCTTCTAGCATTTTATGTCGTGGGTTGTATAAGCTCATAGACTATGAAAGATCTGTAAATGATTTGGCATGTGCAGTAAATGGTTCTCAGGCTATGTCAGATGCAAAGCTTTGGCATGCACGCTTTGGTCATCTGAATTTTGCTAGTTTGCTACGCCTGCAGAAATCAGAAATGGTGTCCTCTTTGCCCAAACTTGAGGCACCTGGAAAACATGTTTGTGAAGGCTATATTTTGGGCAAAATGCAGTGTTAGTCCTTTCCAAAAGATGGTTCAATTTGGTCTACTAAAAAATTACAGCTTGTACATAGTGATTTCTATGGTCCTATGTAGACACCTTCTTTTGGGAATTATCTTTACTTCATGACTTTCATCGATGATTTTTCCAGGCATGCATGGGTATATCCATTGAAAGCAAAGTCCAAAGTGTTCATGTGCTTCAAACAGTTTTTGGTTTTGGCTGAAAATCTATCAGCATGTAAAATGGGCACCCTCCGTTCTAATCGAGGGGGGGAGTATATGTCTTCTAATTTTAATACATTTTTGGCTAAACATGGGATAAAAGACCATTGTATAGTGCCGTATACACCTCAACAGAATGGAGTTGCTGAACGAAAGAACAACTCACTCATGGAGATGACGAGATGTATGGTCAAGAGTCAGGCTTTACCACATAGTTTTTGGCTTGAGGATGTCATGTGTGCAACATATGTACTGAACTGGTGTCCCACTAAAGCATTGCAGTCTATCACTCCATATGAGGCTTGGCATGACCGCAAGCCATCTATTGCTCATCTGTGTGTTTTTGGTTGTTTGGCATATCATTAGTACCTGAACAACATCGCAAAAAATTGGATGATAAAGCAGTAAAATGTATTTTTGTTGGGTATAGTTCTGAAAGTAAAGGCTATCTTCTGTATCATCCACAAACTAAATGCATTCTGGTTAGCCGTGATGTTTTTTTTGTGGAAGATGCTATTCAGCCATTGCTTTCATGTACTAAGGAGACATTTGTTAGCTCCAAAGACATGTATGATACTTTGCTGCCTCTTTTTACAGGTGGACAGTCTAGTGGTGGTCCTAATGAGGCAACTTCTCAGCCTTTGTAGGTTTCATGTGATGATGCACATAATTCCATTTCTGGTGCAAATGCACATGATGCACTTATTGATGAGAGAGCTGATATTGAGCAGGCAAGAAGTATGCCAAAATGGTTGGTGCAGACCTTGCGTGATTGCAAATTAGATGCACCTCTGTTATATTGTACTCGATTAGGTTCTCATAGTGCCTCTTTTGCATCAGATTGCTATGCTATGGCTGCATCTAGTCTCTGTGATGAGAATGAGCCTGTTTTGTTTGATGAAGCACAAAATTCAGAAAATTGGATGGCTGCTATGCAATCTGAATATGATGCAATAATGAAGAATGGTACTTGGTCTTTATGTGACTTGCCTCCTGGCAAGAAGGCCATTGGCACTAAGTGGGTATACAAGCTGAAGCGTAAACTTGATGGTACAATTGATAGATATAAGGCTAGGCTTGTTGCAAAGGGTTATGCACAGGAAAGAGGCATTGATTTTGATGAGACCTTTGCACCTACATGTCGCATGACTACTGTTCGGAGCATTTGTGCACTTGTATCCCATCATGGTTGGAATGTACATCAGTTGGACATTAAAACTGCATTTATGAATGGTTACTTTCATGAAGAAGTGTATGTTTTTCAGCCCCGTGGCTTTGTGCAGAAAGGGCATGAAAGCAGGTGTGCATGTTAAAGAAGGAATTATATGGTTTAAAGCAAGCATCGCGTGCTTGGTATGAGAAGATACATGCCTATCTGATTGCACATGGTTTTGAGAACAGTCCAAGTGAAAGCACCTTATATGTTAAGCGTGCTTATGATGTGCTTCTGATCATTGTTATCTATGTTGACGACATCTTGCTCACTGGTCCTATTGAGAAGCATATTGCTGATTTTAAGGCTCATTTACATGCCTCATTTGAGATGTCTGATTTGGGGCATTTGCATCACTATTTGGGCATTCAATTTATGCAAGTTGATGGTGGAATGGCTTTGTGTCAAATGAAATATATTGACACATTATTGCAGCGTTTTGGCCTTGAAGACTGTAAGCCTATTGCCACTCCTATGGAGACAGGTTTACAATTGAGCCTTCATGATGCTGGAGATGCATTTGATGTTGTCCTCTATTAGCAGACTGTTGGATGCCTGATTTACTTATGCATTACTAGGCCAGATATTCAGTTTGTTGTCTCACAGATGAGCAGGTTTATGCATTGCCCAGGTGTCAAGCATTGGCAAGCGGTTAAGCGCATCTTTCGCTACTTGAGTGGTACTCGGCTACTTGGGTTGCTTTATCCCAAGGGGGGATCACTACCGCCAAATTTGCATGCTTTTTCTGACTCAGATTGGGCTGGTTGCTATGACACTCGTGTGTCCACTAGTGCCTTTTGCTTCATGCTTGGTAGCTCATGTATATCTTGGTTGAGCAAGAAGCAGCCTACTGTGGCCACTTCTAGTTGTGAGGCTAAGTATAGGGCAGCTTTCACAGCTACTGTTGAGTGTGTGTGGATCAGAGGCCTTATGGCTGATTTGGGTGTTGGTCAGTCTTCTGCCACCACCATCTTCACTGACAATCAGGGCGCATTGGCAGTTGCGAGGAACCCTGTGTTCCATGCTCGCACTAAGCGCATTAAGGTGCATTATCATTATGGTAGGGAGAGGTTCTCTGCTGGGGAGATCAGCTTGGCATATGTGCCCACACAGGAGAACATTGCAGACCTTTTCAAGAAGGCTCTGCCCAAGGAGAAGTTTGAAGCTTTTCGCAAAGTTTTGGGCTTACTTCCTTTTGTGGAGTGATTTCCACATAGCTTGGTGTCACTCTATGTTGGCAGATGAAGCAAGTACGAGCATACATGCAGATCTAGCACTAAGGCAACCCATTAAATTTTTCCAAACCTTACACCATGTTAAAAGTGATTCTCATCACTAAAAACCCTTGTAAATATTGTTTCACCTTTTTGTAGCTCCATTTTGTACAAGCCGAGGAGTCCTCGAGCTTGGGGAGCCTTAGAAGTAGTTGCCTGCCAATTTTTGTAATTTTTAAATCTCGTTTGAGTCCTCAAATAAGCCCTAGAACCTAAGTTTTAACTAGGCCGGACACTAGGTCTGGACAGGGCCAAAGCTAGTCAAAAACTATAAATAGAGCTAGAGAGCTCATTTTTGGGGGAGCTTCTTGTAGTTTTGAGCTTGTATGAGAACTTTGTTGCAATAGAAGTGATTCCATTGTCTTACTCTCTTTGTTCTTGCTGTGTCTGCACGTGTGTGTGTATGTGTGTGCATATTAGTGTGCTTCGCACTCACACATTTGTGCCTTCACTTGCTCGAGGTCTTCATACCATCCTCATGTCTTCCCGGATTGACATTAAAGGAGGTGCTACTCATCACTGAGCTACACCAAATTTTGGCGCCGTTGCTGGGGATCGAGCTTTGAGGACGAGCGTGTGATGGTACGACGTAGAGAGGACGCGTTGGAATGGTAAGTAGTAGGTAAATTTCTGATTTTTCTCCATCTCCATCTCCATCTTCATCTCCACCTTCATCTCCTTCTCCACCTTATATTCTCATTTCCAAACCATTTCCTCATTTGCTTTGTGCGAGTTTGAGAGAGAGCGAGTGTGTGTTCTTGCTTGTGCATGTTTCTTTGCATGTTTCTTGCAGGTTGCAGCTCCATCATCATCTCTAGTAAGCTCAGCAGGTACGGATTTTGTCTGCGCAACCCCCGAGGCGTCGAGCTTGAGCTATCGCGACACTCCGAAAACTTCACCCGATCACGATTCTGAGTGCACCACGACACTGCGCAGGCCTAGAGCTCCTAGGATCACTAGACAGAACAGCAAAATTCACCATAACCCGACCTATCGCGACACCTCGAAGTATCACGATACCCACGACTTATCACGACACCTCGAAGTATGGCGACACCCCGGACGTATCGTGACACCTCAGAGTATCGCGACACTCCCGACCTATCGCGACACCTCGACCTATCGCGACACTCCCAAGTATCGCGACACCTCAACCTATCACGACACTCCCAAGTATCGTGACACCTCGACCTATCGCAACACTCCCAAGTATCGCGACACTCCCAAGTATCACGACACCCCGACCTATCGCGACACCTCGACCTATCGCGACACCTCGACCTATCGCGACACCTCGACCTATCGCGACACCTCGACCTATCGCGACACTCCCAAGTATCACGACACCTCGACCTATCGCGACACTCCCAAGTATCGCGACACCTCGACCTATCGCGACACACCGACCCGACCTACCGCGATACACGGCCTTAACGCATGAAAATTTTAGAGTGAATTTTTGAGTGAATTGAGGTATATTTGGGCTTAATTTTAGACACATTGGGATAACATAAGAGCCTTAGGAGTGGGCAAAAGACCTAGAATCCAGAGAGGGATCTCCTGAACCCTGAGAGTCTGTTTTGACCCCTAAGTGCCTATTGGTCATAACTTCACCATACGAACTCTGATTGATGAGATTTTGGTTTTTGTAAGAATCATACGCGGAGTTTTAGAACATGTATTTTTAAAGTTGACCATTAGGTGGAACTAGGTGGTCATAAGATTTTGGGGGATCAGTGAGTTACTCCAAGGGGGGTCCATAATTGCTGATGTGTGTCTTTCAATTCATTGTGGTAAATGAGCTATATTAACTTGTGAAATTTTGCAGGAACATTGCGTGCACTCAAGGTATTCCAAGGCAGGCTAGCAAGGGTGAGTACCAAGCTCGGGAGAAGGCTTCCTGGGCTGGTGTAGAAGTCTGAGCAACTAGAGTATTGAGGTTGGGAGTTCTCTCAACCCTCCTTTGTCAATTCATAGCCTAGGCTAAGTACGACTTAGGTGCGGTAATTAATTAGGTCAGCGTCAGGCACAAAATAAGTCTAAGAGAACTAATCAACCAAGTGCAAGCATTAAGTAGGAAAGTGCAAAAACCCTAACGAAAAATAGTAAACTTGAATCGATCAATTATCAAGTGCGAAATTCACTTAAGTATTCCAGACGCCGAGATATCAGACAAGTTCATAAACATAATAATCAACTAAAAAGAACAAAGTGATTGGTGCAAAATAACCTGCAACGAGAGTGTACTTGGGACCAAAGGGGGTAGATAAAGCAGGCATATGAACCTTAGGTCAGGCAGACACTTAGGCCGAGACAGACAAAGCCTCAGATCTTCTGACACTGCTAGGTCTTGGGCCCAGCAATTGAGTGATTACCCATACACTCCACGATCAGAAACAAGTGATTTTGAAATGTCCTATCACATGGAGAGACCAGTAGGTAGTTCAGGGATGGCTTATCTAGAAAAGCCAGAGGGACCTTACAAAACTCAATTGGAATACATTAGGACTAATCGTCTAGGTGCTCGCATCTACGAAGATGGACTGAGAAGATCTGTGGTCCAGATTAAGAACCCCGATCAACCCAATGGACTAGAACACCCGGTAGTCAAGTTTGAGAATGGAGCATACCTAGATAAAGAGGATGTAGTCCCCACTCTTCCTGATAGAATTGATGAGTGTGGAAATGTGATTGCGAAGACCGACATGGGTGATATAGAGCAAGGGAATTTAGAGAGAGAGAGCCAAGAACTCCCCGTTGTCGGTGGAAAGTCACGGTCGGTGGATCAGGGCGACCGCCAAAAATACGGTGCACGCAGGGTGCTTGGAGCAAGCTCAGGTGAAGCTCAGATTCAAAGAAGCAAATTCAAATTCAGAAAAATATTAATGAAACAGAAACCAAATTCTTGTTCAAATAGGATAACATCTCTTTCTTCTGTCTTACGAGTTCGTGTTCGATCATCTTTTGTATTAAAGAATGCTAATTCAACTCAAAGAAAAATTGATAACTCAATGTCAATTCAATGATTGAAGACTTCATTTCTACATACGAATTGAACGAGATATATATTCACAAAATTTGATCTGTTCAAAATGAAAGAGTTATCTTACGAAGTTTATATCTACTTTTGATATCAAAATTTGAAGTTCATCAATTTTTGTTGGCATTAACAAATTGTTCCACTTGACTTTTCAATAATGACTTGCGTTTCATGCATTTTTCTCTAATAAGTTAATATATATAATATTTCTGAACTGGGAGTAAGATAGCTATTTGAAATAAAGGCTTTTCAAACTTCGAATCAAACACGTGAAAAAGTGAGGTTTTTTTTTTAGACCGAAACTTCTGCAAAGTAGTATTCAAGGAAAACGATCAAAAAAGTTTTTCAATATTAACATTCTCATTAGATGACTTTTCAGAAATCCTATTTTAGCTTTCAATCTGAGCTCAATTCTTCATAGGTTCAAATAGATGAGCATCGTCAAATTCATAGGCTTCAGTCTTTTCAAATCAGTTTCGTTGGAATATCAAAGTGACGTGCAGAAAATTCAATTGTCAATGACTTTTCCTTAAGTGATGGAAATTTTAGAATTTATTAGTAGCAGAAGGCGGAATTTTATGCAGCTATGCATCCAAAATACATTGCAGAAACAAAATTTCTAGCTATCAACGGATTTGACATTCATGAAAGCTACAAGTTCCTGGAGAACTTTTGAAGATATGCCAGAGTGGATTGGCTTCAGAAATAAGGTGACAGTTGATCTTAAAAGATTCAATCGGAAATTTCAATATATATTTATTCATAAGTAACTGAGTTTTGATTCTGCTAACTAGCATGCAATGTTATGATGCATCTATAAAATACGCACACAAACGTATTGGAATATTATGAACTATCGCATATAATCACATGTACGATTCTGTATAAATAAGATGAAGTCACAAAATAAAAATTTGACAGAACTTACCAAATGTTAGTCATCTTAGAGTGAAAACAGTACGAGTTTTAAGATGAAAGTCAATCAGTGATACGTAATTTGTGAGCTGAGTTAAGAAGTTGTTGAAAGTATCTTATCATCGATTTATCAGGGATGATAGGACATACAACCATGATCATGATTTGACTAGAGTCACTTAACGTTTTTAATAGATCATCTGGATCGTGCTAGAATTCGAATTCAATACATCAAATTCCAAATATTAAAATTCAGCCACAGATCTATCCTCGTTTATGATCAAGTTCCGTCACTTCTTTCATATCTTGATGTCGACTAATACTCATCTCTGTATTGTTTATCATAAACGTATAGCCAACAATATACATAAATAGCAAGTAGATGCACAGATTCTTTTGTAGAGAAATGAGTTCTGATGCCTGTTTTTCGTATGATAATGGTAATAATACTTGTATAATCGACAATTCACAGCAGTTCCATCATGAATATCAATAGTGCTTTGAAACTCTGATATAAAAAATGAAATAGTATTTGAATCCTGTCTTCAAAATTTTGAGTAACTTACGCTGATGACAAATTATAACAGATCATATTTGCTTCAGTTTAACAAAGTAAAACGTATTATCTCACAGTGACTTTCTATCAAACATTCGTCAAATTTGCAATATAAAATAATTAAAGGTATCTGATGCAGTTTTATGCGAAAGGATAAATAAGAATAACTGTCAATACACTTCACAATTTAAAATAGCAAATGATCGAGCAATAAACAAATGCGCATCAAGTAATAGCTTGAATGATTACCATTCAGAAATCGTAATGTCAGCAAATAGCGTTGAAGATAAACACGCAAGCACTCATTATTGCAGACATAGTGTTTAAACAGTAACACAGAATTATATGAAATAATATAACAATGGTAGATTGAATGTCTCAAGAATGTACTATAGATAGAACAACAAAATCTTTGATTACCATTAACGTAGTTCGCGTGGTTTGGCCTTCTCATCTCCCAGACAATCTTAACAGTCAGAGTCTTTTTCTTCATGCGCATCAGATAATAGAATGTCATCGGCAGAGTTGCACAATTGTTGTGTCAGTTTTGTCAAAAGCATCTCCGTGTATTTGGCGTCTTTTTCCTCAGATCATATGCAATCACTCTTCCTCAGTAGATGAGTTGTATTGTCCCGTCGTCAGAAGATTCAGATTTCTGATACTTGTCAGATGAATGTCGTACGATGGCCTCCTCTCTAAAGATTCAGCAGAGAAGGACCTCCACGCAACACAACAAGGGCATCATCCGTCCCTTCTTGGTATACGTCAGATCAAAAATCCCTGTATGCCTAATTATGATTCGATAAAATGACCTCCCCCATCGTCGTTAGATTCCATGAAGGCCTATACCAGATTAAGAGAGAGGAAACGATGGATGCCCTTGCGTCCCCTCCCATCAGCAATCTCTCCATACGCTACTTTTTGTATATGCCTCTCTTTTCATTTGATGATAGAGGAGTCTCGACAAAAATAGTATCCAATGATTGTCCGTCACAACAGCACGCTGTCGTTCACTCATAAACTCTACACTTAGAGTTCACTCAAAACAAGCTTTTGACTCATATACCATCATTGGGTGACAATAAATGGATAAGAAAACTTATCATAAATGTTAGCATAAATCATTCGATGGGTTTTCATAATAGAATTTTCGACCATCCATTGTAGTAAATATCAAAACCCTATTGTTCACTTCATCTGCATTGGTAATCTCGTGCAACATCCAAGAATCATCCACTTTGGGTTGACTCATCCGATATAGCCTTTTATGCTTATCACCTGTAAAGTCTTCATCAAGTTGAGGAGAGAGAATTCTCTCCGACATTCACCCCCACCAAACCTGTGCATCCTCCGGATGCGCCAAACAAAGACCTGTTTTCTGCTTAATGATAAAGTCAATTTCATAGCATAATATATGTGCATGGGTTTTAAAATCAAAGTGCCTTATGGAGGGCTGTGTAATTAGCCCTATAAATGCATACTTTAAAAAATGCATATATAAAATTCATGGTGCAATCAATAAAGAAAATGGCTTCTGATGGTGAGGTTGGTGCTCTCACTCACATACATAACAATGTGAAATTACATAAATCCTTACAATCACTCTTATGTGCAAGGGTAATACTCAGTCTGTGCCTAAATGCATGGTCATATAATGTAACCCTACCACATGCATACTTTAAGTGCATTTTCAAAACTTTATGGTGCATAAGGATAAGAGCTTTTGATGAAGAGGTTTCTATCTCCTATAGTTCGACTTTGCTCGCAGATTTCATCATGCATTTTACAATCGAGATAGGTGCAAATGGACGTGCATCTAAGGGAAAAATTCAACATGTGTTCATACATAATTTGATGCATACTTTAAATGCAAAGTGAAACAAAATGGTGCAAAAATGGAACTAAAAGTTATTTATAATCTATTCTTGATGAAAATCTTGGTTCATCAATCGGCTCCCAATCTTCATGCTAAACCTGTAAAATAACTCAACTCGAAAATCTTGTAAGAAACATAATTATTAGCAAACTTATACAAAAGGTAGCAATCCAAGATAATACTTCTCGATAGTCCATCTGTAAAACCCAAAGCAATATTAAATCAAACTTTGTAGCTTTCATGATATTCCACTGAAATATTAAATCCTCCATTCTTGCTTGACCTGTATCAAACCACTCAAAAAGTTGATTAGAAAAACCAATATTAACATCATTAAGACAAAACAAGTGTTCATTTATATTGAAACCCTTCAATTCATATTTTTCAAATATATAAATATCATTGTTTATAATTTTCTCATATTGTTCTTCCTTATATGAAGAATCAATGTGAGTAATAATTTTAGGAGAAGCTATTGTGATGAGTGGGATTTCTTTACCACTTACATCTGTTGGAGTTAGACGTCTGCGGAAGCACGCGAACAGCACAAGGAAGAAGAAGAAGCTTGGAGCACAACACACAAGACTGAATGTATTACTGGAGAATGTACAAAGATAAGTAGCCCATTAGGGCAATCGGCGTATATACAAGCCGGGGGAAAAAAACCTCCTAAAGAGGGAAAAAAGTGCCCCGGCGGTCCTAGAGTGTTCACACACATCACTACCTAAATATATCAACAAATCCCCCTTGGGAGTGATGCGGTGAACAAGGAGCTGGCACTCATGTATAAGGAAGTGCCAAGCTATGTGGAAATCACTCCACAAAAGGAAGTAAGCCCAAAGCTTTGCGGAAAGCTTCAAACTTCTCCCTAGGCAGAGCCTTCGTGAAAAGGTCTGCAATGTTCTCCTACGTGGGCACATATGCCAAGCTGATCTCCCCAGCAGAGAACCTCTCCCTGACATAGTGATAATGCACCTCAATGTGCTTAGTGCGAGCATGGAACACAGGGTTCCTCGCAACTGCCAATGCGCTCTGACTGTCAGTGAAGATGGTGGTGGCAGAAGACTGGCCAACACCTAAATCAGCCATAAGGCGTCTGAGCCACACACACTCAACAGTCGCTGTGAAAGCTGCCCTATACTCAGCCTCACAACTGGAAGTGGCCACAGTAGGCTGCTTCTTGCTCAACCAAGATATACATGAGCTACCAAGCATGAAGCAAAAACCACTAGTGGACACACGAGTGTCATAGCAACCAGCCCAATCTGAGTCAGAAAAAGCATGCAAATCTGGCGGTAGTGATCCCCCCTTGGGATAAAACAACCCAAGTAGCCGAGTACCACTCAAGTAGCGAAAGATGCGCTTAACCGCTTTCCAATGCGTGACTCCTGGGCAATGCATAAACCTGCTCATCTATGAGACAGCAAACTGAATATCTGGCCGAGTAATGCATAAGTAAATCAAGCATCCAACGGCCTGCTGATAGAGAACAGCATCAAATGCATCTCCAGCATCATGAAGACTCAATCCTAAACCTGTCTCCATAGGAGTGGCAATAGGCTTACAGTCTTCAAGGCCAAAACGCTGCAATAATGTGTCAATATATTTCGTTTGACACAAAGCCATTCCACCATCAACTTGCATAAACTGAATGCCCAAATAGTGATGCAAATGCCCCAAATCAGACATCTCAAATGAGGCATGCAAATCAGCCTTGAAATCAGCAATATGCTTCTCAAGAGGACTAGTGAGCAGCATGTTGTCTACATAGACAACAATGATCAGAAGCACATCATTAGCACGCTTAACATATAAGGTGCTTTCAGTTGGACTGTTCTCAAAACCATGTGCAATCAGATAGGCATGTATTTTCTCATACCAAGCACGTGGTGCTTGCTTTAAACCATATAACGCCTTCTTTAACCTGCACACCTAGTTTTCATGCCCTTTCTGCACAAAGCCACGGGGCTGAAAAACATACACTTCTTCATGCAAGTCACCATTCAGAAATGCTGTTTTAATGTCCAACTGATGTACATTCCAACCATGATGGGCTGCAAGTGCACAAATGCTCCGAACAGTAGTCATACGGCATGTAGGTGCAAAGGTCTCATCAAAATCAATGCCTCTTTCCTGTGCATAACCCTTTGCAACAAGCCTAGCCTTATACCTGTCAACTATACCATCAGGTTTACGCTTCAGCTTGTATACCCACTTAGTGCCAATGGCCTTCTTGCCAGGAGGCAAGTCACATAAAGACCATGTACCATTCTTCATTATAGCATCATATTCAGATTGCATAGCAGCCATCCAATTTTCTGAATTTTGTGCTTCATCAAAAGAAACAGGCTCATTCTCATCACAGAGACTAGATGCAGCCATAGCATAGCAATCTGATGCAAAGGAGGCATTATGAGAGCCTGAACGAGTACGATATGACAAAGGTGCATCTAATTTGCTGTCACGCAAAGTTTGCACCAGCCATTTTGGCATAGTTTTTGCCTGCTCAATATCAACTCTCTCATCAACAAGTGCATCATGTAAATCTGCATCAGAAATGGAATGATCTGCATCATCATATGAAACCTGCAAAGGCTGAGAAGTTGCCTCATTAGGACCAGCGCTAGCCTGTCCACCTGTAAAAAGAGGCATCAAAGTATCATACATGTCTTTGGAGCTAACAGATGTCTCCTTAGTACATGAAAGCAATGGCTGAATAGCATCTTCCACAAAGACAACATCACGGCTAACCAGAATGTGTTTAGTCTGTGGATGATACAGACGATAGCCTTTACTTTCAGAACTGTACCCAACAAAAATACATTTTACTGCCTTATCATCCAATTTTCTGTGATGTTGTTCAGGCACTAATGCATATGCCAAACAACCAAAAACACGCAGACGAGCAACAGATGGCTTGCGGTCATGCCAAGCCTCATATGGAGTGATGGACTGCAACGCTTTGGTGGGACACCTATTCAGTACATATGCTGCACACATGACAGCCTCAAGCCAGAAACTATGTGGTAAAGCCTGACTTTTGACCATGCACCTCGCCATCTCCATGAGTGACTTGTTCTTTCGTTCAGCAACTCCATTCTGTGAGGTGTATACGGCACTGTACACTGGTGTTTTATCCCACGTTCAGCCAGAAATGCATTAAAATCTGAAGACATATATTCCCCCCCTCGATCAGAACGGAGGGTGCCCATTTTACATGCTGACAGATTTTCAGCCAAAACCAAAAACTGTTTGAAGCACATGAACACTTCGGACTTTGCTTTGAGTGGATATACCCATGCATGCCTGGAAAAATCATCAATGAAAGTCACGAAGTAAAGGTAATTTCCAAAAGAGGGTGTCTGCATAGGACCACAGACATCACTATGTACAAGCTGCAATTTCTGCATAGCCCGAACTGAACCATCTTTTGGAAAGGAAGAAGGCTGCATTTTGCCCAAAATACAGCCTTCACAAACATGTTTTCCAGGTGCCTCAAGTTTGGGCAAAGAGGACACCATTTCAGATTTCTGCAGGCGTAACAAACTAGCAAAATTCAGATGACCAAAGCGTGCATGCCAAAGCTTTGCATCTGACATAGCCTGAGAATCATGAACTACACATGCCGAATCATTCACAGATCTTTCATAGTCTATGAGCTTATACAGCCCACGACATAAAATGCCAGAAGCAATAATCACATCGCCATTTGAGAGATCATGGACTGTACACCTGTCATCAATGAATTTCACAACCAAGACAATCTTGGCTAATGCAGAAACTGATAACAGGTTCTTTTTGATCCCTGGCACAAATAAAGCATCTGACAGTGAAAGAACTACCATCAGCAGTAGTCAGAATGATCTTACCAACCCCCATAACAGGATAAGAGGAGTTATTGGCACATGTGACAGTATTCCCTGTAGGGGCAGGCTCGAGTGAAGAGAAGAAACTGCGCTGCGAGGTAATATGTTTGGTCGCCCCACTGTCAAAGTACCAAACATCTGAGTCTACTGCAGACATGCACTGATCATGAGAAGATGGGTCAAAACTGCAGACAGTAGTAAACGCCCATTCTTCTTCCTGCACAAGATTTGCAGACTCTGTTTTTGGTGTAGAGGCCTCTGCAACAACCATTCCAGCCTCTTTCTTCTTTGCCTCTTTAGCAGCCAGTTTTGGACAGTTCTTTATAATATGATCATTTCCTTTATAGTACTTGCAGAACAATTTCTGCTTTTCTGATTTCTTCTCATCTTTATCCTGGTTCTTCGATTGTGCAGCATTTGCAGATTTCGGCTTACTAGTAGAAGAGCTCCATTTTCCTTTGCCCTTCTGACTAGCTAGGAAAGCTTGATCTGCAACACGCATAATGGACCTATTCTGCCTGGACTGATCTTCCTGCAACAGAACAGAGACTAATTCCTCAAATGACAAGGCATTCGGATTGCCTTTCATCATCAATCGAAGAGTAGAGGCAAAACTCTGATATGAATCAGGAAGGCCATTCAGAACGGTCTGCACAAGTGAGCTATCTGGTATAACCTCATCAGCAAAAATCAATTGTTCCTTCAGGTCTTTGATCTTTGTAAGAAAACTGTCTATCGAATCACCTTCATTCATGTGCTCACTCTCCAACTGTTTTCGGAGGTAAGCAACACGAGCCTCATTCCTAGCCTGGTACAAAGTAGTAAGTGTATCCCAAGCATCCTTTGCTGTTCTGCAAGAGCGAATATGAGGAATAATGGCACGTTTGACAGACAAAGCTATCAATGCATGTGCCTGGGCATCTCTGCCATCCCAACGAATCTGCTCTGCAGTAGGTGCAACAGAAACAGCAGCACGAACAGGAATCTGCGGAATATCATCTTCGACACCATCTTCATCAGCTCCAACACCTGTATTTGCAGTACCTGTCGTTACAGGTGTAACAGGACGTCTTTCAACACCCTGCACAATGTTCCACAATCCTTTTGCAACCAGTACATGTCGCATCATATAAGCCCATAATGGGTAGTTGGTACCATCCAACTTATCCTCAACAGCCAACATACGGAATACATCACTGCTTTCAGCCATGGCCAGTGACTAAAATACCTTGATGCAGAAAATTGACTGTATCTCAAAAAGTTGAACAGAACTGCCCAGACGAGTTCTGCTAGACCTGTAGCAGACTTCGAGACGCTTAAACTGGCGAACAGAAACTGGTATATACCTTTGGCACAAAAGGACGAAATAGCCTGCACAAGCACTGCGATAGTGCGTTCGGAGGCCGAAACGAGCTCAGATCGCAATTTTGGCACCATACAGCAAAGCTGTTTTGATCTCGTAAACACCCTGAGTATGCTCACCAAATTTCGTGAGAATCTGAGACTGCAAACGGAGGAGTGTCGACGGCGCCCTAGAAGAAGCGACGACCTGCTCTGATACCAATTGTTGGAGTTAGACGTCTGCGGAAGCACGCGAACAGCACAAGGAAGAAGAAGAAGCTTGGAGCACAACACACAAGACTGAATGTATTACTGGAGAATGTACAAAGATAAGTAGCCCATTAGGGCAATCAGCGTATATACAAGCCGAGGGAAAAAAACCTCCTAAAGAGGGAAAAAAGTGCCCCGGCGGTGCTAGAGTGTTCACACACATCACTACCTAAATATATCAACAACATCACCTCACTTCTTCAATGATTAATTTGGTAAGACTTTTATACGCATCAAACAAAGGTTTCTCAAGTTCACACTCATGTTTGTTTAATGTTTTGTGTTCTGAAATTGTAATTTGGTTTTCATCATTCATCATTGGTGTAGCATCATCTAATTCATTGTTTGTAATTTCAAATTTGTTATCTTCATTTATCTTTTTATAAGTACAATCTAAATCGTTGCTTTTAGAAAGAGGAAAATATTTGAGGTTTTGGCGTTCATATCTAAGTGCAAGTCGATGAACTTGCTTTTGCACATATGTCCAATCATTGGTCAGACTATTTGAGGTAGTATGTTCTTCTAAAAGAGGCTCTAGGTCTTTTCGAATTGAGTAATCAAGGATAGTTAAAAAATTTATAACTTTATAAGGCTCTAGATAAGTTTGTTCTTGCTCCGGTAAGTCACTAAACTGTTCTTCAAACTCTTGAAAACTCTCAATTAAGTTCTCTTTTGGTTTCGATGTATTTACCCAAGCTTGAAACGTTTCATGATTTCTTTTTGTTGAATCCTCAAAAAAGAATTCTTGTAGCAATTGGGTCTTAAAAATATCCCAAGATATAGTGGACGAGCCCAACCTAAGGCTTATTCTATCTCGGGTATCTCCATTTGATATACGCCTAAAGGTGGAAACCCAACTATCCCTAGGTATGCCATATTGATAAGCTAAATGTTCATACTCCTTGAGATACCTAGTAACATCTTTACCACAAAACTCTTTCTTCTCTATTTTGAGGTCATCAATCAATTTCCATACTCTTTTTTCTATGAGGTAAGGGTCCATGATGAAAGCTCTATCTCTTGACCACTCAAAACTATGTCACAAATATCAGATCTCCTTGAAATGCTATGCCGCTCTTTCACGTTGGGTTCACCAAATGCCGGCGCGAAAGTCATGGTCGGTGGATCAGGGCGACCACCAAAAATACGGCGCACGCAGGGTGCTTGGAGCAAGCTCAGGTGAAGCTCAGATTCAAAGAAGCAAATTCAAATTCAGAAAAATATTAATGAAACAAAAACCAAATTCTTGTTCAAATAGGATAACATCTCTTTCTTCTGTCTTACGAGTTCGTGTTCGATCATCTTTTGTATTAAAGAATGCTAATTCAAGTCAAAGAACAATTGATAACTCAATGTCAATTCAATGATTGAAGACTTCGTTTCTACATACGAATTGAACGAGATATATATTCACAAAATTTGATCTGTTCAAAATGAAAGAGTTATCTTACGAAGTTTATATCTACTTTTGATATCAAAATTTGAAGTTCATCAATTTTTGTTGGCATTAACAAATTGTTCCACTTGACTTTTCAATAATGACTTGCGTTTCATGCATTTTTCTCTAATAAGTTAATATATATAATATTTCTGAACTGGGAGTAAGATAGCTATTTGAAATAAAGGCTTTTCAAACTTCGAATCAAACACGTGAAAAAGTGAGGTTTTTTTTTTAGAGCGAAAACTTCTGCAAAGTAGTATTCAAGGAAAACGATCAAAAAAGTTTTTCAATATTAACATTCTCATTAGATGACTTTTCAGAAATCCTATTTTAGCTTTCAATCTGAGCTCAATTCTTCATAGGTTCAAATAGATGAGCATCGTCAAATTCATAGGCTTCAGTCTTTTCAAATCAGTTTCGTTAGAATATCAAAGTGACGTGCAGAAAATTCAATTGTCAATGACTTTTCCTTAAGTGATGGAAATTTTAGAATTTATTAGTAGCAGAAGGCGGAATTTTATGCAGCTATGCATCCAAAATACATTGCAGAAACAAAATTTCTAGCTATCAACGGATTTGACATTCATGAAAGCTACAAGTTCCTGGAGAACTTGAAGATATGCCAGAGCGGATTGGCTTCAGAAATAAGGTGACAGTTGATCTTAAAAGATTCAATCGGAAATTTCAATATAAATTTATTCATAAGTAACTGTGTTTTGATTCTGCCAACTAGCATGCAATGTTATGATGCATCTATAAAATACGCACACAAACGTATTGGAATATTATGAACTATCGCATATAATCACATGTACGATTCTGTATAAATAAGATGAAGTCACAAAATAAAAATTTGACAGAACTTACCAAATGTTAGTCATCTCAGAGTGAAAACAGTACGAGTTTTAAGATGAAAGTCAATCAGTGATACGTAATTTGTGAGCTGAGTTAAGAAGTTGTTGAAAGTATCTTATCATCGATTTATCAGGGATGATAGGACATACAACCATGAACATGATTTGACTAGAGTCACTTAACGTTTTTAATAGATCATCTGGATCGTGCTAGAATTCGAATTCAATACATCAAATTCCAAATATTAAAATTCAGCCACAGATCTATCCTCGTTTATGATCAAGTTCCGTCACTTCTTTCATATCTTGATGTCGACTAATACTCATCTCTGTATTGTTTATCATAAACGTATAGCCAACAATATACATAAATAGCAAGTAGATGCACAGATTCTTTTGTAGAGAAATGAGTTCTGATGCCTGTTTTTCGTATGATAATGGTAATAATACTTGTATAAGAGACAATTCACAGCAGTTCCATCATGAATATCAATAGTGCTTTGAAACTCTGATATAAAAAATGAAATAGTATTTGAATCCTGTCTTCAAAATTTTGAGTAACTTACGCTGATGACAAATTATAACAGATCATATTTGCTTCAGTTTAACAAAGTAAAACGTATTATCTCAGAGTGACTTTCTATCAAACATTCGTCAAATTTTCAATATAAAATAATTAAAGGTATCTGATGCAGTTTTATGTGAAAGGATAAATAAGAATAACTGTCAATACACTTCACAATTTAAAATAGCAAATGATCGAGCAATAAACAAATGCGCATCAAGTAATAGCTTGAATGATTACCATTCAGAAATCGTAATGTCAGCAAATAGCGTTGAAGATAAACACGCAAGCACTCATTATTGCAGACGTAGTGTTTAAACAGTAACACAGAATTATATGAAATAATATAACAATGGTAGATTGAATGTCTGAAGAATGTACTATAGATAGAACAACAAAATCTTTGATTACCATTAACGTAGTTCGCGTGGTTTGGCCTTCTCATCTCCCAGACAATCTTAAAAGTCAGAGTCTTTTTCTTCATGCGCATCAGATAATAGAATGTCATCGGCAGAGTTGCACAATTGTTGTATCAGTTTTGTCAAAAGCATCTCCGTGTATTTGGCGTCTTTTTCCTCAGATCATATGCAATCACTCTTCCTCAGTAGATGAGTTGTATTGTCCCGTCGTCAGAAGATTCAGATTTCTGATACTTGTCAGATGAATGTCGTACGATGGCCTCCTCTCTAAAGATTCAGCAGAGAAGGACCTCCACGCAACACAACAAGGGCATCATCCGTCCCTTCTTGGTATACGTCAGATCAAAAATCCCTGTATGCCTGATTATGATTCGATAAATTGACCTCCCCCATCATCGTTAGATTCCATGCACGCCTATACCAGATTAAGAGAGAGGAAACGATGGATGCCCTTGCGTCCCCTCCCATCAGCAATCTCTCCATACGCTACTTTTTGTATATGCCTCTCTTTTCATTTGATGATAGAGGAGTCTCGACAAAAATAGTATCCAATGATTGTCCGTCACAACAGCACGCTGTCGTTCACTCATAAACTCTACACTTAGAGTTCACTCAAAACAAGCTTTTGACTCATATACCATCATTGGGTGACGATAAATGGATAAGAAAACTTATCATAAATGTTAGCATAAATCATTCGATGGGTTTTCATAATAGAATTTTCGACCATCCATTGTAGTAAATATCAAAACCCTATTGTTCACTTCATCTGCATTGGTAATCTCGTGCAACATCCAAGAATCATCCACTTTGGGTTGACTCATCCGATATAGCCTTTTATGCTTATCACCTGCAAAGTCTTCATCAAGTTGAGGAGAGAGAATTCTCTCCGACACCGTGGTAAATCTGTCTTGACCAGAATCATGACTCCAGAGTGGATTCCACAGGATAATAAAAGCATAGATTTGCTTCCTTTCCGAGAAAGAGATGAGGCAAGCAAAAACATAAGCCATCCCCCACAAGAAGCTTATGTGCCTAATTCCACTGAACCAGACACCTCCTCTTCTATGAATAGGTTCACTCCAAAATTCCTATGAGAGATTCAAGAAGACAAATGGGCTAATGAAAGTGAAGCCCCTCCTCCCATTGAACTTGTGGATGACGCACATGATCAGTTCCCACAGGACATCCCTTCTATTTATGAAGAACAGAAAAGTGTCCACTCTGATGAGAGGTTAGACTTTGAGTCTAATTCCTTGCAAGAGTTACCACATTTCACAGGCCCATGGGAAACCAAGTCTACTTGCCTGAGAGCACCCACAGTCATGATAAGAAACGAAGATTCAATCATACCTAGGAATACAGAGGTAGTAAAGAACACTAAGGTGCAGCGCAATCTCACTTTAGAAGAGCTACTCAAAGTTAAGCCAGAAGTGTGGAAACACGTAGCCAAGCAAGTGCCAGACATAGCGAAATCGCGTTCCCAGGTAGGATCTCATAGAACAGTGCCTGAAATACCATTGGATAAGATAGGATACATGAGTGAAGGAGAAGAAGGAAATACCTATCTCCCAGTTACCCATCAGGGATACACAACCAAGGCAATTTTGGACTCAGGTGCAGGAGTTGCAATTGCTACAACTTCCCTCTGGAAGCGTTGGGGCAAGCCAGCACTCCGATCGACGAGAATGAAATTGCAGATGGCCGATGGCCATATTGAGAGGCCCTTGGGATTGCTAGAAGGCATAACTCTCACTACATGTGTCGAGTTCGAGCATACATTTGCTATATGTGATTTTAGCAAAAATCATGCATATGAAATGATATTGGGAAGACCATTTATGCGACAGTTGCAAGTGGTACAAGACTGGGGAACCAACTCCTTGTACCTGCAACACTTAGGTGTTACGACCAAAGTGAATCTCAAAGATTACTCTCATAGAGATGTCCCTCCTATCCAATGGAATCCCATCCATAGAGCCAAAGATGATACGGAATCTGTGCATTCCATAGGATCAGGATCCTCATGGATGCATGAAGACACCCACTTATGGATGTGCAAAGTGGCAGTAGAAGAAGAGAAAAGAGAAAAAGCCAGAGAGGTAGGTGCAAAAGAAACACATAGATCAATTCAAGACCCAGCCTATGCACCTGTAGTCTTTCGTGACGAGGAATTTGAACCCCACGGCTGGGCAGAAATCCTAGCAACAATGGATGTAGCCATCAATGAAGAACAATGGACACCTCGCTGTGATGAAGATGGCTATGACATTTCAGTCTTCTCCATAGAGCCAATCATGGGAGAGGCAGTGTTAGAAGAGTGTGAACCTAGCCCTGATGCATTTGAGGATGCAAGTGACTCCGATCTAGAGTCAATCATTATGGACCCACCCTTTGCATCAGATGAAGAATACTTCTTTGAAGTAGAATTTCAACCCCAGAGGCATGGAGAGCTTACAAATGATGTAAGGCTAGCCACACATGTGACCCTGAAGGAGGAAGGAAAGAAAAGAAAGAAGAGAGAAGTCACACCAGAAGAGGAAGAATCTTTGTTTGAGGTTCTGGAAAATTTTAAGAAGTATGAGATAGATGACAGGAGAGTCATGATCAGAATGCCTAAACGAGAGGTGCAATCAGGGGAGGCCTATGATAACAAAGAAACCACCAAGAAAATTGTGGTAGCTATGGAAGAAGGAGAGGAGAGATGCACGTACATAGGCCATGACCTGACGGAAGACGAAGAGCATGAATTGATAGCCTTGCTAAGAGAATACAGATATGTATTCGCTTGGAGCTACAAGGATCTGAAGGGTGTTGACCCAGATATATGCTCACACACAATCCCCATGACCTCAGATGCCAGACCCTCTAAGCAGAAGCCCTACACATACAATGAAAACTATGCCGCCAAGATTAAAGAGGAGATAGACTGCTTGGTGGAAGTCGGGTTTATCTATGAAATTGAGCACACTGAATGGGTATCCCCCATTGTAGCGGTGACCAAGAAGAACGGCAAATTACGAGTGTGCATTAACTTGAAGAAGGTTAACGCAGCCACTATCAGAGATAATTATCCGCTTCCTATCACTGAGCATCTATTAGAAAGGGTAGCAGGCAAGGAAGTGTATAGCTTCCTAGATGGGTTTTCGGGCTACAATCAAGTAGCCATTGCTCTAGAGGATCAACATAAGACGGCTTTTGCCACGGAGTGTGGCATATTTGCCTTTCAAGTAATGCCATTCGGGCTTACTAATGCACCTGCTACCTTTCAAAGATTGATGTGTCATGTGTTTAAAGAGTTCTTGAGGAAGAATTTGGAAGTCTATGTTGATGATCTGTGCGCTCATTCCAACATTAGACAGACCCATATACCGGAACTCAGACAAATCTTTGATAAATGCAGAGAATATCAAGTTTGCCTGAACCCAGAAAAGTGTGTTTTCATGGTCAGGCAAGGCAAAATTGTAGGACACATAGTGTCTAAGAACGGCATATCCACTGACGAAGAGAAAGTGAGAGCCATTGCAGAACTACCTAGGCCAAAGAATGTCAAGGAAGTATAGGCTTTCATGGGGCATTGTGGTTACTACCGCCGGTTCATCCACATGTATGCTGTCATTACAAAGCCCATATACGGACTTCTGACTAACTTTGAGTGGACTGATGAATGTGAGAATTCCTTCCAGGAGCTCAAACGAAGATTATGTTCAGCACCAATCTTGACCACACCAGATTGGAACAAGCCATTCCATGTTCATGTGGATGCCTCCAATTATGCTATTGGATGTGTCCTTGCACAACCTATGGGTGAAGGTAATATGGATCTCCCTATTGCCTATGCCAGTAGACAATTGAATGCTACTGAACGGAACTATACAACTACCGAACGAGAAGGATTAGGCATGGTGTACGCGGTTAAAAAGTTTAGACACTATTTGCTTACAAATAAGTTCAAATTTTTTACTGATCACCAAGCTCTACTGTACCTGGTAAACAAGCCGTGTAATACAGGCAGATTAGTAAGATGGTTTCTCTTACTAATGGAATATGACTTTGAGGTAGTAGTGAGGAAAGGCAAGACTCATTTGAGAGCACACCATCTCTCTAGGCTCACATCTGGAGAGGCCCCACAAGGAGTATCAGATGACTTACCTGATGCTTACTTGTTTAATTTGGAAGTGGTGCCGCAGTGGGCTAAGCCATTAGTGCCAATATTGACATACGGGCCTAACCACCCAGTAATAGCCACACAGGATAGAGAGGTAGTAAAAGCCCAAAAGTACCACATCATGGCTGGAAGTATGTACAAGCACACAGATCAAGGGATCTTGGCTTGTTGTGTAGAAGAGGACGAGTACGCTAAGTGGTTGCAATTAGCACATGTAGGTGCATTAGAGCAACACTACTCAAAACAACGAACCCTACAGACCCTGAGGAGACTAGGAGTGCATTGGCCGACTATGGAAGCTGAGGTCCAGAAGTTATGCAAGGAATGCCCAATCTGCTGCACTAAACCACCTATGGAACATGCCACTCTTTATCAAGTGTCCATAGTGCCGGATTGGAGTGAACCCCTAGTATCCTTCCTGAAGACGAAAACATTCCCTCCAGACATGACTATGACGAGGCAAAGAAGTCTAGAACAAGAAGCCCTAGATTACTCACTCATTGGTGATAATCTATACAAGCGTGGAAAAGATGGTTACCTAAGACTTTGTGTTCATGAGAGTGAATATCTAAAGATCTTGGAAACTGCTCACCAAGGTGTAGTAGGAGGACACTTTGGACCAGATCGTGTTGGTGCATTTTGCCCAAGCCTACATGCTTGATACATTGATATTATCCTCATTTGTAAGTCACATGAGTAGTCATGTGAACACCTCTTGTAAAAGAGTTCATTTTTATCTCTTGTAATTGAAAAAAGAAAAAGGAAAAGGATGGCTTACCTCATGCATGATGTAAAAGCAATTTCGCGGCTCTAACTACCAAAACCCACGACTTTTTGAGCTGAGGGAATATCTCCTAACTTTGGGGATCACTTTTAGGTGGAGCCATTCGAATTCGAATTCAAAACTCCCTCCAAGAATAGCTATAAAAAGAGCAAGAAGGAAGAGGCGATTAGCAAGCCTTGTACATGACCACTTGATGTCATTTTGTAGAGATTGAAGAGCTTACTCCATAGCTCTATCATTCTACTCCCATTGTGCAAAGATTCATTGCCAATGTGGTTGTAATCATATATGAATTTATACATTTATCATCATTCACTTCTCTGTTTTGTTCTCTGCTATACTCACTCAGAGCAATAACTTCAGAAGGTCATATCTCGAGTTTTACTCAACCTTTTTCAGTGATTTAACTTGTGTTGGATAGCTTGTACTGTCTAATTTGTGCATATACATGTTCAAGGTCATTGGATTAATACTTTTGGAGATATATGCATTTTACTGCTTGCTGGTCTATCTCTGCAGAGCCCCGAGAATTGTGGGGATGTTCCAGAAATTGTTGAAACTTGTTCTCAGTGCTCAATCCATCATTTGAAGTGTTTTAACTTGGATTGAGAAGCTTGCTAAGTCTATTTGCTATGCCCAAAAGGAAGTTTTCTAATTCCTACCAGGTTGAGAGCACTGTTCATTTTTTCTAGCAGGTGTATGTCTAAAAATAGCAAGTTTTGGGAGCTAGTCATTTCGCAACTAGTCTGTCTTGACTTAAACTTTTGGGATACATGTTCCAAAGTACTTGGCTGATATTTTGGTGGATTTAGGAAGCTTAAAGGGTCTACTAATCAACTCTAAAGTCTCAGTTGGCTAGTGTGAAGCTGGTTGTAGCAGCACCTACCCATCTTTGGATTGCATCCACCATCTCTCTTCACAGTGGTATCAGAGCATAGTCAAGCAACATGGGAGATGGATTTCCATCAACAATTGACAAATTGGATCGAAAAAACTACCCGGCATGGTCTCTAAGGATGGAGGCTTACCTTCAAGGGAGGAATCTATATGGATTCATATCCGGAGATGAAGCAATGCCAACCATGAGGAACAAAGGGCAACCATCACATGAAGAAGTGGAAGGAATTTCAAATTGGTGTTTGAAGGATGCACTTGCAAAGTCCTTTATTCTAAACTCAATCTCTGATTTTCTTTTACCTCATGTCAAGGGATGCAAGATATCAAGAGAGACCTGGAATGCACTTGCTTCTTTCTTCTCTTCCAACACTCGAGCAAGGAAGAACCAATTGTGGATGGAGTTCACAACAATGAAGAAAAGCCTGAAGCAAAATGTGACTGATTATGTCACAAAGATGAAGGAGATTTCCGACCAACTTGGAAGCATTGGAGAGGTAATTGAAGAGGAGCAAATCATAAGACAAATCATGAATGGAATCAAAGCAGACGACAAGTGGGAGTCATTCACAACAGCCATGGATTTATACATGGATATGCATGTACCCGACCTCAACACACTCATGGGCCAACTCTTCACTCATGAAGCAAAGATTAGCAAAGGTGGTGAGTCCTCAAGAGGTAATCAAACTTCTGCCTTATATTCTGATAAAGCTAAGGTCAAGGACAAGTCAAAGAATAGGAAGAATGAAGATGAAGGAAGCTCTTTCCAAACAAACTTTGCAGGTAGAGGAAGAGCTAGAGGAAGAGGCAGAGGTGGAAAGCAAGGCAGGGGGAGATTCCAATCATCTCAACCTTGCAACATATGTGGCTTATGTAACCATACTACTGAAGAATGTTTCAAGAATCCAAGGAACTCAAGAGGAAGAGGATTCAATAGAGGTGGCTATGGATCAAATAGAGGTAGATATAATGGAGGCTACAACAACAACAACTACTACAACAACAATTACAGCAACAACAACAACTATCAAAAGTGGCCATAGAGGAAGAAGAGATTACAATAACTATGCAGAGGACCAAAGTCAAGAAGATTCATTATTGATTATGAATCTATCAGTGAAGAAGGGTAAGGATGATGATCACATATTTTACATTGATTCGGGATGCTCGAACCATGTAGCAAGAAATGTGGCTTTACTTTTTGATTTGGAAGATCCTCATAACAAGCATGAAGTGCAGACAGGAGATGATACAAAGCACTCAGTGGAGAAGATAGGTAATGTGAAGACATCAGATGGGAATATGAACCTCTTAAGCAAAGTCTTGTATGTCCCTACAATTACCAAAAATTTAATAAGTGTTGGATAGATTGTTGAAAAAGGATTGCAGGTTAGATTCAACCGATTATGAGCATATGTTGAAGACCCAAGGCAAGGCTTTTGAAGGATTTCCAAAGGAGAAAAGACAGGAAGGCTTTTCACTTTTGAAGTGGAAGATACAAAGAACATAGCTTTGTTTAGCTATGGATCTCAAACTCTAACAGAGTTGGAGATATGGCACAAAAGGCTTGCTCACATTGGTGAGAGGACACTCAAACAGATTTGCAGGGACCAAAGTGTACTTGGTTTGCCTAGTATCACAAGGCAACACATGATTTATAAGTGTGAAGCTTGTCAACTCGGCAAGGCTCATAGACAACCTTTCAATAAGAAAGGATATATGTATCAAAATCCTTTGGATCTAGTGCACACGGATGTGTGGGGTCCAAGTAAGGAGCCATTTATATCAGGCTCAAGATATTATGTGTCTTTCATAGATGATTGTAGCAGGTGGACTATTCTATTTTTCATGAAGCACAAGGATGAAGTGTTTAATTGCTTTAAGAAGTATATTGCTCTTGTTGAAAATCAAACAGGTAGGACTTTGAAAAGACTCATATCAGATGGTGGAGGAGAATACTTCTCTTCTGAATTTGATGCCTTCTTGCATGAAAGAGGCATTAAAAGGGAAGTCACTACAAGGTATACACCCGAACTCAATGGTGTAGCAGAGAGGAGGAACAAAGCTATTGTCGAAGCTACGAGGTCCATGCTCAACGAAAAGGGATTGCCGAACTACCTATGGGCAGAGGCTATGTCGACAGCCACATATCTCATAAATAGACTTCCATCTAAGTCACTAGATGGAACCACTCCATATGAAGTGTGGAATGGAAGAAGACCTAGTCTAGAGCATTGCAAAATCTTTGGATGCTTAGCCTATGCTCACATTCCTTCTCAAGTAAGAGGGAAATTGGATCCCAAGGCAGAGAAGTGTGTATTCATTGGTTATGATCAAAACCAAAAAGGATATAGATTGTACAATCCAACCAATAAAGGATTTTCTGTGAGTAGAGATGTAATTTTTGATGAAAACAAATCATGGTTTGATGATGACAGGAAAGTGAAGCTTCCATATGACTTGGATGAAGATTTTCCATCACTTCAACCAAAGGAGCCAAAGCAGATTGAAGAAAGTGATTCGGAGATTGACCTAGAAGACTTGGAAAGACTAAAGCTATGGAAGAACAAAGGAAAAGCAAAGATGCAGGATGCTACATATGGACCCGAGAGCTCACATCAACCACTTAGAAGGTCTTCAAGGGAGAAGAAGAAACCAAAGAGGTTTGGTTATGATACTTCTTTGGTCACCAAGCACTCAATCTACATTGCAAAGGATTCAACCAATGAAGAACCTACCACATTTGAAGAAGCACAAAGCAAGAAAGCTTGGAGAGATGCAATGGATGAAGAAATGGAAGCCTTGAAGGAGAATGACACCTGGGAGCTTGTACCTAACAAGCCATCTATGAAGGTAATTGGATCTCGATGGATATACAAAATCAAGAGGAATCCAGATGGAAGTATAAATAGACACAAAGCAAGGTTAGTTGCTAAAGGGTTTGCTCAAACCCATGGTATTGATTATGAGGAGACTTTCTCTCCTGTTGCAAAAATGCCTACAATTAGGGTTCTCATTAGTCTTGCTGCATCTAGAAATTGGAATTTTTATCAACATGATGTAAAGAATGCTTTCTTGAATGGATGGATCTCTGAGGAAGTGTATATGGCACAACCTCCTGGATATGAGGATGCACATCATTCTAACTATGTATGCAAACTAAAGAAAGCTTTGTATGGATTGAAGCAAGCTCCAAGAGCTTGGAATTTCAGATTGGTGACTTATTTGCAAGACCAAGGATTCAAAGCTAGCAAGGCAGATACCTCTTTTTTCACAAAGAGGAATGGATCTGAAGTGATCTATTTATGTGTGTATGTTGATGATATTATTATCACAGGCAATGATCTTGAAGGAATCAAACAGGTAAAGAGTCAAATGAAGGAGGAGTCCAAAATAAGTGACCTCGGACCACTCACTTATTTTCTTGGATTGGAGTTGATCTACACAGATTCAGGTATATACATCACACAAAGGAAGTATGTCCATGACATGCTCGTCAAGTTCAAGATGGAAAATACCAAGTGTGCAGGTACACCTATGGAGCAAAATCATAAGCTTAGTGCTTATGAAGGAGAGCCAATTGAAGACATCACAAGCTATCAAAGCTTGGTTGGAAGTTTGAACTACGCAACACTCACAAGGGTGGATATATGCTATAGTGTTAGCATATTGAGTCAGTTTATGCATAATCCGAGAAGACCACATATGGAAGCGGCCAAGAGAGTCCTCAAGTACCTAAAGGGGACCATGAATGAAGGTTTGTTCTATTCATATACTTCAGATATTGAGCTAAAGGTCTACTCAGATGCAGATTGGGCCGGATCTAAAGATGGTAGAAGAAGCACATCAGGGTATATATCATTTGCAGGTTCAAAAATCATTTATTGGTCATCGAAGAAGCAACCAACCGTGGCATTATCTTCTACCAAAGCTGAACATAGAGGTTTGGCTAATGCAACTCAAGAAATCATGTGGTTAAAGTCTTTGTACACATATCTTGGACTTCATTCTTCAACACCTCACATTTTTGGTGACAACACAAGCTCACTACATCTAGCAGCTAATCCGGTATACCATGCTAGAACCAAGCATATTGAAGTCCACTACCATTATGTAAGGGAGAAGCTATTGAGCAAGGATATTCAACTATCCTATGTCTCTACAGATATGCAATGTGCAGACATGTTGACGAAAGCTCTTGATGGTACGAAGTTAAGTAGATTCAAGTTGATAATTGGCTTGCGGGAAATCAAGGACAATTGAAGAATTATTTGGAGGCCAAACATGTTAGGCTTGAGGGGGAGCTGTTGGTGCATTTTGCCCAAGCCTACATGCTTGATATGCTTGATATTATCCTCATTTGTAAGTCACATGAGTAGTCATGTGAACACCTCTTGTAAAAGAGTTCATTTTTATCTCTTGTAATTGAAAAAAGAAAAAGGAAAAGGATGGCTTACCTCATGCATGATGTAAAAGCAATTTCATGGCTCTAACTACCAAAACCCACGACTTTTTGAGCTGAGGGAATATCTCCTAACTTTGGGGATCACTTTTAGGTGGAGCCATTCGAATTCGAATTCAAAACTCCCTCCAAGAATAGCTATAAAAAGAGCAAGAAGGAAGAGGCGATTAGTAAGCCTTGTACATGACCACTTGATGTCATTTTGTAGAGATTGAAGAGCTTACTCCATAGCTCTATCATTCTACTCCCATTGTGCAAAGATTCATTGCCAATGTGGTTGTAATCATATATGAATTTATACATTTATCATCATTCACTTCTCTGTTTTGTTCTCTGCTATACTCACTCAGAGCAGTAACTTCAGAAGGTCATATCTCGAGTTTTACTGAACTTTTTTCAGTGATTTAACTTGCCTTGGATAGCTCGTACTGTCTTCTTTGTGCACGTACATGTTCAAGGTCATTGGATTAATACTTTTGGAGATATCTGCATTTTACTGCTTACTGGTCTATCTCTGCAGAGCCCCGAGAATTATGGGGATGTTCCAGAAATTGTTGAAACTTGTTCTTTGTGCTCAGTCCATCGTTTGAAGTGTTTTAACTTGGATTGGGAAGCTTGCTAAGTCTATTTGCTATACCCAAAAGGAATTTTTCTAATTCCTACCAGGTTGAGAGCACTGTTCATTTTTTCCAGCAGGTGTATGTCCAAAAATAGCAAGTTTTGGGAGCTAGTCATTTCGCAACTAGTCTGTCTTGACTTAAACTTTTGGGATACATGTTCCAAAGTACTTGGCTGATATTTTGGTGGATTTAGGAAGCTTAAAGGGTCTACTAATCAACTCTGAAGTCTCAGTTGGCTGGTGTGAAGCTGGTTGTAGCAGCACCTACTCATCTTTGGATTGCATCCACCATCTCTCTTCACAGATCGGGTGATCAAGGCAATACTATTTGCGGGCTTCTGGTGGCCGACCCTTCACATGGATGCACATACCTATGTGAAACGGTGTGATGTGTGTCAGAGAACTCAGTATCCTATACGCAAAGATGAGATGCCACTGAAACCTATGATGGGTGGACGTGCATTCTCTAAGTGGGGAATAGACTTTGTGGGCCCTATTAATCCCCCAACTAAGGGTTCACATGCTGAGTATATCATTGTGGCCACTGACTATCTAACTAACCTCTATTTCCTCTGTAAGAGGTTCTTGATATAACTTGACTCGACAACCACTTATATAGTTCGGCAAGATATCACCTTCTAAAGTGGCCAATTGAACTCCACCACTAGTGGAGATTCTATTAATGATCATGGGTCCATATCCTTGTTTCTCCAATTTGCGGGCATGTTGCTTTAGCGTATAAACCAGCACCAGATCTCCTTCTTTCAATCCTTTGTCCTTCACATGGGCATCAAAGTATGCCTTTTGTCTTTTCTTTGCAGCATAGATGCCTGCTGCTGCTCGTAGCCTCGTCTCACCAAAGCGTTCTAGATCAAAGATCCTAAGGACAACTCGTGTCCATTCCACGCGTGCTCTTGTGCTACTTTCAAGGCTGGGATTAGGAAGTCCAATGGTAGCACAACATTCTGTCCGAAGACCATCTGAAATGGGGTGGCATTGAGTACTGTTTTGTAGGCAACTCGATACGCCCAAATAGCATGATGAAGCTGCTTGTCCCAATCAGAGCGTTTATTATTTACCAGTTTTGTCAATACGTTGCATAGGATCTTATTTGTGCTCTCGGCTTGTCCGTTAGCTTGGGGATGATAGGCGGCAGACTTCTTGTGTATCACCATGAATTCTTGAAGGAGATTTTCAATGACCTCGTTCAAGAAGTGTGTACCTCTATCACTAACCAACTCTATTGGTAACCCATATCTAGTGAACACGTTTTCGAATAAGAACTTAGCCGTTGTTTGAGCATCATTCTTTGTTGTGGCTTTTACTTCCACCCACTTGGTAAGGTAATCAGTGGCTACAATAATGTATTCCGCATGGGAGTTTCTAGCTAGGGGGTTAATGGGACATACGAAGTCTATACCCCACTTCAAAAATGCACGTCCTCCCATCATTGGCCTCAAAGACATCTCATCTTTTCTAATTGGGTATTGGGCACGTTGGCATGTGTCACATTTCTTCACATAGGTATGTGCATCCATATGAAGAGTGGGCCACCAGAGTCCTGAGAATAGAATGGTCTTAATTACTCGGTTAGGACCAAAGTGTCCACCTGCAACACCACTATGTGCGGTTTCTAAGACCTCCAAATAATCTGATTCATGAACGCATAGTCTTAAGTATCCATCTTTGCCTCTCCGATACAAGTTGTCTCCTACTAAGGCATAGTCCTGGGCCTCTTGCTCCATGCTTCTTCTTCGTGCTAGGCTAGCCTCACGGGTAATGCTCCTGATCTCATGAATTCTACCAATGGAGAACTCCAATCTGGAATTAACGACACGTGATAAAGAGTGGCACGCTCCACTGGGGGTCTCTCTTTGCACGTTGGATAGTTCTTAATCCACTCATGAATTTCCTTGTTCATGCTAGGCCAATACACTCCTAAACGTTTTAGATTCTGCAATGTTCGTTGTTTAGAATAGTGATTTCCTAGCAAACCTTCATGGGCTTGTTGCAACCAACTACTATGTTCGTCGTCCTCGACACAACAAGCTAATACACCCTCTGTAACTTGTTTGTACATGCTTCCTGCCAAGATTTGATATTGTTGTGATCGTACAATTTCTTCCTTGTTTGTTTTTACGTTCTTATTTGCAAGTCCGAAGGTTAGGACAGGTACCAACTTATTTGCACATTTAGGAACAACTTCTAAATTGAACAAATAAGTGTCCGGTAATTCATCAGACACTCCTTGCAGTGGCTCTCCTGAAAAGATGCGAGAAAGATGGTCCGCCCTAAGGTGGGTCCTACCTTTCCTGACAACCACTTCAAAATCGTATTCCATTAGTAAGAGGAACCATCTTACTAAGCATCCTGTATTGCAAGGTTTATTGACCAAATATAATAAAGCTTGATGATCAGTAAAAAACTTGAACTTGTTGGCCAATAGATAGTGTCTAAACTTCTTTACGGCATATACCATGCCTAAGCCTTCTCTTTCGTTGTGGTATAATTTCGTTCAGCCGCATTTAATTGCCTACTAGCATATGCTATCGGCATATCTAGGTTTCCTTCGCCTGTGGGTTGTGCTAGCACACATCCTATAGCATGATTGGATGCATCCACATGGACATGGAAGGGTTTATTCCAATCAGGAGTGGTCTGTATTGGTGCTGAGCACAAACGTCTCTTCAGCTCACTAAAGGAATTCTCGCATTCCTCGTTCCACTCAAAATTTGTCAACAACCCATAAAGAGGTTTAGCTATGATGGCATACATGTGGATAAACCTACGGTAATATCCACAATGTCCCATAAAGTCTTGTACCTCTTTAACGTTCCTTGGCCTTGGCAACTCTGTTATGGCTCTTACCTTGTCCTCGTCTGTTGATATGCCATTCTTCGAAACAATGTGACCTAAGATTTTTCCTTGTCGTACCATGAATACACACTTTTTTGGGTTTAGACACACTCGATATTCTCTACACTTGTTGAACGTCTGCCTAAGCTCAGGGATGTAGTATCTTCTTTCTTGGGAATGAGCGCATAGATCATCCACATATACTTCTAAGCTCTTTCGCAAGAACTCTTTGAAGACATGAAACATGAGCCTTTGGAATGTTGTAGGTGCATTGGTGAGACCAAATGGCATCACACGAAATGCAAAGATTCCCCATTCTGTGGCAAAAGTTGTTTTGTGTTGATCTTCTGGGGCAATGGCTACTTGGTTCTACCCTGAAAACCCATCAAGGAAGCTATAAACTTCCTTGCCCGCAACACGCTCCAATAAATGTTCGGTGATTGGAAGCGGATAACTATCTCTGATCATAGCAGCATTAACTTTTTTAAGGTTAATACACACTTGCAATTTTCCATTCTTCTTGGGCACCACTACAGACACTGAACCTTAGTGTTCTTCACGACGTCAGTGTTCCTTGGAACCACTGAGTCTTCGTTTCTTACCAATATTGTGGGAGCTCTGATCTGAAGAGATTCAGATTCCCATGGGCCCGTGACTTGTAAAGAATTAGATTGAAAATCTAATCTCTCATCCTCTTGTTGCTCTGTTTGATCTCCATAGATAGACGGAATGTCTTGGGGAAATTGATCATGAAGATCATCAATCTCAGGAATAGGAGGGGGATGACCCTTCTCCTTGGCCCATTTCTCTTCTTGTATTTCCCGCAAGAACTCTTCAGAGTACTGTTGAATTGAAAGAGGTGTTCCATCATCTATGGAATCAGGAGCATAAGCTTTCCTTGGTGGTAAGCTTTCTCTTTCAATAACTCGTTGAGCCTGTGGAGGTAAAGAAACATGCGGCTTGTTTACCAACTGCTCTAATCTTTCTAGTATAACGTGGAAATGCAAATCCGATTTGACAGAGTTTGTCTGATTGAACTTTTGACTAGTATAGAGCATAGCTTGAGCTACTTCTACCATTTTCATGCACATTTTTGTTTGTTCAATCTCTAAGTCTGCTCTAGGGTAATGGCATCACACAAAATGCAAAGATTCCCCACTCGGTGGCTAAGGCCATTTTGTGTTGATCTTCTGGGGCAATGGCTACTTGGTTGTAGCCTGAAAATCCATCAAGGAAGCTATACACTTCCTTGCCTGCAACACACTCCAATAAATGTTCAGTGATTGGAAGCGGATAACTATCTCTTATCGTGGCAACATTAACTTTTTTAAGGTTAATACATACATGCAACTTTATATTCTTCTTGGGCACCACTACAATGGGGGACACCCAGTCAGTATGCTCAATCTCATAGATAAATTCGACTTCAATCAATTTGTTGATTTCTTCTTTTATTTTAGCTACATAGGTGTCATTATATGTGTAGGGCTTCTATTTAGTGGGCTTGGCATCTGCTATCATGGGGATCATATGAGAACAAATTTTCGGATCTACTCCCTTCATGTCTTTATAGTGCCACACAAACACATCCCTATATTCCCTTAATAATGCTACCAACTCTGCTTCCTCTGTATGTACATCTCTCTTTGTTCTCTTCAATGGTGACTACGATTTTTTTGGTCTTTTCTTTGTTATCATATGCTTCTCCTATGGTGACCTCTCTCTTAGGCATTCATACCAAAATTTTTTGGCCCCCAACTTCATATTTCTTGAAATGTCTTGGTACTTCGAACAATGATTCCTCCTCTTCTTGTTTCACTACTTGTCTTTTCTTTTTCTTTTGACCACCGTCACTCCCATCCTTTGAATTTACCGTTTTGATGCTTGTGAGAGGTTCTTCTTCTTTTTGGGTAAATACCCCTACATCTTTTAGATAGTGTTTTTCCGAGTTAAAGCAACTATCCATCACAATCGACTCTAGATCATCATCATTCTCTTCTTCTTCTACTAAGTCACTAGGGTCACATTCTTCTAGCAAGGGCTGACACATGAACACTGAAATATCATATCCCTCCTCATCACAATGAGGTGTCCATTGTTCTTCATTGACGGCAATGTCCATGGTGGTTAAGATTTCTACCCAACCATGAGGCTCCAATTCCTCATCCGAAAAGATCATCTGTGTATAGGCTGGGTCTTTAACTGTTCTATTGCCTTGAGAAGTTCCTTGTTCTCTTGCTTTTAGGCATTTTTCCTCTTCCTTTGCAACCTTGCACATCCACAAATGAGTGTCTTCATGCATCCAGGATGTATCAGATGAATTTTTAGAATGCTTAGAGATTGAATCTTCTTGCTCCTTGTGGATAGGATTCCACTGTGGGGGGGGGTACATCTTTGAAGGTGTAATCCTTCAAATTGACCTTGGTTGTGACCCCTAAGTGGTGTAAGTATAAGGAGTTGGTTCCCCAATCCTATACAACTTGTAGTTGTCATAGGAAGGGTCTTCCTAGGATCATTTTTTAGGTATTAGTTTTACCAAAGTCACATATACCAAAGGTGTGCTCAAACTCTACACCACAAGTGGTTAGAGTTATCCCTTTTAGCAATCCTAGAGTTCTCTCAACATGGCCATCAGCCATGTGAAGCTTCATTCTAGTTGGTCTTAATGCGGGTTTACCCCATTGCTTCCACATGGAGGTGGTTGCAATAGCAACACCAGCACCTAAATCTATGATTGTTTTGGTTGTGTAACCTTGGTAGGTGATCGAAAGATAAGTATTACCTTATTCAACTTTGCTCATGTCCCCTATTTTGTCTAGAGGTATCTCCGGTGCTTTCTTTTTGTTTTTGCATCTTTCAGGCGTTCTTCTAGTTCGGATACCTTTTTGGTCCAGTTATGATTGGCCTTCTCTCTAGTATCCTTCCATGTTCTTGTTTTTCTCTTACTAGGCTCTCTTGACTCACTTGGCTTTGATTGCTCAGCTAGTTTAGCTTGTTGTAAGGCTTGTGCCCTAGTAACTGCCTGTAAAGGAGCCACATTACTGCCACTTTGAATCCCCTACTAAGCCTACTACATTAACGGGTGTAACCTTGGGTGCACTAGAGGCATTTCTAGAACAATCTCTTGGGAGTTGATCCTTGCCACACTCAAGACAAAAGCCTTGTATTGTGATGCTCTACCCTCGTCCCAAAGCTGGTGGGTGAGGACATTTGCAAATGACCTGGTTGCCTTGATATTTTAAACATGGTCCTCTAGGGACTTGTGGTCCTGTTTGTTTCACTTGGAGCCTAGGATGAGGACTCACATACATGAGATTTGCATGTTCTAGCCCATAAGGTTTTTCATGTCCCTCATAATCATAGTATTGTTTCATGTAACTCTACTCATATTCCATCGGGCTTGCCTCATAACAGGGAGACTCTCCTTGGGTCTGATCAAAACCTTAATTTGATGTTTCGAAACTGATCAAAGGTGTCACTGGTACTAGGGCTTTTTCTAGGTTCCCTTCCAGTTGGGTGTGCCTTACTGGAACAACATTTTGTGGGTGGGATGGTTGTTGTCCTAGTACAGGTTGAAGATGGCCATATCCTCCATGTTCATATGGTCTAATTGCTCCTCGTGGTCCTTGACATGGGTTATACCTAGGAACTTCTCTGCCTTGTTCTCTAGGAGGGTACCAGTATGGCCTACAATGAGGTGGTACAAACGATCATGTTTGTCTATTCATTGGATAGTTTCCAGTGTTGTGGTTGGGGTACTTCTGCTCACTATAAGAGTACATGTTAGGCTCCTGAGTTGGTTGTCTATCGTAAGGGTAAGGTTGTGATAACCCTGGGCGGGATGGTTGTTATCCTAGTACAGGTTGAAGTTGGCCATATCCTCCATGTTCATACGGTCTAATTGCTCCTCATGGTCCTGGACATGGTTATACCTAGGAACTTCTCTACCTTGTTCTCTAGGAGGGTACCAGTATGGTCTACATTGGGGTGGTACTGTTGGGTTGTAGGGTATGCACATACCCACAATTGTGCATAGAAACCCTCCCTAGACCAAAATAATATCTCTTTTTGTATCTACTTAGGATTTCACATAAGAACCCTCCCTTAGACACTTTTTAATATTTCTCATAAACTAAAGCTTTGGAGCCTTGTTGTAAATGGTCACCTTTTTCAAGGAGTCTAGAAATCCCCACGCGCACATATCATATATTCGCATGAGATTTGGTTGTTAGAGGAAATTTGAAAAGATCCTTTTTGAGTTAGGCATGTGCTCCTTTTTGACTAGTCAAAAGGAGCACATGGGGGAATTGAGCTGAGCGTATAAATAGAGGCTATTTCTTGTAAAGAGGGGGTCCCTTGGCCTCCATGCTAATGGAAAGAAGGTTCATTTGGCTTCCACATTTCTCCTTGTGTGCTAGGCGTTGATCCATGTGTGTGGGTTTGGCACTTGGGGTTGTCTTGTGTGTGAGCATTGCCCTCCCTTGTTCCTGTTGACGTTGGCCATGGTGCCATTGTTCATGGACGTGGGTGTGTGTGCATTGCTTGCACTTCTTGCAACTCCTCTTGGAAGAGCCTCTCACTTCCATGTGAGGCGGTTAGGGTCTGTTGCTCCCCTTTTCTCAACATTTTGGCGTCGTTGCCGGGGATGTCAGCCTTTAACCGTTGGGTTTTTTCAAGCTTGCCGTGCCTACACTTTGTGGATGCACCTCACACTTGGATTGAGTTGTGGATCCGTGTGGCCTTCGGTTGGCCTAGGGTACCTCTCTTCCTTTAATTTTTGAGTAGTTTTAGTTCATTTTTTTTGTTTGTTGCACAAAAACATCCCCTAATCCCCTTCTCTCTCTCACTTCATCACACATACACACTCTCAAACACACTTTGGACATCACTCTCCATCTCTGTTACATCTTTTTCAGTAAATGCTTTGGAAAGTGGGATGGGTAGTACCCTAGCTTATCCCTCCCTCTCTCCATTTTCTCCCTATCTATTCACTTATAAACGTTGGATTCTCCATTGAATTCCATGCTTCACTAAAGCTTTTTGCTTCTCATGTGAACTGAAGATTGTAGTTATGCGTGCCATTTGATTTCCGAGAAATGGTTGTTGCTTTCCCACTCCCCTTCTTGAAGAATAAAAAAATTTATTACGAATTTGTGTGGGAGAGGCACTACTTTACGATTCCTCTCTCTCCCTTATGAGAATCCATGTACACATGGTTTGGTGAGGTGCAGTTATTTCCCCTCACCAATCTCTCTCTTCTATCAATTCTTGATGCATCGATACGTTACTGCTGTGAAAGGACTGCCCCACGTTCTCTTCATTCAACCCAAGAACTGATCGTGTTGTATGTTGAACTCTCACTCCCGCATTCATTCTTTCCCTCTGCTCTGGGGGGCAGGGGCAGGCTTCTTCGCCATCTCTGCGCTTTCCATGCTGAGGAGTTGAGCTATATGCAAACTCTCCATCTTTGCTCTGCTCAAAGTTGAGCTCGTGCCCTCTTCAGTCCGAGAAGTTGAGGATGATTTTGCTATCGTGCCCCATCAATGTCCATTGCACACAAGGGCGAGGTAGCGTGGGATCCACCTTGTTTGGCAGAGCTGGGGTTTCTTCGTTACATCATCTGCTCAGTATTCCCTTAGCTTGGGCATCGGTTTTTGCCTCACGGTCTACCGCATCGATTCCGTGCCCAGACTCTATGAAGAGCTACGCTTCTCCGAAACACTATTGGTAACTAAAAGTCTTGGGGTTTGCATGTTTCACATGTGAGCAGAAGCTTCTAAGATAACTCTATTAGTTAATGGCTTTCATTTCGGGTTTTCTTGCTTCCCCGTGCCCTTGGCTATGGCGGACACACCATGCAGGGCCCCTCTTCTTAAGCTCTGTTCGATTCCATGAAGACTCATTCGGAATGGTGCCTTGGGGGTTGAGTTGCCTCAAACTGCCCCTCACCATTTGTTTTGTGCGGTCGTTTGAGCTCTCCACAAGCTCCCCGCTTCTTCTCTGGCGGTGCTACCTCAAGGTTGCATCTGCTCTCTATTAGAGAAGGACATGTGGCCTTCAGCTTGCTTTGCAGGGGGAGGGTTGTGCTTTTCTCCACATACCTACCCTTCTCAAACCTTCCTATTGGTAATTGTTCGAGCTCAACTACTCGACAATATGCTGTGTTGGTTACACTTCGTTGGGAATGTACAGATGTGTTCAACATTTTCGAAAGGGGATGAGTCCCCAAACTTCTCCAGCTTTGTATGCATGATGGAAACCCTTGTTGAAACCTATGGGTTGATGCCCAAGTTTTTTGCTTGCGGCTCCGTGCCAGGATATGTTCAACTTAAAAAATGTCTTATGTGTTCATGTTATTGTGTGTTGCAAGGAACCATCTACACCTATGGGCTGGTTGAATTATGCTCCTGATTTGGCGGCAGTTTTTTGATGAAGAGCTTTGTACGATGTTTGAATAAAGATGTGTATTGTTATGCAGGCACTTGTGAACGGACTCTTAAGTTTGGTTGCATGCAAGGCCTTTTTCGCTTTTTGCCATGACTTCTCTGATTGAACCAATTGTAGTTTTTCCGTGAATTTTGTGGAGGTGAAGGTTGTGTTGACACACACATGGTTGTCACTCCGGTTTCTCGATTTGAAGGTTCCACCTACACATTCAATTTCCTGATGCTGCTAGTGATTGCTGACAAAATGCTATCAGAAGTTCAAGGCATTTGAAGAATTTGTGATTATTCCCGAGTTAAAGAGTAATGTGACACTATGTTTAATACGTTTTGCCTTTAAAGGTGCTTAACCCATTTTGTTTAGGTTACATAATCGTTGGGGATTTCTTGCCCTTGATGTGTATGTATCGGATCTGTCAGGGGTGTGCAATCGGACTTAGGGGGTTTCTCTTTTCTATATTTGAATGGCTCTTGTTCTCTGTCTATCTGAGGATGCTTGAAGGGCAAACAATGCCGTAAGACTCTAGGAACTAAAACTTGGGATTTGACTCAGGAGTCCTTTACATGAGACCTATCCGTCTAATGACCACCAGGCTAGACACTATATGATTGGCATACTCCACATTTTAGTGTTAAGGGCTTGAGCACAAGGCTCTAGGAAGACAAAATCTTTTGGCTCACGATTTACTGACTAGTTTATCTTTGGAGTCCTTGTGAAGTCCAATCTACGTCTTACAGGGCTGCTTCCTCTATTTCATTAATTCTCTTGAAGAGTCTCTCCTTACATTTTGAAGCATGGGTGGATTATGATTTTTTGGGTTCACACACAATCCGGGATGCTAATCATTTTAGACTAGCAACAACCTACTATGTGGGGATGGGATAGTGCTATAGGGAGGTACCCATGAGTGGTGTTTTCAATATTCCAAGAAAGACATCTATAAAGCTGGGAAAGCCACTGGGAACTTATTGGGGGGTGTACACATTTATGCTAATCTAAGAATCCCTCTTTTCTTTTGTGTGGCCTCTTGTGTTTAGGTGGCAGCTGCAACTACCTTTTTGGGATTGTTGGTTGATAATGACTACAAGATCTATGATGCTATACACCTGATGCAAACTGTAGTTTGGTTGACTTCTTCATGTTCTCAATTTCTATAGAGGCCTTCGTGATCGTGCCATTTCATGCTTGTATGCCATTGTTTTAAGTGAAGACATAACACAGTGAAGGAAGGCATGCTCAGGATTCCATGAGGTGTCCATATGGTTCTGCTCTTTTTCTCAAGACACTCATTATAACTAAAATATAACTTTTTGGTATGCATTGGTAGCACTTCACTTCTAGGAAAGATCTAGGCTACCCATGTTTCATTCTAGAGTCAGGAATGATGCTATTGATATGTCGACTCTAGGTGTTATAAGATTTTCATAGTCTCCTTTGATCAAACCTGTGAAGGAGAGAACTTATAGGGAACTTTAAATGTTTGTCTGTGCTCTTTTGGTCTGTTTTCATTTCTCCAAGCAAGTCTCATAGATTCTTGGTAGTAATGGGAGGTAGATGGTGGTGTGTATTGCATTACTTATGGATTGAAATTATATCCCCTACACTCAAAATTCTTTTTGTGATGGTCTCTTGCTGTGTACAAGCCAAACTTTGGATTGTTCTTGGATATTTTACTAGATGCCAATATGCCTGATGGAAGATAATTTAATAATTGTATAATCCAATACTCTTGATCTTTAGAATACTGAGCTTGGAGTACTTTGAATTGAATTTCTTTTCATGTGCTATACAGGATGGTTCTGATATGGATGAATGCAGGAAAAATGGGGGAAGTCTTATTGGTTGATTTCATTATCCGGGATCATGAGGGAGTAAGTTCCAGTTAATGTGCATATGAACATAATGAATAGACATATGCTGAGTAAATACAACTATTTATCTCTATCATAGGGTATAATTATGTGTTGAACTCACTCAGTCGCTCCAGGTATGATGATATGGTTGAAATATTGTTGTGATCTTTCTAGAAGAAAAGACTAATCTGTTATCTTGAAGGAGAAGCCTAATAAGTGTTGTCTTTCCATCAAGATCCAAACTAATTGGAAGAGCCTGCATCATATGTAACAATCATACTAATGCCTGTATAATGTTTTCTGCTCATAAAAGTTACAGGATTACCAAATGGCATATATCTTTGGTGCCTCACTTAGATAAAAGGATGAATGATTGACCTTGTTTGTCCTCTTTGTGTGCCTCATGATGATGGCTTAAATGTATGTGAGGTTGGGTGCAAAACACTTTTGCTTCACAATGTTCTTTGTGCTCTTCAAAGTAAAAGTAACAGATGCATATAGTGAGTGCAATTTTTGTTAGAGGTGGTTGAAGCTGAATTAGGAGGCTTATCTTTGATACTCTCTCACATTGTAAGTATGCTTTCATTTTGATGTCCCTAACTCTTCCCTAAGTGTTACAGCGCAAAACGAAGGATAATGATGGGCCTCTAGCTCACAAGGGCTGTTACAAGACAATTCAATAGTTTAAATGTGCAGGGACTACTCATTTTGACATACTTGATACGTGTCACAGGAATGCTGTGAAAATTTCCATTCAGAATACTAGACAGTAACTCTACTATGAAATACCTTCGGCAGGTGGATTGTCGTGTAACCTGCGTTTGGTTTGAAGCTTTTTTAGATCACACTACAAGCTAGGGGTTGATCTATGGGATTTTGTTCCCCATGCTTTCCCTCCCAGATGCTATAATGATACTATGATGACTTCAATTAAGGGACCATATCTCCTTGGTACTGTTGGTGTATGACATTGGGTGAGATTGGCAAACGAACTGGAATTCTGCCTAGGACTACACAACTCTTACTTTTGATCTATGTTATCACAAGTGGTTGTTTCTGTTTCATACTTTGGCCATACAGATCACATAGTTGGGCGAGATTACTTGGATGTTTTCTATTCTTTTGACAGTGGTACTTGAGAAATGAATCATATGTTTACTATATGCATGACCATCCTATTTTCCTCTTTAGATACTACGATGAGTGACTTCTTTGAATGAAAATAAGGCCAACATTGCAAGTTTATTTGAGAACTAGAAACCATGATAACCTCGATCACTACCATATAGGGGTAGCTATACTTGATATGCACACCATGGCAAGATAGATTTTCAAGAGGATGTCTCTCTAGAAGAAAAGTCTTGCAGAAGAGGATGCCCTGATATGGAAACTAAATTTGAAATGAATGTTTATCTCATTACTAGATGCAGGCTACTTGCTCTATTGTATGTCATTTCAGGTTTGGAAGCTGCTGGTGAAGGCATTACCAAAGACTGCACATTGGATGAAATTTGGGCTGACTGCCCCCCAAGGGGATTGTGTCGCCCAGCTATAAAGACTGAAGATCTGCAGACTGAAGGATGGACTGAGGGCTTGCAGTATTGCTGATCGGAAAGATTGAAGACTCCTGTGTTGCAGGTTTGAAGATCAATGCAGAGTATGGAGACCTGACGACAGTAAACTGCAGAACGGAAGATTTGCAGACCTGGAGCTTCTCAGAATTGAAGACTCAAGCTTGAACCAGTCAAGATGTGTATGATCCTTTCCTCTTAGCTTTGTCGAGGACGACAAAGTCTAGGGGGGGGAGAGTGTTGGGTTGTAGTGTATGCACATACCCACAATTGTGCATAGAAACCCTCCCTAGACCAAAATAATATCTCTTTTTGTATCTACTTAGGATTTCACATAAGAACCCTCCCTTAGACACTTTTTAATATTTCTCATAAACTAAAGCTTTGGAGCCTTGTTGTAAATGGTCACCTTTTTCAAGGAGTCTAGAAATCCCCACGCGCACGTATCATATATTCGCATGAGATTTGGTTGTTAGAGAAAATTTGAAAAGATCCTTTTTGAGTTAGGCATGTGCTCCTTTTTGACTAGTCAAAAGGAGCACATGGGGGAATTGAGTTGAGCCTATAAATAGATGTTATTTCTTGTAAAGAGGGGGTCCCTTGGCCTCCATGCTAATGGAAAGAAGGTTCATTTGGCTTCCACATTTCTCCTTGTGTGCTAGAGGTTGATCCATGTGTGTGGGTTTGGCACTTGGGGTTGTCTTGTGTGAGCATTGCCCTCCCTTGTTCCTGTTGACGTTGGCCATGGTGCCATTGTTCATGGACGTGGGTGTGTGTGCGTTGCTTGCACTTCTTGCAACTCCTCTTGGAAGAGCCTCTCACTTCCATGTGAGGCGGTTAGGGTCTGTTGCTCCCCTTTTCTCAACAGGTACAAACGGTCGTGGCTGTCTTTTCATTGGATAGTTTTCGGTGTTGTGGTCGGTGTACTTCTGCTCACTATAAGAGTACATGTTAGGCTCCTGGGTTGGTTGTATATCGTAAGGGTAAGGTTGTGATAACCCTAATTCTTCTCTGGTGCAGACATGAGATGGGTGATCTCCACTGCAAAGTGTGCAACTTCCTAACATTGGCACTCTCAAGGAGGAGTTCTCGTAGTTCCTTTGTCCTTGTACTCCTAATTTCTTGGCCACTAACTCTGTCACTTCCTCCACATTACTCGAACTAGAAGTCTCATTGCTCCTTGTATCCTCATATTTGGTAGGATCTTGTGTGGTTTTGAGATCCTCAGCTAAGTTGTCTTCGAAATCTATGCACTCCTAAAGACACTCACTTAGGGTTTGTAACCGTTTTACATATACTAAGGTTCTCAACATTTCTTTAGTTAGACCTTCTAAAAATAAGGATATCATTTTCTGGTGAGAAGGTCTCTATATCACAAGGCATCGTTCTACATATTGATTAAATCTTTGTGCTGAATTTTTTACTGTCTCATTAGGAGCTTGTTTGAAACTATGTAGTAAGGATGACGAATTGTGCTTAATCCCTCGCTTAGTGAATTCCCCAATAAACTCTTGGAAGAATTGTTCAATATGGCCAAAGCAACTTGGGTCCAAGGATTGAAACCAAGTTAAGGCTATTCTTGTGAGGGTTAGCCCAAAGGATTCATATTGCACGAAAAAGTCATCCACTTGCTCCACTCAAAACACCTGCTTGTATCTACAACGTGTTCATAGGGCTCTCTTGTGCCATCGTAATGATTTTGCATACATTTGGCCACTTGGATTGGTCTCAGTCTTTTGTCTAGCTTTGGGGATCGAATTATGATGGGAGTAGTGAGTTTTACTAGGTTCATTCCAACTCCTACACCTGGGGGTGGTTCTGCCCTAAAGGTGAGTCTAATCATATTTCCTATTCCCTGGCTAGTTTGGCTATGGGGGTTAATTCCTCGCATGGTGAATTGTTCCTATGATATGTTGGGTATACTACATGGCCCATTTGTCCTAATATTGCACTTTCCCTTCCTTGTTGGGTCTGGAATAGGTTTTGTGAGGTACTTGCCTGATCTTGCAGAGGGAATATAGGCAGATCCATGTACTTTAATCTAGACCTATCCACTTCATCTATAGGCCAATATCTCCTTTGAGTTTGGTCTAGGTATGTAACTCTAGATGGATTTTTTGTATCCCTTAACTCGTATATAGTTTTTAGGCTAATGCCTTCTCCTTCTGTCAGTGAATTATTATATCGGAGTGGGTTTGATCCATGTACTAAGTACACATCCATCAGGTAGTCATCTTGGGGTATCATGTCCCCTCCTAATACTTGAGTCATCAGATAGTCACCGTATCTCCAATGTTGGTTCTCCTAGAAGTTCTGTGTCCCTCTAACTCTCCTCTTTTGTTAATCTGATCAAGATTTTTGGTTACTACATACATCTTGCCCATCTTGTCCATGAAAACTCCGCCTTTGTACTTGACAGCTGGTCTTGGAACTATTTCTAATTCTATAGTGTTTATCATTCTTGCTACTGACCTATGCAGACCATCAAGGTAGATGGGTATTCCTTGCGAGTTAGTGGATACATATCGAAGAGACATCCAATATTCCCCTTCCACTAGAGACATAAAACCTTCCCTAGGTGCTGAACAATGCATGTCTTCAGAAGCCAAGAGTCTCTCCATGTTAAAAGACATTTCTGACTCACTCATCTGTGAAATCAACACGTAGTGATAACCACTGTGTTGTGAGCCCACCACTTCGTTGTATGGTTGATACTAGCCTCAGATGATTTGATACTTTATCTATCTCTTCCTAGGTGTCTACTTGATCTCAAGTTCATAAGCCTTTTCTACAAGTCCAAAATTGTCCCTTGCATTGCTCCAAATCTTGTGAAACCCCTTGCTTCCTAGACCAACCTGAGGGTCAACTTCAAAATACTATATGTAATAATCCACGAGCTTTCCAACGACCCCAAAATCACAACAAACAGATTTCGTATGAGAAAGTTATGCCAGTTGACGATTCTGGGGGTTAAAACAGGGAAACAAGATCTCTCCGGGAGTACCACAGAACAAGCGATATGATACAAGATTTTCCATGATACGCGACACCACCTCAGATGATACAATACCACCAAAGTGATACCAACTTCCACGATACGATATTGGAGTGGTCACGATACGATACCTCTGATTTGCACGATACGATACCAACCTCATGATAGGATACCTATCTATAAATGATATGATACTGCTCAGTAGGTAATACGATACCACTTGACTTGATGATATGATACCACTAGGCGGACGATATGATACTGCTCCATTCGTGATACGATACTGCTTGTGCTATGTGATACGATGCCACAAGGTGCACGATATGAGACCATAATAATTGACGATACGATACTAAGTTGGGGATAGGATACCAATCATGCGATACGATACCGCTTGCTCAGCGATACGATACCAAGTTGGCAATATGATACCAATCACACGATACGATATTGCTCGATCAACGATACGATACCGAGTTGGCGATACGATACCAACTTGGTCGACAATACAATACCACTCGATCGACGATACGATACCATGACCGACATGATATGATACCACGTTGACCACGATATGATACCACTGGGGCGTCTACGATTGCGATACCAGCACTTGACGATACGATACCAGAAATGTATCATGATACCTCAAGTGGGTATGCACGATACGATACCTTAAGTATCGTAATACACTGGAGTTCTGGTATCGCGATACCAAGACTCAATTGGACATGATACTTGGAGTTTTTATGCAAATTCAAAGATTTTTGCAAATATGTGTACCTTATATTCACCTTGTCACTCTTATGTGGGTGCGGATGCAATGTCACTCACCAAACTCAAGATATGACACTCATGATACCAGACGTAGGTCTTGTCACTCGGCGATACTGTCGCTTATATTTTTGATGTTTTAGTGGCGCAAATCTCTGTATTTCATCCACACTTCAGTTGTAAGCTCTCTCTGAACTCCTCGCACATCCAAGAATGAAGAAAAAGAGGCAAAAATAGGGAATATATAGTCAAAAAGCGAAAAAATCTGAGAAGGTGAAGATGGGAGGAGATGGTGGTGATGATGATGATGAAGGTGAAACAAAACTCAAAAACTGAATTGAAAATGGTGATTTTTTTACCTTCCAACTTCACTGCTCTGCGTCTTACCGTCACAGGCTCGCCCTCCAAGCTGTCTCCTCGGCAACGGCGCCAAATTTGGTGTCACCCTAGCACAATGGCAAGTACCAATGTGAGGAGATCCACCTCATAAATGTCAATCCGTGGAGATGTGATGAATGGTATGAAGATCGTGAGTGAGTGATGGCACAAGTGTGTGAGTGAAAGCACACAAGCATGCACACACATACACACACACACAAAGTAAGAGCAAAGAGTGGAACAATGGAAGATCTTTGATTACAAAAGGAATTTTTTACCAAGCTCGAATCTACAACAAGCTAACCTAAAAAATGAGCTCTCTAGCTCTTTTTATAGTTTTTTGAGTGGTTTTGGCCTTGTTCACACCCAGTCTCTAGACTAGTTACAAATTAGGTTCTAGGGCTTATTTGGAGGCTCAAATGGAGTCTAAAAATTATGAAAATTGGTAGGATGATACTTATAATACTCCTCAAGCTCAAGGACTCCTTGGCTTGAACAAAATGGAGTTTCAAAAATGGAAAATGGTATTTACAATGGTTTTTAATGATAAAAATCACTATTTTTATAGGGAATTCTTTTGAAAATTTGACATGTGCTTCTTGGAGCTCCCTACATGCTCCTTCTTCTTGTGTGTCCACTTCCTTGATGTGCTTCCATGATTTTTCCTTGACATTGAGTGTCAACAAGGTTCTTAGGACAATCTCGTAATAGGTGCTCCTTCCCAGAATCTGGATAGAAACCTTGAATTGTCTCAAACTGGGTTTGTGTAGGTGCAGGCATAGGGCAATCTCGAATGAGGTGATCTCCCTGACATCAATAGCATGGTCCTCTAGGAAATGGGGGTCTTATTTGCCTAGGTTGAGGTCTAGAGTTGGGGTTTGTGTACATGACATTTGCATAGTCTCGCTCCCAACTAGGTTCACTCAGGTCTTCATAATAATATGACTCATTATGCTTAGGTGACTGCATCTAGTAAGCCTATGAGCTATCAATATGAGTAGAGTCAAAACTATGATCAGTTGGGTCACTTTCTGAAAGTAATGGAGTTACTAGCACTAAGGCTCTGTTCTGATTTTCTTCTGCAACTACATACTTCACTGAAATCACATTGGCTGGAGGAGGGGGTTTCTGCGCTAGAACTGGTTTAGGTCTTTGCTGCCCTTCATAGGGTGGTTGATAGGGGTGTTGGGGCCTAGCATACTGTTGTGAGTACTGATTTTGGTATCTCCATTGGTGTGGATAATTCTGCCTAACTGCTTGCTTATTATATGGGCAGTCTTGTGTAGTATGGTTAGTGTATTTCTGCTCTATGGTGCAGTATTGGCTGCTAGGTTTTGCTTGGGGTTGAGCCATAATGGGACATACATTTGCCATATGGTCATCTCCACAAGTATAGCATCTTTTCACTTGGGCAAACCTTGGTATTTGTTTGCTTGAGACTCCTAATTTTTGAGCTACCTTCTCGACAAGTTCCTCGATAGATGTGGATTGTTTGGATATGAGGCTAGTAGAGCTATCTGCATCTTTGTAGATTTTTGAGAGCTCTAATTCCTCCCCTAGATTATCCTCAATGTCTATGCACATGCGTACACACTCTTCTATGGTTCTAAGGTCCTTCAAGTACACATAAGATCTCAATTTGGTACTTAGCAATCCATCTAAGATTAAATCCACTTCTTTGGTTGTTGTGGGTAACCCTGGCACTCCGCATCTCTCTAGGTATTGCCTAAATCTTCTTCCTACAATTTTGACTGTCTCTTGACGTGTTTGTTTGAAGATATGGATCAGTGAGGAGGTGTTGTGTGTGATGCCACTCTTAGAAAGATCAATGATGAATGCTTCTAGAAGTTGGTCTATGTTCCTGAACTACCTCTCGTGTAGTGGTTGAAGCCATGTAAGGGCTATGTTCTTGAGAGTTAGACCAAATGCGTTGTACTGCTTGAACAAGTCATCCACTTGCTCTACCCTCAAGGCTTGCCTAAATTCTGCCACATGATCATATGGGTCTGGGTCTCCTATGCCATCGAAGCAATTCTTCATGGACATAACTAGTTGTGTATGCCTCAAGGTCCTCCTGTGTTCTGTAGGCCTTGGCAAAGGGAAGTCGTTTGTATTTCTTATATTCGTAGGGTCTCTAGGTCTCTCGATTTCCATTCTATCTGTCTCCATTCTCGTTCGTTCTCTTCCTATTGGGTTAGCAAAACTTATCTCCAGCCTATATTCTACTCCTGTCCCTTTGAGCTCCATGCGCTTGGGATGTTCCAGCACCTTGGGGACCATAAGAGACATTAGATCTTGGTTGGGGGAAAACAAATTCACCCTTCCAAGTGTAGGCATGCCTACCATGCTCTGAGACTATAAAGATACTCTTTGAATTATTATCTAAATAGGTCACTTTTCATGGGCTATCAAGATCTTTAAACTCATAGATTGTGAGCATTCCTACTTCATTAGGATGGTCAGGATTGTACCTCCAAAAAGCTTCATCGGTCTCTCGGTTCAAGAGCAGATCTATGCTCTTATTGTCCTGGGGAACCCACTCTGGAGTGATGATTCTAGTCAGGACTAATTTTCCTCGAGGAGTTCTGGGCTCTCTTCCTAAGTTCCCTTGCCCTATGTCACCTATGTTTGTCTCGTGATTCACATTACCAAATTCATCTGTTATGTCTAGTTAGTTGGTGACTACGTACAATGTTCCTTCCTTATCTTTGAATTTGACTACTAGATGTTCTAGTCCAATGGGTTGTTCTAGGTTTTTCATCTGGACAACAGATCTTCTTAGACCATCCTCATAGATGCGAGAACCTAATCGGTTGGTCCTAATGTATTCAAGTTGAGGTTTGTAAGGGCCTTCGGGTTTCTCTAAGTAAGTCACACGTGAACTTCCTGTGGGTCTCTCCATACCATAAGACATCTCTGATTCACTAGTTTCAGAGCTAGGGTGGTGTGGATAATTGCTCAACTATTGGGCCCAAGACCTAGTAGTGTGATTGACACTAGCCTCTAAAGACCTAAGGCTTTGTCTATCTCTCCCTAGATGTCGTCCTGATCTAAGGTTCATATGTCTGATTGAACAACCCCAAGTACAACCTCATTGCAGATCACTTTATATCAGTCACTTGGTTCTTTTTTTTTAGTTGGTTATAGTGTTTATGCTCTTGTCTGATATCACATCGTCAAGAACACTTGAGTGAATTTCTGCACTTTAAGTTGATCATACCACACAGGCTAACAAGCAAACAAGATCTTTCTAATTATTCCCTTGGGGGCCTCCCTATGCACCAATTGCTTGAAATGTAAGACCAAAATTTCCAAATATTTGAAAACTTAAAACCCTAAAAATTTGGCCGAAAATGCTTGTCAATCGCAATCGACAGCGCTGTCAATCGCGATAGACAGAGCTGTCCGTCATGGCCTATCAATTGCGATGGACATAATCGGTCGTGATTGATGGTGTCAATCGTGAGGGCTGTCAATCGCGATCGATGGTGTCAATCACGATCGACACTTTTTTCGCAAATTTTGGCATGATTTCAGTCAATCGGGGGTGTGTCCATCACGATGGACACATGGGCACACGAATTATTGTGTCAACCGTGAAATTTCAATTGGTCGTGATCAACGGTGTCAATCGCGACTGATAGAGTCTTACATGGCAATCTGTCATGGCTGTCGAAAACATCGATAGGCCGATCGCGATTGACAAGGTCTATCGATCCACTGTGTCGATTGTCGCTATCGATCGCGATCGATGGTGTCAGTCATGATTGACAGAGGTGTCAATCGTGGCTCTCGGTCAAGATCCACAGTGTCAATTGTGACTGACAGAGAATTAAGGAATTTTTTGACAATGATTAGTGATCTAGTATGTGCTAGTCGTGTACTTTGTGGTGGAGCACTTTGTTTTACCAAAAGTCGAACTTTTCCCCCAATCGCGATCGATAGAATTCAACACCCCGAAACCTGCATAGATAGTTTTCTCACTTGGTGGAGCTGTTGCAGCTGCAATGGAAGCACGTACCTACAGGAACACTTAGAGAAACACAAAATACAAGTCTGCATACAAGCTCTCTCTCGCTCTCGCTTTCAAGTGATGGAGGTATATGGTCACAGTGGTGAAGATGAGATGAATGGATATGGTATGTAGAATTGAAGAGGAAGGAAAAAACAAGTAGAACAAGTAAAAGAAAATGCTTACCTACTCTTCCAACATCTCTAATCTACATGTTACCATCACGGGCTCGTCCTCAAAGCTCGTTCCCCGGCAATGACGCCAAAATTTGGTGTAGCTCAGTGGTGAGTAGCACCTCCTTTAATGTCAATCTTGGAAGACATGAGGATGGTATGAAGACCTCTAGCAAGTGATGTGCACAAGTGGTGATGGAGAAGCACACAAGCATGCACACACATACACACACGCGCACACACAGGTAAGAACAAAGAGTGAGACAATGGAAGCTTTGATTAAGATCAAAAGGCAATTGCAAGAGCTCTTCTTAGTTCAAAACTACAATTTGTTACCCCAAAAATGAGCTCACTAGCTCCTTTTACAGTTTTTGAGTAGCTAGTGGCCCTATCCAGACCTAGTATCCGGCCTAGTTAAAAATTAGGTTCCTAGGCTATTTTGGAGGCTCAAATAAGCTCTAAAAATTATGAAAGTTGGTACATAAATACTTCTAATACTCGTCAAGCTCAAGGACTCCTTGGCTTGAACAAAATGGATTCTAATCTACCAAAAACGATATTTACAATGTTCATGTAGTGATTAAATTCACTATTAAAAGGGAGTTATCTTGAAAATTGCATGGCCTATTTGTCGGATCTTCTTTGACTGATTTGTCTCCTTGGCCCTTCTCTTTGCTCTGATTCCTTATGTCTGCTCCCTTGTCTTCAGATGCCCAGACTATTGCCAACACCTCCTAACAAGAAGCCTATTGGCACTAAGTGGTTATACAAGATGAAGCATAAACCTGATTGAACAATTGACAAGTATTAGGCTAGGCTTATTGCAAAGGGTTATGCTCAAGAAAGAGGCATTGATTTTGATAAGACCTTTGCCCCTACATGCCAAATGACTACTGTTCAAGCATCTCTGCACTTGCAAATCATCATGGTTGGAATGTTCATCAATTGGACATTAAAACTGCATTTTTTGAATGGTGAATTGCATGAAGAAGTTTATGTTTTTGAACCCCATGGTTTTGTGCAGAAAGGGCATGAAAACAAAGTGTGCAGGTTGAAAATGGCATTATATGGTTTGAAGCAAGCACCATGTGCTTGGTATGAAAAAATACATGCCTACCTAATTACACATGGTTTTGAGAGCAATCCAAATGAGATCACCTTATATGTTAAGCATGCAAATGATGTGCTTCTGATCATTGTTGTCTATGTTGATGACATGTTGCACATTGGTCCTCATGAGAAGCATATTGTTGATTTTAAGGATGATTTGCATGCCTCATTTGAGATGTCAGATTTGGGGCATGTGCATCATTATTTGGGCACTCAATTTATGCAAGTTGATGGTGGAATAGCTTTGTGTCAAACAAAATATATTGACACATTATTGTAGTGTTTTGGCCTTGACAAATGCAAAACTATTGTTACTTCTATGGAGATAGGTTTATGGTTGACTCTTCATGATGCTCGAGATGCATTTGATGTTGTTCTCTATCAGTAAGCTCTTGGATGCTTGATTTACTTATGCATTACTCGGCCATATATTCAATTTGTTGTCTCACAAATGAGTACGTTTATGCATTGCCTTGGTGTGAAGCATTGGTAGGCGGTTAAGCACATCTTTTGCTACTTGAGTGGTACCCGACTACTTGGATTGTTTTATCCCAAGAGGGGATCACTATTGCTAGATTTACATGCCTTTTTTGACTCTGCCTGGGCTGATTGCTATGACACTGGTGTGTCCACCAATAGTTTTTCCTTCATGCTTGGTAGCTTGTGCACATCTTGGTTGAGCAAGAAGCATCCTACTATGGCCACTTCTAGTTGTGAGGGTGAGTATAGGACAGTTTTCACAACGACTATTTAGGGTGTGTGGCTCAGATGCCTTATGGCTGATTTGGGTGTTGGCCAATCTTCTACCACCATCATCTTCACTGACACTCAGAGCACATTGGAAATTGCAAGGAATCATGTGTTCCATTCTCGCACTAAGAACATTGAGGTGCACTATCATTATGTTAGGGAGAGGTTCTCTGCTTGAGAGATTAGTTTGGCATATGTGCCCACACAAGAGAACATTGGAGATCTTTTCACAAAGGCTCTACCTAGGGAGAAGTTTGAAGCTTTACATAAAGCTTTGGGCTTAGTTCCTTTCGTGGATTGATTCCACATAGCTTGGAACTTCCTTATACATGAGTGCCAACTTCTTGTTCATCACATCACTCCTAGGGGGGATTTGATGATATATTTAGGTAGTCATGTGTGTGAATACACTAGGACTGTTGGGGCACTTTTTCCGTCTTCAAGAGGTTTTTCCCCCAGCTTGTATATACCCTTATAACCCTAATGGGTCACTTATCTTTTCATCTTCTCTTGGTAATACATTCATTATTGTGTTTTGTGTTTTAAGCTTCTTCTTCTTCCTTGTGTCGTTCACGTGCTTCAATAGACCTCAAACTCCAACAAATGTCTCCAATGCTTAAGTGCATGTATAACAACAAGCATTCCTAGATCATGAGTAGCATAATTAAGTTCATGTTTTCTTAATTTTTTGGATTCATATGCAACCACCCTACCATCCTGTGAAAGAATGCATCCTATCTAGCTACCATGTGCATCACATGCAACCACAAAAGTTTTCCCCATTTTTGGTATTTTCAAAACACCATTTTCAACAAATGTTTGTTTCAATGATTCAAATGATTTTTTACTAGTGTCACTTCACACAAATCTTGCATTTCTTTTAGTAAACTTGGTGAGGGAATTAGCTATTGTAGAGAAATCCTCAATATGTTCCCTTTCATATTGTGCCAATCCCAAAAAGCTTCTAACATCCCTTATAGTTTTAGGAACTAGCCAATCAACTTTTTTTTTTGAATTTATCTTAGTATATATGAATTCTCTTTAGATGTGACTCTTCCTAGATACACAAGTTTATCCTTATCAAAGAAAAACTTACTCTTCTTTCCATACAATTTGTGCTCTCTAAAAGTTTGCAAAGTCTTCTTGAAATGTACAACATGCTCAGGATCATCTTTAGAGTATAGAAATATATCATTAAGAAATAATAAGATGAATTTGTCTAGGTAATCATGAAAAATAATGCTCATAAAGCACATGAATCTGGCGGGAGTGTTTGTTAATCCAAAAGGTAAAACTGTAAACTTGTAGTAGCCATAATGTGTTCGAAAAGTTATCTTGGGTATATCTTCATTTTTTATCCTAGTTTGGTGATATCCAAATCTTAAGTCAATCTTAGTGAATACAGTCCCTCAACTTAATTGACCTAATAAGTAATCTATGTGAGGGAGTGGGTACTTATTATTAATTGTTCTTTTATTCAACCCCCTATAGTCGATACATAATCTATAAGAGCCATCTTTTTTCTTTTGAAATAAAATAGATGCACCCCAAGGTGAAACACTCAGACTTATCAACCTTTCTTCAAAAGATCATCTAATTGAATCTTAAGCTCCTTTAATTCATCTATGTTAAATCTATAGGGTGCTCTAGAATATGGTTCACTCCCTAGATCGAGGTTAATGGAATGGTCAATCTGCCTAGGTGGAGGTACACTAGGCAAGTTTTTTGGAAATACATCTACATATTCTTTCAAAAGGTTTTCTACATAATTTGGAAGATTTTCATCATTATCTTCCTTATGCAGATTGTTCACATACACTACAAATGTTCTACAACCATCACATATACCTCGAATTATGTGCATGGTAGAAATGAGAATAGGCTTAGGATTATGCACATCACCTAGAATGTGGATAGATTCACCCTCTAGCCTTAAAGTGATTATTCTTTGTTCTCAATCAATTGTTGCAAAATTTTGAACTAACTAGTCCATGCCTATAATTGCATCACTCTGTTTCATTTGAATCACATGGAAAATCCCAAAAAAACACCTATCAAAAAAAGTAAATGCAAGTTTTTCAATGTACCCTCTCGTATACTATAATAATTGATTGGCCATATCTACAAGTCTTGTTATCTAAATATTTAGGGACATCCCTAAATTTTCTACCAATTTAAAAGATAAAAAACAATGCATACTACTTAAATTGATCAAAAATCTAATTCTATGCGTAGAAATCATACCCAAAATCGTAATTACAAAAGCCCTTGGGAAAGAACTAGCCACCATGCAACGTAGAGTAGAGTTAGGGAACTTACCTCCATCATCCACTTTCTCAATTGTTGCTCCTTCCTCAATGATGCTTATTGCTTTTGATTGTGTAGGCTGAAATATTGCCTTGTTGGGGTATTCATATGTCGATGCCATTGCTCCCCACCATGGAAACAAAAACAAAGTCTTTTTACCCGCTCAATAAAATTAGGTTCTTGCTACCAATGGATAGTTTTATGCCTCCTTTGATCTTCCACCCGAGAAAGATTCTTACCTTGATTATTAGAAGATGAAGTCTTCTTTGAACTGTTCATGTTTGTTGTGGCAGGTCTCTATGGCCTATGTCCCATTGCAATGAATTAGGTTCTATTCACCTTTTGCGAATTGAACTTCTGTATCTTCTCAAAATTCTTGGCCATCACAACAACATCCAAAAAATCAACACATCAAGATCCCTTCACTTGTTAGCGAAGCTCCTCATGAAGCCCTTCAATAAACTTGCTCTTCAGAGCATCAGCGCTAACCTCCAATGCATATTTCTAAAGCTGTAGGAACTTTTCTTTGTACTCATCAATAGACAAGTGATGCTTGTCACTCTCATGTTGTCAAAAATTGTAAAACTCCATCTTCTTCTTCATATGCTAATGTGGAGAACAATAACACTTCTCCTACTTGTTCTCTAAATTCCTTCCACAAAAACAGACCAAAAGGTGTCCAAGTCTGCATGTAGGACTTCCACCATAGTTTTGTGATGCCACACATGTGTAAGATCCCAACCTTTGCCTCGGACTCCTCATTGAATTGTCGAAGATCAAGACAATCTTCTAGCTCTTCAATCCATGCCTCCTAATCCTCACCGCTCTTCTTCTCACCATCAAAATCACTCAATTTTACCTTCTTGAAGACTTGTTTGAGAGCAAACTCACCCACCTCCATATCTTCATAATTTTGTTTTTGTCTTGCTCTAGGCACACTAGATGTTCCCGCACCCTCATCCACTTCATCATTCAACTTCACGAACAAATTTGTTGCACCTTCTAGTTGCTTTCCTTCTCATTCTTTGCGTAATTCTCGAAAAGATGAGGTTTAGACAGAGAATATAAAACTTATCATCCCTAAATTTTTCCTACATGCATAAAATGTATCATCCCTAAATTTTTCCTACTTTCATTCTAAACATTATCCCCACAATGTAATTCTGAAAGTTCAAAATGAAATATTTCACTATCAAAAGGCCTATTAGAGATTATCACACAAGAATGACATGGTTTTTTTGTATGAAGTCAAATGCTGAAGTGTTTAGTTGCTTTAAAGTTTTAAAAGCAATAGATGGGCAGGTACATAAAGACTCTTAGATCTGACTGAGGGGGAGAATATTTCTCCAAAGAGTTTTGCACATCTTTAAGTCATAATGGCATCAAAAGGCAACATACATGTAGGTATACACCACAACAAAATGGGGTTGCATAGCTAAAGGTATCTATAGATGTTATCTTTGATGAGTTTCTACCATGGTATGGTGTGAAAGATTCATTCCACATCGTAGACATACATGATGTGAGAGAATACATGTAGAAGTCCAAGAAAATGTGGAGATTTTTGGTCCTTCAACGTCAAGGACAACATTAGAGGGTAGTACTACATCTCCATGGAATGGGAGATTGAAAAGCATATCTACTTCAAGTGAAGAAATTTATACAAAAATCAAAGGCAAGGAGGAAGAAGATGAACCAGGCAATCCATTGGTAGAGATGGATAGCAATATTGAAGGAGAGTTTTAAAATATGGAAATTCCAAGTGCAAAGAATCAAAAGCAAGAAGAAAAGTTCTATTATAGCCACTCAAGAGAGAAGAAGCTCAACAAGATAAAGGAATTTAGGTCAATGATTAATTTATGAATCTTTCATTGCCAAACATTATGCATACATGAGTCAAGTAGTTGCATGTGAAGAGCCTAATTGTTTTGAGGAAGCAAGCAAGCATGAAGAATGGAATGAAGCCATGCAAGAAGAACTAAAAGCACTCAAGGAGAATCACACTTGGTCATTGGTGCCTTAGACCAAGGACATGAAGATGGTAGGCAACAAATGGGTATACAAGGTGTTGCAAAAGAAAGAAGTCAAGAAAAGCGAACCCAAAATTTTTCATTTTTTAAGCCCATTTTCTTTTCGAAAAATCCTTTGTAGAACTTCAAAGAGCCATGTAAATGCTCTAGAGGAGTCTTCTAGTTGCACGATCCATGAAGATTGCAACATTAGCATTGTACAATAGTAGAATTTTAGTGATTTATAAGAAAAGTTCCGGTCAATTATGTGAAAGGACCATTTTTAGGGCACATGTATATAAGGCACTTTGTGAATCTTTGAAAGGACTTTTTGCCATTGTGAATGAACAAGCTGAAAATTTCGGATTTGCTTCTTTCCTCTTGTGTATCTTCTTCTTCATGAGCTTGTATGTGTGTGTGATGCTTGAAATGTGTGTCTAGAGGTGTTTTCTACCCCTTGCCCTTATGTTTTTGCCATTGTAGTGTGTGTATGAAGTTTGGTGAGTTGTGGAGCAAGAGTTGGTGTTTCCCTCCACTCAGTATTTTGTTCATACCTCAAAGTGCATTTGTCAGATTAAGCCAAAAATTGCATGTTGGATGCATCTTGTTAAGAGCTTCCAGATAAACCCATTATTGACTATATCCAAGTATCGGAGCTTATAGATATGGCTTACTTTGTGCTTACCACTATTGCAAGTATCACGATATAGATTTCCAGTGAACTAGGTGACTTGAGAGGTAGTTAAACCTAATTTTCATGCATTGTTGCACATTTCACTCCATTAACTATTACGGAAGCACATGTCCTCATACACTTGATATGTGTATGTCCACGTTGATAAATTAAAGTGTGTATTAATCCACCAATATATGCACTTGTTGATGATTGAGGTATAGGCTCATTCGTCTCAAGTCTCGAAGACATTGTGAGCTTAGGTACACACATTTTTTGATGTCGTTGTTGGGGACTAGTCTGATCAAGGTGCCTATGTGATTGTTATAGCTATGGTGTGAAGGTAGGGAGCGTGAAGAAGATAATTCAGTTGCTTGGCAAGTCAAACTTTTCTTGCACTTGTTGCTTCATACACTTGTTGTGTGTGTGAAACGTTTTTAGGTTTAGGGTTGAAAATGAAGGAATTAGAATTAGGGAGTAGAAAGGAGTGTAAGGAAGTAGTATAGGTCTTTTGCCTCAAAAAAAAATCAAAAAACTTAGAATCTTCATTTTCTATCCTTGCGTTTCTAGTTCTAGCCAAAGACTAAAACCAAGAATCACCAAAATTGAGCTCACTTGTTTTTTACACAAGTATCATGGAGAGCTTCTGGTGACCGGTATTGCAGAACTAGTATCATGGAGAAAGTAGAGTGTAGCAATAATTTAGTCCCAAGAACTTGTGGAAATACGCCTTGAGGTGATAACTTAACTATCTAAAAGTCAAAAAATTGATTGACCACTCACAAGGCATGAACCACTAAAATCAAAATGTAAGGAAAAATCTAGGATTACAAGTCTAGGTGAACCTACTATAGAAATCCCTTCAAAACCCTTATCGATTGATTCTACTCTTTTACCTACATACATACCTTGTTCTAATTTGCATGATCAGCCTATCCCTTCTTCTCAAGAGACTAATTCGGAGCGAATTAGTAAGGTCATTCATTCTAAAGAAAATTGTGAGAAAATAGCCATTGATCCTCTCACCAGAACAACACAAAAACATCATCATCAGGGCATAAAACAAATGTGGATTTGCAAAGATCAAATTCAACAATAAAAATGCAAGGAGAATCAAGAACCAAACAAAAACCCTAAGAGGCGTGGAGCTAACAAAGATAAAAAATTATTAAAAGAAGAATCAAGGATACTTCAAGTGTGGATACCCAAATGACTAGTGGATGGTCAAGGATAACAAAGGCAAGTATGGATTCCAAGGAAGACAATGGAAAGAGTGAAGGAGGAAATAAGAACTTTAGACAAAGTAACTTACATGGTTGTCAAAGTCATCAAAGCCTCCAATCAAGACATAAGATGAAGAGAACTAGCAAAGAAAAAGAAGCTCCAAAGGAAAGACAAGTACATATGGAGGATTAAAGCAAAGGATGCAAAGTGAACATCACAACGGAAATAAAGAAGAATCGGATTAAAACATTAGTGCGGAGCCCAAAGGAACAACACAAAACGTGCCAACCCAACAAAAAGAGTCAGTCTTGTAATCATGATGAGTTGAATGCACCAAGGGCATGGACTATAAGGCCACACTACAAGGCCTCACATTCCGCACATAGCTTCTTCAATTGGTTTAGTGGTGCACATTTCCTTTCAAGGAATAGGAAATAGCCTCTGCCATAGCAGTCTAGGAAATTTCACTAACACACACTAACAATTCCTTGGCTATGAATAACTTTTATATTTTCTTTCAGAACTAGAAAAAATAAGATATTGAAAAATATCTCATCAAGTATCATGCTCTATTCAAACCTGTGAGAGGGGACCAAGATAACAACGAGTGATGATTGAATGCACATTTAAGGATGAAATGTATTTCTTCATACTCGAAACTAATTACCAATTCTATTTCAAGTGTAAATGGCTTTTGATGACTCTAAAGTGACCCAACAAGAGGAAATATTGGAATTTCCCTTGGAAAGTGCATCTAAAACAAGAGGACATTGGTTTCGAGAGGATCAACTAGTGGGTGATCACTTATTTTTTATCACAATCAGAATCATGGAGAGGGATCACCGAATCCCTGTAATGTCTTAGGACTTTAAAGTAATGCATGAGTTATCAAGAACAATAGATACATGGACAAAAGCTGGCATTCAGGGATATTTAATGCTTCCAATCTATAAGCCAGATTTTGAAAGATGTACACAAGTAATGAACACTCTACACTTGCACTGGATATGTCGATAGTGCCTGAAGGAAGTGTGATGAATTTACACGGTGAGTGGTAGAAGATCAAATTCACACATGAATTGATCAAAGAAACCTTTGGTTGGACAAAAGATGGACTTATAGACCTAAAGGATGAAAGTCACGAAGAAGAAAAGAACATTTTTGGATAGCAATAGAACTTATACAGTAGAATCGATACGACTTGTGCATCAACATTTTCGTTTCCCAAATATGCACAAATACAAAAATTAGTGTTGTACAATTGCTCTCCCATGTGGTGAAGAAAGTTGGGAACCAAATAAATCTGACACCATATGTGCAAGAATGATTGTTCGAAGCAAAGAAGCAATGGGGCAAAAAAAAGTTTCTAAATGGCAGTGTGGCTTTGACAACATTAATATATCATGCATTGATTGATGTTTGATGTAAATCCTTCTTCAAAAAGAACACACTTAATTCCAAAATCAACTATGGTCCAACCACAACTCATTTTGCAAGCAAAGCACACATACAAGGAAGGGTAGGTGAACCTCACTATACAAGGTCACCACTATTGCCCTACAAATGAATCAAAGAAAAATCAACCAGCTAAAAGGTTATCCCAAATGGACCGATACAAAGATTTGGGTTTGACAGACTCAAGCTCATCTTCAGACTCTCAGGATGACAAAGAACAATCCACTATGAATTTGGATCTCCACACAAAAACAAATGATGATGGACAATGGGATGAGCTAGATAAGTTGGTCGACTAGCACGAGGTGGTAAGTGTAGAGAAAGAAAAAGCTGAAAATGTGGTAAATGGAGAACAATCGGAATATAGACTTTGTGTGAATGATACAATAAAATTACAATTCAAAGGAATTATCATTGAAGGGACACAAATTATTGTACACCCAAAAGAATCTTTTGAGCCCATAAGGATAGTAGTAGAGCCATCCGTGATGAACGTGACATATGATGGAAGTTGTACCAAGAAAGACAAAGATAAAGAGGCTGAGCGGAAAGTTCAACTTCAAATCAGTGTGTCCTTCAATGAAGCTCTACATGTAAATAAAGGCAAGGATGTACTAATAGGAGAAGAGCCCATAATACCACAAACATGTCTCAATGTGGATGTGGCCCAATTCAAGCCAATAGTCAAACAAATGGTACAAACAATCACAGATACAAAACAAAAGTTGATGGAAGCAGACAAAGAATATGCACAAGCACAAGTGGAAAAAGGTCAATTCAAAACCTTAAGTGAGCAATTTGTTGATGTATGAAACACCACAAGAACTAAGCTAAAGTGATATTAGAACACCTCCATAATCATCATTAGCTTAGTAACACTCTCAATTTGAAAACTTTTACCACTAAACTTAGTGAAATCCAAAATCTCATTTTCTAGAAACTGTGCCTTTTCTTCCAGCTTCAAATCTGATCTGTATTAGCTTGATCTTTGTAAATTCCTTTGATAATTTACTAATAGAAGTTCTTGCTAATGTTAAGCAACACATACCAAGCAAGACTTTCAAGTAATAATTTCAAAATCTTCTGAATTCCTTCAACTTTTGCACTATGTCTGAAATCTGAAGAATGACTTCATCAATTTGACATACCTTCACTGTTAGACTCATTTCTCTGAATACACGTCCTGTTTTGTAAAGATCTTTTGACCAATTGTAGTTGAAGGTAGTAGCTTTAAAATGAGCTATGACTCATGAAAAAATTTACACTATACTGTGAGATCTGACCTTAAGAAGATCAGGGAAAAGTGCGCTAGAAAACTCGTAACTGTCAACTAACTTACACACTGATATGAAATCACTTAGAATTCAATACACAAGAGGAATTAGATCAAATCCTTCTACACAAACATGTGTTATATATTAGAGAAGATGTGTACAAAATTTCTTGGTCTCATTCTGCTCATAGCAATGGAAAACTCTCCTATACTGAGTAGTTCTTCCTCGACATCTCTCTCAGAAAACCCGACTTTTCTCTATTCACTCAAGAATTACAAAATTGAGTTCTCTATCTATTTTTTCAACTCAAATTGACTTATATACATATGGTCTACATACTCCTAGGCTCAAACTCGTAATTTTTAAGGTTCTATGTCAAGACTAGACTTTAATGTTGCACTAAATTACAAGAGTGAATTTATCCCTTCACTTAGGCTTAGTTTTCTGAGTGCTTTGCCTTCACTTCTCTTTGTCTTTATTCTTCATTCATATATCTTCTTATATTCATGTCTAATTAGTGAGTGAAGCCCCAACAGCTCCCCCTCAATCACTAATTAGCATCCTCTGACTTCTTCATGTAATCTTCTTCTCTTTTATTCCTGCCATCTCTTTAAATCTACTTGTCTTCACTCCATCCAAGCTCTTTGTCATAATATCTACAATCTGATCTTTTGTAGAAGTGTATACCACTTCAAGCTCCTTCTCCATTACCTTTTCTCTCAAGAAATGATATTGTATCTCTATATGCTTTGTTCTTGCATGAAATACAGGATTTGCTGCAAGATATAATGAACTCATATTATCTCCGTGTATGATAGGTATACCTTGATCAATATCCAAGCTTTTGAACAAGGTTTGCATCCATATCACTTCTTTTGCTGCTTCCACAAGTCCTTTGTACTCAGCTTCAGTTGATGATAAGGCCACTGTATGTTGTTTCTTTGAACACCAACTCACAAGTACATCTCCTATGTATATCATATATCCATGTGTTGACCTTCTATCATCTTGACTTCCTGCCCAAAAATATATCTAAGAACTCTTTGACCTGCAATCCAATGTGGATCCTTTGGACAATGCATGAACTGAGAAAGAACTCCCACTACATAACTAAGATCAAGTCTTGTTAGTGTAGCATAAATCAAGCTTCCCACTAAAGATTGATACTTCCTCATATCTTTGAACTCTGCACCATCATATTTGCTGAGTTTATGATTGAACTCTAGTGGTGTTGATGCCTCTCTGCAACTCTCCATGTTAAACTTCTTTAGAAGATTCAAAAGATACCTTTCTTGTGATACATATATGCCATGTTCTGCATAAGTGATTTCCATTCCTAGAAGATATGACAATTTTCTTAGATCACTTATCTTAAATTCCTTCTCAAGTAATCTCTTCACCTCCTTGATTCCTTCATTTGAAGTACTTGTGATTATAATGTCATCTACATAAATACAAATGTAGATCATACCTTCATCTGTTCTCTTGACAAGTAAACTTGCATCTGCCTTTGTTATCCAAGATCATTAAGATACTTCACAAGTCTATAGTTCCAAGCTCTTGGAGCTTGCTTTAATCCATGCTCTTCTCAATCTGCAAACATAATTTGGAAACTTGTAATCTGCAAACCCTTGAGGTTGCTCCATATAAACCTCATCTGATATATATCCATTAAAAAATGCATTCTTTATATCCAATTGACTCAAGGTCCATCCTTTTGATGCTGCAATAGCAATGATTGTCCTTATGGTTGACATCTTTGCTACAGGATTGAACATCTCATCATAATCTATGCCATGAGTTTGAGCAGAGCCTTTAACCACCAATCTAGCTTTGTATCTGGCTATTCTTCCATCTGCATGCTTCTTTATTTTGTAAACCCATTTATTTCCAATCACTTTCTTACCATTAGGTTTTGGAACAAGTTCCCAAGTTTTGTTTTCTTCAAGTGCATTAAAATCTTCCTTCATTGCTTCTTCCCATTGTCGCTTACCTTTTGCTTCATCATAGCTTTGAGGTTCTTCATCTTCCTTAATCATGTAAGCATAGTTCTTCTGAGTCAAATAAGAAGTATCATAAGAATACCTTGTAGGTTGTTTCCTCACTCTGGTTGATCTTCTTGGTACACACTCTTCATGTGTATCTAGATATACTTCTTCATCAAATCTGGGTACATCTTCATTTCTTCTATATGATCCAATCATGAATGTGCTTGCTTGCATATGATCTTCATCTCCATCTACCTGCATATGTGATTTACCTCTTTCAATTCTTCTTACCTCTTCTTCAAATGTTTCAAGATTACAATTTTTAACTGCATACCAACTCTTCTGTTCATCAAATGTCACATCTCTAGAAACAATAAATTGTTTAGTTAGAGGACTCCATAGCCTATAACCCATCTTCTTTTCATCATACCCAATAAATACATATTTTTCAGCCTTTTGTTCAAGCTTATGTCTAAGTTGTGATGGTACATAAGCATAAGCAATTGATCCAAACACCTTACAATGATCAAGTGTTGGTTTCTTACCCCACCATGCCTCATAAGGGGTCATTCCATTTAGAGCTGCACATGGTAACCTATTCACAAGATATGTAGCTATATTTACAGCCTCAACCCAAAGATAATTAGGGCAACTCTTTTCTTTTAACATTGCTCTTGTAAACTCAACCAATGTTCTATTCCTCCTTTCTGCCACCCCATTGTGTTGAGGTTTATACCTGGAAGTTATTTCTCTCTTGATACCTGCATTCCAAAGATAATCATTGAATTCTTGGGAGAAGTATTCTCCCCCTCCATCAGACCTTAACCTCTTGAGCTTTTGACCTGTAACTCTTTCTGCATATGCATGAAAATGTTTGAAAGCTCCAAACACTTCTAATCTTTCCTTTAAAACATAAATGGTTATCCACCTTGTAGCATCATCAATGAAAAGAACATAATACCTAGACCCATTGATTGATCCTTCTTTTGTTGGTCCCCATACATCTGTATGTATGAGCTCTAGCAAACCATCATGCTTGAAACCTTTCTTCTGAAATGATACCATGTGTGCCTTTCCCATCTGACAAACTTCACATTTGTAGATCATATGTTGACTTTTTACATTTGGTAGCCCTATTACAGATTGATTCTCCACCATGGTTTTAATTCCTTTTACATTGAAGTGCCCTAACCTCTTATGCCAGAGGTCTAACTCTGTAAGTACTTCATAACCATGTGTGATCAGGGCTTGACCAACATTCCCTTGCACTTTGAGAGTAAAAAGTCTACCTTTCTTTTTACCACAAACAGTTTGATTGTATCCATCCTCTGGATCTTCAACAAATACCCCTTCATTTGTAAATCTGACTTGAAAACCTTTCTCCACTATTTGTCCCACACTAATCAGATTCTTTGGTATTGTTAGGTGTTGGCAGCAGTCAGGGAACTGAAGGAGCCACAAGACGAAGAGAGTCAGAGCGAAGGGACAGCACAAGCAGGCATGGCAGTCAAAGAAGATCTGGCAAGTAGGCCATCTAATTTTTCAAGACATCAAGGAGTTTAGCACACAAGAAGAAAGAGCAAGTAGGGAGCTCAAAGAGGTGTATGACAAATCAATAGAGAAAACCCCTACACAAATAGTGATTTCCATCACTAAAAACCATTGTAAATATCATTTCGTATTTTTGTAGCTCCATTTTGTGCAAGCCAAGGAGTCCTTGAGCTTGAGGAGCTTTAGAAGTATCTACCTACCAATTTTCATATTTTTTAGATCTCGTTTGAGCCCTCTAATAAGCCCTGGAACCTAATTTTTAACTAGGCCGGACACTAGGTCTGAACAGGGCCAAAGCTAGTCAAAAACTATAAAAGGAGCTAGAGAGCTCATTTTTGAGGTTAGATTGTAATTGAAACGAACTTGTAAGAGCTTTTTGAAAGTAATCTAAAAACTCCATTGCTACTCACTCTTTGTCTTACTGTGTGTGCGCGTGTGTGTGTATGTGTGTGCATGTTGGTGTGCTTCTCACTCACGCACTTGTGCTTCCACTTGCTCGAGGTCTTCATACCATCCTCACGTCTTCCCGGATTGACATTAAAGGAGGTGCTACTCATCACTGAGCTACACCAAATTTTGGCGCCGTTGCCGGGGATCGAGCTTTGAGGACGAGCGTGTGATGGTAAGACGTAGAGTTGACGCGTTGGAGTTGTAGGTATTTTCTTCACTTTCATCTATTTTCTTGTTTTTTCTTCACCCCCTTCATCACCATCATCATCATCACCATCTCCCACCTCCATCTCCATCATCGCGAAAATTTCTGTTTTTTGATCATATCACCATCTCCACCTCATTTCCCTCATTTCCCTTGTGAGAGAGAGCAAGAGAGCGAAATTGTGTGTGCTGTTTTTGCATGTTTTCTGAGCTGTGTTGCAGGTACAGGCTGTATCACCATCCCCAGCACGCTGCGCAGGTACGGAATTCGAAGTAACTATCTGTGTGTCGCCGGGTTCTGTCAATCGCGACCGACAGAAAAGTTGGTCTATTTGCTAAACAAAGTGCATATCCATGACCTACAGGCCTAGAGCTTCCCAAAAATGTGTTTAGTTTTTTGAAATTCCACAGATTTCTGTCAATCGCGATCGACACGTCAATCGCGATCGACAAACCACGACGGACAGACCTGTCAATCGCGATCGACACATCAATCGCGACCGACAGGGTCAACGACCGACACAGTCAACGATCGACACGGTCAACGACGGTTTGACCATGACCGACAGAGCCTACGCGTGACACGTGTCAATCGCGATCGAGCCATCAATCGCGATCGACAGAGTCAACGACGGTTTGACCACGACGGACAGACCTCGCGACCGACCTGTCAATCGCGATCGACACATCAACCGCGACCGACAGAGTCAACGACGGTTTGACCACGACGGACAGACCTCGCGACCGACCTGTCAATCGCGATCGACACATCAATCGCGATCGACACATCAATCGCGACCGACAGAGTCAACGACTGTTTGACCACGACTGATTGACTTTTTGGAGCTCCTGTCAATCGCGATCGACACGTCAATCGCGACTGACAGCCACGACGGACCTGTCAATCGCGACTGACCTGTCAATCGCGACCGACAGACTTTGCGAACGCGTTAGAAGGGCAAATTAGGTCAAATTTTTAAGGGTAAAATAGTGGTCTAAATTTCGGCCAAGTATGGGACAAACATTAGGGTGTAGCATTGCATTACGAGGGCACGACCCAAGTAACTCGAGAAATTCCTGTTTGCCTGATAACCTAGATTAATCCTGTTTTAGCCCCAAAACCCTGAACTGGCATAACTTTCTCTTACAAAATCCGTTTGCGGTGATTTCTGTTTCGTTGGAAAGCTCGTGGGGAGCACAACCAAAACATCGACTGGTTATAGTTAAATTCAGATCAGGAATATTAGCTAGGGTATTTTGAAGTTGACCATACCCAGGGGGAACAAAAATTCAGGGATCTCTAGAGTTGTGTCCAAAAAATCATAGTGCCAAGTGGTGAAGTGTTACATGAATAAAAATGATTGGTTCTGTCTTTTGAATTTAAGTCTTGAGCTAACAATGGGCCTTTTACAGGTCCTTTGAGAGCAGCGAAGGGTACGCAAAGCAAGAGTAAGTGCAGGCTTGGGAACACGTGTCCTGGGCACACCAGGGCAACAACACAAGGAAAGGACTTCAAGGTTGGAAAACCCGCAACACCCTCTGTCAATTCTTAGTGTAGGCTAAGTGCGGGTAGTGTTAGAAGTAATTCCAGGCAACGATAGGCACGAGATAAATCAAAGACTATCTAAGAAATCAAGTTCAAGTCAAGAGATAACCTGTGTGTGTGGACGACAACCTTAAAGGAAAAGGACCTAACGTGAAACGACCAAACTAAAGTGCGAAATTAAACTCAAGTATTCCTAAAGACGTGATATCAGACAAGAGTATAAACACAATAATCAACATAAAAAGGGAATTAAGTAATTGATACAAGGATTCAGAAACGTGGTTGTACCTGGGACAAATTGGGTTAATCAGTTAGGCATATGAACCTGAGATCAGGGCGACATCTAGTGAGGGAGAGACAAAGCCTTAGGTCTTCAGAGGCTAGTGTTAATCACACTGCTAGGTCTTGGGCCCAACAGTTGAGCCACCACTCATACTACCCTAGCTCTGAGACGAGTGAATCAGAGATGTCTCAAGGCATGGAGAGACCTACAGGAAGTTCAGGAGTGCCATACTTGCACAGGGTAGAAGGCCCTTACAAAACGCAGTTGGAATACCTTAGGACCAACCGATTAGGTGCTAGTATCTATGAGGACGGCCTAGGAAGAGCGGTGGTCCAGATTAAAAACCCTGACCAATCCATTGGACTAGAGCACCCAGCTGTCAAGTTTGAAAACGGAGCATACTTGGACAAAGAAGGAACCATATACGTAGTCACCAGTCACCCAGATAGGACGGACGAATTCGGAAATGTGATCCCAGAAGCGGACTTAGGTGACCTAGAACAAGGAAACATGGGTGCAGAACCTAGAACCCCTCGAGGTAAATCGGTTCTCACTAGGATTATCACACCGGAGTGGATTCCCCAGGATAATAAGAGCATAGAGTTGCTCCTCAATCGAGAAACTGACGAAGCCTTTTGGAGATATAAATCTAATCAGCCAACTGATATAGGAGCTATCATGATCTATGAGTTTAAGGATCCGGATAGCCCAGGTAGAGTGACCTACTTAGATCACACTTCGGAAAGGATCTTTGTGGTGACGGAAAATGATAGGCATGCTTACACTTGGAAGGGTGAATTCATTTTCCCCCAACCAAGATCGAATGTATCCTATGGTCACCCTGGAGCTGGAACATCCCAAGCTCATGGAACTCAAAGAGACAGAAGTCGAGATAGACCAGAAGTAAGCTTTGCCACCCCAGTGGGTAGAGAAAGAACAGGAACGGAAACGAATAGAACAGAGCCTGAGATACTTAGATCTCACAGGAATCAAAGACATGCGGATGAGTTCCCTCTACCACGACCCAGAGAGCACACAAGGACTTTGAGACCAACACAGTTAGTTAAGTCCATGAAAAATTACTTTGATGGCACAGGAGATCCATACGATCATGTGGCGGAGTTCAAGCAAGTCTTGAGAGCTGAACAAGTGGAGGATCTATTCACGCAGTACAATGCCTTCGGTCTAACCCTTAGGAACACTGCCCTGACATGGTTTCAACCGCTAAACGAGAGGCAGTTCAGGAGCATAGATCAACTCCTAGAGGCTTTCATCGTAGAGTTCTCTAAGAGTGGCATAAGACACAATACCTCCTCACTGATTCACAGCTTCAAGCAAACCCCTCAAGAGACCGTGAGACTTGCACGAAGAAGATTTAGGCAATATCTTGAAAGATGCCCTGTTTCGGAGCTACCTACACCAGCTAAACAAGTAGCCTTATTCTTGGATGGATTGCTGAGTACGAAATTGAGATCCTATGTGTATCTGAAAGACCCTAGGACTATAGAAGAGTGTGTACGCATGTGCATTGATATTGAGGATAACCTAGGGGAGGAGTTAGAGCTTTCCAAAATCTACAAAGATTCTGATGGTGCCTCTAGCCTCTCTTCCACGCAATCCACATCGATCGAGGAACTTGCAGAGAAAGTTGCTCAGAAACTAGGTGTTTCTAGCAAACAAATTCCGAGATTTACCCCTGTGAAGAGATGCTACACCTGTGGTGGCAACCACATGGCAAATGTATGTCCCATTATGGCTCAACCCCAAGTAAATCCTAGTAGCCAGTACTGCACTATCGAACGAAGATACACAAATCACACAGCACAAGACTGCCCATACAACAAGCAAGCAGTTAGGCAAACCTACCCTCAGACATACCCTCAACAAGGCAAATACCAGAACCAATACCAACCACAACAGTATGCTAGGCCTCAACAAACCTACCAACCACAATACCAAAACCAACAAAGACCTCAGCCAGTGTTAGCTCAACAACCCCCTGCCCCAGCTAATGTGATTTCGGTAAAGTATGCTGTGGCAGAAGAAAACCTGAATAGAGCTATAGTCCCTGTGACACCCTTGAATTCTGAAAGTGACCCGAGTGACCATAGCTTCGATTCTACACATGTGGATAGTCCCCAGGCGTACTACATGCAGTCTCCAGAACATGATGAGCCCTACTATAGTGAAGAGCCGAGTGAGCCTAGTTGGGAGTCCAACTACACAAACATCATGTATACAAACCCCAACCCTCGACCCCAACCTACGCAGGTAAGACCCCCATTCCCTAGAGGACCATGTTACAGATGTCAGGGAGATCACCTCATTCGTGACTGTCCCTTGCCTCCACCTACCCAACCCCAGTCAGTAACGATCCAAGGCTATTGTCAGGAGTGTGGAAAGGAGCATCTCTTACGGGATTGTCCTAAGAATCCCAACAATATGCCAAAAATCACTCCCATAAACGTTATTGGGTTAGTGGTAGACTCCACAGGGAGTGTGACTTCCACTGCACCAGTGCAAGTGGTCACGAGAGCTCAAGCATTGCAGCAAAACCAAGCTGTAGATCAAGATCGGGGAAACAGCCCAGAAGTCAGTGAAACGGAGAGCATAACCAAGAAGAGAACTAGAGCCTGGAGAGATAGTCGGGAAAGAATGAAAAGACAATGGGCTAAAAAGATGAGTGAACTTGAGGAAAGCATAAAAGAAACCAAAGCCAAGATAACTGAACTAACATCTCAAACTCCCTCTCACACTACCCCACCACCACCATCCCCATTGCCATCCGACCCGCCACCTTCCAACCCACCTCATACAATTCCATCACCCCCTAGAGCAGGATCAGTATTAGCTGATCCCACTCCTGAAGACATAGACATGATGCTTAAAGCATATCAGGCCAGAATTCAAGAAGGGCCAAATGTAACGGATCATGACAAGTGCTACCCTAGGGCTGACCTAGAGATAGAAAGAACCAAGCTTTGCGCGAAAATGGTCGCATTGGCTCAGACTATGTTTGAAGCGAGTCGCCTTTTCAATTACTCGGGCTCAGCCAAGACGCAATTACACTTGGATGGACTTCTAGAGAAGTTAGAGGGCATAATTGCAAGATCTGCCAAGGAAGAAAAAAATCAAGAAAGAGATAAAGCAAGCAAAAACATGACCCATCCCCCATCGGAAGTTTATGTGCCCAATTCCACGGAACCAGACAACCCCTCCTCCTTAGAAAGAATAGAGAGGCTAATTGCACAATCAGAAAAGGAACCTGCCCCTCAAAGAAAGGAAAGGGCAAGAGAACGGATAAGCCAGCCTCTTCAGGAAGCCCATGTGCCTCCTCAAGAAGCTTATCTTTCCCCCCAAAAGGCAGATGAGCCTCCCTCAAAAGCTCACGTACCTCCACAGGATGCCTACATTCCTTCTCAGGGAGCATATGAGCCTGTTCGGAAAAGTAATAGAATAAGTAATCCTCCCCAGGAAGCGTGTGCTCCAAACATCTATGAGAGCGAGGAAAGAGCCAACAATAGAATAAGCCCTCCTTCCCAGGTTGCTTATGTGCCTAATTCTACGGAGCCAGACACTTCTTCTTCTATGAATCGGTTTGCACCAGACTTCCTACGAGAAATTCAAGAAGATAAATGGGATAACGAAAGTGAAGTCGCCCCTCCCTTTGAACTTGTGGATGATGCACACGATCAATTCCCACAAGACATCCCATCTATTTACGGGGAGCAGGAGAGCACCCAATCTCAAGAAAGATTAGACTTCGAGTCTAATTCTTTACAGGAATTACCCCACTTCACAGGCCCCTGGGAAGCTAAGTCTACTTGTATGAGAACACCCACAGTCATGGTGCGAAATGAGGACTCAGTCATACCTAGGAACACAGAGGTAGTGAAGAACACTAACGTGCAGTGCAATCTCAAGTTAGAAGAGCTACTCAGGGTTAGACCTGAATTATGGAAACATGTAGCCAAACAAGTACCAGAGATAGCAAAACCTCGTTCCCAGGTAGGATCACATAGGACAGTGCTAGAAATACCCTTGGATAAGATAGGAGATATGTGTGAAGGTGAAGAAGGGAACACCTATCTTCCCATTACCTACCAAGAGTACACCACCAAGGCAATTTTGGACTCTGGTGCAGGAGTTGCAATTGCCACCACTTCCCTATGGAAGCGTTGGGGCAAGCCGGCACTCAGGCCAACGAGAATGAAATTGCAGATGGCCGATGGTCACATAGAGAGACCCCTAGGATTGCTAGAAGGAATAACTCTCACCACATGTGGTGTCGAGTTTGAGCATACATTTGCCATATGCGACTTCAGCAAAAATCATGCCTATGAGATGATTTTGGGAAGACCATTTATGCGACAGTTGCAAGTGGTACAGGATTGGGGAACCAACTCCTTGTATTTGCAACACTTGGGGGTTACGACCAAAGTCAATCTCAAGGATTATTCTCATAGAGATGTCCCTCCTATCCAATGGAATCCCATCCATAGAGCCAAAGATGATACAGAATCGGTGCATTCCATAGGGTCTGGATCCTCATGGATGCATGAAGACACCCACTTATGGATGTGCAAAGTAGCAGTAGACGAAGAGAAGAGAGAGAAAGCCAGAGAGGTAGGTGCGAAAGAGAACCATAGATCTATTCAAGACCCAGCCTATGCACCTGTAGTTTTTCCAGACGAAGAATTTGAACCTCACGGCTGGGCAGAAATCCTAGCAACAATGGACGTAGCCATCAATGAAGAACAATGGACACCTCACTGTGATGAGGATGGCTATGACATTTCAGTCTTCTCCATAGAGCCAATCATGGGAGAGGCAGTTCTAGAAGAATGCGAACCTAGCCCTGATGCATTTGAGGATGCAAGTGACTCCGATCTCGAGTCAATCATTATGGACCCACCATTTGCATCAGATGAAGAATACTTCCATGAAGTAGAATTTCAACCCCAGAGGCATGGAGAGCTTACAAATGATGTAAGATTAGCCACACATGTGACCCCGAAAGAAGAAGGAAAGAAACGAAAGAAGAGAGAAGCCTCACCAGAAGAGGAAGAATCTTTGTTTGAGGTCCCAGAAAATTTTAAGAAGTATGAGATAGATGACAGGAGAGTCATGATAAGAATGCCTAAACGAGAGGCACAATCAGGAGAGGCCTATGATAACAAAGAAACCACCAAGAAAATAGTAGTGGCCTTAGAAGAAGGAGAGGAGAGATGCACGTACATAGGCCATGACCTAACAGAGGAAGAAGAGCATGCGTTGATAGCCTTGCTAAGAGAATACAGAGATGTATTCGCTTGGAGTTACAAGGATTTGAAAGGTGTTGACCCTGACATATGCTCACACACTATCCCCATGACCTCAGATGCTAAACCCTCTAAGCAAAAGCCCTACACATATAACGATAATTACGCTGCTAAGATCAAAGAAGAGATAGATAAATTGGTCGAAGCTGGATTTATCTATGAAATTGAGCACACTGAATGGGTATCCCCCATCGTAGTGGTGCCCAAGAAGAATGGCAAGCTGCGTGTGTGCATTAACTTGAAAAAGGTTAATGCAGCCACAATTCGAGATAACTATCCGCTTCCCATCACAGAACATCTCTTAGAAAGAGTGGCAGGCAAGGAAGTGTACAGCTTCCTTGATGGATTTTCAGGCTACAATCAAGTAGCCATAGCCCCAGAGGATCAGCATAAGATAGCCTTTGCCACAGAATGGGGCATTTTTGCCTTTCGGGTAATGCCATTTGGGCTTACCAATGCACCAGCTACCTTCCAGAGGCTGATGTGCCATGTGTTTAAGGAGTTCCTGAGGAAGAGTTTAGAAGTCTACGTTGATGATCTTTGTGCTCATTCCAACATTAGACAAACCCATATCCCTGAACTCAGACAAATCTTTGACAAATGTAGAGAATATCAAGTTTGCCTGAACCCAGAAAAGTGCGTTTTTATGGTCAGGCAAGGCAAGATTCTAGGACACATAGTGTCAAAGAATGGCATATCTACCGACGAAGAAAAAGTGAGAGCCATAGCAGAGCTACCTAGGCCAAAGAATGTCAAGGAAGTACAAGCTTTCATGGGGCATTGTGGTTATTACCGACGATTTATACACATGTATGCTGTCATTGCAAAGCCCATGTACGGGCTTTTGACTAACTTTGAGTGGACGGATGAATGTGAGAATTCCTTCCAGGAGCTTAAACGAAGATTATGTTCAGCACCAATCTTGACCACACCAGATTGGAATAAGACATTCCATGTTCACGTGGATGCATCCAATTATGCTATTGGATGTGTACTTGCACAACCTACTGGTGAGGGTAACATGGATCTTCCAATTGCCTATGCCAGTAGACAATTGAATGCAGCTGAACGAAATTATACCACTACAGAGAGAGAAGGCTTAGGCATGGTATATGCAGTCAAGAAATTTAGACACTATTTGCTGGCAAATAAGTTTAAATTTTTTACTGACCATCAGGCATTGCTGTACCTCGTAAACAAGCCATGCAATACAGGAAGATTAGTGAGATGGTTTCTCTTACTAATGGAATATGATTTCGAGGTTGTGGTAAGAAAAGGTAGGACTCATTTAAGAGCAGATCATCTCTCTAGGCTCACATCGGGAGAAGCCCCACAAGGAGTATCGGATGATCTTCCTGATGCTTACTTGTTTAATCTGGAAGTTATACCGCAGTGGGCTAAGCCATTGGTGCCAGTATTGACGTACGGGCCTAACCATCCAGTGGTAAACACACGGAATAGAGAGGTTGTAAAAGCCCAAAAGTACCACATCATGGCAGGAAGCATGTACAAGCACACAGATCAAGGGATCTTGGCTTGTTGCGTAGAAGAGGATGAGTACGCTAAATGGTTGCAATTAGCACACGTAGGTGCATTAGAGCAACACCATTCAAAGCAACGAACTTTACAGACCCTAAAGAGACTCGGAGTACATTGGCCAACTATGGAAGCTGATGTCCAAAAGTTGTGCAAGGAATGCCCAATCTGTTGCACTAAACCACCTGTGGAACATGCCACTCTCTATCACGTATCCATTGTGCCAGATTGGAGTGAACCTCTAGTATCATTCTTGAGGACAAACACATTCCCTCCAGACATGACTTTAGCTAGGAAAAGGAGTTTAGAACAAGAAGCCCAGGATTATTCACTCATTGGTGATAATCTATATAAGCGTGGTAAAGATGGTTACCTGAGGCTATGTGTCCATGAAAGTGAGTATCTTAAGATCTTAAAAACTGCTCACCAAGGTGTAGCAGGAGGACACTTTGGACCGGATCGGGTGATCAAGGCAATACTATTTGCGGGTTTCTGGTGGCCTACCCTTCACATGGATGCACATACCTATGTGAAACGGTGTGATGTCTGTCAGAGGACTCAGTATCCTATACGCAAAGATGAGATGCCACTGAAACCTATGATGGGTGGACGTGCATTCTCTAAGTGGGGAATAGACTTCGTAGGTCCTATTAATCCCCCAGCTAAAGGTTCTCATGCGGAATACATCATTGTTGCAATAGATTATCTCACCAAGTGGGTAGAGGTAAAGGCTACGACAAAGAACGATGCTCAAACAACTGCCAAATTCTTGTTTGAGAATGTATTCACAAGATATGGGCTACCTATAGAGCTTGTAAGTGATAGAGGCACTCATTTCTTGAACGAAGTGATTGAAAATCTACTCCAAGAATTCTTGGTAATACACAAGAAGTCTGCCCCTTATCACCCTCAAGCTAATGGACAAGCTGAGAGCACTAATAAGATCTTATGTAATGTACTGACGAAATTAGTGAACACTAAACGCTCTGATTGGGACAAACAGCTGCACCATGCTGTTTGGGCATACCGAGTCGCCTACAAAACGGTACTCCAAGCCACCCCCTTTCAGATGGTATTTGGCCAAAATGCTGTGCTACCCTTAGACTTCTTGATTCCTACATTGAGAATAGCACGAGAGCACGAATGGACAGGTCATGAGCTCTCCTCTAGGATCTTTGACCTTGAACGATTAGGAGAAACAAGACTGAGAGCAGCTGCAGGGATATATGCAGCTAAGAAGAGACAGAAGGCATACTTTGATGCCCACGTTAAGGATAAAGGTTTAAAGTCAGGCGACTTAGTCTTAGTCTACACATTGAAGCAACATGCGAGGAAACTGGAGAAGAGAGGCTATGGACCTATGATCATCAATAGGATTTCCACGAGTGGAGCAGTACAACTAGCCACCTTAGAGGGTGATGTTCTCCCAAACTATATTAACGGATGCAGAGTCAAGTTGTATCAGGAACCTCTCACAGAGGAAATGCTAAGTCGACTCAACACTGCTAAGAAACGCAAAGAGGAAGAAAAGCGAATTCGAGAAGAAGCTCAAGCAGAAGCCCTAGAACGCATACGGAAAATGAAATTAAGGAGACAAGGTGGAGAGCACCCTAGGCAAGATGCATATGCAGATCACGGATATGACATGGCTATGTGTGAAATTTCAAGTGTTAGCTCACATAGAATAACTGATCGACGTCCTTTCATAACCTTAGATATAGGACAAGGAAAGAGTGCAAGGACTGTAAGAGCCTTGATTGACTCAGGTGCAGCCACTAGTGCTGTTAAATTGTCTTACTGTCAAGAGTTGCAATTAATTGTCAATCCTGTGGAAGCATATCTCATAGGAGTGGGAGGTGTGGAAACCCCTTGCATGGGCGAGGTGGAACTTCCCCTCTATATTCATGATGAGGCAATGATGGTTAAAGTACTAGTATGTCAAGATGAGGACCTCACGGAATCCCTTGTCTTGGGTCAAGATTGGATCTATGACCATGCAGTCAACTTAAACCTAAGAAGTGGACTTCTTCAGGTATGGGTGAATCAGACTAGAATTACGATTGAGTTAAATAATGGAGCACTCAAGGAACTAGAAAAGACACGGACTCTTGGTCCCTCCAGGGGTGCACATGAAGTTGATCATGCTGTTCTTGTCCAAGGCTATGTGATGCAGAAGAATGAAGACCTCAAAAAAGAAGTCAGAACCACAATGGAACTCCCTTCTTTTCCAAAGGCCAGAAGGAGGCAACAACTAAGGGCCGATCAATCACTGAAGACTCTCCGGGTGAGAGACCAAAAGAACGCGCGAAGTAGGACAACTCAGGGACTCCTAGAGCCTCTATGGAAAAAATAAAATCTATTTGGGTGCCCAAGAGGTCGATGAAGGCTAGCCCACAGTCAAGACAAATTTGGGTGCCTAAGGCTTGCTTGCGGGCGCAAATAGCTACGCCGAAGCCACAACCTATACAGCGTAACCCATTCATTCGCACGGCCAGCATTCACTTGTCTTCAACACTCAAGAACATACCAAGGCCCATGAGCACAAACATACTCACTTGTAAATGGGTCCCTAAAAGGCCTCATTTTCAAGCCAATACAACTATAAAGTTCTCTAGAGCCTCTACGACACCAAGAAAAAGACCCATCCACTGCATTTGGCAGCCTAAGACCTGTAATAAACCCCCCGACCCCAATTTGTAAATTCATCCCCACTTACTAACTGCATTAGTTTCCTAGGACTACCCACGAACTAACTTACACACACTGTCTTCGTGCACTTACTAACCACTAACTCACCATCTACCTCATGTTAATGTTGCAACGGGGACCACAACAGATTTATTCTGTCCATTACGATGTTAACACGTGGTTCTATATTCTCACAGAACCAACCAGCAAACAGGGCCATGGCAGAAGCAGGTGCAAGTTCTCAAGCCGGACCCGGTGCCCAGATTGTGGACATAGAAACACTCCTCCTCGAGCCACATCTCACCGCAAGGCCGCAAGAACTTCAAGCCGTGCATGTGCTCCCCATTCAGGATCCTCCTCAAGGGCACACTTCTCAAGTAGGTAAGCATGCGCATTGGTTCAGTGATGTCGCTGGACCATTGGGCGATGGAACCTATTTCTGGGAAGCAGAATTGGAATTTAATGGCAAATGGGGTCGATACCACTTTTTCACGTGCGAGTTTGAAAGCTATCAAAACGCCGAAGTCATGCGATCAGTTTGGATCAAAGCAGGTGTGGACAGTTATTTCAGGGCCCACTTACCAAAGCCGGATTTCTTACGATGTTCATATCTGATCAGTACCATCACGCCAAGCAGGGCCAAGGGAGGTGACAGCACCTTTGTGTTGCCATCACTGCTGCCGGGTCATGAGCTTAAAAGATTCAAGTTGAACCTCAATCTGGTAAGAGAAGCATTGGGTATGTATGGCATGCACATCCCCACAGAAAAGGAAACAATGGTGCCAGGTCGAATGAAACACAAAGATCTTAATAAGCTGAAGGATATGGTAGCGATGACACCTACCATTGCGCTTCACCTGCGGACCATCATGCAACATTTTGCTTTCCCCGCACAGGAAAGATTCACAATGCCCCCAAAGAAAATTTGGTTCAGTTTGTATCTAGCAGAGACAGAAAGCCTTCCCATCAATGTGCCACACTGGATCATAGATCAGATCCACCTAGCCCATCAGAGGTGGAACAAGAAGCAAAAAAATGTGCTTCATGGATGTTGCGCTCTCACAAAAATAATCTACCGATGTCTGGCCTATGATGTGCCTATTCAGCGGGCACTCATATGGCCCCGTGCTCAGGAATTCCAAAGAAGACTATCAGCAGCAGGTCCCCCATCAAAGAAAATGAGGGGGGGAGTACAACTACCATGTGCTCAACCAAGGGGAGCCACCACTACACCAGAAATTACCCCTCCCCAAACACGACGCGTTAGGCCATTCACAATCCGGTTATCAAGACCGAGCACAGATGGGCCTAATCTGGTATTCCCACCCGTCCCATCAGATCTGGAATTCCCACAGGGTTTTACTCTAAATGACCTTACGGATGAAGAAGTAGCCCGACTGATCTATGATTCTAATCTCGAGACGGAAACAGAATAGGCTCAGGAACCACAACCCCAAACAACAACAGCAGCCCCCACCCGACCCGAAGCGGTAGACGTCGACGTAGAGGAACGAGAGGAAGAACAAGAGGAAGAAGCCTATGAGGAACAAGAATATGACGAGCTTTCAGAGCTGGCAAGTGCCCCTGCGTATTCGGCACAAATCAAAAGACTATATCGAACCATGCAACTGGTTCAAGAACAGCATAAGATGTCACTGGAATCAGGCAAGAAACTCATGAACCAGTTGCTAGCTGAGGAAGGTGTGGACGAGATGTTCATTGAGTCCATAAACCTTCATGCCGACGCAGTAGGATTGGATGAGGCCATCCATGAGGCAATGGCCTACATTCACAGATTTGAGAAGAGGGTTCCCGTTCGTCCCAGGAGGTCTGGGAAACAAATTCACATCAATGTATCAGCACCAGGAGAGACAACGCAAGCAGACGAACATCAAGAAGCACCACTGTCACCACCATCCCCACCTCACACTACACACTTCACTCCACCACATGACACTAGCACCACCTCGTCCACTACCACCACCATTGTCATGGGTATCCCACTCTCTCCGGGGATCCAATTCGAGGGAGTCACCATGCCCACTTTCACCACTCTGTTCACTGACGTCACATCCACTCCACCCACGATCCCCATCTACACTGTCACTCAAACAATTGACACTATGGCAACATCACCTGCCACAGCACCGCTCCCTCCCCCCATGCCACCTTCATCTCCCATCCCCCCTCCACCCACATCTCCACTTGCATCCACATCATCCACAACTCCCTTTCCCGCCCCCATTCCCCCTGCATCTTCACCCCTCCCAGCATTATTTAATGTAAATAGCATATTTTTAGCATTAAATCAATGTGTATATCAGCTCCAGAATGAGTACAGAGCTCTGGACGGCCGGTACCAACAACTGACAACACACCACCAGAACTTACAAAGGCAATTTCACATCCTACAAGAGGAAAACGCAGAGGTGAATCAACGCTACACAACGCTTGAGCAGGCTCACCAAACACTATTGGAGACACCACAACCATCGACAGAATCAGGAGTAAAACAACTAGAAGCTTTGCTCGAAGTATACCAGGCCGATAACCTACGAGTCAGACGCAACTTGGCACTACTACGAAAACATATGGTCACAGCACTGGAAGAGAACAAAAGACTGCGAAAACAAAATGAAGAGAATCTGGAAGCGGCAATGGAAGGCTCCCCTCACGAGATAGATCCAGAGCAATTTAAAGCAATTCCCACGGAGACGATGAAAACCATTCTGGAAAGCTATGCAGATCTCCTGGAAGCCCATGATGACTTGGAAAGAGAGCGTGACACACTTCAGAGCAGGCTGAAGGAACAGGAAGAACAACCGAAGAGTGTCCCATCAACCTCCACCTCGGACGAAGTAAAGGCCTTAACCGAGCAGGTAGCAGAATTACAAAAGAGGTTACTGACATACGAGAGGCAGCCATCCCCTGTGGTAGAACCAGAGCAAGAAGAGCTAGTCCCTATTGAGGTAGATGATTCTTACGAGGAATCGTATGTTCCTATGCCAATGCCAGGCGGGCGACGAACCTCAGCAGGACTAGACACATTGGAAGTGGAAGCACCCGAGTGGCTTCAGACACTGGAAAGGACAGCGAACACTCACGAAGAACGGGTGGCAATTCAGATCCAGTCACTAGCGAATTTAGAAGAGACTGTCATAAAGTCTGAATACTTCAGAAGCATGTCTCACCATAGATGGATCGGCACCAATAATGACCAGTATGTGCCATTCTGTATACTTTTGGCTGATTACAACGCGGAGATTGAACGACAATGTGGCAAACCTCCCACCTTTGCTACACAATTTGGTCCAGATGATATACCAGAAAGTGCTAAGCGTGGGTCCATCCATCAACCCACCTGGAGAATCAGGCTTTTGGAAACGTATCCAGAAATGGTCCGAACCTGGAATAATATGCCGTTGTTTATTAAGTATAACCCTTGTTACATTCCAGTTCTGCGACGACGCACCTGGCCTGAATTCACTATAGCTGTCAGAGACATCAAAGCCTGTGCAAAATGGTTGAATTATGTTTATCTAGCACCTCCACGAGGACCTCCCACAGTCAATTACATGATTTCTACAATCCATCACTAGAGTACTAGGCTACGCAATAATCCTGATGTGATGGCCCAGATGTGCATGAAAATATTTGAATTCATGCTGATCACTTTCAGGACGTTTAAAAACATTAAGGACCCTCACTTCTCAGGTGCAGGCTTTATGACAGGAAACCAAGATCTAGTGTATGATATGAGTACCACCCCGTCCATTGAAGTAATATATGCCTGGCACGCCAGAATCAAGTACCTCCCAGCCTGCTTTAAACAGACATTTGAGGAGATGTTCATCACAGGATTCTGGGAATATCACTCCGAAATCTTTATACCCAGACCATCACATCTCCTCCACTTATTTGCTGTGGAGAGAACTATTTACTCAGAAAAATTAAGGGTGCCTCATCCAGATGTTCCCGGTCCTGTAAATTGGGATGAGCTGCTCACAGACCTAGCACGCGGATTGCGACTCGAAGAACACCACCTAGCCTCCGATGTCGTCCAATATTACGTTCAAAAATCCTCTAGACAAGGGTCTGTCAGGGGCGACAGACGCGAGAGTGGGGGGGGGTGTTGGCAGCAGTCAGGGAACTGAAGGAGCCACAAGACGAAGAGAGTCAGAGCGAAGGGACAGCACAAGCAGGCATGGCAGTCAAAGAAGATCTGGCAAGTAGGCCATCTAATTTTTCAAGACATCAAGGAGTTTAGCACACAAGAAGAAAGAGCAAGTAGGGAGCTCAAAGAGGTGTATGACAAATCAATAGAGAAAACCCCTACACAAATAGTGATTTCCATCACTAAAAACCATTGTAAATATCATTTCGTATTTTTGTAGCTCCATTTTGTGCAAGCCAAGGAGTCCTTGAGCTTGAGGAGCTTTAGAAGTATCTACCTACCAATTTTTATATTTTTTAGATCTCGTTTGAGCCCTCTAATAAGCCCTGGAACCTAATTTTTAACTAGGCCGGACACTAGGTCTGAACAGGGCCAAAGCTAGTCAAAAACTATAAAAGGAGCTAGAGAGCTCATTTTTGAGGTTAGATTGTAATTGAAACGAACTTGTAAGAGCTTCTTGAAAGTAATCTAAAAACTCCATTGCTACTCACTCTTTGTCTTACTGTGTGTGCGCGTGTGTGTGTATGTGTGTGCATGTTGGTGTGCTTCTCACTCACGCACTTGTGCTTCCACTTGCTCGAGGTCTTCATACCATCCTCACGTCTTCCCGGATTGACATTAAAGGAGGTGCTACTCATCACTGAGCTACATTAGGACATACAAAACATTTGTTAGCAAATCAGCTCTAGTCCTGCACTTCACTTTTCCAACTGAATGCACATTATGTTTTGTATTGTCACCTCTTTGTACTGTATGACTTGAAATACCTTCTTCCAATTGTGATAAAAATTCTATATTACCTGACAAATGATTTGAACAACCAGAGTCAATATAGAATAGCTTGAGATCCTCCTTCTCTTATGTACTTATTGATTTCATCATCAATGTTGTATGGTTGTCATTCTATGTATCATTTGCATACTTGTAATAGGTAGTATTATAAGACTGATTCTGATTCCAATTTCTTCCACCACCTCTACCAAAACTTCCTCTTGAATTATGTCTTCCTCTTTGAAATTGATTCTGAAACCTTCCACCTCTTCCTCTGCCATTATTACTTTGATTTTGATTTGATCCTTATTGATTATGCCAACAATCATAAGCTAGATGATTGCTCAATCCACAAATCCAGCATGTCTTCTTGTTATCATTTTGATTACCTCTGCCTCTTCCATTTCCTCGACCTTTACCTCTACCAATACCTCTTCCTCTTGCATAATTTGCTTGAGTAATCAGCTCTTCTTCATCCTTTCCTTTACCTTTCTCACTTTTCTTCTTATTCTTTGCATACATAGCAGAATTATATCCTTTATCTCCATCTGACTTCAAGTCTTGCTCAAATGTGAGCATCAGTCCAAGCAATTGATTTAATTCTGGCACATAATGATTTAATGAAAGTTCAATTGAGAGTACAAAAGGTTTCCACCTTTCATCTCCTCTCAATCCTACAAGCAATTGTGCTATCAACCTATGATCTTCAATATCCTCATCAATAGATCCAAGGCTATCTTCCAAGTCCTTCATCTTAGTGACATAATCACTAATGCTCTCAATTTGCTTTTTCTTAAATGTGGTAAACTCTGACCATAAGCTAGCCTTCCTAGCTTTAGTAGTGTTTTGGAAGTGATCTTCCAAAGCATTCCATATGTCTTCAATTGTTTCTAATCCCCTGATATGTGGTAATAAATGATCTGTGATAGTGTTATATATATAAGCCCTTGCACTTGCATCTCTCTTCTACCATAGCTTCAAAGCTTCTAGTTCTTCTTTCCTTGGTTGACTCTCATCTTCAAATTTGGGCGTTTCTTCTTCACCTGTCACATATATCATTAGATCCTTACTCATAAGTAAGGCTTCCATTCTCATTACCCGAGTAGGATAATTATCTTTGTCCAATTTGTCAATAGATACATGATCTGCCATAGTCTTCTTGCTTCTACTACAACTTGTGAGTATAAGGTTAAATTATGGTACCTTTTGTAGATCTTTATCCTTGAGAATAACTTCGAAACACTCCTATGATGTCTTTTGTTGTTGAACACCTTAGCGTTCACCTCTTTAATGAAGAACTCTTAAATTCCTCTTGTATCTGCTCCTCTTTTCACTCTTGAGGACCTTTCTGCTCTCATACCACTTGTTGATGTATGAAACACCACAAGAACTAAGCTAAAATGATATTAGAACACCTCCATAATCATCATTAGCTTAGTAACACTCTCAATTTGAAAACTTTACCACTAAACTTTGTGAAATCCAAAAATTCATTTTCCAAAAACTGCACCTTTTCTTCCAGCTTCAAATCTGATCTGTATTAGCTTGACCTTTGTAAATTCTTTTGATCATTTACTAATAGAAGTTCTTGCTAATGTTAAGCAACACATACCAAGCAAGACTTTTCAAAATCTTCTGAATTCACTTCAACATTTGCACTATGTCTCAAATTTGAAGAATGACCATCGATTTGACATACCTTTACTGTTAGACTCATTTCTCTAAATACACATCCCATTTTGTAAAGATCTTTTGATCAATTGTAGTTGAAGGTAGTAGCTTTAAAATGAGCTATTAGTCATGACAAAATTTACACTATACTATGAGATCTAACCTTAAAAAGATTAGGGAAAAGTGCACCAGAAAACTCGTAACTGTCAACTAGCTTACACACTGATATGAAATCACTTAGAATTCAATACACAAGAGGAATTAGATCAAATCCTTCTACACAAACATGTGTTGTCTATTAGAGAAGATGTATACAAAATGGCTTGGTCTCATTCTGCTCATAGCCATGGAAAACTCTCCTATACTGAGTAGTTCTTCCTCAACATCTCTCTCAGAAAACTTGACTTTTCTCTATTCACTCAAGAATTACAAAATTGAGTTCTCTATCTATTTTTTCAACTCAAATTGACTTATATACATATGGTCTACATACTCCTAGGCTCAAACTCGTAATTTTTAAGGTTCTATGTCAAGACTAGACTTTAATTTTGCACTAAATTACAAGAGTGAATTTGTCCCTTCACTTAGGCTTAGTTTTCTGAGTGCTTGGCCTTCACTTCTCTTTGTCTTTCTTCTTCCTTCATATATCTTCATATATTCATGTCTAATTAGTGAGTGAAGCCCCAACACAATTTTTCAACCAACTAGTGAAATCACAATTGGTGCTCACTAAAAAAAAAGAAGAATCCATTGATGCTACTAGCAAGATCAGTGTCTCGCTAATCAAAGCAAGCTTCTCAAGATGTGAATCAAAGTGTACATGGACAAAGGTCACGTGCGTCACAACAAAAATAAAGATCTAATGACTTCAATTTTATTGAATCAACGTATGGAAGCATCATGAACTACAAGAGAAGACATTGTCGAGCTACAAGCATAACTAGAAAGGTATGTCGATCAGCTCAATCAAGAGAAATCATTGCGTGTTCAATATGAATCGAAATACATGCAAGATACAAATGAACTATGGGGTAAATGGAAAGAAGCAGCATCTAAGTACATAGAACAATGCAAACAAGACGCTAATCAACTGGCTATAGTGTGTGAAAGCAAAATAAAAAGTGAGGAAGAGCTCAAAGCGGCAAAAGAATAGATAAAGGAAAAAGATCAAGTGATTGTAGCTTTATTGGTACAATTATTCCAACAAATAAACATGGGAACACCAGTAGCTCCAAGCTCTCACGTGGCTACTAAGGAGGTTGAGGTACACCCTCTTTCTCCCCCCATAGTGTTTGTGCAAGAGAACCCAAGCCTACATACTTGGATGATTAGTATATTTCTCATGGAACCTTATATGATCAATCCCTTGTAAAATCAACTAGATTTACCTTTGTAAAAGAATCTTACTTCCACGAGGAGGTAGGAAGCATCAAATCTCGATCCATTTGGTAGTTGATTGATGAGAGAATATATCCTATAGTTTAGGATTTACTTTTAGAGGTGGACTTTTTAATTTGAATTCAAAAGATTGCCTCCAAACTCAACTATAAGAGAGGATCAAATGACTCGCGTGATGTACCAGCTTTGGGAGAACGATTGAGAGGGATCCTATGTGATTTGAGAGCTCACTTCATAGCTCAATCACTCCTCTCACATTGTGCAATAGATTATTGCCAATGACATTGTACTTTCATGTGATCTAATACATACATTTTCATTACATCATCACTTCACTTCTCTACCATGACTACAACAGTACAATGATCTTCTCAGAGCTTGTTCTCAGTGTATGATTGATCATTTGTTATGATTTAAAGCATCATACATTTAGTACTATCAATCATATAGCTACAAAATCTCATTATCATTGGTTTTCTCAATCCTGAGATATTATCATATCTTTACTCTCTAGTATGTACTTTGATGCATCTCGAAAATGTCGAGGCACTCCTATGACTTACTAAACATCATACTCAGTGTGTAGTTCATCATTGTTATTGAAATCACTCATGATTGGAAGCTGTTTAAGTTAATTAGACACCATCAAAAGGAATTAGGCTAATTTCTACTATGCTCAGAGCATTGTTCATTACATTGAACATGTTTAGAGATTAAAATAGCAAGTCTATGACCTTGGATCAATTTCCTACCTATCTATTTTGGTCCTTTGATTAGTGGATCATGTTCCAAACAACATAAGTGATTATTTATGATCAATAGCAAGCTAAAGAGGCCTAGTACACTCTCCAGCACTTGTTCTTGACTGGTGTGAAGCAGGTTTAAGCAACAGGACTTCATCTCTGATGACTATCCACCATCTCCTCTAACAATGGTATCAGAGCAACAACAAGAAAGATGGGAGATGGATTTCCATCATTCATTGCCAAATTGGACAGAAACAACTACCCAACATGGTAACTAAGGATGCAAGCCTACCTTCAAGGGAGAAGTCTATATGGATACATCTCAAGAGATGAAGAGATGCCAACATTCAGGAGCAAACATCAACCCACAAGGGAAGAGCAAGAAAGGTTGACCACATGGTGTGCAAAGGATGCTCTTGCCATGTCTTATCTACTAAAATCAATATCAGATTTCTTATTGCCTCACATTAGGAATTGCAAGCCCTTCCAAAAGACTTGGGAAGTACTCTCATCATATTTCTCATCAAATACAAGAGCTACGAAGAACCAGCTATGGATGGAGTTTACAACCCTCAAAAAGAAATCAAAGCAAATTGTAGTTGATTATGTAACCAAGATGAAGGATTGTGGCTCACCAGCTTGCAAGCATTGGAGAGGAGATACAAGAAGAACACATAGTAAGGCAGATCATCAACGGTATCAAGGCTGATGATAAGTGGGATTCCTTCACCATAGCAATGGACCTTTACATGGATATGCGATACCTGACCTCAACACCTTGATGGGGCAACTCTTCACCCACGAGACAAAGCCCAACAAGAATGGTGACAACTCTAGAGGTAACCAATCTTCTGCCCTTTATACAGATAAGAATAAAAGTAAGGATAAGGGTAAAAGCAAAAAGAATGAAGAAGAGGCTAGTATCTCTCAAGTTAACTTACACAGGTAGAGGAAGAGGTACTAGAGGAAGGGGTAGAGGAGGAAAGCAAGGCAGGGGGAGATCCTACAATACTCCACCTTGCAATGTCTCTGGCCTTACCAACCACACCATAGAAGAATGCTTCAAAGACACAAGGAATCAAAGGGGAAGAGGCTTCCATAGAGGAAGCTATGGACAATCTAGAGGTAGATTCAACAATGGAGGAAGAAATTACAATCACAACTACAACCAAGGCTACAACACCAACAATTATCAAGGAGGTTTCAGAGGTAGAAGGGATTACAACAACTACACAGAAGACCAAGAGGATTCTCTACTCATCATGAACATGAAATCCAAGCAAGGTAAAGATGATGAGCATCTTTTGTATATGGATTATGGTTGTTCCAATCATGTGGGTGGAAATGTAGCATTGATATTCGATCTTGAAGAACCCAAAGGGAAGCATAAAGTACAGACAGATGATGAAACTAAAAACTCTTTCAAGAAAATTGGAAATGTCAAAGCTTTTGATGGTAATATGAACCTCTTAAGTAAGGTTTTATATGTACAAACCATAACAAAAAACCTAATCAATTTTGGTCAAATTGTTGAGAAAGGCTTACAGGTTAGATTCACAAGGCATGGAGCATATCTGGAAGACCCTCAACAAGACTTCAAGAGGATTGCAAAAGGTGAGAAATCTGGTAGACTCTTTACATTTGAGATTGAAGACACCAAAAACATAGCACTCTTCAATTACAAGGATCAAACTCTATCTGAACTAGAGATATGGCACAAAAGGCCAGGTCATATAGGAGAAAGAACATTCAAGAAAATATGCAGGGATCAGATTGTGCTTGGCATTCCAAATAAGTCCAAGAAACACATGATATACAAGTGTGAAGCATGCCAATTTGGCAAAGCTCACAAGTAGCCATTCAACAAAAAGGGGTACATGTATGAAGACTACTTGGAGCTTGTACACACTGATGTGTTGGGTCCTAGCAAAGATCCATCAATCTCAAGTTCAAGGTACTATGTTTCATTTATAGATGATTACAGCAGATGGAAAATTATTTACTTCATCAAGCATAAAGATGAAGTATTTACATGTTTCAAAAAGTATTTGGAATTAGTTGAGAACCAAACAGGTAGAAGCTTGAATTGGATCAGATCTCATGGAGGTGGTGAGTATTTCACATGAATTTGATTCATTCTTATAGAACAGAGGTATAAAAAGAGAGTTCACTTCAAGGTATACTCCAGAACTAAATGGAGTCGCAGAGAGAAGGAACAGGTTGATAGTAAAAGTTGCAAGATCAATGCTGAATGAGAAGAAACTACCTATGGTAAGAGGTTGTTTCCATTGCTACATACTTAGTTAACAGGATCCCATCCGAATCCTTGGACAAAATGACACCCTATGATGCATGGAATGGCAGGAGCCCCTCATTGGATCATTGCAAAATCTTTGGGTGCATAGCTTATGCACATATACCCTCAGATTAAAGGGAAGCTTGACCCTAAAGCTCAAAAAGTGTATATTTATTGGCTTTGACCGAAACCAGAAGGGTTAGAGGCTATATAATCCCACTAACAAAGGATTTATAGTTAGTAGGGATGTAGTCTTGATGAAAATAATTCATGGTTTGAAGATGATTGCAGGAAGATCAAGTTACCTTATGATTTGGAAAATGACTTTCCAACTCTCACTCAATAAGATCAACAATTACCAGAAGATAACAATTCAGAGGATGAAGAGCAGATTGACTTCAAGGCTTGGAAGTCAAGAGGCAAGACTAAGTTCAAGCAATTGGAAGACATTCCAGAGTCCTCCAATCAAGCACGGAGAAAAGATCTCAAAAGGAGAGTAAAAAGCCCATATGGTATGGCTATGACACATCATTAGTCACCAAGCATTCTTTGTATATCACTAAAGACTCTATGATAGAAGAACCTTCTTCATATGAAGAGGCCAATAAAAAAGAAGAATGGAGAGAATCCATGTAGGAAGAAGTTGAAGTACTTTAGGAGAACAATACTTGGGATTTGGTTCCCAAGAAGCCAAGCATGAAGGTAATAAGATCCAGGTGGATATATAAAATCAAGAAAGATTTAGATGGTTCTATAAATAGGTACAAGGAAAGGTCAGTGGCAAAGGGATTTTCTCAAACCCATGGAGTGGACAATGAAGAATTTTTTTCACATGTGGCTAAGATGCCAACAATTAGGGTTCTGGTAAGTATTACATCTTCTAAGAATTGGAACCTATATTAGTTAGATGTTAAGAATGCATTCTTAAATGGATGGATCTCAGAAGAAGTGTACATGGCTCAACCACCAGGGTATGAAGATAAGGATAAACCAAGGTTTGTATGCAAGCTAAGGAAGGCACTCTATGGCCTAAAGCAAGCTCCTAGAGCTTGGAGCCATAGGCTTGTTACTTATTTGCAGGATCAAAGTTTTGTGGCTAGCAAAGGAGATTCTTCTTTATTTATAAAGAAGACCAAATCAGAAGTTATCTACTTATGTGTCTATGTGGATGACATTATCATTACAGGGAATGATGCTAATGGCATCAAGCAGGCTAAAGTTCACTTAATGGAAGAATTTAAAATTAGTGATCTTGGTTTGTTAACATACTTTCTTGGTCTAGAACTTGTGTATACAGATTTTGGAGTGTTTATTACTCAGAGAAAGTATATTCATGATATGTTGGTAAAATTCAAGATGGAGAACACCAAAATTGTAGGTACACCCATGGAACTCAATCATAAGCTTAGTTCTCATGAAGGAGAACTTCTTGAGGATGTTACAGGTTACCAAAGACTTGTTGGGAGTCTCAACTATGCAACTCTAACAAGAGTATACATTGCTTATGGAGTAAGTAGATTAAGCCAATTTATGCAAGCACTAAGAAAGCCTCACATGGAAGCTGCCAAGAGGGTGCTAAAGTATCTAAAGGGTGCCATAAATGAAGGGTTATTTTACCCCTTCACTTCTGACTTGAACATAAAGATGTACTCTGATGCAGATCGGGCTGACTCTAAGGATGATAGGAGGAGCACTTCAAGATACTTGTCTTTTGCAAGTTCAAAGCTTATATCATGATCATATAAGAAGCAACCAGCTATGGCATTGTCATCTACAAAGGGAGAGTATAGAGGCCTAGCAAATGCAACTCAAGAGGCTATGTGGCTCAAGAAACTCTACATAGATTTGGGATTACATTCTTACACTCCAATACAAGCCCACATACTTGGATGATTGGTATATTTCTCATGGAACCTTATATGATCAATCCCTTGTAAAATCAACTACATTTACCTTTGTAAAAGAATCTTACTTCCACGAGGAGTTAGGAAGAATCAAATCTCGATCCATTTGGTACTTGATTGATGATAGAATATATCCTATAGTTTAAAATTTACTTTTAGGTGTACTTTTTAATTTGAATTCAAAAGATTGGCTCCAAACTCAACTATAAAAGAGGATCAAATGACTCGCGTGATGTACCTACTTTAGGATAACAATTCAGAGGGATCCTATGTGATTTGAGAGCCCACTTCATAGCTCAATCACTCCTCTTACATTGTGCAATATATTATTGTGAATGACATTATACTTTCACGTGATGTAATACATACATTTTCATTACATCATCACTTCACTTCTCTACCATGACTACAATAGTACAATGATCTTCTTAGAGCTTGTTCTTAGTGAATACATTGGGAAATTATTGGAAAGGTTTGAGATGATAGATTCCAAGCCTATGCAGACACCTATGGATGTTAATGTATTATTATGGTTAGCAAATTCAGAACCATTTGATGCTACATTATATACTCAAGCAGTTGGTTGCTTGATATAGTTTTTTAATACACGAGCAGACATTCAGTTTGCAATTTCTCAAGTATACAGGTTCATACACAGTCATCTCAAGATCTAGTGAAAATCAGTTAAGAGATATTTTTAGATATCCGAATATTTGCTGGTTATTGAACCTTGTACCATTATGATATTGAAGGGGGGATGGTTGGAAACAATGTTTACCTTGGATCCAAAAAAAATGAAGGATTTACTTGTAATAGAAATGGTGCCTCTTGCCAGTGCACCTGCAAGGTAGGATTATTTTTTAAATAGGATCGACCTTTTTGAACTATTCTTGAGTGTAAGAGAATGTTTTTTTCTTGAAGTTAAGGTCTTGGTCCGAATCCTTCTGGGTTGCTTTCTCGATGTAACAATTTTTTTCTTCTTTCATAATCCTATATGGTACATTGAAGGGTCTCATAATGCTATCCAAGTCTTTGCTCTTGATTTTGGCCTCTTTCATTACTCTTACCACTGCATCTTCAAAAGTTTGTGTGATTCGAGACACCAGTAGTGTCCACTCTCTTTGACATATTTATGCAGTATAGGGCATTGGATGATCAAGTTGTAGCCCCTCTTCATTTTGTATCTGTGAATGAACTATGTGTTGGAGGAGATGGTGGATAGTCTTCAGAGATGAAGTGGTGTTGCTTAAACCTACTTCACACCAGCCAAGAACAAGTGTTGGAGAGTATAATGGGCCTCTTTAGCTTTCTATAGATCCTAAATAATCATCTATGTTGTTTGGAACATGATCCACTAATCAATGGATGCATCAGAGTACAGACCAGAGTAAAGATATGATAATATCTCACAATTGAGAAAACCAATGATAATGAGATTAAGTAGCTATATAAAAGATAGTATATTAAATCTATGATGCTTTAAATCATGACAAATGATCAATCTTTGTTGTGTCATGTAGATACGCTCATCTCTATATTTAAACTCAATCCCTAGATAATAATGTAAAATCCCTAAGTCATTCACATCAAATGTATTCTTAAGTTGTTCTTTAAACAACGGAACATCTGAATCCTTGGGACCTGTCATGATCATATCATCAACATATATGATAATAATAATCAAAACATCCTTTTCAACTTTAACATAAAGAGTGGGAGTTGCATTTGAGTTTTCAAAACCAATAGATAGAAGATAGACATGTATCTTCTCATACCAAGCTCTTGGTATTTGCTTTAATCCATACAAAGCTTTGATAAGTTTGCACACTAAATTCTCTTTACCTGTTTCTTCAAAACCTTTTGGTTGCTTAACATAAACATCTTCATGTAGATCACCATTAAGAAATGCAATTTTGATATCTAGCTGGTATACTTTCCAACTAAAGAATGCAGCTAAAGAAAGTATTGTCCTGACCACTATCTTTCTAGATGTAGGTGCAAAAGTCTCATCATAGTCAATACCTTTCTTTTATGCATAACCTTTGACAACTAATCTCGCTTTATACCTGTCTATGGCACCATCCACTTTCCTTTTGATTTTGAAGATCCACTTAACACCAATAGCTTTCTTACCTTTTGGTAACTCACAAAGCTTCCAAGTTTGATTCTTATGGATAGAATCAATCTCTTCTTGCATAGATTTCTTCCATATAGGACTACTTAATGCATCTTGAACACTAGCTGGTTCATTCTCAACTAAAGTAAGGGCTAAAACATTATCAATCTCAAAATGTTCTGCATAATTTACCTGGTCTCCTTGTTGTCTCTTGGTCTCACTTCTAGTTCTTCCTGTGTATTCCTGTATACCACTGTCCTTCCATGTTTGATATAACCACTTTGGAATATTCCTGAAAAAGTGGTGGCATATCTTCTCGTTCTTCAGTATCTCTTTCTTGTAGAACTCTGGAACCTTCTCCAACTTCATAAGAGGGAATTTCAAGAGGTATTGATGATGGACTAGGTATTGGTGTAGGTAATGGAATTCTCTCTTCACCTCTATCTCTTAGGGTTTGAGTAGGTTCATCACCCCCCTTGTATGGCTGAATGTAAGCATCCAAATTCCTTTTGAAAAATGCATAGTCACCTATCTTTATGAAATCTGGAATCTCTTCCTTTTTATCATAAATCAGACTTTTTGCAATATATGCATTGCATGAGAGTAGGATATCACCTATATCTGGAACATAGAATCTGTATCCTTTGCTTTCAACTGCATAACCAATAAAGACTGCTTTAATGGCTTTTACATCAAGCTTACCACGATCCTTCTTCTCAATGTGAACATAAGCTAGGGAACCAAAAACTTTGAAGTAACTCACATTGGGCTTCTTCTCATAATAAGCTTCATAAGGTGTAATGAACTTCAAAGGTTTTGTGGAAGACCTATTGAGAATGTGATTAGTTGTATGTACTGCATCAAACCAAAACTTGGGAGAAAGCCTTTTGGATGACATCATACTATGCATCATCTCAACAAGTATCCTATTCCTTCTCTTTGCAACACCATTCTGTTCTAGCGTGCTAGTGAGTTGATGAGAGATACCTTTGTCTTCAAGAAAGAACCTTTGTCCTCCTCTATCACTTCTCAAAATTTGGGTCTTTGACTGACTTTCATTTTCAACCATAGCTAAGAACTTCTTGAAAGTAGGAAAAACTTTTGACTTCACTTTAGGACCGTAAGTCCATGAATATCTTGAGAAATCATCATGAACGTAACAAAGTACCTAAAACCTTGAATAGAATCTATTCTCATCGGACCATTCATATATGAATGTATGATCTGCAACTTCCTTGTGGCCGTGATGAATCCATGTTTCTTGAAAGGTAGTTTGTGAAGCTTTCCTTCAAGACATCCTTCACATGACTCTGCATCATCTTGTAAAGCAAAAGTAGGCAAACTCTCCATCATACCTTGATCTTTGATATGCTTGAGAGCTATGTAACTAATATGACCGAATCTAGCATGTCATAACTTCATGTTCTCCTTAGGTGTAGTAGACCTAGCAACATTAGCATGACTAATTTTGGATAATACAAATATGCCACTACTGTTTTCACCTTAAAGTAGACAATGCTCCTCATCAGGTGAGAGGATGTGACATGAATCATTCTTAAAAACTACTTTATAACCATCTGACAAGAAAGTCGAGATAGAGAGCAAGTTCTTCTTTATTTATGGAACATAAAGAACATTGGAAATTGTGAAATTTCCATCCTCTAGACTTAAGGTTCACTTCTCCAACACCAACATCATTCAAATCATGACCATCTACAATGGTCACTCTTCTACTTGAAGAGTTTGAAAGGGAAGAAAAGACCTTTCTGCAACCTGTCATATGCTTAGTAGCTCCATAGTAAAAAATCCAAGGATTATCTAATATTTCATTTAATGCTACCTGATCAAAAGCTACCTCTTCAATAGTAGCACATGCATATGAATCTACCTTTGAATATTTAGGTTTTGGATCATCTTCAACACTATTACCTGATGCTTTCTTCTTCTCATTGAAAATCCTTGCTTTGCATTTTGCTATAATACGACCTGGTTTCTTACAATAATGGCATACTCCTTTCTTTGAATCAGATGTAGTCGAAGATTTTTCTTTGGGTGTAGAGGAAGCATTAGGGGTAGAACTGGAAAACTTAGGATTAGAAGACTTACTTTCCTTCTTAAATTGTTGAATCTTCTACTCCTTCTTTTTCTTCTTTCCTTTTGATGATGATAACATGGCTTCATCATTCTCTTCCATACCCTTTTCTTGATCTTCATCTTGAAGTAATAGGAATTGTAGCTCTTCAAATGAAATTTCTCTATCTCTTGTAGAGAGAGATAAAGAAGTAACACAAGCACGATATGTAGATGGAAGTGAGTTTAGAAGTGTGTTTACCATCTCTTCATCTGAATGTTTACTCCTACATTGAATAACTGATCTCATAAATCTTTGAGCTTCAAAATATGTGTCTAAACCGATTCATCAACTTTCATCCTTGTGTTGGCTAGCTGTCTCCTTAGATGAGCTTTCCTAGCAGGTTTTCTGCTCTGATAGAGATTCTCTAACAACAACCAATCCTCACAAGAGGTTTTGCAAGATCTGATTTGGGGTATAATATGCCTCTTAACTCCCATAGCAATATATGAAAGTGCTAAAGCATCCCTTGAATCCCATCTAGATTTCTCTTTTGTAGGAAGTAATATGGTAGTAGTATGGACTCCTGATGATGAAAGAGTTTCTTCTTCTTCACTAACCTCCTGTTGAGCAGAAATAGGAACAACAAGTCTTTTAGAAGATGAAGCAACATCTTTGACGACTTGTCTTGGCCTTGGATAAGTGGCATTGACAATATTCCATAAGTCCTTTGTTACTAACAGATTCATCATCATAAAACTCCACATCTTTTTTATGTAATTCCTTGATAATGATTACTTTTGTTTTATGATTTTGGATGTCTCATCATAAGCAATCTAGAATACTATATAATGAGAGCATTGCTCATTGTTGTATTATCAACTCAAGAAGCTCTAGCAAGAGTTGTACGCTCTTGGAGGTGATCAAGGAGTATCTTCCCAAGTTACTCAAGGAGACCTTGGAGGAGATCTTAGAGGCCATCTTAGAGGAGTTTTCACACTCTTGGAGGAGTTGTGGTCTACATCTTGGTGATTATTTGGAGGAGATTCTGCAAGCTTACCATCAACATCGATTGTTGATTTACTGTGAGTAGCAAGTCTATTTCTGTTCTTACTTGCTAGGTCACTCATTTCTGATTTAGATTGATCAGAATTTGGGTTTGTTGTACAACAGTTCTAAACTGTTCTTATTCTCCATATTCTCACACACACTCTTCATACCTCTTAGGTACACAATCTATTGTATCTAATTCCATTTTTGCCTAGATATAGATATTGTCAGTTTGTATCATATTCACACATTGTACTTTGACATTGGAATATAGATAGTGTAGGTGAGCCTCATAGCTTACTGTTACACTTGAAATCTTGTTTAGTCTCTCTCTATCTCTCACTCATCTATTTTTGAGTCTTAAGGTGTGTATGTTAAGGTTCATCTGTTGGAAGATCTTGTAAACCTGTGATTTATTATTATTGGGGCCCATACCACTTCCAACATATGGTATTCAAACCTTAGAAAACCAACAATTTTGTCGAGTACCAAGACATAGACCATGGCCACAATTTTGGGAAGAATAGCATAGTGGCAAGCTCAATAATTAGTGGCTCTATTATCTACCAACTGAAGAGTACATGGTGTTGTAAACCTACTCATGTTGCCAACAAAAGCCTATCGGGGATGACAGAGTTCAGGAAAAGGGATGTGCGGAGGGAGAAACCAGCAAAACAAGGAGGAGAAGAAAATCAAAACACAAAATAGTTTAATAAAGAAGCTCACCCTCTCCCCAAAGCCATGTAGGGGCACAAACCAATCTAAAAGAAGATAAAAGGAAAGAAAAGACACATGCCAAAAGAATGAAATAGGTCCCAAAGAATGTAAACAAAGAATTACAACAGGACATTTGAAGCAAAACCCATACTAAAAGAAATGCAATGTTTATCGATGGGCGCATGCTTGGCAACCCAAATTAATACAACAACCCTAATGAGTGAATAAAAGGAATATCAAAGATAAAATGGAAGCATTAGATTGAGGCTCAGATAAGGTAACAAATTTTTTGAAAGTCTTGAATTGTTCAAAGAGGAACAAGTTGGCAAGGGGGGCTTGAGGACAACAAGCCTCACTTTCATATGTATCCCAGGTTCAGCCACTTGTGTATCAAGGAAACCCACAGAAACCTATCAAGGGACAACAAAGACTACGAAGAGGAGAGTGTTGCACAAGAAAGAAGCCAAGAAAAGTGGGTCCCAAAATTTTTATTTTAATCCCATTTTCTTTTCAAAAACTCCTTTATAAAACTTCAAAGAGCCATGTAAATACTCTAGAGGAGTCCTCTAGTTGCTTGATCCCTGAAGATTGTGACATTAACCTTGTACAATAGTAGAATTTTAGTGATTTATAGGAAAAGTGTCCATCACTTATGTGAAAGGACCATTTTTAAGCTTCGTTCCTCCTATGTATCTTCTTTTCCATGAGCTTGTATGTGCATGTGATGCTTGAAATGTGTGTCTACGGGTGTTACCTACCCCTTTCCCTTCTATTTTTGCCATTGTAGTGTGTGTGAAGCTTGGTGAGATGTGGAGTAAGAGTTGGTGTTTCTCACCACTCAATATTTTGCTCATAATTTGAAGTGCATTTTTCAGATTAAATGAAATGACTATATTTGTCTCATCAAGAGATTCGAAATGAACCCACTATAGACTACATTTGGGTATTGGAGCTGAGAGATATGGCTTAATTTGTGCTTACCAGTGTTGCAAATATTGTGATACACAATTCGAGTGAAGTAGGCGACTTGAGAAGTAGTTAAACCTAATTTTCATGCATTGTTGCACATTTCACTCCATTAACCATTATAGAAGCACATGTCTTGATACACTTGATATTTCTATGTCCAAGGATTGATAAATTAAAGTGTGTATTAATCCACCATTATATGCACTTGATGATTGAGGTATAGTCTCATTCATCTCAAGTCCCTAAGAAATTGTGAGCTTAGGTAAACACAAGGTAAAGATGAATTCTAATGGCAGCATATCTAGGTATAAAGCAAGGTAGGTTACCAAGGAGTTCTCACAAACCTATGGCATTGACTTTGAGAAGACTTTCAGCCCTATACAAAGGATGACGATGATAACAATTCCCATTGTAGTTGTAACCACAAAGATTTGGAGGATCCCCCAACTAGATGTGAAGAATAAAAAAAAAGAATTCAAGATCTCAAATCTTGGACAATTGAATTACTTCTTAGGCATAGAAGTAATCTACAAGGAGGAAGGCATACACCTCGTGCAAAGGAAGTACATTCTTGATGTACTAGAAGGGTATGGCATGCGTAATTGCAAGCCAATTGAAAATCCATTAAAATTTAATGTAAAGTTGAGTGCACATGTTGTTACCGTTAGTGTCCATGTGAAAGGCCAAATGGCCATTGGACACTTCTTTGTATATGTTCTTTAATAAAACATATAGTGGCCTGGTCAGTCATTGATTGTAAGTTCGACCGCATTTGTGAAACCTAAGAAGTCTGTCTTCGTGCTCCTCTGTGTACTGTGTTTTTTGTGTATTTCTGTAGCATCCTATGCAGAGTACTGTGTGTGGCCTCACGAGCTTGGTTTTCTAATCCGAGCATATCTTCGTGGAGCTCTCGAGAAGGAGAGCGCACTGTGGTGCATCACCAACGAAATACTTCGCTAGTATCAGAGTAGTTCGACGCAAAAGCTTTGTTCCTTTTGTGTGAGCAAAGCCAGCACCCCCCCAAGGCTTTCGACTAAGGCAGCAACCAAGGCATAGACATTGGCATACCTTGTCATCGGACTCACCAAAGTCACCATTGGCGCCGTTGGCTGTGCGCGAGGGAGGACCTCAACGATCAAGGAATATAGAGGTTCCCAGTACTTCCCGGGAGGTCACCCATTGTTGGAAGCAGCTAGAGGCACAGACGACATGGAAGCATGTAACGATAAAGCAGGGAGCCAGTCGAATCGTTTTTCAAATAATTATGTTTTCAAATACTTTCCAAAAACCTCCAACAGTGATTCTTATCACTATTGTAACATATGTAACATAGAAAACCCCATTTTGTAATCCACAGCTCCATTTTGTGCAAGCCGAGGAGTCCTCAAGCTTCAGGAGCTTAGGCAGAACAAGCATATCAATTTTCGTTATTTTTAGACATCGTTTACCCTTCCAAATAGCATCTAGGACCTAATTTTTAACTATGCCAGTCACTAGATGTGAAACCGGTCAAAACTAGTCTAGAAACTATAAAAAGAGCTAGAGAGCTCATTTTTGAGGTTGATTAGTGTTAGCTTGTTGGAGTTTAGAGTTCTTTTGAGCTTGTAATAGTGTTCTTGAGTAATAGAGCTAATTTCCCACCTTCCATTGTGTCTTGCTTGTCTCTTCGTAGTGTGTGTGCATGTGTGTGTGCATTTCTATGCTTCTCACCATCACTCTCACTTCATCTCACATTCACGATCTTCATATCACTCCTATCTCTTCCGCGGATTGACATTAAGGAGGTGGAGCTTCTTAACGTGGTTCTCACCATTGTGCTAGAGCAACACCAAATTTGGCGCCGTTGCCGGGGATCGAGTCTAGGACGAATGTGTGATGGTAAGAGTATAGCAAGAAGTGGCGTTGGAAGGTAAAAATTTCAGTTTTTGTTGTTGTTTTTACTTAGTTTTTAGTGTTTTTCACCTCCCCCACACTCCATCTTCATCACCGCATCATCATCTTCATCTCCAAAAAAATCAGAAAATTCACCATATCCACCCATTCTCCTCATTTCCCCTCATTTGTGCATGCGAGAGAGTGAGAGAGAACTTTTGTGCTTGTGTGTGCTTTTGTTTTCTTGAGTTTTCTTGCAGGTACAGAGCTCCAGTGCATCAGGAAAGCTTGGAAAAGGTAGACTTTTCAGTTTCTGTCAGAAATTTCCGACTGTGTCAGACCATCGCGATGGTCTGCAAAGTTCGGAATTTGGAGAAGGCGACCACACCAGCGTGTAGGCGACACCAGCGCCTCTAGGAATCCACAGCTGCATTCACAAAATTTGCATTTTGGTGGACCATCGCGACGGTCTCTGACCATCGCGATTGTGTCACACCATCGCGATTGGCTCACGCCATCGCGACGGCTTGGCCGGACCATCGCGACGGTCTCTGACCATCGCGATTGTGTCACGCCATCGCGATTGGATCACGCCATCGCGCCGACGGTGCCACGTGGCAATCTAGACCATCATGACGGTGCACTTCAGACCATCGCGACGACACCCTCACACCATCGCGACACTTCAAAAATTCAGACCATCGCGATTGGCTCACGCCATCGCGCCCAGACCATCGTGATTGGCTCACGCCATCGCGCTCAGACCATCGCGACGGTGCTCTTCAGACCATCGCGATTGTGCATGTTGACCGTTGACTGACGCCATCGCGACGGTGCACTTTCACGCCATTGCGACGGTCCCAGACCATCGCGATTATCTCAGACCATCGCGATTGTGCACCCCATCGCAAATTTTAGGGTTTCATTTTTTGGCCAATTTTGGGGCTATTTTTGGGAAATTTTTGGGTGATTAGACTCATAGGAGACCCCTTGGCTCATATTTGGAGAAAAACCTGTTTGTCAGTTTTTACCCCCCAGGGCCTGAACGGTCATAACTTTTTCATCCGAAGTCCGTTTTTTGAGCTTAATAGCTCGTTAGAAAGCTATTTTGAGGTTGACCTACTTTGGGACTTGAAAGCCAGGGGGCAAGCATTAAAAAGTGGGCAAAAGGGAAGGGACTTAAAAGGTGTATGTACTTAAGTGCTTGATCATCCAACTGTGAATTGGTCTAATAGTGGATTTTTCCAGGTCTAGCAAGGGCAATCAAAGACAACCAAAGCAAGGCAGTGAAGGGCATAAAGCTTGGGAAGCGCGGCTTCTTGGGCATCAGAGCAACCAGAAAAAGCTGACTCGAGGTTGGAAGATTACTCAACCCCCTCAGCCAATTCTTAGCTTAGGATAAACGTTAGCATTGTGGATTAAGACGATAGAAACGCCTCAAGTTTAAGATATTTAATTCTTTCAAGTTCAAGACTAAAGTAAAGGTGTGTGACATGAAAACCTAAAGGAAAGAACCTAAGTCTGACGGAACGAGAACTCAAAGTATCACGGAAAGTCAAATTCCTGACGCATACATTAAGACAAGAATCTAAAGAAATCTAAAAAGGATCAAGAAAGTAATAACAAAGAATCGGTGACGATCTGAGCATGTATTGAGTGTGCAAGGAAGAAAATTAATGAACCTTAGATCGGGCAAACATATAGGTAAGTCAGACCGACGAAGCCTTAGATCATCAGAGGCAAGTGTAAGAACTACTACACGATCGTGGGCTCAACAATTGAACACTAGTTATCCCTACGAGAGTTCAGACACTAGTGATTCAGAAATGGCATTTAGCACAGAAAGACCAGAAGGAGGGTCGAATGTAGCCTATTTAGAAAAACCTGAAGGACCCTATAGAACACAACTAGAGTTTCTCCGAACCAACCGATTAGATGCTCGCATCTATGAGGATGGTTTGCAAAGGCAAGTGGTGCAAATGCACAACCCCGATCAACCCATTGGATTGGAACGTCCAGTGGTGAAATTCAAAAGAGACGCGTACATAGACAAGGAAGGAACGATGTACATCTTAAGTACGCAGCCAAACAATACCAACGAGTTTGGCATGATTCAACCAGAGACGGAAGCAAAATCTCAAGGAAAGGAACCATTAGACGAGCCTAGAACACCTAGAGGGAAATCTGTACTGACACGAGTACTAATCCCAGAATGGATCCCTCAGGACAACAAAAGCATAGAGTTGTTTGTAAATAAAGAAACGGATGAAGCCTTTTGGAGATACAAGACAGAACTACTCAGTGAGGTAGGTATCATCACTATATACGAGTTCAAGGACCCGGATACACCTGGAAAGGTTGTATACCTGGATGAGACTTCAGAAAGAGTCTTTGTGGTGCCTGACCGCGCTAAAAACACATACACATGGAGAGGTGAATTGGTATTCCCTCCATCTAGAACGAACATGAATACAAGTCAACAAGGGGCAGGAACATCATCAGCCCATGGAAATCAAAGAGAGGGAAATAAAGAGAGACCGGAAGTAAGCTTCACTCATCCCATAGGGAGAGATAGAACAACCACGGGCACTAATAGAGTGGATAGACAAAGGGATCATGGAATACCAGGTGGTAGAGATGATTTTCCTCTACCCAGACCACGTGAACACGCAAGAATATTGAGACCCACTCAATTAGTAAAATCAATGAAGAATTATTTTGACGGGACAGGAGATCCCTATGACCACGTCGCAGAATTCAAGCAAGTACTAAGAGCCGAACAAGTTGAAGACATGTTCACGCAATACAACGCATTTGGACTAACGTTAAAGAATACCGCTTTAACTTGGTTCCAACCTTTGCAACAAAGGCAATTTAGAGACATCCATCACTCTTTAGAGTCATTCATCACTGAATTCTCTAAAAGTGGGATTAGACATGACACGTCTTCGTTGATTCATAGCTTTAAACAGACCCCTCAAGAAACAGTTAGATTGGCAGGACGTAGGTTTAGACAATACGTTGAACGATGTCCAATGCAAGAGCTACCCTCACAAGCTAAGCAAGTGTCATTGTTTCTAGATGGCTTGTTGAGCTCTAAACTACGCTCCTACGTGTACCTAAAAGAACCCAGAACGCTAGAGCAATGTGTGAGAATATGCATAGACATCGAGGACAACTTAGGAGATGAGTTGGAACTCTCCAAGGTCTATAAGGACTCAGACTGTTCATCTCTAGCATCCACAAAATTGTCTAGCTCAATAGAAGACCTAGCAGAAAAAGTGGCCCAGAAACTAGGAGTTTCTAGTAAACCTAGGGTGCTAACAAACAAGCGTTGTTACACCTGTAGTGGTGACCATATGGCAAATGTGTGTCCCAATGCACCACAACAACAAGCCAACCCTAGTGGCCAATACTGTACAATCGAGAGAAGATACACGAATCATACGGCTCAGGACTGCCCGTACAACAAATAAAACCGTGAGACAGAACTACCCGCAAGCATACGCACAGCCAGGTAGGTATCAAGGCCAATACAATGCTCAGCCTTATTACTATAGGCCTCCTCAGAACTATCCATACCAGGCTCAACAGAGACCTCAACCTGTCTTAGCTCAGCAGCCACCCCCACCAGCGAATGTCATCTCAGTCAAATATGCTGCTGCAGAAGAGAACCTAAGTAGGGCCTTAGTGCCTTCTTCACCTTTGATCACAGAAAGTGACCCAAACTCAAACAGTTTTGACTCCACTCATGTAGATAGTCCACCCGCATATTACACAGAGTCACCAGAACATGTGGACACATATCATTACGATAGTCCACCAGTGGAACCTAGTTAGGAGCCCGACTATGCTAATGTGATGTACACAAACCCAAATCCACGGCCCCAATTAAGACAACAGAGACCACAGGGCCCTAGAGGACCATGCTTTAGGTGCCAAGGAGATCATTTCATAAGGGATTGTCCACACTCCCCGATAGCAGGACAATCACAGTATTATAACATCCAAGGCTTTTGTGCTGATTGTGGCAAAGAGCACATAATCAAAGATTGTCCTAAGAACCCTGTTAACGCTTCGAATGTGACACCGATTAACGTGATAGGTATTGTAAATAACGCAGATGGATCCAACCCTACATACGTGCCTATCCAAGCTATAACAAGAGCCCAGGCGCTCTTACAGAACCAAAAGCTTAATCAAGGGAAAGTAGCCGAAACCAGTGAAGTTGCAGAATCTAGCAGTAAAAAGACAAAATCTTGGAAAGATTCTAGAGAAAGAATTAAGAGAAAATGGAGTAAAAAGATAACGGAGTTGGAAGGAAGTTTAAAGGAATCTAGAGCCAAAATCCAAGAATTGACTTCACAGGAATTGAATCAAGAGAATCCAGCTCAGAAATCAGGAACAGTTTTAGCGGAACCCATACCAGAGAATCTAGACATGATGTTTCGTGCATATCAGGCTAGATTAAAAGAGGGACCTCAGGTAGCTGAAATGAGCAAAAATTACCCTCGAGCTGATCTAGAAATTGAGAGAACTAAACTTTGCATGAAGATGGTAGAACTAGCACAAGCTTTGTTCGAAGCCTCTAGATATATTAATTGGAATAACATAGCAAAACCTGAATTACACTTTCAAGGGCTAATGGAGAGGCTAGAATATTTGATTGAAAGCAAAGAGAAAAAGGATCAGCCCAGGAACCCTATCGTCCCAGAAACACAGGAAAGGAATGCCCCATCCCTGTCTCAAGTACCCAATACAGAAAGTCAAGACAATTTGTCTTCCATACATAGGTACTCACATGAATTTTTGAGAGAAATACAAGAAGAGAAATGGAGAAAAGAACAAGGAACCCATCCTCCTATTCAAGAAATAGATGACTTGCAGGAACAATTTCCCCAAGACATTCCCTCTATTTACGATGAGGTAGAGGAGGAACAACTGAGTGAAAACACAAGATTTGGATCTAATTCTTTACAAGAATTACCTCAGTTCACAGGACCTTGGGAAGCAAAGTCTATTAGTATGAGAGCACCCACGATAATAGTGAGGAATGAAGAATCAGTAATCCCTAGAAACACGGAAGTGATCAAGAATACTAAAGTACAATGTAATCTCACTCTAGAGGAGTTGTTAAAGGTTAAACCAGAATTGTGGAAGCATGTAGCAAATCAATTCCCCGAGCTTGCTACTACTCCCTCACCAATAGGATCACAAGATAAGGTACCAGAGATACCCGTAGAAAAGATTGGAGATGTGAGCGAAGGAGAGGAAGGTAACACTTATCTTCCGATAACCCATCAGGGCTACACCACGAAAGCCATCTTAGATTCAGGAGCCGGAGTAGCCATAGCTACCACCGCTTTATGGAAACGTTGGGGTAAGCCAGCATTAAGACCCACCAGGATGAAGCTACAAATGGCTGATGGACACATAGAAAAACCATTAGGCTTACTAGAAGGAATATCTCTCACCACTTGTGGTGTAGAATTTGAGCATACCTTTGCCATTTGTGACTTTGCAAAAAACCATGCTTATGAGATGATATTGGGACGACCATTCATGCGCCAGTTGCAAATTGTACAAGATTGGGGAACCAATTCTTTGTACTTGCAACACTTAGGAGTGACTACCAAAGTCAATCTTAAAGACTATTCACATCGAGATGTACCCCCAATACAATGGAATACCATCCATAAGACACCAGTAGAGACGGAATCCGTGCACTCATTAGAATCAGATCCTTCTTGGTTGCATGAGGATACCCATTTATGGATGTGTAAAGTAGCCAAACAAGAGGAAGAAAGGCTAGAAGCCAGGACCTTAGGTGCAGAACAACATCCACGAACCCTTCAAGATCCAGCCTACGCACCTGTAGTATTCCCAGACGAAGAGTTTGAACCCCATGGTTGGGCAGAAATCCTAGCAACCATGGATGTAGCCATCAATGAAGAACAATGGACACCCCACTGTGACGAGGATGGCTATGACATATCAGTTTTCACGATAGAGCCAATCATGTGCGATGCAATTTTAGAAGAGTGTGAACCTAACACTGATGCATTTGAGGATGCAAGCCATTTTGATTTAGAATCAATTATCATGGATTCTCCCTTTGCATCAGAGGAAGAATATTTTTTCGAAGTAGAGACTCACCCTCAGAGACACGAGGAAATTACGAATGAGGTAAGATTAGCCACGGAAGTGACTACTAAGAGTGAAGGCAAGAAAAGAAAGAAGAAAGAAACCATGTCAGAAAAAGAAGAATCTTTGTTTGAAGTACCCGAGAACTTCAAGAAATATGAAATCGAAGATAGAAGAATCATGGTACGAATGCCTAATAGAAAGGCGAATGACGGACAAGTATATGATAACCGCGAGACAACCAAGAAAATAATCGTAGCCATAGAAGGAGAAGAAGAAAAATGTACATACATAGGGCATGATTTGACAACTGAAGAAGAAGAAGAGCTAGCTGCCCTATTACGCGAATATAGAGATGTTTTTGCGTGGAGTTACAAAGATTTGAAAGGAGTAGATCCAGATATATGTTCTCATAGAATCCCTATGACTCCAGATGCAAAATCGACAAAACAGAAACCGTACACGTACAATGATAACTACGCTGCGAAGATTAAAGAGGAGATAGATCGCTTGATAGAAGCAGGATTCATATACGAAATTGAGCATACCGAATGGGTATCCCCCATTGTGGTTGTGCCCAAGAAGAATGGAAAATTGCGTGTGTGTATTAACCTTAAAAAGGTTAATGCCGCAACGATTAGAGATAGTTATCCCCTTCCTATCACAGAACATCTATTGGAAAGAGTTGCGGGCAAGGAAGTTTACAGCTTTCTTGATGGATTTTCAGGCTATAATCAAGTAGCTATTGCTCCAGAAGACCAACACAAGACGGCATTTGCCACTGAATGGGGCATATTTGCATTTCGTGTGATGCCATTTGGCTTAACAAATGCACCTGCCACTTTCCAGCGACTCATGTGTCATGTTTTTAAGGAATTTTTACGCAAGAGCTTGGAAGTTTATGTCGATGACATATGTGCTCATTCAAGTGTAAGATAGACACATATCCCAGAGTTAAGACAAATATTTGACAAATGTCGAGAGTATCAGGTTTGTTTGAACCCAGAAAAGTGCGTTTTCATGGTCAGACAAGGCAAAATTCTAGGACACATTGTGTCAAAAAATGGAATCTCTACGGATGAGGAAAAAGTAAAAGTAATTGCAGATTTACCTAGACCAGCTAATGTGAAAGAGGTACAGGCATTTATGGGCCATTGCGGATATTATAGGAGATTCATACACATGTATGCAATCATAGCCAAGCCTTTGTACTCTCTTTTAACCAATTTTGAATGGACAGAGGAATGTGAAAATTCATTCAATGAACTTAAACGACGCTTGTGCTCAGCACCTATATTGACTACCCCATATTGGAGTAAGCCGTTCCATGTACATGTGGATGCATCCAATTACGCCATAGGATGTGTGTTAGCACAACCCACGAATGAAGGTAACATAGATCTCCCCATAGCTTACGCGAGCAGACAATTGAACGCAGCAGAAAGGAATTACACCACGACGGAACGAGAAGGATTAGGGATGATCTACGCAGTAAAGAAGTTCAGGCACTACTTGTTGGCCAACAAATTCAAGTTCTTTACGGATCATCAAGCCCTATTGTACTTAGTCAACAAACCATGTAACACAGGACGACTGATACGTTGGTTTCTATTACTCATGGAGTATGATTTTGAAGTCGTAGTCAGGAAAGGAAAGACATATCTTAGAGCTGACCACCTTTCAAGATTAACCTCAGGAGAAGCTCCTCAAGGAGTAGCGGATGAATTACCAGATGCATACTTGTTTAACCTTGAGATAACACCAGAATGGGCTAAGCCTATAGTCGCGATTCTCACATATGGACCCAAGAATCCTAGGTTAAAGATCAAGGAGGGAGAGATTACCAAGTCTCAGAGATACCAAATAATGGGAGGAAGCATATATAAACATGATAATCAAAAGATTCTTGCTTGTTGTGTAGATGAATCAGAACATGCAAATTGGTTGCACTTAGCACACATAGGTGCATTAAAGCAACATCATTCAAAACATCGAACATTACAGACTCTGCATAGATTAGGAGTATATTGGCCTACGATGGAAGCAGATGTCTACAGGTTGTGTAAGGAATGCCATGTTTGTTGTGAAAGACCACCAATAGAGCATGCACATTATATCACGTGTCTCTCACACCAGACTGGAGTGAACCATTAGTGACATACTTGAGGACAAACACATTCCCTCAAGGCATGACCTTAGCTCGACAACGCAGTCTAGAGCAGGAAGCTCAAGATTATTCACTTATTGGCAATAACCTATACAAAAGAGGACGAGATGGATATCTAAGACAATGTGTTCATGAGAGCGATTATCTGAGCATACTAGAGACTGCACACCAAGGTGTTGCAGGAGGTCATTTTGGACCCGATAGGATAATCAAAGCCATCCTCTTTGCAGGATTATGGTGTCCCACTCTTCACATGGATGCTCATACCTATGTCAAGAGATGCGATGTGTGCCAAAGAACTCAGTTTCCTACTCGCAGAGATGAAATGCCATTGAAACCCATGATGGGCGGACGTGCATTTTCTAAGTGGGGTATAGACTTTGTAGGACCCATTAACCCCCCTGCAAAAGGTACACATGCGGAATACATTATTGTTGCCACAGATTATCTGACAAAATGGGTAGAAGCAAAAGCCACGAAAAAGAATGATGCACACACAACTGCAAAATTCTTATTTGAAAATGTCTTTACAAGATATGGACTGCCTATAGAGTTAGTGAGCGATCGAGGCACTCACTTTCTAAACCAAGTCATTGAATATCTGTTGCAGGATTTTATGGTGATTCACAAGAAATCCGCACCATATCATCCTCAGGCCAATGGTCAGGCTGAAAGCACTAATAAGATCCTTTGTAACGTACTGACGAAACTCGTGAACAACAAACGTTCAGATTGGGACAAACAGTTACACCACGCTGTTTGGGCATATCGAGTGGCCTACAAGACCGTACTCAATGCAACTCCCTTTCAGATGGTTTTTGGTCAGAATGCTGTGCTTCCTTTGGACTTCTTGATACCGACCCTTAAGGTTGCACAAGAACATCAGTGGACCGGCCATGAATTATCAGCGAGAATAATGGACTTGGAACGATTAGGAGAAACCAGGCTAAAGGCAGCAGCAGGAATATATGCAGCGAAGAAGCGACAGAAAGCGTATTTTGATGCACATGTGAAAGATAAAGGCTTAAAAGAAGGAGATTTAGTTCTAGTATATACGCTAAAGCAACACGCACGTAAGTTAGAAAAGCGAGGTTATGGACCTATGATCATTAACAGACTCTCAACAAGTGGAGCAGTACAGTTAGCCACTTTAGAAGGAGATATAATGCCTAATTATATTAGTGGCTGTAGAGTCAGGCTATATCAGGAACCTCTTACGGAGGATATGCTTAGATGACTCACGTTGGCAAAGAAGCGTAAGGAGGAAGAAAATAGAATACGAGCGGAAGCTCAGGCAGAAGCAATAGAACGCATTAAGCGCATGAAGTTAAGAAGACAAGGACTAGGGAGAGAACATTATAACTATCTGGAAACTACACCCAGATATCCCATGGCCATGTGTCAAGTAGAGTCAACCACTCATCCTAGTATAGTGGACAAGAGACCATTCATTACAGTGAGGCTAGAGCACGACAACCCTTGCCAAGAGCTCAGGGCTTTAATTGATTCAGGTGCTGCGACTAGTGCGATTAGATGGTCCCACTATAAGGATTCAGGAATAGAAATGCGGCCAATTGAGGCATACCTCATAGGGCTAGGAGGCATGGAAACCCCTTGCATGGGTGAGGTGGACCTTCCTATCCTCATTAAGGATGTGACCATGACAGCGAAGCTACTAGTGTGCCATGATAACGATCTGATAGAACCCCTAATCCTTGGCCAAGATTGGCTATACGATCACTCGGTGGACCTAAATCTTAGACAAGGCTCCTTACAGATTGGAACCTTAGAACAGAAGCGAGTGATACCGCTTGACTTCCCTAACGGCATTCCGATTGAGGTGTGTAACCCTAGACCCTATGAAACGCATGCGACGGAAGACCGGAAGATCTTGGGTCAGATCAGTCACGTTACGTCTACACCAACCCACTCGGGCTTGGCTAGGGACAATTGTCAATCAGGAGGACGACAGGAGATCTTACCTGGGGCTTCCTGCAAACTAGAAGGGGCAGCTACCCAACCGCTAGGGCAGATGAACACAATCAGCGGTCAGGTGGGTTGCATCAGCGGCCAAATGAGCACAACACCCTGTGGTGCTCATCCCTCCAAACTTGCTGCGGACTGGCCTAGATTAAAGATAAATAACGGATCACTTCCTAATGGGCAGGTCACGCAAGTGTTGGATCTCCCTTCTTTTCCAAAGCAGAGTGTCCAATGGACCTCTCAAACCCAACCTCGAAGGAGTCAACCACAACAGAGGAACCCAGACCGACGACACCACCAGACAAGGCAAAGAAAGCAGCAGTATCAACATCACAGAACAAGTGGCACAAAATAAATATGGGTGCCAAAAGGACAGCAACCACAGGCTATTGGCAACACTACAGAAGAGAGCAGGACAAAGTTTCAACAGAAGCAGAATCAGCATCCAAAGTCCCCTCGATCTTCTTCCCCAAGTTCAAATACTCGACAGATTTGGATCGCCAAGAAATACCTTATCCATAGACCCACACCCATGCAGATTTGGATACCCAAACAATGTATTATATCTCAACCCTCTAGCCATGTAATATATACCCCTCAGAAACCTTTTCATCCTTCAATACCACCAAACTCGATACCGCTTTTTGTACCTCAGCAGAAACATACCACCCACTCCAAGACTCTTAGGAAGTGGATACCGAAACGTATCCAAACGTCTTCTTGTACCCCCTTATCTAACAATTCTCCCGCCCCGTTTAAACTCCACCCTTGTACTAATTCACCCTCAACCAAACCTTGTATAAATTCATACACCCAAACCCCACATCATGCATAATAAAAGCTCATCAAAAAATGTATGCATAATCTGAAACATGTAGGCGTCTAGAGACCTGCATTAGCTCTGCAAAAAGATCATTGCATCAATCACTTCACGACACTTGGCAACACGGGTTACACATCGGTTATGGAAAGGGATTGCGGTCTCACCTTAATGGGATCATAATTAATTTCCATACTAATGTGTCAATCTTTTGTAGCAGATCTTTTCCATTAGCTCACCAGTCATCATGCAAACCGAAGCAGGACCATCGGAAGCAGGCCCCAGCGTGGCTGCGGTGCCCCTCAATGTTTTACGCGCAGAATCCCACCCAACAGCTCCACCGCCAGAGTTCCAAGGATTTCCGGGACCCATGCCAATCGATAACCCACCTATGGGATACACAGAGAAGATACACCGTAACTCTCACTGGTTCCAAGGCCTAGCAGGACCATTAGCTGATGCTGACTTCATTTTTGAAGCAAATATGACATTTGATGACCGCACATGGGGCAAGTATCAATTCTTCTCAAGAGAATTCGAAGGCCTACAGAACACCCAGGACTTAACTCATGTTTGGGCTAGAGCCGGCTTCACGGAGTATTTCAGTGATCCTCTGCCCAAACCTGACTTTTATAGGTGTTATTACTTAATCACCACTTTGCTGGCCTCAGAGAATAAGGACATCCCAGGAACCTTTATTTTGCCTTCTTTAGTGGATGATCCACCTTACAAAAGATTTTATCTTTCGAAGGATTTAATCAGAGCGGCCATCAAGATTCATGGAACTCACACCCCAACAAAGAAAGAACGGCTAGTCCCAGAGCAGATGAAGCGTGGTGACGTAACTAAGTGGGAGGATATTTCTGCTATAACACCTGAGCTCTCTAAGCCATTACGGATATGCATGCAGCACTTTGCTTTCCCAGCTCAGGATCGTTTTACCATGCCCCACAAGAGAATCTGGTTTGGATTATACTTAGCATGTACTGGACCGCAAACGGTTGATCTAGCCAGCTGGATCATTGATTAGCTCTATTTGGCACAGCATAGGTGGGAGCGAAAGAAGGTAATCAATGGGTGCTGTGCCCTCACCAGGATCATATATATGTGCTTGGCATATGACTTACCAATTGAGCGTGCCATGACCAGTGAGGAACTGAAAGCATTCAAAGGCACCACTAGGAAGGCTAGAAAGTCTAGCAAAGGCAGAGCCGGAAAGCGAATGAGAGGTACTATCCCGTGCCTACAAGTCCCAGCATCACCCTCTCCACAACCATCTCCAGAGCAGTCACCAACAGCAGCCACTCCCACAGTACAACCTATCCGCATAAGGTTATCTAGACCAGTGGTAACGGAGGGCACCACCAGTACTCTCGCACCCCAAGCAACCACAACCACAGAACCTATCACCACAGCAGCTGAACTTCCCACCACTATTGGTGCGGAAGCTTTCTCTTTTCCAATACCGCATTTAGAACCAGGACAAGCAGAGCCACTTGACCAAACGTTTGATTTTGAGATGCCCGATGCATTCTCCAATGAGTTCCAGTTTTCAGAAGGACAAATGTTTTCTCAAGAATTTGAAAGGCCTAGCTACCCTACCACACCCAGGGATCAGCCACAAGGACAGGTCGTGTCCAGCTCTGATGACAAAAGGACAGCAACCGATGATGACGAAGGAGACGACGAAGCTAGCCAGGGAACACATGAATCCCAAGAGCAGGAACAGACAGATGGCCAAGGCCAACAAACCGACACACATGGCGATACAAGTACTTATGAAGATGAAACTTACGAGGCAGCAGCTTACACTCTAGCTATCAAGAAGCTGTATAGAACTATGGAAAAAGTTTGGGCACGCAAGAAGCTGACAGAGGAAGAGAGCCAAAAAATAATAGAACAGGAACTTGTCACAGGCGGATTCGAAGACGCATATATCAAAGGATTCAAAGAATTAGTCCAATCAGTAGGCTCCAACGAGGCACTCAGGTACTTGCAACGAAAACCACTGCCACAGTTTGACCCCCGCAGAGTACGACTACTTTCAAAGCCTGGTGAATACATTCGTGTACCAACCGGAGCACAATCTTCAGAACAAGCCAGGGAGGCATGCCTCGTTCCCGAACGTTCATTGGCCGAAGAAACCTTCATTGTAGATTCCCCACCCCGCGCTACAACTGTACCTACCTCAGTAGTCACTGAAGTACCGACCACCCCAACCGCTCCTCTCTCACCACCCGTCCATCCAGCCTCCCCTCTTCACCCTCCTTCCCCCAGACACACATCTTCATTCGCCGGTGGTGTTGCAGAAACCGTCTTTACGACCACTCGCCCCACAATTCCCGCGCCCATTAGCCCTAATCTACCCCTTCCCACACCCACCTTTCTATCCAACCCATTCCTTCATCAATCTTTTCCATCTTTCCCCACAACTCCAAGACCCCTTTTCCCATTCCCCCCGCCATTAACCTTCTCCCCCGTCTCACCTCCCCGACCTACTGTAACCCCTCTTTCCCCTTTCCACCAAGCTGCTCCAGCCAGCCCCCCTGTAAATTACCCCTCAACCTTTGTAAATCCCGTATTTACACCAGCACGAGTACCCACAATCACACCCATATTCACGGTCACCGCACTAGATACGTCCACCGACATGGACATCTCACCACCCACTGCACCATCGCTCACTTCACTCACGGCACAAACATTTTTAGGCACATCACAATTTTCAACAATCACTACATCATCCACCTTCCCATCCCCATTCCCCGTTCCCGTTGCATCCACACCAACTGCATCTTCATTTAGCACCCCGTTAATACTATCACCCACTGTAGATAATGCATTCTGACAGATGTTCATATGTATGACGCAAGTAAGAGATGAGTTCACATCTCTTGGTGATAATTATCAGCAGCTGCAGAGGACAACCAATGACTTACAGTCGCAGCTTAATTTATTGTCCATTGAGAATGCCTCTCTGAACACCCGCTACCAAGAATTACGCGAGGCTTATCACAAATTGGAACTAGAAAGTGAAGAAAAGACCAAGGAAGCCACGGCTGACCTGGATAATTTATTAACAGCCCAGACAGTCCGCAATGCAACGCTAACACAAAACATGGGCTTACTACGAAGACACCTAGCAGCCGCCAAGGAAGAAAACCAGCGCTTACAGGATCAGAACCGAGAAAGCTTAGAAGCAGCGCTCGACCACCCAGACCAACCACTCAGTCCTAGCAGGTTCAAAGCCATTCCTTTAGACTCAATGAGGATGCTGCTAGACGATCATGTACGATTGCTAGATGAATATGACCGCATGAACGAGGAGTTAGAGAAACTCAAAGAAGATCACAAATTACTCCAGTTAAGAGAGCCGCCACACCAAGACGTACCAGCACCTGTGGACCCCTCTCCTGACCTCCTAGAGGAACTCAACTCATTACGGGCCCAGGTATCGACCCTTGAATCAAGGATTGCAGTATACGAAGCGCCACCAAGGCCAGATTCCCCACTTGAGCTTCCAGCTGAGGAAGAAACGGTCACCATCCCGGTGGAGGAAACGTTTGAAGAAGCATACGAGCCACAACCCATCCCAGGCGGACGCGTCACGGCCGAAGGTCAGATGACGTACGAACTTCCGACCCCCGCGTGGATGAAGACTATTGAGGAACTTGGAACAATGCACTCAGCTAGAGTAGAGGCACAATTACATGCCATGGCGATGATAGAAGAACGAATATTACAGTCTCCATTCTTTGCTCAATTGGCCCCGTGACGATACATATCTGGGCACGAGCTACAGTATAAACCGTACTTCATGTTAATGGCCGAATACCAGTTAGCCATTGAGAAAGAGACAGGTAAAAAACCATCGCATGCAACTCAATTCGAGGCGGCTGATTTGCCACTAGATGCATACAAAGGCAGGATCTATCAACCAGAGTGGCGAAAAAATTTACTACATCAGTATCCAGAGATGATGAGTACATGAGTAAAGGCACCTTTGCATTTGAAGTACAATCCATGTTGGGGACCAGTGCCACGACGCCGCTCCTGGACTGCCTTTGCTATTAAGGTACAAAACAATAAGCAGTGCCAAGACTGGTTGAATTACCCCTATTTTAAGCCACCCATTGAGTTACCAACTGTTGGCTACATGATGGCTACAATTTGCCACTCGCTCCCTAGATTAAAGCATATGGATGATATAGCGGCGCATATGACTGTCAAAATCTTTGACATGATGCAAATGATTTTTAAAGTCAACGCGTCAAGGCACCCCATGTCAACACCCCGGGCTTTGAGCATGGCAATTTTGATCTGGTATATGATATGAGTACAACGCCATCGCTACGAGTTTGTTACGCCTGGCACTGCAGAATAAAGTACCTACCGGCGTGCTACAAGCAAACGTTCGAAGAGATGTTCACAACCGGCTTCTGGGAATACCATTCAGAGGTATTCATAAGCAGGCCTACACATTTACTACAATTATTTGCCTGTGAACGAATGGTCTACTCCACACACTATCAGCTCCCGCCACCGGAAGAACCGCAACCAATCGACTGGGAGAAACTCGAGGCCGACCTGGCCCGAGGCATTCGTATCTCCGAGCACACCCTCGCTCAAGACCTACTACAGAACTATATCCGGCAGACCTCACAGCAAGGTTCTGTCAGGGACGACAGAAGCGAGAGGGAGGGGGGTGTTGGAAGCAGCCAGAGGCACAGACGACATGGAAGCATGTAACGATAAAGCAGGGAGCCAGTCGAATCGTTTTTCAAATAATTATGTTTTCAAATACTTTCCAAAAACCTCCAACAGTGATTCTTATCACTATTGTAACATATGTAACATAGAAAACCCCATTTTGTAATCCACAGCTCCATTTTGTGCAAGCCGAGGAGTCCTCGAGCTTGAGGAGCTTAGGCAAAACAAGCATATCAATTTTCGTTATTTTTAGACATCGTTTACCCTTCCAAATAGCATCTAGGACCTAATTTTTAACTATGCCGGTCACTAGATGTGAAACCGGTCAAAACTAGTCTAGAAACTATAAAAAGAGCTAGAGAGCTCATTTTTGAGGTTAATTAGTGTTAGCTTGTTGGAGTTTAGAGTTCTTTTGAGCTTGTAATAGTGTTCTTGAGTAATAGAGCTAATTTCCCACCTTCCATTGTGTCTTGCTTGTCTCTTCGTAGTGTGTGTGCATGTGTGTGTGCATTTCTATGCTTCTCACCATCACTCTCACTTCATCTCACATTCACGATCTTCATATCACTCCTATCTCTTCCGCGGATTGACATTAAGGAGGTGGAGCTTCTTAACGTGGTTCTCACCATTGTGCTAGAGCAACACCCATCCTAGTACTGTTCCCCCTAGAGCTCGCTTAACCGTCGCAATCTCTTGCCACTAAGCTACACTCTTGTGGTGTTTCAAGAAGGGGAAAGACTAAGGTTGACATTACCTTGAACAAGTTTTGGTCCCTCAAAGCTTCACTCTTTGCTTTCAAAGCCTATTTCTGAAGCATTTTTGGGGTGTCTTTTGGAGCCATTTTGGAGTACTTTCGCACATAGTTCTCTTCACACAGGTCCAAGAACATCAAGAAGAGTGTTCCTTGTACTTCTTTGACAACAAATATCAACCTTTTGGGCTGTGTTTTCAGCCACACTCGTAAAACTATGCTTCTGTGGATACCGCTTATGTACGTCCATGTGGTCATTGATATAGCGGTTACGTTCTTTGCATAAAGCCTTTTACATTTGATAAAGAGGGTCGTGGTGAGGTTTTCTTAACTCAGAGACACCCACATGTTGAGGTCTCTTTGGTGATGCAGGTGGAAGACTTACCCAGCCTCGTCATGGGAGATGTATGATAGTTGTTCATAGGTGCTCGATAAGCCTAGTTGGCTTCTATTGGGTAATTGATTATATGCAGTGGATTCAGTGATTCACTATGTAGGTAAATATGTCAGTACTTACAATTTTATGATATTTTGAAACTGTTCATATGCTCATTTTGCAGAGGATACTCTGGCAAAATTTTTCCAAATTTCTGGTTTAGTCAACTATATAGTGGTCAATTTACTCCTTGATACACTTATTTGTTGGTGTTTGGACTCTTCTACCTCCATTATCATTCTATTCAGTTCTCTGCCATTATGGCATCAGAGGTCTCAGACACATGTGGTGGATTAGGGTCTAGTGCCAGTGTTCCGAGGAGGAGCTATAACTTGCAGGGCAAAGACCATTTTCAGATCCAGAAATTTGATGGCACAAACTTTTCTCTATGGAAGAATCAGATTAAAGATGTGCTAATTCAAAGGAGGCAATGGAAGCCAGTAAATGGAATTTCAAAGAAGCCTGCTGACATGGATGAAGATGATTGGGATGAGTTAGATGAAATAGTCAGGTCTACCATTCGCTTGCACTTGGCAGATAATGTTTACTTTACAGTATTAGACTGTGAAAGTGCAGAGGAGCTTTGGAAGAAGTTATGCAACACATATGAAAAAGAGACGACATCCAATAAAGTGTATCTGATGAGAAAATTATACGATCTTCATATGAAGGACACAGATAGTGTTGCTGCTCATCTAAATGAGTTTGATGCTAAATTCTCCCAGTTACAAGCTCAAAAAATGGATATGGATAATGAAATGAAAGCAGTATTGTTGTTATGCACCTTTCCATCATCATGGGATACGTTTTGCTAGCTATTAGCAACAGTGCACCTAGTGGTAAACTCGTCTATGATGACATATGTGGAGCACTCTTGAGTGAGGAAATTTGTAGAAAATCTATGGTTGGCACTCAAAGTGGAGATGCATATAATGTTCCTGATTCTTACCAAGGAAAGAATCAGCAACATGGTAGGAGCAAGAACAAGGAAAAGAATGCTCAACGGAATAAGAGTAGAAGTAAATCAAGGAAGAGGGATATCGAATGACATTATTGTCATAAGAAAGGACACATGAAGAAACACTGTTATGCATTAAAGAATGCTAAACGTAAAGGAGAGAATGTTGATGGGCATGTTAAACAGTTACCTACACCATCTACTTCGACTGTGAAGATTGAAGAAATTAATGCTATTTCTGATGATGCTGATGTGTTGACACTTGATAGTACTGTGCCATCTGAGGGGCTTATCGCTGAGTCCTTTTCCCACACATGGCTGCTAGATTCTGGTGCTTCTTTCCATGTGACACCTCACAGAGAATGGTTCTCTAATTATGCAGCAAAGTCTCTTCGTACTGTGAGACTTCATGACTCTTACCAGTGTGATGTTGTGGGGATTGGAGATGTGGTTGTTCAGTTCATTGATGGTTCAAAACTTGCTATGCATAATGTACGCCATGTACCTCAGTTATCATGCAGTTTGATGTTAGTTGGTCAACTTGATGACCTTGGTTACAAGGTGGTCTTCTATGCTCAGTCCTTTCATATATCAAAGGGCAATATAGTTATTGCAAAAGGAAGCAAAATTGGCTCACTTTATCCTTTATTTGTATCATAGAAAGAACACTTGAGTTGTTATTGAATAGCCTATGGCTTGTGTTTGGCATGGTCGTTTGGGCCATATCTCTCGTAGTGGAATGGAAAATCTTTCTCAATCTGGCTACTTACCTATGTTATCCTTCTCTGATTTTTCATTTTGTGAGCATTGTCAATATGGAAAGCAAACTAGAAATGTGCATAGAATGCACATTGACTCTTCAATTCAGCCTTTAGATCTCGTTCATACAGATGTGTGTGGTCCTATGCCCACTAGGTCCTTAGGTGGTTCTCTTTACTTTGTCACTTTCATCGATGATGCTACTAGAAAAGTTTGGGTATATCCTATCAAATCAAAGGATGAGGTATTTTCTACTTTCAGAAGATGGCTTGCTTCAGTTGAGAGTAGAAAAGGAACCAAGCTTAAGGCTTTACATTCAGATAACGGGGGTGAGTATACCTCACATGAATTTAGCCTTTTCTGTCAGTCTAGAGGGATTCGTAGAGAGTTTACAGCTCCTTATACCCCAGTACAGAATGATGTAGCTGAGAGGATGAATAGAACTATTCAAGATAGAGTAGTCTCTATGTTGCATCATGCAAACCTCTCACAAGGCTTTTGGGTAGAAGCAGTATTGACTGCAGTTCATGTGATTAACCTTTCACCTAGTACTGCCAAAGATCTGAAAGTGGCACAAGAGTTGTGGACAGGGAAGCCATCATATTATGATCATATTCGAGTTTTTGGGTGTGAAGCATATGTTCATATACCCAAGAATCTTAGACGAAAGCTGGAACATAAGTCAAAGAAATGCATTTTCCTTGGATATGGTCGAGAAGAATTTGTATCTCGCTTATGGGATCCTAAAACACGGACAGTGATCATAAGTAGTGATGTCATTTTCAATGAGTCTAAGATGCATAAACAACCCATTAAGGAGGTTGAAGTGAGAAGAGTGGTGTTTGAGGATACTATTCCTCCGGTTAGCATGCATAAAAGTGCTACACATAGGGATGTTCAAGAGAATGTCCATTCAGATCAATCTGCACATGTTCCTGTTCAGCAACCATTGAGACGTTTTGCAAGTGTCTCACATCCACCTGATAGATATGTTCCAGGTTTAGATTTTGTTATGCTAATAGACGCCGGTGAGCCTTCTTGCTACAAAGAGGCTGTGCAGAGAGAGGATCATGTCAACTGGGAGCATGCCATCAATGAGTGAGCTATATTCTATTCACAAGAATGGTACTTGGGATTTAGTATCTTTGCCAAAGGGCAGGAAAGCTTTACCATGTAAATGGGTATATAAGTTGAAATTCACATCAGATAGTGCTTCTCCAAAATATAAAGCACGACTTGTTGCAATGGGTTTTATGTAACAACACGGTGTTGATTTTGAGGAAATCTTCTCTCTAGTGGTCAAGATGACTACTTTGCGCATGTTGCTTGGATTCGTTGGAATGGAGGACTTAGAGCTAGTCCAAATGGATGTGAAAACTGCTTTCTTGCATGGAGATCTTATAGATGAGATCTATATGGAACAACTAGAGGATTATGTAGTTCTTGGCAAGGAAAGTCTAGTTTGTAAGCTCAAGAAGATCTTGTATGGACTTAAATAGTCCCCTAGACAATGGTACCAAAAGTTTGATGCTTTTATGAAATCTCAAGGCTATTCTCGAAGCAATGGGGATCATTGTCTCTACGCAAAGAGATGCTCAGATGGCAGCTTGATATGCTTGATACTTTATGTTGATGATATGTTGATTGCTGGGAAGTCCTCTTATGATTTGTGAGTTCTCAAAAAGAAATTGAGTCAGACATTTGATATGAAGGATTTGGGGGATTCCAAACATATTCTTGGCATGCGTATTACTCGTGATAGGAGTAAAAGATGCATATACTTGTCTCAAAGTGAGTACATATCCAAAGTACTTCACAAGTTCAATATGCAGGGTGGAAAAGCGTTGAGTACACCTTTACCCACATATGTGAAATTGAGCAAGGATGATTGCCCCAAATCAGATGAGGAAAAGGAATTCATGACCAAAATTCCCTATCATTCTGCAGTTGGTAGTCTCATGTATGCTATGGTAGCTACAAGACCAGACATTGCATTTGCAGTGGGAGTTGTGAGCAGATATATGTCTAATCCTGACAAGAAACATTGGGAAGCGGTCAAGATGATTTTGAGATATCTGAGTGGCACTAAGGATAAGTGTCTATGTTTAGGTAAAGGGAAAGCATCCATTATTGGTTACACAGATTCTAACTATGTTGGTTGTGTAGACAATCGTAAGTCTACATCAGGGTACATTTTTCATTTTGCTGGAGGTGCTATCTCTTGGAGATCTCCTCTTTAAGAATGTACAGTTGTTTCCACCATAGAAGTAGAGTATGTTGCAGCAAGTGAGGCATGTAAGGAAGCATTGTGGCTTTCTCGTCTTGCTTGTGATATGGGTTTACCTCAGCACGTACCTCGTTTGCTCAGTGACAATCAGACTGCCATTACTTTGGCTAAGAATCTGGTCTATCATGCAAAGACCAAGCACATTGAGGTGAGGTATCACTTCATTAGAGAGTGCTTAGCCACTGAGCACATTATTCTTGAGAAGGTTCACACTCGAGATAATGCTGCAGATGCTTTGACTAAAGCTCTACCACAGGATAGCTTTCGACACTGCTATCTGATAAGGGTTACTTGATTCATGATCTTACACAATCACTTGTATACTCTATAGCATGCCCATCAGGTGGGAGGTATAGTTTGTATACTTACACTCAGGTATTCTTTATCATTCTTTATTTTTCTCCCATAGTTACTTTGGCCATATTGGCCTTTAGTAGGAGATTTTTACCGTTAGTGTCCATGTGAAAGGCCAAATGGCCATTGGACACTTCTTTGTATATGTTCTTTAATAAAACATATAGTGGCCTAGTCAGTCACTGATTGTAAGTTTGACCGCATTTGTGAAACCTAAGAAGTATGTCTTTGTGCTCCTCTGTGTACCGTGTTTTCTGTGTATTTTTGCAGCGTCCCGTGCGGAGTACTGTGTGTGGCCTCACGAGCTTGGTTTTCTACTCCGAGCATATTGTCGTGGAGCTCTCGAGAAGGAGAGCGCACTCTGGTGCATCGCCAACGAAATACTTCACGTGTTGGAAAAGACATTGAAGATATTACTGTGTATAGATCCATTTTAGGATCTTTGAACTATGCACTCTCACTAGGCCGAATATCAAGCATGTAGTAGGAATTCTCTCATAGTTTATGCAAAATCCAAAAGAGCAACATTTAATGGCTGACACCTCAAGTGAACTATAAATGAAGACTTATTCTATTCATATGATGAAGATTTGTAGGTAAAAACTTATTTTGATGTAGGTTGGGCAGGCTCGAAGGATGATAGAAGAAGTACAACTGGCTATGTAATAATGATTGGAAGAAAGACTATCTCATGGAGCTCCAAGAAACAGCCAACAGTAGGCCTATCCTCAACTGAATGTGAATGTAGAGCCTTCGAACTTGTCATGTGTGAGCATATGTGGCTGAAGAAACTCTTTGAAGATTTGAATTTGCACGTGAAATAGATTCCCATCATGTGTGACAATATGATGCAAAAACAATGGATTGCAGAATTTATGCTTTTAATGAGAATCTTAAGCATGCGATTTTAACACTATATATTAGAAGCTTGTTTCATTGTGGGAAATCATCTCAAGGGAGAACCCATCATTGGAGGATTTTGAAGATTGAATTGAAGTTGAAGAGGAGATTGAATGATGAGCCTTTAAGGAATGGAAAGGTATCCTATCTACTTGAAGGATGGAGATATTCTATATTTGCTATGGTGATGGAGGTGGCTCTACACACATGTTTGGTGGAGGATTTTGAGGATTGATGGAAATTATGAATCAAAATTATTACTCAACATATGATCAATTATGAATGGGTAACTTGTACCTTTTTCATTATTTTCATTTAAGTTGTATGAACTCTTATTTTTTATGAATTAAATTGTTTTATTTCCAATATTCCCCTACCTTGTCTCTTTCAAATCTCTCTACATTTGTTTCCATATCTCACGTAATGTTTCTATTCTCTTTGATGATGAAGTGTTTAAGTAACCTAATCAATTATGTTGAGCTTGTCTATCTCTTTGAGTATTTATTCAATCCCCTAAGCTTGCTTGAAGCAACTTGCATGCACCATCATTGGAACACTAGTAGTTGACCTGATCCACTCAACTGGACCCCTTCACAACATTTGAACCGGATGTGAAATACGTCCATTTCAACATTTGAACCCAACGTGAAAGTTCCTTGACAATTCTACACATCAGGAGATACAATTACAAGTTTATTACAAGTGCTCGTTTTTTACTTTTACATTCATTACATAAGTGAACAATGAGCAAAAAGGGTTGTGGAAACACACTAGAGAAGACATAGATTCTATTGTAGAAGCATTGATAAAGAAGAAGTTTTCAAAATACGATTAGCAATTTAAAGAGGTGAACACATTTATCCCAATAAAAATAGAAAATGTGTTATCTCTAACTCAAGAATTAGATGAATTTTTTGAAGATAATAAAAAATTATGTAAAATGTAAAAGAGATGATTGATCATGAAGTGTAAAGTTTGAAACAAAAGATTGAAATTTTGCTCCACCAACTAAAAGAAATTCAATCATGCAAGTATGAACATTCCTACACATAGAAGATTAAATCAACCTATAAGATGTTTTTGGTGTGATTATTTTGGCCATATGTTTTGATATTGTAATGCATATGAGAAAGCTTGTAGACTTAAATTGGTCACTAAAGTTGAAAGAAAAAATTGTAATTACCATGAACATTTACCTTTGCACTTGAAAATAGGAAGAGGTGAAATTAAAGGATATTTTGATCAAACAAAATCTAAGCCGAGATCATTTAAAAGCTATAGAAAACAATGGAGACCAAAGGTATATTATGATAAGAAATCTTCTAAAACAAGAAATTATGATACAAATTGAGAATCAAGTTAAATGTTTTGGAGAAAAGAAAAGTGAACAAATCAAGTTAGATAAACAAAAAGTTAAACAAATTTTGCAAGAAAGATTGGAAGAGGATGAGCTAGAATATGAAAATTCAATACAATTCAAAAGGAAGACTGAAAGATATTATGCAATATGTGATCCGAAGTTTCTAGAAAAGAAACAAATTTTTTATCAAGAGAAAGTGAAAATTTTGAAAGCTCAATTAGGCCACGATATTAAAAATGAACAAAATAATCAAAGTGAACATGAGGATATCAAATAAATTTAAAAATGATTGATTGAAGATATTATCAAAACAGAAAATGAAAAATTCATCAAAAATATTATAAACCTTTATCAATGAGAAAAAGAAAAGCTTGAAGATGATTTGTGATGAATAGATACTAAAGATGAAGCATGAAGAGATCAAAAGATATGATATTGTGAGAGAAATTGTAGCAAGGATGAAATGTAAAGCATTTTTTTTAGTACTAATCATTTATGTTTTCATGAGACAGGGATTATCTTGATAAGTTACTTTAAAGAATATATATATGATGATGATTGAGATTTATTGAGCATGAATTGAGTGATGCGAGTGATGAGAATGTTGAGCATGAGAATATTTTCTATTGCACCATGATGAGTACTTTGCACTTAGCATATGCATGAAAACATGTATCTGCACAATTGTTTGAGTAATCATAAATGCACACCTATTTGCACTTGTAAATAACATGAAAAATAAATTTTTATTTTTTTATAACCTCATCATTGGCAAATCATTTACCTTCATTTTGCACCATGAATGTTTCAACATGCACCTAAAAGTATGCATATTATGGTCTCATTACATGACCTTGCATCGAGGCATGTCTTGAGCTTCACCTATGCAAAATGAGTGATGGAAAGGACTTACGTATATGCACATGAATGTACAAAAGTGAGTGCACATGCCTCATTAACAAATGCTAAATACCTCATCTTTTGAATCATATTTTGACCATGCATTTTCAAAGTATGCAATTGATAGGGCTACATAATATAGCCTTTGATAGGCACATCGCTTATTTTCCCATGCACTTGACAATTGATTTCCAAAATTCAATATTCTCATGAAATATGACTCTCTTTTTGAAACAAAAGTTGATTACATGCACTTGAAAATTTGATTCAATGTTCTCATGAAATGCCAATATATTTTCTTGAAAGAGATTTGAGGATTGGCCCATTGAGGAGGATGTGGAGGTTTACTAGGAGTGAATGTCAGAGAGATGCTCTCTCCATGCTTTGATGAAGATTTATAAAACTCTTATAAAAAATGAATCAAATGTCTCTCTCTCCTAAAGAGCATATACATTATAATTCATCTCCATAAACATTACATGTCTTTATAATATGTAAAGGATATCTGCAAAATAAAGACAAAGAAACATTAGGAAAATATGGTGTGTATTCAATAATAAAACTAAATAAGCTTTAAAATAAAGTGAAAATGCAAAACAAAACAAAACAAAACGAATACATAACGTAAAAATAACGATGATTGCAAAAAGCAAGGAAATCACGAAAATGGGATGTAAAAACAATGGATCGCAAAATTTATGCTTTTAATGAAAAGCTTACGCATGAGATTCTAAAACTATATAATAGAAGCTTGGTTCATTGAGGGAAATCATCTCAAGAGAGAACCAATCGTTGGAGGATTTTCAAGATTGCGTTGAAGTTGAAGAGGAGATTGAAGGATGAGCTTTTGAGGAACGGAAAGATGTTCAATATTTGCTATGGTGATGGAGGTGGTTCTACCCACATGTTTGGTGGAGGATTTTTAGAATTTATGGGCATTATGAATCAACATTATGGATCAACATTATGAGTCGACATTATGATCAATTATGAAGTCGGAGCTTGTATCTTTTTCATTATTTTCATTTGAATTGTATGTACTCTTATTTTCTATTAATTAAATTCTTTTATTTCCAATGTTCCCCTAGCTCTTCTCTTCCAAATCTCTTTTTACTTGTTTCCATATCTCACTTAACGTTTCTATTGTCTTTGTTGATGAAGTATGTAAGTGATCTAATCAATTATCTTGAGTTGGTCTATCTCTTTGAGAATTTATTCCATCACGTTAGCTTACTTGAAGCACCCTGTGTGCATTGTTATTCGAACACTAACAGTTGATCTGATCCACCTGGCTAAGCCCGTTCATGACATTTGAACCCTATGTAAAATATGTCCGTTTTGACATTTAAACCCGACGTGAAAATTCCTCGAGAATTTGGCAAATCAAGAGGTACCATTACAAGCTGATTCCAGGTACTCATATTTTACCTCTAAATTTATTACATCAATGAACAATGGGCAAAAAGGGTTGTGCAAAATACACCACACAACACATATATTCTAGTGTGGAAGCATTCATTAAAAGAAATTTTCAGAATATGATGAGCGATTGAAAGAGATGAACACATTTGTCTTATCAAAAAATTGAAAATGTATTATCTCTAACTCAAGAATTTATTGAATTATTTGAATATAATAAAGCATTATGTAAAATGTTAAAAGAGATCATTGATCATGAAGTATGAAGTTTGAAACACAAGTTTGAAATTTCGTTCAACCAAGTAAAAGAAATTCAATCATGCAAGTGTGAACATGAACATCAAGTACAAGTTCAAAATATGTCTACTAAAATTCTTGATCAAAAATACTTATTTGACCATAGAAGATCCATCCCTACTTCTACACATAGAAGATTAAATCCGCCTATAGGATGTTTTTAGTGTGACTAATTTGGCCATATGTTTTGGAATCGTAATGCGAATGAGAATGCTTGTGCACTTAAATTGGTCACTGAGGTTGAAAAAAAAAAATTGTAATTACCATGACCATTTATCTTTGCACTTGAACTTAGGAAGAGGTGGAATAAAATAATATTTTGATCAAACAAAATATAAGCCGAGATAATTTAGAAAATATAGAAAACAATGGAGACCAAAGAGATATGATGATAAGAAATCTTCTAAACAAGAAACTATGATACAAATTGAGAATCAAGCTAAATGTTTTGAAGAAATCAAAAGTGAACAAATCAAGTTAGATAAACAAAAAGCTAAACAAATTTTACAAGAAAGATTGAAAGAGGATGATCTAGAATATGAAAAGTTATTACAATTGAAAAAGAAGAATGAAAAATATTATATAATATGTGATCCAAAGTGTAATAAAGTAATTTTATGATCCAAGGGCGTGGCTAGTTCAGAATGTAATAAAGTAAGTCTATGATCCAAGGGTCTGGCTAGTTCAGAAAAATCTTAAATCGGACATCATTTGGTCATCCGTGTGTATGACCAAAGATCTCGAGTTTAGACTTACTAGGAGGTCTTGTGCTCTTGTGAATAAGTGATCCACTTAGCTTAGTGGTTAAGTATCAAGGATGTGAAGGAGGAGGTCTTGGGTTCAATTCCCATGGGGAACATGGGGAGAGCATTTTGCCCAAAGAGATCTAGAGCCTTCTAGAAGCATCCACTTGAGTTAACTGGAGTTGACTGGGACACTTGGTGCACATGCAGTTACATGACGGACACATGGCTGGCTAGTATCTACCTGCCCAAGAAGGTAGTCCTCTGGAGAGAGCTATATATAGAGGCATTTTTTTGGGAGGAGAGTCATCTCTCTAGCACGTGGTGGTCAAAATCCTTGTTCTCTTGCACAAAGTTTCTAGAAAATAAACAATTTTTTGATCAAGAGAAAGTGAAAATTTTGAAAGCTCAATTGAACAATGATATTAAGAATGAAGAAAATAATCAAACTAAACATGAGGATATCAAAGAAAGTGAAAAAAATTTGATTAAAGATATTATCAAAACAAAATATAAAAAATTCATCAAAATTTGTCTAAACCTTTATCAAGCTGAAAAGAAAAAGTTTGAAGATGATCCGTGATGAACAAATGCTGAAGATGAACCATGAAGAGATCCAAAGATTTGGATATGATATTATGAGAGAAATTGTAGTTAAGGATGACATCTAAAGCATGTTCTTTAGTACTAATATATTATGTTTTCATGAGATAGAGATTATTTTGATAAGTTACTTTAAACAAAATATCTTTGATGATTACTGAGATTTATTGAGAGTGAATTGCGTGATGAGAGTGATGAAAATGTTGAGCATGATAATATTTTCCATTGCACCATGATGAGTACTTTTCACTTAGAGTATGCATGAAAAGGTGTATCTACACAATTCTTTGAGTAGTCATAAATGTACACCTATTTGCACTTGTAAAGAACATGAAAATAAACTTGAATTCTATTTTAACCTCATCATCGATAAACCATTTACCTTCATTTTGCACCATGAATGTTTGAACATGCACCTAAAAGTATGCATATTAGGGTCTCATTACATGACCTTGCATCAAGGCACATTTTGAGCTTTACCTATTCACTATGAGTGATGGAAAGGTCTTATGTATATGGACATGAAATGTATGAAAGTGTGTGTGCACGCTTCATCAACAAATGCCAAATACCTACAGTAGGAATTGGAAAACTTACTTTTAGGGGTATTAAATTAGCTTAGCAAGCTAACTATTCCAAGTGGAATGATGTAAAAAGATAAACTATGCTAAGAGAAATCAATTTAGCAAGTAAAGCTATACCCCTGATTTTTTAGGACTGTAGCAGACATTGACCAGTGATCACCTCGACACGAATTTCTCTGAATTGGCTGAATAGAATCTCCTCAAATTTTGATAGCATGTAGATAACTTCAAGCTGAATCCAACAAGCTTTAGATCATTGAAGTTGGTGAATAATTGACCGTGATATGCACTTCACAAGTTGATAGACTTTCTAGGAGTATAATAGAGAACTCAGAAATGAACAATGAGAAAGTATGTATTAATGAACACTTGTATACAATACCATAGGCTTGAATGTCATTGAGGAAAGGAAGACTCCGACTACTGCAGACATACAAATTTCAACATCTGAAGGTTCAAAAGGTGAAAGCTTGAGGGAAAAGCTTGAGAAGGAGGTCATACGACACCAAGGAAGACAAAAGGAGTGTCATTCGAAGCAAACGTAACCTTATACTTTATAAAGATTGAAGAATTCAATATACAAGTGAAGAAAAGATGGGAGATTCTCTTCAGATAGAGAAATTGGATAGAGAGAACTATCCAACATGGTCAATGAGGATGGAAGCTCATCTAGTGAGCAAAGAATTGATAGGTTATATTACAGGTGAAGAAGAAAAGCCTCAATTCAGAGATCCTAGTGTTCCAACTAGGGAAGAATTATCAGATTTGAAGAATTGGATGAAGAGAGATGCTCAAGCTAGGAGCATAATCTATATGGCAGTCAATGACTACTTGCTACCTCACATTAGAGGTCTTGAAAGTGCAAGTGATATGTGGAATGCTTTGGAGGAGCATTTCCAAAACACCACAAAGTCTAGAAAGGCATCCTTGTGGGCAGAATTTACTACATTCAAGAAGAAGGCCTCTCAATCCATCTCAGATTATGTAACTAGAATGAAGGACATTGCAGATGCATTAGGAGCTATTGATGAAGACATTGAGGAGGATAAATTGGTAAGACAAATCCTCACAGGTTTGAGAGATGATGACAAATGGAAGCCATTCATTTTGTCTACTGAATTATCACTTGATCATTTTACTCCTGACTTAAATCAGTTGCTAGGACCTATGTTAACCTTTGAGCCGGATGTCAAAGGTGAAGGTGACAACAGTACAGGTCATGCAATGTACTCAAAGGATAAGAAGAAAAATAGCAAAGGAAAGCAACAAGCAAATGAAGATGAAGGCACAACTAGTCAAGCCAACTTCCTAAGAGGAAGAGGAGGTGGCAAAGGTAGAGGAAGAGGCAGGAATAATAAAGATGGAGTAAAAGCTTGCTGGATTTGTGGTAAGACAAATCACTTAGCTAATGATTGTTGGCATAATACTCAGAATAATGGTGGATATAATTAGAATTTTAATTCAAGAGGAAGAGGTGGCAGAAATCAAAGAGGTAATTTCAGAGGTAGAGGTAGTAGGGGTTACTTTGGAAGAAATGCAGGTAGAGGATTCCAAAGTCAACAATACAACAATACCTATTACAATTATGCTTCAGATCAGAAGGAGGATTCAACATTGATAATGAATGCAACTTGTGAAAGGCAAAGTGAAGACCAAAGAGTCTTCTACATTGACTCAGGGTGTAGCAATCACTTGAGTGGTAACATAGCATTGATGACTGATTTGGAAAATAAGGTATCTAATCATGTTGTTCAAATAGGTGACAATACAAAGCACAATGTGAAGTCAATTGGATCAGTGAAGGCCAAGGATGGTAGCACTCTCTTGAGTAAGGTCCTGTATGTTCCTACAATTCCTAAGAATTTGATAAGTGTAGGACAAATTATTGAAAAGGGTTATGAAGTTAGATTCACTAATGAAGGAGTTTTTGTGGAAGACCCTAGCAATGGGTATAAACAAATTGTTTTAGGGAAGAAAGAAGGAAGGCTGTTTACATTGAAGATTCAAGGTAATGTTGGTCATGCCTTATTCACTTATGGAGGACATAAGATCTCTGAGTTAGATCTTTGGCACAAGAGACTTGGATATTTCAATGAAAGAGGTATCAAAGAGATGATTAACAATGGTTCGGTGCTTGGATTGCCTAATGTTGCAGGTCAACATATGACATACAGATGTGAGGCATGTCAATTAGGTAAGGCTCATAAGCAATCTTACTCCAAGCATGGTTTTATGTATTGAGAGAAGCTTGAGTTGGTACACACAGATGTGTGGGGACCATCAAAGGATTTCAGTATCAATGGTTCAAGGTATTATGTGATTTATGTTGATGATGCTACCAGATGGATCACTATCTATGTTATCAAAGATAAGTCAGAGGTGTTCAATACATTCAAACACTATCATGTGTATGCAGAGAGAATTACAGGTCATAAGTTGAAGAGACTAAGGTCAGATGGAGGGGGAGAGTATTTCTCTAATGACTTCAGTGATTACTTGTGGAATGCAGGTATAAAAAGGGAAATCACTTGCAGGTACTCTCCTCAACAAAATGGTGTAGCAGAAAGGAGGAATAGAACTCTTGTTGAGTTTGCAAGGTCCATGTTGAAGGAGAAGAATTGCCCAAATTATTTGTGGGCTGAGGATGTAAATACCGCTACTTATTTGGTCAATAGGCTACCATGCAAAGCTTTGCAGGGTATGACACCATATGAGGCATGGTGGGGTAAGAGACCTACCTTGGATCATTGCAAAGTATTTGGATGTTTGGCATATGCATATGTGTCATCACAATTAAGACACAAGTTAGAACCTAAAGCTGAAAAGTATGTGTTCATTGGTTATGATGACAAGCAGATGAGTTATAGATTGTGGAGTCCATCTACAAAGCAATTCACTGTATCAAAAGATGTTACATTTGATGAGCAAGGTACTTGGTATGTAGGTACAATCAATATTAATGGAGGTGATGAAGAAGATGTAAATCAAAAGAAAGGTAAATCAAAGGTTCAGATATTTGATGAAGAGGAAAACAATGAAGTACAGGTTGAAGTTGAAAAAGTGCCAAGGTTTGATCTAGAATGTGATGAACCAGAAACATCAATGAGTGGAGAACTCAGAAGGTCATCAAGACACAAGTGGCAACCTACAAGGTATAGTTATGATACTTCTTTTTTGGCTACCAAAGATTATGCTTATATGATTAAAACAGATGAAGACCCTTCCACATATGAAGAGGCAAAAGGTAAGGAAAATTGGGAGAAAGCTATGCAGGAAGAATATGATGCATTAATGGAGAATCAGACATGGGATTTGGTTCCTAAACCAAATAGTCAGAAGATCATTGGATGCAAGACTAAGAGGTTTGCAAATGGAAGTGTGTCTAGGTATAAAGCTAGACTTGTTGTGAAAGGGTTTGCTCAAACATATGGTATTGATTATGATGAGACCTATAGTCCTGTGGCAAAGATGACAACTATCAGGACACTCATAGCTATTGCTGCATGTAAAGGTTGGAAATTATGTCAATTAGATGTGAGAATGTTAAATGGTTACATTTCAGATGATGTTTTCATGGAGCATCCTCAAGGATACAAAGATGGAAAGTATCCAGATCATGTATGTAAGCTCAAGAGAGCTTTGTATGGTTTGAAGTAGGCCCCAAGGGCATGGAATTATAGACTTGTGAAGTTCTTGAAAGAACTTGGATTTCAAGTATCAAAGGCAGATAGTAGCTTGCTTGTTAAAGCAAGTGATGATGGGTTCATTTACATGTGCATATATGTGGATGATATTATTCTTACAGGTACATATGAGAAAGGCATTCAAAGCCTAAAGAAGCAAATGGAGAAAGAATTCAAAATCAGTGACTTGGGAGATTTGTCATATTTCTTGGGCATGGAGATTTCATACACTCAATATGGAGTGTATGTGACTCAAGAAAGGTATTTGAGAAACTTTTGAATCAAGTTTAAAATGAATGAGTTTGGTTGGTAGTCTTATCTATGCTACATTAACTAGACCTGACTTGCCATATGCAGTTGGAGTATTATCTCAATTCATGCATTGCCCTACGAAAGAACATTGGATTGCAGGTCAAAGAGTGTTGAGGTACATTAAGGGTACACTCAAAGAAGGTTTTTATTATGGTTTTACATCAGTTACAAATATCAAGATATATAGTGATGTAGATTGGGGAGGTAATCCTGATGATAGAAGGTCAACCTATGGATACATGTGTTATGTGGGAGATAAGTTAATCTCTTGGTTTTCAAAGAAGCAACACACAGTTGCTTTGTCATCTACAGAAGCTGAGTACAAAGGTATGGTTGAAGCTGCAAAGGAAGTGATATGGCTTAAGACTCTGATGAAGAGTTTTGACATCATACAGAGTACACCTATCATTTATGGAGATAACATGAGTTCATTGTATTTAGCTGCTAATCCTGTGTTTCATGCAAGGACTAAACACATTGAGATTCAGTATCACTTTTTGAGAGAGAAGGTGATGGATAAAGAGATTGAAGTCATACATACTTCAACAAAAGATCAGATAGCTGATATGCTTACCAAAAGCTTGGATGGACCAAAGCTACAGAAATTCAAAGATATGGCAGGCATAAAGAAGATAGAGAAAACCTCAATTGATGATTGAGGGGGAGCTGTTGGTGTAGGACAATCACCAGTTGATGTTTTGACATGGAAATGAAGTAAAGGATTTGAGAAGAGAATAAGTTGTGAAGCATGAAGGAAGGACACATTCACAATTTGGAAGATGTGTACACATATGTACATTATTTCAGAGATAGTTAACTTATGTCTTTGAGTAGTCATAAGCTTGTAAATTTTTGTCTTTATATATACTTGGAAAATGTCAGGACAAGTATGAGAGAATGTAGAGCATGAGAATTGTGTAGAATTAGGAGTCATTAGACACTTATGAAGAGATTAGAATAGCTCTCTCATCCATATGTAATTTCTATCAAAAATGAAGAAAAGTTGCACCCGATATTTCTGTGCTTGATCATTTCAAGAATCCTTTTGTAGATGTCTAAGTTCATAGCTAATGAGTCTATGGTTAAATCTTGAGAGCCTAACTGTAAACAGGCTGTTAGAATTATGAGTAGGAACATTCATATGTAAAAGAGTGTTCACAGTTTTTTGAAACATGCGCATTTTCGATGGTCAATGATTTGATCATTTCTCACTGCACAGATAAAAGTTTTGCATGAGTCAAGTCTCAAAATCTAAGTTGAGAGGTAAGCCATCTATGGCTAAAAGCATTTGCTTAAACAATTCTAGTTTTAGAGAACCATGTCTTAGAAGTTGTAGGTGTCAAAGTCGACTGTACAGAGAGACAGTTTCAGACATAGGTAGATTGTTTGAATCATTTCTCATAATCTACTTAAGCTTTTGAAGTGTTTTAACTTGGAAGAGGTGCACAATCTCTAGTCAAAATATTCTACACATTTTTATCAAAAACTTTACACGAATGATTAGTCAATGAGTGATTAAGGTGCAGCAGACTTTTCTGAGAAATGGATTTCTTTAGAGTTAGCTAATTTCTTGATAATTTGGTGCTTGTCTTCCAAAATTGGTTGGAGTTTAAAGGTATTCTTGATATAGAGGTGGTCTAACATCAAGGATAACTTGTTCTTTTGGAGATTAACACTCTCCATCAATGTTTGGTCCTAGCATGATAGATAGGATTAGCTGCAAGGTGAAGTGAGCTTGTATTATCTCCAAAGATTATTGGTGACCTATTATATAAACCAAATTCTATATACAAAATCTTAATCCAAATCGCTTCTTGTGTGGCATTAGCCAGCCCTCTATACTTTGCTTCTGTGGAAGACAAAGCAACAGTAGGTTGCTTCTTTGAAGACCATGATATTGGCTTATCACCTGCAAAAGAAATGTATCGAGAAGTGCTCCTCCTATCATCCTTGCATCCTGCGCAATCTGCTTTTGAATAGATCTTGATATCAATGTCTGAAGTGTAAGGAAAATACAAACCATGATGTTGTGTACCCTTGAGATACTTCAAGATTCTCTTGGCAGCCTCTAAGTGAGGTATTCTTGGCTTGTGCATAAACTGACTTAGCACACTAACTCCATATGCAATATCTATCCTTGTTAAGGTAGCATTGTTCAAGCTACCCACTATACTTTGATAACCTGTAATGTCATTAACTTCATCACCTTCATGGGCACTTAATTTTAAGTTTACCTCCATTGGAGTACTTGCTACTTTGGCATCCTGCAAGTGAAACTTCTTCAACATTTCCTGTATATATTTTTTCTGAGTAATGTATATTCCTGAGTTAGTATAGATTAACTCAAGCCCAAGAAAATACTTCAATAGACCAAGATCATTGATCTTGAACTCCTTCATCATCTGGCTCTTGATTTGTCTAATTCCATTGACATCATTACCTGTAAGTATGATGTCATCAACATAAACACAAAAGTATATTACCTCTGAATTACTTCTCTTTGATGAATAGAGAAGTATCTGCCTTGCTCATGACAAACCCTTGGTCTTGAAGATAAGTGGTTAATCTGTGATTCCATGCCCTAGGTGCCTGCTTCAATCCATATAAAGCCTCTTTCAATTTGCAAACTGTTGAGCCCATAAAAGTCATGTTGGTCAAAGTCAATTGCAGTCAAAGTCAACTGGTCAAAGTCAACAAGGTCAAGGTCAAAGTCAAAAGGTGCAAAGTCAAAGTGTGTAAGTGCAGGTGTCAAAGTGCACAGGTAGTGCACAATGAATTGTCCACAAAGGGTAAATTGGAGAAAGTGGGTTGCAGGTTGCAGAGGTATTTTCTCTAATTTCCCTAAGGTTCAAAGTGTGTTTTAAAGTGTTTTGGAAGGTTTAGGTGAACCCCCCTTATGTGCAAAAGTGAAGACTTAAAAGGAAATGTGAAGGTATGTGAAGCGGCAGCTTACGCACAGGTGGAAGTATGCCCCCCATTAAAATTTTGATTTTAGTCTAAAGTCACTACAGGACAAAACAGTGAGTCGTTGGCTGCCACTTGTAAAAACAATCTTGGGACATCAAAGTGAGCACCAAGATACCATTGCAGTTAAGAGCGTACGTGATCGACACACTCAAATCAAGGCAAGGGCCATTCTTGGACCAATCTTAGAGTAAGCAAGAAGCATAGGCTAAGTGAAGAAAGAGGGAGAAGTGCAAGAGTCACCAGTGTGCGACGCAGAGAAGTGGGAGTGCAAGGTGCATGGAGAGAGACTAAGGATTTGAAGCGCAAGGTGCATGGAGAGAGACTAAGGATTTGTGCAGAGAGTGCTAAGCTATAGTCCCCCAAGTATCTCAATGTCCCTTTGCAGTGTGCGCGTGCCGACAGAAGGTATTCACTCCCCCCCTTTGTGGAAGCTTGGTGCAAGGTGTGCACAAGGATAAGCTTGAAGCAGGTGGAGGTCTGGTGCAGAGGAGGCCGGCGGCAAGAAGACTTTGGGATAATTGGGTATTTTGTAATTGGGCACTCTGTGGGCTTGTGCACAGAGGTATTGGCTTGTCTTGTACTTCAAACATTGTAATTGTCTCACTGTAATCAATCGGTAGAAGCTTCCAGGTGTATTTTCTCTTCTTGTTTCTTCTCTTTTCTCCTACAAACCCTCAAACTCCTTCTTGTCTAAGAATCCCCCAACAAAATTTGGCACGCACGGTGGGACTTCCAAGGAGATTTGAGCTTAGGAGAAACCAAGTGCCAAGCATAGAAGAGATCAAGTGTCGATAGAACCACAGTGCTACTTCATCAAACAAAAGGTAAATATTCTTATCAAGTGTCTCATATTGAGTGGGCTATGAGCTGCTCATGACTGCAACCCGATCCCAAGTATTGAGGGTCACTTGCAAGCAGACAAGGAGGAAGGTTGTTAGAAGGTCCCCCAGTCCACTATCTTCCACATCATCAGTCAAGAGCATGGCGGGTCAGGTAGACTTGGAAACTTTACTCTCTAGATTAAATATAAAGTTTCCTTCTTTCAAAGGCCTAGCTCAGGAGGATCCAGATGAACACATTAGAAGGTTTTTGGCACTATGTAAGACTAGAGGCCTAATGGGTAGGGAGGATGCCTTTTTGATTCTCTTCCCTACCACATTAGAGGGATTAGCTGATAAGTGGTTCAGCCAGTTTGCTGAAAACCATTTTACCACTTGGGATGGGATGAAAGATGCTTTTAAAAATCAGTTTCAGCATGGCAACACTGCGGAGATTATCATAGAAGATCTAGAAAATTTAAGATTAGGTCTAGGAGAAAAGTTCCCAGAGTTGTGCTCGGGCCAAAGCACTAATGGCTAAATTGCCAGATCCACCACACGACTTCTTTGTTAAGAAATGGTTGGCTAAGCCCCTACCAGTGGCCACCCAATGCAAAATAATGGAACTAGTGCTACCTACAGCCTCCATAGAGGAATTCATTAGCACAGCCACATGCTTGGAGCAGATAAGGTACCAGTATGGAGCAACCTCTTCCCAACCAACATATGGTACAAAAATGGAGGATCCAGTGATACAGCTAAGGAAAGAGTTGGAGGGCTTAAAAAGAAATAAGCCCTACAAAGAGGAAGAGAATGATGTTGCTCAGTTGAGAAGGGAGATTGAAGCACTAAAGCTCCAAAAGGAGGAGGAGGCCCAGGCAGAGAAATTGGCTCAGCTGCGACAGGAGTTGCAGGAGCTCAAAGGAGGTGGCATCAAGAGTGGACTTTGGTGTTCCATGTGTACCAAGCAAGGTCACATAGTAAGTGAATGTCCTCTGTTAAGTGTGACTTGTCAATTATGCAGGAAGGTTGGCCATGAGGCCCATGAATGCCAATCAAGAGGAATGCTTGCAATGACATACTGGACACAAGGAGGACCCCCAACACCAGCAAATGTGATGGCTTCTGCACCAAATCAAGGTAACAACTATAATCCTAGACAGAGGAATAACTTTGGAAATGGGCCTAGGAGGCCAATCATCTGTTTCAGATGTGGAGAATGTGGGCACTATCAAAGTAGGTGCACCCTACCAGAAAATGCCCCTCCTCGCAGGAACTCCCTTGATGCAAGAGACCATTATACAATTTGTTGTCCTAAGAATCAAGCCTCTTCATCCGGGCCTCACATTCAAATGATTTCGGTGCACAAAGAAGAAGTGCGTGATCTGGTCAATGAGCCATCACCATCTACCAGGGTGGTGCAATTAGAAGAAATAGAATCTTTGACTATGCAAACAAGAAGCAAGGGGAAAGCTCAAGCAAACATAGGGCAAGAATCAAAGATTAAGGAGGGGAATCAAAATAGAGAAACATCTGAAGATAAAGTCAACACAGGTGCAGATTCAAGTCAAAAAGGAGATCTCATATGCACCAGTGATGCCATTGGGCATGCCTTCAACAGGGCTCATGAGGAGTTTGATAAGTCAACTGGAGCCCATGATCTCAAGGAATCAGAGGCTTCAAAACTACTCAAGTCCATGAAAAAGGAGGTTAGTATTTTTTATTTAATAAAGATGGATGGGAAATTCAGGTCAGAGTTATTGCAGATAATTGATGAAGCTTCCACTACAAGTTTGGTGGCAAAGACGGCTGTTTCACATAAAGGAAAAATTGTAGGGGAAGCACCCCTTACAGATTATAAAAGTCCTCGGCTTACAGTATCAATCAAGGGTCATGAATTTCAAGGAGTTATTGTGGATGGTGGTTCTGGCATTAACTTGATGCCTGAACATACAATGGAAAAGATTGGACTCCACCCTTCAAGGGCTGCAAATTTCACTGTTACTTTGGCAGATCAGAGCAAAGTAAGGCCCTTGGGAGTGATCCCAAAAGTTCCACTTGAAGTACAAGGTAATCTATTCATTTTGGATTTTGTGGTTTTAAGATTGCCCCAGGTTGAAGGAGGATTTCCTCTCTTAATTGGACGACCATGGCTCAGGCATGCAAGTGTCATTCATGATTGGGGCAAGGACACTATGTGGGTACAAAAGAAAGGGTAGGAGCTGACACAGATTCATTTAGAAGAGGGCCCAGACAATCAAGGAAACACTAGTATGATGCAAACAGTTGGCATTTGCATGGAAACAAAATCGAAAGATCAACCCCAATTAGATTTTGAGGAAGAAGAGGATATTCTAAATTGGCTCCAAGCAGGCAACTCTTCCTCTTGTTTTGGAATTTTTCTTAATAATTCTTGCACGAATGAAGGTTATGATGAAGATAAGGAAAAAGTCCAGGTTGATGGATTGGGAGAGCCCTTCACAGACCACAGAAGGGGCAGGAAGACACCCCTCAAATACAACTTGGAGGAGGATATGACAACCACAGATAAAGAGGTTACTAAAGCTAAAGGCAAGGTAAAAGATTCTAGTGAAGAATGTTCTTTCCCAATTCAAGAAATCCCTGCAGGATGGATGCATGACAAGGAGGAACACATTGAAGTCCAAAATACACCTGCTTATGAAGCAATGCACGAAAAGCTAGTAGAAGAAGACAAGGAAGAAGATGCACACGAAGATAATATGGTAGAGAGAAATCCTATCCAAGAAATACAATTAGGCACTCAAGATAATAATCGGCCAATTTTGGTGGCCACTTGGTTGTGGAGCCGCCCAGGGCTCCTTGAAAAGGTAAAATCATTCTTGACCCAGTATATAGATGTTTTTGCCTGGCATTATAAAGACTTAGAAGGAGTGCTTGCAACTTATGGAGAGCACAGAATCCCTCTGGTTGATGGAGCCAAACCCATAAGAGGAAAGAGTTATAGACTTAATCCAAAATATGTTGAAGTTGTCTATGTGGAAATCCAGAAGATGGAGGATGCAGGAATCATCATTCCTATAGAACACTCAGAGTGGCTCTCACCTATGGTTATAGTACCAAAGAAGAATACTAATAAAGTCAAAATTTGTGTTGACTTTAGAGCACTCAACAAGGTGACCATTCCACATGGTTTCCCAATGCCTTTTGCAGAACAGGTCATAGAAGAAGTGGCTGGGCATGCATTATATAGCTTTATGGATGGATTCAACGGCTATAACCAAATATCAATACATCCAGAGGATCGTGAAAAGACTGCTTTTATCACACCTTGGGGAACATATGTGTATGTAAAAATGCCATTTGGGCTCAGAAATGCTCCAGCCACCTTTAACAGAACGGTCAATCTCATTTTTGGCCCCCTATTGCTGGAATCACTTAGAATCTTCATGGATGACTTCTCTTCGTTTTCAGGATCTCACAAAGAAACTCCTCTAGATTGTTTGGACCACCACTTGAGGCAGCTGCAGAATGTTTTCAAAAGATGCAGGGAGACTAAGTTAAAGCTCAATCCAAACAAATGTCATTTCCTTGTGACAGAAGGAACTCTCTTAGGACATGTGGTGTCGGCTAAAGGTATGGCCCTAGATCCTGACAAAATCATTTCTATATTAAAGTTGCCTAAACCTAGATCCCCTAAAGAGATTCAGAGTTTCTTGGGGCATACTGGATACCATAGAAGGTTTATAAAAATGTATGCAGAGATAGCCAGACCTTTGGCTAGACTTACAGGTAAGGAAGTACCTTTTAAATGGGAAGAAGAGGAGGAAAAAGCATATCAAACATTACGGTCAAGGTTAGTGTCTGCTCCTATTTTGGTCACACCTGAGTGGTCAAAAATCTTTCATATACATGTAGATGTCAGTGCCTATGCAGTGGGGGCAGTTTTGACCCAACCCAGTGAAGAATTTAAAGTGGACAGACCAATTCAATATGCCAGTAGAATCTTGACCAAGGCTGAAAGGAATTAGAGTACTACAGAAAGGGAAGCCCTAGCAATGGTCTTTGCTGTCCAAAAATTCCGTCATTACTTACTGGGAGTAAAATTTATTATTATAACAGATCACCAACCACTAAAATACCTACTCAACAAACCACAAGCCACTGGTAGAATATGGAGGTGGTTATTGTTGTTCCAAGAGTTTGATTTTTCTGTAGTCCATAAACCAGGTAAAGAAAATGTTATGGCGGATCACCTATCCAGAATCAATATGATGAATCAAACTAGTGGAATCAATGATGACTTTCCAGATGCTCATCTGTTTGCTGTACAAGCTCAAGGTTGGTATTATGATATCAAAAATTTCATTAAAACTGGGTTGTATCCAGAAAAGGCTAGTGTTGTGCAAAAGAAGAGACTGCTAATCAAGAGTAGACCATATACCTTCATTGAAGATAAATTGTATAGACAGGGCAAGGATGACAGGTTCAGGAAGTGTTTGGAAGAAGAAGAAGTGAGGGAAGTCCTTCACTCTGCACATGAAGGAACAGGTGGTGGGCACCTTCCAGGGCATATTATGAGTCAAAGGATACTGGATGCTGGTCTATGGTGGCCTACACTATTTAAGGATGCAGATGAATGGGGAAAGGCATGTGACGTTTGCCAGAGGTGTGGACCTAAGCCAACAAAGCAGAGGCATAACCCCTTGATTGTTTCCACTTCTTGGCAACCATTTGAGAAGTGGGGGCTAGATTTCGTAGGGCCCATCTACCCTCCCGCAATTCCAAAAAGAGAAAAATATCTCTTGATAGCTACAGATTATGCGACAAAGTGGGCTGAAGCTATTGCCTCCCCCGATTGCACTGCCCAAACTGTTGCTGATTTCATTTATAGTAGCATCATTTGCAGGTTTGGATGCCCACTTGAAATTTGTACAGATCAAGGTACACATTTTGTCAATAAGGTCCTGCAGGAAATTTTCAACACGTATAGAATTCTACATAGGACCTCTTGTGCTTACTATCGAAGAGCCAATGGACAGGCTGAGTCGACAAATAAGGTTTTAATCTCAATGTTAAGAAAGGAGTGTATGTTACAACCCACTTCCTGGGGCATTGCTTATCAAGGTACCCTATGGGCATACAGGTTAGCCTACAAAGAGGCCACAGGATATTCTCCATTCCAGCTAGTTTATGGCATATTGCCCATTGAGCCCTTTGAATTTTTACATGGTTCACCTAAGATAGCATTCATGCAGAGCAAGAAGGATTGTGATGTCTCTCAGAGGCTCGGAGCACTACATAAAGTAGAGGAGATTCGTCTACTGGCAACAAAACAATTGATAGAAACTCAGATGAAGAGGAAGGAGACACATGATTGACATATGTGGAGCAACAACATTGAAGTAGGCATGTTAGTTCTTCTCCATAGACCTCATCTTCATACACAACTGAGAGGAAAATGGCTTCCACATTGGGAAGGACCTTACAGAGTAAAAAAAATGCTAAATTGGGGTGCTATGGAGTTAGAGATGCTGAAAGGAGAGGCCTTGCCACTGACCAACATATCAAGGCTCAAGGCCTATCATCAACACACTTGAAGAAGTATGGATCACCTGGAACTGCAAAATTTATCCAGGTTGTACATATCTTTCTCATCACATTTTGCTCAGTTTTAGTAATTTTCTTTCTCAATTTCATCCTTGTTATTGGAGTTTTTAGAAAACCTAGAAGGCATTTCATAACCTCTGCAAAAGTAAAACTTTGGGTATTTTTGGAAATTTTTCTGGCATTTTTAGCATTTTTCTGGCATTTTTTATCCCCTTCTGATGTCATTTTCTTGCCAAATTTGAGGAATAAAGGAAGCTCTCTATAGGTTTGATTGCAAAATTCTAGCTTAGGCCTGTAGCAAAGTTTTTGAGAATTTTTTGAAAAATTTTTGGATTTTTTTGCAATTTTTCTGGATTTTTTATGTATTTTCTTTGACTTTTGGGACAATTTATTTAAAAAATAAATAAAAGGCCCCATAGGGGCGTTTTCTTTCTCTCCAAAAAAAAAAAAAAAAAAATCCACCAACCAACCCCTCACCGACCACTCTTTTTCCCCCTTCCCCCCCCCTCCCGCCCCCCCACACCGACCACCACCGACCAAACCCCCCCCTCCCCCGCCCCCCCACACCGACCACCACCGACCAAACCCCCGCCCCCCCCCCCCCCTCCCCTATTTAATCCTCTCGCCTTCCACTCAGTCGGCAACTCACGGCAGCCCCCATCCAGGTTGGTTTCTCTCTGGTTGGGTTGGGTTTCTTTCATTGCCACCCTCAATTAATTCCTCTTTTCCCCCTCTTCCTCACCCCGCCCCCACACCCAATCCTTTCCCCCCTTCCCCTCTTCCCCACACCGCCCCTCCCTCCACCCCCTGTCCCCGCCCCACCTTGCTGAGTACTCTCTGGTGCTTTCTCCGATGCTCTTGATGGTCTTGGTTGCTGCTCAGCTGTCCTAATAAAGTTTTGTTCCTCTCTTGTCATGATGTCCTATATGCTCTGGGTTTGGCTATAGCTCTCCGGGACGGAGAGCACATTAGGTGGTGGGCAACTATTGAGCCCATAAAAGTCATGTTGGTCAAAGTCAACTGCAGTCAAAGTCAACTGGTCAAAGTCAACAAGGTCAAGGTCAAAGTCAACAGGTGCAAAGTCAAAGTGTGTAAGTGCAGGTGTCAAAGTGCACAGGTAGTGCACAATGAATTGTCCACAAAGGGTAAATTGGAGAAAGTGGGTTGCATGTTGCAGAGGTATTTTCTCTAATTTCCCTAAGGTTCAAAGTGTGTTTTAAAGTGTTTTGGAAGGTTCAGGTGAACCCCCCTTATGTGCAAAAGTGAAGACTTAAAAGGAAATGTGAAGGTATGTGAAGCGGCAGCTTACGCACAGGTGGAAGTATGCCCCCCCCCATTAAAATTTGGATTTTAGTCTAAAGTCACTACATGACAAAACAGTGAGTCGTTGGCTGCCACTTGTAAAGACAATCTTGGGACATCAAAGTGAGCACCAAGATACCATTGCAGTTAGTTAGGAGCATACGTGATCGAAACACTCAAATCAAGGCAAGGGCCATTCTTGGACCAATCTTAGAGTAAGCAAGAAGCATAGGCGAAGTGAAGAAAGAGGGAGAAGTGCAAGAGTCACCAGTGTGCGACGCAGAGAAGTGGAAGTGCAAGGTGCATGGAGAGAGACTAAGGATTTGTGCAGAGAGTGCTAAGCTATAGTCCCCCAAGTATCTCAAGGTCCCTTTGCAGTGTGCGCGTGCCGATAGAAGGTATTCACTCCCCCCCTTTGTGGAAGCTTGGTGCAAGGTGTGCACAAGGATAAGCTTGAAGCAGGTGGAGGTCTGGTGCAGAGGAGGCCGGCGGCAAGAAGACTTTGGGATAATTGGGTATTTTGTAATTGGGCACTCTATGGGCTTGTGCACAGAGGTATTGGCTTGTCTTGTACTTCAAACATTGTAATTGTCTCACTGTAATCAATCGGCAGAAGCTTCCAGGTGTATTTTCTCTTCTTGTTTCTTCTCTTTTCTCCTACAAACCCTCAAACTCCTTCTTGTCTAAGAATCCCCCAACACAAACATATGTTACCTTCTTAGGGTCCTCATAGCCAAGAGGTTGTGACATATATACCTCCTGTGAAATCTATCCATTCAAGAAAGCATTCTTGACATCCAATTGGTACATATTCCAATTTTTTGATGCAGCCACACTAACCAACACTCTGATGGTTGGCATCTTGGCCACAGGAGAGAATGTCTCTTCATAGTCAATGCCTTGGGTTTGTGCAAAACCCTTGGCTACCAATCTGGCTTTGTACCTATTAATTGTGCCATCAGAAATTCTTTTAATTTTATAGATCCATCTGGATCCTATTACCTTCATGGATTCCTTCTTGGGTACTAACTCCCATGTATCACTCTCCTTGAGTGCTTCAATCTCCTCATCCATAGCTTCTTTCCATTCTATCTTGGTTATGGATTCTTCATATGATCCTCGTTCTTCAATTGACAAATCTTTGGCAAGATAAACAGAGTGTTTAGTAATAAGAGATGTATCATACCCATATCTGATAGGTTTTTTGCTTTCTCTTTGTGATCTTTTGATAGATTGAGTTGAGGATTCAGGTATGTCTTCAAGCTTCTTCATCTTCATTTTGCCCTTGGACTTCCATGCCTTGAACGCTTCAAGGTTGATAGTGTCTTCATCCTCTGAACTTGAGTCTTCATTCTGAGTAGGTTCCTCCTTTGCAAGACTTAGAAATTCTTCTTCCAAATCATAGGGTAGTTTAACCTTCCTGCATTCATTCTCATACCAAGAATCATTTTCATCAAATACAACATCTCTACTCACCATGAATCCCTTATTGGAAGGGTTATAAAACCTTTACCTTTTTTTATCGAAATCATATCCAATAAAGATGCACTTCTCAGCCTTAGGGTCTAGCTTATGCTACACATCCAAATATCCTGCAATGGTCAAGTGAGGGTCTCTTACCATGCCATGCTTCATAGGGTGTCATCCCATCAAGGGACTTAGATGGTAACCTGTTTATGAGGTAAGTGGTAGTAGAAACACTCTCTACCCATAGGTAATTAGGTAACTTTTTTTCATTCAACATAGACCTAGCTGTCTCAACAATCAACCTATTTCTTCTCTCAGCTACCCCATTCTGTTCAGGAGAATACCTTGTGGTGATTTCTCTTTTGATGCCTCTGTCTTGCAAGAAGTTTTCAAACTCATTGGAGAAGTGTCCATTCTTGTTGAGCTTTGCTTCATGAGTGAACAATTGTCCCATGAGAGTTCTAAGATCTGGAATTTGCATGTCCATGTAAATATCCATGGCAGTGGTGAAGCTTTCCCATTTGTCATTAGCCTTGATCCCATTGATCACTTGACTTACAATCTACTCTTCTTCAATCTCTTCTCCTATGCTTGCTAACTGATCTGCAACATCTTTAATCTTGGTCACAAATTCTGAAACAGCTTGCTTAGGTTGCTTCCTGAATGTTGTGAATTCAATCCACAACTGATTTTTTCTAGCCCTTGTGTTGGAAGAAAAATATGATGACAAGGTTTCCCAAGTCTCTTGGGATGTCTTACAGTTCCTAATATGTGGCAAAAGAAAATCAGAGATGGAGTTGAGTAAATAAGACCTTGCCAATGCATCCTTAGCACACCATGTGTTGAGCTTTTCATGTTCCTCCTTTGTTGGTAATCCTCTTGTTTTGAATGAGGGCAATTCCTCATCTCCTGAGATGTATCCAAAGAGACTCCTTCCTTGTAGGTAGGTCTTCATCCTTAGAGACCATGCTTGATAGTTGTTCCTGTCTAATTTATCAATAAATGAAGGAAAGCCATCTCCCATTTTACCTTAGTTTGCTCTGATACCACTATTGGGAAAGATGGATGGATGCTCCAAGACATTGAGTAGGTACTGCCAAACCTGCTTTGTACCAGCCCCCTAATTCTTCAGACTTGATACGTAGACTTCCTTAGCTTTCCAATGACACCATAAAATGGCCTATGTACTTTGGAAGGGATGTGTGTAATGATTGAATCAAAACAGATAACTTTGAAACTCAAAAACTCATTAAAACCTTCTATTTATGTCTTGACACCTGCTGGATCTTTTGCTCAGTATGACCAGCACAGTAGGAATTGGAAAAATTCCTTTTAGGGATATTAAATTAGCTTAGCATGCTAACTATTCCAAGTGGAATGATGTAAAAAGATAAACTATGCTAAAAGAAATCAATTTAGCAAGTAAAGCTATACCCCCGATTTTTTAGGACTGTAGCAGACATTGACCAGTGATCACCTCGATGTGAATTTCTCTGAATTGGCTGAATAGAATCTCCGCAAATTTTGATAGCATGTAGATGATTTCAAGCTAAATCCAACAAGCTTTAGATCATTGAATTTGGTGAAGAATTGACCGCGATATGCACTTCACAAGTTGACAGACTTTCAAGGAGTATAACACAGAACTCAGAAATGAACAATGAGAAAGTATGTATTAATGAACACTTGTATACAATACCATAGGCATGAATGTCATTGCCTAATGGTGTAGATAGGTGTGGGCTAGAGTGTAAGCCTCACACACACTCAGAATCAGTAATGAGAAGCTCGGGAGTGATGAGTTCTACCCGCGACTTTTCCATGACCATTTTTATAGAGCATGAGTAAAAATTTGAATTCAAATTCAAACTTTTGGCTCCCTATGATCAAGCTCATATATCCTAGGCGATATTCCTTCAATCAAAGAGCTAATGCTTTCCACGAATCCTTTTGGTAGGTGTTTACAAAGATTCCAAGTCAATTTGACTTTTACAAAGAGATAAAGTGGTAATTAACCACTTGCACTAGTTCCTATGCTTCTCCATATGTGTATGGACTTCAATGCATCTATCAAACCAAATGTGTAGGCTTGTGAATTACACCAACAAACCCATCATTGGAGGATTTTGAAGATTGAAGGATGAGCTTTTGAGGAATGGAAAGCTATGCTTTCTACTTGAGGGATGGAGATGTTCTATACTGGTTATGGTGATGGAGGTGGTCTACACACATAGGAAATGCTAGCACGCACACACACCTCACTCTCTCACACTCTAAGACTAAATACACATATGCACAAAGCCTTAAGAGAAAAGAGAGTTCTTCCATTCAAAGGATATATACATGAGAGCACGTCGAACCAAAAGCCCTCCTCTTTACAAAAATGACCCTCTATATATAGGCTAAGCACATTTCCCCATGTGCTCTTTTTGACTAGTAAAAAAGGAGCACATGCTTTCTAACTAACATATCTTTTGATATCTTGGAAAATATTCCCAAATCTCAAGAAAATGGAGGCGTGGGAATTTGGACGTGGGTTTTCTCCTACATTTGCAAAAAACGGATTTATTTACAAGTCTCCATACCATAGTGTTGGAGAATTTATCAAAAAGTGCTTAGGAGGGTGTTCACATGTGCACACCTCCAATATACTTAAGAGTGGTATTTTATGAGTACTAGAGGGTTCCTTTGCATAAAAGAAATTGTGAGCAACCCTTATAAGCCAACACTCTCCTCCCCCTAGAAGTTGTCGTCCTCGATAAAGCTAAGATAGGAGAAGCATACATTGCTGAACTGGTCGAGGTTTGGGTCTTCAAGTCTTCAAATCTACAGCTCTTCAAGTCTTCAAATTTTCAAGTCTTCAATCTTCAGGTCTTCAATGCTGAACGACACAATCCCCATGGGGGGCAGTCAGCCCAAACATAAACAGCAACCTCTATTGCCAAATATCTATCTATTCCTGCGGAGCAAGTCCTGAAAATTGCAATCCAAAACAACTGAAATTATGAAGGAGCAAGCAAGGACCCGGATGCCAAAAGAAGCTGAGGTATCTTGGAAACCATAAATCAGTCTATGCTAGATATCATCCAAAGCATGTTGGGAGCAACAACCCCACATGAGAGAAATCCCTATATGAATATGTTCCATATATCACACTACAGTCAAGACTGCAACATTAATTGGATCATTCAGTCTCAAACAATCCTGTGGAATCCTATGATTATTGGACTGGAGAATGAGATACTAGATATCGTCAGACTGTAGTACACAGAAGATGTCAAACACATAAAGTTATTTACAAATGTCCCCTTATGATGACAGGGAAAGTGGGCATCATCCTCAAGAGCTGCATATCCTTGTTGTGGCCATAGAATCCATGCAGAAACTGGATGGGTAAGCAACTAAACAGTAGATCTAGGGTCCAATCCTAGCATAGAGATCAATCCCCTACAAAGGGAAATTCACCAAAAAAAATTTTGACCAGAAGAACACAACTTCAAGCTGCTCGGTACATAAGGCACACATAGGAAAAATTAGAGCCAATCTTAGGAAGACACATCCTTGGGCAATCAAGGTTTCGACTTGTATCCAGCTAAGACCTGACACAAGGATCACATACTGTGTATGATTAGAGGGGATGGGGTCACAATCTTTGAATAAGGCAGTTACAAGATTTCAGGAAAACACCTATGTGAACCATATTCATAATAATCACTAGGGAGTACTATCTAAGGAGGCAGTACACCACTCATCATTTGTCATTACTCACAGTACTGCCCTGCAACATATAGTCAGATGGACCAAAAGAACAACATGGCCCAAGCAGGGAGCCACCTTCTGTAACAGGATTGTGTGAAGAATACATCACTTTTAAGAAATCATCAAAGAAGAACCCAGCAACTTTTGTGAGTCCAGCACAAAAAAAATGCCATAACCTCTGGCATGCTAAGCACTATACCATTTCGACCATTCCTTTGCAAGTAAGCATGGTAGGAGCCTGCCAATCACACACCTTCAATAGCCACCAAGTTATTTCTTTCAACTATTGCAACGACATTCCTTGGCCAATTTTCCAAGAGTAAGGAGCTCATGATGTATTCCAGGCACCTTGAACTTACAGGAGTTTGACTGACAGATAGACCAGTTTTGAGGCAGCAGCAGCGATCAATCCACAAGAGGCCATGATCTCCGGAAGCTAGGTAGTTATCATTCAGTAGAAGGAGGCTTCAGGTACCCAAATTAGTCTTTGATGAAGTTCCAGCTTTGCTAATTGGGGCACATTCATCACACATAGCAAGCTTCAGTTTGCAGCATAGCTCTATCCCTACTCTGGAAACACAACAGCTACCCACATGGCTTCATCAACCCTAGTTGCAGCAACATATTCGGAGAGTCCGAGAGTAAACGTCTGATATTTCTGATATGGAGAGGATGCTGCATTCATTCCTTCCAAAACATGATCCAATACATCACAACAGAACCTTCCATTCCAGGAGCTGCAACCAACATGATGAGAATCCTCCCAGCTCGGCATGTGATAGTGTGTATGTGAAAGCTGTGTCATTTAGGGCATCGACAATAGCCACAAAAAACTCAATTTCTTTGGGGAGGCTTTGAATATGTATTACACATTGGATTGTCCTTCAATTGTAGCCATTGCCCCATTTGCATCTTGCTCTAGATTCTGAAAAGTTATCTAGTTCAAGTTTGCATGTGTTGGCTTGTGATTGTATGTCGATGTCATGGAATGCTTAGTAGTTCAAAAAGGATTGCATCATCTATGTGTTCCAACAAGGAGTGAATTGACATCAAAACCACTGTAGTTCAAACTTGTGGTGATGGATACACAATGATGCCCAGTTTCCATTCTTTCCCATAGTCCACTGAGATCTTTTCTAGTAGCAAGGGTCATAACCGAGCTTCTGTGACTCCTGCCATCATATTTCTCACCACAAGTGGCTGACAGTTTTTGCTTCCTAGCACCAAATGCAAGTTGAGCACCTTGTGCTTCACCTATCTTGTGAATGCTTGCCAAGCTTATTCATAAAATTATGCAGGGAAGAGATAATTATATCCTTTACTGACTTCCTATGCTCCAACTCATGATAGCTCAGTCTTGACAAAGAAAACTCCTTCCTAAAAGAGTGCAAGCAAAGCTTCCTCTTGTTCGTCTATCCTGCTGGCTTCATTGATGAACAACATGTGTTTGATGAACCATCTAGAGCTTGCTTGTGTCAGTTGAACTAAAGCTTCCATCTTTTTAGTAGATGGCATGGAAAGACCTAATATTACCTTCCTCTTTTTCCAGCAGTTCATGCTTTTGCAAAATCATGGCCAGACTTAATACTAAGTGAGTATGTTACGTGAAGACCACCATGTTGAATGGTGCACTTTCAACAACAACCTGAAGATGACCATACAAAACCTCTCAACTTCCATCTAAGCTTGTCTAGTTCCATTGTAGCTCATAGAACAATATCCTTTGCAGAGTACTCTCAATCATATAAAAAGATTGTCTTGTGTTATTTGCAAAATCCAAAAATCTCACTAATCCACGTATCAACCCTATAGTAATAATGCTCTGCTCCTTAGCCAGAGAGACACAGAAGGCTTCTGTGACCTCAATCCATCATAATATTCTAAACTTCTTTATACTATTCTTGCTATGTGTGTAGAGCAAAACATGCCCAAGATTACAAGCAAATACATCTGAGAAGATAGCTTCAGGTATGCCAAAAGATTTTTATGTCAACATTATTCTTTTTCAGTTGCATATGTCATGTTGATAACTAATTACTTGTTATCCATAATGCTACAGCATCCCCGAACTCACTAGACCAAGTAGCAAAGTGCAAAGCTCCAGTTAAGAAACATTCCTCCAAGCTACCCTAAACCATGACTTTACCTTTGAGTCTCAGAGGAACATTTTGTCTTACCTGCAATGAGTATCCATATCAGGGAGCTCAGCTTGGTAGAGTAACTCCAGCAGCTTGTTGAATGTGGTATCGACCAGCTTTGGGGCAGGCAACAATAGCTTTTTCACGATCGTCTTCTGAGAGTAAAGACCCTGCAGAGTTTATGGTTGATCCTAGTGTGCATGGGATCATTGAATTGGATGAATGTTAGACTTTGGCATGGCCTCTGAAGTTAATCATGAAAGGGCTCTCGTCTCTCCTACTTTCGGATGCATCTAAGCCATCCGCTTCCAAATGAGGTATCAAAGTGACCATCAGGTTTGTTCAGTTTCCATTGTCTTCCCGAGATCACTACCTCAAGAATCTGGAGATGGACTCCCACTGCTCAAGAAGACCCATCAAGTCTATTGAAGTGGACAGTTACTATCATTTCAAGTAATTCATCTTTCCTTTTGTCATGGATGTACTGCCCAGAGTCTCCCCTCGATTGTGTTCATCTGACACCAGCTGAGATGAACATATCAATATTTGAGCCATCAACAATCATCCTCCTATTGAAGAGGAGTTTGGAAGCTTCTAGTCTGTTCTGTACCTGCTGGCCCAAAGTCTTCAGAGTTTAACTCTTATGGTCCCTCTCATCATTTGGATCTCAAGCAACATCATTAACATCCAGCCCTTCCTTAGCAAGAATCTGATGGCCTATCTGGGACATGTGCTTTGAGAAGTCTTCTGATTCAGTAGCTTTGATGTCTTCTTATAAGGCATCTCTACAGAGCTTGTATTGACCAACACTATGACCAATTTTTCAATCCTTGCATGAGCCACCTCAGTAATTCTGTGATGTTATGCTTCTAGATAGTAGACCACCTTATGAAAAAAAAAATTCAGTTGAATTCTAGTTAAATATTAGTAAACTCTGATCCCATGCCCACATGAGGTCACAACAAGCTGTTCCTTTCCTTATGATGATCAGCATCAGGTCCTAGTAAGTGCTTTCTTATGTTCCTTCTTTGCAAGTTTCCAACAGGAGCATGTGTGTCAACATCCTTGATTTTTGGAATCCTCAATGATGAGGATGAAGCTTTGCAGACTGAATCTCTAAAACAACCAAGTTCTCTTCTATATCACACAGAGACCACCTTGTAGGTAAACACTTATGGAATCGTGCATATTGCTCTCTCCACTTTGATAATTGGTTCAACCTTTGAAACTAGTAGCAAAAAAGTCTAAGAGTCTCATGCTCACTGTGAGGTATGAAGAATGATTACCACCGTCAGTTATCTCAACACTCCTTGAGTTAGTCCTTTGGTTCCATCAACTCCATATTTTCTGGTCATGAGTTAGAGAGAATTCACCTATAGCATATTTTGAGAGTATGTTTGTCCTTGAAAGTTGTCTTGACTATGATGCTTCACTCCAGATCACTATATGAGGTTCACTACATTCAAAGAGCACACACCAACAATTGCTTATTCTTCCTTTTTTCTGAAGTGCATCGACCAAGTATCCACACTACCAGGTTGGTAGTTGGGTCCATGCAGTAGTGTTGGAGCACCAGGAGCAACAAAGACATGTAGACCAAAGTTCAGCCATGGTTGTTGAATCATGCTGGACTCAGATGATATTGTAATTCCACTTCCTTAGCCCATGTACTCAAGACATTCCAGCACTGTAGGTGTTTCCAAAATATGTTCTAATGCTCGGTCAAGGTTAGGGGTAGTAACACCCAAATGTAAAAAATCATAGCAGTTATCGCCATGAACATTTGGGCCTCATGACCTCAAAATCCATTGATAAGGAAAGAAACACCTTGAAGCAGCAGAGAGGAGGTAGAGAGGCAATGGAAGCACCTATAATCATTGGTTTTATTCCTCAAATCTTCAGAGATATGTCCAACCATTGAGACTCCCGACAGGTTGATGATGCAGTGTGAATATACTTGAGATACCTCTGTTCAGACAGCATTTTCCAAAATGCAAGCCTTCAGCCAGTGTTTTGAGACTTTATTGCATTCAGTTGGCAGGCATTTTCATCCAATCCCAAGATGCAAATCCTCCCATGATTGTGTGAGCACTTAACATAAGTGAAGACATTCTCTGCATGGTAGCAAAATCAAGAAACACCCATAGGATGGGTCTGTCTTCATTAATCCCTTGAATGACTAGACAAGGGAGCTCAGAGTCATGCTTGATGTAGGAAAAGTTCTTCAAGCCTTTGTACTTATGAGATTACTTCATCTTGGAAGTGTTATATGGTCTCTATCGATTTTAGAAATCCTTATAATGTAGATGGTTCAGAGTAGCCCGGTTTTTGCCTCTAACAGAAGTCACCAATGAACACTTGCCACCTTGCTCAAAAAAAAATTTCAGACCTGAAATGTTAACCTATCAAGAACAAGTCAAATCCAAGGTGTGCATAAAGCATCATTTCTCAATCTGGGAGCAGCACAAAGATATCACACCCCACCATTTGTATACCTGCAAGATAGATGGACCCTTCCAAATGGGTGGTTTAAAGCGGTCAAAACATCACAAACTTCTAACATGGAAAAAACTCCCATACATGTATGGAGAAAATAAAAAAGGAAGCACAATGGGGGCTGTATTATTCATGAGTATCAGTATCCTTTAGTCATTACCACAAAAATAATAAAAATTTCTTTCGAGTCTCTAGATCCCTTTAAGGGGCACTCCCATATAAGCATGCAACAAAATTATAAGTGCCTACTATATCTGCTCAGCAACAATCAATCTAAGAAACTGATATTTGCTACCTGTAATGACTCACCAATGTCGACACCCTTGGATAACAGGGACACCTCATTCAAAACAACCTCAATATCAGCTGCACATTTCTTAATACCATATGCATTTTTACTGCTAAAATATTGAAGACGATCTGGAGTAGTGAACAATCCATGCAAAGCCTACTGGTTAGGCTCAGCATTCTCCATATAAGTACTTGTCAACTGCCTTCCGATGATGACTTTATTTTCATCCGTAACCATAAAATCCTTTTCTACTAACCTGTAGCCACAATGCGGGAAAGTTCTTGTCAATCCAACCTTAGTAATGGCTGACTTTTTCAAAGACGAGCCATATTGCAATATGGACAAAGGGTTGCATGGCAACAAGGCCTTGTGTTGGGTGCATGCTTTGAATCGATCCAAGATTGGGGCTCAAAGAAGATGTTGAGGGGTTCATATCCTCACAAAGAGTAGGAGGATGAAAGGGGAGTCCCAGGTCGCGAAGGCGAGGAAACCTTCACTAGAGAAGCGGTAGAGTAACACCATCCACCATACAGGGTAGCCAAAACTGAGGGTCATGAGAGGGACAAGCCTGACTCCAAGATGAAAGGCACAAGGGGGAGCTTTCAGAAACACAGGGAAGCTTGCATATACCCCGACATATAGATGGAAAAAGGGAGAATGAAAAGGGAAGTCAGTGGCTCGATCCACAACACAAGAGCCATGTGCATAAGACAGATGGAACTCTGATGGGAGCTGAGCTGACCCCTGTAAAGGGAAGCTCCGAGTTTACACCAAAGATAAGCAATGGGACGGCTTAAGCTTAGTGCAGTCTCAATGCCCATTGTACCAAAAAACCTTCGAGAAGGAGGACCAATGGATGGTTTGCCTCCATGGCAGTCAAGAATCCCTTTTGAGTGTCAGGAAGAGCCATATAGGGTGGGATGCAAGCCCATGTCAAGACCATCCAATCCTCCACCGAGCTGAGGGGCAAGCCAATTCTCAACATATGCACCCAATGTGATTGACGAGAAGCGTGATGAATGCAAACGTGACTGAGCAAGAAGGATACGCTAGGCCCTATTCACAATATGGGAGGGGAAGATGTTGAGTAAGACCGCAATGAGGGGGGCTCCAACTTGTATACTAAGAATAGAAGCAGAAGGGGGAGAGCAATTGATCTCTGAACCTGGCATGGTAGACATAATCAGAGATGAAAGCAAACGGTCTTTGCCTCACTTCGAGCAGCACAGAGTGTAGCATTTGTTAAAAGGGGACTTCCGCCACGTCCGCTTTTAATCTCTTTCGGGTTCTTGGGGATGGTAGGGGTCTGACAATGCAGAGGCCCTTTATTTGATTTTCCCAACTTAACTATCAAATTAAACAGCACGCTACTATCCAGTATAACTTCTTCTACACCGTGTTAATGTTTGTATTTCGGTTATTTCTTACACCGTATTTAACGCACAAATTAATGATCACAGTTGCACAGACTTATTAACGTGAACATAACGTTACTGTGTTAATAAAGAATTACTGTGAGTCAACAAAGACAAAGTGACAGTACTCAGAATATCTGTAATCTGCACTACGACGTCTCCACAAGGTCGCAAATCGCCCAGACAGATAGTCTGGGGATCCCGTCTCCTCTACCACCGGAGAACCCATAATGTCTCTTCATTAATGGGTAAAAGGGTTACATCACTTCGTTACGCCCTTTCGGTGCGTGCGGTATATGAAAAATATAAAATTACAATGCGCCAATCCGGCGGCCTAACACTGGCATGCACGGTGGACGCGAACCCGCAAAGAAAACAAAATTAAGGCTCATCTATGATGCCTTGGATATATGGAGTTGGACTATTCTATTCCAAGAACGGTGCTACCACTCTAGCATTATGAAAATGTACATGGAGATTATATATGGGTTGGGTTTGTATTTTTAGACTTTGTTTGGATATGTTTTGGCCTTGATGTGAGGGCTTGACTTGATGTATTTGGTCTTGGTGAGTGTGATGGAACCGGTGTCCTCGGGCATGAGTGATGTGGAGGCTCGCGGATTGAAACACTCTTCAAGATTAGGTGTGTCCCTTTGGTTGTATGACATGTTGTATAAAGGTTCCCAGCCTATAAATGGTTTCCATGTAATTTTCATCTTGTTGAGGGGGTATCACTTATCAATGGATGTGGTAGTTCAAGTCCACCGTGCATGCCAGTGTCAAGGGTACATCTTCATTTATTGACTGTACTAAGGTTCATTTGGAGGGTTGAGAGAAAGTTGAGTGTGAAGAGCCTTTAAGGCCACACAAACTTGTATTTATATGGCTTGAGTTAATGGAAGAAATCCTCTTCATTTGCGTCCCCAAACATGGCTAGTGACGTTTTTCTTATTTTCTTGAGTTGTTCGTTAAAGTAGTTTCTTGATGTCATTGGAATACATGCTGTAACTTCTTGTTTTTTATCGTAGGTTGCAGCAATGGCAACGATGCTCTCTCTCTCTCTCTCTCTCTCTCTCTCTCTCTCTCTCTCTCTCTCTCTCTCTCTCTCTCTCTCTCTCTCTCTCTCTCTCTCTCTCTCTCTCTCTCTCTCTCTCTCTCTCTCTCTCTTCTCTTCTCTTCTCTGTTGCAAGAATGCGCATGCATTTCTTGCAAACACATTCTTTGATGTGGAGAAGAAAAAGGGCACAGGGAGCCGGAGAAGCTTCGCACTGAGCCATGGCTTTTCTCTGAGTCTTGCACGACAGGGGAAGCTCAGAGGAGCTCAACCGCAGTGGGAGGAGAAAGGGGAGCTCGCACAGAGCTCAACCCCAAAGATTGGTCAAAGGTGAAAGTGAGGGAAATCGAAGAGCTTTTTCCCCACCGGCCTTGCAGTGTGTCAGTGACCCCCACAAATGAAGAGAGAGAAGGAGAGGGGAGTAAATGTCACCCCTCCACTCCAAAATTTGCAACGCATTTAAAATTAAAGGAAGCATTCAAGGATGCTTGCAATGGGAAAGCGAGTTCGTGGGATTTCAAAATACCTATCTTCCAAAAGTCATCATTTTTTTTGTGGGAATTTTTTAAAAATATTCAGGGGAAGAGAGGGAAGAGGCAAAGAGAGAATGTACCCCATCCCTACATTCAAGGTCATCACTGAGAAAGAGGTGGTAGAGGTGAGAGTGATGCCAAAGTGAATGTGTGGGAGTGTGTATAAGTGTGAGAGTCAGAGAGAGAAAAGAAGGTTTAAGGGTTGTTCTTGTGAAACATCTAAAATGAACTAAAACTACCCTACAAAAACAAGGAAATGGGGATCTAATGGTCCAATGGAAGGGTGAAAGTGCCATGCCAACACATAACCTAGGTTTATAAGCAGAAAAATTTGCAAATCAATATCTTACCACATGCTCTTGAGCTCTCCAAGTGATGAAAGGCCATTCTCCCCAGCAACGACGCCAAATTTGTTGTTGTAGTATGCCCTTGGGGAGCCTAGACCCTCACCACCTTCCATGGAAGCAAGAAGGAAGGCTCAAGAATGACTCTCCTTTCATCCACCCCAACCTCCAACATGTTCAAGCCATGGCCATCAGCTCACAGCTATGCCGCATGCTTGAAAACATGGAGAGAAGGGAGTCAAGGATCCTAGTCACATATGTAAAATACAAGAAAGTTGCAACACTCTACTTACACACATAGGAAATGCTAGCATGCACACACACCTCACTCTCTCACACTCTAAGACTAAATACACATATGCACAACTAAATACACATATGCACAAAGCCTTAAGAGAAAAGAGAGTTCTTCCATTCAAAGGATATATACATGAGAGCACCTCAAACCAAAAGCCCTCCTCTTTACAAAAATGACCCTCTATATATAGGCTAAGCACATTTCCCCATGTGCTCTTTTTGACTAGTAAAAAAGGAGCACATGCTTTCTAACTAACATATCTTTTGATATCTTGGAAAATATTCCCAAATCTCAAGGAAATGGAGGCGTGGGAATTTGGATGTGGGTTTTCTCCTACATTTGCAAAAAAGGGATTTATTTACAAGTCTCCATACCATAGTGTTGGAGAATTTATCAAAACGTGCTTAGGAGGGTGTTCACATGTGCACACCTCCCATATACTTAAGAGTGGTATTTTTATGAGTACTAGAGGGTTCCTTTGCATAAAAGAAATTGTGAGCAACCCTTATAACCCAAGAGAAGTGGAATTAAAGAATATTTTGATCAAAGAGAATCCAATCCCATATCATTTAAGAAATATAGAAAATAATGGAGACCAAAGAGATGTTACACTCATGTGTTCCTCGAGTAGCTTTGATGTGAACCTTTTCCCTACACATGGACACTTTTTACTCTAGTGTTGGTTAGAGGTTTTTTCCCCATGTTACCACATACATGATTCACTCATATGTGGTGGTACTTTGTACTTAGGGATATTATTTAGCTCTTACTTCAGTTTAGTTCATTGTCAATAGAGACAACTATTCCAGCCATCTGTCTTCTCCGTGTGTCTTGCTACATTTATACTCCTTGTGTGTGCTTCTCATGTGTCTCTTGCACTTCTACATACACCCAACAATAGTATCAGACAAGTTCAACTCCTTCTCAAGTTTCAATTTTTCACGTCATGGTGCACGTGCACTTTTAACAATGCAAATCAACTTTGCATCATAGAACAATGAATTTCAGTAGCCAAAGAAATTTCCAACAATTGCACTGATGTTTACCCCCATTTCAAAGCCATTCGTGCAGTCAAAATTTCCATCAAAGTGAAGGTTTGTGAGCTCAAATTTCAGCATTCATTTCAGCTTTCGTCGAAGTAAAGATTTTGTCACATTCTTGTTATTTGGTGAAATGGCAGGCAGCAATGACTTATTTGGCATGCTTCAAGATGAAGGTAAGCTTGATGGGACCAACTATCCAATGTTTTCCTACATGATGAAGCATGTTCTTGTTGCAAAACAACTTTGGAACATAGAGGTAGATGTAGATCGAAGATCCACAGGTTCTTCTACTTCATAGTCTACTGTCACAGATGGAACTTCTTCTTCAAGTAAAGTGGTTACTCCTTCTCCACCTACACACCAGCAATTTAGATGGGATGGAAAAGATGCTCAAGATCATGCATTGATTGCGCTTTCTGTGAAGCAGCATATAGTTCCACACATTTGATCATGTTCTACATCAAGATAGGCATGGGACACTCTTGTTTCTTTGTATACCATGCATAATGAAGCACGTGTTGCATACTTGAAGAAGCAACTTGAGTATGTATGTATGGCTAAAAATGAGTCTATGGATGTGTATGTGACACACATCAAGGACTTGAAAACGCAATTAGCAAACTGTTAAAAGAGACTTCCGTCCAGTCACCTTTTAATCTCTTTTCGGGTTCTTGGGGATGGTAGGGGTCTGACAATGCAGAGGCCCTTTATCTATTTTCCCAATTAACTAATTACCCAAATAGTAATTATACGCCCAGACATTAACTTCTGTTACACAGTTATAATCCTCCATTTATGGTATCCTCACACAGTAGATATCGTGCAGTTGTTCAATCACATAATCGAACAGACTTATTAATGTTACGACAGTATTAGTGTGTAATAGTAACTTATGGCAATTTAGTAAGAACAGACTTAACAGTACTTCAGATATCTACAAACTCTGCACTACGACGTCTCCGCAAGGTCGCCAGTCGCCCAGACAGATTATCTGGCGATCCCGTCTCCTCTCTCATCGGAGAACACCGTAATGTCTCTGCATTAATGAGTAAAAGGGTTACATCACTTCGCTACGCCCTTTCGGTGTGTGCGGTATATGAAAATATAAAATTACATTGTGCCAATCTGGCGACCTAACACTGGCACACACGGTGGACTCGAACCCGCAAAGAAACTAAACTTAAGGCTCATCTACAATGCCTTGTATAACATAGTTCGGGCTAGTTTAAAGGTTCTAGTGATTTTCTGTTTTAATGAATCCAGCATCAACTTTAATGTTTCTGGCTCCACCAACTGTGCGTCAGTGCGTACTAAACTCGCCGCAATAACCTGACTTATCAAAGCATCGGTCTGCAACTGCAAAAAGGCTTCTTGCAAATAAAAATCGTTGGCAAGGGCTGCATCTCGGCTCAATCTTTTATCAGCAATTTGACCATCAATTCTGCATAGTCTCTCTGCTTGAAAGCCTAGCTGCTTTTCTCTACGTTCCAGCTCATGAGCTTGATATTGAATTGTTTGATAATAAGCATCTCTTTCTTTCATAATTCCTGCTAATTCCTTCTTAAGTTGAATTGTCAAACTCGTCTATGCTTTTAGGGCAGAATTCGCCTGAAAAAGATTGGCAGATGCGGCTTGTAATTCCGCAGTAGTCTGCTTAGCCAAAGTAGCCATTTCTTGTCCTCTCTGCACGACCTCATCAAGCTTGGCGCGAGTTTCTTCTAAAAGATTTTTGAGAGCAATCCGAGCATCCTCCTTATCCTCTACCAACTGATTTAATTGCTTGATTTCTTCGTCACGAGCAAGTAAAAGAACATCCTTGGCATGTAACTCAGCCAATGCTGCATCGTGTTGGGCAATTAATGTGTCCTTCTCTGCAAGCCGGGTTTGAAGTTGTAACTGCATGTGCAAGGCATGGTTCTCTGCCTTGACTACCTGAGCTTCTTCCTATAAAGGAGCAATATCTGCTTCCAATATATCCACTTTACCTTGCAATTCTTGCCGGATATTTTCGGTGGCCATCTTCATATGATGGGGTAATTGCTCGGAGAATTGAATCAAAAGTCGACCCATAGATTCGAGTTCATGAAACATCGGGGTTGGAGAAGGAAGAGGAGGAAAGGATTGGGATGTAGAAGCGGAGAACAGATGAGGGGAAGGTGGTGGAGAGTAGTTGGGAGAAGAGGATGGAGAACTGGGTGCATCGGAAACAACAGGCTCGACGAGGCCAATGGGCTCAATAGGGTTTATTGGTGGAGGAATGGGCATAAGAGTATTCTGCTTCGTGGCCTCAGCTTTGTCGATTACAACTTCAATCATGACTATCACGTCGTTAAGAATTTCAGCAGCAATATCCCTCATAGAGTCTTGATGCTGCTGATGAGAATCCACCCGAGAAGAAACTTCATCGGAGTCTTCCAGGTTAGCACCTTGTTCCTGTTGCTTAATTGGAGAAGACGGACCAGAAGACTCAACATGAATAGAAGTAGCAGTATCATGGAAAACTTCGTCTTCATGGCCAGCAGTTGATCCATGCACCTGACTCTCAGAGGGACTTATGCGTCTGCGTTTCCGGTGAAGAAGTTGAAATAGATCGGCATCATCATCTTCCTCATCCTCGAGCATATGAGTAGATTCCTCATGCAACAAGAAGGGAGCGTTTGGGGGGGGGTTGCGCGGCTTGGATTGCTGGAAAGAGAAACATGAGGATATGGGGTAGACGAGAGCGTGGAAGGTCACCCTTATTGACTTGTTTGATAACCGCAACACATTAATCATGAATGCACCGGAAGTAGAAGGAAGTGAAATTGACAGTTTCACGGGACGCAATGTCTATCATCAAATAGAAGGGGCGAGAGATACCATAAGTGCATTTTTGTAAATTCAAAATAGCGACTAAAAATTACAGAGCGGTACGCTCTAGTTCAGGTCGACAGAGAATGGCGTACTCATTAGATGAGTGCCGAGGAAACAACTCTTTCATGGTGGCTATGGGAAGAAGTGGACCATTATCCAATCCTTCCTAAGGAAGCCGGAAGGTATCGGCAAACGAAGCTAAAGTAATAACAACGCGTGAAGGTAAACAGGCTATTGGCCAACACTGCTCTGTAGCAGGTGTAGAGGCGATGGCATAAATGATCTGCACATAAAATGGGTGACACTCCATTGAATGCCAAGGCAATTTAGCAAAGGCCAGCAGACCACGGGTGCGCAAATAGTCACTCACTTCCGGAGTGAGTCCTACACGGAAGGTGGCGACATTCACAAGAGCTTCCATGGCGTGCACGAGTAATCACAAGAACACCGAAAACAAACAACACACAGGTAACATTAGATGGTCGAAAAACCTAATCATCGCGCGGTATTGGAAAGATATCCGTCATAATTATGGCATGCATGGAGGAGAAGAAACAGTAACACAGGGCAGCGATTAATCATATTTAGATACCATAACGAGGAGATTACAGTCAGTGGTCAACCGAAATGCGGGGATAAAAAGAAAACAAGTGACACGCGAAAAAGACGAGGTACACATCATCGGTTATCAGGCGGTTGATGATATGGGCATAGTTTAGAACCATTAATCACTTTTGGCAAAAGAACACCTGTTAAGGTTTCCAACCGAAAAGTTGCTGGTCCCACTTGGTCAACAATCCGGTATGGACCAAACCACCGTAATTTAAATTTTCTAGCAGACCGATTTGCTTTAGCATTGTAGAATAACACAAGTTGCCCCACCGTAAACACAGGGGTCTTGAGGAAACGAGCATGTACGAGCTTGACGCAGCTGAACTTCTTGAAGAACCATAAAACTTTCCCAGTGATATTCATCCAATGATCTAAGGGCATCCAGCCGAAATGGCAAAGATTCTTCCGGTAGCAATTTCTCAGCTAAGGCCACGTGTAGGCTCAGTACTACTACTTCCATCGGTGCAATAGCTTCCAATCCATAAGCTAGTTTGAACGGGGTCATGCCAGTAGCTACCTTGTACGTAGTCCCGTAAGCCCACAAAACTGCAGGTAGTAACTGGTTCCAACATTCGGGACATTCCAAAAGCAATTTCTGGAGCATAGTCAACAAAGTCTTATTGGTACTCTCCGCCAGACCATTGGCACGGGGATAATAAGGCGAGCTTAATTTGTGGACAATCTGAAATGTCTCCGTCAATGCTTGCATTAAGTGGTTAGCAAAGTGTGTACCTTGGTCCGTAACGATTTCCAGAGGAAACCCATAACGAGGAAAAACATCCTTCATCAGGCATTTAGCCACCAAAACTATCGTGGTAGAACGCAAAGCCCAAGCTTCCACCCACCGAGTGGCATAAACTGTACAAGTCAATATATAACGATTGTTGGTGAGGGTCGCTGGTGGTGTTATTGGGCCAATAAAATCTAGACCCCACTTCTGAAAGGGTTCCAAAGGTAAGACAGGTTGAAGGGGAAAGAAGTGTCACTGCAAGGGCTGTCGAGACCGTTGACAGACATCACACTGCTGCACAAACTGAGTCACATCTTTGTACATTGTAGGCCACCAAAGCCCACTTTGCAGAATTTTACGATGAGTAAGATCAGCTGCAAAATGTCCGCCCGAGGGTAATGACTGAGCCATAGCAATAACCGATTCTGCTTCATGTGGAGGGGTACAGCGAAGTAAAACACCAGTATGATCTATGTAGTACAGTTGACCTACGATCAACCGGAATCTTCGACTGTAAACTGCAAGTTTCTGCCGCAGAGCAGGGGGCATATGAGGAGGAAGACAACCGTTGGTGAGGAAAGTGAGTAACGTATCGTAGTATGTAGGAGTAACAAGAGGTATTGTAGATTCTTCAGTAGCTGGCTCAGTAACGTAAATTGCCGGTGTAGTGTCATCAACCCCTACCGGAGACTCATCGGAATCCAATCGAGAGAGGAAATCTGCCAAAGCATGTGCTATGTCGGGTCGATGAATAACTTCATAGTCGAACTCCTGTAATAATAAAACCCATCGAGCCAATCTCCCACCTAAATGTTGCTGCCAGACCAAATACACGAGTGCGGCATGATCCACGTGGAAGGTGAACTTTCAGCCCAACAAATAATGTCGGAACTTTTTAACAGAGTACACTAACCCGAGACATTCTCTTTCAGTCACTGAATAGTTTCTTTCAGCAGGGGCTAATCGGCGACTTGCATAATAGACAGGCCGAAACCATTTGTCAGTTTGTTGCATTAGTACGCTACCAATAGCTATGTCCGATGCATCCACAAAGACATGGAACGGACGTTCCCAATGTGGTGGTTGTAAAATTGGGGTCTGCGTTAATAAAACCTTTAAACGATCAAATGCATTTTGGCACTCCGGTGTCCAATCATACTGCCGTGGAGCACTAGTCATAAGCCGATTGAGTGGTGTCGCTAAATGAGCTAACCACCGTAAATGTATGCCATGCCACCGAATTTGGCCCAGAAAGCGCATAACTTCTTTCGGTGTCATGGGGACTGGTGCTTCCAACATGGCTGCTACTTTATCCAGATCAACCTGATTATAGCCACTGTAACCATCCAGAAATGAATACATCTCGTGCCCTGCCACCCTATCGAGCATTGTGTCCAGAAAGGGGAGAGGGAATGGATCCGGCACAGTGGTAGCATTCAGTTTCTGGTAATCAACACAGATGCGCAGCTGTTTATTTTTCTTCGGGACGATCACGATTGGAGATATCCATTCAGAATGCTCGAGACAATGAATCCCACCTTCAATAACCGATCAAGTTCTGCTTTGATCTGTGATGCATAATTGGGGTTCATTCAGTAACTAGATTGTTTGATTGGACTCGCCTCCGGTTTGAGCACTACCTGATGTTAATAAATCTGTGGGTCCAGACCTTTCATATCTCGATAATGCCAAGCGAAAACATCAGAGAATTCTCGCAGAAGTTGTATTAAATCATCTTGGAACGTCTCTGCTAAGCCTGCTTTAATCTTAATTGGTTGCGGGTTGACCGTATCACCCAAATTGTATGTTACTAATTGATCTTCCGGTACACAAAATTGTCGAGGTTTTACCAGATCATCAGTTGACTACAAGAGTTGATGTAAGGTGGCTCCATCCATAGCGACACCATCATTTGCTTCTGCATCCCCGGTCACTGGTACAATCGTACAGGCTGCCCGACTCCACTTGTCTGCGATCGACTGGAGATCTATAGTACCTAATGAGATCAGATCCTTATTGGTCTTCAGGAACGCCTCTTCCTCGTCGTCAGATAATCCATCCAACATGTGGACCGGCTCCGCTACATATGGTCGTGCATGAAGATCATAAGGTTGCATGGCATCTAATTTAACTACATATTTCCGGTGGTTGTCTTTGAAAGTTAACTCCTACGCTGACCAATCCTGTACAACTTTGGCTTGCTTCAACTATGGTCGTCCGAAAAGTAAATTGTAGTCGAGGTTGGATTATGGTAGTTCTAAGACTACAAAAGTCATTTTGAACGTGGTGCCCTGCAAGGTAATCGGGATATTCTGTACTAGTCCCATCGGATGGACACGGGATTGGTCTGCCATTCGTACAAAAAATTGTATGGGCTCAATTTGGGTCCAACCCAATTGCTTGCAGAGTGCTATCGTTGCTATATTCACACCCGACCCACCATCAATTAGAACTTGGGTAATCTTGTGGTTTTTGTGCCAGACGGTGATCAATGGGTCTGAATGATCCACTGTAGAATCAATTTCCGGTTGTATGGTTGCTGTTGACGGAGTACAAGAAGGTCAAGGACTAACCTACTGCTGAAATTGTTGCCTTACTCCTGGCACTAACGCAAGCAATTGTCCCAAAGGGAGTGTGATGGAAGCCTTAGATAGGATGTCCCATACCTGATCTATTTGGGTCGTATTTCTCACCAATTCTGATGATGATTCTAATGTTGTTGTGGTAAAATTTTATTCATTCGATCTTGCCCGTGGCAGAGGGACCTGTGTTACCGGAATTGGATCAGGAAATACAGTCGGCTCCTTAGTTGTCCATTGACTAGCCTTTTCAAACATTCGCTGTTGCTCACGCATACCAAGCTCAAACACCTCAGTTGCTGGTTGCAACTGCTTACCCGATCTTGTATGCACTACAGCGGCTTGTGACTCGACTGGTGAAATATAAACCCTGCTGGTCATAGGATTTTGCCGCTCTTTCTTCCTTTTGTCATACTCTGCTGCTTCCTTGCAGAATCTACGGATGTGGCCAATCTCGCCGCAAAAATGACATCGAGGGGGTGGAAGAGAAGTACCTTCCGCTGATGTACCCGCCTGCCATCGATTTGAATTAAAATTGGTGTTTCGCTGACCCCGATAATTCCTATATCCTTGCGACTGATTGGTTCGCATCTGTGGTGGCACATAATGGGTTGTTGGCTGACCTCGTTCTTGTATGATGGCATTTACAGCTGCTCTGCCCTGCACCTTGACATTATACGCGCAATTTTCTGTTGAGTGTCCTGTTGTGTTGTAGATGGCACAATACATCTGATTAAGGGCACATGTAGCACTGGTGTGCCCTAGATTTTTGCACTTGGTGTAATACATCTGTTTAGCCGGATCATCCGCTACGTTCTTACTGGCTTTCAGCCATTCCAAGTCTTTTGTAAATCCTCCAACTTTATGCTCTAGTTGCAGGGCCATCGCAATAACAGCATGCAGTGTCATTGCACCCACATAGCGGATGATCATGATTTGTTTAAGCTACGGATTGAGTCTGTTAATGAACCACTGGGTTATAACATCGTCCGGTAGATTAGCATGTGCCGGAGGCAGCTGCCTTAAGTGAGTTCGAAACAATGTTGCGTATTCCTGAACGGTCTGATGAAGTTTCAACCGATTGCTCTACAAATAGTCGAAGATTTCGGTAGGATTTTTCTTCAACCGGAATCTCTATAAAAACGCATCCCTCACAGCATCATAGTTAACGAAATGATCAATATCATACTCAGTCAACCACCTAGCTGCTTCATTAACTAAGGTGGCCTGAAATACGATAGCCTTGTACGCCGGATCAGGTGGATGACTCAGCACTGCATAGCTTATCTCAAAGATGTGCACATGTGCATCAGGGTCGTCACCCGGGAATCCACCGAGCTTGGTGTAAGTCACTCCTGTTGGAACCGGTCGAACTGGTATAATTGGTTGCGGCTGCTGCTGAAACTGCGGTTGCGGCTGAGGGGGTGTCTGCTGATGAGACTGTGAACCACTCATAGTGCTAGTGTGAGTAATGTTGTTGCTATCTGTCTGTGGAGGAGGTGTTTCTTGTCCTTCAGAATCTGTATTGTCCGACTGCTCACCTTCCGGTTCAAAAATGGCGTTGAATCTCTTACTTATCTCCAAATCAAATAACCTGTCCTCAGCTTTGGTATCGACACTAGGGAGGCTTGCCCTGAATAGTGGTGAACGTAATAAGGGTCCACCAGGTAGTACTGCACTGTCACCGAAAAACTTCAAATTCCCACTAAATGGTACCGAACTCCCACCGGACATTACTAAACTTTCATCGCACCAAGTTATCGTTTCACCGGAAACGCTCTCACTTGGTAACACAGCTTTATCACCAAAAATAGTCGTATTCTGACCAGATACTGTCGAACCAACTGCGCACTGCGTCTCTGTACACTCAGAAGTCACTGTACCTTCTTCAGAATGTACCAGAATCACATCGGAATCTCATCATGTGTCACCGAACTGATACCGGAATCACTGCTAACTGGCTCTGATCCTTCTACCACTGGGCTTAAATGGCTTGTATTTCTTCCACCTGGGGGTGTCCCTAATAGATTTGGAACTGCCCAACGATGCTTGTCTCTCCTATACTTCGGATAAGACTCGTCGGACCGAGTAACCGACATATATCGCCGCTGCACTGTTTGCCTTACGCACTGCTCTACCTTTACTGATTATTCTTAATCCATTACCATCTTCCCACAGACGGTGCCAGTGTTAAAAGGGACTTCCATCCAGTCGCCTTTTAATCTCTTTTTGGGTTCTTGGGGATGGTAGGGGTCTGACAATGCAGAGGCCCTTTATCTATTTTCCCAATTAACTAATTACCCAAACAGTAATTATACGCCTAGGCATTAACTTTTGTTACACAGTTATAATCCTCCATTTAGGGTATCCTCACACAGTAGATATCGTGCAGTTGTTCAATCACATAATCAAACAGACTTATTAATGTTACGACAGTATTATTGTGTAATAGTAACTTACGGCAATTCAATAAGAACAGACTTAACAGTACTTCAGATATCTGCAAACTCTACACTACGACGCCTCCGCAAGGTAGCAAGTCGCCCAGACAGATAGTCTGGCAATCCCGTCTCCTCTCGCACCGGAGAACACCGTAATGTCTCTTCATTAATGAGTAAAAAGGGTTACATCACTTCGCTATGCCCTTTCGGTGCGTGCGGTATATGAAAATATAAAATTACATTGTGCCAATCCGGTGGCCTAACAAAACATAGATGAGATTATTCCAGATGCATCACTCATCTCTACATTGTTGAAAGGATTATCAGAATCTTTTCAAAGCTTTGCCACTACACTCCATTTGGTTGCAAAAGGGAATCCCAATATGTATGCATTTGATGAGGTTATGTCTCTTCTTTTTCAAGAAGAGCAATCTAGAGTGAATAGGAGTGGTTTGCTTGAGAGAACACAAGCACTTGCTATCCCACAAAGGGGAAAGCAAGTATGGTTCAGCTTTGGGTTCATCAAAACCAAAGCCTCAACCTTCTTCTTCCACTCATTCCTCTAATGATGCTGATTTGCAAAAGAAGAAGAGATGCAAATATTGTCAGAAGGTTGGTCATACTATTGATGAGTGTAGAAAGCTTGTTAAGTGCAATGAAAAGAAGAAGGAATCCGACATGTCTATTATTGAAAATTCAACAAATGCAAAGAATGATGAAGCTAACATGGCTCAAATGTTTTGGGCATGTGTTGTTACATGTCATTATGATGCATCTTTACATTTTAAACTCTAAGCAAAAGGTTTTTTTGCATCTTTGAAAGATTCACCCAAAGGAGGACATGTGGTGTGTGCAATCAATGCCTCTTATCCTATCATTATAGGAGAAATTGAGCTTACAACTACAAATGGAGGTGCAATTCTCTTGAAAAATGCATTGTATATGCCCGATATCAAGAAGAACTTAATTTTAGTTCCATTGATTGCCAAAGTTGGACTTCATGTACACTTCATTGATGATAACTGTATGGTTCATGATTTCAGCAATGGTGATATTATCGTGATGTTCGGTACATTATGTAATGGTTTGTATCACATGGATACATACAAGGGGGCTTCCTCAAACACCGTGGTTGCACATATTTCTTCCATGGTTGCAATGGAGCTTTGGCATGCTTGTTTTGGTCACTTAAACTTCAATGGTTTGCTTTACTTGCAAAAGAAGGACATGGTTATTGGTTTTCCAACACTTGATTCCATTGAAAAGCATGCATGTGAAAGTTGGATTCTTGGAAAAACGCATCATGATTCTTTTCCAAAAGATATTCATACACACACCATAAGAAAATCACAACTTGTTCATAGTGATGTATGTGGTCCCGTCAAGACTCCATCTTTTGGGAAGCGTGTATATTTTGTTACCTTCATTGATGATGCTACTTGCCATACATGGGTGTATCTTATGAAAGTTGACAATGATGTATTTTCTTGCTTCAAAGCATTTTTAGCTATGGCTGAAAATTTTTCTTTACACAAGCTTTTGACTCTACACAGAGATCGTGGTGGTGAATACATGTCACATGAGTTTAATGCTTTTCTTTGTGAAAGAGGTATTTCACACCAATGTACAGTGCCAACAAAATGGTGTTGTTGAGCATAAAAAGAGAACACTTCTTGAAATGGCACGATGTATGGTTAAAGGAAAGCACCTTCCTGATAAGTTTTGGATAGAAGAGGTCATGTGTGCAAACTATGTGTTGAATCACTGCTCTACAAAAGCATTGAGATTCATCACACCTTATGAGGCTTGCATTAGGGGAAAAAATGAACCTTGCATGGGCCTTTTAGATTAAGGAGTGATTAGTGATGGACCAATCCGAAGAGGGTGGTGGCCACAGACTATTGCCTATAAAATACTAGGCTGAAAGGGGGGAGAGGGGACATATTTCTCCCTTATTTAATGAGCTACCTCTAGAGAGAGAAGGAATCTCATAACTTAGTTGGGCCCAAAAGTTCAAAATTTCTAAAAAGTTAAAAAACGCATCATAACACTTGAGAATGGACCCCGCGTTACTTTTTAGGGTCAAAAGTACTCTTTTTCACCCCAAATTCAAAATCCATGCATGTTTTGAGCTAAAAAAAATGGATTTTTTCAAAAATACTCAAAAAAGAGTTATTTCCCTCCTAAACCTCACATTTTCATACCCAAGTCCCAAAAAGTCATATTTTCCCACTACTTTCACTCTATAGCACCCCATTGAAGCTCATGCTTCTACACTCCAACCTACCTGCATCTCCTATCTCGAATTACTATTGTAGCTTGAAAACCTTTAGCTTCAATGACAACATCTAAAGCTTCTAGGTGATCGAAAGATGAAATCCTCACATTAAGATGTCACAATATCAAAGCCATAGATGGACGATGGCTATCACATGAGTACTCCAAAGGTGCATGGGTGTACATGCAACCCTCTAGATTTAGGCCTTATCGAGTTAGAGATCGTGGAAACTTGGATCTTCATTGGAAGCAAAAGTTACTTGGCTTCAAGAAGCAAAGAGACAATGTGATGGTTGCTATTGTACAACATGTTTTTACAATGGCAACTATGAAACTTGAAAACCCTAATAGAAGGAGATATCCTGTGAATTGTAAGTATTACTCTACAATATTGTATGTTTTCTAGTGTTGAATATATTTTTGAACTATTTAGATATGTTTTTGTTTGTTTTAGATATATTTCCTTCTACTTTAGTGGAAGAGCAACCACTTCATAGGCTTACAGGTACTTTCCAAGCATTGCATGCAAATGTTGGTGCACAAGTCTTTCCAAAAATATCTCCTACTCAACTTTATCATGATAAAGTTTTCTTTTACACACATAGATATGTTGTACCCTCTACAATGAATGGTTTTGGAAGGTTAGAGGGAATTGAAGTACATTCTCTTCTTAGCTTGGAGTGGCCAAAACTTGATATATGGTTTGTATCATCTTTGAAGCACAAGATGGTAATGGATATACATAACTCTTTAAATTCACAAAAGTGTCTAGGTCTATAGGTTTGCACTGGTCTTGTCCCATCCATTGTTTTGTATATTTATTCCAAGGATTCTCATTCCAAGAGACTTCCACCATGTTCATGTGTAAAGATATCACATATGAGCAAGTTGAAAGTCTTCTTGGTGAAAATTGGGGTTTGATAGAAGAAATTGCAAAAGGTGATACATATCTTTGTAAAATAGGTGGAACAAGTATAGGATTTCGATATTTGAAACAACGTACTTCATTATAAATTAGATTCTACTATAATCATTGGATGTGCAAACTTGGCAAATGGATACCATTTCAAAGTTCAGAGGGATCTTTACATTCATTTGAAATAAAGCTTAGATTGCCCAACAATGAAACAGAAACTTTTTGAGTGAATAATCATTGGACCTTGGCTAATCTGAGAGAACACTTGGTGATTATGGGGTTTGAAGGACTAACTCAATCCAAATTTAAAATACAAGGACATAATGTGAGAAATGTTTTGTGCTTTTGTTAAAGTAATCTTTTCATTATTGCTTATTTTAATTTTATAACTTCAATTTCTTGCAATTGATTATAGGTGGGCAGAAGATTGGAATACAAAATGAAAGTCCTTGTAGATTGAAGCAAAGAAGGAACATAACTCTCATTGTCATAGTTCTTTCGCAACCTAATAATGCCACTTTTTGGGTCTGTTAAAGTGGCATGTAGGTGTTGGCATTTTATAGTTTAATTAAGGCTCAAATTGAAGGATCTACGAAGGGTTGCAATGAAAATTCATGATACCCCATGCGAATGGGTGTGAGAAGTTGTATAAATATATCACTTGGCTTAATAAAATATAACGTGCACATTCTCAAATGGCTCTGTCATGGATTCATGTTGGTATTCTCTTTCTACCTCATCTTCTTGTCAATTATGTACGTTGTTTTTGTAACTATGCATTTCTGTCCTTCCTCCTGTTATGGGTGAGCAACGACATACATCCGTTAACATTGGCGCCGTCTGGACTTACCCCCCCTTGGCTCTACTGGCTGTAGCATGTCTGCATAACACTGTCATCAGTACCGCTTTTGTGTCGCTTCTGTCTTATGTGTATGTTCCATAACAATAACGACCCACTTCCCTTGATTCCCACTGTTCTCCTCAATCGTGTATTCCTTGCGAGTTTTGCGCCGATTTGCATACAGTTACTTGCGCATCCTGTTTGTTGAACACCTCGGTATTTCGTCTACTTCTGGATTTGGAATCTTGATCCTTCGCTCGGATGAGGGTTGCATTCTGAAAGGTGTTGATGATCAGGTAGTGTAATGATTGGAACAAGATTTCTTATGATTGCACCACTCCTTCTCTGTGATTTTGGTGGCTTGTATCATGTAATGTGGCAGGTAATTGGCATCTCATTCCCCGTAATCATTGGCCGGCACCCATGAGCGCTTCCTCTGATTTGCGTAGTGCTAATTTTGGTACCCTCGATATTTGGCCGCTATTTTTTTGGTGCTATTCCGGTGATCATAGAGTAGTTCGGTGATCACGTTGGTATTTTAGTTATCATGGAATATTCCAGATCACGTCGCTATTTTGGTTATTGAGCATTTCGGTGATCTGGTTGTTCTTTCGATTATCCTGGCGCATTCCAATGATCACGATGCTACTCCGTTGATCACAATGCGAGTCTAGTAATCATGGTGGTCATGGTAAGTACGATGTTGCTCCGATGATTTCCACTCCCTGTGCCCGCACGGCTACTCCATCTTTGTTAGGCCTGACAATCCGGCTCCCTAGTAGCCATGGCTGGCACATGCCCATCCAACATGGCCCTATGGCACCGGCAACACGTCGCTACCTCATGTCGGGTCTGATAACCGCAATCCTCATCCAGCACCAATCTTGGCATCAACCATTATCATCCGGTGATAACTGCTATTCAGTCTCATGATGACCATACTTTGTTAAGTGACCTCCGTGCTCCGGTAGCCCTCAATCGCCCGATGCCAGTGGCATTCTCGATTTGCTGTCGTTTATTGTTTAGTACAATTGTGTCATCAAAATCCATTATAGTCGCTCCAGGATGACTATGGTGCTTGTTCTGGTCTATCCAGATGCTTTGGTCCGGTCCGGTCCAATTTTCAGTGCTTTTGTTGAGTTCGGTGCTCTCAATATTGTGGTCTTCCACTGATACTAAGGTGTCACCCTCTCCCGCTGACAGTACGGTCATCCAGTCCGGTTCTTGGCTCTAGTGATAACCCGGCTACGTGTTCCTCTCTCGCCCGCTTTTCCCGGTATACTTTGCACCCCATCCTTTTCAAATTTTTGTCGCTAACACTGTATGCCATCCATTCGGTGTTCCTCTGGTCAGTGGTTACTCACCGTCTTTGAGGTTCGACACACTTTTCTGTTTTATATCTTTTGGTTGTTTAAGTGTGAAGTCTCATCCAATCTTTGGCTAGAGGATATTCTACTCTTCCTCACGTGACCTATTCACTTTCTATTCCGACCATCTATCCGAGGGTTGCCATATATACGACCTGGCAGCATATAGTCTTTTGTTCATGATTCCCTTTAAATGCGCAACTTTGGGCTCCTTTAAATGTGCAACCCCTACCTGTTTGCTAGAAAGAGAGAGAGAGAGAGAGATCAATGCAGCATACCAGCAAAAGTCACTTCAGTCTAACTTTTTAAAGCTTAATGAAAAATCTTCACGAGTGGTTCATGGTTCCCTTTCGGTGGACTTAAGATTCCATTTTTTCATTGCTCTGGATGGCATTCCAATGTTCAAAACTATTGTGTAAGTCTAAAATGATGCATTGCAGTCGGTATGTCTTGCTCGTGCATAATGTTTCCATTATTGGTTTGCTCGTCGGGTAGTTGACTCTGTTCCATCAATGTTTGTTCTCCTAATATAGCCTCTAGTAATTCATCGCCTTTGAAATAATTACAAAAAAATGCATATGGCCCACTAGCTCCACTGATCATTGATGAATATATATAGTGTTTTTAAGTCCAGTTTGCATCCTCTTTATTCCCCATTGTCTTCCCTCCTTTTTTGTTCATGAGCCTTATAACCAAAGTTTTCAAAAAGAGGGAGACCTCATCACATGAAGGTTTATATCTCATGTTTTGGTATGTTTCATGATGCATGGTGTTGAGAGTATGCATGAGGTATGAGTGCAAGGTAGTGATAACTCGGCAGAAGCACTCATTTGCTTTGTTTTCAATAATGAGAGAGTGTGAGGTAGCGTTAAGTTGGCAGAAACACTCCATGTGATTGTGAATGTGAGGTAGCATTGATTCCGCGGAAGTATTCACTGATTTTGGTTTTTCTTTTGTGTGCATGATTTGAAATGGTGGATGATGTGGAACTATGGGATACATGCCTTCATGTTAATTAGAGTCTTCATATATGGTTATTTGATACTGATCATCCTAATCCAAAAAGACAAGCTCTGCTTGATCATTATTTGATGATTTATGTTGTAGTCCTTATGGGGAGCCCGATATGCAGTATAGAGATGAAGATTGGCGATGATAATGTTATGATTGGATGATCCACCCCTCTTTTACATAGATTGTGCATGATAATGATGTAATGTAGGAAGCTATATGAAAATGATGTAATTGATGTATAAGATGAGCAATGTAATTATGCCATTTTTTGTACTTCATACTAATGCATATAGGAGGGCAGACTATGGGTTGTGTGTAAAGTACTTGCATATGGGTTGTGTGTAAAGTACTTGCATAACTTGGATTCAGTTCCAGGCACTTTGCTTTGCATTACACATTTCTCCTAGTTCTGGACTGTTATGGGCATTGTCTAACCTTCCATACCATGGATTTGGGCCATGCACTTTGGTTGGTCGATAATGTTTCATATGGTAGTTGCATATAGTCCCCTTAGGACATTGGTACGCATGGTGTGGGATTCGAGTCCACCATGCATGCCAGTGTTAAAGTGGCATGTACGTGTTGGCACATTATAGTTTAATTAAGGCTCAAATTGAAGGGTCTACGAAGGGTTGCAATGAAAATTCGTGATACCCCATGCGAATGGGTGTGAGAAGTTGTATAAATATATCACTTGGCTTAATAAAATATAACATGCGCATTTTGAAATGGCTCTGTCATGGATTCATGTTGGTATTCTCTTTCTACCTCATCTCCTTGTCAATTCTGTACGTTGTTTATTGTAACTATGCATTTCTGTCCTTCCTCCTGTTACGGGTGAGCAACGCCTCCTGTTACGGGTGAGCAACACCATCCATCCGTTAACAGGTCCTAGTCATTTTATCTCATGGTTTTTGCACTTTCAAGGACCTTGTAAAAAGTGGGACAAACAATTCATGTTAGATATTGTATATACCTTTTCATTTGCAATGGTAATCTCAAAACTTTTGGAATGTCAAAAAGTCTATGTTCACTACTTTGAAATGTGGTTGCTCATGTTTTTTGTTATGTTATGTTTAGCCATTTTCTTTAAAGCAAAAAAAATCATATCCTTTGGTGTTCTATGCATTATTTTGTCATCAAAAACACAATTTTTGAGCTTTCACTACTTTATTATGTACCTTTAAAAGTGGGCCCAGTCACTTTAAAAACTTGAAACTGCTATAAAAATGGGTTTTTTTTGCTCATTTCTCACATTTGCACTCACAAAGACCTAGAAAGCACAAACCATCCAATAGAATTCTCACGCGCAAGCAATGGTTGCTAGCACTTCCACTCCCATGAAATCTCCTCGAGATCTATTCATGGAGTTTTTGGATACTATAGACTACAACGGTCATACGGATTTGTATGACCTAGTCTGTAGAGTCCCTAATTGAAGGGACAATAGCCATGAACTCCAATGTGTTCGAGGAGTTTACAGATTTTTTGGAATTCCATATATTAAGATACGCTATAGATATTCCAGCATATGAGTGTAAATGGTCCCCTATGACCTACTTTTGTACATTCATAAAGGAGATGAGGCATTTAGGAAGCACTTAAAGCATTTCATGGTTGTTGCTGAGGATGCAGGGCACCTGTTAGATGACACAGTTCCCATAATTAAACAATTAAATAAGAAGAGGAAGATGGGAAGAAAATATCTTTCTTATGTTGCAACAAAAATCTTTTTTGTTAGTGAGGAGCCCGAACCTACACCCATGGACCTATCCCATCTTGTCACTAGGGGTTTTGTAGATGAAAAAAAGGAACCCCAGATAGAAGCTCTCAATTTATTAGAAGAGAGTCAAAAAATTTGCAGACAATTTCCACAAGGGGTAGTGGACAAATTAAAGGAAGCCAGTACACAGAATAGTTCACCCTCCAACTTAGAGCCCGTGGAACCCACTCTACCAGAGGTAGAGATGGAAATGTTTTCAGTGGTACTTGTCGATGGAGAAGAATTTTTGTTCCTGCACGATATTGACAAGGCATTTGGTCTATGCCTTGACGAATGCCTACGTATTTTTTGCTCGACCTCGGATGTTCCCATGGACAACACTTCTATCATAATTGAAAAGAGAACAGTTCCACTTGGTGATTCAGTTGCAGACACCATTGCATTTGTGTGTGAAGAGATTTTGAGTGATGCCAATCAAAATGCCACTGAAGAAGATCTAGCTATAGCAAGGGAAAGAATTTTGGAGAAGAAGATTCCAATATCCCCTATTGTGGAGCAAAGTGGCATGGCTCACTCTTCAATTCCACTAGATGCAATGGGAGAGGAGAGGATGAAGATAGGCTTCAAGATGTAAGTATCTAATGACATTTATGATTGTCTCATATTCATACAAGATGTATCTAATGAATTTTATGATTATCTATTTGCAGGAAGCAATTGAAGTGGATAAATTTGCAGCAAGGAGTGGTGGTGACCGTGTTGCCCATGGCAGTGGCTCTTCCTTGGCACATTATGTTGGGAAATTGTGAAAGGAAGATTTTGTTATAATCCACAAGGATTTTTCCCCTCAAGGAAACTTCATGAATTGGTGTCTTAAGGCCTTGAGCAAACTTTTGTGCCTATCTACAATAATGCAAGGGACCAATTGTGTAATTATGGTTAGGAAGTCCTTTGCCCTTACTACCCTAGGAGTTAACTTTAGAGGAAAAATATTAGGTCAAATAGGAATAGCTTTAGGTCTTGGATTGATGGACCCTTAGTTAATATCCCTGTTAGTTTTGACTTACCAATTGCCACTGTCTTTTCAAAGAAGAAAGAAGGTAGTGGAGAGGCTCAAGGCCAAGAGCCAATTGTAAAATTTTAATAATACCAATTATTATTTTTTCAATTTCCATGTGCATTCAACCTATTGTGTCTTTATGTTTTTGACAATCTCATAACTTTTGCACAGTTTAATCAGTCTTTTTCTAGTAGTTCTTGTAAGAGTTTTTTCCCAAAATGCATGCAATGGCCTAGGAATGCAAAAAAAAGGCCTGCCACAAAAATGCAACTTTTGCAGGGCGCATCCTTGCGTTTCTGTGGCAGGCCTTTTTTTTGCATTCCTAGGCCATTGCATGCACTAGTTGCCCAATATTGGAAGTCTATGTCCCTCAATTACAACCTAAACTTGGGGAAGTGTGGAAGACTCTTCTTATGTGGAATGATTTGAGAATATCTAGACTCCTCTGGGTGCATATAAGCATGCAACAATTTATAAGTACATTTGAATGTTCATCAAGATTGTTTATCTATTGATCGGAGGGTCTGCATGAATTGCACCCTATATAAGGCCAATCATATGCTCCAATGTGCATATCATATGGTTTCATGGCCTAGAAATGCAAAAAAAGGCCTTCCACAGAAACGGGGGGATGGGCCTTGCAAAAGTTTTGCAAGGCCCATCCCCGCGTTTCTATGGTAGGCCTTTTTTTTGAATTCCTATGCCATTGCATGCATTTTGGGCAACAACACTTTAAAGACGGTCACTGAATAGTTTCTTTCAGTAGGGGCTAATCGGCGACTTGCATAATATACAGTCCGAAACCATTTGTCAATTTGCTGCATGAGTACACTACCAATAGCTATGTCCGATGCATCCACAAAGACATGGAACGGACATTCCCAGTTAGGTGGTTGCAAAATTGGGGCATGCGTCAATAACACCTTTAAACGATCAAATGCATTTTGGCACTCTGATGGCCAATCATACTGCCGCGGAGCACTAGTCATAAGCCGATTGAGTGGTGTTGTTAAATGAGCTAACCACCGTAAATGTCTGCCATGCCACCGGATTTGGCCCAAGAAACGCATAACTTCTTTATGTGTCGTAGGGACTGGTGCCTCCAACACGGCTGCAACTTTATCCGGATCAACTTGTATCCCTTGTGCAGAGGTAATATGTCCGAGTAGTTTGCCACAAGAGACCGCAAAAACAGACTTTGTCGGGTTCAAGCATAATCGGTATTCGTGACATTTTTCAAAGCAGCACCGTAAATGATACAGGTGCGCCGCAGTCTTACCAAATAAGGAAAAGTCTTCCAAATATACTTGCATAAAATTTGTCAAGTAAGGTGAAAAAACTTCTTGCATACATCCATGAAACGTACTTGGAGCATTCCTTAACCCAAACCACATTATCGTACAAGCATAAACACCCCAGTTCGTGATAAAAGTTGTTTTAGGTATGTCTTGTTCTGCCATCCTCACCTGGTTATAGCCACTGTAGCCATCCAAAAATGAATACATCTCATGCCCGACCACCCTGTCGAGCATTGTGTCCAGAAAGGGGAGAGGAAATGGATCTGGTACAGTGGCCACATTCAGTTTTCGGTAATCAACACAGATGCGTAGCTGTTTATTTTTCTTCGGAACAATCACTATCGGAGATATCCATTCAGCATGCTCGATTGGTACAATGAATCCCACCTTCAATAACCGATCGAGTTCTACTTTGACCTGTGCTGCATAATTGGGGTTCATTCGGTAACTAGGCTGTTTAATTGGCTTCACCTCTGGTTTGAGCACTACCCGATGTTGATAGATCTGTGGGTCCAGACCTTTCATATCTCGATAGTCCCAAGCAAAAACATCGGAGAACTCACGCAAGAGTCGTATCAAATCATCTTGAAATGTCTCTGACAATCCTGCCTTAATCTTAACGGGTCGCGGGTTATCCGCATCACCCAAATTATATGTTACTAACTGATCTTCTGGTACATAAAATTGTCGAGGTTTTACCAGATCATCAGCTGACTGCAAAAGTTGATGTAAGGTGGCTCCATCCATAGCGACACTATCATCTGCATCTGCATCTCCGGTCACTGGTACCACCGTGCAAGTGGCCGGACTCCACTTGTCTACGATCGACTGGAGATCTACAATACCTAATGAGATGAGATCCTTATTGGTCTTCAGAAACGCCTCTTCCTCATCATCAGATAAGCCATCCAACATGTGGACTGGCTCCGCTACATAAAGTCTTGCATGAAGCTCGCAGGGCTGCATGGCATCCAATTTAACTACATATTTACGATGATTATCTTTGAAAGTTAACTCCTGTGCGGACCAATCCTGTACAACTTTGGCTTGTTTCAACCATGGCCGTCCAAAAAGTAGATTGTAGTCGAGGCTAGATTCTGGTAGTTCGAGGACGACAAAAGTCATTTTGAACGTGGTACCCTGCAAGGTAATCGGAATATTCCGTACTAGTCCCACCGGATGGACTCGGGATTGGTCTGCCATGCGGACAAAAAATTGTACGGGCTGGATTTGGGTCCAACCCAATTGCTTGCAGAGTGCTGTCGTTGCTTTATTCACACCTGAACTGCCATCAATTAGCACTTGAGTAATCTTTTGGTTTTTATGCCAAACAGTGATCAATGGGACTGAATGATCCACCGTAGAATCCGCTTCCGATTGTATCGTTGCAGTCGCCGGAGTACAGGAAGATCCGGGACTGACCTGTTGTTGGAATTGTTGTCTGACTCCTGGTACCAAGGCAAGCAACTGTCCCAAAGGGAGTGTAATTGAAGCCTTAGATAGGATATCACATACCTGATCTGTTTGGATCGTACTTCTCACCGGTTCTGAGATGATTCTACTGTTGCTGGGACAGAATTTTGTTCATTCGATCTTGCCTTAGGCAAGGGAACCTGTGTTACCGGAATTGGATCGAGAAACACAGTTGGCTCTTTAGCTGTCCATTGACTAGCCTTTCTATACATTCGCTGCTTCTCACGGATACCAGGCTCAAACACCTCAACGACGGGTTGCAACTGCTTACCCAATCTGGTCTGAACCACTGTTGCTTGTGATTAAATTGGTGAAATATAGACCATGTTGGTCATTGGATTTTGTCGCTCCTTCCTTTTGTTGTACTCTGCTGCATCCTTGCAAAATCTACAGATGTGGCCAATCTCGCCGCAAAAATGACATCGAGGTGGTGGAAGAGAAGTACCTTCCGCTGATGTACCCGCGTGCCATCGATTTGAATTGAAATTGGTATTCCAATGACCCCGATAATTCCTATATCCTTGCGACTTTGTGCCAATCCGGCGGCCTAACAGATCGTGGTGGTGAATACATGTCACATGAGTTTAATGCTTTTCTTCGTGAAAGAGGTATTTCACACCAATGTACGGTGCCATATACACCTCAACAAAATGGTGTTGTCGAGCGTAACAATAGAACTCTACTTGAAATGGCACGATATATGGTTAAAGGAAAGCATCTTCCTCATAAGTTTTGGATGGAAGCGGTCATGTGTGCAAAGTATGTGTTGAATCGCTGCCCTACAAAAGCATTGAGAATCATCACTCCTTATGAGGCTTGGAATGGTCATAAGCCTATGGTTAGTCATATGTGTGTGTTTGGTTGTTTGGCATATGCTCTTGTGCCATCACAACAATGTCATAAACTTGATGACAAGGCAACAAAATGTATATTTGTTGGTTATAGTGTTGAAAGTAAGGGATATCGATTGTACCATCCATTGACGAACGCCATTATTGTGAGTCGAGATGTGGTATTTGCTGAAAATTCAGTTTTTCCTCTACTTGAATGCAAAAAACAGCCAACAGTTAGCTCACAAGATGTGTTTGATACACTCATGCCTTTGTTCCAAAATGGTGTGCTTGACTATGTTCATGTAGACCAGCCAACTGAGGCTCAAAGGGCTGAAAAATTCTAGCCAAATAGGGCTGAAAATGGAGAGAATTTCCAGCCAAACATGGCTGAAAATCTTCAGTCAAAAAATGTCCAAACAGCTGGAAATTTCTAGCCACATATGGCTGAACATTTGCGTCAAAATATGGCTGAAAATGAGCATGAAAGTCAGCCCATGCATGATGTACATATTGAAGATGTTTTACATAATGAATGCATGTCTATCAAGAGTGCACAAACTATGCCAAAGTGGCTGAAACAAACTTTGCAGGATAGCAAATTGAGTGCACCTTTACTTGGTAGAACAAGATCAAGCTCTCACCATGCATCAAGTAATTTTGTGGATTATTCTCTTATTGCTACAACATGTAATGAAGAGCCACTTTCTTTTGAAGATACATGTGAGGATCCACAATGGATGAGTGATATGCAATCAAAAATGGATTCCATACATAGGAATGGTACTTGGGAGTTATGTGAATTGCGAAAACGAAAGAATGCCATTGGTACAAAGTGGGTTTACAAGATTAAGAGAAAATCTGATGGTAGCATTGATCGCTACAAAGCTAGATTGGTTGTCAAAGGATATGCGCAACAATATGGCATTGACTATGAGGAAACTTTTGCACCTACTTCACGCACGACTACCATTCGTACCGTGGTTGCATTGGCTGCCCATAGAGGTTGGAAAGTGCATCACTTAGACATAAAAACAGCCTTGTTGAATGGTGATTTGCAAGAAGAGTTTTATGTGAAGCAACCTCCTGGATTTGCTATGAAAGGGAAAGAGCATATGGTTTGTCGCTTGCATAAAGCCTTGTATGGTCTCAAGCAAGCTCCACATGCATGGTATGACAAAATCCATAAGCACTTGATTGCTCTTGGCTTCACATGTAGTCCGATTGAATCACAATGTACGCAAAAATGGGGCTGATCTTATAGTGCTTGTTATTTATGTCAATGATATACTCTTGACTGGGTCATGTGATGCAAAACTTGACATTCTTATGGTTGATTTGCAACATACTTTTGATGTCACTTATCTTGGTCTTTTGAGCTACTATCTTGGCATCCAATTTGTATCCGTTGAGTGGGGAATTGTTATGCATCAAGAAAAGTATGTTGAAAAACTACTTCAGCGTTTTGACTTTGAGGATTGTAAGCCAGTTTCCACACCACTTGAGACAGGATTCAGGTTCTCAGTTGAGGATTCCAGAGATGCATTTGATAGTTCTCTTTATCAGCAAGTTGTGGGATGTCTTATATATGCATGCAACACAAGGCCGGATATATAGTATGCAGTTTCCCAGTTGAGTCGATTCATGCATAGCCCTGGCACTAAGCATTGGCAAGCGGTGAAACATGTGTTTAGATATCTCCGAGGCACTTTGAGCTTAGGTCTCTTTTATGGTAGGGATATTCAACCATGCTTGCATGCTTTTACAGATAGTGATTGGGCTGGTTGTTATGATACTCGCGTGTCCACTAGTGGTAATTGCTTTTTCCTTGGAGACTCATGCATATCTTGGTTAAGTAAGAAGCAACCTCCACTGGCGACATCGAGCTGTGAAGCTGAGTACAGGGCAGTTTTCACAGCTATAGTGGAGTGTATATGGCCGAGATGCCTATTGATGGATCTTTGCATGGAGATTGATGCTGCTACGCATATTCTCACTGATAGTCAGAGTGTTTTGGTTGTTGCACGAAACCCAGTGTTTCATGCACGGACCAAACATATTGAGGCGCATTATCACTATGTGAGAGAGTGCCTTCATGCAGGAGATATTGATTTGGTATATGTGCCTACACAAGATAATGTGGTAGACATATTCACCAAAGCTCTTCCACGGGAAAAGTTTGAAGCTTTTTGCAAAGCTTTAGGGTTATTACCTTGTGGGGGCTGATCTGTCACTCCGTGTATGTGTTCACATCATTCGCTCCAGGGGGGTTTGTTACACTTATGTGTTCCTCGAGTAGCTTTGATGTGAACCTTTTCCCTATACATGGGCACTTTTTACTCTAGTGCTGGCTAGAGGTTTTTTCCCCATGTTACCACATACTTGATACTCTCATATGTGGTGGTACTTTGTACTTAGGGATATTATTCAGCTCTTACTTCAGTTTAGTTCATCGTCAATAGAGTGAGCTATTCCAGCCATCGTCTTCTCCGTGTGTCTTGCTGCATTTGTGCTCATTGTGTGTGCTTCTTGTGTGTCTCTCGCACTTCTACACACACCCAACAAAAATAGCTTTCTTGAATGGTGATTTGCAAGAAGAGTTCTATGTGAAGCAACCTCTTGGATTCGCTATGAAAGGGAAAGAGCATATGGTTTGTCGCTTGCATAAAGCCTTGTATGGTCTCAAGCAAGTTCCATGTGCATGGTATGATAAAATCCACAAGCACTTGATTGCTCTTGGCTTCACATGTAGTCCAATTGAAAGCACATTATTTACACAAAGATGGGGTTGATCTTCCAATGCTCGTTCTTTATGTAGATGGCATGCTCTTGATTGGGTCATGTGATGCAAAACTTGACATTCTTATGGCTGATTTGTAGCATACTTTTGATGTCACTTATCTTGGTCTTTTGAGCTACTATCTTGGCATCTAGTTTGTGTCCGTTGAGGGGAGAATTGTTATGCATCAAGCAAAGTATGTTGAAAAACTACTTCAGCATTTTGACTTTGAGGATTGCAAGCCAGTTTCCTTACCAATTGAGATAGGATTTAGGTTCTTAGTTGAGGATTCTAGTGATGCATTTGACACTTCTCTTTATCAACAAGATGTGGGATATGTTATATATACATGCAACACAAGACCAAATATATAGTATGCAGCTTCGAAGTTGAGTCAATTCATGCATATCCCTGGCACTAAGCATTGGCAAGTGGTGAAATGTGTGTTTAGATATCTCAAAGGCACTTTGAGCTTAGGTCTCTTTCATGGAAGAGATATTCAGCCATGCTTGCAGGCTTTTACAAATAGTGATTGGGCTAGTTGTTATGATAACTAGTGGTAATTGCTTTTGTGTTGGAGACTCATGCATATCTTGGTTGAGTAAGAAGCAACCTATAGTGGCGACATCAAGTTCTGAAGGTGTGTACAGGGCATTTTTCACAGCTACAATGGAGTTTATATGGCTGAGATGCCTATTGCTAGATCTTTGCATAGAGATTGATGTTGTTATGCATGTTCTCACTTATAGTCAGAGTGCATTGGCTCTTGCACGAAACTCAGTGTTTCATGCACGGACCAAACATATTGAGGTGCATTATCACTATGTGAGAGGGCACCTTCATGCAAGAGATATTGATTTGGTATATGTGCCTACACAAGATAATGTGGTAGACATATTTAGCAAAGCTCTTCCATGGGAAAATTTTGAAGCTTTCCACAAAGATTTAAGCTTATTACCTTGTGGGGGTAGATCTTTCACTCCTTGTATGTGTTCACATCATTCTCTCTAAGGGGATTTCCTATACTTATGTGTTCCTTTAGTAGCTTTGATGTGAACATTTTCCCTATACATGGGCACTTTTTACTCTAGTGTTGGCTAGAGGTTTTTTCCCAATGTTACCACATACATGATTCACTGATATGTGGTGGTACTTTGTACTTAGGGATATTATTTATCTCTAACTTCATTTTAGTTCATCATCAATAGAGATAACTATTCTAGACATCCGTCTTCTCCATGTGTCTTACTACATTTGTGCTCCTTGTGTGTGCTTCTCATGTGTCTCTCCCACTTCTACACACACCAAACAAGAGATATGGAAATAAGAAATCTTTTGAACAAGAATGGAGAATCAAGTTAAATGTTTTAAAGAAAAGAAAATTAAACAAATCAAGTTGGATAAACCAAAAATTGAACAAATTTTGCACGAAAGATTAGAAGAGGATGAGCTAGAATATGAAAAGTCAATACAATTAAAAAAGAAGAATGAAAAATATTATGTAATATGTGATCGAAAGTTTCTAGAAAATAAACAATTTTTTTATCAAGAGAAAGTGAGAATTTTGAAATCTCAATTGAGCCATGACATTAACAACGAAGAATATAATCAAAGTGAACATGAGGATATCAAAGAAATTCAAAAAAAACTAATTGAAGATATTATCAAAACAAAATATGAAAATTTATCAAAATCTTTTAAACTTTTATCAATGAAGAAAAGAAAAGTTTTAAGATGATCCTTGATGAACATATGCTAAAGATGAACCGTGAAGAGATCGAAAGATGTGATATTATGAGAGAAATTCTAGTAAGGATGAAATGTAAAGCATGTTTTTCAGCTCTAATCTTTTATGTTTTCATGAGATAAGGATTATCTTGATAAGTTACCTAAAAAAAATATCTTTGATGATGATTGCAATTTATTGAGAGTGAATTGACTCATGAGAGCGATGAGAATGTTGAGCATGAGAATATTTTTGTTTGCACCATGATGATTACTTTGTAGTTAGATGTGCATGAAAAGATGTATTTGTAAAATTCTTTGAGTAGTCATAAATGCACACCTATTTGCACCTGTAAATAGCATGAAAAAATAAATTTGAGTTCTAATTTAACCTCATCATCAGCAAACTATTTACCTTCATCTTGCACCATGAATATTTAAACATGCACCTGAAAGTATGGATATTAGGGTCTTATTACATGACCTTGCATCAAGGCATGTTTTGAGCTTTACCTATGCACTATGAGTGATGGAAAGGACTTATATATATGCACATGAAATGTATGAAAGTGTGCACACATGCTTCATCAGCAAATGCCAAATACCTTATATTTTGAACCATGCATTTTCAAATTATGCAATTGATAGGGCTACATTATACAACCCTGCATAGGCACATTGCTTATTTTCCCATGCACTCGACAATGGATTTCAAATATTCAATTTTCCTATGAAATTGACTCTCTTTTAAACAAGAGTTGATTACATGCAATTGAAAATTTTATTCAATGCTCTCATTAAATGCCAATATATTTTCCTAAAACAGATTTCAAGTTTTTCCCATCAAGGAAAATGTGCAGGTATAGTAGAAGAAAATGTCGGAGATGCTCTCTCCATGCTTTGATGAAGATTTCTAAAAACCTTATAAAAGATGAATCAAATGTCTCTATGTCTTAAAAAGCATATATATTATAATTTATCTCCATAAACATTACATGTCTTTATGATATGTAAATGATATTTGCAAAAGAAAGACAAAGAGACATTAGGAAAATATGGTGTGTATCTAAATTCTATGCATATGAACCTAAAATTATAAGTGTGAAAGCAAGATTGAAAAGTAAAACTAAATAATCATTAAAATAAAGTGAAAATGCAAAACAAAATAAAAAAAAATGAATGCATAAAATAAAAATAATGATGATTTCAAAAAGCAAGGAAATCACAAAAATGTGATGTTAAAACAATGGATCGCAAAATTTATGCTTTTAATGAGAAGCTTATATTAGGGGATGATTGAGCATGGTTCAGAGATGAGCGGGTGTTGCACAAAAGCTGCTCTACACCTGCCAAGTTGACTTCAAGTATGCTTAGTAAACTCCTTTGGCTTAAAAATAATGCATTTATAACCACTAGATACTTTGGAACATCATTCCCAAAAATATTTAACAAAACAGATAACTTGCATGTACTAGAAATGTGAAGAAACCTTTTATTTTGGGAATGCAGGTGCTCAGTATTTTGCTCAAAGCTCACAACCTAGTATGAATTGACTAGAGAGATTTTGCACACATCTAATTCAAGTGTATAGCTAACTAACACAAGTTATCTCATACATTTTGAGGCACTATACATTGAGCAATGAGTTTAGCAATTTTGGGTTGTCATCCCAACATTCAAGGAACAAGATGATGTGTAGACATAGTCGACTTCATCACTTCATATCTCGATATCGGCAGAACCAAAAATAATGAATCTACAAGATCATTGAAATGATGAAGATATAACAAAGAAACCTTCTACCTCATAAGTTGTGGGTTAGCTTCCTAACTTCACAAGATTCTCCTCTCTCTTCACTTATACATTTTATCCATGGTGAATACACTTAAATGTATAAGTAGGGGTTCATATGTGACCTCTATGTGAGGTACATAAATCAAGGTGTAGTCCTAAGATAATAGCCAAGCACTTAGGCTTGCTATTTGCACCAACATCTCCTCCTCAAGCCTAAGATGATTTATTCTTTAGTCCTCCATGATTTCCTCCAAGGATTCATTGATTTGAACCTATTTAATTTGCTTCCATCTAATGCCTTTGTCATCATATTTACACAAAGTTGATGTGTGGATACATATGAGAGTTGTATCTCCTTACTAATGATCTTTTTTGAGACATATGGTAGTGAACTTCAATGTATTTGGTCTCGGAATGATAGGTGGGGCTAGCAACAAGATGCAATGTTGTCTCCAAATTGTGTGGAGTTGAAGTATTCAATCCTAAATAAGAGTATAGGGTCCTGATCCACATAGCTTCTTGAGTAGCATTTGCAAGTCCTCTATATTTAGCTTCATTTGATGAGAGAAAAATTGTAGTTTGCTTCTTTGATGACCAAGAAATCAATTTAGTACTTGCAAAAGTGAGATACCTTGATGTGCTTCTCCTATCATCTTTGGAACTTGCCCAATCTGCATCAAAAAATAGCTTGACATCTAAATTAGAGGTATAAGGGTAATATAACCCTTCATTATTTGTGCCCTTCCAATACTTCAAAATTCTTTTAGCTACTTCCATGTGGGGCTTCCTTGGAGTGTGTATAAATTGACTTAGCATACTAACTCCATAGCATATATCAAATCTAGTTAGAGTAGCATAGTTTAGTCTTCCAACAATACTTTGGTAACTAGTCACATCTTCAATTAGCTCATATGAAGAGGGAAGGATTTGCCTTACTCACCATGAATCCTCTATCCTGCAAATAAGTGACCAATCTATGATTCCAAACTCTAGGAGCTTGTTTCAAGCCATACAACACTTTCCTTAACCTGCATACATGTTCTGGATATGATTTATCTTCAAAGCCAAGATGTTGAGACATGTATACCTCCTCTAAAATCCAACCATTAAGAAAAACATTTTTAACATCCATTTGATAGATATTCCAATTCTTAGAAGATGCTTCACTCATGAGTACTCTAATTGTAGGCATCTTTGTCACATGTGAGAATGTCTCTTCATAATCTTTGTTGGAGTTAGACATCTGCGGAAGCACGCGAACAGCACGAGGAAGAAGAAGAAGCTTGGAGCTCCACACACAATACTAAATGTATTACCACTAGAATGTACAAAGCTAAGTAGCCCGTTAGGACAATAGGCGTATATACAAGCCAGGGGAAAAAACCTCCTAAAGAGGGAAAAAAGTGCCTCGGTGGAGTGAAAGATGCGCTCAACCACCTTCCAATGCTTGACTCCTGGGCAATGCATCAACCTACTCATCTGTGAGACAGCAAACTGAATATCTAGCTGAGTAATGCATAAGTAAATCAGGCATCCAATAGCCTACTGATAGAGAACAGCATCAAATGCATCTCCACCATCATGAAGACTCAATCGTAAGCATGTCTCTACTAGGAGTGGCAATAGGCTTACAGTCTTCAAGGCCAAAACACTGCAATAATGTGTCAATATATTTCGTTTGACACAAAGCCATTCCACCATCAAGTTGCATAAACTGAATCCCCAAATAGTGATGCAAATGCCCCAAATCAGACATCTCAAATGAGGCATGCAAATCAGCCTTAAAATTAGCAATATGCTTCTCAATCGCACCAATGAGCACCATGTCATCAACATAGACAATAATGATCAGAAGCACATCATTAGCACGCTTAACATATAAGGTGCTCTCAGTTGGACTGTTCTCAAAACCATGTGCAATTAGATAGGCATGTATCTTCTCATACCATGCACGTGGTGCTTGCTTTAAACCATATAATGCCTTCTTTAACCTACACACCTGGTTTTCATGCCCTTTCTGCACAAAGCCACGGGGCTGAAAAACATACACTTCTTCATGCAAGTCACCATTCAGAAATGAAGTTTTAATGTCCAACTGATGTACATTCCAACCATGATGGGCTGCAAGTCCACAAATGCTCCAAACAGTAGTCATACGACATGTAGGTACAAAGGTCTCATCAAAATCAATGCCTCTTTCACGTGCATAACCCTTAGCAACAAGCCTAGAATTATACTTGTCAATTGTACCATCAGGTTTAAGCTTGATCTTGTATACCCCCTTAGTTCCAAAGGCCTTCTTGTCAGGAGGCAAGTCACATAAAGACCAAGTACCATTCTTCATTATTGCATCATATTCAGATTGCATAGCAGCCATCCAATTTTCTGAATTTTGTGCTTCATCAAATAAAACAGCCTCAGTCTCATCATAGAAACTAGTTAGCATAGCAATCTGATGCAAAAGAGGCACTATGAGAGCCTGATCGAGTACGATATGACAGATGTGCATCTAATTTTTTGTCACACAAGGTCTGCACCAGCCATTTTGGCATAGTTCTTGCCTGCTCAATATCAGCTCTCTCATCAATAAGTGCATCATGTAAATCTATATCAGAAACGGAATGATCTGCATCATCACATGAAACCTGCAAAGGCTGAGAAAATGCCTCATTAGGACTAATACTAGATTGTCCTCCTCGAAAAAGAGGAAGCAAAGTATCATACATGTCTTTGGAGACAACAGATGTCTCCTTAGTACATGAAAGCAATGGCTGAATAGCATCTACCACAAAAACAACATCATGACTAACCAGAATGCGTTTAGTCTATACAGACGATAGCCTTTACTTTCAGAACTGTACCCCACAAAAATACATTTTATTGCTTTATCATCCAATTTTCTACGATGTTGTTCGGGCACTAATGCATATGCCAAACAACCAAAAACATGCACATGAGCAACAGATGGCTTGCGGTCATGCCAAGCCTCATATGGCGTGATAGACTGTAGCACTTTAGTGGAACACCTATTAAGTACATATGTTGCACACATGACAACCTCAAGCCAGAAACTATGTGGTAGAGCGTGACTCTTGACTATACACATCGCCATTTCCATGAGTGACCTATTCTTTTGTTCAGCAACTCCATTTTGTTGAGGTGTATACGGCACTGTACACTGGTGTTTTATCCCACGTTCAGCCAGAAATTCTTTAAAATCAGAAGACATAAATTCCTCCTCGCGATCAAAATGGAGGGTGCCCATTTTACACCTAGATAGATTTTGAGCCAAAACCAAAAACTGTTTGAAGCACATGAACACTTCGGACTTTGCCTTCAATGGATATACTCATGCATGCCTGGAAAAATCATCGATGAAAGTCACAAAGTAAAGATAATTTCCAAAAGAAGGTGTCTGCATAGGACCACAGACATCACTATGTACAAGCTGCAATTTCTGAGTAGCCCAAACTGAACCATCTTTTGGAAAGGACGAACACTACATTTAACCCTTTTATTGCACTCAATCTTGTATCTCCTAAATGCTCTAAGTCCAGTATCCTAGATGATAGCTCATGACCACTTGAGTGATTCTTTGGTGCTATTTTCAATGTTGGTATCACAAAATCCAAAGGTAGCATCATATTATGACCTAATAGCATCTGAAAGGGGGTGGCAATGAGCATCAATTTATAGGCCACTTTGATACATTCAAACAACATGATGTAAATCCTTGTCCCAATTAGAATGTTTATTATCCACCTACTTGGTCAACACATTACATATGATCTTGTTCGTACTCTCCACCTGTTGATTGGCTCGAGGGTGGTAAGAGGTTGTCATCATGTGGATTACCATGAACTCCTATAGTACTTTTTAACGAATTCATTCGGTGTTTTGCTATCCCTGACTAGTTCTATGGGAATTCCATATATGGTGAAAAAATTCTCAAATAAGAATCTAGCCATAGTTTCTGCATCATTCATATGTGTGGCTCTCACCTCTACACACTTGGTTAGATAATATATGGCAACTATGATGTATTCAGCATGAGAATTTCTCATAGGGGGATTAATCAGTCCTACCAAGTTGTGCATCAGACTCACAAGATTCTATGGACTCATGATAAGTGAGAATAGCCAACCCTCACACATCCAAAAATTACACATAGTGATGTCTTAATACACACACATAAAATTATCAAATCAAGAGTATGACTCCATCAAGTGCAGGGAAACATGTGCTCTACTAATTGTAGATGTGTTGAAAGGTCATGTAATGCATGCACAAGTGGGTCTCCACCTCACATGACACATTCTACACATAGGTGTGTGTCATGATACTTGGCATAGAAATAGACACAAAACAAGTTATATTTCCTAGTTCCCATACCAGAATATGCTCAATACTAGGTTCTTTTTTAGGCTCCCAATGAGTGCATCTAATAACGGTATTTTTTGATCGCTTGGACTACTCTGCTTCAAGTTACACCTAAAAGACTAAGTATCAAAAATCACCTACCTACACCTAAGGACTCCCTATACTTCACACACATAATATAACAATGAAAAAAGATGGAGAAGGGGTAGAAAGGACCTCCAAGCATACATTTCATGACTCAAACACACATAAAATCCCTCAAAATAAGAAGATGCACAAGCAAGAAGAAGGAAAATTGAATTTTATAGCTTAGTTTCTGTATTATGGAAAAAATCTTTACTAATGTGTCACAAAGTGACTTATATAAAAGTGCCCTAATTTTGGTCATTTCACATATGAGACCGGCACTTTCTCTATAAATCTCTAAAATCATACTATTGTACATGGATAGTGTTACAATATTTAGGGAGTATGATTCTAAAGGACTACTCTAGTGCATTTACAAGGCTTTTTAGTGTTTCATGATCAGATGTATGAAAAGAAAAATGGCTATTCCTTTGAAAAATTTGTGGGACAACTCTTCTTCTCTCCACTTCTTTCTTTCTCTTGTCTTTAGTTCTCTACAACACTCTCACCCTTTTTGTCTCTATCCTCCCTTGATAGGCTTCATTGGGTTTTCTTAGCATGCCACAAGTGGTTGGAGATGCCTCCATCACTAGTGTCTAATCTTTCAAAAGATTCCCTTTGAATACATTGAAGTTCTATGGTTGGTGCCTCAAAGGTTTCCTACTCTTTGACTCTTGATCTCCAGTCACTAGGGCTTTCTGCATTCTCATTGACCTCACATGAAACCAATAGCCAAGGAAACATCCAAAACTTTATACTTTATCGGAAACAGCTTTTTTCATCATTGCCCCTTTTCAAATTTTAGTCTTCTGTTTGATGCTTCAATTTCCCAATTTGTAATTTTTTAGTTGCATCCACTAGGGTTTGCTTTTGTTTAGCTTGTGTCTTTTCTTCTCTTGTATCTCTCGTTAGCCTGATGTGTGCCCCTACAAAACTTTGGGTAGAGGGTAAGATTACTCTTTCTAATGTCAATAATTGATTCCCTTTCTTTTAACCTTCTTCTTCTTCTTCTTCTTTTCCGGTTGGATTCTCCCTCCACATGCCCCTCCTCCTCAACTATGTCATCCCCGACAGGCCTTTGATGGAAATGTGCATAAGTCTAATATACTTGTTGTTCCTTAGCATTGAAGAGGTTTGCTTCAAAAATCATAAAATGTTTCCATTGTTCTAATTTGACTCCATCATTTGGTGCTTATTGATGATCATTATAAAAATGTGGCTCATATGCTACTTCCATCTCAAAAACTCGTATGAAGAATGCCCATTCAAAAGTTTTCAAGTAAGGACTCACTAAGAACATGAGTCACAAATAGTATGTCATAATTATAGCGTGACTAGGTGTAAGTGATAAGTAAAAAAGGAGAGGAGCTACTCTTTGGTTTATACTGATGAAGATTAAAAATGTGCACTTTACATGCTTGAACACTTTAAAAATTATAAGTACCATGAAGAGTATCTTATTTGTGAGCTTTATAGCTAAATCAAGGACATGATCATGTCTTGCAAGCCAAAATTCTATTGTGCAAATCATATATTCTTTTCTAGGTAGGTAGGTATGTGGTGGTCTCAAAAGTAAAGAAAATAGAGTCATTGTTTATTGATAGTACCTTTTTGATGCTCTTCCCAAAATTCTTTCCATGGTTGTCATCTAGGTACTAGAAAAAATGATGGAATATCTTGTAAGAGATAGGGTGCCTCTTGCTAGTGCACTCTCAAAGTTGGATTCTTTTCCAAAAAATGTTTATTTGAGACACGATCGACCTCATTGAATATCTCATTTGAATTTTGTAGCCATAAAGTTTATCTTGTAGTTCAGATCCTTTTGCGTGATCTTCTTTATGTACCTACAGGTTTGTTCCTTCATGATACCATATGGTATGTTGAATGGCTTAATTATTTTATTGATATCTTTACTTTTGATTTTGTATTCCCTCATTACTCATACTAGTGCTTCTTTGAAATCTTGTGCCATGTGAGACACTAGTAGTGCCTACTCTTACTTATCTAACTCCACATTATATGGCACCGATCTCATTAGGAACTGCTACTTGTTGCTCTTAGATAGGAGAATGAATGGTGGGGGCAGAAAGAGGATGTACCTCAATCTCCTTAGTAGCCACATTAGGATTGGGCATTACTGGTGTCCACACGTTCGTCGTTTGCATACTTCCTTCATTATGTAGCTTTACTATGTGTTCTTGAAGCTATTATTTGATCTTTTTCTTGTACTTGGTTCTTTGCCTCAAGCGGCTCAAACCTGACACAAAGTATGGATGCCACGTACTTGTGCTCCAAGATAGTGAGAAGCAGTTTGTTTCGGAGGCAATCATTCAAGACCGTACCACTCCCGAAGGGCCCCAATTCCTTATCAAATGGAAGGTTCGCCCCTTAGTCGACTATGAATGGATCTCAGCTGACACCTTTGGCCCGGACCATACCTTAGTCCAAAATACTATCGAAACACATAAGCCAGTGTTGGCTCTCAGCCCCTTGTAATACTCCCAAACTTTTGTAATCACTCAAAACAATTTGTAAGTTCTGAACCTGCTTGTTGAGGGCAACAAGCTCTTTAAGCCGAGGGAGGATGACACAAGCCCTTTTTTCTATACGACCCATCTTTGTGCTTGGGGGTATGCCCTGTTGCACCTAATTGTGTGCAACTATGAGGGGTAGTCAAAATACTCCTCATGCCAAGCTCTCATTGTCATCCCTTGTAAAGTGAATTATGAACATAATATAAGACGTGTTCTTTGGCAATCACCTTGGCGTCCCATGTCTAGTTTCCTGCATGCTTGGGTTGAACATCTCACCCCCCCCTCGCTCGAACCCGCTTGTTGAGGGCAACAAGCTCTTTAAGGTGGGGGACGATGTCACAAGCCCTGTTTTTCTACGTGGCCCATCTTTGTGCTTGGGGGGTATGCCCTGCTACATCTAATTGTGCGCAACTATGAGGGGTAGTCAAACTACTCCTCATGCCAAGCTCTCATTGCCGTCCCTTGTAAAGCGATTTGCAAACATAATATAAAATGTGTTCTTTGGCAATCACCTTGGCATCCCATGTCTAGTTTCGTGCATGCTTGGGTTGAATGTCTCAAGTGGTATCAGAGAAACGACTCTAGGGGAAGCCTTTGGATGGGTAGACTGTTACACCAGTGCTCCCAGCACCATCTAATGTCTCGGGCCCATCTATGGGAAGTTTTTTGACATCGTGTGAGCTCCTTCACCCTCCTTCCCACCCTCTCAAGCAAGAGCCCTCCCTCTCAAGGCAATATTCCCCCCTCAAGGAAAGCCCCCCCCCCCCTCTCAAGGCAAGTGCTTGCACTCGCCCTCCTCCCACCTCTCAAGGCAAGCTCCCCCCCCCCCTCTCCTCCCCCCCTTGCCCCTTGAAGGCAAGTTCCCTCCCCCCCTCAAGCTAAATGCCTCCCCTCTTCCCCTCCCTCAAGGCAAGTTCCCCCTCCTCTAGTGGACCCTCATCCCCCCCTTGGCAGACAGTCCCCCCATCACTAGGTGCCCCGTGTAACCCCCCACTTGGTGTTGCCCTTGGGCTCTACATCCTCATGGCTAGTGACTATGATCCTGGCATGGTGGGTATGACCTCAGGGATAGAACACGCCAGTAGCATGATTGAATGGTGCTGAAATCACCTGGCCCAATGGGAAGCTTTAGAAGAAGAAATGAATCACTTACTCCTTGCAAATGCAGACTTACATGAATGCCTCTAGGAGGCTGAGCTTAATGCAGAACTCAACACCCAACCCGATACCAATCCAACCCCACCCAACCCCGACCATGTCAACAACTGCATTGATCGGTTAGAACATTCCCTTTCACACTTAGTTACCTTTGTAGAAGCACACATCTTATCAAATGCCCAACCCGATGATCCCCAACCCGAACCTCAAATGAGCCCCCAATCAAGGCCTCAACTGGACCCCACCTCAAAACCCCAATCGATCCCACTCCAATCAAATAGCTCCAACTGGTGGACCTCGATGACCCAGACTCCCTCAGCTTGTTCAAATCGAACCCACCCGAAAAATATCCAGGCGTCTGCAATTCCATAGCCGACAACAGATGGATCGAAGCAATGGAAGTTTACCTCTAGATGCTCCATGTTGGTTGCGATAATTGTAAACGCATCATTGGCCAATTCCTCCAGGATGAAGCCTCCGCATGGTATATGGTGGAACAAAAGAAGCAAGTCTGGATCTCTTGGGAACACTTCAAAACCACCCTCACCGACTATTTTGTTTCGCGTAATGAAGAGGTCCAGGCAAGTGATGAGTGGTGAAACTTATATCAAGAGAAGTTCATTAGACCCTATGTCTCCTAGTATCGAAAACTGACACTCTAAATAATCGAGATGGCAAAAGTAGATTGCTTGCATGGCATCCTCTATAGATGCTCCTGTACTATAAAAAAGATGTGGAGATACAAGATACCTAGACCTGGGAGGACACCGCTCGAATAGCAGAATGCCTCAATGATGTTTACTCCAATCGGCTCGCAAGACCAAACAAAGCAAGTCATGCAAACCATAGAGATTCAAGCACAATCAGTAGTCAAGGTCCAACGCAACAAAGGATGCTCAAGAACCAACGTGAGCAATGGGTACGCGCCCTGTCGACACCACCAAAAACACACTCAAGATCTCTGAATTTGTCCAACCAAGCTCGTCAGGATCCTCGACCCATGTGATGACACTGCCAAGGTAGCCACCCAACGAAGTGATGTTGGAGAAGGCAAACAAACACTCGAGCTCAAACAACAAAGGGACCTTCAGGCGAGGAGGCATCCACTTCACGACTAAAAATTATCGAGATTCACAGTGATGATTCGTAAGACTCATCTTCCCCCGAACCATCTACATGAAAAAGAAAGGCTCAATGCAACTCCGTCATGCTACCCATTATACACCAGGTATTTATCATTTCAAAGATCATGGAAGAAAGGCTACAAGTGATGCTAGACACCGGAGCCACACACAACTTTATGATGCCTCAGCACACTGCCTTGGGCTTAAGCTAAGTAAGTGCCTCCGCATGTCTATCATATTTTCTCAAGGTGAAGACAATCATGTGTGGCATGCTAAAGGGGTCTCAATAACACTCTGCAAGTGGTTAAGCCACTTAAACTTCCTCATTATTCCCATGGAGATGTTCGAAGTCATCCTAGGACTAGAGTTCATGGATCAACACATGATCAACTTCTTCGGGAAAGGAGGGGACAAGGTTCTGTTGGACCAAAATGGTTACGCAATCTTCGTTGAATGCAACCGGGTCCAAGCACTTTAGGAGGAATACCCCTCAGGCAACATACACAAGGGCCACAAACCTAAGAACGCATGTGAAACAAGATTCGCAAGTGAGGCCCTCAACTTCAAAATACCTGTTGGAAATTTAGTAGGCCCATTACTAATACCACAGGTCCAAGGTATCTACAACACAAATTCCAGTAATCTTCCAATATTGACACAACATGAACATACAACATTTAATCATACAAATGATAAGACAAAGATAGAGAAAGATTAGACATGTGTAAAGTGTTACGTAAGCCAAGGCTTACTCACACTATCATATATACCAATGTTCAATGTACAATGTGAGAGCAAAACCCTCAACCACTCTACGTGAACAGAAATAGATGGAAGAGTGAATGTACAAATGTAACAAATATATTCAGATGTATGGACATAAATCTGAATATTTATGAAATGTGTGACATGATAGGTTATAGAAGAGTGAATATGAGTGACAGAAAGAGGAAGGATCACTCTAAAACTGATAATCAGCGAACCCTCATCTGAACTTAGGCTATGGAAGACCCTAAGTCAGATAAGCATGTGAAAAGATCACATACTTACAAAAGTAGCAAAGAATGCTAACAAGTTTACTACCAGAAATCCTCAAACTCATATGAACATACCTTCTTGAACACCTCATCCAAATATGCATAAAGCATACATGTACTAATTCTCTTGTACCTATGCCAAATAGGACTCCTCCCGATATGGACACCACTGCCTCCATAAACTCCAAGTAGTACCTGTGTGTATAAAGAGAATATGTACCTGAATTCGTAACATAAGATGTAAATCTTATGTTAACCACCATCCAATGTCTTTGAAGTAACCCGAAATCTTCATGTAGAAGACAATCTTCAAATACATCATGTGAATGGCTGATCCTCACCACCAAGTTGCTAATGACCAAGCCCTCTCCATGAGCAAGAGTGTGAGCACACTCTTCTCCTCCAAGAAGAACTCCATAGCCGCTCCTCAACATGCTCCAAGATAGCACCATGGCTGCCTTATGTGCTAAGAACATCACCTCTATTGAGGTACCAAAGCTCTCCAAATCTTGGTGTTGAAACTAGGTGAAGGATGAATAGAAGTGGCCCCAAATAGTCTCTTATATAGTAGAGCTTCCATGAATTAAAGCACTATCAAAAGCAAAACTGATACAGTCTACGATCACCATCAAAAGCTTTCGTTGGTAAAAACTCTCCACAATCGCTAAGAGAAAAAACATTATCCCTGTCCGTAAAAAATTGTCTGTTTGTTGTTATGAAAAATATAATACAAAACTTTTCGCGCACGCTGCTTGCAGGACTTGAACTCTGGCGACTTTGACAGGAGGCAACTCCTCTAGCCATGGCGCCCAGCATCTTTGCTTGTACAAGGAGCAGTACACAAGTTTACAGATGATGTGATACTGGACAAATTTGACCATGGACAATATACTATATGACATTGTATCAATGTTTTCCAACAATCCCCCCTGCAATGTCATATTGGTATAAACTGAACTGGATCTGCAAACTATCAAAGCTGCAAACTATCACAAGCTTCAAGCTTGTACTCTCAAAGTGACCTTCAAACCTTTTCTTCAAAAGTCTTTTTCAAAACTGAATTTGACTTTCGTTCAAACTTGAACTTGCTGAATATGAACCATAATACCTGAGAAAATATGCAAACTAGATATCCAATAGTGTACACATCAAGCACTCACTGCTTGACAACAAATGTAGCATGTACTAACTCTGAACCTGCTATCTCCTATCTTCTCAAACCTGAAAACATACACTAGGATCCACATATTTGCATTTACCTTAAGAAAGCTATTTCAACATACTTCTGATGTGTCATGTAAATACACTAAACAAAATCAAGAACTGAATCCTGGAGCTTGTGACTGACAACTCACAATTTAGTGTATTATGAACACTATTGGTTCATCTCTGACTGTACTTCAAGTCAACTCAACTCAATCCATGAGTCTCATCAAAAAATCTATGATGTCATCATGTCTTTATCCTTGTTCAATCTATAAATCCTTCATACCTTTTTCCTGCACCTCTGAAATATACCTCTCTGAATATCAAGCTTCTCTTCAATAGAACTCTAGAACCTTCTCCTGAACAGGAACATCCTAACATGAACTTTCTATAGACATTCTCGTTCTTCCTTCTTCTTTCAAAGCTGGAACATAAAGAGAACCTGACAAAGGAAATATAGGAATACCTATAGATATGACTTTGCATTCTTTCACATATGGCTAAAAACAAGTCTTCATGTTTCATCACCCCCTGGATGATTTAACACTAATATCCAGAATTCTTCAAATTATATCAGACTTTATGAAATCTGAATGTCTTCCTTCTTTCAATAAATCTAATCTTCAATAATCAATACATGTATCTCAAACAAAATTTTAGGATCCATAATCTTTTGTAACATAACAAGTATCTTCTTCTTTTTTTTGCAACACAAATCTGATAGAATCTGAATCTTTGACTTACTGCTTCCAATGCTAAGAACTTTTCACAAACAAAGGATAGACAACTGACTCATAAATACTCAAGATCTTTCATGATCATTTAAGATCATTCAAGATCATTCAAGATCTATCAACATCTTTCCAACAAAATACCTGTGTAGAATCTACTTTCATCAAACCTTCATGATTAAATGTTTGATTTGCTACCTGAATGTCTCTAAGTGTCCATGCTTCTCACATAAAGTTGTAAAACTTTCTTTAACCAAATGCTTCCCAAGAATCTGCAACTACTACTTCAAACATGAGTGGACAAACTTCTCACCTTGAGAATTCCAAAAGTTGCAAGTTGATACTTCATATCTTCATATTCTACATGGGTGAAATGTGATAGCACCTGTTTGTCTTTCTTTGGCTAACTCCACTTCTCAATCAAGTAATAGGATCTGATGGAACACCTTTTTGAATACAAGCACGTATCCAAAAATCAAGACAAACACAGAAAGTAGATTCTCCATTGACTTGTACATCGACAAATCTTAATTTTTTAAAGTTTTCTGAAAATATTGAATATGAGGTAACTTTTCCAAACACAAAACCTCAATCCAAGTCTTTAACATCTGCTACAAATACTCTTACCTCAAGAGTTAGGTAAAGAAGAAAAATACTTCTCTGCAACTTGTTGTTGGAGCAAGTCTATGACAAGCCTAAGTATTGGCTTGAGTCTCACAAAGTCTTAGAAGAAGCCTTAAAAAGAAGACTATGTAAAGTTCACTTGTGAACTACCTCTTGTAACTTTTGAAGAGTTTACTTAATGTAAAAGTGAAAGAATCTTAAGTGGTTGAGTCCACTTGATCAAGAATGGAAAGAGGAGCCACGAATTCGTGATTTGTGGTAGGTAGAGAATCAAATCAATCATTGATTGATTGGAGAGTGATTGAGGGAAGTGAGCCTCCCAAACTCAACTATAAATAGATGGCAGTTTTAGTCGTGGTTAGAGAGACCTATGTGAAGACCTCCAAGAGCTGAGTTTTATGCCATATCAAGGTGTGATTACAAGGCACACATATGTATCAGTAAGTCCATTGTATTTTACAAGCAATATACTTTCATTTTCATTATCATTTGGGTTCATATTTCCTTGTTCTTGTGAAGTGTACTACTCACTACCATATCTCTCAGTTTTCTCAGTCATCTTGCAGAGATGTTTTCTCTGAGCTTGGTGCATACTTTTCAGTAATTTAACTTGGTAAAGTTAGCTCTATAAGTCTACTATATGCTCACAAATTTTCATGTCATTTGGATGTTGCAATCTTCAGTTATGTTCAATTGAAGTCAACAGTGTCTGTGCATTTTCACTTCTCTATCAGGTACCTGACTTTTTCACTCATCTTGTCAGAGTTGTTTCTCAGTGGTTACTTAACCAAATTCAGTGATTTAAAGCTTATTGAATTCAGCTTACTGTCTAGTATAACTATACAAATTTTCATAATCATTGGATTCCTACATTTGGAGTTATGTTGATTTTTCTGCTCACTGGTCTCAAACTGTAGCAGCCCGTGAAAATCGGGATGATGTCATCAGTTGTTAAAACTCATTCTCAATGTGTGGTTCATTATTTTTTATGAGATTACTCTTGAAAGTTAGCTCTTTAAGTTACCTAGACTTCCCCAAGAGTAATTAATCTAGAGTTTGATTCTTTTCTTCAAGAAAGAGGAATCAAAAGAGAGGTAACTACAAGGTACACTCCTGAGCAAAATGGAGTGGCAGAAAGGAGGAATAGGACAATTGTTGAAGCTGCAAGGTCTATGTTAAATGAAAAGCATTTACCTAATTACTTATGGGCTGAGGCTGTATCTACAGCCACTTACTTGATTAACAGGTTGCCTTCAAAATCCCTTGATGGGATGACTCCATATGAGGCTTGGAATGGAAGAAGACCAAGTTTAGATCATTGTAAAATTTTTGGATGTATTGCTTTTGCTCATGTTCCTTCACAGGTTAGAGGCAAGATGGATCCAAAGGCAGAAAGGTGTGTATTTATTGGATATGACAACAATCAAAAGGGCTACAGGTTATACAACCCTACCAACAAAGGATTCTTGGTAAGCAGAGATGTAGTTTTTTATGAGAACAATTCATGGTATGAAGATTCATGCAGGAAGGTCAATTTACCATATAATCTTGAAGAAGATTTTCCAAAGCTAGGTAGAGAACAACCGAAGATTGAAGAACAAGACACCTCAGAGGATGATGAAGAATCTGAGATGGGAAAAATCAAAGCATGGAAGTCTAAAGGTAAAGCAAAATTGCAGGAACTTGGACATGAGGCAGAATCATCACATCATGGCCTAAGAAGATCTATGAGGGAAAAGAAAAAACCAAAAAGGTATGGGTTTGACACCTCATTAGTAACTAAACACTCTATCTACATAGCAAAGGATATAAACCAAGAGGAGCCATCATCATTTGAAGAGGCCAAAGCAAAATCAGAATGGAAGCATGCAATGAAGGAAGAGATTGAAGCACTTGAGGAAAACAACACTTGGGATTTGGTGCCCAAGACTTCATCCATGAAGGTAATAGGCTCAAGATGGGTCTATAAACTCAAGAAGAATTCTGATGGTTCAATCAACAGGTATAAGGCAAGGCTTGTAGCAAAAGGCTTTGCACAAACTCAGGGAATTGATTATGAGGAGACCTTCTCTCTTGTGGCAAAGATGCCTACTATTAGGGTTTTGCTTAGTATTGCCTCTTCCAAGAATTGGAAGATACTTCAACTAGATGTAAAGAATGCATTCTTGAATGGTTGAATAACAGAAGAGGTATATATGGCACAACCACCTGGTTTTGAGAACCAAGTTTATCCTGATTATGTGTGTAAACTTAACAAAGCATTGTATGGTCTCAAGCAAGCTCCAAGAGCTTGGAATTTCAGGCTTGTTTCATTCTTGCAGGACAAAGGCTTTCAACCAAGCAAGGCAGATCCTTCACTCTTTATTAAAAAGAGTAATTCCAAGGTCATCTACCTATGTGTATATGTAGATGATATTATATTGACAGGAAATGATGCAGATGGTATGAAGAAGATCAAAGATCAGATGAGAGAAGAGTTCAAGATAAGTGATTTGGGTTCACTTACCTACTTCCTAGGTTTGGAAGTTGTCTACAAAGATCATGGTTTGTTTCTCACTCAAAGAAAGTATATTAAGGACATGTTAGCAAAATTCAAGATGCAAGATTGTAAGATTGCAGGTACTCCAATGGAGGTCAATCACAAATTGAGCTCACATGAAGGTGAACTCATAGAGGACATCACATCATATCAAATTCTAGTGGGTAGTCTCAACTATGCCACATTGACAAGAGTAGATATATGTTACAGTGTGAGTGTGCTAAGTCAATTTATGCACACACCAAGGAAACCACATATGGATGCTGCCAAAAGGATTCTCAAGTATCTCAAAGGAACCATAAATGAAGGACTTTATTATCCTTATGTATCTTATTTAGGTTTGAAGCTATTTTCTGATGCAGATTGGGCTGGCTCCAAAGAAGATAGAAGGAGCACTTCAGGTTATCTTACCTTTGCAGGTTCAAAGCTTATTTCATGGTCATCCAAGAAGCAACCCACAGTTGCTCTCTCTTCTACTAAAGCTGAATATAGAGGTCTTGCCATAGCTACACAAGAAGCTATGTGGATGAAGACATTATTCAAAGATCTTGGATTGGAGTTTGGAACTCCAACTATTTTTGGTGACAATATGAGTTCTATTCATTTGGCTGCTAATCCTATTTTTCATGCAAGGACTAAACATATTGAAGTTCATTATCACTATGTACGAGAAAAGGTTCTAAGCAAAGAGATTCAAATATCATATGTGTCCACTCATCAACAATGTGCAGATATTCTAACCAAAGCATTGGATGGTACAAAGCTTTGCAAATTCAAGGCTATGATTGGTTTGCAGGTAATCTTGGAAGATTGAAGACCTCAAGCATACTTGTCTTGAGGGGGAGCTGTTGGAGCAAGTCTATGACAAGCCTAAGTATTGGCTTGAGTCTCACAAAGTCTTAGAAGAAGCCTTAAAAAGAAGACTATGTAAAGTTCACTTGTGAACTACCTCTTGTAACTTTTGAAGAGTTTACTTAATGTAAAAGTGAAATAATCTTAAGTGGTTGAGTCCACTTGATCAAGAATGGAAAGAGAAGCCACGAATTCGTGATTTGTGGTAGGTAGAGAATCAAATCAATCATTGATTGATTGGAGAGTGATTGAGGGAAGTGAGCCTCCCAAACTCAACTATAAATAGATGGCAGTTTTAGTCGTGGTTAGAGAGACCTATGTGAAGACCTCCAAGAGCTGAGCTTTATGCCATATCAAGGTGTGATTACAAGGCACACATATGTATCAGTAAGTCCATTGTATTTTACAAGCAATATACTTTCATTTTCATTATCATTTGGGTTCATATTTCCATGTTCTTGTGAAGTGTACTACTCACTACCATATCTCTCAGTTTTCTTAGTCATCTTGCAGAGATGTTTTCTCTAAGCTTGGTGCATCATTTTCAGTGATTTAACTTGGTAAAGTTAGCTCTATAAGTCTACTATATGCTCAAAAATGTGCATGTCATTTGGATGTTGCAATCTTCAGTTATCTTCAGTTGAAGTCAACAGTGTCTGTGCATTTTCACTTCTCTGTCAGGTACCCGACTTTTTTACTCATCTTGTCAGAGGTGTTTCTCAGTGGTTACTTATCCAAATTCAGTTATTTAAAGCTTATTGGATTCAGATTACTGTCTAGTATAACCATAAAAATTTTCATAATCATTGGATTCCTACATTTTGAGTTATGTTGATTTTTCTGCTCACTGGTCGCAAACTGTAGCAGCCCGTGAAAATCGGGATGATGTCATCAGTTGTTAAAACTCATTCTCAGTGTGTGGTTCATTAATTTTTATGAGATTACTCTTGAAAGTTAGCTCTTTAAGTTATCTAGACTTCCCCAAGAGGAATTAAGCTAATTGCTGCTGTGCTCAGAGAATTATGTAAAACACTGAACAGGTGTATGAACCAAGAATAGCAAGTTTTCACCTCTAAGCTAACTCCAACTTATGTGTTTTGATCTATCTTTTTGAGAGAGATCTTCCAAGGTACATAGGGTGTCTAATACATCCATTGGCAAGCTAAAAGGGCCCACCATATACTTCTGGAGTTCATTTGGCTGGTATAGATCAAGGATTTTGCAACACCTCTTCATCTTCAAGCACATAGCTATCCATCTCTTCACACTTGTCACATACCAAGTAGCTTCGTATTGACACTCCAAGAATTCTTTGAGGGAACATATCAGCTGCCTGCTCAAAAGCTTCAACTAAAATATAACTCATATATATGAGTCAAAACATACAAGTTGTGTTCAAAATCTGCTGCTTTTCTTTCTCTCAATGCAATTCTTTGTCAAAACCTACTAAAACATGACCAAGTATAATGCAAAACAAGAAACTGCTTCTTCTTTAAACTATATTTTTCACAAGATGTTCTCGTAGACTTGTCTTTGGATGTAGAGGATAAAGTAAGAAAATTATATGGGAAATATATGAGAAAAGGAAGTCTTACTTTTCTTTTGGAAATGTTGGACTTTCTTCTTCTGCATCTTTCTTCCACCTGATGATGTGTACATCTTCAAACTTCTCTTCCATACCTTTTGTACTCTTCATCTTGAAGTAGCAAACACTCTTGACTTCTTCAAATGAAATCTTTCTCTTCCTATGGTGCTAAGAGTAAGAGATAAAACAAACATGGTATACAATGGAAGTGAACATAGAATCATGTTTTACCATCTCCTCATATCTCTGAATCAAAATTTAGCTTCAAATGTTTGAAATGACTAAATTCACCAACCTTTTGTCTGAATGATGAATTACCTTTCTAGAGTTACCTCTTTAGATCAAATTTTGTACCTGAATATCCAACCAACTTACAACAAAAAATTGGTTGAACACAAAACTCATCCCAGCTTCAAATTTGTCTTCTTAGAGAGATTTCTTGCCATGAAAAAGATCTCTCAAAACTCTCTAGAAAAACCTCTAGATAGCTGTTTTGATGTAACTAATGTTTTAACTTTCAAAGAATGAAAGTGTATAAAAGCATTCCTTGAATCCTTCAAATCTCGTCATAACTGCTCTTCTAAGACATGACCTACAAATGATAATCTGATAGCAAAAACTGATACCTGTGATTTGATGTTGATCTGATTCCTTCATCTTCTCCAAACCATTGTTTTTCCTTGAATTTGAAGTAGCCTTCTCTTCATTAAGTCTAGGTCTTCAAATAATACTTTTGTAAAGTATTTGCATACTCTTCCAAAAATATTCAGCTGCTAACATATCATGAAATTTATACTCCACACTGATGAATACACATGTAACTGAACTGTCTAATTCTCAAATCTCTACTCATCTAGATTAAGTGTGTATGTAAAATGTCAAATGTTAGAAGATGATCTTATATCATATGTTGTAAACATGGAAGTCTAGGAACCTGGGAATCTGAATGAGCCTGAATGCAGTGATGCCAAAGCCCTAAAGCTCTGATGCTAAAACCTTGAAGCTCTGATATCAAAACCCTAAAGCTCTGATACCAAATGTTAGAAATTTAGTAGGCCCATTACTAATACCACACGTCCAAGGCTCCATAGGTCCAGTATCTACAACATAGATTCCAGTAATCTTCCAATATTGACACAACATGAACATACCACATTTAATCATAAAAATGATGAGACAAAGACAACATGTGTAAAGTGTTACGTAAGCCAAGGCTTACTCACACTATCATATATACCAATGTTCAATGTACAATGTGAGAGAAAAACTCTCAACCACTCTACGTGAACAGAAATAGATGGAAGATTGAATGTACAAATGTAACAAATATATTCAGATGTATGGACATAAATCTGAATATATATGAGATGTGTGACCTGATAGGTTATAGAAGAGTGAATATGAGTGACAGAAAGAGGAAGGATCACTCTAAAACTGATAATCAGCAAACCCTCATTTGAACTTAGGCTATGGAAGACCCTAAGTCAGATACACATGTGAAAAGATCACATACTTACAAAAGTAGCAAAGAATGCTAACAAGTTTACTACCAGAAATCCTCAAGCTCATATGAACATACCTTCTTGAACACCTCATCCAAATATGCATAAAGCGTACATGTACTGATTCTCTTGTACCTATGCCGAATAGGACTCCTCCCGATATGGATGCCACTACCTCCATAAACTCCAAGTAGTACCTATGTGCATAAAGAGAATATGTACATGAATTCTTAACATAAGCTGTAAATCTTATGTTAGCCACCATCCAATGTCTTTGAAGTAACCCAAAATCTTCATGTAGAAGACAATCTTCAAATACATCATGTGAATGGCCGATCCTCACCACCAAGCTGCTAATGACCAAGTCCTCTCCATGAACAAGAGTGTGAGCACACTCTTTTCCTCCAAGAAGAACTCCATAGCCGCTCGTCAACATGCTCCAAGATAGCACCATGGCTGCCCCATGTGTTAAGAACATCACATCTATTGAGGTGCCAAAGCTCTCCAAAGCTAACTCTGGCAACTTTGATAGGAGGCAACTCATGTAGCCATGGCGCCCAGCACCTTTGCTTGTACAAGGAGTAGTACACAAGTTTAGAGATGATGTGATACTGGACAAATTTGACCATGGACAATATACTATATGACATTGTATCAATGTTTTCCAACAATACGTGCAAATGATGCTTTCACACAAGAAATTTAGATGGGTCGTTCATCAAGGTGGGATCACTCACTTATGCATCCTTAGGCCAGTGGAGGAGGTGCTGGGACCAAAACCGATTGATGTATCGAAGATTGGCCATCCAAGCTTAGAGTTCCTTATGGAAGAGTTTGCCAACGTGCTCATAGACATGCTCCCACCCGATCTCCCTCCCTTGAGGGACATTCAACATTGGATCGACATGCGTCTGGACCAACTCCCCTTCTCGCGCTCCATACAATATGAAGGAAACTGACCTGGAAGAATGTTGGGAAACAATGTCCCATTGGTCAAGGATTGGTCAAATTTATCCTTTGTTCTCAGAATGTGTAAAGCTTCAGTTCAACTCTTTGCACAAGGAAGGCGCCCGCCATCATGGTTAAAACATGATACTCTCAAGGCCCCCACCAGGGTTCAATACCCACGGACGGCAGCAGCTGCGCTATATTTTTTGAACATATTTTTTAATCGTGCTTTTAGCGATCGATGCACATCGGATGACGGATGAGCGACGCCATTTTTCCTCGGACAGTTTTTGCGTTTTCATTACACAAATAACGATCGCTTATGCTTTATTGAGCAATTGCTTTATTATCAGCTTTTCAAGAGGGACAATCTACTATATAAGGAGAGTATTGGATCATTGTCATGTATCCTTCACCTAGGATCAACACAAGCTTTCTAGAGCTTGGACCTCAGTAGAGGTGGTGTTTCTTCTAGCACATGGGGCAGCCATGGTGCTAATTTGAAGCATGTTGAGGAGCAGCTATGGAGTTCTTCTTGGTGATTCTTCTTGGAGAAGATGAAGGGTGTGCTCACACTCTAGCTCATGGAGAGGAGGTCATCTCTTGTTCATGGCAAGAAGACTTGATTATTAGCAGCTTGATGGTGAGGATCGCCCATCTACATGATGTATTTGAAGATCATCTTCTACAAGAAGATGTTAGGTTGAAGATTATCTTCTACAAGAAGATGTCTGGCTACTTCAAAGACATTGGATGGGACCATCTACATGATTTTGAAGATTATCATCTACAGGAAGATATTAGGTTGAAGATTGTCTTCTACAAGAAGATGTCGGGCTACTTCAAAGACATTGGATGGTGTTCAACATAAGATTCACATCTTATGTTAAGTATTCAGGTACATATTCTCTTTATGCACACAGGTACTACTTGAAGTTTATGGAGGCTGTGGCGTTCATATCAGAAGGAGTCCTATTCGGCATAGGTACAAGAGAATCAGTACTTATATGCTTTATGCATATTTTTATGAGGTGTTTGAGAAGGTGTGTTCACATGAGTTTGATGATTTCCGGCAACAATCTTGTTAGCATTCTATGCTACTTTATAAGTATGTGATCTTTTCACACACGTATCTGACTTAGGGTCTTCCATAGCCTAAGTTTAGATGTAGGTTTGTTGACCATCAGTTTCACACTGATCCTTCCTCATTCAGTCACTCATATTCACTCTTCTATAACCTATCAGGTCACACATCTCATGTATATTCAGATTATTGCCCACACATCTGAATATGTTTGTTACATTGTACATTCACTCATTCATCTATTTCTCATCACATAGAATGGTTGAGAATTTTGCTCCCACATTGTACATTGAACATTGGTATATATGGTACTATGAGTAAGCAATGGCTTACGTAACACCTTACACATGTCGTCTATTCTTTCTCTATCTTTATCTCATCATCTGTATGATTAAGTTGTGGTATGTTCATGTTTTGTCAATATGGAAGATTGCTGGAATTAATGTTGTACATGAATGGAACTATGGAACCATGGACCTGTGACATGAGCCTAAGGGCCTACCTCACTTCCAACATTTGGTATCAGAGCCCTAAGGTTTTGGTTTCAGAACTTTAGATCTTTGGCATCAATGCATTAAGGCTCATTCATAATCCCAGGTTCCCAGTCTTCCAGATTTACAACATATAATTTGAAAGCATCTTCTAATATTTGACATTTGACATACACACTTAATCTAGATGAGTAGAGATTTGAGAATTAGACACTTCAGTTACATTCATCAGTGTGGAGTATGAAGTTGATGATCTGTTAGCAGCCGAATATTTTTGGAAGAGTATGCAAATACTTTACAAAAGTATTGTTTGAAGACCCAGACTTGATGAAGATAAGACTACTTCAAATTCAAGGAAGAACAATGGTTTAGAGAAGATGAAGAAATCAGATCAACATCAAATCACAGGTATCACTTTCTACTATCAGATTATCATTTGCAGGTCATATCTTAGAAGAGCAGTTATGAAGAGATTTGAAGAATTTCAAGGAATGCTTTTATACGCTTTCATCATTTGAAAGTTAAAGGCTACATCAAAACAGGTATCTAGAGGTTTTTCTAGAAAGTTTTGAGAAATCTCTTTCATGGCAAGAAAGTTCATCTAAGAAGACAAGCGCAGAGATGAGATGAGTTTTTTCAGCCAATTTTCTGTTGTAAGTTGGTTGGATATCAAGGTACAAATGTATCTAGAGAAGGTAACTCTAGAAGGGTAATTCATCATTCAGACAAACGATTGGTGAATTTAGTCATTTCAGACATTTGAAGCAGAATTTTGATTCAGAGATATGAGGAGATGATAAAACATGATTCTATATTCACTTCCATTTATATACCATGTTTGTTTTATCTCTTACTCTTAGCATTAGAGGAAGAGAAAAGTTCATTCGAAGAAATCAAGAGTGTTTGCTACTTGAAGATGAAGATAACAAAAGGTATGGAAGAGAAGTTTGAAGATGTTGATATCATCAGGTGGAAGAAAGATGCAGAAAAAGAAAGTCCATCATTTCCAAAAGAAAAGTAAGGCTTCCTTTTCTCATATATTTTCCATATACTTTTCCTATATTATCCTCTACATCCAAAGACAAGTCTACGAGAACATCTTGTTTAAAGAAGAAGCAGTTTCTTGTTTTGCATTACACTTGGTCATGATTTAGTAGATTTGACAAAGAATTGCATTGAGAGAAAGAAAAGCAGCAGATATATGTTTTAACTCATATATGTATGAGTTATGTTTTGGTTGAAGCTTTTAAGCAGGCAGCTTATATGTTCCCTCAAAGAATTCTTGGAGTGTCAATACAGAGCTACTTGGTATATGACAAGGTGCAGAGAAGTATATTTCTTCTTTATCTAACTCTTGAGGTAAAAGAGTTTTTTTTAGCAGATGTTGAAGACTTGGGTTGAGGTTTTATGTTTGGAAAAGGTTACCTCATATTCAGTATTTTCAGAAACTTCAGAAAATTCAGAATCTTGTTGATGTACCATCCATTTGAAGAATCTACTTTTTATGATTGTCTTGATTTTTGGATACATGCTTGTATTCAAAAAGGTGTTCCATTAGATCCTATAACTTGATTGAAAAGTGGAGTTAGCCAAAAGAAAGTCAAGCAGGTACTATCACATATCACCCGGGTAAAATATGAAAGTTATGAAGTATCAACTTGCAGCTTTTGGAGTTCTCAAGGTGAGAAGTTTGTCCACTTATATTTCAAGTAGGAATTGCAGAATCCTTGAAGGATTTGTTTGAAGAAAAGTTTTACAACTTTTTGAGAAAGCATGGACACTTGGAGACATTCAGGTAACAAATCAAACATTCATTCATGAAGGTTTGATGAGAGCAGATTCTACACAGGAGAGATCATTGATCTCGTATGATCTTATATGATCTTGAGTATTTATGATTCAGTTTTCTATCCTTTGTTTGTGAAGATTCTTAACATTGGAAGAAGTAAGTCAAAGATTCAGGTTCTATCAGATTTGTCTTGCAGAGAGATAGAAGAAGATACTTGTTATGTTACAGAAGGTTATGAATCCTAAAAAGCTTTCAGCAAGATTTTATTATGTTAGGTTCAGCTAACCTTATTCTAGATTTTGGAAAGCTGAGGAATGACATGGAAAGCTATTGGCATCTGATCAATGCTAATAAAAAGGGTTCAGAGATTTTTGTTTCAGATTCAGGTATTGATCACTGAACATCAGATTTATGAAGGAAGACGTTCCAGATTTCATAAAGTCTGATATATTTGAAGAATTCTGGATACTAGTGTTAAGTCATCCAGGGGGGTGATGAAACATGAAGACTTATTTTCAAGCCATATGTAAAAGAATGCAGAGTCATACCTACAGGTATTCCTATATTTCCTTTGTCAGGTTCTCTTTATGTTCCAGCTTTGTAAGAAGAAGGAAGAAGAAGAATGTTTGGAGAAAAGTTCCTATTCAGGAGAAGGTTCCAGAATTCTATTGAAGAGAAGCTTGATATTTCAGAAAGGTATATTTCAAAAGTGCGCACAAATATGTTTATACCAAGTTCTGAAGGAAAGAGGTATGAAGGATTTAAAGGATGAAGACACAATGACATCATAGATTTTTTACTCATATTTCAGTTGATTGCAATTGAATTGAGTTGATTTGACTTGAGTACAGTCAGAGATGAACCAGAAGTGTTCATAATACACTAAGTTGTGAGTTGTCAATCACAGGTTCCAGGATTCAGTTCCTGATTTTGTTTAGTGTATTTACATGACGCAGCAGAAGTACGTTGAGAAACCTTTTTGGAAGGAAAATGCAAATATATGGATCCTAGTGTATGTTTTCAGGTTTTTGAAGACAGGAGATAGCAAGTTCAGAGACAGTTCATGCTATATTTGTTGTCAAGCAGTGATTGCTTGATGTATACACTATTGGATATCTAGTTTGCATATTTTCTCTGGTATTATGGTTCATATTCAACAAGGTCAGGTTTTTTGAAGGAAAGTCAATTTCAGTTTTGAAGAAGACTTTTTCTGAAGTGCGGGAGTACAAGCTTGAAGCTTGTGGTAATTTGCAGATTCAATTCAGTTTGTACCAATATGACATTGCAGGGGGGATTGTTGGGAAACAATGTCCCATTGGTCAAGGATTGGTCAAATTTATCCTTTGTTCTCAGAATGTGTAAAGCTTCAGTTCAACTCTTTGCACAAGGAAGGCGCCCGCCATCATGGTTAAAACATGATACTCTCAAGGCCCCCACCAGGGTTCAATACCCACGGACGGCAGCAGCTGCGCTATATTTTTTGAACATATTTTTTAATCGTGCTTTTAGCGATCGATGCACATCGGATGACGGATGAGCGACGCCGTTTTTCCTCGGACAGTTTTTGCGTTTTCATTACACAAATAACGATCGCTTATGCTTTATTGAGAAATTGCTTTATTATCAGCTTTTCAAGAGGGACAATCTACTATATAAGGAGAATATTGGATCATTGTCATGTATCCTTCACCTAGGATCAACACAAGCTTTCTAGAGCTTGGACCTCAATAGAGGTGGTGTTTCTTCTAGCACATGGGGCAGCCATGGTGCTAATTTGAAGCATGTTGAGGAGCAGCTATGGAGTTCTTCTTGGTGATTCTTCTTGGAGAAGATGAAGGGTGTGCTCACACTCTAGCTCATGGAGAGGAGGTCATCTCTTGTTCATGGCAAGAAGACTTGATTATTAGCAGCTTGATGGTGAGGATCGCCCATCTACATGATGTATTTGAAGATCATCTTCTACAAGAAGATGTTAGGTTGAAGATTATCTTCTACAAGAAGATGCCTGGCTACTTCAAAGACATTGGATGGGACCATCTACATGATTTTGAAGATTATCTTCTACAGGAAGATATTAGGTTGAAGATTGTCTTCTACAAGAAGATGTCGGGCTACTTCAAAGACATTGGATGGTGTTCAACATAAGATTCACATCTTATGTTAAGTATTCAGGTACATATTCTCTTTATGCACACAGGTACTACTTGAAGTTTATGGAGGTTGTGGCGTTCATATCAGAAGGAGTCCTATTCGGCATAGGTACAAGAGAATCGGTACTTATATGCTTTATGCATATTTTTATGAGGTGTTTGAGAAGGTGTGTTCACATGAGTTTGAGGATTTCCGGCAACAATCTTGTTAGCATTCTATGCTACTTTATAAGTATGTGATCTTTTCACACACGTATCTGACTTAGGGTCTTCCATAGCCTTAGTTTAGATGTAGGTTTGTTGACCATCAGTTTCACATTGATCCTTCCTCATTCAGTCACTCATATTCACTCTTCTATAACCTATCAGGTCACACATCTCAAGTATATTCAGATTATTGCCCACACATCTGAATATGTTTGTTACATTGTACATTCACTCATTCATCTATTTCTCTGAATATGTTCTTGTTAGGCCAAACATCATGACCACTTTACTCATTCATCTATACAATGTTTGACCACTTTACATTGACGACTTGCTCATGTATAGTCGCACACTATTACAAGCATGTCCGAGGCCATCTTCCACTGCCTACGCAAATGTTGGCTCTTCGCAAAGCCAAGCAAGTGTGAATTCTGCATCAAGAAGGTGGAACTCTTGGACTTCATTATTTCTCAACTCAGATTTCACATTGACCCTAGAAACTAGAAGAAGTCCTTAAGTCCAAAGTCAGTGCAAGGAATTCTCTTACAAAAGCTCAAGTCTCTCACAAACTACTAAGAAGCTAACTCTCTAACAAGCCAACCCAAAAATGAGCTCTCTAGCTCTTCTTATAGTTTTTTGACTATTTTTTACTCTGTCCTAACCTAGTCTTCCTGCCTAGTTAAAAATTAGGTTCCAAGGCTTATTTGAGGGCTCAAACGGAGTCTAGAAATTACCAAAATCGATAGGTAGCTACTTCTAATACTCCTCAAGCTTGAGGACTCCTCGAGTTGAACAAAATGGAGTTGCAAAAATGAGAAATGATATTTATAATGGTTTTTAGTGATAAAAATCATTATTTTTAAAGGGATTTCTTCTAAAAATTTGATGTGTGCTTCTTCGAGCTCGCCACTTACTCCTTCTTCTTGTGTGTCCACTTCTTCAACATGTTCTTGTGCCTCGTTCCTGACCTTGAGTACTAACACTCCCCCCCTCTCGAGTCTATCATCCCTCACAATCCCTTATTGTAGTGGGTATTGCATGTGGTACTTTGAGAGGTAATGTCCACCACGTATTGACAAGAGTTGTGTGTCTTCAAGTTTAGCTAAGTTGGTTGTCTTGCTCTTCATGTTGTCACACCTAGCCTTGATAGTTTCTTATCCCCTTGTATGTACTACTTCCTTGGATTCCAGCATGATGATGTATTTGTGAGATTTCAAAAATTGCTAACTTCTCAAAAGAGTTTGTCCATGTTAATTTTAAGCAGCTACTGGCTTCAAATTGCTTCCTAGGTATTGACGTTGTCCCATTGATGTCCTCTAGGTCTTTCAAAGATGATGTTCATAGTCGTCATGATAAGTACTCATAACCCATAATGAATGATGGGTAAGTGTGTTCATGCATGGGTTGAAGAAAATATGTGCCTTGTGCATGGCCTTGTAATGTGGCTCTATGCATGCTTACTTGGGGGATGCATGGTAAGAACTATGGTGCAAAAAAATGTGTTTGAGCTGAGAGCTCAAGGGTATGTTGACGAAGAGGTGTCTTAATCTATCATTGTTATAGTATTGTCAAAGTAGGGGATTCTTACCATGGTAAATGGCCAGTTGATGTTTATCTCTTCGTGTTGTACTCCCATCATGGTGATTGACCATTGGCTTCTCTTTCATTGTTGATGGATGTCCTTGTTGAAGATTCACTTATGCAATTCTTCGAGCACATGTCCTATTCCTTCTTTTTATTTTTTTATTCTTTTTGTTTCTTTCTCTCGTCTCTTATATTTTTATTTTTTTCCTTTTTCTTCTTTGTTTTTTTTAGATAAGCAATGTCACAAAACAAGAAGAAAGATGTTAGTATCAATAAAATAATTTACATCTGTCAAATGTGTCTCATGTGTCTGTGATTCTCATGTGTGTCTATGCATGGTCATATAATGTGGTCCTATATTAATGCATACTCTAGAAATGCATGACTTGAAAGGTGCAAAAGATAGGGTTATGCCAAAGAGCATATGGTTTTTGCATGTCGAGGCTTCCTATGTTACTTGTAGATGTTGATGCAGTCTTTGTTGGAGGTAGCCATTGGATCTCCAAATGATGTGATTAGTTGATGGTTGAATGACAACTAATCATTCCTCCTTATAGGTATCCATTTTAGAATAGTGTTCAGCTGCGTACAGATCACTTGTGGCCCCTTCCTCATTGGATGGTTTCTTAAATTTTTTATCCCTTCTGGTTGGCTCTTTGGTTCCATGGGGACTATTGGTGCTTTTGGCTTCCAAACCCACACCATTTTTTTGTCTTCTTATTATGGCTGAAGAGGTGAGTTGATCTACTTTTGAGCTTTGTACTTGGTTTAGACTCTTGCTTCTCCTAGGCTTCTTTGTTGAGACTTTTCTCATGAGTGAGAGCCTATGTTTTTGTGTGTGTAAGAGTTCCTTGGGTACCCACATATGTAATTGCCCTTGTTGAGATGTAGCTAATTTCATAGGCACCCAAACTTGTCAGATACCTTATGGTTAAGCTTGTCCCTATTGCTTCGTTTTTTATCTGGCCTGGTTGGCTTGCCAAGATGGGAATCGATGTGGCAAATCCCGTGGTTGTTCTCCCTTTCATACCTACATCTGATTCATGCTCTAGGGAGCTCCTTTTCTTGAATGTTGTTTTTATAATTGATATGGTGGTTGTCTTGTGCTATTTTGATTGCCTCTATGGTTGAAGTATTGTGGCTCCATTAGTCTTTGCAAAAGAAGATAGATCCACATGCCTTTGAGCATGTTCTTCCAAGATTGAGTCTTTTTGTATCATAGAGCTATTAACACACTCAACATCTTCTTCTCGAGGATAAGCATGTAGTTCTCTAATTCTAATGTAATGTATTGCTCATGTACCCAAACTGAAGAATTTGTCTTCTTAGATTTAAGTTGATTGCATGGTCATAGATCCAATCTTGACCCAAGACAAGTGGTTCCATAAGGTCCTCATCTTGGCATACTAGCATTTTGATTGTCATTGGGACACCGTTAAGATAGATGGGAAGCTCCACCTCACCCAAACAAGGGGTTTCTACACCTCCCAATCCTATGAGATAGCTTCAATGGGATTGATCTTCAATTGCAGATCTTGGCAGTATGAGAATCTAACTACACTAGTTGTTGCATCTGAGTCAATCAATGCTCTCACAGTCCTTACACACTTTTCTTGTCCTACCTCTATGGTCACAAAGGGACGTCAGTCAATTATTCGTGAAGCAATTATGCCCAATGTTTGGCACATGCCCATGTGATATCTTGAAGCATTGTGATTGATATCTAGGCCTTGTCACCTTAACTTATTTCACCTAATGCGCTTTCTAGCCTCTACCTGTGCTTCTTCTCTAACCCTCAACTCTTCTTCTTTTTGCTTCTTAGCATTGTTGATTCTCATTAGCATATCCTCTATAAGAGGTTCTTGATATAGCTTGACTCGACATCCACTTATATAGCTTGGCAAGATGTCACCTACTAGAGTGGCCAATTGAATTACACCACTAGTGGAAATTCTAGTAATGATCATGGGTCCATATCCTCGTTTTTCCAACTTATGGGCATGTTGCTTTACTGTATAAACCAACAATAGATCTCCCTTTTTCAATCCTTTACCCTTGATGTGTGCATCAAAGTATGCCTTTTGTCTTTTCTTTACAGCGTAGATGCATGTTGCTGCACATAGCCTAGTCTCACCTAAGCGTTCTAGATCAAATATTCTAGAGGACAATTCGTGTACATTCCACTCATGCTCTTGTGCTACTTTTAAAGATGGTATTAAGAAGTCCAATGGTAGCACAACATTTTTTCCAAAGACCATTTGAAATGGGGTGGCACTGAGTACCATTTTGTAGGCAACTCGGTAAGCCCAAATAACATGATGAAGTTTTTTGTCCCAATCAGAGCATTTATTATTTACCAATTTTGTCAATACATTACATAGGATCTTACTTGTGCTCACGGCTTGTTCGTTAGCTTGTGGATGATAGGGGGCACACTTCTTATGTATCACCAAGAATTATTCAAGAAGTTTTTCAATGACTTCGCTCAAGAAGTGAGTACCTCTATCACTTACTAACTCTATTGGTAACCCGTACCTAGTGAACACATTATCAAATAAGAACTTAGCTGTCATTTAAGCATCATTCTTTGTCGTGGCTTTGACTTCTACCCGCTTCGTAAGGTAATCTCTAGCTACAATAATGTACTCTGAATGGGAGTTTCTAGTTGCGAGGTTAATAGGACCTACAAAGTCTATACCCCACTTTGAGAATGCACGTCCTCCCATCATTGGCCTCAAAGGCATCTCATCGTTTTAGATCGGATATTGTGCACATTGGCATGTGTCACATCTCTTCACATAGGTATGTGCATCCATATGAAGAGTTGACCACCAAAGTCCTGAGAATAGAATAATCTTAATTACTCAATCAGAAGCAAAGTGTCCACTTGCAACACCATTGTGTGTCGTTTCTAAGATTTCCAAATAGTCTGAATCGTGAATGCACAGTCTTAAGTAATTGTCTTTGCCTCTTTGATATAGGTTGTCTCCTAATAAGGCGTAGTCCTGTGCCTCTTGATCCATGCTTTGTTTTCTTGCTAGACTAGCCTCCTTGGGTAGTGTCCTTGATTTCAGAAATTCTACCCATGGAGCACTCCATTCTAGAATCGACGACATAGGATAAAGGGTAGCACACTCCACTAGGGGTATCTCCTCGCACACTGGACAATTTTTAATCCACTCATGTATTTATTTTTCCATATTAGGCCAATACACTCCCAAAAATTTTAAATTTTTCAATGTTCGTTGTTTACAATAGTGATTCCCTAGCAATCCTTCATGGGCTTGTTGCAACCAACTATTATGTTCATCCTCCTTGACACAACAAGCTAGTGCACCTTCTCTATCTTGTTTGTACATAATTCCTACCAATATTTGGTATTTTTGTGATCTTACAATTTCATCTTTGTTCGTTCTCACATTCTTATTTGCGGGTCCAAAGGTTAGGACATGTACCAAATTATTTTCCCATTTAGGAACAACTAATTGAATAGATAAATGCCAGGTAGTTCATTAGACACTCCTTGTGGTGGCTCTCCTGAAGTGATGTGAGAAAGATGATCTACCTGAGGTTCAACCTTTCATACCAACCACTTCAAAGTCGTATTCCATTAGTAAGAGGAACCATCTTACTAAGCATCCAGTATTGCAAGGTTTAATGACCAAATATAATAAAGCTTGATGATTAGTGAAAAACTTGAACTTATTGGCCAATAGATAGTGTCTAAAATTCTTCATGACATATAGCATGCCTAAACCTTCTTGCTCGGTTGTGGTATAGTTTCGAATCAGTTGCGTTCAGATGTCCACTAGCATATGCTATAGGTAAATCTAGATTTCTTTCACTTGTGGGTTATGCTAGCATGCATCCTATTGCATACTTGGATGCATCTACATGGACATGGAATGGTTTATTCCAATCACAAGGGGTCAGTCTTGGTGTTGTGCACAAACGTCTCTTCAGCTCATTGAAGGAATTTTTGCATTCATCATTCCACTCAAAATTTGTCAACAAGGAATAAAGAGGTTTAGCTATGATTGCATACATGTGAATAAACATGCAGTAATATCCACAATGTCCCATAAAGGCTTGTACCTCTTTCATGTTCCTTGGCCTTGACAACTCAGCTCTGGCTCTTACTTTATCCTCATCTGTTGATATTCCATTCTTAGATACAATATGACCTAAGATTTTACCTTGATGTACCATGAACACACACTTTTCTAGGTTCATACAAACTTGATATTCTCTATAGTTGTTGAAGATCTATCTGAGTTCTCGAATGTGGTGTCTTCTTTCTTGGGAATGAGCACATAAATCATGCACATATACTTCTAAGCTCTTTTGCAAGAACTCTTTGAAGACATGACACATGAGCCTTTGGAATGTTGCAGGTGCATTGGTGAGCCCAAATGGCATCACACAAAATGCAAGGATTCCCCACTTTGTGGCAAAATCTGTTTTGTGTTGATCTTCTGGGGCAATGGCTACTTGATTGTAATGTGAAAATACATCAAGGAAGCTATAAGCTTCCTTACCAGCAACGTGCTTCGTCCATTGTTCTTCATTGACAACAATTTCCATGGTAGCTAAGATTTTTGCCCAACCATGAGGCTTGAATTTCTCATCTCGAAAGATCATTGGTGTGTAGGCTAGGTCTCTAACCGGTCTGGCTCCTTGAGAAGTTCCTTCTTCTCTTGCTTTTAGGCATCTTTCCTCTTCCTCTGCAATCTTTCACATCATAATGCACAGAGATTGAATCTTCTTGCACCTTGTGGATAGGATTCCATTGCAGGGGTGGTACATCTCTAAAGGTATAATCCTTCAAATTGACCTTGGTTGTGACCCCTAAGTGCTACAAGTACAAGGAGTTGGTTCCCCAATCTTGCACTATTGGCAGTTGTCATAGGAAGGGTCTTCCTAGGATCATCTCATGCACATTATTTTTACCAAAGTCACATATAGCAAAGGTGTGTTCAAACTCTATCCCACAAGTGGTTAGAGTTATCCCTTCTAGAAATCCTAGGGTTCTTTCAATATGGCCATCAACCATTTGAAGCTTCATTCTAGTTGGTCTTAATGCGGGTTTACCCCATTGCTTCCATAAGGAGGTGGTCACAATTGCAACAACAGCACTTGAATCTAAGATAGCTTTGGTTATGTAACCTTGGTAGGTGATTGGAAGATAAGTATTAGCTTCTTCACCTTTGCTCATGTCTCCTATTTTGTCTATAGGTATCTCTGGGACTTTTTGCTTAAATCTTGCTTTTAACACGTTGGAACCAAGTTTTGGAACTTGATTCACCACATGTTTCCATAGCTCAGCTTTTACTTTGACTAGCTCTTCTAAGGTGAGATGACACTGAACCTTAGTGTTCTTCATGACTTCACTGTTTCTTGGAACCACTAAGTCATCATTTCTTACCAGTATTGTGGGAGTTATAATCTGAAGAGATTCAAATTCCCATGGGCTTGTGAATTGTGGGAGCTCTTGTAAAGAATTAGATTCAAAATCTAATCTTTTGCCTTCTTGTTGCTCTACTTGATCTCCGTAAATAGATGGAATGTCTTGGGGAAATTGATCATGAAGATCATTAATTTCTGGAATAGGAGGGGGATTACCCTTCTCCTTGGCCCATTTCTCTTCTTGTATTTCCCGCAAGAACTCTTGAGAGTATTGATGAACTGAAAGAGGTGTTTCCTCATCCACAGAATCAGGAACATAAACGTTCGTTGGTGGTGATCTTTCTCTTTCAACAACTGGTTGAGCCTGTGGAGGTAAAGAACACTGTGGTTTGTTTACCAACTGCTCTAATCTTTCTAGTAAGCCCTGGAAATGAAAACCCGATTTGATAGAGATTGTCTAATTGAACAATGGATTGGTCTCTAGCCCAGCCTGAGCTAGTTCTACCATTTTCATGCACATTTTGTTTGTTCAATCTCTAAATCTGCTCTAGGTAACTCTTGTCTAGGTTTGCAGTCGTTGGCCCTTCTTGAAGGCAAGTTTGGTAGGCCTTGAACATCATGTCCAAGCCTTCTACGCTTGGATCTGCAAGAACACACCCTTCTTGTGGTCTATTTACAATGTGGTGTGGGATGGGATGAAGTGAAGTGGATGGGTTTTTGGCATGCGAGGGGTTTTGAGATGTAATGTCTTCTATTTTACTTTTTGTTTTCTAGTTTAGATAGCTTTTTAGACCACTTACCATTATCCTTATCTCTAGTATCCTTCCATGTTCTCCTTTTCCTGTTACTAGGCTCTCTTGATTCACTTGACTCCGATTGTTCAGTTGGTTTAGCTTGTTTTAATTTTTGTGCCCTAGTGACTGCCTCTTTAGGAGCCACATTAATGCTACTTGAACTTGAATCCACCACTAAGCCTACTGCGTTAATTGATGTAACCTTGGGCACACTAGAGGGGTTCCTTCAACAATCTCTCGAAAGATGTTCTTTGTGGCACTCATCACAAAAGCCTTGTATTGTCATGGTCTATCCTTGTCCTGGAGCTGGTGGGTGGGGACAATCACGAATGAAATGGTCACCTTGACATCTAAAACATCGTCGTCTAGGGGCTTGTGGTTTCATTTGTCTGAATTGGGTTCCATAGGAGTGCCTCATATTGATATGGATAAGTCCCACTATGCTTATGTGACTCTGTGTAGTAAGCTTGTGGACTATCTTCCTGGAAGTAGTCAAAATTCTGAGCATGAGGGTCATTTTCTAGGACCAAAGGGGTCATCGATACCAATGCTCTATTATCTCTCTCTTCTACCACTGCATACTTAACTAGAGTCACATTGGTAGGAGGTGGCGGTTGGTTTCCTAAAACCGGTTGTGGCCTTAAGGATGATGTCTTATGCATGATGCCACTCTTGGAAAACTCTACGATCAATGCTTCTAGAAATTGACCTATATTTTGATAATTACGACTGTTCAAGGGCTGAAACCAAGATAAGCCTGTGCCCTTGAGGGTCAAACCAAATGCCTCAAATTGGGTGAACAAGTCCTCAACCTATTCAGCTCTTAGCACTTGTTTGAACTCGACCACATGATAATAAGGATCTCTTGACCCATCAAAGTAGTTTTTCATTGGCTTGACCACTTGAGAGGGTCTAAGGGTTCTTGGGTACTCTCGAAGTGTTAGCAGCAGACAAGGGAGTCAACGACGATCTGGCAAGTAGGCCAATAATTTTCTTCATGAAGAAGCAAGTACGAGCATTCACGCAGATCTAGCACTAAGGCAACCTTTAATTTTTCAACACCCTTACACAAATTAACAGTGATTCTCATCACTAACAACCCCTGTAAATACCATGTTCACCTTTTTGTAGCTCCATTTTGTGCAAGCCGAGGAGTCCTCGAGCTTGAGGAGCCTTAGAAGTAGTTGCTTACCAATTTTCGTATTTTTTAGATCTCGTTTGAGCCCTCAAATAAGCCCTGGAACCTAATTTTTAACTAGGCCGGACACTAGGTCCGAACAGGGCCAAAGTTAGTCAAAAACTATAAAAGGAGCTAGAGAGCTCATTTTTGAGGTTAGATTGTAATTGAAACAAACTTGTAAGAGCTTTTGGAAAGTAATCTAAGAACTCCATTGCTTCTCACTCTTTGTCCTGCCGTGTGTGCGCGTGTGTGTGTATGTGTGTGCATGTTTGTGTGCTTCTCACTCACGCACTTGTGCTTCCACTTGCTCGAGGTCGTCATACCATCCTCACGTCTTCCCGGATTGACATTAAAGGAGGTGCTACTCATCACTGAGCTACACCAAATTTTGGCGCCGTTGCCGGGGATCGAGCTTTGAGGACGAGCGTGTGATGGTAAGACGTAGAGTTGACGCGTTGGAGTTGTAGGTATTTTCTTCACTCTCATCTATTTTCTTGTTTTTTCTTCACCATCTTCATCACCATCATCATCATCACCATCTCCCACCTCCATCTCCATCATCGGGAAAATTTCTGTTTTTTGATCATATCACCATCTCCACCTCATTTCCTTCATTCTACTTGTGAGAGAGAGCGAGAGAGCGATATTGCTTGCACTGTTTTTGCATGTTTATTGTGTTTCTTGCAGGTATCATCATCATCATCATCCCCTCCAGCTTCCTGCGCAGGTACGAAACTTGTCGAAACTGTCTCGCGGTCGCAGGCTTCTGTCGATCGCGACTGACAGAAATTTTTGGCTTTTCACAAAATTGAGTGCACCACTAGAACAAGCACAAGGAGCACATCCTAAAACACTAAAAACAGTAGAAAAATTCCGAGGTTTTCTGTCAATCGCGACCGACAGCCTCTGTCAATCGCGACCGACAGACCCTGTCAATCGCGACTGACAGACCCTGTCAATCGCGACCGACAGACCTCGCGACCGACAGACTGCCACGTAGGACCCTGTCAATCGCGATTGATACCGTCGATCGCGATCGACAGCCACGACCGACACCTCTGTCAGTCGCGATTGACACCGTCGATCGCGACCGACTGAAATTCAATGATTGACTGACTTTTACGCGTAGCCACGTGTCCATCGCGACTGATAGGCCCCCGATTGACTGAAATTTCGGTGAAAAATCTGGAAAACGTGTCGATCGCGATTGATACCGTCGATCGCGATTGACAGCCACGATCGACACTATCGATCGCGATTGACACTGTCGATCGCGACTGACAGCCCCGACGGACACCTCTGTCAATCGCGATTGACAGACCTGTCGATCGTGATTGACAGGCTTTTCGGCCAAAAATTAGGGTTTGCTTTTGTTCAAACTTTGGGATAAAATTTTGGGGCAAATAGTCACTCCATTGGCATAATTGGAGGTTCCTACACTTGTGTTTTGGGAGAAAATCATAGGATCCGTCAGCCAGATTGAATCCTGTCCTAACCCCCTAAACCCTGAACAGTCATAACTTCTTCATACGAAATCAAATTTTTGAGCTCTAAGGCTTGTTGGAAAGCTCGGGGCATCTACTACACGCCCTCAACTGTTTTTTATAAAGATAATGCGTTGATTTTCAGATAGGGTATTTTGAAGTTGACCATACCTAGGGGGATCAAAGTCAGGGGTCTTTAGAATTGTTTTCTTAAAAAAAAATTAAAAAAAATCACTATGCAAGTTTGTGTTTGTGCTACAGGAATGAAAATACTTGGTTCTGTCTTTGGAATTTAAATTTTTAAGCTAACTTTGGAACTTTTACAGATCCTTTGAGAGCATCGCAAGGCGTTCTAAGCAAGTGTAAGTGTAAGCTTGGGAACACACTTCCTGGGCACTCAAGGGCAACCGAGCAGGAAACAAAAGGTTGGAAACTTTTAACCCCCTCTGTCAATTCATAGTTTAGGCTAAGAACGACGAGAGGTAGGAGTAAGTCAGGGCGACGATAGGCAGGTATCAAGTTGAAGACTACATAAAAACTCAAGTCCAAGCTAAAAACCTAATCTCTGTACTGTCGATAACATAAAGGAAAAGAACCTAACGTGGAACGATCAACCTGAAAGCACGAAGAACATTCAAGTATTCCTGACAACGTAAAATCAGACAAGACCGTAAACACGAGAAATAAATAAAAAGAATCAAGTGACTAATATAAAGTAACCAGCAACGAGGTTGTACTCTGGGCAAAGAATTGGGCTACTTAGATAGGCATATGAACCTTAGATCAGGACGACATCTTGTAAGGGAGAGACAAAGCCTTAGGTCTTCAGAGGCTAGTGTTAACCACACTGCTAGGTCTTGGGCCCAGCAGTTGAGCCACCACTCGTACTACCCTAGCTCTGAGACCAGTGAGTCAGAGATGTCTCAAGGCATGGACAGACCTACGGGAAGTTCAAGAGTGCCTTACTTGTACAGGGTAGAAGGCCCTTACAAAACACAGCTGGAATACCTTAGGACCAACCGATTAGGTGCTAGCATCTATGAGGACGGCTTAGGAAGATCTGTGGTACAGATTAAGAATCCTGATCAATCCATTGGACTAGAGCACCCAGCAGTCAAATTTGAAAACGGTGCATATCTGGACAAGGAAGGAACCATATACGTAGTCACCAGTCACCCAGATAGGACAGATGAATTTGGAAATGTAATCTCTGAAGCGGACTTAGGTGACTTGGAACAAGGAAACATGGGTGCGGAACCTAGAACCCCTCGAGGCAAATCTGTTCTCACTAGGATTATCACGCCTGAGTGGGTTCCCCAAGACAACAAGAGCATAGAGTTGCTCCTCAATCGAGAAACTGACAAAGCCTTTTGGAGATATAAATCTAATCAGCCAACTGATATAGGAACTATCATGATCTATGAGTTTAAGGATCCGGATAGCCCAGGTAGAGTGACCTACTTAGATCATGCTTCGGAGAGGATCTTCGTGGTGACAGAAAATGATAGGCATGCTTACACTTGGAAGGGTGAATTCATTTTTCCCCAACCAAGATCAAATGTATCCTATGGTCACCCTGGAGCTGGAACATCCCAAGCTCATGGAACTCAAAGAGACAGAAGTAGAGATAGACCAGAAGTAAGCTTTGCCAACCCCGTGGGCAGAGAAAGAACGAGGACGGAGACGAATAGAGTAGAACCAGAGATACTTAGGGCTCACCGGAATCAGAGAAATGTGGATGGATTCCCTCTGCCGAGACCTAGAGAGCACACAAGAACTCTGAGACCGACCCAGCTAGTTAAGTCCATGAAGAATTACTTTGATGGCACAGGAGATCCCTATGATCATGTGGCGGAGTTCAAGCAAGTCTTGAGAGCTGAACAAGTGGAGGATCTATTCACGCAGTACAATGCCTTCGGTCTAACCCTTAGGAACACAGCACTTACATGGTTTCAGCCATTGGATGAGCGACAGTTCAGGAGCATAGACCAACTCCTAGAGGCTTTCATCGTAGAGTTCTCTAAGAGTGGCATAAGACACAATACCTCCTCATTGATTCACAGCTTCAAGCAAACCCCTCAAGAGACCGTGAGACTTGCAGGACGAAGATTTAGGCAATATCTTGAAAGATGCCCTATTACGGAGCTCCCCACACCAGCTAAGCAAGTGGCTTTATTCTTGGATGGATTGCTGAGTACAAAGTTAAGATCCTATGTGTACTTGAAGGACCCTAGGACCATAGAAGAGTGTGTACGCATGTGCATTGACATCGAGGATAACCTAGGGGAGGAGTTAGAGCTTTCCAAGATATACAAAGAGTCAGATAGTGCCTCTAGCCTCTCTTCCACGCAATCCACATCAATTGAGGAACTTGCAGAGAAAGTAGCTCAGAAATTAGGTGTCACTGGTAAACAGATCCCAAGGTTTGCCCCTATGAAGAGATGCTACACTTGTGGTGGCGACCATATGGCGAATGTATGTCCCATTACGGCTCAACCCCAAGTAAATCCTAGTAGCCAGTACTGCACCATAGAACGAAGATACACAAATCACACAGCACAAGACTGCCCATACAATAAGCAAGCTGTTAGGCAAACCTACCCTCAGCCATACCCTCAACCAGGCAGATACCAGAACCAATACCCACCACAACAGTATGTGAGGCCTCAGCAAACCTACCAACCACAATACCAAGCCCAGCAAAGGCCTCAGCCTGTGTTAGCCCAACAACCTCCAGCTCCACCCAACGTGATCCCTGTAAAGTATACGGCTGCAGAAGAAAACCTGAATAGAGCTATAGTTCCCGTAACACCATTGCTTTCAGAAAGTGATCCCAGTGACCATAGCTTCGATTCTACACATGTTGATAGTCCCCAGGCATACTACATGCAGTCTCCTGAACATGGTGAGTCTTACTATAGCGAAGAGCCAAATGAACCTAGTTGGGAATCAGATTACACAAATGTCATGTATACAAACCCCAACCCCAGACCCCAACCTAGGCAAGTAAGACCCCCATTCCCTAGAGGACCATGCTACCGATGTCAGGGAGATCATCTCATTCGTGATTGTCCCTTGCCTCCACCTACACAACCCCAGTCAGTAACGATCCAAGGCTATTGCCAAGAGTGTGGAAAGGAGCATCTCGTATGAGAGTGTCCTAAGAATCCCAACAATATGCCAAAAATCACTCCTATAAACGTTATTGGGTTAGTTGTAGACTCCACAGGGAGTGTGACTTCCACTGCACCAGTGCAAGTGGTCACAAGAGCTCAAGCATTGCAGCAAAACCAAGCTGTAGATCAAGATCAGGGAAAGAGCCCAGAAGTCAGTGAAACGGAGAGCATAACCAAGAAGAGAACTAGAGCTTGGAGAGATAGTCGTGAAAGAATGAAAAGGCAATGGGCAAAGAAGATGAGTGAACTAGAGGAAAGTCTACGAGAAACCAAGGCCAAAATCATAGAGATCACATCTCAACCGCACTCTCACACATTCCCACCGCTACCATCCCCATCATCCTCCATCCCTCCACCCTCTAATACACCCCACGTAACCCACCCACCACCCCGAGCAGGATCAGTATTAGCTGATCCCACTCCTGAAGACATAGACATGATGCTTAAAGCATATCAGGCCAGAATCCAAGAAGGGCCAAATGTAACGGATCATGACAAGTGCTACCCTAGAGCTGACCTAGAGATAGAAAGAACCAAGCTTTGCGCGAAAATGGTCGCATTGGCTCAGACTATGTTTGAAGCCAGTCGCCTTTTCAATTACTCGGGCTCAGCCAAGACACAATTACACTTGGATGGACTTCTAGAGAAGTTAGAGGGCATAATTGCAAGATCTGCCAAGGAAGAAAAAAATCAAGAAAGAGATAAAGCAAGCAAAAACATGACCCATCCCCCAGCGGAAGTTTATGTGCCCAATTCCACTGAACCAGACAACCCCCCTTCACTGGAAAGAATGGAGAATCTAATGGCACATTCACAAGAGGAACTCGCCCCTCAACACCATGACAAGGTCAGTGTAAGAGCAGGTCTTCCTCCCCAGAAAGCCTATGTGCCTGAAGCTTATGTGCCTAACTCTACGGAGCCAGACACATCATCTTCCATGAATCGATTCACACCAGAATTCCTACGAGAGATTCAAGAAGACAAATGGGCTAAAGAAAGTGAAGTGCCTCCTCCCATTGAACTTGTGGATGATGCACATGACCAATTCCCACAAGACATCCCATCCATTTACGAGGAGCAGGAGAGCACCTACTCTTAGGAACGACTAGACTTCGAGTCTAATTCTTTACAGGAATTACCCCATTTCACAGGCCCATGGGAAGCAAAGTCCACGTGTATGAGAGCACCCACAGTCATGGTAAGGAACGAAGATTCAGTCATACCTAGGAACACAGAGGAAGTGAAGAACACTAACGTGCAGTGCAATCTCAAGTTAGAAGAGCCACTCAAGGTTAGACCTGAATCGTGGAAACATGTAACCAAACAAGTACCTGAGATAGCAAAACCTCGTTCCTAGGTAGGATCAGATAGGACAGTGCCAGAGATACCCTTGGATAAGATAGGAGATATGTGTGAAGGTGAAGAAGGGAACACCTATCTTCCCATTACCTATCAGGAGTACACCACGAAGTAGAATTTCAACCCCAGAGGCATGGAGAGCTTACAAATGATGTAAGACTAGCAACACATGTGACCCCGAAGGAAGAAGGAAAGAAACGAAAGAAGAGAGAAGTATCACCAGAAGAGGAAGAATCTTTGTTTGAGGTCCCAGAAAATTTTAAGAAGTATGAGATAGATGACAGGAGAGTCATGATAAGAATGCCTAAACGAGAGGCACAAGTAGGAGAGGCCTATGATAACAAAGAAACCACCAAGAAAATAGTAGTAGCCCTAGAAGAAGGAGAGGAGAGATGCACATACATTGGCCATGACCTAACAGAGGAAGAAGAGCATGCGTTAATTGCCTTGCTAAGAGAATACAAAGATGTGTTCGCTTGGAGTTACAAGGATTTGAAAGGTGTTGACCCTGACATATGCTCACACACCATCCCCATGACCTCAGATGCTAAACCCTCTAAGCAAAAGCCCTACACATATAACGATAATTACGCCGCTAAGATCAAAGAAGAGATAGATAGACTGGTTGAAGCTGGATTTATCTATGAAATTGAGCACACTGAATGGGTATCCCCCATCGTAGTGGTGCCCAAGAAGAATGGCAAGCTTCGTGTGTGCATTAACTTGAAAAAGGTTAATGCAGCCACGATTCGAGATAACTATCCGCTTCCCATCACAGAACATCTCTTAGAAAGAGTGGCAGGCAAGGAAGTGTACAGCTTTCTTGATGGATTTTCAGGTTACAATCAAGTAGCCATAGCTCCAGAGGATCAGCATAAGACAGCCTTTGCCACAGAATGGGGCATTTTCGCCTTCAGAGTGATGCCATTTGGGCTTACCAATGCACCAGCTACCTTCCAAAGGCTGATGTGCCATGTATTTAAAGAGTTCCTGAGGAAAAACTTAGAAGTCTACGTTGATGATCTTTGTGCTCATTCGAACATTAGGCAAACCCATATCCCTGAACTCAGGCAAATCTTCGACAAATGTAGAGAATATCAAGTCTGCCTGAACCCAGAAAAATGTGTTTTCATGGTCAAGCAAGGCAAGATTCTAGGACACATAGTGTCAAAGAATGGCATATCCACTGATGAAGAGAAAGTGAGAGCTATAGCAGAGCTACCTAGGCCAAAAAATGTCAAGGAAGTACAAGCTTTCATGGGGCATTGTGGTTATTACCGACGATTTATACACATGTATGCTGTCATTGCAAAGCCCATGTACGGACTTCTCACTAACTTTGAGTGGACGGATGAATGTGAGAATTCCTTCCAGGAGCTTAAACGACGATTATGTTCAGCACCAATCTTGACCACACCAGATTGGAATAAGCCATTCCATGTTCATGTGGATGCATCCAATTACGCCATTGGATGTGTGCTTGCACAACCTACTGGTGAAGGTAATATGGATCTTCCAATTGCCTATGCCAGTAGACAGTTGAATGCAGCTGAACGAAATTACACCACTACGGAGAGAGAAGGCTTAGGCATGGTATATGCAGTTAAGAAATTTAGACACTATTTGCTTGCAAATAAGTTTAAATTTTTTACTGATCATCAGGCTTTGCTATACCTCGTAAACAAACCATGCAATACAGGAAGATTAGTAAGATGGTTTCTCTTACTAATGGAATATGATTTCGAGGTTGTGGTGAGGAAAGGTAGGACTCATTTGAGAGCAGATCATCTCTCTAGGCTCACCTCCGGAGAAGCCCCACAGGGAGTATCAGATGATCTTCCTGACGCTTACTTGTTCAATTTAGAAGTGGTGCCGCAGTGGGCTAAGCCATTGGTACCAGTATTGACATACGGGCCTAACCATCCAGTAGTAAACACACGGAATAAAGAGGTCGTGAAAGCCCAAAAGTACCACATCATGGCAGGAAGCATGTACAAGCACACAGATCAAGGGATCTTGGCTTGTTGCGTAGAAGAGGATGAGTACGCTAAATGGTTGCAATTAGCACATGTAGGTGCGTTAGAGCAACACTACTCAAAGCAACGAACTTTACAGACTCTAAAGAGACTCGGAGTGCATTGGCCAACTATGGAAGCTGATGTCCAAAAGTTGTGCAAGGAATGCCCAATCTGTTGCACTAAACCACCTGTGGAACATGCTACTCTTTATCAAGTATCCATTGTGCCAGATTGGAGCGAACCTCTAGTATCCTTCCTGAGGACAAACACATTCCCTCCAGACATGACTCTGGCTAGGAAAAGGAGTTTAGAACAAGAAGCCCTGGATTACTCACTCATTGGTGATAATCTATACAAGCGTGGTAAAGATGGTTACCTGAGACTGTGTGTCCATGAGAGTGAATATCTTAAGATCTTGGAAACTTCTCACCAAGGTGTAGCAGGAGGACACTTTGGACCAGATCGGGTGATCAAGGCAGTACTATTTGCGGGCTTTTGGTGGCCTACCCTTCACATGGATGCACATACCTATGTGAAACGGTGTGATGTCTGTCAAAGAACTCAGTATCCTATACGAAAAGATGAGATGCCATTGAAACCTATGATGGGTGGACGTGCGTTCTCTAAGTGGGGAATAGACTTCGTGGGTCCTATTAATCCCCCAGCTAAGGGTTCTCATGCAGAATACATCATTGTTGCGACAGACTATCTAACTAAGTGGGTAGAGGTAAAGGCTACGACAAAGAACGATGCTCAAACAACTGCTAAATTCTTGTTCGAGAATGTGTTCACAAGATATGGGCTACCTATAGAGCTTGTAAGTGATAGAGGCACTCATTTCTTGAACGAGGTGATTGAGAATCTACTCCAAGAATTCCTGGTAATACACAAGAAGTCTGCCCCCTATCACCCTCAAGCTAATGGACAAGCTGAGAGCACTAATAAGATCTTATGCAATGTACTGACGAAATTAGTGAACAATAAACGCTCTGATTGGGACAAACAGCTACACCATGCTGTTTGGGCATACCGAGTTGCCTACAAAACGGTACTCCAAGCCACCCCCTTTCAGATGGTATTCGGCCAAAACGCTGTGCTACCTTTGGACTTCTTAATACCTACGTTGAAAATAGCACAAGAGCACGAATGGACAGGTCATGAGCTCTCCTCTAGGATCTTTGACCTTGAACGATTAGGAGAAACAAGACTGAGAGCAGCTGCAGGAATCTATGCAGCTAAGAAGAGGCAGAAGGCATACTTTGATGCCCATGTGAAGGAAAAGGGCTTGAAAGCAGGAGATCTAGTTTTAGTCTACACATTGAAACAACATGCAAGGAAGTTAGAGAAGAGAGGCTACGGACCCATGATCATTAACAGAATCTCAACAAGTGGAGCAGTGCAACTAGCCACTTTAGAAGGCGATGTTCTCCCAAACTATATTAGCGGATGCAGAGTTAAGTTGTATCAGGAACCCCTCACAGAGGAAATGCTAAGTCGACTCAACACTGCTAAGAAACGCAAAGAGGAAGAAAAGCGAATTCGAGAAGAAGCTCAAGCAGAAGCCCTAGAGCGCATAAGAAGAATGAAATTAAGAAGACAAGGTAGAGAGCACCCTAGGCAAGATGCATATGCAGATCAAGGATATGACGTAGCTATGTGTGAAGTTTCAGGTGTTAGCTCACATAGGATAACTGATCGACGCCCTTTCATAACTGTAGATATAGGATAAGGAAAGAGTGCAAGGACTGTAGCCTTGATTGACTCAGGCGCAGCCACTAGTGCTGTTAAATTGTCTTACTGTCAAGAGTTGCAGTTAACTGTCAATCCTGTGGAAGCATATCTCATAGGATTGGGAGGCGTGGAAACCCCTTGCATGGGCGAGGTGGAACTTCCCCTCTACATTCATGATGAGGCAATGACAGTTAAGGTACTAGTGTGTCAAGATGAGGACCTCACTGAACCGCTTGTCTTGGGTCAAGACTGGATCTATGACAAAGCAGTCAACTTAAACCTAAGAAGTGGACTTCTTCAGGTATGGGTCAATCATAGTCGAATTACAGTAGAGTTAGATAATGGAGCACTCAAGGAACTAGGAAAGGCACACACTCCTGGTCCTTCCAGGAGTACACATGAAGATGACCATGCTGTTCTTGTCCAAAACTATGTGTTCCAGAGGAATGATGGTTGCAAAAAAGGAGTCAGGGATGCAACGGAACTCCCTTCTTTTCCAAAGGCCAGAGGGAGGCGGCAACCGAAGGTGGATCAAAGACAGAAGAAGCAGAGTAATACCTATGTCGGAGATCAAAAGTACCTGCGCAGCAAAATGTCTCAGCAAGGGAAACAAGTGTGGGTGCGGAAAGGCGAACACCCGGTTGCACTCAAGCCAACCACACGGGCAAAGCCTCTTATTAGTAACCAACAACACGATACTAATAAGAAGTCTTTCAGAAGCTCATCTGCTAACGTGAAGTCTGTTTGGGTGCCCAAGAAGTCGATGAAGGCCAGCCCACAATCAAGACAAATTTGGGTGCCTAAGGCTTGTTTGCGGGCTCAAATAGCTACACCAAGAACACAACCTACACAGCATGATCCATTCACTCGCACAGCCGGCATCCACTCGTTTTCAACACTCAGGAACACACCAAGGCCCATGAGCACGAACAGGGCCACTTGTAAATGGGTCCCTAAAAGGCCTCATTTTCAAACCGAGACACCGATAAAGCTCTCTAGAGTCTCTACGAAACCAAAAGCAAAACCCTTCCACTGCATTTGGCAGCCTCAGACTTGTAACAAACCCCCAGACCCCATTTGTAAATCCATGATAACTTACTAACCACATCACTATCACTTTACATCATTCCACTTAACTCTTAGGTCTACCGAACGACTAACCACACACACACTTGCACCGAGCACTTACTAACCCATTATTCGCTCCCGACCCTCATGTTAATATTGTAATGGGAACAACAACGATCCTCCCTTGTTCTGTACAATATTAACACGTGTTTGTATATTCTCACAGAGACAGGTAGCAAGAAGTAACATGGCAGATACGGTAGGAACTAGCTCCCAGGCAGGCACCAGCCCCCAAGTGGTGGACATCGAAAGCCTTCCGGTCGAGGAGGAATTAAAAGAAAGACCAGTGGCATTACGGGCATTACATGCCATACCAATTCAGAATCCTCCACACGGTCATACAATGCCGGTGGGCAAAGCTTCACACTGGTTCAGTGACGTTGCTGGACCTCTGGGGGAAGGCACATATATGTGGGAGTCCGAGGTAGAATTCAATGGACGTTGGGGCAGATACCATTTCTTTACCAGGGAGTTTGAAAAGCTACAGAACAATGAAGGACTGAAGTCGATATGGAAGAAGGCGGGGCTTTATGATTACTTCAAGTTCCAACTACCAAAGCCAGATTTTCTAAGGTGCTCATACTTAATTAGTACCCTCACTCCCAGCAAAGACAAGAAAGGATACAGCTCCTTTGTGCTCCCATCACTCACAAGGGGCAATGAGCTGAAGCATTTCCGCTTGACTATCAACTTGGTAAGAGAAGCACTCGACATGAAAGGTATGCACATCCCAACAGAGAAAGAGACCATGGTTCCAGACAATATGAAGAACAAGAATCTGACGAAGTTGAAGGACATGGTTGCGATGACACCTACAATTGCCATTCACTTACGCATGGTCATGCAACATTTCGCATTCCCCGCGCAGGAGAGGTTCACAATGCCCCCCAAAAAGATCTGGTTTAGCCTCTACCTGGCGGATGCTTTTGAATTGTCCATCAATATGCCCCACTGGATTATCGACCAGATTCATATGGCTCATCAGAGATGGTATAAGAAGCAAAAGTCTGTGCTGTATGGTTGCTGTGCACTTACAAGAATTGTATACAGATGTCTCGCATATGATGTACCGGTGCAGAGGGCTCTCATTTGGTCCAGAGCACAGGAGTTTCAACGCAGATTGTCAGCTGTGGGGCCTCCCTCAAAGAAGATGAGAGGCGCTGTCCAGATGCCTTGTGCACAAGCTCGCGGTGCAACCCTAACGCCTGAAACAACCCCAAGACTTCCCCGACGAGTGCAACCATTTACTATCAGGTTACCCAGGCACAACACAGATGGCCCTAACCTTGTGTTTCCACCAGTACCGACTGATCTGGAATTCCCGCATGGATTCACTCTGGAGGATCTAACGGACGAAGAAGTTGCTAGAATCATCGACGCTGTAAATGCGGAAGTTGAAGCAGAGCAAGCTGGTGGACAGCACACTGCCCCAGACCAAGCCCAGCCCAGCCAACCGGACGTAGTCGATGTGGACGATGAAGAAGAAGCACATGAGGAGGCACAGGGTGGACAATCAGAAGCAGAAGAACAAGAGTATGATCAGGAAGCCCTACAAGTACTGGAAGGTGCCCCCGCCTATACTAACGCATTAAAGAAGCTCTACGATACGATGAACCGTGTCCAAGAGCAACACAGGCTATCATTAGCTGCAAGTAAAGCCCTCATGAACCAGATTCTGGAGGAGGAAGGCGTGGACGAGCAATACCGTGCCACCCTGGAAATGATATCAGATGCTTTGGGAGTACCTGAAACGGTGCATACTGCACTAGCGCAATCACGAAGGACAGAGAAAAGATATGGAAGACGCCCCCCACGAACGGGAAAACGAATGAATGTATTAGGATCAGGACCACAAGGCACCCCCACAACCACTGGCACAGCACACACTGTTCACGACACCGAGGAAGCCCACACATCGAGTGCACCTCCATCACCTCCCTTGCCACCCTCTCCCCCACATCAGCCCCCTTCACCTCCCCCTGCCACTCTAACCTCTACTGTCACCACCTCCGAACCCACTACACACACTCACGCACAAACCATCAGTCAACCCACATACTCTATTTCCACGAGAAACATAAGTCTAACCACAACCACGGTAAGCCCCACTCCTCCGATCACACTTCCTGGGAGTTCACAATTACACACCCCTCTATACACGTTCACAACTCTCACCGCAACCACAATCCCCATGTTCACAGTCACTCCCACCATGGCCTCCACTTTTGAATCCATGGAGGTGTCACCCACCTCTGCACCTCTCCCACCCCCCATTTACCCACAATCCCCCATTCCCCCACCTCCCCCCTCACCCTTCTCTAGTGCTGCATCCACACTTCCTTGTCCCTTCCCCTTTCCCTTTGCATTCAACACCATTTCTCCCACCATTCCTCTTAATAATGTATTTAATAATATGTATCAATGCATGTCCCAACTTCAGCAACATTACCAACACCTTGACAACCAACATACAAGGCTTTTCCGAAGCCACGAAGATCTCCAAGCACGATGTAGGGATCTTGAAGAGCAGAAGCAGCTACTACAACAGCAGCACGTGACCTTACAGGAACAATACGCACAATTAGTAGCCAACCCACCCCAAGCAGATGATGAAGAGCGACGACACATGGACGAGTTGCTACATTCTCAGATCACGGATAACCTGAAGCTTCGACGGAACTTGGGCCTCCTACGCAAGCATATGTCTACAGCGCTAGAGGAGAATAAACGATTACAGAAACAGAATGAAGAAAATCTGGAGGCGGCCATGGAGGGTTCCCCACAGGAGATCGACCCAGAACGATTCAAGGCAATTCCCTCTGAGAATATGAAAGTGGTGTTAGAAACTCATGCAGATCTAATGGAGGCGCATGCCGCCTTAGAAAAAGAGAGAGATGATTTGCTAAGGCAGTTGGCCACCCGACAGACATCACCCAGCAAAAGCACAACCGCAGAAGATACATCAGAAGAGATCACTAAACTCCGGGCTGAACTTGAGGAATTACGTAGCAAGGTCATGGAATATGAGCGTCAGCCCTCCCCTCTGGTAGAGCCCGAGCCTGACGATCTTGTGCCAATTGAAGTAGAAGAAACATTCGAGGATCCCTATGTTCCGATGCCAACACCCGGGGGTAAGCGAACAGAACAGGGCATGGACACAATTGAAATTGAGGCACCTGAATGGATGCAAAAATTAGAGAAAGTAGCCACGACGCATGATGACAGGGTGGCAGTCCAAATCGCATTGATGTCAAAATTGGAAGAGGTTGTAATAAAATCCGATTATTTTCAGAATCTCTCACACCATAGGTGGATCGGCCCATCGGATGACCTGTATGTTCCTTTTTGCGTGCTAATGGCGGATTATAATGCAGAGATCAAGCACCACACCTCAAGGGAACCCACCTCTTCCACCCAATTTGCACCTGACGACATCCCAGAAAGTGCCAAGCAGGGACATATTTGCCAACCGATGTGGAGAATTCGGCTGCTTGAGACATACCCGGAAATGGTAAGAACATGGAACAACATGCCCTTGTACATCAAATATAACCCATGTTATTGCCCTGTATTTCGAAGGAGATCATGGCCAGAGTACACACAAACAGTGCCGACGATTAAAGGATGTGAGAAGTGGCTCAATTATGTGTACTTCGCACCCCCGAAGGGCCCACCTACGATTGGATATATGATTTCGACGATTCGACATTGGGGGGTCCGGTTCAAGAATGTACCTGATGTCATGACTCAGATGTGCCTGAAGATTTTCGAACTTATGTTGGTCATCTTCAGGACCTTCAAAAATGTCAAGGAACCGCATCTCTCAGCATTAGGATTTAATGAAGGTAATCAGGACCTTGTATACGACATGAGCACAACCCCAACGATTAATGTTGTGTATGCATGGCACGCTCGCATCAAATATCTACCGGCCTGCTTCAAACAAACGTTTGAAGAGATGTTTGTCACGGGATTCTGGGAATATCACTCCGAGATATTCATTCCCAGACCATCCCATCTCTTGCAGTTGTTTGCAGTGGAACAAGCTCTCCATTCCAAAAAGCTACGTATACCACATCCAGAGGTTCCCGGGCCGGTAGATTGGGATGCCCTACTAACCGATTTGGCCAAAGGATTGAGGATTGCCGAACATCACTGAGCGCAAGATGTTGTCGAATACTACATTCAACGACCCTCCCAACAAGGGTCTGTCAGGGACGACAGACGCGAGAGAGGGGGGAGTGTTAGCAGCAGACAAGGGAGTCAACGACGATCTGGCAAGTAGGCCAATAATTTTCTTCATGAAGAAGCAAGTACGAGCATTCACGCAGATCTAGCACTAAGGCAACCTTTAATTTTTCAACACCCTTACACAAATTAACAGTGATTCTCATCACTAACAACCCCTGTAAATACCATGTTCACCTTTTTGTAGCTCCATTTTGTGCAAGCCGAGGAGTCCTCAAGCTTGAGGAGCCTTAGAAGTAGTTGCTTACCAATTTTCGTATTTTTTAGATCTCGTTTGAGCCCTCAAATAAGCCCTGGAACCTAATTTTTAACTAGGCCGGACACTAGGTCCGAACAGGGCCAAAGCTAGTCAAAAACTATAAAAGGAGCTAGAGAGCTCATTTTTGAGGTTAGATTGTAATTGAAACAAACTTGTAAGAGCTTTTGGAAAGTAATCTAAGAACTCCATTGCTTCTCACTCTTTGTCCTGCCGTGTGTGCGCGTGTGTGTGTATGTGTGTGCATGTTTGTGTGCTTCTCACTCACGCACTTGTGCTTCCACTTGCTCGAGGTCATCATACCATCCTCACGTCTTCCCGGATTGACATTAAAGGAGGTGCTACTCATCACTGAGCTACACGAGGTCTAGGCAATAGAAAATCATGTTCATCTCTTTGATGTCTATGTGCTCTATGTCTATCTCTTTCAGGTCTTTCATTTTCAAATCCTGATCTATCTTTGCCCACTATATATGCAAATCTTACCCTAGGTCTCTCTCTAGCTCTTTCCCTTTGGGTTTCATGAGCCTTGGATGATCCTTGCAACAGCGTAGCGACTGGAAATGCTCATGAATGAATGACTCTCCTCCCAACCAAATGCCTCTATATATAGCTCTCTCCAGGGGACTACCTTCTTGGGCAGGTGAATGCTAATCATCCAAGTGTCAGCCATGTAACTACATGTGCGCCAAGTGTCTCAGTGGATGCTTCTAGAAGGTTCTAGAGCTCTTTGGGCAAAATACTCTTCCCATGTACCCCATGGGGATTGAACCCAAGACCTCGTCCTTCACACCCTTGAGTCTTAACCATTAGGCTAAGTGGATTACTTGGTTACAAGAGTAAATGACCTACCAGTAAGTCTAGACTCGAGATCTTTGGCCACACAAACGAATGACCAAACGGGATCCGATTTCAGATCTGTCTGAACCAATCGGATCCCTAGATCACCAACTTACTTTATTACATTCTTCCCCTCTTGGAAAATATTTTCGTCCTCGAAAATTAGAGCTATATATACTGTAGGCAACCCCCGAGCCTCATGTTCTAAAACTTGAAGAACATGCATTCATTCAAATAGGTTATTTTACTTAGGACTTGAAAGTAAAAAACCTTATCATATTCTAGATCTTGAAGAACATGAGTGGTTTTTCTACTTAAAACTTGAAAGTAGAAAACCTTCTTTATTGGGAACCAACTTAAAACTTGAAAGCTGGAAAACGTCGTTGGATTGTGGAAACTTTTTCCCATGTTGAATTTTCTTCAGTTCCATCCTTCCATTTTACTAAGCACTCTTCATACAAGTGGCTTCTTGTACGTTTATCTCGGGTGCGAAGTATCCTTTCAGGTTCATGAGGAACTGTTTCATTTACTGGAATAGGAAGTATGACCTGATGTCCAACTAGATTATCTGAATCTGTTAGACTCTTCCTAAGTCGACTAACATGGAACACTGGATGAATCCAACTATCATCTGGAAGTTGTAATTCATAAGCCCACAAACCAACTTTCTTGGTGATTGGAAAAGGACCGCAATATCTAGGCGACAACTTGGTGCATTGACCAGTCTTGAACTTTTCCGATCTTTCAGGAATACGAAGATAAACTTGATCGCCAACCTGAAAAGTAACATCTCTTCGCTTTGGATCGGCATAAGCCTTTGCACGATCTTGAGCTTTCTTTAAATTTTCTTTAGCTAATTTAAGCTTAAAGTTCATGTCTTGAAGGAACTCTTGAGCTGCTTGAACTCGTTCATTATGAAGTCCCACTGCATAAGGAGACCTAGGCTGGAAACCGTACATCAACATGAATGGACTAAATTCAGTTGATGAATTCTTGGCACTGTTATAGGCAAACTCAGCTAAAGGAAGATAATCTTCCCAATCAGTCTGTTTGGAAGTAACATAAGCTCTAAGTATGTCTTCCAAAATCTGATTGACTTTCTCTGTCTGTCCATCCGTCTGGGGATGTTCAGCTGTACTTAAACTTAGTTTACTTTCAAGTCTACTAAAGACTGCTCGCCAAAAATGACTTGTAAATCGAGCATCTCTATCAGAAACTATGTCTACTGGAAGACCATAGAGTCTATAAAGTTGATTTACAAATATTTTTGCAAGTTCTGGAGTCTTATAAGTAGTCTTGACTAGTATAAACTGAGCAAGTTTAGTCAATCGATCAACTACAACCCAGACTGAATCAAAGCCCTTTTGAGTGCGGGGTAATCCAGAAATGAAATCCATGGAAATGCTTTCCCACTTTCCTTTGGGAATTTCCAAAGGATGTAGCAATCCTCCAACTTTAAGTCGTTCAAACTTATTTACTTGACATTTATGGCACTTAGACACATAGTTTTGCACATCTCGATGCAAACTAGGCCAATAAAAATGTCTTTTCACTAACTCATAGGTTCGGTTAATACCAGGATGTCTTGCACTTGGAGCATCATGGCATTCAAAAAGTACTTGATTTCGTATGTCCACTATACTTGGGACACAACCTTACCTTTATAAAGCAAATATTCATCTTGGAGAGAATAGTGTTTAAACTTTCTCTCAGAAGTACTTACTTCAGTTTGTTTATCTTGTTAAGCTGCTTTCCATGCTTGACTGAAGCTTGGATCCTCTTTGCAGCTTCCTTTCAAAGTTGAAATAAATTCACTTTGAATTTGTACAAAACTTAGATTGTTCAATATAGGCATCCGACTTAGGGCGTCTGCCACTGCATTGAACTTTTCTTTTCTGTACCTGAGCTCATAATCGAACTCTTGCAACTGTTCGGCCCATCTTGCTTTTCTACCTCTAAGATCAGGTTGGTTTGCAAACCACTTTATGCTCTCTTGATCAAAAACTATGGTCAGCTTTGATCCATATAGATAATGGCGCCATTTCTTTAGAGCATTTATAATAGCAAACATCTCTCGCTCATAGGTAGAGTAGTTTTGTTGAGCAGGACTTAGCTTTCTACTCTCGAAAGCTATTGGTCGACCATCTTGGCTTAGTACTGCTCCTACTGCAGATGAACTTGCATCTGTCTCTAATTGGAAAGGCTTGTTCGGATCTATGATCTGTAGAACCGGGGCCGATGCTAAAGCAAGTTTAAGTTCTTGAAAACTCTTTGCTTGCTCTTCTTTCCAATTTAACTTTTGATGCTTCCCTTTGAGTTCCGTCAAAGGTACTGCAATCTTGGCATATCTAGCCACAAAGTTGGTGATCTAGGGATCCGATTGGTTCAGACAGATCTGAAATCGGATCCCGTTTGGTCATTCGTTTGTGTGGCCAAAGATCTCGAGTCTAGACTTACTGGTAGGTCATTTACTCTTGTAACCAAGTAATCCACTTAGCCTAATGGTTAAGACTCAAGGGTGTGAAGGACGAGGTCTTGGGTTCAATCCCCATGGGGTACATGGGAAGAGTATTTTGCCCAAAGAGCTCTAGAACCTTCTAGAAGCATCCACTGAGACACTTGGCGCACATGTAGTTACATGGCTGACACTTGGATGATTAGCATTCACCTGCCCAAGAAGGTAGTCCCCTGGAGAGAGCTATATATAGAGGCATTTGGTTGGGAGGAGAGTCATTCATTCATGAGCATTTCCAGTAAGTCTAGACTCGAGATCTTTGGCCACACAAACGAATGACCAAACGGGATCCGATTTCAAATCTGTCTGAACCAATCGGATCCCTAGATCACCAACTTACTTTATTACAATCCTACACCTTGGAGGCCATGTGAAAAATTAGATCTTGATGGGGGGAAATCAATTCACCCTGTCAAGTTTATACATGCCTATCATGCTCTGTTACCAAGAACATTCTCTCCGATGTGTTATTCAGATACACAACTTTGCCTGGTATCTTAGGATCTTTGAACTCGTAGATGGTGAATCCATTTATTTTGCTAAGTTGATATGGCTTGTATCTCCAAAAAGATTCCTCTGTTTCTCTATTCAAGAATAGTTCTATGCTTTTGTTGTCTTGGGGAACCCACTCGAGAGTAATCACTCTTGTCAAGATAGATTTGCCTTGAGGAGTTTTAGGTTCTCATCCTAGGTCTCCTCGCTCTAGGTCTCCTTGCTCTAGGTCTCCTTGCTCTAGGTCTCCTATCTCGTTCTCGGGAATGATATTTCCAAACTCATCTATCCTGTCTAGTAAGCGGTAACCATGTACATGGTTCCTTGCTTATCAATGTAAGAACCATCTTCGACTTTGACCACTGGGTGTTCAAGTCCAAATGCTCGATCATGATTTTTGCGTTGGACAACTAATTGCCTTAGATCATCCTCATAGATGTGTGCACCTAATTGGTTGGTCCTAATATACTCTAGTTGTGTCTTATAGGGACCTTCTGGTGTCTATAGATAGGCAATGCCTGAGTTACCTGCTGCTCTTTCCATGCTAAAGGGCATTTTAGAATCAGTTGTGCCCAAACTTAGCACGTAGGGATAACCACTGAGTTATTGAGCCCACGACCTAGTTGTGTGGTTGGCACTAGCTTCAGATGATCTAATGCTTTGTATATCTTGGCCTAGGTGTCTACCTGACCTAAGGTTCATAAGAAAGTTATATCCAATCAAGCTTCTAGGGGTCAAAACAGGCAAATAGGACCTCTCAGAGAATCGCAATTTTTTGCAAATCAAGCAACCAGAAAGTCGTGTTTTTTTACAAGTGCAAGAACTAGAGAATTGCAATTTTCTCAAAATCCACAATCCAAAGAATCGTGAACTTCTCAAAATCACCAAGTAGAGAATCGTGACTTTCTTGAATCTCAAAGTCGAGGAAATCACAATTTTATCCAAATCCCTAAGTCCAAGAAATCGTGACTTTCTCAAAATCACTAAGTAGAGAATCATAAATTTCTCAAATCTTTAAGTCCAAGAAATCGTGATTTTCTCCAAATCACTAAGTCTAGGAAATCATGAATTTCTCAAAATTACCAAGTAGAGAATCGTGAATTTCTCAAATCTTTAAGTCCAAAAAATTGTGATTTTCTCAAAATCACTAAGTCTAGGAAATCATGACTTTCTCAAAATCACCAAGCAGAGAATCGTGAATTTCTCAAATTCCAAGTCTAGAGAATCACGAATTTCTTGAATCCAACAAGGCCAGAGAATCGTGACTTTCTCCAAATCCACAAATCCAGAGAATCGTGAATTTCTCAATTTTTGCTAAGGCTAGAGAATCGTGATTTTCTCAAATGCCAAGTCCAGAGAATCGTGAATTTCTTAAGTTCCACTAGATCAACAGAATTGCAATTTTCTTGAAATTCTAAGTGCAAGGAATCGTGATTTTCTCAAATCCTCTCCATCTAGAGAATCGCGACTTCCTCAAACATCAAGTCAAGAGAATCGCCAATTTCTTTAATGCAACAAGGCCAGAGAATCGCAACCTTCTCCAAATCCACAAATCTAGAGGATGGCAAATTTCTCAAATTTTCTAAGTCTAGAGAATCGCGATTTTCTCAAAATGCACATTTCTAGAGAATCGCCATTTTCTCAAAAAAAATTAGGCAGGAAAAAAATTTGAATTTTCTAGAGAATCGCGATTCTCTAAGAAAGTCACAATTTTTTGAGTTTTTAGGTGGGAATTTTGAATTTTTGCATCGAGCCCCAAATGTGTAAAAAATCATGTGTTGCTCTAGCACTGGTGAGAACCACGTTAAGAAGCTCCACCTCCTTAATGTCAATCCGCGAAAGAGATAGGAGTGATATGAAGATCCTGAATATGAGATGAAGTGAGAGTGAAAGTGAGAAGCATAGAGATGCACACACACATACACACACACAACGAAGAGACAAGCAAGACACAATGGAAGGTAGGAAATCAACTCTATTGCTCAAGAACACTCTTACAAGCTCAAAATAGCTCTAGGCTCTTCTCTACTCAAACAAGCTAACCTCAAAAATGAGCTCTCTAGCTCTTTTTATAGATTCTAGACTAGTTTTGACCGGTTTCACATCTAGTGACCGGCATAGTTAAAAAATAGGTTCTATGTGCTATTTGAAAGGGTAAACGGTATCTAAAAATAACAAAAATTGGTATGCTCATTCTACCTAAGATCCTCAAGCTCAAGGACTCCTCGGCTTGCACAAAATGGAGCTATACTTTACAAAAAGGGGTTTTTCTATGTTACATATGGTACAAAAGTGATGAAAATCACTGTTGAGTGTTTGAAAAAGTAATATAAAACATATTTGTTTGAAAAAATGATTCAACTGCTCCTTGCTACTTCATTATGCTCTGTCTTCACATGCTTCCGTGTCTTCTATGCTTGTGGCTACTGCCAACACCCCCCCTCTCGCTTCTGTCATCCTCGACAGAACCTGGTTGTGAGGTCTGTCGGATATAATTCTAGAGTAGTTCCTGAGCGAGGGTGTGTTCTGATATGCGAATTCCTCGGGCCAGATCTGCCTCGAGTTTCTCCCAATCAATGGGCTGCGGTTCATCTGATGGCGGGAGTCAATAATGAGTGGAATATACCATCTGTTCACAGGCAAATAACTGCAAGAGGTGTGTAGGCCTGCTGATGAACACCTCTGAATGGTATTCCCAGAAACCGGTTGTGAACATTTCTTCGAAGGTCTGCTTATAGCACACCGGTAAGTATTTAATTCGACAGTGCCAGGCATAACACACCCGGAGCGATGGTGTCGTGCTCATGTTTACATGTGGTGCCTTGACGCGACGGAAGACTTTGAATACCATTTGCATCATGTCAAATATCTTGATAGTCATGTGCGCTACTACATCGTCCATATGTTTTAAGCGAGGGAGCCAATGACGAATCGTTGCCATCATGTATCCAACTGTTGGTGGTCCGGTGGGTGGGGTGAAGTATGGGTAATTAAGCCAATCCTGCATTGCTTGTTGTTTTGTACTTTAATGGCAAATGCCTTCCAAGAGCGGCGACGTGGCACTGGTCCCCAACATGGGTTATACTTTAAGTGTAGTGGTTCCGTGACCCAAGTACTCATCATCTCTGGATATGCTTGTAATAAATCCTTGCGCCAATCTGGTTGATATATCTCTCCTCGCTGTGCATCTAGTGGCAAGTCTTCTGGCTCAAATTGAGTTGCGTGGGAGGGCTTCTTGCTAGTTTCGTTTTCTATGGCCAGCTGATATTCTACCATTAACATAAAATAAGGCTTGTATTGTAGCTCATGCCCAGATATGTATCTGCAAGGGGCCAAATGAGCAAAGTAGGGGGACTGTAAAATACATTCTTCAATCATTGCCATTGTGTGTAATTGTGCCTCTACCCGTGTTGAGTGGGTTCTTCGAAGCTCTTCAAATGTCTTCATCCATGCGGGAGTGGGAAGTTCAAAAGTCGTCTGGCCTTCAGCCGTGACTCGTCCGCCTGGGATGGGTTGAGGTTCATATGCTTCTTCAAAAGTTTCTTCCACCGGAATAGTTACTATTTCTTCCTCTACTGGTAGTTTTGGTGGGGAGTCTGGCCTGGGGGGTGCTTCATATATGGCTATCTGTGATTGAAGAGTTGATACCTGGGCCCTTAATGCGTTGAGTTCCTCGATGAGTTGAGCAGAAGGGTCCGCAAGAGCTGGTAGTCCTTGTTGTATTGGTGCTCTTAGTTGGATTAGTTTATAATCATCTTTCAACTTCTGATATTCCTCGTTCATGTTGTCATACTCATCTAACAATCTGACATGATCATCTAGCAACATTTTCATAGATTCAGAGGGCACGGCCTTGAAACGGTTGGGACTTAATGGTTGGTCGGGTTGATCTAGGGTAGCTTCTAAATTCTCTCTGTTCTGTTCTTGTAAACACTGGTTCTCTTCTTTTGTTGCTGCCAAGTGTCGTCTGAGTAAGCCTATGTTCCTGGTGAGTGTCGCATTGCGAATCGTCTGAGCCCTTAACAAGTTATCGATATTTGTGACGGCCTCTTTGGTTTTTTCTTCACTTTCTAGTTCCAGTTTATTATAAGCCTCTCATAGCTCTTGGTAGAAGGTGTTTAGCGAGGCATTCTCTATGGGTAGTGAATTGAGCTGCGGCTGTAAATCATTCATTGTCTGCTACAGCGTCCGGTAATTATTGCCAAGAGATGCAAATTCATCTCTTACTTGAGTCATGCATGTGAACATCTGGCGAAATGTGGTGTCGATGGTGGGTGATAAGATTAATGGTGTGGTGAATGCAGATGCTGTGTTTAAGGGTGTTGATGCAATGGGAAGGGGGAATAGGGATGGGAATGTGGATGCAGTGGTAATAGTGGAGAAATGTGCGGTGCCTAAATATGATGGTGCAATAGAGGAGGTGAGTGTTGGTGTGGTGGGTGGTGAGATGTCCATGTCACTGGACGTGGTGTCAAGTGTCGTGACTGTGAATAATGGAGTGATAGTGGATGCATGCGTGGGTGTAAATACAAGATTTACAAAGGTTGAAGAGTAATTTACAGAGGGGTTCTCTTGTACTCCTTGGTGGAAAGGGGAAAGAGGAATTACAGTGGGTCGAGGGGGTGAGACGGGGGAGAAGGTCAATGGAGGTGGGAATGGGAAAAGGTGTCTTGGAGGTGTGGGGAAGGAAGGGAAGGATGGAGGGAGAATTGGAGTGAATGGAAAGGTGGATGTTTGAGAAGAAAAACCAGGTTGGGTGGGTGTGGGAAGAGTGGGAGGAATGGATGCAACAAAGGCTTCTTCTACCGCGCTATCCAAAGATGTGGATGGTCTGGGAGAGATCGGATGTACATGGGAGATTGGAGAGACGGGAGGTGAAAGAGGAGTGGTCGGGGTGGCGGGTACTTCGGTTATAATAATGGTATGTACAGTAGTAGTGTGGGGCAGGGAGTCGATGACAATGGTGTCTTCTGCTAAGGAGCCTTCGGGGATGAGACGGGCTTCCCTGACCTATTCGGAAGATTGGCCATCTGTGGATACACGAATGTACTAACCTGGCTTTGATAATAGTCGTACTTGTCGAGGGTCAAATTGTGGTAGTGGTTTTCTCTGCAAATATCTTTATGCTTCGTTAGATCCCACTGACTTAACAAGTTCCCTGAAGCCTTTGATGTATACTTCTTTGAAACCGCCTGAGACGAGTTCTTGTTCTACGAGTGCTTGGCTCTCTTCCTCAGTTAACTTCTTAAGTTCCCAAACTTTTTCCATAGTATGATATAATTTTTTGACTGCCAGCGTATAAGCTTCTGCTTCAAAGGTTTCATCTTCATGCGTACTGGTATCACCTTAGGTGTTCGTTTGTTCTTGCTCCTCTGTCTGCACATTCTCTTGGGATTCATGAGTGCCCTGGTTGGCTTCATCATCTCCCTCATCATCATTTGTTTTTGTTCTTTCGTCTTCTGATCTGGATAAGACTTGTCCTTGTTGTTGATCAGGGGGAGTGGTCGGGTAGCTTGGACGTTCATATTCTTGAGAGAAAATCTGGCCTTCAGAAAACTGAAATTCATTTGAAAAGGCATCTGGCATTTCAAAATCAAAGGTTGTATCCAATGGCTCTGCTTCCATGTTGGGTATCGGAAAAGAAAATACTTCCACACCAATAGTGGTGGGAACTTCTGCTACAGTGGTGGGAGGACCTAGGGCTGTGGCTGTTTGAGGAGCGACTGTGCTGCTGGTGTCATCCGTTATAACCGGTTTTGATAACCATATGCGAATGGGTTGTATCGTTGGAGTGGCTTTTGTCGGAGACGGTTCTGGAGAGAGTTGCGGTGACGGTGATTCTGGGACCTGTAGGCATGGAATGGTTCCTCTCATGTGCTTTCCTGTTTGTCCTTTGCTAGCCTTCCTAGCTTTCTTTGTTGTCCCTTTGAATGCTTTCAACTCCTCGCTTGTCATTCCACGCTCGATTGGTAAGTCGTAGGCCAAACACATATAAATAATTCTCGTGAGAGCCCAGCATCCATGGATTACCTTCTTCCTCTCCCATCTGTGTTGTGCTAGATACAATTGATCAATAATCCAGCTTAGATCGACTATCTGAGGCCCAATACATGCTAAATATAAACCAAACCAGATGCGCTTGTGGGGCATGGTGAATCGATCCTGAGCTGGAAATGCGAAATGTTGCATACATATCCGTAGTGGCTTAGAGAGCTCAAGTGTGATTGCTGAAATATCTTCCCACCTAATGACGTCTCCACGTTTCATTGGCTCAGGAATTAGCCTTTCGCACTCGGTCGGTGTGTGAGTTCCATGTATCTTGATTTCAGCTCTAATCAGGTCTTTGGAAAGATAAAACTTCTTACATGGTGGATCATTTACTAATGACGGCAAAATGAATGTTCCTGGCAAATCTTTGTTCTCCGAAGCTGTCAATATGCTTACCAAATAGTAGCATCGATAGAAATTTGGTTTAGGCAACGGATCACTAAAGTATTCTGTGAAGCCAGCTCTTGCCCAAACATGCTTCAAGTCTTTTGTGTTCTGTAATGCTTCAAACTCTCTTGAGAAAAACTGGTACTTGTGCCATGTGCGGGCATCAAAAGTCAAATTGGCTTCAAAAAGGAAATCTGCATCCGCCAATGGGCCTGCTAATCCTTGGAACCAATGAGAGTTGCGATGAATCTTCTCAGTGTATCCCCTAGGAGGATTGTCAATTGGCATAGGTCCTGGAAATCCCTGAAATTCTAGTGGTTGAGCCATAGGATGTGGTTCAGCTAGTAATTCGCCAATATTTGCCATGGGTACACTAGGGCCAGCTTCAGATGGTCCTTCTGTCTGCATGATGAATAATGCGAGTGTGTAGTGGATCTGCTACAAAAGATTAACACATTAGTATGGAAATTAATCATGATCCCATTAAAGTGAGACCGCAATCCCTTTCCATAACCGATGTGTAATCCGTGTAGCCGAGTGTTGTGATGTGGTTTATGGAATGATTGTTGCAAAAACTAATGCAAATCTCTAGACACCTACATGCTTCAGATGATGCATACATTTCTTGATGAGATGTTATTATAAGTGGTGTTGGGTCATAGTGAGTGGATTTATACAAGGTTCAGTCGTGAATGAGTTATTACAAGGGTGAAGATTAGTCGGGATGGGAGAAATGTTAGATAAGGGGGTCGGAGAAGTCGTTTGGATACGTTTCGGTACCCATTTGCTAAGAGTTTCTGAGCGGGTGATATGTTTCTGTTGAGGGACAAAAGGTGATCTCGAATGTGGTGGTATTGAAGGGTGAAGAGATTTATGAGGGGTATATATTACATGGCTTGAGGGTTGAGCTATAATACACTGTTTGGGTACCCAAATCTGCCTGGGTGTGGGTCGATTTGTAAGGTACTTCTTGGCGATCCAAATTTGTCGAATGTTTGTACTCGTAGAAGAAGGTCGGAGATGTTGAATATTGCCTCTGCTTCTGTTGAAACTTCTTCTTGGCTTCGTCTACATTGTTAGAAGTTGTCCATGATTTCTATCCTTTTGGCACCCATATTTGTCTTGTGCCTCTTGCTTTGTGATGTTGATACTGCTTTCCTCTTTGTGTCATTTGATATTGTCGTTAGTCTGGTTTCCTTCGTCATGGTTGACTCCTTTGTGGTTGAGGTTGAGAGGTCTGATGGACACTCTGCTTTGGAAAAAAAGGGAGGTCCAACACTTGCAAAACCTGCCCATTAGGAAGTGCTCCGTTTTGTATGATTAATCTAGGCCAGTCCGCAGTAAGTGTGGAAGGATGGGCACTACAGGGTGTTTTGCCCATGTGGCTGCTGATGCAGTCCACCTGACCGCTGATTCTCCCCATTTGACCGCTGTTGGAAGACCGGGGGAAAATCTCCTGACAATCTTCTATCTGGCAACAATCCATCGCCAAGATCTCATGGGTTGACTTTGGAAGGTGCATGTTTAGTCGAGGGATCTGACCAAAGGTCTTCCGGTCCTCCGTCGTGAGCGTTCCATAGGGTCCAAGGTTACATACCTCAGGCGGAGTGTTGTTAGGGAAGTCAAGCAGTATCACTTGCTACTAATCTAATGTTCCAATTCGTAAGGAGCCTTGTCTAAGATTTAGGTCCACTGAGTGATCGTATAGCCAATCTTGGCAAAGGATTAGGGGTTCTATCAGGTCCTCGTCATGGCACACTAGTAGCTTTGTTGTCATGGCCACATCATGTATGAGGATAGGAAGGTCCACTTCACCCATGCAAGGGGTTTCCATGCCTCCTAGCCCTATGAGGTATGCCTCAATTAGTCACATTTCTATTCCTGAGTCCTTATAACGGGACCATCTAATCGCGCTAGTCACAGCTCCTGAGTCAATTAACGCCCTGAGATCTTCGCAAGGGTTGCCATGCTCTTGCCTGACTGTAATGAATGGTCTCCTGTCCACTATGCTAGGATGAGTACTTGACTTTGCTTGACACATGGCCATGGGGTATCTGGGTGTTGTTTCCAGAGGGTGATAATGTTCTCTCCCTAGTCCTTGTCTTCTTAACTTCATGCGCTTAATGCGTTCTATAGCTTCTACCTGAGCTTCAGCACGTATTCTATTTTCTTCCTCCTTACGATTCTTTGCCAATGTGAGTCGTCTAAGCATATCCTTAGTAAGAGGTTCCTGGTATAACTTGACTCTACAACCACTAATGTAATTAGGCATTATGTCTCCTTCAAGGGTGGCTAATTGTATTGCTCCACTTGTCGAGAGTCTATTAATGATCATAGGTCCATAACCTCGCTTTTCTAACTTCTGTGCGTGTTGTTTCAGTGTATATACTAGGACTAAATTTCCTTTTTAAGCCTTTATCTTTCACATGTGCATCAAAATATGCTTTCTATCGCTTCTTTGTTGCATATATTCCTGCTGCTACTTTCAGCCTGGTTTCTCCTAATCGTTCCAAGTCCATTATCCTGGATGATAATTCATGGCCGGTCCATTGATGTTCTTGTGCAACCTTAAGGGTCCGTATCAAGAAGTCCAAAGGAAGCACAGCATTTTGACCAAAAACCATCTGAAAGGGAGTTGCATTGAGTACGGTCTTGTAGGCCACTCGATATGCCCAAATAGCGTGGTGTAACTGTTTGTCCCAATCTGAACGTTTGTTGTTCACGAGTTTCGTCAGTACGTTACAAAGGATCTTGTTAGTACTTTCTACTTGACCATTGGCTTGAGGATGATATGGTGCGGATTTCTTGTGAATCACCATAAAATCCTTTAACAAATATTCAATGACTTGGTTTAGAAAGTGAGTTCCTCGATTGCTCACTAACTCTATAGGCAATCCATATCTTGTAAAGACATTTTCAAATAAGAATTTTGCAGTCATGTGTGCATCATTCCTTTTTGTGGCCTTGGCCTCTACCCATTTGGTAAGATAATCTGTCGCAACAATAATGTATTCAGCATGTGTACCTTTTGCAGGAGGGTTAATGGGTCCTACAAAGTCTATACCCCACTTAGAAAATGCACGTCCACCCATCATGGGTTTCAATGGCATTTCATCTCTACGAGTAGGAAATTGAGTTCTCTGGCACACATCACATCTCTTAACATAGGTATGTGCATCCATGTGAAGAGTGGGCCACCATAATCCTGCAAAGAGGATGGCTTTGATTATCCTATCGGGTCCAAAATGACCTCCTACAACACCTTGGTGTGCAGTCTCGAGTATTCTCAAATAATCACTTTCATGAACACATTGTCTTAAGTATCCATCTCATCCTTGTTTGTATAGATTGTCGCTAATAAGTGAGTAGTCTTGAGCTTCCTGCTTTAGACTTCGTTGTGGTGCTAAGGTCATTCCTTTAGGGAATGTTTTCGTCCTCAAGTATGTCACTAAGGGTTCACTCCATTCTGGTGTGAGAGACATGTGATATAATGTAGCATGTTCTACAGGTGGTCTTTCACAACAAACAAGGCATTCTTTACATAACTTATAGACGTCTGCCTCCATAGAAGGCCAATAGACTCCTAGTCTATGCAGAGTCTGCAATGTACGATGTTTCAAATGATGTTGCATTAATGCACCTACATGTGCTAATTGCAACCAATTCACATGTTCTGATTCATCTACACAACAAGCAAGAATCTTTTGATAATCTTGTTTGTATATACTTCCTGCTATTATTTGATATCTCTGAGATTTGGTAATTTCTCCTTCCTTGATCCTTATCCTAGGATTCTTGGGTCCATATGTTAGAATAGGGACTATAGGCTTAGCCCATTCTGGTACTATCTCAAGGTTAAACAAATATGCATCGGATAATTCATCCACTACTCCTTGAGGAGCTTCTCCTGTGGTTAGTCTTGAAAGGTGGTCAGCTCTAAGGTGTGTCTTCGTGACTACTACCTCAAAGTCATACTCGATGAGTAATAGAAACCAATGTATCAATCGTCCTGTGTTACATGGCTTATTGACTAAGTATAATAATGCTTAATGATCTGTAAAGAATGTGAACTTGTTTGCCAACAAATAATGTCTGAATTTCTTAACTGCATAGATCATTCCTAATCCTTCTCGTTCCGTAGTGGTGTAATTTCTTTCTGCTGCGTTCAACTGTCTCCTTGCATAAGCTATGGGGAGATCTATGTTACCTTCATTCGTGGGTTGTGCTAACACACATCCTATGGCATAGTTGGATGCATCCACATGTACATGGAATGGCTTGCTCCAATCTGGGGTTGTCAATATAGGTGTTGAGCACAAACGTCATTTAAGTTCATTGAATGAATTCTCACATTCATATGTCCATTCAAACTTGGTCAAAAGAGAGTACAGAGGCTAGGCTATGATTGCATACATGTGTATGAATCGTCTGTAATAACCACAATGGCCCATAAATGCATGTACCTCTTTTACATTATTTGGTCTAGGTAGTTCTGCAATTACTTTCACTTTTTCTTTGTCCGTCGAAATTCCATTATTTGACACAATGTGTCCTAGAATTTTTCCTTGTCTGACCATGAAAATGCATTTTTCTGGGTTCACACAAACCTGATATTCTCGACATTTGTCAAATACTTGCCTTAATTCTGGGATATGCGTCTGCCTCATATTCGAATGAGCACATAAGTCATCGACATAAACTTCCAAATTCTTGCGTAAGAATTCCTTAAAAACATGGCACATGAGTCGCTGGAAAGTGGCGGGTGCATTTGTTAAGCCAAAAGGCATCACATGAAATGAAAAAATGCCCCATTCTGTGGCAAAATCCGTCTTGTGTTGATCTTCTGGAGCAATGGCTACTTGATTATAGCCTGAGAATCCATCAAGAAAGCTGTAAACTTCCTTGCCCGCAACTCTTTCCAATAAATGTTCCGTGATAGGAAGAGGATAACTGTCTCTAATCGTGGTGGCATTAACTTTTTTAAGGTTAATACACACACGCAATTTTCCATTCTTCTTGGGCACAACCACAATGGGGGATACCCATTCGGTATGCTCAATTTCATAAATGAATCCTGCTTCTATCAAACAATCTATCTCTTCTTTAATCTTAGTAGCGTAGTTATCATTGTACGTATACGATTTCTGTTTCGTAGGTCTAGCATCTTGAGTCATAGGGATTCTATGGGAACATATGTCTTCAAGTCTTTGTAACTCCAGGCGAACACGTCTCTATATTCGCGCAATAAGGCAACTAACTCTTCTTCTTCTTCATTCATCAAATCATGCCCTATGTATGTACATTTTTCTTCTTCTCCTTCTATGGCCACTATGATTTTTTTTTTTTTCTCTCGGTTATCATCTACTTCTCCAACATCAGCTTTTCTGTTAAGCATTCGTACCATGATTCGTCTATCTTCCATCTCATACTTCTTGAAGTTCTCGGGAACCTCAAACAAGGATTCTTCTTCTTCTGACATGGTTTCTTTCTTCTTTTTTTTCTTACCTTCACTTTTAGCAATCACTTGTGTGGCCAACCTCACCTCATCCATAATTTCTTCATGTCTCTGATGCTGAGTTTCTACTTCATAGAAGTATTCTTCCTCTGATGCAAAGGGTGGGTCCATAATAATTGACTCTAGATCAAAGTCACTTGCTTCCTCGAATGCATCAGTGCTAGGTTCACATTCTTCAATAATCAAATCACACATGATTGGCTCTATTGTGTAGACTGAAATGTCATAGCCATCCTCGTCACAGTGGGGTGTCCATTGTTCTTCATTGATGGCTACATCCATTGTTGATAACATTTTTGCCCAACCATGAGGTTCAAACTCCTCATATGGAAATACTACAGGTGCATAAGCTAGGTCTTGAAGAGTTCGTGGATGTTGTTCTGCACCTAAGGTCCTGGCATCTAACCATTCTTCCTCTTGTTTTGCTACTTTACACATCCATAAATGAGTGTCCTCGTGCAAGAATGAGAGGTCTGATTCTAATGAATGTACCGATTCCGTTTCTACCTGTGTCTTATGGATGGTGTTCCATTGTATTGGGGGTACGTCTCAATGTGAATAGTCTTTAAGATTGACTTTAGTAGTCACTCCTAAATATTGCAAGTACAAAGAATTAGTTCCCCAATCTTGTACAATTTGCAACTGATGCATGAATGGTCATCCTAATATCATCTCGTAAGCATGAATTTTTGCAAAATCACAAATGGCGAAAGTATGCTCAAACTCCACACCACAAGTGGTGAGAGATATGCCTTCTAGTAAGCCTAATGGTTTCTCTATATGTTCGTCAACCATTTGTAGCTTCATCATGGTAGGTCTTAATGTTGGCTTACCCCAATGTTTCCATAAAGCGGTGGTAGCTATGGCTACTCCGGCTCTTGAATCTAAGATGGCTTTTGTGGTGTAACCCTGATGGGTTATTGGGAGATAAGTGTTACCTTCCTCTCCTTCGCTTACATCTCCGATCCTTTCTATGGGTATCTCTGGTACCTTCTTGTGTGATCCTATTTGTGAGGGAGTAGTAGCAAGCTCAGGGAATTGATTTGCTACATGTTTCCATAATTTTGGTTTTACCTTCAACAACTCCTCTAGAGTGAGGTGGCATTGTACCTTAGTGTTCTTTACCACTTTCGTGTTTCTAGGGATTACTGATTCTTCATTCCTTACTAGTATCATGGGTGCTCTCATACTAATAGACTTGGCTTCCCAAGGTCCTGTGAATTGAGGCAATTCTTGTAAGGAATTGGATTCAAAACCTGTGTGTTCACTCAGTTGCTCTTCCTCTACATCATTGTAAATAGAGGGGATGTCTTGGGGAAATCGCTCTTGCAAGTCATCTATTTCTTGAATAGGAAGATGAGTTCCTTGTTCTTTTCTCCATTTCTCTTTTTGGATTTCTCTCAGAAATTCATGTGAATATCTATGTATGGAAGACAGGTTGTCTTCACCCTCTGTGTTGGGAACTTGCGACAGAGATGGTGCATTCATTTCCTGTGTCTCTAAGGCAATAGGGTTCCTATGCTGATCCTTTTTCTCTTTGCTATCGATCAATTATTCTAACCTCTCCATTAATCCTTGAAAGTTTAATTTAGGTTTTGCCATGTTATTCCAATTAAGATATCTAGAGGGTTCGAACATTGCTTGTGCTAATTCTACCATTTTCATACAAAGTTTAGTTCTCTCGATTTCTAGGTCTGCTCCAGGGTAGTTCTTACTCATTTCAGCTATTTGAGGTCCTTCTTTTAATCTTGCTTGATATGCACAAAACATCATGTCTAGGTTTTCTGGTATGGGTTCCGCTAAAACTGATCCTGATTTTTGAGCTAGGTTCTCTTGATTCAATTCCTGTGAAGTCAATTCTAGGATTTTAGCTCTAGATTCCTTGAGACTTCCTTTCAATTCTGTTATCCTCTTACTCCATTTTCTCTTGATTCTTTCCCTAGAATCTTTCCAAGATTTTGTCTTTTTACTGCTAGATTCTCCAACTTCGCTTGTTCTGGCTATTTTCTCGTGATTAAGCTGTTGATTCTGTAAGAGCGCCTGGGCTCTTGTTATAGCTTGGATAGGCACGTATGTAGGGTTGGATCCATCAACATTGTGCACAATACCTATCACGTTGATGGGTGTCACATTTGAAGCATTTGCAGGGTTCTTAGGACACTCTTTGATGATATGTTCTTTACCACAGTCGGCACAAAAGCCTTGTATATTATAGTATTGTGATTGTCCTGCTATCGGAGGATGTGGACAATCCTTTATGAAATGATCTCCTTGGCACCTAAAGCATGGTCCTCTAGGGCCCTGTGGTCTTTGCTGTCTCAATTGGGGCCGCGGATTAGGGTTGTTATACATCACGTTAGCATAGTATGGCTCCCAACTGGGTTCCAATGGTGAACTATCATACTGATATGTTTCTACATGTTCTAGTGATTCTGTGTAATACGGGGGTGGACTATCTACATGAGTAGAGTCAAAATTGTTAGAGTTTGGGTCACTCTTTGTGATGAAGGGTGATGAAGGCACTAAAGCCCTATTGAGGTTCTCTTCTGCAATAGCATATTTGACGGAGATGACATTAGCTAGTGGGGGAGGCTGTTGAGCTAAAACAGGTTGAGGTCTCTGTTGAGCCTGATAAGTATAGTTCTGTGGAGGCCTATAATAATGAGGTTGAGTATTATAGTGACCTTGATACCTACCTTGTTGTGGGTATGCTTGCGGGGATAGCTCTCTCTAATTGCTTGTTTGTTGTAGGGGCAGTCTTGAGCCGTATGATTCGTGTATCGTCTCTCAATTGTACAGTATTGGCCACTAGGGTTGGCTTGTGGTTGTGTTGCATTGGGACACACATTTGTCATGTGATCACCACCACAGGTGTAACAACGCTTGTTTGTTGTTAACCTAGGCATATGTTTACTAGAAACTCCTAGTTTCTAGGCCACTTTTTCTGCTAGGTCTTCGATCAAGCTAGAAAATTTTGAAGATGCTAGAGATGAACAATCTGAGTCCTTATAGACCTTTGAGAGTTCCAACTCGTCTCCTAAGTTATCCTCAATGTCTATACAAATTCTTACACACTGCTCTAGCGTTCTGGGTTCCTTCAAGTATACATAGGAGCGTCGTTTCGAGCTCAATAGGCCGTCTAGAAACAATGACACTTGCTTGGCCTGTGAGGGTAGCTCTTGCATTGTACATCTCTCCACATATTGTCTAAACGTACATCCTGCAAGTCTAATTGTTTCTTGAGGGTTCTGTTTGAAACTATGAATCAACGAAGACATGTCATGTCTCATCCCACTTTTAGAGAATTCAGTGATGAATGACTCCAAAAAGTGATGGATGTCTCTAAATTGCCTTTGTTGCAATGGTTGGAACCAAGTTAAAGTTGTGTTCTTTAACATTAGTCCAAAAGCATTATATTGCGTGAACATGTCTTCTACTTGTTTTGTGCACTTGCTTAAATTCTGCAACATGATTATAGGGATCTCATGTCCCATCGAAGTAGTTTTTCATGGATTTTACTAACTGAGTGGGTCTTAATATTCTTGCGTGTTCACGTGGTCTAGGTAGAGGAAAATCATCTCTACCACCTGGTATTCTAGGTTCTCTTTGTCTATCCACTCTATCGAGGTCCATGGTAGTTCTATCTCTCCCTATGGGATGATTGAAACTTACTTCTGGTCTTTCTTTGTTTTTCTCTCTTTGAAGGCCATGGGCTGATGATGTTCCAGCACCCTGATGACTTGTGTTTATGTTTGCTCGAGATGGAGGGAATACTAATTCGCCTCTCCATGTGTAGGTATTTCTTGCGTGATCTGGTACCATAAATATTGAAGTCTCATCCAGGTATACAACCTTTCCAGGTGTATCTGGGTCCTTAAATTCATAGATTATGATGGTGCCTACCTCACTAGGTTGTTCTGTTTTGTACCTCCAAAATGCTTCGTTAGTTTCCTTATTCACAAACAACTCTATGCTTTGGTTATCCTAAGGGATCCACTCTGGGATTAGCACTCTTGTTAGTACAGATTTCCCTCTAGGTGTCCTAGGTTCTTCTAATGGTTCTTTTCCTTGGGCTTTCGCTTCCGTCTCTAACTGAATTACACCAAACTCATTCGTATTATTTGGCTGAGTACTTATGATGTACATTGTTCCTTCTTTGTCTATGTATGCGTCTCTCTTGAACTTTACCACTGGACATTCCAATCCAATGGGTTGATCAGGGTTGTGCATTTGCACCACTTGTCTTCACAAACCATCCTCATAGATGCGAGCACCTAAGCAGTTGGTTCAAAGAAATTCTAATTGAGTTCTATAGGGTCCTTCAGGTCTTTCCAAATACGCTACATTTGACCCTCCTTCTGGTCTTTCCGTGCTAAAAGCCATTTTTGATTCACTTGTATCTGAGCTCAACCCGTAAGGGTAACTATTACTCAATTGTTGTGCCCACGATCGTGCAGTAGTTCCTACACTTGCTTTTGATGATCAAAGGCTTCGTCGGTCTGACTTACCTATATGCTTGCCCGATCTAAGGTTCATGAATTTACTTCGCGGCACTCTCTGATCGTCAATGGTTCTTTTTTCTTACTTTTTTTATTCCTTTTAAATTCCTTTAGATTCTTGTCTTGATGTATGCGTCAGGAATCGACTTTCCGTGGTATTTTTGAGTTATCGTTCCATCATACTTAAGTTCTTTCCTTTAGGTTTTCGTATCACACACCTTTACTTTAGTCTTGGACTTGAAAAATTAAATCTCTTGAACTTGATGTGTTCCTATCGTCGTTAATCCACAATGCTAGTGTTTAGCCTAAGCTAATAATTGACTGAGGGGGTTGAGTATTCTTCCAACCTCAAGTCAGTTGCTTTGAGTGCTCTGATGCCCAAGAAGTCGTAGTTCCCAAGCCCTACGTTCTTCACTGTCTTGCTTTGATTGCCCTTGATTGTCCTTGATTGTCCTTGCTAGACCTATAAAATCCCACTATTAGACCAATTCTCAAATGAATGATCAAGCACTTCAATATATACACTTTTAAAGGTCCCTTCCCTCTTGGTCAGATTTTAATGCCCCCTGGCTCTTCTAGTCCGAACAATGTTAACCTCAAATTAGCTTATCTAAAAATCAACGTAGTACTCGTAAAGAGCTTTCTAACGAGCTATAAAGCTCAAAAAACGGATTTTGCATAGAAAAGATATGACCGTTCAGGCCCTTGGGGGTGACAACTGACAAACAGGTTTTTCTTCAAATATGAGCTAAGGGGTCTCCTATGAGTGCAATCACCCAAAAATTTTCAAAAAATAGCCCCAAATTTGCCCAAAAAATCAAACCCTAAAAATTGTGTTTGGGGTGGACAATCGCGATGGTCTGCAACAATCGCGATGGTCTGGGACTATCGCGATGGTGCAGATGAACCATCGCGATGACGTGGCACAATCGCGATGGTCTGAAGGCACGAACTGTCCCGATGGCGTGGCACAATCGTGATGGTCCGAAGTGAATGATCGTGATGGTGTGGATGAACCGTCGCGATGGTCTAATCAGCGAGCAATCATGATGGCGTTGGTCAATGGTCAACAGTCAACGGGACAATCGCGATGGCGTGAGCCCGTCGCGATGGTCACGAGGCACGATGGCTTGAGCCAATCGGGATGGTCTGATTTTGAGGTGTTGCACTGGTCTGAGGGTATCGTCGCGATGGTCTAGCTTGCCACGTGGTAGCATCGGCACGATGGCATGAGCCAATCACGATGGCGTGGGGTCAACATCGCGATGGTTGAGGACCGTCGCGATGGTTCAAGTGAACCGTCACGATGGCATGAGACAGTCGCGATGGTCCGGTTGAGCCGTCGCGATGGCGTGAGCCAATCGCGATGGTGTGACACAATCACGATGGCATGAGCCAATCGTGATGGTCCACCAAAATGCAAATTTTTGAAATGCAAGTGTGGATTCCTATATGCGCAAGGATGCTCTACAGCGTGGTGAACTTGCTTACCTCAAATTCCGAACTTGGCAGACCATCGGGATGGTCTGACACAGTCGGCATTTTCTAACAGAAAGTGATTTTCTTACCTTTTTGCAACTGTCCTGATCCTCTGGAGCACTGTACCTGCAAGAAAACTCAAAAACACAAAAGCACATACAAGCACAAAAGCTCTCTCTCTCTCTCGCATGCACAAATGAGGGAAAATGTCCGTTAACACATTGCATAATATCTTGTTTGTGCTCTCAACTTGTCCATTGGCTTGTGGATGATAGGGGGATGACTTCTTATGTACTACCAAGAATCCTTGGAGGAGATGTTCAATGACCTCATTCAAGAAGTGCATGCCTCTATCCCTTACTAGCTATCGGTAGCCCATATCTGGTGAACACATTCTAAAATAAGAACTTAGCTATCGTTTGAGCATCATTCTTTGCCATGGCTTTTACTTCTACCCACTTGGTTAGATAGTATGTGGCAACAATGATGTACTCAGCATGTGAAACCTTAGCTGGGGGGTTAATAGGACCAAAAAAGTATATTCCCCACTTAGAGAATGCATGTCCACCCATCATAGGTTTCAATGGCATCCCATCTTTACATATGGGATACTGAGTTCACTAATAAACATCGCATCTCTTGACATAGGTATGTGCATCCATGTGAAGATTTGGCCAACAAAGACCAGTGAAAAGTATTGCCTTGATCACACAATCTGGTCCAAAGTGTCCTCCTGCTACCCCTTGATGAAAAATTTCTAATATCTTGAGATACTCACTCTCATGGACACATAGTCTAAGATATCCGTCTTTTCCTCGTTTGTATAGAGTACCACCTATGAGTGTGTAATCTACTACTTCCTGTTCTAAGCTTCGTTGTCTCGCCAATGTCATATCCTGAGGGAAGGTTTTCATCCTCAAGAAGGCTACTAATGGTTCATTCCAATCTAGCACTAAAGACACTCGATAAAGAGTGGCATGTTCCACTGGAAGTCTAGTGCTACAGATTGGCTTGTGCACATTTTCTTCCATTGTTGGCCAATATACCCCTAACCTTTGTAGATTTTGAAGGGTCCTATGTTTCGGATGGTGTTGATGTAGTGCACCTACATGTGCTAATTGCAACCATTTGGCGTGCTCATGTTTGTCTACACAGCAAGCTAGTATGCCTTGATTGGTGTGCTTATACATGTTGCCTATCATTATGTGGTACTTCTAAGACTTGACTACTTCCTTGTCTCTAGTTCTCAGCACAGGATGTTTAGGTCCAAAGGTGAGAATAGGCACTATACTTTTGGCCCACTCAGGCATGACCTCTAGATTGAACAAGTAATCATTAGGGAGGTCATCTGACACTCCTTGAGGAGACTCTCCAGAAGTTAGCCTAGAAAGGTGGTCTACCCTAAGGTGAGTCCAACCTTTCCTAACCACAACTTCAAAGTCATATTCCATTAGTAAGAGGAACCATCTTACTAATCTACCAGTATTGCATGGTTTTTTCACTAGATATAGTAATTCTTGATGGTCTGTAAAAAATTTAACATTATTTGCAAGCAAATAGTGTCTAAACTTTTTACTACATATACCATGCCTAACCCTTCTCTTTCGATCGTGATATAGTTTCGTTCAACTTCATTCAACTGTCTACTAGCATAGGCTATCGGGAGATCCATATTACCTTCACTAGTAGGTTGTGCAAGTACACATCCAATGGCATAACTGGATGCATCCACATGAACATAGGCGTGTTCCAATCAGGTGTAGTCAAGATTGGTGCAGAACACAATCGTCTCTTAAGCTCATTGAAGGAGTTCTCACATTTGTTCATCCACTCAAAGTTAGTCAAGAGGGAGTACAAGGATTTGCAATGATTGCATACATGTGAATGAAGCATCGATAATATCCACAATGCCCCATGAAGGCTTGTACTTCCTTGACATTCTTTGGCCTAGGTAACTCTGCAATAGCTTGCACTTTCTCTTCATCTATGGATATGCCATTCTTTGACACTATATGTCCTGAAATCTTGCCTTGCATGACCATGAAAATGCACTTTTCTAAGTTCAAGCAAACTTGATATTCTCTACATTTGTCAAACATAGCTCTCAACTCGGGGATATGTGTCTTTCTGATGTTGGAATGAGCATAGAGGTCATCCACATAGACTTCCAGGTTCTTCCTCAAGAACTCTTTAAAAACATGGCTCATCAACCTCTGAAAGGTAGCTGGCGCATTGGTGAGACCAAAAGGCATTATCCGAAAAGAAAATATGCCCCACTCTGTGGCAAAAACCATCTTATGCTGGTCTTTTGGAGTAATGGTTACTTGATTGTAACCAGAGAATCCATTCAGGAAGTTGAATACTTCTTTGCCTGCAAATCTTTCTAGTAGATGCTCAGTGGTAGGAAGCGGATAACTATCTCTAATGGTGGTTGCATTAACTTTCTTCAAGTTAATGCATACACGTATCTTGCCATTCTTTTTGGGCACCGCAACAATGGGGGATACCCATTCAGTGTGCTCAATTTCATAGATGAATCCAGCTTCTACCAATCGATCGATTTCTTCCTTAATTTTTCCAGCATAGTTGTAATTATATGTATATGGCTTTTGCTTAGAAGGTTTGGCATCTGAGGTCATGGGGATCATGTGTGAGCATATCTCAGGCTCTACACCTTTTAAGTCTTTGTAGCTCCATGAAAAAACATCTCTGTATTCTCTTAACAAGGCAATCAACTCTTGTTCCTCTTCCTCAATCAGGTCATGTCCTATGTAGGTGCATCTTTCTTCTCCTTCTTCTATGGTTACAACAATTTTCTCGGTGGTTTCTTTGTTATCGTAGGCCTCTCCTACTTGTGCATCACATTTAGGCATTCTTATCATGACTCTCCTATCTTCTATCTCATACTTCTTAAAGTTTTCAGGGACCTAAAACAAAGATTCTTCCTCATCGGATGTGTCTTCTCTCTTCTTCCTTTTCTTGCCTTCATTCTTAGTGGTTACTTGTGTGGCTAATCTCACATCACTAGAAAGTTCTTTATGTCTCTCAGGGTGAGCCTTTACTTCATAGAAATATTCCTCTTCTGATGTAAAAAGAGGATCCATATTGATTGACTCTAGATCCGAATTACTTTCTTGTTCAACTTCTTCCATACTAGGCTCCCATTCTTCAATAACCCAATCACACATCCTTGGCTCTATCATGAAGACTGAAATGTCATAGCCATCCTCGTCACAGTGGGGTGTCCACTGTTCTTCATTGATGGCTACATCCACTGAAGATCTCTGCCCAACCATGAGGTTCAAATTCTTCATCCAAACAGACTATAGGTGCATAAGCTAGGTCTTGAGTTGATCTATGAGTTTCGTTCGCACCTACCTCTCTGGCTTTTTCTCTCTTCTCTTCTTCTATTGCTACTTTGCACATCCATAATTAGGTGTCTTCATGCATCCATGAGGATCCTGATCCTATGGAATGCACTAACTCCATATCATTTGTGGCTCTATGGATGGGATTTTACTGTATGGGGGGTACGTCTCTATGAGAGTAATCCTTGAGATTGAATTTTGTTGTAACACCTAAGTGTTGCAAATACAAGGAATTGGTTCCCCAATCATGTACTACTTGCAATTGTCTCATAAACGATCTTCCCAAAATCATCTCATAGGCCTGATTTTTGCTAAAGTCACATATGGAAAAAGTTTGTTCAAACTCTACACATGTAGTGAGAGTTATCCTTTCTAGCAATCCTAAAGGTCTCTCTATGTGACCATCGGCCATTTATAGTTTCATTCTTGTGGGCGTGAGTGCTGGTTTGCCCCAACGCTTCCATAGGGAAGTGGTGGTGATTGCAACTCTCGCACCTGAGTCCAAAATAGCCTTGGTTGTGTAACCTTGATGAGTGATTGGAAGATAGGTGTTTCTTTCTTCTCCTTCACTCTGTTGGAGTTAGACGTCTACGGAAGCACGCGAACAGCACAAGGAAGAAGAAGAATCTTGGAGCACAACACACAATATTGAATGTATTACTAGAGAATGTACAAAGATAAGTAGCCCATTAGGGCAATAGGCATATATACAAGCGGACGGAAAAAAACCTCCTAAAGAGGGAAAAAAGTGCCCCGGAGGTCTTAGAGTGTTCACATAGATCACTACCTAAATATATCAACAAATCCCCCTTGGGAGTGATGCGGTAAACAAGTAGCTAGCACTCATGTATAAGGAAGTGCCAAGCTATGTGGAAATCACTCCACAAAAGTAAGTAAGCCCAAAGCTTTGCGGAAAGCTTCAAACTTCTCCCTGGGCAGAGCCTTCGTGAAAAGGTCTGCAATGTTCTCCTGCGTGGGCACATATGCCAAGCTGATCTCCCTAGTAGAGAACCTCTCCCTGACATAATGATAATGCACCTCAATGTGCTTAGTGTGAGCATGGAACACAGGGTTCCTCGCAACTGCCAATGTGCTCGGATTGTCAGTGAAGATGATGGTGGCAGAAGACTGACCAACACCCAAATCAGCCATAAGGCATCTGAGCCACACACACTCAATAGTAGCTGTGAAAGTTGCCCTATACTCAGCCTCACAACTGGAAGTGGCCAGAGTAGGCTGCTTCTTGCTCAACCAAGATATACATAAGCTACCAAGCATGAAGCAAAAGCCACTAGTGGACACACGAGTGTCGTGGCAACCAGCCCAATCAGAGTCAAAAAAAGCATGCAAATCTGGCGGTAGTGATCCCCCCTTGGGATAAAACAACCCAAGTAGCCGAGTACCACTCAAGTAGCGAAAGATACGCTTAACTACCTGCCAATGCTTGACTCTTGGGCAATGCATAAACGTGCTCATCTGTGCGATAGCAAATTGAATATCTGGCCTAGTAATGCATAAGTAAATCAGGCATCCAACAGCCTGCTGATAGAGGACAGCATCAAATGCATCTCGAGCATCATGAAGACTCAATCGTAAACCTTTCTCCATAGGAGTGGCAATAGGCTTATAGTCTTCAAGACCAAAACGTTGCAATAATGTGTTTGACACAAAGCCATTCCACCATCAATTTTCATAAATTGAATGCCCAAATAGTGATGCAAATGCCCCAAATCAGACATCTCAAATGAGGCATGCAAATCAGCCTTAAAATTAGCAATATGCTTCTCAATAGGACCAGTGAGCAGCATGTTGTCAACATAGACAACAATGATCAGAAGCAAATCATTAGCACGCTTAACATATAAGGTGCTTTCAGTTGGACTATTCTCAAAACCATGTGCAATCAGATAGGCATGTATCTTCTCATACCAAGCACATGGTGCTTGCTTTAAACCATATAATGCCTTCTTTAACCTACACACCTGGTTTTCATGCCCTTTTTGCACAAAGCCACGGGGCTGAAAAACATACACTTCTTCATGCAAGTCACAATTCAGAAATGCAGTTTTAATGTCCAACTGATGTACATTCCAACCATGATGGGTTGCAAGTGCACAGATGCTCCGAACAGTAGTCATACGGCATGTAGGTGCAAAGGTCTCATCCAAATCAATGCCTCTTTCCTGTGCATAACCCTTTGCAACAAGCCTAGCATTATATCTGTCAACTGTACCATCAGGTTTACGCTTCAGCTTGTATACCCACTTAGTTCCAATGGCCTTCTTGCCAGGAGGCAAGTCACATAAAGACCAAGTATCATTCTTCATTATTGTATCATATTCAGATTGCATAGCAGCCATCCAATTTTTTGAATTGTGTGCTTCATCAAATGAAACAGGCTCATTCTCATCACAGAGATCAGATGCAGCCATAGCATAGCAATCTTATGCAAAAGAGGCACTATGAGAGCCTGATCGAGTACGATATGAGAGAGGTGCATCTAATTTGCTATCACACAAGGTCTGCACCAGCCATTTAGGCATAGTTCTTGCCTCCTCAATATCAGCTCTCTCATCAATAAGTGCATCATGTACATCTGCATCAGAAATCGAATGATGTGCATCATCACATGAAACCTGCAAAGGCTGAGAATTTGCCTCATTAGGACCAACACTAGATTGTTCACCTGTGGAAAGAGGCAGCAAAGTATCATACATGTCTTTGGAGCTAACAGATGTCTCCTTAGTACATGAAAGCAATGGTTGAATAGCATCTTCCACAAAAACAACATCACGGCTAACCAGAATGCGTTTAGTCTGTGGATGATACAGATGATAGCCTTTACTTTCTTAATTGTACTCAACAAAAATATGTTTTACTACTCTATCATCCAATTTTCTGCGATGTTGTTCAGGCACTAATGCACACATGACAGCCTCAAGCTAGAAACTATGTGGTAAAGCCTGGCTCTTGACCATACACGTCGCCATCTCCATGAGTGACATGTTCTTTCGTTTAGCAACTCCATTTTCTTGAGGTGTATACGGCACTGTACACTGGTGTTTTATCCCACGTTCAGCCAGAAATGCATTAAAATCAGAAGACATATATTCCCCACCTCGATGTGAATGGAGGGTGCCCATTTTACATGCTGACAGATTTTCAGCCAAAACCAAAAACTGTTTGAAGCACATGAACACTTCGGACTTTGCCTTCAATGGATATACCCATGCATGCCTAGAAAAATCATCGATGAAAGTCACGAAGTAAAGATAATTCCCAAAAGAAGGTGTCTGCATAGGACCACAGACATCACTATGTCCAAGCTTTGATTTCTGAGTAGCCCAAACTGAACCATCTTTTGGAAAGGACGAATGTTGCATTTTGCGCAAAATACAGCCTTCACAAACATGTTTTCCAGGTGCCTCAAGTTTGGGCAAAGAGGACACCATTTCAGATTTCTACAGGCGTAGCAAACTAGCAAAATTCAGATGACCAAAGCATGCATGCCAAAGCTTTGCATCTGGCATAGCCTGAGAATCATTTACTGCACATGCCAAATCATTTATAGATCTTTCATAATCTATGAGCTTATACAACCTATGACATAAAATGCCAGAAGCAATAATCACATCGCCATTTGATAGATCATGAACTGTACACCTGTCATCAACAAATTTCACAACCAAGCCAATCTTGGCTAATGCAGAAACTGATAACAAGTTCTTCTTGATCCCTGGCAAAAATAAAGCATCTCACAAAGTGAAAGAACTACCATCAGCAGTAGTCAAAATGATCTTACCAACTCCCATAACAGGATAAGAGGAGTTATTGGTGCATGTAACAGTATTCCCTATAGGGGCAGGCTTGAGTGAAGAGAAAAAACTGTGCTACAAGGTAATATCTTTGGTCGCCCCACTGTCAAAATACTAGAAAACATCTGAGTCTATTGCAGACATGCACTACTCATGAGAAGATGGGTCAAAACTACAAACAATAGTAAACACCCATTCTTCTTCGTGCACAAGATTAGCAGACTCTGTTTTTGGTGTAGAGGCCTCTGCAACAACCATTACAGCCTCTTTCTTCTTTGCCTCTTTAGCAGCCAGGTTTGGACAGTTCTTTATGATATGATCATTCCCTTTACAGTACTTACAAAACAATTTCTGCTTTTCTGATTTCTTCTCATCTTTATCTTCCTTCTTCGAATATGCAGAATTAGCAGATTTTTGCTTACTAGTTGAAGAGCTCCATTTTCCTTTGCCCTTCTGACTAGCCAGGAAAGCTTGATTTGCAACTCGCATAATGGACCTATTCTGCGTGGACTGATCTTCTTGCAATAGAACAAAATCTAACTCCTCAAATGATAAGGCATTTGGATTGCCTTTCATCATCAACCGAAGAGTAGAACCAAAACAATGATATGCATCAAGAAGACCATTCAGAACGGTCTGCACAAGTGAGCTATCTGGTATAACCTCATCAGCAGAAATCAATTGTTCCTTCAAGTCTTTGATCTTCGTTAGGAAACTAGTTATCCATAGAATCACCTTCATTCATGTGCTCACTCTCCAACTGTTTTCAGAGCTAAGCAACACAAGCCTCATTCCTAGCTTGGTACATAGTGGTAAGTGTATCCCAAGCATCCTTAGCTGTTTTGCAAGAGCGAATGTGAGGAATAATGGCATGTTTGAGAGACAAAGCTATCAATGCATGTGTCTGGGCATCTCTTCCATCCTAGCAAATCTGCTCTGCAGTAGGTGCAGCAAAAACCTCAGCACGAATAGGAATACGTAGAATACCATCATCTTCGACACCTTCTGCATCAGCTTCAGTACCTGCAGTTGTAACAGTTGCAGGTCTGATAGGACGTTTTTCGACACCCTGCACAATGTTCCACAGTCCTTTTGCAACCAACACATGTCGCATCATATAAGCCCATAACGGGTAGTTGGCACCATCCAACTTATCCTCAACATCCAACATACGGAATACATCACTGCTTTCAGCCATGGCCGGTGACTAAAATACCTTGATGCAAAAAATTGATTGTATCTCAAAAAGTTGAACAAAACTGCCCAGACGAATTTTGCTAGACCTATAGCAGACTTCGAGACGCTTATACTGGTGAATAGATACTGGTATATACCTTTGGCACAAAAAGACAAAATAGCATGCACAAGCACTTCGATTATGAGACTGCAATCGAAGGAGTGCCGACGGTGACCTAGATGAAGCGACGACCTGCTCTGATACCAATTATTGGAGTTAGACGTCTACGGAAGCACGCAAACAGCACAAGAAAGAAGAAGAAGCTTGGAGCACAACACACAATACTGAATGTATTACTAGAGAATGTACAAAGATAAGTAGCACATTAGGGCAATAAGCGTATATACAAGCCGGGGGAAAAAAACCTCCTAAAGAGGGAAAAAAGTGCCCCGACGGTCCTAGAGTGTTCACGCACATCACTACCTAAATATATCAACACACTTATGTCTCTTATCTTGTCCAAGGGTATTTTTGGCACTGTTCTATGAGATCCTACCTGGGAACGAGGTTTTGCTACTTCTGGCACTTGATTGGTGTTGGCATACAAGTCATATGAAGATCATACAGGCACAACGGAGAAGTCATGCATAATAAGGCAACAAGGCCTAATCATTTTTTCCATGAACTATTTCCAACTTTAGTGATTTTTATCACTACACAAACATTGTAAATTCCATTTTTGGTAGAATAGACTCCATTTTGCTCAAGCCAAGGAGTTCTCGAACTTGAGGAGTATTAGAATTAGCCACATACCAATTTTCATAATTTTTAGACTCCATTTGAGCCCTCAAATAGGCTCTAGAACCTAATTTTTAATTAGGTTGGACACTAGGTCTCGACAAAGCCAAAGCTAGTCAAAAAACTATAAAAAGAGCTAGAGAGCTTATTTTTGGGGTTGGATTGTTAATGGTTTGAGCTTATGTAAGAGACTTTTTGACTAATGCAAAGAACTCCATTGTTCCTCTCTTTGTTGCCTTGTGTGCACGCGTATGTGTATGTGTGTGCATGTTGGTGTGTTTCTCACTCACGCACTTGTGCCTTCACTTGCTCATAGTCTTCATACTAGTCCTCACGTCTCCAAGGATTGACAATTATGAGGTGGATCTCCTCACGTTGGTACTTGCCATTGTGCTAGAGTGACACCAAATTTGGCGCCGTTGCCGGGGAGAGAGCTTCGAAGACGAGTATGTGATGGTAAGACGTAGAGTTGAGACATTGGAGTCATAGGTAATATCCTTTCTTTTCCTTATTTTTCTTCATTTTTTGTTGTTTTTGCATCACCATCATCATCCCCACCATCTCCCACCTCCATCTCCATCTTCACAAAAATTTCAGTTTTTGGTCATATTCCACTCCCCACCTCATTTCCCTCATTTCACTTGTGAGAGAGAGCGAGAGAGATCTTGCATGCTATCTATTTTCGTGTGTTTTTTGAGCTTTTGCTGCAGGTTCTAGCTGTACCGCCATCTCCAGCAGCTTGCACAGGTACGACAAAACTCTACACAGGTCTCAAGACGACGACCTCTGTCTATCGCGACAGACAAAAAAACTTAGTATTTCTTGAATGCATGCTTGGCACGATAACCTACACCATTAGAGCACTCCAAATCACTAGAAGTTTCAAAAAAAATTGCATTTTTTTAGTCCATCACAACAGACACCATCTATCCCGCCAGACAATGTCTATCGCGATAGACAACGTCTATCATGACAGACACCGTCTATCGCGACAGACAGCACCCCACGATAGAGATCGTCTATCGCGACAGACGCCTGTCTATCGCGACAGATAGAGCCCTTCGATAAATAGCGTTTATCACGAGAGACACCATCTATCACGGCAGACAGGCCCATGACAGACAACAGACAGTGTCTATCTCGAGAAACACCTATCTATCGTGATAGATAGGACCCTGCGACAGACACCGTCTATCACGACAGACCAAAACCACGACAGACGATAGTCTTGGTCTATCGCGATAGACACCTATTTATCGGGACAGATAAGAGCCCACGATAGACCTCGTCTATCGTGACAGACATCGTCTATCGCGACAGACAGGCCCACAATAAACGACAGACAGCGTCTATTGCGACAGACACCCATCTATCGCGATAGACATGACCCCGCGACAGACACCGTCTATCGCGATAGACCAAAACCTCGACAGACGATATTCTCAGTCTATCACGACAGACAGTCGTCTATCGCGACAGACAGGAGCCCACAATAGACCCCGTCTATCGCAACAGACACCTCTATCGTGACAAACAGACCCACGTGAGAGCTAGTGTCTATCGTGATAAACACCGTTTATCGTGATAGACAGGCATTTTTGGCAAAAAATAAAGGGGTAATTTTTTGAAAATTTAGGCTAAATTTTAGGCATATTTGCATACTCAATTACTCATACACTTACAAAGGCCTTAGAAAAATGCATTAAACTCCTGAAAGGTCCTGATTGTCTGTTTTAACCCCCTAAACCTTGAACTATCATAACTTTTTCATATGAAATCCATTTTTTGAGATCTAGGGCTTGTCGGAAAGCTCATGGTGAATATTTTGATAGGATATTTTGAAGTTGACCCTCTGAGGCGTGGGTACACCAAGGGAGCTCTAGAGAAAAATTTTTGGCAATACAAAAGGGGGAACAAGGGTCATTAAAAGTGTCTGAAATAAATTGTCTGTCAATTGAAGGTTCAAACTTGAGCTAAACTTGGAATTTTTACAGGATCATTGAGAGCACAAATTGAGGTTGGAATATCTCTCAACCCCCTCAGTTCATTCTTAGCTTAGGCTAAGTGCGAGTAGTTGTCTTGATTGACTAGGGGTATGGTAGGAATACTCAAGTTTTGAGAACCTGTAAATTCTCAAGTCTAAGAATAGGTTAAATTGCAATCAAGGGACAACTTAAGGGAAAAGAACTTAAACTAAGTGGACGAAAAACATCAAATATGACACACTTAAGTGCTCCTGACGATGCTCAACTAAAGACAAGAAAACACACACAAAAGAACTCAAAAGGAGCAAGTGATTGGTATCAAAGAATCAGCAACGTGGTTGTACAAGGATCATTGGGTTAATTGGAAGAGCATATGAACCTTAGATTGGGAAGACACCTAGGGAGAGACCGTCAAATTATTAGATCATCCGAGGCTAGTGTCAACCATACAGCTAGGTCTTGGACCCAACAATTGAGTGATTATCCCTACGCTCTAGACTCAGAAACTAGTGACTCTGAGATGTCTTATAACATGGAAAGACCTGTAGGTAGCTCAGGAGTGGCATATCTAGAAAAACCCGAGGGTCCCTACAAGACTCAATTGGAATATATCAGGACCAACTGCTTAGGTGCACGCATCTATGAGGATGGTCTGAGAAGATCTGTTGTCCTAATTAAAAACCCGGATCAGCCCAACTACTAGAACACCCTGTAGTCAAGTTCAAAAATGGTTCCTACATAGACAAAGAAGGAACAATATATGTGGTCACTAGCTAACTAGAAAGAACAGATGAATTTGGCAACATAATCTCAGAGGTCGAAATAGGTGACATAGAGCAAGGGAACTTAGGAAAGGAGCCAAATCCCCATGGAGGCAAGTCGGTTCTAACGAGAATAATCACGCCAGAGTGGGTTCCCGAGGACAATAGGAGCATAGATTTGCTCATGAATAGAGCGACGGATGAAGCTTTTTGGAGGTATAAGCCTGAGAAGCCTAATGAAGTGGGAGCACTTACCATCTATGAATTCAAAGATCCTAATAGCCCAGGCAAAGTGACCTACTTAGATGATGCTTCAGAGAGGATCTTTGTGGTCTCAGAGCATGGAAGACACGCATACACTTGGAAGGGTGACTTTGTTTTTCCCCAACCTCGATCCACTGTGTCTTATGGTCACCAAGGAGTTGGAACATCTCAGGCTCATGGAACTCAAAGAGAGAGGAGTAGAGATAGACCCGAGGTGAGCTTTGCTAACCCACTTGGAAGAGAGAGAATGAGCACAGAGACTGATAGGATGGACAGGGAGAGACATAGGGATCCAAGGAATCCAAGAAATGCAGACGAATTCCCTCTCCCAAGGCCTAGAGAACATGCTAGAACCTTAAGGCCTACACAATTGGTTAAGTCCATGAAGAATTGCTTCGATGGCATAGGAGACCCGTATGACCATATAGCAGAGTTTAGGCAAGTTTTGAGAGCTCAGCAAGTTGAAGACTTGTTCACTCAATACAATGCTTTTGGCCTAACCCTCAAGAACACCGCATTGACTTGGTTTCAACCACTTCACCAAGGTCAGTTCAAAAATATAGATCAACTTCTTGAAGCATTCATCACTGAATTTTCCAAGAGTGGTATTAGGCATAACACGTCCTCCCTAATATACAGCTTCAAGCAAAAACCTCAAGAGACAGTGAGGCTCGCAGGAAGAAGGTTTAGGCAATACCTAGAGGGATGCCCTGCTCCAGAGTTACCCACTCTAGCTAAACAAGTGGCCTTATTTCTAGATGGATTGTTAAGTACCAAATTGAGAAATCATATGTGTACTTGAGGACCCTAGATCCATAGAAGAATGTGTACGCATGTGCATAGACATTGAGGATAATCTAGGGGAGGAATTAGAGCTCTCAAAGATCTATAAAGATTCAGATAGTTCTATTAGCCTCACTTCCTCACAATCCACATCAATTGAGGATCTAGCAGAAGAGGTAGCTCAGAAATTAGGTGTCTCTAGCAAGCAGATTCCTAGATTTGCCCCAGGAAAACGATGCTACACCTATGGAGGAGACCATATGGCTAATGTGTGCCCTATCATGGCTCAACCCCAAGTGAACCCTAACAGCCAATACTGCACCATAGAAAGGAGATACACCAACCACACTTCACAAGATTGCCCTTATAACAAACAAACTATTAGACAAAATTATCCCCAGACTTACCCACAGCAAGGAAAATACCAGAATTAGTACCCACAACAGCAGTATGGTAGGCCCCAGCAACCCTATCAACCACCCTATCAAGGGTAGCAAAGAACACAACCAATCCTAATGTAGCAACCCCCCTCCAGCCAATGTAATTCTAGTGAAGTATGCGGTGGCAAAAGAAAATCCAAATAGAGCTTTAGTGCCAGTGACACCATTGCTTTCAGAAAGTGATCCAAGCAATCATAGTTTTGACTCTACCCATATTGATAGCCCACAGGCTTACTACATGCAGTCTCCCAAGCATAATGAGTCATACTATTATGAAGCATCAAGTGAATCTAGTTGGGAGCCAGAATATGCTATTGTCATGTATGCAAACCCCAACTCTAGACCTCAACCTAGGCAGATAAGACCTCCATTTCCTAGAGGGCCATGCTTCCGATGTCAGGCAGATTACCTCATTCGCGATTGCCCTCTACCGACACCTACACAAACCCAATCTTTGACAATTCAAGGCTTTTGCCCAGATTGTAGAAAGGAGCATTTGTTACGAGAGTGTCCCAAGAACCCCACCAATATGCCAAAAATCGCTCCTATCAATGTTATTGGGTTAGTGGTAGACTCCACAGGAAGTGTGACTTCCACGACCCCGGTGCAAGTCATCACGAGAGCTCAGGCACTTAAGCAAAACCAAGACTTAGGCCAGGAACAAAAATCTGAGGTTAGCAAGACTAAGAGTCAGAATAAGAAGAGGACAAGAGCTTGGAGAGAAAGTCATGAATGCATGAAAAGGCAATGGGCAAAGAAGATGAGTGAACTTGAGGAAAGTTTGAGAGAAACAAAGGCCAAAATAATAGAAATCACATCTCAAACGCACTCTCACACCCCATCTCCACTACCATCCCCATCACCTTCCATTCCTCAACCTTCTAATCCACCACACGTAACCCACCCACCACCCCGAGTAGGATCAGTCTTAGCAGATCCCACTCCCGAGGACATAGATATGATGCTTAGAGCATATCAAGCCAGGATCCAGTAAGGGCCAAATGTAACGGATCATGAAAGATGTTACCCTAGAGCTGACCTAGAGCTTGAACGAACCAAGTTGTGTGCCAAGATGGTGGAATTGTCTCAAGCCATGTTTGAGGCCAGTCTCCTCTTCGATTGCTCTAGCTCCACTAGAACACCATTCCATTTTGATGGTATATTAGATAGATTGGAGACGATAATTGCAAAGTCTAGAAAAGGAGCCAACTCCTAGGCTAAGGAGAGGGCAAGTGATAGAATAAGCATTCCTCCCAAGGAAGCTTATGTGCCTAACTCCACTGAACCAGACACCTCTTCTTCTATGAATTGGTATTCACCAGAATTCCTACGAGAGATTCAAGAAGAGAAATGGGCTAAAGAAAGCCAAGATCCTCCTCCAATTGAACTTGTGGATGACGTGCACGATCAATTCCCACAAGACATTCCTTCCCTTTATGGAGAGCAGGAGAGTGCCCAATCTCAAGAGAGATTAGACTTCGGGTCCAATTCCTTACAGGAACTACCCCATTTCACAGGCCCATGGGAAGCAAAGTCTACTTGTATGAGAGCACCCACGGTCGTGATAAGAAACGAAGACTCAATCATACCTAGGAACACAGAGGTAGTGAAGAATACTAAAGTGTAGTGAAATCTCGCTTTAGAAGAGCTACTCAAGGTTAAGCTTGAATTGTGGAAACATGTAGCCAAGCAGGTGCCACACATATCAAAACCTCATTCCCAGGTAGGATCTCATAGAACAGTGCCAGAAATACCCTTCGACAAGATAGGAGACATGAGCGAAGGAGAAGAAGGAAACACATATCTCCCTATCACTCATCAGGGTTACACCACCAAGGCAATATTGGACTCAAGTGCAGGAGTTGCAATTTCTACCACTTCCCTATGGAAGTGATGGGGCAAGCCAGCACTTAAGCCCATGAGAATGAAGTTACAAATGGTTGCTGGTCACATTGAGAGACCCTTAGAACTGCTAGAAGGAATAACTCTCACCACTTGTGGTGTAGAGTTTGAACATACTTTTGCTATATGTGACTTTAGGAAGAATCAAGCCTACGAGATGATTATGGAAAGACCCTTCTTAAGGCAATTGCAAGTAGTGCAGTATTGGGGGACAAATTCTTTGTATCTGCAACACTTGGGTGTCACAACCAAAGTGAATCTCAAAGATTTCTCTCATAGAGACGTGCCCCCCATTAAATGGAATCCCATCCATAGAGCCACAGATGATACAGAGTCAGTGCATTCCATAGCATCAAGATCCTCATGGATGCATGAAGACACTCACTTATGGATGTCTAAAGTGGTAGAAGAGGAAGAGAAAATGGTAAAGGCAAGAGAGGTAGGTGCAAAGGAAACTCATAGATCAATTCAAGACCCAGCCTATGCACCCATCGTATTTCCTGATAAAGAATTTGAACCTCATGGTTGGGCAAAGATTTTAGCGACCATGGATGTAGCCATCAATGAAGAACAATGGACACCCCACTGTGATGAGGATGGCTATGACATTTCAGTCTTCACAATAGAGCTAATCATGTGTGATCCAATTGTTGAAGAATGTGAACCTAGCACTGATGCATTCGAGGATGCAAGCGACTCTGAACTAGAGTCAATCATTATGGACCCACCTTTTGCATCAAATGAGGAATATTTTACGAAGTGGAAGTTCACCCTCAGAGACATGAAGAGATTACCGATTATGTGAGATTAACCACACAAGTAACCACTAAGAACGAAGGCAAGAAGAGGAAGAAGAGAGAAGTCATACCAGAGGAAGAAGAATCTTTGTTTGAGGTCCCGGAAAATTTCAAGAAGTATGAGGTTGAAGATAGGAGAGTCGTGGTAAGAATGCCTAAGCGTGAAGCCGTCATAGGAGAGGCCTACGATAACAAAGAAACTACAAAGAAAATCATAGTGATCGTAGAGGAAGGTGAAGAGCGATGCACGTACATAGGACACAACCTAAGTGAGGATGAGGAGCAGGAATTGATAGCCTTACTCCAAGAATATAGAGACGTGTTTGCATGGAGTTACAAGGACCTCAAAGGTGTAGACCCTGACATATGCTCACATATGATCCCCATGACCTTAGATGCCAGACCCTCTAAACAGAAGCCATACACATACAATGACAACTATGCTGCCAAGATCCAAGAAGAGATAGATCGCTTGGTGGAAGCTAGATTTATCTATGAAATCGAGCACACTGAATGGGTATCCCCCATTGTAGTGGTGCCCAAAAAGAATGGCAAATTACGTGTATGCATTAACTTGAAGAAGGTTAATGCAGCCACTATCAGAGATAGTTATCCGGTCCCTACCACCGAGCATCTATTAGAAAGGGTAGCAGGCAAGGAAGTGTACAGCTTCCTAGATGGGTTCTCTGGTTACAATGAAGTAGCCATTGCACCAGAAGATCAGCATAAGATGGATTTTGCCACAGAGTGGGGCATATTTTTTTTTCGGCTAATGCCATTTGGGCTTACCAATGCTCCTGCAACCTTTCAAAGACTGATGTGCCATGTATTCAAAGAATTCTTAAGGAACAATTTGGAAGTCTATGTTGATGATCTCTATGCTCATTCCAACATTAGACAGACACATATACCTAAACTCAGGCAAATCTTTGACAAATGTAGAAAATATCAAGTCTGCCTGAACCCAAAAAAGTGCGTTTTCATGGTCAGGCAAGGCAAGATTCTAGGACACATAGTTTCAAAGAACGGCATATCCATTGACGAAGAGAAAGAGCCATTGTAGAACTACCTAGGCCAAAAAACATCAAGGAAGTGCAAGCTTTCATGGGGCATTGTGGCTATTACCGACGTTTTATACACATGTATGCCATCATAGCAAAGCCTCTGTATGGACTTTTGACTAATTTTGAATGGACGGATGAATGTGAGAAATCTTTCAATGAGCTTAAATGGCGATTGTGTTCAGCACCAATCTTGACTACACCGGATTGGAACAAGCCATTCCATGTCCATGTGGATGCATCCAATTATGCTATTGGGTGTGTACTTGCACAACCAACTGGTGAAGGTAATCTGGATCTTCCAATTGCCTATGCTAGTAGACAGTTGAATGCGTTGAACGGAACTATACCACCACCGAAAGAGAAGGGTTAGGCATGGTATATGCACTTAAAAAGTTTAGACACTATTTGCTTGCAAATTAGTTTCAATTTTTTTATCGATCATCAAGCTCTACTGTACTTGGTAAACAATCCATGCAATACAGGTAGGTTAGAAAGATGGTTCCTCTTACTAATGGAATATGACTTTGAGGTAGTTGTTAGTTGGCCGCCGGATTGGCAAATGTAAAAACGAAAACGTGTAATCACACGCGCAAAAAACGGTTACGCTTCATTTGTAAAATTCCTATTTAAAGCAATGAAAAGATCTGCCAAGGGTGCGCGATTTTCAAAAATCACCAGACTGTTTGTTTGGGTGTGTCCGATTTCACTGTGTTGTTCTTCTTTTGGTATCTGAGTGGTTATTATTGTGTTACTGTTGTTTCTCCAGTATTTGAGTAGTTATCTGATTAAGTTATTTATGTGTCCAATATCAGAGCAAGATCTGGCGTTCTGTATCCATCCACATTTGATGGGCGTGTTCGTAGTCATGTTAACTTGGTGATTCATCTGTGTAACAGTCTTGCGTTGTTACTGTATACGATCGGAGCAATTGATTTGCTCTGTAGTTCGTTCTTCGCTACTGATGTGATTTGTTCATTCACGCTGTTTAGTGTCCAGTACAGAGTACTGGGTGAAAGGCTACAGGCTTGGAATTGCTAGTAATGTGTCAAGTTGTCATGTGTGAAATTTGGTGAATAAATCTGTGTGGTTGTATAATGTACTGAGATAGAATCGTGTTCGGATTATCGCAATACTGTGGATTAGGAGTATATACTTATATTCGGTAAAGTTGAAGTATTCTATTGTTCTGAGCAGTACCACAAGGTAGTGTGTAACAGTAGAATACCTGAGTGTGTGCGGTACCTGAGTAATTGAGCTAGGATTGTGACGGTAAATTCTCAGTACGACAATTCGATAGAGTTCTCAGTATCATTACCGTGCTGAGTGTGGACAGTAACTTTGGGAACTAAGTACAGGGCCTCTGTCTAACAGACCCCTACCACTCCCAAGAACCCACTGAGACTGGTTAAACACCATTCTGATAGTTAGAACCAGGTGTTTAACATTTGGGCATTTTTAACTTTGCAAGTTAACACTGGCACCGTCTGTGGGAAGGTGGCATCAAGATTGCCAGTTACCTGACAAAAGTACTATCTGTGGGAAAGTGGCCTTAAGATTGTCGATTACTTATAGAAAAGTTGCATCGAAAATGTGTGTTGATTACTCGTAAGTAAAGATTCTAGAATTTTTTGAACGATCGTAGAGAAGAATAGTACGCGCAGTATATGCCGGTTACTCGATCCGGCGAAACGTACCCTAAGAATAGACAAACGTGGGTATCTAACCTGCTAAGGACGCCTCTAGGAGGTAGAAGCACGGGAAGTACCAAACCAGTGGATAAGATAGCAAAGAACGTTTTTAGTAATTCCGGTCAAATTTCGGTAGAACCTACTGCCTTTCTGGCAGATTCCGGTACTATTTCCGCATAGTCTGTCGAAAATATAGTAACTCCAGAATCCACTAGAACGGAGCCCGAAGTTAATTTGACAACATTGAGTAAAGATTCAAATTTGTTGACGAATAGGAATGCCTTAGTCAAAGACAGCAGTAAAGACGACGGAGTACTTTGCTTTGGTGAACAGTCGATATCCTCAGGTGACATTTCGGTACAAGTCACTGAGAATGTACGGTTCTCCGATAACGAGTTACCATTTTTGGATGAATCTTCAGCCCAGTCCCCACTAATTGGAGTAAGGCGCCCTTCACTTGACATTAAGAAGGAAGGGAAGTTGTTCGAAATCGAGATTCGAAGCATACTAAACAAGATCATCGCACTGGAAAGTGCAGAGTCCAACGATACAGATTCTGATAGTTCAAAAAGTCAGCCCCGAGATACAGAAGATAGTCACAACACACTCACCATGAATGGGCAGCAGCAACAACAGTTATGTCCACCTAGGCTGCCTCCGACAGGAGTGATGTACACTAAATTTGGTGGATTCCCAGGAGATGATCCGGATGCTCATGTACGCACATTCGAGATAAGTTACGCAGTTCTCAACCATCCACCAGATCCGGCATATAAAGCTATTGTCTTTCAATCTACATTGGTCAATGAAGCAGCTAGATGGCTTACAGAATATGATATTAATCACTTCGGCACCTACGAAGCAGTACGAGATGCCTTTTTGCAGCGATTCAGGCTAAAGAAGAATCGAGCCGAAATCTTTGATTATCTGCAAAACAACAGACAGAAGGTAAATCAAATTGTATAGGAGTACGCTACCCTATTCAGGACGCATCTAAGGCAGTTACCACCAGCACACGCCAACCTATCGGATGACGTTATCACTCAGTGTTTCATCAATGGCTTGACTCCACAACTTAAACAGATTATGATCATACACTGTGTAGGGGCTATGACGCTAGATGCAATAATCGCAATGGCTCTGCGGCTGGAAAAAAAGGTTGGAGGATTTACAGAAGATCTGGAGTGGTTAAAAACAAACAGAAATGTAGCCGAAGATATGACCAGACAAGTATATTGCATCACCTGCAAGAATTCAGGCCATACTAGTGCCACTTGTGCACTTAATCAGATATTATGTGCTATCTGCAACACTGCCGGACACACCACCGAAAACTGCGCATACAACGCTAAAATACAGGGAACAACGACTGTCAACGCAATTATACGGGAACCAGGGCAGCCAGCCAATCACTATGTGCCGTCGCAAATGAGAAACAACCAGCAACAAGGGTATCGAAATTACAGAGGACAGAGAAATAACAACTATAATGCAAATCGCTGGCAGACCCGTTCCGGCAAACAGCTGCAGTCAGCAGCAGAAATATTTGAACCAGGAATACGCGAACAACAAAGAATGTACAACAAGGCTAGTCAATGGACCACAGCAGAACCACAAGTCTTCCCAGATCCTATTCCGATAACTGAGACTCTGTTAACCAAAGAAGGAGCACAACAACAGGGTTCCAATTCAGCACCAGACACATCAGCAGCCGCAAGCACATCATCAGCAGCAGGCACATTACCAACAGTAGACGCTTCATCATCAAGAGAAGCATCAACTTCAACACCGGTGGAGCATGTCAATCAATCTCAATAGGCCTGGGAAATTTTATCGAAGGCATCTATCACCCTGCCTCTGGGCCAACTACTTGCATTGGTACCCGGAATTCGACAACAATTCCAACAGCAGTTCAGCCCGGTGCCTTCATGTATTCCAGCGACAGTAGCAGTACAACCGGAATCCGATTCTACGGTCGATCATTCAGTCCCTCTAATTACGGTATGGTATAAGAATCATAAAATCACACAGGTACTAATTGATGGAGGATCTGGAGTCAACATTGCTACTGCTGCACTATGTAAAAGGTTAGGATGGACCGAAATCGAACCAGTTCAATTCTTTGTCAGAATGGCCGATCAATCAAGAGTCCATCCCATAGGACTCGTACGAAATGTACCAATCACTTTACAAGGTACGACATTCAAGATGACCTTTGTCATACTAGACCTACCGGAATCCACTCTGGATTACAACCTTCTTTTCGGCCAACCTTGGCTGAAGCATGCGAAGGTAATACAGGACTGGTCTGGACAAGAGCTCACTTTTAAGGATGAAAATCGTAAATATGTGGTAAAACTAGATGTTATACAACCTTGCGAGTTACACGCTAGACCGTATTTCAATGAACCAGTCCATATGCTAGATGGATTATCAGATGATGAAGAAGAAGAGTTTCTGAAAAGTAACGCTGACTTAATATCATTAGGAACTGTTGATCTACAATCTGTTGTAGATAATTGGAATGCTTCAGTCTGTACAATGATGCCTATAATAGAAGAAGATAAGAAAGAAGACACTGTTGCTATACATGAAGACGAACTGCAACAACTCTTCAAGCCAACGAACGATATGGAGAAACCCCAACAATTGTATGTTCCAGAAGATCAGCTGATCACTTATAATTTAGGAGATGAGTATCATCCGCGTCCTGTAAAGATAAAGCAAAACTTACCGGAAGTACTTAAAGCAGATCTAATCCAACTACTTTGCGAATTTTCTGATGTATTTGCATGGGATTACAAGGATATGAAAGGGTTGGACCCCCGCATTTACCAGCACAAGGTCGTGCTGAAGCCAGAATCAAGACCGATAAAGCAACCCAGCTACCAGATGAATCCCAACTATGCATTGCAGGTAAAGGCAAAACTTGATAGGTTATCGAAAGTCGGATTCATTGTGCCAGTAGAGCATGTTGAATGGATCTCTCCGATTGTTATTGTACCAAAAAAAAACAAGCAATTGCGAATATGTGTAGATTACCGGAAACTGAACGCAGCTACAGTGCCTGATCCTTTTCCGATCCCTTTTCTTGACACAATGCTTGATAGAGTAGCAGGACATGAAATGTATTCATTTTTAGATGGGTACAGTGGGTATAATCAAGTTAGAATGGCTGAAGAAGATATACCGAAAACTGCATTCATTACCAACTGGGGTGTATTTGCTTGTACCGTAATGTGGTTTGGATTAAGAAATGCCCCAAGTACATTTCAAAGATGTATGGAGGAAATATTTTCTTCTTATCTAACCTCTTTTATGCAAGTTTACCTTGATGATTTCTCAATTTTCGGTAAGATGATAGCACACCTGTTCCATTTACGGTGTTGCTTTCAGAAATGCAGAGAATACAGACTCTGTTTAAACCCAAACAAATCCGTGTTTGCGGTTTCATGTGGCAAGCTACTTGGTCACATTGTATCTGCACAAGGTATACAGGTGGATCCAGATAAAATTTTGGCAGTATTAGAAGCTCCTGTGCCCACTACACCGAAGGAAGTTATGCGCTTCATGGGCCAAGTAAGATGGCATGGACGACACTTACGGTGGCTTGCTCATTTGGCAATACGACTGAACAAGCTGATCACCAAAACCCCCCAACAGTTTGAGTGGACTCAAGAGTGTCAGACCGCATTTGATCGACTAAAGTGTTTATTGACCTAGGTCCCAATCTTACAACCTCCGGACTGGGATAACCCGTTTCATGTTTTCGTCGACGCTTCAGATATTGCCATTGGCAGTATTCTGATGCAACAAACAGATAAGTGGTTCCGACCTGTTTATTATGCTAGCAGGAGACTTGCGCCTGCTGAGAAGAATTACTCTGTAACAGAAAGAGAATGTCTAGGGCTAGTATATTCTGTCAAAAAATTCAGGCATTATTTGTTGGGCCGTAAATTCACATTTCATGTAGATCATGCTGCACTTGTTTATCTGGTTCGGCAACAGCATCTAGGTGGTCGATTAGCACGATGGGTCCTACTTTTACAGGAATTTGGATATGAAGTCATTCATCTGCCAGGCAGTTCACATGCCTTAGCAGATTTCCTATCTCGCTTAGATTCCGGTGAAGCTCCGGTAGGTATAGATGACACGACTCCAGCGATTTATAGCTCTGAGCCAGCGAATGATGAAATTACAGAACCACCTACACTATCTACCTATTATGATCAGATCCTAACCTTTCTCACTGATGGTTACCTTCCATCTCAGACTTCTACGGTAGTACGCAGGAAAATTGCAGTTTTCAGCCATCGATTTTGGTTAATTGCTGGAGAGTTATACTATGTGGATCATACCGGAATCTTACTTCGATGTATTCCACCGCATGAAGTTAACTCAGTTATTACTTTGGCTCACTCGATTCCTTTCGGTGGCCATTTTGCAGTAGATTTAACACACCGGAAAATTCTACAGAGTGGTCTCTGGTGGCCAACTATGTACAGAGATGTGTCACAATTTGTCAAACACTGTGATAATTGTCAAAGATCTGGACAACCGCTGCAACGTCACCTTTTTCCCCTGCAACCAGTTATGCCACTTGAACCATTTCAGAAATGGGGTTTAGATTTTATTGGCCCGATTACACCTCCAGCAGTCTTCAGTAACAACCGTTACATACTGACCTGTACAGACTATGCAACCAGATGGGCAGAAGCCTGGGCTTTACGGTCTGCTACAGCAGTTGCGGTAGCAAAATGTCTGCTAACTGATGTCTTTCCACGATTTGGTTTACCACTGGAAATTGTTTCAGACCAAGGCACCCATTTTATGAACAACTTGATTAAAGCACTGACACAGTCGTTCCAGATCACCCATAAACTTAGTTCACCATATTACCCTCGTGCAAATGGTTTGGCCGAAAGTACAAACAAATCTCTACTGAATATGCTTCGGAAATTGATCATGGAAACACCGGAAAGATGGGATCAAATGTTACCTGTAGTGTTATGGGCATACCGTACCACATACAAGGTTGCAACAGGCTTAACCCCTTTCAAATTAGTTTATGGTATAGAAGCAATCGCACCTATGGAAATATTTATACCAAGTTTACATGTAGCCATCACTCAGAAACTGCTATCGAAAGACTCACTGTCGTTTCGGTTGGATTCACTCAGGAAATTGGACGAACGGAGATGGCAGAGTTTTTTAACTATGCAGGAAATACAGTTAAGACAGACTCGTACGCATGATCAACACTTGAAAACTCCAGTTTTTTCGGTGGGACAGCTTGTCCTTTTTTATAATGCAAAGTCGAATAGGTCTACAGGAAAATTCAAATTACGCTGGTTCGGCCCTTACCGGATTTCAGAACAAATTGGTCCAGCAACGTTTCGGTTGACTACGTTGATCGGAAATCCACTTCCAAAAGTAATCAACGGTTCGAAGTTGCGACCGTATCAACACACTTCTAGCCCGCACTAAAACATTTGGTGGTGGGCATGTTTTTTGGGTTTTACTTTACTTGTCGTTACTCTTCCTTTCTTTTTAGATTTACAAGTACTGTAAATATCCGCGTTTTAAAAAATATTTATGAATAAAGCCGCCTTGCCCCTTTGAGCTCTTCATTGTTGCATCACGAAGTTAAGAATTATCACTCCCCCTGCCGCGTGATTATTACTGCTTTTGATTACTCTCTGCTAAAGCACCACTGCATAACCTTCTCCAGTTCGCCGAAAAAATGCTATTGTGTTTTTGTGATTGTGCTTTGTGTTTTTCTGTGTTCTGTGTATCTGTGTTCTGTGCTCTGTCTTCGTGCGCGCCATGGAAGCATTAGCGAACTATGCTGCTTTCCGTGACGGACTCCCTACTGACGTAGGAGAGTTCTTCCGCACCCGTGGGCTTGCCAACTTCACTAAATTGCCTTGGCATTCAATGGAAGCCCACCCCTTCTTCGCGCAGATTATACCTGCCATCGCTCAATCACCGACCACCGAGCAAAGATGGGTCTTCCCATCGTTGCCCTCTCGAACCATAATTACATTCCAAGCCTTTGCTGAGTCGTTCCGACTCACACCGCAAGGCCGCGAAAATGGCCCAAGCATACCATTAGCCCGCATGATAGAGCTTTTTCCCCGATACTCATCCAACGAGTATGCCATTCTATGCCGCCCTGAACCCGAAAGAACCGCACTCCAGTTCTTAGTCGCCATCCTAAACTTGCAAAAACGCACTTACGGCATATCCCGCCCCTTTTACTCCGCCATCGATCTAGCCGGCCGTGAACCCGTAAACTTCACCTCTTACTTCTTCCACCGAATCCATAAAGAATGTGTAGCCATAGTTAAACAGGTGAACAAGGGAGCCACTCCTAGGTCCAGATTGCCGCATATCATTTCCTTTCTCTTTCCGGCAATTCTGGCAGCACAACCACCACTTAGAGGTCCCATTTTGCAACACGAAGAATCTGTACAACCATTAGAAGACGACGAAGAAGAAGACGAAGAGGAGATCAACCAGCTTTTCCGAAGAAAACGAATCAGAATCAGCTCTTCCGAAAGTGAAGCACAGAAGTCAGCTGGACAAGATAAAGAAGCCGAAAGGAAAGAAGAGGACACCTTCCACGACACCGCCACATCCATACAACATGATTCAGCGGTGCAGTCTTCCTCGTCTGAGCAACAAGAAAAGGAAAAATAGATTGAAACAGAAACAATCTCGACCGAAGAAGAATCACAGCAACAGTCTCAAGAAGGACAACAAACAGAGGACGAACAAGCTGCTAAAAACGCTATGGATAGTCTAATTAAGGCAGTAGAATCTGCATTCTTGGAGCCGGAACAACAAAATACAAACCAGGTAACAATTCAAACTGTAACTCCCATTCCACCACCGGAACCTCCACTAAACCCAATCCTTCCGATCCCACCCATCGCACCCGTCAAGCCCACAGCCTCTTCCGCCTCATCACCCAATTACTCTCCACCGACCTCCCAACAACTCCACACCACATCCTCTTCACAACCTCGACCCCCTCTTCTACTCCCCTCAATTCCAGTCTTCTCTGAGCTTGCTTCAATGGGGCAATTGCTCATTTATCTCTCCCAGCGACTACCAGTCCAGATAAGAGAAGTCGCGAACAATATTCGCAACGAACTGCAACATAAGGTGGATGTCCTAGAAGCCGATATTACACCATTACAGGAGGAGATTGACGCAGTCAAGGCCGAAAACCACCAGTTCGAGGCACAGATTCTCCAGCTTCAAGCTTAGTTGGCAGAACACCAAACACTTGTCAAACAAAGAGATACAGCACTGGAACAGCTCGCCGCAAAGGACCAATTATTAAACGAAGCACAGGTAGAAATCAGGCAATTGAAGTTAGATATGCAGGATAAGGAGGATGTGAGAATAGCATTAGGCAATTTGTTGGAAGAAACAAGAGTCCAGCTGCAGGAAGCAGTACAGAAGAACAAGAGCAGCAGAGAGAAGCTAAGCAGGCAAAAGAACAACTACGTAGAACAAAAGAATCTTTAGACGAAGTCAATCATATACTTAAACACCAATTGAACAGGGAAGCTAAATATCAGAAGGACTTAGCAAATGCTCAAAGAGAAAGAGATGCTTACTACAAAACAATAGAGTTTCAGAACCAACAGATCGAAAGGATAGATAATCAACTGATCAATCAGAAAGAACGAGTAATCAACATGCAAAAACAATTGGCCGAAATGAAGATTCCAAGGGATGCAGCCCTATCAAATGAATTTTATTTGTAGGATGCCTTTTTGCAAACGCAGGCCAAAATTTTGCTTATCGAAGCGATCGCCTTAAGCTCGGTTAGGACAGATGCACAGTTAGTAGAGCCATCGATTTTAGTACAGATGTTAGAAACACTCAAAAAGAAAATTACCCCAACTTTTAGACTAGCCCGAAATATGTATTTAGAAGGCATAGTAGCCGAACAGTAAAGTTCTGACATGCGGGTTCAAAGTCCACCGTGCGTGCCAGTGTTAGTTGGCCGCCGGATTGGCAAATGTAAAAACGAAAACATGTAATCACACACGCGAAAAGCGGTTACGCTTCATTTGTAAAATTCCTATTTAAAGCAATGAAAAGATCTGCCAAGGCACGCGATTTTCAAAAATCACCAGACTGTTCGTCTGGGTGTGTCCGATTTCATTGTGTTGTTGTTCTTTTGGTATCTGAGTGGTTATTATTGTGTTACTGTTGTTTCTCCAGTATTTGAGTAGTTATCTGATTAAGTTATTTCTGTGTCCAATATCAGAGCAAGATCTGGCGTTCTGTATCCATCCGTGTTTGATGGGCGTGTTCGTAGTCATGTTAACTTGGTGATTCATTTATGTAACCGTCTTGCGTTGTTACTGTATACGATCGGAGCAACTGATTCGCTCTGTAGTTCGTTCTTCGCTACTGATGTGATTTGTTCGTTCACGTTGTTCGGTGTCCAGTACAGAGTACTGGGTGAAAGGCTACAGGCCTGGAATTGCTAGTAATGTGTCGAGTTGTCATGTGTGAAATTTGGTGAATAAATCTGTGTGGTTGTATAATGTACTGAGATTGAATCGTGTTCGGATTGTCGCAATACTGTGGATTAGGAGTATATACTTATATTCGGTAAAGTTGAAGTATTCTATTGTTCTGAGCAGTACCACAAGGTAGTGTGTAACAGTAGAATACCTGAGTGTGTGCGGTACCTGAGTAATTGAGCTAGGACTGTGACGGTAAATTCTCAGTACGGCAATTCGATAGAGTTCTCAGTATCATTACCGTGCTGAGTGTGGACAGTAACTTTGGGAACTAAGTACAGGGCCTCTGTCTAACAGACCCTTACCACTCCCAAGAACCCACTGAGGCTGGTTAAACGCCATTCTGATAGTTAGAACCAGGTGTTTAACATTTGGGCATTTTTAACTCTGCAAGTTAACATAGTCGTGAGAAAAGGCAAAACTCACTTGAGAGCAAATCATCTCTCAAGGCTCACATCCAGAGAGGCCTGTTGAAGCTGAAGGTCAAGGACAAAGCACAGGAGCACATCAAAGAGGTGGACACACAAGAAGAAGGAGCAAGTAGGGAGCTCCAAGAAGTGCATGTCAAATTTTCAGAAGAAATCCCTAAAAAAATAGTGATTTTCATCACTAAAAACCATTGTAAATACCATTTTCTATTTTGTAACTCCATTTTGTTCAAGCCAAGGAGTCCTCGAGATTGAGGAGTATTAGAAGTATCATCCTACCAATTTTCATAATTTTTAGACTTCATTTGAGCCTTCAAATAAGCCTTGGAACCTAATTTTTACCTAGGCCGGACACTAGGTCTGGACAAGGCCAAAACTAGTCAAAAAACTATAAAAAGAGCTAGAGAGCTCATTTTTGAGGTTATCTTGTTAGAGAATAGAGCTTTTGTAAGAGAACTCTTTTGCAATCGAAGCTTTCCATTGTTCCTCTCTTTGATCTTACCTTGTGCGCGTGTGTGTGTATGTGTGTGCATGTTTGTGTGCTTTCACTCACGCACTTATGCCTTCACTTGCTCGTGGTCTTCATACTAGTCCTCACGTCTCCGCGGATTGACAAGTAAAGGAGGTGGTGCTTACGCTTGAGCTACACCAAATTTTGGCACCGTTGCTAGGGAGAGAGCTTCGAGGACGAGCGTTGTGATGGTAAGATCGTAGATTTGTGACCTTGGAAGGTAAAAAAACTATCATTTCTTTTATTTTTCTGATTTTTCTTCTCCATCTTCATCATCTTCATCATCTCCATCTTCATCCATCTTCTTCTTCATAGAAATTTCTTGTTTTTTAGTGCATTTTCACCATTTTCATACCATTTTTCATGCATTATTGTGTGAGGAGTTAAGAGGTGCAAGGGAGAGCAAGCACTGTGTTTTTTCATGATTTTCTGCACATACGGAGCTCACCATTGCTCGGCGCTCAAAAATTCGAATTTCCCACCAAAAAACACGATTCTGTGATGAAAATCGCGATTCTGTGAAAAAACCAAATTTTTTTCTAAATCGCGATTTTCTATTTCCCGCCTAAAAGCTTGCTGAAAGAAACACAATTCTGTGGTCATTCTCAGAATCGCGATTCTCTGGTTGTGCTCAAAATCGCAATTCTCACAAGTACGATTCTCACAAATACGATTCTCACAAATCACGATTTTCAGTCAAAAACACGATTCTTTGCTGACAATCGCGATTCTCAAAAACGCGATTCTCAAAAACGCGATTCTCTGATTTCATAGCATCATGATTCTGTGATTTCATAGCATCGTGATTCTCTTGGTTTCATAGGATCGCGATTCTCTTGGTTTCACAGGATTGTGATTCTCTGATTTCATAGCATCGCGATTCTCTTGGTTTCATAGGATCGCGATTCTCTTGGTTTCACAGGATCGCGATTCTCTGATTTCATAGCATCGCGATTCTCTTGGTTTCATAGGATCGCGATTCTCTTGGTTTCACAGGATCGCGATTCCCTGATTTCATAGCATCGCGATTCTCTTGGTTTCACAGGATCGCGATTCTCTGATTTCATAGCATCGCGATTCTCTTGGTTTCATAGGATCGCAATTCTCTTGGTTTCACAGGATCGCGATTCTCTGATTTCATAGCATCGCGATTCTCTTGGTTTCATAGGATCATGATTCTGTGATTTCATAGCATCGCGATTCTCTTGGTTTCACAGCATCGCGATTCTCTGGTTTCACAGGATCGCGATTCTCTTAGTTTCACAGGATTGCGATTCTCTTGGTTTCACAGAATCGCAATTCTGTGATTTCATAGCATCGCGATTCTCTTGGTTTCACAGGATCGCGATTCTCTTGATTTCACAGGATCACGATTCTCTGATTTCATAGCATTGCGATTCTCTTGGTTTCACAGGATCACGATTCTCTTGATTTCACAGCATCGCGATTCTCTTGGTTTCACAACATCGCGATTCTCTTGGTTCCACAGGATCGTGATTCTCTGATTTCATAGCATCACGATTCTCTTGGTTTCACAGGATCGCGATTCTCTTGATTTCACAGCATCGCAATTCTCTTGGTTTCACAGCATCGCGATTCTCTTGATTTCACAAAATCGCGATTTTTTCCAAAAGGTCCTGTTTGCCTGTTTTGACCCCCAGGAGCCTGATTTGACATAACTTTTTCATCCAAAGTCCATTTTCTGAGCTCTATAGCTCGTTGGAAAGCTCGTTTCGAATCCTAAATGGCCTCAACTATTTTTTATAAGAATAATGCGTTGATTTTCAGATAGACTAATTTGAAGTTGATCCTCAGGTGGGACTAGGGAACCAAGGGGACTCCAAAGGATTTTGAACCATACCAAGGGGAAATTTTGGACTCTTAACCAAAGCTTATGAACCTGAGATCTGGTAGACACCTAGGCAAGGATAGACAAAGCATTAGATCTTCTCAGTCTAGTGTCAACCATACAGCTAAGTCTTGGGCACAACAACTAAGTGGTTGTCCTTACGTACTAAACTCTGACACAAGTGACTCAAAATGTCTTTTAGCATGGGGAAACCTGCAGGTGGCTCAAGAACTGCCCATCTACAAACACCAAAAGGTCCCTATAAGACACAATTGGAATATATTCGGACCAACCGATTAGGTGCTCGCATCTATGAGGATGGCCTAAGGCGATCAGTGGTCCAACTCAAAAATCCATATCAACCCTTTGGACTTGAACGCCTAGTAGACAAGTTTGAAGAGGGGTCATACATTGATAAGGAAGGAACCATGTATGTGGTCACCAACCTACCAAATAGGACCGATGAGTTTGGAAATATCATTCCTGAGAATGAGATAGGAGACCTAGAACAAGGAAATGTAGGACAAGGACCCCAGACTCCTAGAGGTAAGTCAGTTTTGACCAGAGTGATCACTCCAGATTGGATCCCTCAAGACAACAAAAGCATAGAACTATTCTTGAATAGAGAAACAGAGGAAGCCTTTTGGAGATTCAAGCCAGATCAACCTAGCCAACTGGGCATAGTCATCATCTATGAATTCAAAGATCCTGAGATACCAGGCAAAGTTGTCTACCTGGATAACACATCAGAGAAGATATTCTTGGTAATAGAACATGATAGACATGCATATAATTCAAAGAGTGAATTGATTTTCCCTCCACCAAGATCCAATGTTTCCCATGGCCTCCAAGGAGTAGGATCATCCCAAGCTCATGAAGCCCAGAGAGAAAGAAATAGAGAGAGACCTGAGGTAAGTTTTGCACACCTTGTGGGCAGGAATAGATCAGGAGTTGAAAATGAAAGACCTGAAAGAGAGAGACATCAAGCACATAGGCAACAAAGAGATGAACAGGATTTTCCATTGCCTAGACCCCGAGAGCACCCAAGAACCCTTAGACCCACTCAAGTGATCAAGGCAATGAAAAATTATTTTGACGGGACAGGAGATCCTTATGATCATGTGGCCGAGTTCAAACAAGTGTTAAGAGCTGAATAGGTTGAGGATTTGTTCACCCAGTACAAGGCATTTGGTTTGACTCTTAAGGGCATTGCCTTAGCTTGGTTTCAACCACTGAGTAGTCGCAACTATCACGATATAGGTCAGCTGCTATACGAATTCATTGTAGAATTTTCCAAGAGTGGTATCAGGCATAACACATCATCTTTGATCCACAGTTTCAAGCAGACACCCGAAGAAACAGTGCAACTAGCAGGTAGAAGGTTTAGACAATACCTAGAAAGATGCCTTGCTCCAGAGTTACCCACACGAGCTAAACAAGTGGCTTTGTTTTTAGACGGCTTACTGAGCACAAAGTTGAGATCATATGTGTACTTGAAAAATCCCAGACCCATAGAAGAGTGTGTGCGGACATGCATTGACATAGAAGATAACTTGGGTGAGGAGTGAGGATTGTCCAAACTCTATAAGGATTCTGATAGTTCTACTAGTCATACTTCAAAAATCTCCACAGAAATAGATGAGATCGCTGAGCAAGTTGCCAAGAAGCTGGGAGTCCAAAATCGACAAACACAAAGAGTCACCTCATTGAACCAATGCTATACCTACGGAGGGGACCACATGGCTAATGTATGCCCAATGCAAAACCAAAACATTAGAGAAAGGAATGCTCCATATTGCACTATTGAGAGAAAATACACAAACCACATGGCTCAAGATTGTCCCTACAATAGGCAGGCTCTTAGACAAACTTATCAGCAACCTTTCCAACAAGGTAGGTATCAAAACCATTACCAACAGCCATATTATCGACCACAACAGCAATATCAGGCACAATATAGGCCACAACCACTCTTGGGAAACCAACCACCAGCTCCTGCAAACGTGATTCCAGTCAAGTATGCAGTGGGAGAGGAAAATCCAAATAGAGCATTGGTGCCTCTAACCCCATTGATACCAAATAATGACTCTCATGCTCATAGTTCAGACTACTCCCATGAAGGTAGTCCACATGCTTATTACACTGAGTCACCTGTGCATAGTGAGATTTACTCGTATCAATATGAGGCACCTCCTATGGAGCAAAATTGGGAGCCAGAATACGCCAATGTCATGTACACAAATCCTAACCATAGGCCCCAATTGAGACAAATGAGACCACAAGCCCCTAGAGGATCTTGTTTCAGATGTAAAGGTGACCATTTCATTCCTGATTGTCCCCACCCACCACCTCCAAGTCAAGGTCAGGTTATCACAATACAAGCTTTTTGTCCTAAATGTGGCAAAGACCATCTCCCCAAAGATTGTCCAAGAAACCCCTCTAGTGCACCCAAGATTACACCCATTAATGTGGTAGGCTTAGTGGCAGATTCAAGTTCAAGTAGCAGTAATGTGGCTCCTATACAAGCTGTCACTAGAGCACAAGCCTTAAAACAGGATAAATCAGTAGAGCAATCGGAGTCGAGCGCATCGGGAGAACCTAGTAAGAGGAAAACAAGAACATGGAAGGATACTAGAGAGAAGGCCAATCGCAAGTGGAATAAAAAGTTATCGGAACTAGAAGAAAGCTTGAAAGACGCAAAAACAAAAATAGATGACATTGCATCTCAAATCCCCTCGCATGTTGAAACTCCATCTACTCCACCTCATCCCACCCCACCACCCATTGTAAATAGACCGCAACCAGGGTCTGTTCTTGCAGATCCAACCCCGGAAGGCTTGAACATGATGTTCAAGACCTACCAGGCTCGACTTCAAGAAGGGCCAACAACTGCAAACCTAGACAAGAGTTACCCTAGAGTAGATTTAGAGATTGAACGGATGAAAATGTGCATGGAAATGGTAGAACAAGCTCAAGCTATACTTGAGACTAGTCAAAAGTTCAATCAGGCAAACTCGGTCAAACCGGATTTGCATTTCCAGGGCTTACTAGAAAGATTAGAGAAGTTGGTAAACAAACCACAAGTTTCTTTACCTCCACGGGCTCAACCAGTTATTGAGAGAAGAAGCTCACCACCAATGGGAGCATATGTTCCTAATTCCACGGATGCTGGAATACCTCCTTCAATTTAAGAGCACTCTCAAGAGTTCTTGCAGGAAATACAAGAGGAGAAATGGGCCAAGGAGTGTAATTCCCCTCCTATTCGTGAGATTGATGATCTTCATGATCAATTTCCCCAAGACATTCCATCTATTTATGGAGATGAATGTTGACCTAAGCACTAACTTAGGGACTTGTGGAGAAAGAGACTATACCTCAATCCCCCTCAAGTGCATATAGTGGGGATTCACGCTTTAATTATCAATCCGATGAGTATACAAACCTAGCCAAGTGTATGAGGACATGCATTCAAATGATGATCAATGCAAATGGACTACTCAAAGAGTGCAAACAAGGCAAAGACTTATCCAAACATGCTCCAACTGACAGTCATGGTGTCACGATACTTGGTGCAGCAGCAAACAGTAAATTGAGCTTTTCTCTCAGCTCCAAACTCCAAATATAATGAATAGCATATGCGTTTCAAAGCTCTCAAGAAGACGCATCCAATGGTAGTCGTTTCACTCAATTCTGACACTCCTACTTCAAGTTATGAGCAAAATACTGAGTCACGGGAAAACCTTCCTACACTTCAGCACTTCCTACACTTCGCACACACCTTAACAACAGCAAACAAACACTTTCATGGATAGACAACACTTCCTAACACTCTTTCCAAGCAATACACATGCACACAAGCTCACAAAGAAGAAGATACAGAGAGGAGAAGACACAAATTCGAATTTCTGTGCTCCTGATTCTCACAATGGCAAAAAGTCTTTACAAAGAGTCATAAATTGACTTATATACTTGTGCCCTAAAAATGGTCCTTTCACACAAGAGACCGGTACTTCATTCACTAAAAGACTAATTTCCTACTAATTTACATGGGTAAGCTTCTAAGACTAATTTCTGTGGGGATGCATCTAGGGGACTCCTCTAGTGCATGTACAACGGAAAATATATTACAAGAATGGTTATAATACGAAAATTGGGTGTCCAAATCGGAAAACTTTTGGGGCCCGTCTTTTTCTCTGCCTTGTGCTCTCTTTAGCTCTGCAACACTCTCTCCCTCTTCGTCTCTATCATCCCTTGACAGGCTTTATCTTCTTGTCTTTAGTTTGTTGTCCGCATGCATCTTTTGGTCAGTTTTGCTGCCTGGTTGGACTGGCATTCCATTTTAATTGCCCTATTGTTGATTTTTTACATCCTCTCGGCCAGATGCATTTGTTCTACCTGTTCTTTTCTTTTCATCGCTTGCAACCCATGCTCACTCGCAACCCTTGCTCAGTTTTGCATGTTTGTTAAACAGGTGTTCAGTTTTGATGGTCTCTTCTTAATTCTTGTTTTACATTCTCTGGGCCTGATGCATTTGTTTTGCTTTATAAGTCGGGTTGCCACGCACGCCACCAGTGGAAGGTATGAGGATGTGATGCTTCAGTCTTCGATCTGGACCTTCCAAAGATCAAGAGGTTGAAGCACCCTCTTGTGGTTACGGAACCGTTGGATATCTTCTTGCACTTCTTCATGGATACTTGTTGGCCCTGGTTCCTCCTTCCACCTACGTGCTTTTTCCTTGATATGTGCCCCTGCGGGGCTCTGTGCAGAGATGGGTGTTGCACCCCTGCGGGGCTTCTTGCAGAGATATGTCTTCATATATTACCTTTTTAGTGAAGCTTCTTTCATTGTCTTCTTCTTCTCTTCTTTTTGCTTGATTCTCCCTCAACACTACCCCCCTCCTGGACTCTGTCGTCCCCAACAAGCTTTGACGAGCGACGGGCATATGTTCTATATATTTTCTGCTCTGTTTCATTAAGAAAATTGGCTTCACGTATCATTAACTGTTTCCATTGTTCTGCCTTCACACCGTCATTGGGTGGTTGTCTATGGTCCGCGAAGAAGCTCAGTTCGTATGCCACTAATCTAGCATTCAAATTAGAGGACATCTTTAAAAAGACTTCTGAATCAATTTCAAAAAATCCGGTAAAAAACGCTTCTTCGAACGTTTGCATATATGTACTTGGAAAAAACATAAGCCTTGAATAATAGGCCATTATTGTAGGTCGGCTAGGCATAACAGACAGATAAAAAATGAGGATCTCTGTGCCCTGATTAATACCAATGAAATTCAGAAATGTGTAGGCCGCATGCTTGAAGACCTTCAATACTGTAAGTATCATACTAAGTATTTTATTTGTCATTTTGACAGTTAAGTCGGGTACTGTCGCATAATTCTGCAGCCAAAATTCGATGTTCTCGACCATATAATCTTCCGTTGGCAAGTAATTATGTGGCGGGCTTGGAAGCAGAGGATAATTTAGCCATTGTTTATTTATAGCACCATTTCTTTGCAGGTCCAAAAATTCTCTAGTATCCCTTCGGCGTGGTATGGGACAAAAGGAAGGGTTTACCTATAAGAAATAAGATGCGGCTTGCCAATGCACCCTTAGTGTAGGATGTTTCTCCAAAAACTTCCTTCTCCAAACCAGTTGTGCAGCTTCAAATTCTTCTTGAGTGTAAGCAAATGTGTCATGTTTGAAGTTTAGCTGCTCATCTGGAGTTTTCTTTGTAATCTTCTTTATATATTGTCTTGTTTTCTCTTTCAATAATCTGTACGGAATGTTGAAAGGCTTCATGATTTGTTCCAAGTCTTTACCCTTGATCTTTGCTTCTTTCATTACTTTGATTACTTCATTTTCAAAACTTTCTGTCAATCGGGACACCACTAGTGCCCGCTCCTTCTGACTTATTTCTGTTGTGTATGGCATTGGATGATCATCATGTATATCCGCCATCTGCTCATGTATTGGAGAATGATAAATCGGGGGAGATAGAGGACGTACCTCTACCTCGTCAGTAGGAGTTTCCTTAGCTGGCTCTACTGGTGTCCCGATTGGTGTTTTTTGCTTTACTTGGATCTCTAACTGTGCTATATGTTCAGTCTTCTCTTTATTTTCTTGCATGGCTGCTCTGAGCGCTTCCTTTGATGCAAGCAATTCATTTCCAATTTATGCTACGTGATCCATATTTTCATTGTAGCTTGCTGCAAGTTTCCCATCTGCTGTATTCAACTGCTTTTTTAGTTCATTTGTTTCGTGAATGTACTTACGTTCCCATTCTTCTCTCAATTCTTGCTCTTGTCTCAGCAAATCTACGTATTGTGCCACATGATCTCTTAATTCTTTCTCTTTAGTTTCGGATATCTCTTGATGTTCAATAGGTTGATCATATAATAATGACTTCATCAGTTCTTTATTTATATTGCGTAAGTTGTCATTCTCTTCCATGTACACCTTTAATTGTTTCGACAACAGCAGCTGCTTTCTTTTTCTTGGGGACCGTAGCGGATTTGGCATATTTGACTAGCCCTTCTAAGGTTGGCATCTCACGTAGGCAGTTTTTCATCTCAAGAGCCTCATATATAAGTAATGCCAAAGCCGAACTCCCATTTAGAAACTTCTTCTGACCCCATTTCTTCTGGGCTTCAAATAATCTCTCTTGGACATAACAAGTCATATTCACTTTATTACCAATTTGTTTCATTGCATGAGATAGTAGTTGTTCAACAATCTTTTGTGGTGCAGTATATCTATGCATACTTGGGAAACAAAAGTGTTGCTGCACCAAGCGGACAGCATCTTCAATATCAATCCTGTTGATATCCAAAAAGGACCTCTTTTTAGGATCATGACATTCTTCTTTGACATTGGTGATTCCTTCTTGATTCCATCCGAAGGCTTTGTTGATTATATCATGTGTGAATTGAATGGTTTTCCAGGTACCTACTTTGTCCAATACTCTTGCTTCAGGAACTGATATCTTCGTCGCTGCAGGCTGCAGTGTATTCATCACTTGTGTACATCTTTGAAAATCTGGTAGATAAATTGGCAATTTGAGAAATGCCTCTATGTCTGCCTGTGTCCACACATCCTCTATATGCGGTAATCCTTGTATTATAGTCTTGAAGTCTTGCGACATAATAGGGAAGTAGTGATCCCTATCCATAATCTTGATTGTGGCCATGAAAATAAGGTCTGACACTGGTTGGTCATCCAGAAACCACTGGCCTCTTGCTTTCATTATTGATTCCAATGGAAGAAGCTGCACCTCTTCCTCTTGCGTAGCTTCAGAATTGGGAGATGCCATCTGCACTCAATTGATGGCAGTAATTAGTCACCGAATAGTATTTAGAATCATCCTTTAGTTATCCTTTATTAGATTGGCAATTCTCCGAGTGAATGGTGTCGTCCCTTTCCCCGTGGGTGTGAGAAAGGTAATACCTGGATATTTCCATATTTTAGATATTTTTATATTTTCATCTGAAAAGAAAAACAAAAAAGTTAGGTCATAGCTGAAGCGGTTATTATTTTTTGAGTGATTTTCTTAATGTATGTACAAGTGCTCTCCTATTTCCCAAGAGGAAAATGTGCTCGACTATCCTGAAATAGAAGAAAGATGTGCCGAATGCTTGTCCTTGTAATGTGGCCCTATCATGCATACTTTGGGTCCTGATAACTCCAAATGTGTGCAACTTGAAGTGTTTGGATGTTGCATGCAGCTTGTCTTGTCTTTCGGCAACCAAATCTGCTTTACTCTGTTGGGACGTATTGTATCCCGAACATTCCTGATGAATGTGGTGCTTCTCATGTTGTACGTCTGCTCTATCTGCTTGTTGAATCTCGGACTGGCTTGTGTTGCAACTGCAGACTCCTTCTCTTTCCTGTAGCTATTCTTCTTTGGTTGTTTTGCCCTTAGACCATATTGGTTCTCCTTATGCAATGGTTCATCGTTTCGGTTTAGCGTCTTTGGAGCACATGATTTTGGAATCCATATTTGCACTCGATCCGATTGGGCGGCTACTACTTTCTTTGGAATCCATATCCTAGCAATTCTTCGTTGACTTTGGTGTTCAAAATGATTTGCCTTCTTGTTTGATTGGTTGTTCTGATGTCGAAGATGTTTCTGTCGTTGAAGATATGCGTCCGTTTGATCCTTCCTTATCCAAGCTTGTTTAGTGTGAGGAATAGGGTATATTCTAATAGGTACAGACTTTGGATTACTCAGAGGACTAGTCTCTCTTGTGTGTGGTTCTTCACTACGGCTGTTTTCAGATAGAATGACACTCTTGTGACTTGCTAGATTAGAAGATGGTATGCAAGCAGGATTCAGTGTGTCCTCACATGAAGTACTTGATGAAGGGGTTTCTATAGTGCTAGTGAACATACATTCATGACTGTGTTCATTAGAGTGAATTTTTGGCTCTATGCTTGCAGCTTTGAATGGTCGTTCGTCTAGCAAACTGAATACTTCACGATGTCCTATCTTGGCTGAGATGTATCCTAAAGCCAATTGAATGGTCACCTCATACTCGTATATCCAATCTTGACCTAACACTACATCTTTGAGTAAATCCTGATCATGACACACTAATAGCTTCTGTTCCATAGTGTTGTTGCCAAGATGCAGAGGTAAGGTGATTTCACCTATACATTGAGTAATTGTTCCTCCTATTCCTATCAACTGTGCCATCGATGGACGTAATTCCTCCTTGAGTTTCTGAGTCAAAGAAAGTTTGATGCAGCTTATGGCGGCTCCTGTGTCAATGAGAGCATCCACTAAGTGGTACTCCGTTTTACCTGCTCCCAAATTCAAATATGGTTGTGTTCTCTGTGGACCTAGGTTTTTAGTGGCTCTAAAATTAGCCATTGGGATGAGTTCTTCTCCTATTTGATATCTCTCATCTCTCTCTCTCATCCACTCTTTCCGTTCCTTAATTCGTTCTAGTGCTTCCTGTCTCACTTCTTCTCGTATCCTTTCCTCCTCGATGCGTCTATGGTTCTGAAGCCACATTTCCTGTTCCTCCTCTTCAACGCATCTCATTAGTAATCCACTTGAATCTTGGTGATACAAACTTCCTGCAATGATATGAAGGTTTTTAGTCTTTTCCAAAGGTCTTGGGTTCGGTTTGGTGTGATCCCATCTTTAGGTCCATGCGTGAGTATAGGGATCAATTTTTCTGCCCATTGGGGACATACTTCCAGGTTAAAAAGGTACATGTCTGGTAGATCCTCTGGTACTCCTATGGGTGGTTCTCCATGTGTCATTCTTGATAGGTGATCGGCTCTGATGTGGGTATTTCCTTTCTTGACTACTACCTTAAAATCAAACTCCATTAGCAATAAAAACCATCGTACTAGTCTTCCTGTATTGCAAGGTTTATTGACTGAATACAGTAGGGCTTGATGATCAATGAAGAATTTGAATTTGTTTGCCAACAGGTAATGTCTGAACTTTTTCACTGCGTACACCATCCCTAGGCCTTCTCTCTCAGTTGTGGTATAATTGCGCTCGGCTTGATTTAATTGTCCATTGGCATAGGCTATAGGGTGGTCTAGCTTTCCTGTATCTGCACGTTGAGCTAAGATGCAACCAATGGCAAACTTGGAAGCATCCACATGAATGTGAAATGGCTTATTCCAGTTAGGTACTCGAAGGATTGGTGCTAAACTCAATCGATTCTTTAACTCATTAAAGGCTTTCTCACATTCTTCGGTCCAATTAAATTGAGACAAGAGTGCATAGAGAGGTCTAGCAATTATGGCATACATATGTATAAATCTTCGGTCGTATCCACAGTGTCCCATAAATGTTTGTACTTCTTTAGCAGTCTTTGGTCTTGGTAAATCCAGAATTACTTTGATTTTGTCTTCATCAGTTGAAATTCCATTTTTCGAGACAATATGTCTTAATATTTTTCCTTGTCGAACCATGAAGACACATTTTTCTGGGTTGAGGCATACTCGATATTGTCGACATTTGGCAAAGATCTTTTCTAGTTCAGGGATGTGCTCTGATCGTATAGCTGAATAAGTACATAGATCGTCCACGTATACCTCCATACTCTTTCTCAGGAACTCTTTGAATACATGGCACATCAATATTTGGAAGGTGGCTGGGGCATTAGTTAGACCAAAAGGCATGACTCTAAAGGCGTATACTCCCCATTCAGTTGCAAAAGCGGTTTTATGTTGGTCCTCAGGAGCAATGGCTACCTGATTATACCCTGAAAGAGCCGTCCAAAAAACTATAAACTTCCTTCCCTGCCACTCTTTCCAACAGATGATCCGTAATGGGTAATGGGTAACTATCCCTTATGGTTGCAGCATTTACTTTCTTCAGATTGATGCACACTCTTAACTTCCCATTCTTTTTCGGTACAACCACCAAAGGTGATACCCATTCCGTGTGTTCGATCTCGTAAATGAATCCAGCATCTAACAACTTATCTATCTCTTCCTTTATCTTTGTTGAATACACATCATTGTATGTATACGGTCTTTGTTTAGAAGGTTTGGCTTCGGATGTCATGGGGATTCTATGGGCACATATAGATGGATCTACTCCTTTCAAGTCCTTATAGGTCCAGGCAAAGACATCCCGATATTCCCTTATGAGGCGTATTAACTCTTGTTCTTCCTCCATTGAGACATCATGTCCTATGAAAGTACATCGTTCTTCTCCTTCCTCTAAGGTTACTACTATCTTCTTGGTTTGTTCTTTATTGTCATATGCTATTTCTGGCTGTGCTTCTCTTTTAGGCATTTGAATAGCAATTTTTCTCTCTTCTACTTCATATTTTTTGAAGTGGGCTGGCACTTCAAACTGATCTTGTGGCTTGTTTTCTTCACCTTCTGGTTCTTTATCTAACTCCAGCTCTTCTTCCTGTGTAGGTTCCTGGTTGTTTTCGTTAGCTGTGACACCTATTTTTTTATTTTCATCCTCTAGTTCCATTGGTTCTTGCTCCATCTCAATGCTCTCATAGTCCTCCTTCCATTCTTTCTCTATCACTTCTCCTTCTTCAGCCTCCTGAAGGACTACCACATATAGACTAATGTCATATCCTTCCTCATCAATACATTCATTCATAGTTATTACTTCTTCGTTCACACATACATCGAGGGTCGCTAAAATCTCCATCCAACCGTGAGATTCAAACTCTTCATCCAAAAAGACTTGAGGCATGTAAGCTGGATCTTGTACAGACCTAGCTACTCCTTGCCTTTGCTTCCATCCCTTTCTCCTATCCTCTTCCTTTTTTGCAGTTTGGCATATCCATAGATGAGTGTCCTCGTTCATCCAAGATTGGTCACTAGAACCTATGCTGTGAATTGACTGATCGTCTTCCTCCTTATGAATTTGATTCCATTGTAAGGGGGGAACATCTTGATATGTATATGTGTGGAGATTTATTCTTGTGGTGGTTCCTTCGTGCTGTAGGTATACAGCATCTTTTCCCCAATCTTGCACAACCTTTAGCTGTCTCATGAAAGGTCTCCCAAGTATCATTTCATAATTGCTCGCCCTTTCAAATTGACATATTGCTAAGGTGTGTTCAAATTCAACTCCGCATGTGGTAAAAACTACTCGTTCCAATAATCCCAAGGGTCTTTCTGTGTACCCATCTGCCATTTGTATCTTCATGCGCGTTGATCTTAGAGTTGGTTTTCCCCATTTCTCCCAGATTTCTCTAGTAGCAATGCCTACACCAGCTCCGGAATCTAAGATGGCTTTGGTGGTATAACCCCTATAAGTAATTGGAAGGCAAGTGTTTCCTTCATCTCCCTCACTAAAATCTCCTACCTTATCCACTGGGATCTTTACTGTGTTTACTTCATCAGATATCTCTTTTTCTTTCGTCTTGATCTCTAATTGACTGGTCAATTTCTCCTTCAAATGTGGTTTAACCTTCAATAGTTCTTCTAATGTTAGGGTACAAGGGATTTTTACCTTTCTAAGGTGTTGTATGATATCCGATGTTTGGATTGATGGGTTCGGTTCTTTTTTCCTTATTGAGGGAATGCAATACAATTCTGAATTATGTTCGTACTCTCCTGTGTAAATTGGCAAAACCTTTACACTATCATTTTCTTCGTTACTCGGATCAATTGGTAATATTTCATTTGAATTCAACTCCGGTATTGAATCCTCTATTCCATCTTCTGCTTCTAGCTCTTCAAAGGGCGGTTCAATTCCTTCCACTTTCTTCCATCTGTCTTCTTGGACTCTTGCCCACAAATCTTTAGGCCATTCCCCTTCTACTTTGGGAACAATGGATCCTTCCCTTTTATCCTCACAATAATTGCCATTCTGTGTCTTATTTGCTTCGGGTTTTTTGTGATCATTAGTGATGACACACTCTTGGAATTCTCTTTCGGAAATTCGGGTATTGGGTAATGGAAACGTAGGTTTTTCTAAGGTCTGTTGAGCAACTTCTATTAATTTTTTGCATATCTCCAACCTCTCTTTCTCTAGGTCACCTCTAGGATATTCTCTTTCATGTTGTCCTATGGTAGGTCCTACTCTTATCCGTGCCTTGTATGCATGAATCCACATGGCTAATTCTTCAGGCATGGGATCTTCTAAAACCGATCCTATCTCATCCTTTTTATACCTTTCATTCTTATTTCCGTCTTCCAGGTTCATTTTTTCTTTTTGAGTTTGTTCATTCTTTTCATTTTCCTTCTTTTGTTGTAGTTTCCTTTCCTTTATTCTATCTCTTCGGATCTTCCATCTTTGTGTTCATTTGCTTACAACACTGTTCTCAGGCTCTTCCAAATCTTCAACTATTTGAGGTGCGGGTGTATTCGTCTCTAGGTCACTTTGATTGTGTTTTTCAGGTTTTTCTGGGGTCTCTCTAGCTTTTGCTCTTGTTATCGCCTTCAATGGCACAGTGTATTCCTTATCACTCCCTGATGATTCTATTACTTCTATCACATTGATTTGCACGTTGGATGTAACCTTGTTGGGGTTCTTGGGGCAATCTCTGAAAAGGTGTTCCTTACCACAATCACTACAGTAGCCTTCCCAGACTCGTTGTGGTGGTGGTGGGTTTGGCAATGTACATTCTCTGATATAGTGATCACCTCCACATCTGTAGCATGGTCCTCTGGGTACAGGCGGTCTGTTCATAGGTCGGGGGGGGGTATGGGTGCTCTAGGAGCTGTGTACATCATTGGCACATAATCCTGCTCATATCCATAAGAGTTGTCTTGTGGCTCCAAATCATAAGCATATGGGTCATACGTTTGTCCATATTCTATCATAGAGCTCTCATAAGAGGGATAGCCTCCTTGACTAGAGTCATAAGATGAGTCATATGATTCATTACCAATCAAAGGTGTAGCTGGTACTATTGCTCTCTCTAGGTTTTCTTCAAGACGAGCCACTTTCACTGAGACAACATTCTGAGGATGGGGCAGTTGTTGTCCTAGTACTGGTTGTGGTTGGGTGTATCCTTGATAAGCATATGGTCGTGGCACTGGTGCCTGTTGCTGATAAGTGGGGTACCTCAATGCTTCACCTCCTTGCTCTCTCTGAGGGTATCCATAAGGTCTCATATATGGCTGTGCTGGTCTCGATTGCCTATTGTAAGGGCAATTTTCTGTACTGTGATTTGTATATTTTTGTTCTATACTGCAATATTGTAGAGGTCCTGGGACGGTGGGTCTATTATAAGCATAAGCAGGTGGTGGGACTACTCCCCTAGTGCACAAGTGAGAGGGATGATCGCCTCCACACTGCATACATCTTCTAAGCATGGGCACTCTTATAGGGTTATTGGGGTAGTTCCTCTGTCCTTAAACGTTCAGTTTCTTTGCTACTAAGTCGGCTATTTCCTCTACATTGTTTTTAGGATTTGATGTGCTGCTGGCCGAATCTTCACTTTTCAAGCTACCTTGAGGTATTTTCAAATCCTCCGCAAGATTGTCTTCTAAATCAATACATTCCTTCATGCATTCTTGCAAAGTTTGAACTCTCTTTACATACACCAGAGATCTTAATGATCTGTTCAATAATCCTTCCAAAAATAATGACACCATTTTATTTTGGGTAGGTCTCTCTTCCACTAGGCATCTGTCCACATACTGCTTGAATCTTCTTGCTGCCAATCTCACTAATTCTGTAGGGGCTTGCTTAAAGCTATGGATCAATGATGACGAGTTGTTTTTAATTCCAGACTTAGTGAATTCCTCAATCATTTCTTGATAGACCTGTTCCATGTTATTAGAATCTAATGGTTGGAACCATGCTAACGCTGTGTCTGTCAAAGTTAGACCAAAAGATTCATATTGGATCAAAAACTCTTCCACTTGTTCGGCTCTGATTACTTGCTTAAATTCAGCTATGTGATTGTAAGGTTCACTAGAGCCATCATAGTGGTTTCTCATGCATTTGGCCACTTGAATTGGCCTTAATCTTCTTCCTGCTTCAGGCGGTCTAGGCATCACGGGGAAAATTGGTCTTCCTATGGGTATACCTGGTCCTCTTGCTACAGGTGGTCTGACTGGGGCAAGAATTCCATGTCTTGGGTCAACAGGTGGTTGAGGTCGGTAATTAGGGTTATTTGTAGGCATTGCAAACTACACATGTGGTCTGACCGGGGTTTGTGTTTGTTGTGTTTGCCCCGATTGTTGATATGAATCATTCTGAGACGTTCCAAGTGGGTTTCGTGAAGTAGTGGCTTGGTCCCTAGGGGGAAACACTGGAATATTCTGATATTTAAACTCAGCTCTTTCTAATTCCATTAAGGGCCAATATCTTCTCTGATTCTTATCCAAATATGTGATGATGGTGGGGAAATCAGGATCTTGTAACTCATAGATGGTGACAGGATTAGGGGCAACTTCCCATATTGAAGAATGTGCTCTAAGAAGAGGGTCCATTCCATTAATCAAGTATACATCCATTATGGAGTCATCTTGGGGAATCAGGTCTCCTCTCCAAACCCTAACAACCGTAGATCTCCCTCTAGGTAGTTACTTGCTCTTCATTCCCTTCTCCATTTAAGTTTGAAGCATTGTTTGCTTCCCCAAGTTCATTAATGTTTTCAGGGTGTTCCGTGACAACATACTAGATATCTCTTTTGTCCATGTAAAATCCTCCTGCATACTTGATTGCTGGCCTAGGCACTATGTAGGCCTCTGAAGCCTTCTTTAGTCTGGCCACTGATCTGTTCAGACCATCCAAGTATATGGGTATCTCATGTTGGTTGGTGGTCACATATTCTAAAGAGGTCCGGTACTCTCCCTCAATAATTGACATCATGCCAATCATTGGTACAGTGTTCTGCATATCCTCTGAAGCCATGGGAATTTCTTCCTCTGACTCACTGGAGGTCTCCGAGTAATGTGAACGGCTACTTGGTTCGGCTACACTACCTACAGAAGAGATTACACTTCTTTGGCTTCCTAGGGTTCTTCCAGATCTCAGGTTCATCCACTTAACAGCTCTAATCAGCCCTTGCTAACCTCTATCTTCTAGATTTCTTTACTATGGGTCAGAATTCTAGAGGAATTTGGCTGGAAAAATGACTGAAAAAGAAGCTTTCAGGTCACAATACTTGACTCCAAAATTTCACGATACACGACCTTTGGCCAAAAATGATACATGATGCTTCAAGAAAACGATACATGATACTCCAAAAAGACGATACACGATACTTGATCTGGCACCACGATACTTGATACTTAACAAGACACGATACATGATACAATGGGCACTATACTCAATACTTCCAAAGACGATACTCGATACATGATACTTGATGAAGTATCGCGATCGAAGAACACGATACACGATATACGATCTCTGGCAAGTATCGCGATCGGTAGACAACGATACAAGATACACGATCTTTGGCAAGTATCGTGATCGGTAGTCAACGATACACGATACTCGATCTCTGGCAAGTATCACGATCGGTAGTCAACGATACACGATACTCGATCTCTGGCAAGTATCGTGATCGGTATTCAACGATACACGATACTCGATCTCTGGCAAGTATCGCAATCGGTAGTCAACAATACACGATACTCGATCTCTGGCAAGTATCACAATCGGTAGTCAATGATACACGATACTCGATCTCTGGCAAGTATCGCGATCGGTAGAACACGATACACGATACTCGGAGAGACACGATACTCGGAGAGACACGATACTCGATACACGATACTTGGTGAAGTATCGTGATTAGGGTACCACGATACACGATCTTTTAGGGAAATATCATGATACTCAAGCATAGGAGATCACGATACTTGTTAGGTATCACGATACTCGACCGCGGGAGAAACACGATACTTGACCCTTTTTCAAATTTTTTGCTAGATTTTTTTGGTTTTGATTCAAGACAGTGGTTTTCCTGGTTTTTCTACCCTCTCCTCACTCTCTGTATCACCCAAAATACACCTTTTACACCCTGCAAGTCCTTCACGATACCTAACGCAGATCGTTTTTCACTGATATCTAATTTTTGAGTGATGAAAATGATTAGCAAGTGAATGGCTCACCTTGGATGCTCTTTCCCAACTCTCCTATCACCCTCTCTTGCTCCGCGCAACTCCCAATCGCCTTGTTTATCAGACGCGATACCCGACAGGAAACTCCTCACGATACTTGTTCAAAAAAACAAGTAACTTACAAAATGACACTTTTTGGGCTTTTATACTTGGAATTTTCCTACTCACTGAAAATAAAACAACACTAACAGGATGAAAGCTACTCTAACTACCTATCCTACTCCCTTACTCCTCCTACTCTACTCATTCCACTCACTTCCCTAGACTAACAACTCACTACACACACTCCAAGAATGAGAAGTAGTAAGTGCGTCTGAAAATGACTTACCAAAGAAGAGAAAATCACCACTCCTCCTCTCGCTTCAATGCAAAAATCTACTTACCATCACACGAATGCCTCGGTTTGATTCGACACTCCCCAGCAACGGCGCCAAAAAAACGTGTTGACCTAAGCACCAACTTAGGGACTTGTGGAGAAAGAGACTATATCTCAATCCCCCTCAAGGTGCATATAGTGGGGATTCATGCTTTAATTATCAATCCGATGAGTATACAAACCTAGCCGAGTGTATGAGGACATGCATTCAAATGATGATCAATGCAAATGAACTACTCAAAAAGTGCAAACAAGGCAAAGACTTATCCAAACATGCTCCAACTGACAGTCATGGTGTCTCGATACTTGGTGCAGCAGCAAATAGTAAATTGAGCTTTTCTCTCAGCTCCAAACTCCAAATATAGCGAATAGCATATGCGTTTCAAAACGCTTGAGAAGACGCATCCAATGGCAATGGTTTCACTCAATTCTGACACTCCTACTTCAAGTTATGAGCAAAATACTGAGTCACGGGAAAACCTTCCTACACTTCAGCACTTCCTACACTTCGCACACACCTTAACAACAGCAAACAAACACTTTCATGGATAGACAACACTTCCTAACACTCTTTCCAAGCAATACACATGCACACAAGCTCACAAAGAAGAAGATACAGAGAGGAGAAGACACAAATTCGAATTTCTGTGCTCCTGATTCTCACAATGGCAAAAAGTCTTTACAAAGAGTCACAAATTGACTTATATACTTGTGCCCTAAAAATGGTCCTTTCACACAAGAGACCGGCACTTCATTCACTAAAAGACTAATTTCCTACTGATTTACATGGGTAAGCTTCTAATCTTCTGTGGGGATGCATCTAGGGGACTCCTCTAGTGCATGTACAAAGGAAAATATATTACAAGAATGGTTATAATACAAAAATTGGGTGTCCAAATCGGAAAAAATTTGGGGCCCATCTTTTTCTCTGCCTTGTGCTCTCTTTAGCTCTGCAACAATGAAGCAGAACAACAAGAAGATGAAAGATTAGATTTTGAATCTAATACTTTAGAAGAGCTGCCACAATTCACTAGCCCTTGGGAATCTGAATCTCTTCAGATCAGAGCTCCCACAATATTGGTGAGAAATGAAGACTCAGTGGTTCCAAGGAACATTGATGTCGTGAAGAACATTAAGGTTCAATGTCACCTCACTATAGAAGAGCTACTCAAAGCAAAACCTGAGCTATGGAATCATGTCAAGGATCAAGTTCCAGAACTTGATTCCAATATGCCAAAAGCAGGCTCTAAGTAGAAAGTCCCAGAGATACCTTTAGATAAAATTGGGGACATGTGTGAGGGTGAAGAAGGTAATACTTATCTCCCTATCACCTACCAAGGTTACACAACCAAAGCAATCATAGATTCAGGTGCTGGTGTTGCTATTGTGACCACCTCCTTGTGGAAGCAATGGGGCAAACCCACATTAAGACCAACTAGAATGAAGCTTCAAATGGCTGATGGTCATTTTGAAAGACCTCTAGGACTGCTTGAAGGGATAACTCTAACCACTTGTGGTGTAGAGTTTGAGCACACATTTGCTATATGTGACTTTGAGAAAAATAATGTTTATGAGATGATCCTAGGAAGGCCCTTCCTACGACAATTGCAAATAGTACAGGATTGGGGAACCAACTCCTTGTACTTACAACACTTAGGGGTCACCACCAAGGTCAATTTGAAGGATTACTCCTTCAGAGATGTACCACCCCTACAGTGGAATCCTATCCACAAAGCGAAAGAAGATTCCATCTCTATGCATTCTGAAAGTTCACCTGATCCATCATGGTTGCATGAAGATACTCATTTGTGGATGTGCAAGGTCGCAGAGGAAGAGGAAAAATGCTTGAAGGCGAGAGAAGAAGGAACTTCACCAGGAGATAGACCAGTTAGAGACCCAGCCTACACACCGATGATCTTTCCAGATGAGGAATTTGAGCCTCATGGCTGGCCAAAAATCTTAGCCACCATGGACATTGCTGTCAACGAGGAACAGTGGACACCTCATTGTGATGAGGAGGGTTATGATATCTCAGTGTTCATGTGTCAACCCTTGCTAGAAGAATGTGACCCTAGTGATGTCATAGAAGAAGAAGAGAATGACAATGATATAGAGTCCATTGTGATGGATAGTTGCTATAACTCAGAGCAACACTATCTAGAAGATATAGGAGTGTTCACCCAGAAAGAAGAAGAACCTCTCACAAGTATTAAAACGGTAAATTCAAAGGATGGAAGTGAGAGAAGTCAAAAGAAAAAGAAAAGAAAAGCAGTGAAACAAGAAGAGGAGGAATCATTGTTTGAAGTACCAGAAAACTTCAAGAAATACGAAGTTGACGACCGCAAAATTTTGGTACGAATGCCTAAGAGAGAGGCCATCATAGGAGAATCATATGATAATAAAGAAAAGACCAAGAAAATTGTAGTGACCATTGAAGAGAATGAAGAGAGATGCACATACATAGGAGATGACCTAAGTGCAAGAGAAGAAATGGAGCTCGTAGCTCTATTAAGGGAATATAGGGATGTGTTTGCGTGGCACTATAGAGACTTGAAAGGGGTAGATCCAAGAATTTGCTCTCATACTATCCCCATGACTGCTGATGCCAAGCCCACCAAACAGAAGCCCTACACATATAATGATACATATGCAGCCAAAATAAAAGAAGAAATTGATAGGCTGATTGAAGTTGGATTCATCTATGAGATTGAGCATATTGAATGGGTGTCCCCCATTGTAGTGGTACCCAAGAAGAACGGGAAGTTGCGAGTGTGTATTAACCTTAAAAAAGTTAATGCCGCTACAATCAGAGATAGTTATCCACTTCCAATCACGGAACACCTATTGGAGCGTGTTGCGGGCAAGGAAGTTTATAGCTTCCTTGATGGATTTTCAGGTTACAATCAAGTAGCCATTGCCCCAGAAGATCAACACAAAACAGCTTTTGCCACAGAGTGGGGAATCTTTGCATTTCGTGTGATGCCATTTGGGCTCACCAATGCACCTGCAACATTCCAAAGGCTCATGTGTCATGTCTTCAAAGAGTTCTTGCGAAAGATCTTAGAAGTGTATGTGGATGATTTATGTCCTCATTCCCAAGAAAGAAGATTTCACATCCCTGAGCTCAGACAAATCTTCAACAAGTGTAGAGAATATCGAGTGTGTCTGAACCCAGAAAATTGTGTGTTCATGGTGCGTCAAGGCAAAATCTTAGGTCATATTGTTTCTAAGAATGGAATCTCAACAGATGAAGATAAGGTATGAGCCATAGCGGAGCTGCCAAGGCCAAGGAATGTTAAGGAGATACAAGCCTTTATGGGCCATTGTGGATATTACCGTAGGTTTATCCACATGTACGCGATCATAGGTAGACCCCTTTATGCCTTGTTGTCGAATTTTGAGTGGAACGACAAATGCGAGAATTCTTTCAATGAACTAAAGAAACGTTTGTGCACAGCACCAGTACTGACCACTCCTGATTAGAATAAACCATTCCATGTCCATGTGGATGCATCCAATCACGCCATAGGATGTGTGCTAGCACAACCCACAGGTGAAGGAAACTTAGATTTTCCCATAGCATACGCTAGTAGACAGCTCACCGCAGCTGAACGAAACTATACCACAACTGAGCGAGAGGGCTTAGGCATGGTATATGCTGTAAAGAAGTTTAGACACTATTTATTGGCCAACAATTTCAAGTTTTTCACTGATCATCAAGATTTGTTATATTTGGTCAATAAACCTTGCAATATTGGACGCTTAGTAAGATGGTTCCTCTTACTAATGGAATATGACTTTGAAGTTGTTGTCAAGAAAGGTAGAACCCACCTTCGGGCAGATCACCTTTCTCGCATTACTTCAGGAGAGTCACCGCAAGGAGTGTCTGATGAACTACCTGATGCTTATCTGTTCAATTTGGAAGTTGTTCCCAAATGGGCAAATAAGTTGGTACCAGTCCTCACCTTCGGACCCGCAAATAAGAATGTGAAAACCTCACAAGAAGAAATTGTAAAATCACAAAAATATCACATATTGGCAGGAAGCATGTACAAACAAGATACGGAGGGTGTACTCGCTTGTTGTGTCGAGGATGATGAACATGCTAGCTGGTTGCAACAAGCCCATGAAGGATTTCTAGGAAATCACTATTCTAAACAAGGAACATTGCATAATCTAAAACGTTTAGGAGTGTATTGGCCTAGCATGGACAAAGAAATTCATGAGTGGATTAAGAATTGTCCTGTGTGCTAGGAAAAACCCCCAATGGAGCATGCAACCCTTTATCGAGTGTCATTAATTCCATATTGGAGTGCTCCATTGGTAGAGTTTATGAGGTCAGGAAGATTACCCAAAGAGGCTAGTCTAGCAAGAAGACGAAGCATGGAGCAAGAGGCTCAAGGCTATGCCTTAGTAGGAGACAACCTATACCGAAGAGGCAAAGATGGTTACTTAAGACTGTGCGTTCATGAATCAGACTATTTAAAGGTCTTAGAGACTGCACACAGTGGTGTTGCAGGTGGACATTTTGGTCCTGACCGAGTGATTGGCCATTCTATTCTCAGAACTTTGGTGGCCCACTCTCCATATGGATGCACATACCTATGTGAAGAAATGTGACACATGCCAACATGCACAATATCCAGTTAGAAAAGATGAGATGCCTTTGAGGCCCATGATGGGAGGACGTGCATTCTCAAAGTGGGGGATAGACTTTGTAGGTCCTATTAACCCCCCAGCTAGAAACTCCCATGCAGAGTACATCATTGTAGCCACAGATTACCTTACCAAGTGGGTGGAAGTAAAAGCCACAACAAAGAATGATGCTCAAACAACAGCTAAGTTCTTATTTGAGAATGTGTTCACAAGATATGGGCTACCAATAGAGTTAGTGAGCGATAGAGGCACACACTTCCTGAATGAAGTCATTGAAAATCTTCTCCAAGAATTCTTGGTGATACATAAGAAGTCTGCCCCCTATCATCCACAAGCTAACGGACAAGATGAGAGCACAAACAAGATCCTATGTAATGTCTTGACTAAACTAGTAAATAATAAAAGCTCTGATTGGGATAAACAACTTACATCATGTTGTTTGGGCTTATCGAGTTGCTTACAAAATGGTACTCAATGCCACCCCATTTCAGATGGTCTTCGGACAGAATGTTGTGCTACCATTAGATTTCCTAATCCCAGCTTTAAAAGTAGCACAAGAGCAGGAGTGGAATGGACATGAATTGTCCTCTAGGATCTTTGATCTAGAACTCTTAGGTGAGACCAGGTTACGCGCAGCGGCAGGCATCTATGCTGCAAAGAAAAGACAAAAGGCATACTTTGATATGTTGGAACAAACCAATCACAAATAGGTGATTATAAAGAGTTTGGAGCAAGCTTATGATCAGATTAAAGTGGAAGAAGATACTTGAGAAAGTGAAGAGATCTCAGAAGTGAAGTTTGTATACATATGTACATTACAATTGGAAATTCTTGTAATCTGATTAGAGATAATCCTTAGGATGATAAGGAGTAAAGTAATAGATGCGGGATAAGTCTAAAACCATATGTATATAAGTCAATAATGTAAAGAATTATGTGTGAGAGTCATTTGAAGACAAGTGTCATAGAGATAGATGTGTAGAGAGTCTTTCTCAGGAGATTAGCGGCGAGTTTTTCTCTGAGTTCTCTCAATCTGATCATGTGGATCAGAAATCCTTTTGTGCACATCTAATTAGGAAGTTAATGAAGCTATGTTCAAAGTTTCATGGTCTAATTCCTTTCATGTTGTGAGTATGATCAATAGGAACATGTATATGTAAAGTCTGCAGAAAAATCTCTCAGAGCCGTGCACTTTTTCGTGTCAATGTTTTGCTTAGATCTCAGTGCAAAGTGTAAAGTTTTTTATGAGTGAGCATTCAAAAGAAGTTAAGGAAGCTATGGCTAAAACCATTTAGCAAAACGGGATCTGTGCTGTGAGAAATCAACCTTAAAAGTTACCTATGTCAAAGTCGCTTATTCAGGAAGACAGTTTCTGATATACTTTTGATCTTAAGGATCAAATTGAAGTTTTAATGATTCTTTTGAAGGACTAATGGTTTATATGATTGTGCAAAGGTATTGGAGGTATGTATATCATTAGATTGAAGAAATCTTAAGATATGTGCAGGTAAATGAAGTCAATCTTTGAAGCAGACTTCTTGAAGAAGAAAAATTCTCAGTCAGAGAATTGTTCATGAATGATTTGGTAAATCAAAGTAACATTTGTGTAAAGTTTGGTCTACAACTGATATAGACATGCTCTTAGATCAGTATAGATCAAGCCTTTGGAGATTAAGAGGTCTCCAACAGTGGTATCAGAGCTGAAGGTGCAATACAAGTGAAGTAAAGGCATTGGAAGTCCCGATTGCTGCAGATATTGAAGTTCCTTCTAATTGAAGGTGGACAAGGACAAATTCTTGAAGATAACCTGCAGAAGTACAAAGCATGAGTTCGAAGGATCAATAAAGATCAAAGCTTCATATCAAAGGTACATTTTACTATCATAAATCATAGTAATTGCAGACACAGAAGATCAAAGATGGGAGAAAGCTTGCAGATTGATAAGCTAGATAGGGAGAACTATCCAACTTGGTCCATGAGGATGGAGGCACACCTCATGAGCAAAGATTTGATGGCATTTATTACAGGAGAAGAAGAAAAGCCTGAGTTTGCAGATCCTAGTATTCCAACTAGGGAAGAGCTTGCAGATTTGAAGACCTGGATGAGAAAGGATGCTCAAGCTAGGAGCATCATTTACATGGTTGTAAATGATTATCTTCTACCTCACATTAGAGGACTAGAAAGTGCAACAGACGTGTGGAATGCTTTGGAAGAGCATTTCCAAAACACAACCAAGTCAAGGAAGTCCTCACTTTGGGCTGAGTTCACAACTTTCAAGAAGAAGAGCTCACAATCAATTTCTGATTATGTGGCAAGAATGAAGGATATTGCAGATAGCTTGGGAGTTGTAGATGAAGATATTGAAGAGGATAAGTTGGTAAGGCAAATACTTATAGGTCTGAGAGGAGATGAGAAGTGGAAACCCTTCATATTGTCCATAGAATTGTCACTTGATCATTTTACTCCTGATCTTAATCAATTGCTAGGACACATGCTAACTTTTGAGGAGGACATTAAGGGAGACAATGATAGGAGTGCAAGTCAAGCTATGTACTCCAAGGACAAGAAAAAGAATGGCAAAGGGAAGCAGTCAACTGATGATGAAGGATCTTCAAGTCAAGCTAACTTTACAAAAGGAAAGATGAACTTCATAGGTAAAGGAAGAGGAGGTAAGAACAAAGACAATACTAAAGCTTGTTGGATTTGTGGCAGAACCAGTCATTTGGCAAATGATTATTGGTATAACAATCAAAATGGTGGAAGCAATAATCAAGAGGTAGAGGAGGCAGAAACCAAAGAGGCAACTTCAGAGGAAGAGGTGGTAGGATATCATATGCAAGAGGAGGTGGAAGAAGTTTTCAATCTCAGTCCTACAACAACAATTATTATAATTATGCATCAGATCAAAAGGATGACATGACTCTCATCTTGAATGCAACTCATGAAGCAGTAGGAGAAGACCAAAGGGTGTTTTATATTGACTCGGGATGTAGCAATCATCTGAGTGGCAATATATCCTTGATGACTGGTATGGAAGCAAAGGTGAATGGACATATGGTTCAAACAGGTGACAATACCAAGCATAAAGTGGAGAGCATTGGATCAGTGAAGACAAAGAGTGGAAGTACACTTTTGAGCAAGGTACTTTATGTTCCTACTATTCCTAACAATCTGATAAGTGTAGGGAAAATTGTGGAAAAAGGATATGAAGTCAGATTCACAAATGATGGTGTCTATGTGCAAGATCCAAATCAAGGATATAGAAACATTATTGTAGGTAAAAAGGAAGGAAGGTTGTTTTCTCTCAAAGTCCAAGGTAATGTGGGACATGCTCTATTTACTTATGGAAGTCAAAAGATGTCTGAATTAGACCTATGGCATAAAAGATTAGGTCATTTCAATGAGAGAGCTATAAAGGAAATGTCAAGGAATGATGTGGTGCTTGGTTTGCCAAAAGTTGAAGGGCAACATATGGTGTACAAGTGTGAAGCTTGTCAATTAGGTAAAGCACACAAAAATACATACAATAAATCAGGATATACGTATTCAAATATGCTTGAATTGATTCATACAGATGTGTGGGGTCCTTCAAGGGACTATAGCATAAATGGATCCAGATATTATGTGTTGTTTGTTGATGATGCAACCAGATGGATTACTTTATAAATCAAGGACAAATCAGAAGTGTTGAAGACATTCAAGCATTATCATGCTTATGCAGAAAGGATTACAGGACAAAAGCTCAAGAGGTTGAGATCAGATGGAGGGGGAGAGTATTTTTCTAAAGAGTTTGATGATTATTTGTGGAATCCAGGTATAAAGAGAGAAGTAACTTGCAGGTACCCTCCTCAACAGAATGGAATTGCAGAAAGAAGAAATAGAACTCTTGTAGAATTTGCAAGAGCAATGATGAAGGAAAAGAATTGCCCAAATTACTTATGGGAAGAAGCTATCAACACTGCAACATATCTTGTGAATAGGTTACCTTGTAAAGCATTGGAGGGAAGAACTCCTTATGAAGCATGGTGGGGTAAGAAACCTACTCTTGATCATTGTAAGGTATTTGGATGTTTAGCATATGTTTATGTTCCTTCACAATTGAGACATAAGCTAGAACCCAAAGCAGAGAAGTATGTGTTTATTGGGTATGATGATAGACAGATGGGTTCAAGCCTGTAATTCCATGCTCTTGGGGCCTGCTTCAACCCATACAAAGCTCTCTTGAGCTTACACACATAATTTGATCCAATTGAATCTATGAAGCCTTCTGGTTGCTCCATGTACACTTCATCTGCAATGTATCCATTCAGAAATGCATTCTTCACATCTAATTGTGATAACTTCCATCCTTTACAAGCAGTAATCGCGATCAATGATCTAATTGTAGACATTTTAGCAACACGACTAAAAGTTTCATCATAATCTATCCCATAGGTTTGGGCATAACCTTTGACAACAAGTCTAGCCTTGTATCTAGACACCTTACCATCTGCAAACCTTTTTGTTTTATACACCCACTTACATCCAATGACTTTTTTATTCTTTGGTCTTGGCACTAATTCCCATGTTTCATTTTCAAGTAGAGCATCATACTCTTCTTGCATTGCCTTCTCCCAATTCTGTTTACCTTTAGCTTCTTCATATGTGATTGGATCCTCTTCTGTCTTCACAATGTAAGCATAATTTTTTGTTGTTAAGAAAGATGTATCATAGCTATACCTGATAGGATCTTTTCTTTCCCTTGAAGATCTTCTGACCTCTGCACTTCTTGAAGTCTCAGCCACATTTGATTTTGGATCAAAACTCGGCCCATCTTCAACATTATCCTGCAATTGCCTTTTACAATCAACATCTTCAATATCTTCTTCATACACACTTACTTTTGTCTTCCCTTTCCTTTGTATTTCTTTGTCATCTGCATAATCATTTGTTGACCCTGATCAAAGGAACCCTAAGTGAAGGTCTGTATTATGGATTTACTTCTCATACAAGAATTAAAGTATTTAGTGATGCAGATTGGGCAGGTGATTCAGATGATAGAAGGTCTACTCATGGGTATCTCTGTTATATTGGAGATAAGTTAGTTTCTTGGTGCTCAAAGAAGCAACATACAGTTGCTTTGTCATCCACAGAAGCTGAGTATAAAGGATTGGTAGAGGCTGCAAAAGAAGTGATATGGTTAAAGACCTTGTTGAAGAGTTTTGGAATTGATCATAGTACAATTATTTTTGGAGACAATATGAGTTCATTGTATTTGGCAGCTAACCCTGTTTTTCATGCCAGGATTAAGCATATAGAGATTCAGTATCATTTCTTGAGGGAAAAGGTACTTGACAAAGAGATTGAAGTGATGTATACTCCAACAAAAGAACAAGTTGCAGATATGTTAACAAAAAGCTTGGATGGACCTAAGCTATAGAGATTCAAAGAGATGGCAGAAGTGAAGAAGAATGGAATAATCACAATTATTGATTGAGGGGGAGCTGTTGGAACAAACCAATCACAAATTGGTGATTATAAAGAGTTTGGAGCAAGCTTATGATCAGATTAAAGTGGAAGAAGATACTTGAGAAAGTGAAGAGATCTCAGAAGTGAAGTTTGTATACATATGTACATTACAATTGGAAATTCTTGTAATCTGAGTAGAGATAATCCTTAGGATGATAAGGAGTAATGTAATAGATGCAGGATAAGTCTAAAACCATATGTATATAAGTCAATAATGTAAAGAATTATGTGTGAGAGTCATTTGAAGACAAGTGTCATAGAGATAGATGTGTAGAGAGTCTTTCTCAAGAAATTAGCGACCAGTTTTTCTCTGAGTTCTCTCAGTCTGATCATGTGGATCAGAAGTCCTTTTGTACACATATAAATTGGAATTTAATGAAGCTATGTTCAAAGTTTCATGGTCTAATTCCTTTCATGTTGTGAGTATGATCAATAGGAACATGTATATGTAAAGTCTGCAGAAAAATCTCTCAGAGTCATGCACTTTTTCGTGTCAATCTTTTGCTTAGATCTCAGTGCACAGTGTAAAGTTTTTGATGAGTGAGCATTCAAAAGAAGTTAAGGAAGCTATGGCTAAAAGCATTTAGCAAAACGGGATCTGTGCTGTGAGAAATCAACCTTAGAAGTTACCTATGTCAAATTCGCTTATTCAGGAAGACAATTTTTGATATACTTTTGATCTTAAGGATCAAATTGAAGTTTTAATGATTCTTTTGAAGGACTAATGGTTGATATGATTCCACAAAGGTAGCTTGGAGGTATGTATATCATTAGATTGAAGAAATCTTAAGATATGTGCAGGTAATGAAGTCAATCTTTGAAGCAGACTTCTTGAAGAAGAAAAATTCTCACTCAGAGAATTGTTCATGAATGATTTGGTAAATCAAAGTAACATTTGTGTAAAGTTTGGTCTATAACTGATATAGAGGTGCTCTTAGATCAGTATAGATCAAGCCTTTGGAGATTAAGAGGTCTCCAACATGATGCACACATGAGGGAGACCTAGTGCTGGTTTATACGATAAAGCAACATGCCCATAAGTTGAAAAAAAGAGGATACGGACCCATGATCATTAATAGAATTTCCACGAGTGGTGCAGTTCAGTTGGCCACTCTAGAAGGAGATATCTTGCCAAACTATATTAGTGGATGTAGATTCAAGCTATATCAAGAACATCTTACTGAGGATATGCTAATGAGACTCAACACTGCTAAGATGCGAAAAGAAGAAGAGTTTAGGATGAGAGAAGAAGCACAGGTAGAAGCCAGAGAGCGTATTAGGCGAAATAAGTTAAGGCGACTAGGCCTAGATGTCAACTCAAAAGCCCCAAAATATGACATGGATATGTGCCAAAAATCGGGCATAACTGCTTCTCAAGTCATTGACCGACGTCCCTTTGTGAACATAGAGATAGGACAAGGAAAGGGTGCCAGGACTGTGAAAGCATTGATTGACTCAGGTGTAGCAAGTAGTGCAGTTAGACTATCCTACTGCCAAGACTTGCAGTTGAACATCAATCCCATAGAAGCTTGTCTCATAGGATTGGGAGGTGTGGAAACCCCTTGTTTGGGCGAGGTGGAACTTCCCATCTACCTTCAAGATGTTCCAATGAAAGTCAAAGTGCTAGTACGTCAAGATGAGAACCTTACAGAACCATTTGTCTTGGGTCAAGATTGGATCTATGACCATGCAGTTAACTTAAACCTAAGAAGTCAATTTCTTCAAGTTTGGGTACATGAACAATGCATTACATTAGAATTAGAGAACTGCATGCTCACAGATCATGGCACCACACACTCTCTTAGTTCCTCTAAGACTAATCTTCATGAGCAAGATGTTGTATGTGTCAAAAGCTCTATGATCCAGAAGGACTCAATCATGGAAGGACAGTCACAAAGGCAAGCACACCCTCCTTCTTTTTTGAAGAGTAAAGCATCCATAGTAGTTCCACCTCAGAAGCAAGCACAACAATTCAAGACAACTGCTCTAGCAAATAGAAAGACACCCTTCAACAAGAAAGCAGTTCCGAGCATGAAGTAGATCTGGGTACGCAAAGGAGAGCAAATACCAGCCTTGCTCCCACAAATCCCATCCAGGCAAGCCAACCAGGCCAGAAGATGAAGGAAGAAGCTTGGACAAGCTCAACCACAAGGTATCCGACAAGTTTGGGTGCCTAAGACATTAGCTGCAACTCAACAAGGGCGATTAGAGATGTGGGTACCTAAGAAGCTCTTACATCCACAACAACCTATGTTCTCCCACATGCGAAAGGTCTCAACAAAAAAGCCACAAAGAGAAAAGGGTAAGAACCGCATACAGAGATTGAAAGAAGATCAAATCACCTCTTCAACCATAGTAGGAAGACTTGTAAAAAGGGTATGGGTTTGGAAGCCAAAAGTACAAGTAGCCTCCACCGAACCAAAGCACCAATCACACTGGATACCACAGTTCAGAAAGCACCCAAAGATGAAGATGCCTGAAGTGATCTCTACAGTGCCAAATGTTGTTCTAAAATGGACTCCAATAAGGAGGATTACATCAGTTCGAGACCCAATGGATACCTCCACCAAGGTCGGCATCAACATGGGCAAATAACATTGAAAGCCTCGACGAGCGACAACCATGTGCTCCTTGTACAACCTTGTCTTTTGCAACATTCAGGTAATGCATTTCCACAGTATGCATTAATATAGGGCCACATTACCTGGCCGTGCATAGACACAATTGAGAGTCCCATGCACGAGAGCACATTGACACATGTAGACCATTTTTTGATACTAAACTTTGTCTTCTTGTTTTGTGACGTTGTTCCAAAAAAAAAAGGAAAAAAAAAAGAGAGAAAGAACTTGTTCCCAGGTTTCGCTCATGGAACATGAATGATTCATGCTTAGTTGAAGATTGAACCATCGATTACTGGGCATTTATCAGTTTGGATAGAAGTGTGTCTCGGCTAGCAGATGATATAATTGTTGCCTTATCCGGTAGATGTCAAGAACTTGGCATGAACATGGCATCCACAACTATGGTTCACCCTTACCATGGTAGGAGTGAAGAGCTTGAAGGTCCACAACTTGAGAGATGCTTAACTACCATATGTACAAGAGCATCCAAGGAGATATCTGCAAGGGATAGTTTTGGTACTATGCAAATCCTTGTATGTATACTGGAATATAAAGAAATTCAATTCTCAGTATTTGGCAAATGATGCTTTGAAAAGAGGAGACAGGATCAGCCACTCAAAAGATCTCATCAGTGGACCATCAACATGGACATTCATCAACAATGTTCCATCCCAAAGGCCGAGTGTACAACACGAAGAGATGAACATCGATCGACCTTCTCCATGGTAAGTATCTTTACTTTGGAAACATCATAACCATGATAGCTTAGGAAACCTCTCTGTCGGCATACCCTTGAGCACTTAGCTCAAGACCCCCAATTTTTGCACCATACTTCTTCCGATGCATTTTCCAAGTAAGCATGCATAGGGATACATTACAAGGCCATGCACAAGGCACATATTTTCCTCAACCCATGCATGAACACACTTACCCATCATCCATTATGGGTTATGAGTACTTGGCATGACTACTATGAACATCATCTTTGGATGATCTGAGGTCATCAATGGAGACTCACAACGACACAGTCATGTTGGAATCCAAGGCAGAAGCACCTACCAAGGGACTACAACTTGCAAAGGCTCGCAATGACAACTCAAGAACTGGACAACCAACCTTGCCACATTTGGAAGAGAAACGGCTCTAGTTCATCCGAATGGACACTCCCTCTCAAAAGCAACCTAGAATAACCATTACAACAAGGGTCTCTCAAGGACGACAGACTCGAGAGGGGGGGGAGTGTTGAAGCTTAAGGTCAAGGAAAAAGCACAGGAGCACATCAAAGAGGTGGACACACAAGAAGAAGGAGCAAGTAGGGATCTCCAAGAAGTGTATGACAAATTTTCAAAAGAAATCCCTATAAAAATAGTGATTTTCATCACTCAAAACCATTGTAAATACCATTTTCTATTTTTGTAACTCCATTTTGTTCAAGCCGAGGAGTCCTCAAGATTGAGGAGTATTAGAAGTATCATCCTACCAATTTTCATAATTTTTAGACTTCATTTGAGCCCTCAAATAAGCCCTGGAACCTAATTTTTAACTAGGCCGAAAAGCATTATTTGAAATGGTGAATAACTTGAACATCACAGAAAGGAAAAGTCATGACTTATTGTCACAGATATATCAGAGAAAGAAGAAGTGAAGGAAGCATTCATTGAATATCAGCAAGAATATCTTTTGTCAGGAGCCAAAAGGTCTAGGAGGGGAAGAATGTTAGAAGAAGCATTTTTTGAAGAGGAATATTTGTAAAATGATAAAAAAATTGTAGAAATATTTATGTAAATGATGTAAAAATGAGAAAGAGTCTTCCTCATGTAAATTAGAATCATATGTAATTTTTCTAGAATTTTTGGAAACTCTTAGATAACATATTTTTAGATTAGAAAGGAAAAGGACCAAAATTCAAGTGTGAAAAGGGACACTTGAAAATGTATAAAAGATAATTTCCTCTATTTTGAGAGGGTTGGTTGATTGTATTTTGTGCTATCCAAGTAATGAGAAGAGTTTCTTGCAGAAAATCATGATTCTTCATTTTATGTGATTTTCTTTGATTTGTTAGTCTATTCTATGTGTATCCATGGAATTCGCAAGCTTCTATTGTGTATTTCTGATGAATGAGTATGAAGAGTGATGATTCTTGATGTATTGAGTGAGAATTTGCTAAAGAATAGTGCTGGAGATGGAAATCATCAGTTTTCACAGAATCGTGATTGTCTCGTCTGAAGGTTACATGTATCATTTTTGAAATTTGACTTCATAATTCTGTTCTGCTGAGAAAATAACACACTTTAGGCACCAAGATCATTGGAAATGATGAAATATTGCTCAAGATAATCAAAACCCAAGAAATTGCTCTTTTATGCTAAAATGATTGGAGAGGACAACTCCAAAGGGTAACAACAAACATTTTTTGGCGCCGCAAAAAATGTTTGTTGTTACCCTTTGGAGTTGTCCTCTCTAATCATTTTAGCATAAAGAATCAACAATACATCTTACATTTGTCAATCCGGGAAGTATACAAGAGACCACAACCCCTTCTAGATGATGGAATCCAAAAAATAAGAGGAAAATGACTGGATTTCTGAGAAATGGTGAAGATGAAGAGCAATTTCTAGGGTTTTGATTATCTTGAGCAATATTTCATCATTTCCAATGATCTTGGTGCTTAAAGTGTGTTATTTTCTCAGCAGAACAAATTATGAAGTCAAATTTAAAAAATGATACATGTAACCTTCAGACGAGACAATCACGATTCTGTGAAAACTGACGATTTCCATCTCCAGCACTATTCTTCAGCAAATTCTCACTCAATACATCAAGAATCATCTCTCTTCATACTCATTCATCAGAAATACACAATAGAAGCTTGCAAATTCCATGGATACACATATAATAGACTCACAAATCAAAGAAAATCACATAAAAGGAAGACATTTTCTGCAAGAAACTCTTCTCATTACTTGGATAGCACAAAATACAATCAACCAACCCTCTCAAAATAGAGGAAATTATCTTTTATACATTTTCAAGTGTCCCTTTTCACACTTGAATTTTGGTCCTTTTCCTTTCTAATCTAAAAATATGCTATCTAAGAGTTTCCAAAAATTCTAGAAAAATTACATATGATGTAATTTACATGAGGAAGACTCTTTCTCATTTTTACATCATTTACATAAATATTTCTACAATTTTTTATCATTTTACAAATATTCCTCTTCAAAAAATGCTTCTTCTAACAACAATCTAAGAAGAATGTAGTTAATATAGAAGTAGAAGAAGAAGAATTCATAAAAGATTGCATTACTAGTGAAACCTTAGTCTCTCAATCATATGAGCATGGTTTGTCTAGGTATCAAGCTCCACAGCCATATGGTCATTGAACTTTAACTCATATTTTGACCTAAGTGATACTAAGTAAATTCTCCTCAATATAGGTTAATACTTAAATAGGTTGTTCATAGATATTTTATAGCTTAGGCCATTAGAACATAGATAAACACTTCTCAAAGCACTGAATCACGTCTTATATCCTAAGCACACTAGAAAACACCCCACATGTAGTCACAAAGTGAGGTCATAGCAAATTTAGTTCTAAATTGCCCTTTGGACTCCAATCACACCCCTCGACAACGTGATAATGATGTACTTCTGATCATTGTTGTCTATGTTGATGACATGTTGCTCATTGGTCCTCATGAGAAGCATATTACTTATTTTAAGGCTGATTTGCATGCCTCATTTGAGATGACTGATTTGGGGCATTTGCATCACTATTTGGGCATTCAATTTATGCACCTTGATGGTGGAATGGGTCTGTGTCAAACGAAATATATTGACACATTATTGCAGTGTTTTGGCCTTGAAGACTGTAAACCTATTGCCACTCCTATGGAGACAGGCTATGATTGAGCCTTCATGATGCAAGAGATGCATTTGATGTTGTTCTATATCAGCAGGCTATTGGATGCTTGATTTACTTATGCATTACTCGACTAGATATTCAATTTGTTGTCTCATGGATGAGCAGGTTTATGCATTGCCTAGGAGTCAAGCATTGGCAGGCAGTTAAGCGCATCTTTGACTACTTGAGTGGTACCCGACTACTTGGATTGTTTTATCCCAAGGGGGGATCACTACCGCCAGATTTACATGCTTTTTTTGACTCTAACTAGGCTGGTTCCTATGACAGTTGTGTGTCCTTTAGTGGTTTTTGCTTCATGCTTGGTAGCTCATGCATATCTTGGGTGAGCAAGAAGCAGCCTATTGTGGCCACTTCTAGTTGTGAGGCTGAGTATAGGGAAGCTTTCATAGCGATTGTTGAGTGTGTGTGGTTCAGACGCCTTATGGCTGATTTGGGTGTTGGTCAGTCTTCTGCCACCACCATCTTCACTAAGAGTCAAAGCACATTGGCAGTTGCGAGGAACCCTGTGTTGCATGCTCACACTAAGCACATTGAGGTGCATTATCATTATGTTAGGCAGAGGTTCTCTATTGGAGAGATAAGCTTGGCATATGTGCCCAAGGCTCTGCCTAGGGAGAAGTTTGAAGCTTTCCACAAAGCTTTGGGCTTACTCCCTTTTGTGGATTGATTCCACATAGCTTTGCACTTCCTTACACATGAGTACCAACTCCTTGTTCACCACATCAGTCCTAGGGGGGATTTGTTGATATATTTAGGTAGTGATGTGTGTGAACACACTAGGACCTTCAGGGCACTTTTTTCCCTCTTTAGGAGTTTTTCCCCCCGTCTTGTATATACGCCTATAGCCCTAACGGGTTACTTATCTTTGTACATTCTAGTGGTAATACATTCAGTATTCTGTGTTGTGCTCCAAGCTTCTTCTTCTTCCTTGTGTTGTTCATGTGCTTCCGCAGACATCTAACTCCAACACAGATGGATCATGAGAAAAACTTTCAATTTTTCCTCCTTGTGTCTTAGAGTAGTGCATGTAGCCATCCTCAATATCCCATATGCAAGGTGAAAAGTGCCAATATTTGGTATATAAGGGGCTCCTTGTTCCTTTTCTTCCACAACAAGAAAAGGGGAATGAGATTGAAGCTCATCTCTCTCCTTGCTCTCACACACAGGTGCTCACATATGGTCATCCGGACATCAGATGTCTATTCTTATTTGGCACTTTGTTTGTGGCCTCCTTAGGTGGGGCTTGAGTTCCTCTCAAGGGGTTCTAATACCTTATTTTTCTTACTTCTCCAGCCAAAAAATCTTCAATAGTGAATCACAGAAGTAGAATTGAGCATGATGACAACTCATCTCCTGAAATTCAAGCGTGACCAAAACTTCTTCCCCAAGCAAAGATCCATGAAGTAAAATCTTCCCAAAAACTCAACTTCCTCTAGATACCGAGTGTAGGAAACTCCTATAAACTCTCTCAAGGTTTGAAAGTTAGAAACATATGAATGATGTGTATGCCACTCTCAACCCATCCATTATATGCCCTTGTATCAAAATAACAATGCTCGAGAATGATCTAGTGCCAACATGTGCCCACCATGCAATACTCATTCCCATTACCATTGAATACCTTAGGATATCCCCCAGCTATGGACATTGGATATGACTAGCCCTTGTCCAACACACACATGAGATGGTATCTGTAGACCAATGTCTAACATTAGGTGCCATTTTAATGCAAAATGATCATTCCATTGCATTTGAAAGTAGGAAGTTTAAGCCCTCTGGAAAGAATCATAGTACATATGATAAGGAATTATTAGGTATTATTTATAGGTGGAGGTAATAAAAACTCAAAAATAAAAGATGAACAAATAGCATTCTCATTCATAGACTCATTACTCATAGACTCATTGGTAGACTCATTACTCAGAGACATCAGAAACAAATATAGAACAATATAAATTGACAATTGATCAAGTGATTCACTACTTGCGTAATCTTTGATGTGGATTAAGTAAAAAAAATTTCTTGGTGGTCCCAATCATGAATGTAGACTACTTCAACAAAGTAACCTTATACAAATATAAGTAAGAGTGCAAATGTAATTTTCAATCTTCTAAGCTAAATTTCTAAGATAATTTAAAAACAATCTCATCTGCTTGAGATTCTAGATAGAAGGATTTAAACAATTGCAGCTTTAATCAACATCCGCTACATTGCTCTCCACCTTCCCATTCTTATTCCTCATCAATATCAGGTACTCTTCAATGCTAGTAGGCGGAAGTGGAGAAGGAGATGAATACCTATTAAAAAAAACATTAGTAAATAAGACACAAACACACATATATAGACTCATACATACATGCACACACACCACTTTTTCATACATACCACACTTTATTCACACAACCCACACACACCATACTTTAATCACACACACACATATGCACCACACTTTAATCACACACACATTACACACCACACTTTTACTTACGTCTTTTTTTCTTTTTAATCTATTTCTTTTGTTCTTATTTTTTTAATCCTTAATATTCTTTAATTTAAGCTTACACTAAAATACTTTAATATTCACATACACACACTGTTGAAGCTCAAGGTCAAGGACAAAGCATAGAAGCACATCAAAGAAGTGGACACACAAGAAGAGGGAGCAAGTAGGGAGCTCCAAGAAGTGTATGTCAAATTTTCAGAAGAAATCCCTATAAAAATAGTGATTTTCATCACTAAAATCCATTGTAAATATCATTTCATATTTTTATAACTCCATTTTGTTCAAGCCAAGGAGTCCTCAAGCTTGAGGAGTATTAGAAGTATCATCCTACCAATTTTCATAATTTTTAGACTTTGTTTGAGCCCTCAAATGACCCAATTTTTAAATAGGCTGGACACTAGGTCTAGACAGGGCCAAAACTAGTCCAAAAACTATAAAAGGAGCTAGAGAGCTCATTTTTGGGGTTAGCTTGTTAGAGAATAGAGCTTTTGTAAGAGAACTCTTTTGCAATCGAAGCTTTCCATTGTTCCTGTCTTTGATCTTACCTTGTGCACGTGTGTGTGTATGTGTGTGCATGTTTGCGTGCTTTCACTCACGCACTTGTGCCTTCGCTTGCTTGTGGTCTTCATACCGGTCCTCACATCTCCGCAGATTGTCAAGTAAAGGAGATGGTGCTTATGCTTGAGCTACACCAAATTTTGGCGCCGTTGCCGGGGAGAGAGCTTCGAGGACGAGCGTTGTGATGGTAAGATTTTAGATTTGCGATGTTGGAAGGTTAAAAAATTGTCATTTTTGTTCATTTTTCTGTTTTTCTTCTTCATCTTCATCATCATCACCATCTCCATCTTCTTCCATCTTCTTCATAGAAATTTCTTGTTTTTTAGTGATTCTTCACCATTTCCATAGCACTTTTCATGCATTATTGTGTGAGAAGGAGTTAGGAGGTGCAAGGGAGAGCAAGCGCTTATGTTTTTTCATGATTTTTTGCATATACGGAGCTCGCCATTACTGGGCGCTCAAAAATTTGAATTTCTCGCCAAAAAACACGATTCTTATTCGCGATTTTCATCAAATTCAAATTTTTTCAAAAAATTATGATTTTCTATTTCCCACCTTAAAGCTTTCTGAAAAGAACACGATTATGGGGTCATTCTCAGAATCACGATTCTGGGGTCATTCTCAGAATCACGATTCTCTGGTTGTGCTCAAAATCGTGATTCTCTAAAATTCTCAAAAAACACGATTCTGAGAAAACATGATTCTGAGAAAACACGATTTTCAGTGGGCTCAAAATTGCGATTTTCACAAATCATGATTTTCAGCCAGAAATACGATTTTGTGAAAACACGACTTTCACTAAGGTACAAAATCGCGATTTTCGAAACACGATTTTCAATCAAAATTGCGATTTTCTAGTCATTCTCAAAATCGCGATTTTCAGACCAAAAACACGATTTTGATCAAACACGATTCTCATTTAAAATTGTGATTTTCATGTCAAAAACACGATTTTTAGTCAAAATCGTGAATTTTTTATCATTCTCAAGATCGCGTTTTTCACGATTAATGTTCTTGGTAACAAAACATGATAGACATGCATATACTTGGAAGAGTAAATTTATTTTCCCTCCACCAAGATCCAATGTTTCCCATGGCCTCCAAGGAGTAGGATCATCCCAAGCTCATGAAGCCCAGAGAGAAAGAACTAGAGAGAGACCTGAGGTAAGTTTTGCACACACTGTGGGCAGAAATAAATCAAGATTTGAAAATGAAATACCTGAAAGAGAGAGACATCAAGCACATAGGCAACAAAGAGATGAACAGGATTTTCCATTGCCTAGACCCCGAGAGCACCCAAGAACCCTTAGACCCACTCAAGTGATCAAGGCAATGAAGAATTATTTCGACAAGACAGGAGATCCTTATGATCATGTGGCCGAGTTCAAGCAAGTGTTAAGAGCTAAACACGTTGAAGATTTGTTCACCCAGTACGAGGCATTTGGTTTGACTCTTAAGGGCACTGCCTTAGCTTGGTTTCAACCACTGAGTAGTCACAGCTATCACAATATAGGTCAACTGCTAGATGAATTCCTTGTAGAATTTTCCAAGAGTGGTATTAGGCATAACACATCATCTTTGATCAACAGCTTTAAGCAGACACCCCAAGAAACAGTGCGACTAGCAGGAAGAAGGTTCAGACAGTACCTAGAAAGATGCCCTGCTCCAGAGTTACCACTTCATCACATAATGACATTAGTTGGATGATAGTTCATAGGTTTAGTAAATATGCATATATTCATTCCATGTAAAAAGAACTTATTTGAATCTCAATCTGCTAAGTTGTTCATTAGATGTATTTTCTTGCATCATGATTTTCCAAAACTTATGTTATCTGATTGTGATGTTAGTTTTTGCAATCATTTTTAGGTTTCATTATTTCAACATTTTGGTTGTAAAATATATTTTAGTTTTGCATTTCATCCAAAAATTAATAGGCAAAGTCAAGCTACAAATAGCACTATAATTGTTTTATTGCATTGTTATTCATTAGATATTGTTGATATATTTAGGTAGTGATGTGTGTGAACATTCTAGGACCACTGGGGCACTTTTTTCCCTCTTTAGGAGGTTTTTTTCCCCCGAATTCTATATATACCTATTGCTCTAATGGGCTACTTATCTTTGTACATTCTCTAGTAATACATTCAGTATTGTGTGTTGTGCTCCAAGCTTCTTCTTCTTCCTTGTGTTGTTCATGTGCTTTCGTAGACGTCTAACTCCAATAATTGGTATCAGACCAGGTCGCCACTTCATCTAGGGCATCGTCGACACCTCTCCGGTTGTAGTCTCAGAATCACACGAATTTTGGTGAGCATACTTAGCGTGTTTCCGAGATCAAAACAACTTTGTTGTGTGGTGCCGAAATCGCAATCTGAGCTCGTTTCAGCCTCCGAACACACTATCGCAATGCTTGTGCAGGCTATTTTGTCTTTTTGTGCCGAAGCTATATACCAGTTTTAGTTTGCCAGTAGAAGTGTCTCGAAGTCTGCTACAGGTCTAGCAGAATTCGTATGGGCAGTTCTGTTCAACTTTTTGAGATACAATCAATTTTGTGCATCAAGGTATTTTAGTCATCGGCCATGGCTGAAAGCAGTGATGTATTCCGTATGTTGGTTGTTGAGGATAATTTGGATGGTACTAACTACCTGTTATGGTCTTATATGATGCGATATGTATTGGTTGCAAAAGGACTACAGAACATTGTGCAAGGTGTTGAAAAACGTCCTAGCACACCTGTAATTGTTACAACTGCAAGTACTGAAGCTGATGCAGAAGGTGTAAAAGATGATGATATTCTGCATATTCCTCTTCATGCTGCGGCGTCTACTGCACCTACTGCAGAGCAAATTCATTGGGATGGCAGAGATGCCCAGGCACATGCATTGATAGCTTTATCTGTCAAACGTGCCATTATTCCTCACATTCGCTCTTGCAGAACAGCTAAGGATGCTTAGGATACACTTAGCGCATTGTACCAAGCTAGGAATGAGGCTTGTGTTGCTTACCTCCAAAAATAGTTCGAAAGTGAGCACATGAATCAAGCTGATTCTATGGACAATTTTGTAACAAAGATCAAAGACTTGAAGGATCAGTTGATTTTTGTTGATGAGGTTATACCAGATAGCTCACTTGTGCAGACCATTCTGAATGGTCTTCTTGATTCATATCAGAGTTTTGCTTCTACTCTTCGATTAATGATGAAAGGCATCCAAATGCCTTATCTTTTGAGGAGTTAGTCTCTGTTTTATTGCAGGAGGATCAGTCCAGGCAGAACAGGTCCATTATGCATGTTGCAGATCAAGCTTTCCTAGCTAGTGAGAAGGGCAAATGAAAATGGAGATCTTCAAGTAGTAAGCAGAAATCTGCTAATTCGTCATAATCGAAGAGGGAAGACAAAGATGAAAAGAAATAAAAAAAAGCAGAAATTGTTTTGCAAGTGTTGTAAAGGAAATGATCATATCATAAAGAACTGTCCAAAACTAGCTGCTAAAGAGGCAAAGAAGAAAGAGGCTGGAATGGTTGTTATAGAGGCCTCTACACCAAAAAAAGAGTCTGCTAATCTTATGCAAGAAGAAGAATGGGCGTTTACTACTGTTTGCAATTTTGACCCATCTTCTCATGAGAAGTGCATGTCTGTAGTAGACTCAGATGTATGGTACTTTGACAGTGGGGCGACCAAACATATTACCGCACAACGCAATTTCTTCTCTTCACTCGAGCCTGCCCCTACAGGGAATATTGTTACATGCACCAACAACTCCTCTTATCCTGATATGGGAGTTGGTAAGATCATTTTGACTACTACTACTGATGGTAGTTCTTTCACTTTGTCAGATGCTTTGTTTGTGATAGTGATCAAGAAAAATCTGTTATCAATTTCTGCATTAGCCAAGATTGGCTTGGTTGTGAAATTTATTGATGATAGGTGTACAGTTCATGATCTATCAAATGGCAACGTGATTATTGCTTCTGGCATTTTATGTGGTAGGCTATATAAGCTCATAGACTATGAAAGATCTGTAAATGATTCGACATGTGCAGTACATGATTCTCAGGCTATGTCAGATGCAAAGCTTTGGCATGCACGCTTTGGTCACTTGAATTTTGCTAGTTTGCTATGCCTATAGAAATCTGAAATGGTGTCCTCTTTACCCAAACTTGGGCACCTGGAAAACATGTTTGTGAAGGTTGTATTTTGGGCAAAATGTAGCGTTCGTCCTTTCCAAAAGATGGTTCAGTTCGGGCTACTCAAATTTTGCAGCTTGTACATTGTGATCTCTGCGGTCCTATGCAGACACCTTATTTTGGGAATTATCTTTACTTCGTGACTTTCATAGATGATTTCTCTAGGCATGCATGGGCATATCCATCGAAAGCAAAGTACAAAGTGTTCATGTGCTTCAAACAGTTTTTGGTTTTGGCTGAAAATTTGTCAGCATGTAAAATAGGCACCCTCCGTTCTGATCGAGGGGGGGAATATATGTCTTTTGATTTTAATGCATTTATGGCTGAACGTGGGATAAAACACCAGTGTACATTGCCGTATACACCTCAACATAGTGGAGTTGTTGAACAAAAGAACAGGTCACTCATGGAGATGGCGAGGTGTATGGTCAAGAGTCAGGCTTTACCACATAGTTTCTGGCTTGAGACTGTCATGTGTGCAGCATATGTACTTAACAGGTGTCCCACTAAAGCGCTGCAATCTATCACTCCATATGAGGCTTGGCATGACCACAAGCCATCTGTTGCTCATCTACGTGTTTTTAATTGTTTGGCATATGCATTAGTGCCTAACCAACATCGTAGAAAATTGGATGATAAAGCAGTAAAATGTATTTTTGTTGGGTATCGTTCTGAAAGTAAAGGCTATCGTTTATATCATCCACAGACTAAATGCATTCTGGTTAGCCGTGATGTTGTTTTTGTGGAAGATGCTATTCAGTCATTGCTTTCATGTACTAAGGAGACATCTGTTAGCTCCAAAGGCATGTATGATACTTTGCTGCCTCTTTTTACAGGTGGACAGTCTAGTGCTGGTCCTAATGAGGCAACTTCTCAACCTTTGCAGGTTTCGTGTGATGATGCAGATCATCCCATTTCTGATGCAGATTTACATGATGCACTTGTTGATGAGAGAGCTGACATTGAGGAGGCAAAAACTATGCCAAAATGGTTGGTGTAGACTTTGCGTGAAAGCAAATTAAATGCACCTCTGTCATATCGTACTCGTTTAGGCTCTCATAGTGCCTCTTTTGCATCAGATTGCTATGCTATGGGTGCATCTAGTCTCTATGAAGAGAATGAGCGTGTTTTATTTGATGAAGCACAAAATTCAAAAAATTGAATGGCTGTTATGCAATCTGAATAGGATGTTATAATGAAGAATGGTACGTGGTCTTTATGTGACTTGCCTCCAGGTAAGAAGGCCATTGGCACTAAGTGGGTTTACAAGTTGAAGCATAAGCCTGATGGAACAGTTGATAGGTATAAGGCTAGGCTTGTTGCAAAGGGTTATGTGTAGGAAAGAGGCAGTGATTTTGATGAAACCTTTGCACCTACATGTCGAATGACTACTGTTTCTAGCATCTGTGCACTTGAAGCTCGTCATGGTTGGAATGTACATCAGTTGGACATCAAAACAGCATTTTTGAATGGTGACTTGCATGAAGAAATTTTTTTTTTCAGCCTCGTGGCTTTGTGCAGAAAGGGCATGAAAACCAGGTGTGCATGTTAAAGAAGGCATTATATGGTTTAAAGCAAGCACCACATGCTTGGTATGAAAAGATACATGCCTATCTGATTGCACATGGTTTTGAGAACAATCCAACTGAAAGCACCTTATATGTCAAGTGTGCTAATGATGTACTTTTGATCATTGTGATGTACGTTGATGACATGCTGCTCACTGGTCCTCATGAGAAGCATATTGCTGATTTTAAGGCTGATTTGCATGCCTCATTTGAGATGTCTCATTTGGGGCATTTGCATCACTATTTGGGCATTAAATTTATGCATGTTGATGAAGGAATGGTTTTGTGTCAAACGAAATATATTGACACATTATTGCAGCATTTTGGCCTTAAAGACTGTAAACCTATTGCCACTCCTATGGAGACATGTTTACGGCTAAGTCTTCATGATGCTGGAGATGCATTTGATGTTGTTCTCTATCAGTAGGCTATTAGGTGCTTGATTTTCCATTACTCGGCCGGATATTCAATTTGTTGTCTCACAGATGAGCAGGTTTATGCATTGCCCAGGAGTCAAGCATTGGTAGGCAATTAAGTGCATCTTTTGCTACTTGAGTGGTACTCAGCTACTTGGGTTGTTTTATCCCAAGGGGGGATCACTACCGCCAAATTTGCATGCTTTTTCTGACTGTGATTGGGTTGGTTGCTATGACACTCGTGTGTCCACTAGTGGCTTTTGCTTCATGCTTGGTAGCTCATGTATATCTTGGTTGAGCAAGAAGCAGCCTATTGTGGCCACTTCCAGTTGTGAGGCTGAGTATAGGGCAGCTTTCATAGCGACTGTTGAGTGTGTGTGGCTCAGACGCCTTATGGCTGATTTGGGTATTGGTCACTCTTCTGCCACCACCATCTTCACTAACAGTCAGAGTGCATTGGTAGTTGCAAGGAACCCTGTGTTCCATGCTCGCACTAAGCACATTGAGGTGCATTATCATTATGTTAGGGAGAGGTTCTCTGTTGGGGAGATCAGCTTGGCATATGTGCCCACACAGGAGAACATTCTAGACCTTTTCATGAAGGCTCTGCCTAGGGAGAAGTTTGAAGCTTTCCGCAAAGCTTTGGGCTTACTTCCTTTTGTGGAGTGATTTCCACATAGCTTGGCACTTCCTTATACATGAGTGCCAGCTCCTTGTTCACCACATCACTCCCAGGGGGGATTTATTGATATATTTAGGTAGTGATGTGTGTGAACACTCTAGGACCGTCAGGGCACTTTTTTCCCTCTTTAGGAGGTTTTTTTTTCCGGCTTGTATATACGCCTATTGCCCTAACACGCTACTTATCTTTGTACATTCTCTAGTAATACATTGAGTATTGTGTGTTGTGCTCCAAGCTTCTTCTTCTTCCTTGTGTTGTTCACGTGCTTTCGCAGACATCTAACTCCAACAGATACTCCCACTAATTGGGATGAAAATTTCCGTTGCTTCAATTTGCTTACAATAAAACAACACATATAACTATCGGTCACACACCTTTTGAAATTGTTTATGGTAAAAAGCTTCCCATTCCCATGTCACTCACTCAAACTCATATTCTTATGGGTGATTCTATTGCTCAAGTTCACATTTCTATACTTCATGAAGTTCATGAGCACATTAGGAAAAGTCAAGAAAGTTATACAATAATGTTAATAAGAAACGGTTAGCAAAAGCATTTTAGAAAAATGATTTAGTGTGGTTATGTATCTTTATGTTTGAAAAATACTCTACAACATCCTAAAGTTAAACTTGCACCATGTTATTGTGGACCATTTTGCATTATTCAAAATATTAATTTTGATTAGACATATCATCTGACTCGCACATATATAACTCTTTTCATATTAGTTTACTAAAACCATTCAAAGGAACTTTATCACTAACTCGTATTCTTGATGATCCTCCTTTGCTTGATGAAGAATTTGAAATCTTAATTGCTGAGAAAATAATAGATCATGATGTAACTACTGTGCATATAGGTACCCAATATCATAGATATTTAGTTCAATATAAAAAACATTCTATTGAAGAATGTTAGTGGATCCATAAGACTTCATTGACACCTCATTATGATCACTTAATTTTTGCATATCATTCACATTCACATTAATTTAACTCCTCCACAATACATTTCCATGCATGTGTTTTTACATGGAACATGCTGATGGGACATGTGACTGGCCATCCATGTCTATTTCATTTATACCAACTGAGGTTAGTTGCTTTTTCATATCGGGGCATGTTATCACTTATGGAATGTTGAGTTTTGGATTTTAATTTATTGAGATATTCATGTGTTTTGTGTTTTGATATAGCAGTTGAAGGTTCATGAGGGCATGGATAGGCATCGACATTTTGGATGTGTCTGGACACAAATAAGAGAAATTATATTTTCTATATATTTTGTAAATAGAGACTCACATAGAGGGTTCTCTCTAGAAATTCATAAAAATACTGGTTAAGATAAGGATCGTTGTATATTGTGATGTTTGTAAATAAAGGATAGAGCTTTCCATAAAAGAGATTTCATGCTTGCATTTTGGAGCACCACCCTCATTGTAATCTCTATTTTCAATGTAAATAAAACCTATAAATACATGTACTCTATAGACTCGTCGAACAGAGTGCATGGGGGGAGATTGCACCAATTATTGTGTAATGTTTGGTCTACTGCATATCTCTATTTTTTGAGTGGTTTTAGTTTTCGTACTCTTTGTGTACACATGTATGTAAGATCTTGCAACATGTATGGCACAAAATTTAGAGAGAATCCACTAGTTTTATTCATTGAAAATTCATTACGAAAAAAGTGATTGAATAAGCATACATTCAACATTGTCAAATAATCAAGTTACAAAATGGAAAAGGAAACAAAAAATATGAAAACACTATGAAATATTAGAAAAAATTACACAAGATTCCATATGAGCATGATGGCCTATAAAGGGATTATGGAGACTCTTGAGGAAGAGCATGAGCGATTGAGAATTTTGTGAGAGAAGAGAAGATCTCCTTACATGGAATGGAGAGCCAAACACCACCTACTTGGTATAACATGAGAGCTAATAAGAGTGCAAAATAGTATGGGAGAGATTCCTTGGCATGTGGGATTACATGATGACAGAGTTAACATGAAATGTACAAAAGACTAGAGTATGGACATCTTAGCACACTGAACCTATTATGAATTATGGAATTATTGGAGTGAGATTTATTAATTTATTAATGTGTTTTGGTGTTTTGATATAGCAGTTGAAGATTTGTGAGGGTGTCAAAGGCATGAAAGGGCAGACATCAATAATTGGATTTATATAGTTTGTAAATAAACCCACATAGAGGGTTCTATTTTTAGAAATAGTTAGTAAACATAGTGGTTAGGACAAGGATCGTTGTAGACCACGAACTCTGTTAATAAAAGCAAAGGCTCTCCATAAAAGCAAAGACATAACAAAAAATCTGATAAATACATGCACTCTGTGGACTGTTGAAACAGAGTGCATGGGGGAAGATTGCACTCAATCTTGTGTTTTGTCTCATCTCTTTGCACATCTATTTTTCTTTGTGTTTCAACACCCATATCCTCTATGTGAGCATGAATTAAGATCTTGGTAAGATTGGTATCGGAGCTCTGCGTGCCTCACAACAGAGGGATATGTTTTTGTTCGTTTTGGTGTTCAATCTTTGTTTCACTGTCCATTTCCGTTTCTGTTTTTGGATTCTAATTTCGATCCCTATCTTTGTCTCAGTTTCAATTTTAGTTTCGGTTTTAGTTCCAGTTTATGTTTCTATTTCGGTTTTTGTTTTAGTCTCCTGAACTTGAACCTATGTTTACTCCTTCGACTTGCTCCAAGGCATCAACTAAGGCATAGAATGTCAGCATAACTTTGGCATCTTTGGCTTCCCTGGAACCCTTGGCGACCATTGGCTACGCACGAACCCCTTTTAATTAATCAGTGGCAGTAAGGGGTTTTATATTCACCAAGGAGGGAGGATTTGAACCCACAACCTCACTCTCACAACAGAAGTGTTTTATCACTACACTATCTCTTTGTGTTCTCACTCTAGTTCTCTTTTCTTATATTTAACACAACTTGCATCTCTTTCTTACTTTTTCAATTCCCAAGAACCACCCTTCCTTTTACATTTAATTGAAGCGATCTCAAAATTGTGTTTACATATCCAATAAGGGGGTTTCTTTGTCTACATTCCCATGGACCCTACAAACACCATGGAGAATTTTGGTGAATCACCTCTACCTGAGGTACCACTCAAGTGATAGTTAGAGCTCCTACAACACGAACTTCAAGGTGCTCAGAACGAGATCCCACAACACAACAAAATACTTCAAAATATGCAATATGAGGAAGATAACCTTATGAGGGTGGTAAAGGCTATTGTCTCTACCCAATCTTATGGCACACATTCCAAGATTGGTGTTAAAAACTACCAATTTCTAGGTTTGATAGTCGTAAGGATGGCCCTTTAGTTCTTTCCTGGTTATCACAATTTGACAATTTCTATTCTGACGAATCATATGCTAAAAGTGAAAAATTCCAATATGCTACTAACTATTTAGTAGGGAAAGCTCAGCTCGGACGGAATGTCCTACGTCAAAGTTTAGATCGTCTGACTACGTGGAAGGCTTTCTAAGATAAGGTGAAGGATTCTTTTCTTACTCCTCAATACCATTTACATGTTCGACATGCATGGACAACCTTTACATGGAAGGAGGGTGACATTGTCACTACCTACACGGACCGGTTCTAGCAAAATACATTATTGGTTTGAATGCTCAAAGATGTACCTTAGGATATCTTGCAGTGGAAATATGAAGATGGGTTGGAGATGAGAATCCAAGCCAAGCTTCACACACTATGGCCTACAACCCTCAACAAAGCTATCTATTTTGCCTATGATGTAGAGAAGGAATTTCAGTTGATAACCAAGGGTCGATCTGTTTACAACAGCCGCATCAACGACCACTTTTTGTTGAACCTACTTTTCCTATGAAGCATAATTTTAATGCCCTATCTTACTATATTGTTACCATGTCCTCCACAATCCAACTACTCAACATCATTTGTTGCTTCATCTCTCCAACCTACCAAACCACCTACCTTGCAAACTTCAATGGTGGATGCCCAACAGAAGCGACCATGTATCACCAGTTGGAATTGTGGTAAACTTGGACATACAAGAATGAAGTGCCGATTGTGACCATTTCACATGAAGCCAACTGCAGCTCAATCGCATAACATGGAGGCCATCAACAAAGAAATTCCTCCTGTTTGGACAAAGAAAGCACTGGAGAAGGACTTAAGTACCTTGGGTAATGATATATCTATTCATTCTTTACTTTGCATGCAGGGTAGTATTAATAACAAACTGCTTAATATTTTACATCACAATGGTAGTTCACACGATTTCACTTCACATTTATTAGTATAGGAACTTAAATTAAAAATATTTCCTTCCTTGAATACAATGAAAGCTGCATTTCAAGGTAGTCATTATAATGTAACACGAGAAGTGCAAAATATTACAATTAGCATAGGCCCATATATAGATTCACAAAAATTTTTAATTACACCTTTGCAATCTTGCAATGTTGTACTTGGTATGTCTTTTTGTCATCATTATAACCCATGCATTGCCTACCATGCATTTACCTTTAACTTTGAATTCAAAGGTCAAATAAGTACTTTGTCTACATAGCATGATTTCCAGCCATTTCCATTGATTAGTCATACTCAAGTGAAACGTGCATTTAGGAAATGATATAGTTCATGCATTGTTTTTGTAAATGTCATAAATGACTATACTCATACACTTTCCGATGCACATAAACCTTTCATGACTACTTATAAGGATTGTTTTATGTTTGATTATCCCTCTAAACTACCACCATCTTGAGGAACCATTGACCATAGCATAGACTTAATTCTTGGTGGTTCTCCTCCTCATAAAGCACCTTATAGGCATGGCCCACTACACCAAAAGGAAATAGAAAACCAAGTTAAAGACTTACCCCACAAAGGCCTTATAAGGCCTAATTCTTCCCCATTTGGAGCCCCAATTCTCTTAGTAGAGAAGAAGAATAAAACTTATCAAATGTGCATTGATTATCGAGCCCTTAACAAGATCATAATAAAGAATAGATACCCTATTCCTTGACTAGATTATCTCTTAGATAAACTATGAGAAGCTCGTGTCTTTAGTAAAATTGATCTTAAATCAGCTTAACATCATATACGTATGATGCATAGTGATATTTTTAAGGCTTCTTCTAGGACTCAAATTGCCCATTATGAAATTTATGGTAATGCCCTTTGGGCTTACCAATGCTCCTGCTATATTTGCACAAATGATGAATAACATTTTTCTTTATTATCAAGCTTCCATTCTAGTATTCTTTGACAATATACTTGTTCATAATAAGGATGACAGTGAGCATGAGAAACATCTTAAAATAGTTTTTCATTTGCTATGAGAGAACATAAGCTATATTATCTAGGACATATTGTTTCAAGTGAAGGCATGCATGTTGATCCAAAAAAGATTCAAGTTATAGTAGAATGGCCAACACCTCAATCAGTCAATGATGTTTGTTCTTTTCTTGGGTTGAAAATTTTCTTATTTAGCATTGCCTCTTACCTTATTATTGAAAAAGAAAATAAAATTTGTATGGGGACTTACCCAACAACAATCTTTTGAAAAACTCTAACATGCACTTTGACATGCACCTGTTTTATAGTCACTTGATTTTTCACAACCATTTCATGTCATTACTAATGCTAGTGGTTCCGGAATAGGTGTTGTTTTAATGCAAAATGATCATCCCATTGCATTTGAGAGTAGTAAGTTTAAACCCTTAGAAAAGAATTATAGTATATATGAAGTATTAAACAAAACCAATCAAGATGCTATTAAGCATTTATTAAATTAGCTTTCAATCTCTGATAAACATCATAAATGGGCTTTACTCATTCAAAATTTCCAACCCATGATCCAATATCAACCTGGGGAAGCTAATTTTGTAGTTGATGCTCTTAGTCGTTTTCCTTCACATTTTGTTGTTTTGCATAATATTTCTGCCATCCAAACTCATTCTTTTCAAGAAATGACTTCTACTTATGCATCTCATTTGTATTTTTCATGTGCATGACATGACTTCAACAATTGTGCACCTTTAACTGATGAAGATTATACATTTCATCATGGTTTACTTTATTTTGAACATAGATTATGCATAACACAAGCTTTTAAAGATTTTTTCATCAAAGAAATGCATGAACCACTTACATGGGTCATAAAGGCATACAGAGTACCATTTCTGCTTGCAAAGATTTCTTCTTTTGGCCTCACATGGAAAATCATATTGCACAATTTATTTCTCAATGCATTGTATGTCAGTGTGTAAAACATCATCACAGTAAATCATTTGGATTCTTAATGCCACTTTCCATTTTGAATGAACCATGAGAACAAATGTCTATGTATTTTATCACTGGTCTTCTTATCACTTGATCACATAACGATATGATTTGGATGATAGTTGATAGGTTTAGTAAATATGCATATTTCATTCCTTGTAGAAAAACTTTGCCTGCACCTCTCGCTACAAAATCATTCATTAAATGCATTTTCACACATCATGGATTTCCTAAGGTAATGTTATCTGATCATGTTGTTTGTTTCTGCAATCATTTTTGGGTTGCCTTATTTCAATATTTTGGTTCTAAAATAGATTTTAGCTCTGTATTTCATCCCAAAAGTAATGGACAAAGTGAGGCTACAAATAGTACTATTCTTGATTTATTGCATTGTTATTAATTAGATAGTCCCACTCATTGGAATAACAAGTTGCATTTGCTTCAATTTGCTTACAATAACACCACACACACAACTATTCGATGTGCACCTTTTGAAATTGTTTATGGTAAAAAGCTTCCCACTCCCATGTCACTCACTCAAACTGCTATTCTTATGGTTGATTCTATTGCCCAAGATCACATTTCTATACTTCACAATGTTCACGAGCACATTAGGAAAAGTCAAGAACGTTATACACATAATGTCAATACAAAATGATTAAGGAATTTAAGGAGAATGATCTTGTATGGTTACATATTATTAAAAGACATCTAAAAAAATATTTTGCAGCATCTTAAAATTAAAATTGCACCACACTATTCTTGACCATTTCGCATCATTAAAAAATTTAATGATAATTCCTTCATATTAGATATACCTTCTCATTGGAATATACATAACACTTTTCATATTAGTTTACGTAAACCATTTAAAGGCACTTTACCACTCATTCCACTTCTTGATGACCCTCCTTTAACTGAAGAACAATCTAAAATCTTAGTTCTTGAGAAAATAATTGATCATGATGTCATTAATACACGTAGAGGAACTCAATATCATCGATATTTTGTTAAGTATAAAAATCACTCTATTGAAGAATGTCAATGGATACATAAAACATCATTAACACCCCATTATGAACACTTATTTTCTACATATCATACACATACACATTAATGTAACTCCTCCATGAACATTTCCATGCATGCAATTTTACATGGAACATGCTTATTTCTGTTCAGTGATGGAACATGTGACTGGTCATTCATGTTTATTTTTTATTTTAAAAATTGAGGTCAGTTGCTTTTTAAAACCGAGGGACATGTTATGAATTATGGAACATGTTGAACACGAAATAATTGGAGTGAGATTTATTAATTTCTAAATGTGTTTTGGTGTTTTGATATAGCAGCTGAAGGTTTGTGAGGGCATGAAAGACGTGAAAGGGCGGACATCAATAATCGGATTTATACAGTTTGTAAATAAACCCACGTAGAGGGTTCTATTTTTAGAAACAGTTAGTAAAAGTAGTCATTAGGATAATGATAATTGTAGACACCCATCTGTGTTAATAAAAGCAAAGTCTCTCTACAAAAGAGAGCAAATTCTACTTTCACGCATGCTTTTCGAAGCCACATCATTGTAATCGCTACTTTTGACATAATAAAATCCTATAAATACATGCACTCTGTGGACTGTCAAAACAAAGTGCGTGAGGGAGATTGCACCCAATCCTGTGTTTTATCTCGTCTCTTTGCGTATCTATTTTTCTATGTGTTTCAGCAGCCATGTCCTCTATGTGAGCGTGAATTAAGATCCTGGTAACAGACCCTTCTTTTGTACAAATAGAAAAGGCCTGTTCATTTGGGACTAGCAACATATGGCATCACTTAGCCCAATAGGTTTTAAGATATAAGGATACATGACATTCCTAGACACATGCATGGACTTATGGTATGCATTTAGTTTTGGGGATCTAGGGACATATAGTATCCCTAGGTATAGTTTGTAGATGGAGGGTTTATACTATTGGGTAAGAGATGTTCTTAGCGTGGTTATATATATGTGAGTCATTATAGAACTTTAAAATTATCTTCATTATAGCATGTAGGCACATTCCCACATAGGGTAAGAGATGTTCTTATCGTGGTTATATGTATGTGAGTCATTATATAACTTTAAAATTATCTTCATTATAGCATGTAGGCACATTCGCACATGCTCTTTGAAGATGATGAGCACCTCTAGGGACCTTGGTATCACCTACTCTTCTCATAGATTCTTAGGAGAAGACGTGAAATTTGTTTCATCTGGTTGTCATATGCATGCTCCTAACCTCTCTATTGGAAGTCTAGAAAATGATACAATATCTTGGTCGAATCTACTTGTGAAAGGATACAATATCTCTATTGGAAGTCTAGAGAATGATACAATATCTCCTAACCTCTCTATTGGAAGTCTAGAGAATGATACAATATCTTGGTCGAATCTACTTGTGCAAGGATTTTGTTAACCTTGCACTTTTCTATGTCCCTTTTTTTCATCTTACCAATCGAATACTCCTTTATTATTGTTAGGCTCTACTTGACAAGGACACTCACAAATTCCACAACATCATTGATTTTTTTATAGGGATGGGCTCTTTATATCGAGAACTTTATGCATTTCGTACCTACTTGTGCTGACTTATCATAAGAAACAAAGATACCATTGATTGCTTCATGTGCATTAAAGGTATTATTATGTCATTTATAGTACATCTTTCTTGAAATTTAGGCCTTGGATTCCAAGAAGTTGTTGTATACTAAATAAGATAACTCATATGATTCATCACGAAGAAGGATTATAAAACACGATAAACTATGAGAAAGACTTGCATACACACAATGACTCTACGATACACATAGTAATTCTATGAAGAGGCTAAGGAAACCCTTGACAAAGAGCAAAAGTGTGAAAATTCATAAGAATACCCTTGGACCACATTGACACACTATCCATGGATCCATCTCTCCTATAGTTCACATATCTCCTTTAATCCAATCCATATAGTTCACATATCTCCTTTAATCCAATCCATGTGCATTAGACCTGCACATATAGTCCTTGTCTATAAAAAAAAGGTCATATCTCCTTTTCTTGTATAGAATTTCACATGAATCTCCGAAAAGCTCATATGCACATGACATCTCTTTTATCGTACACACATAGTAAAAATTTCAAAACCCACAAATCAGCTTAACATTAATCCTTTGAAAAGTGAGAAATTTTAAATGTGATTTGTTGTTTCAGACTTTAAATATAATATATATATATATATATATATATATATATATATATATATATATATATATATATATATACTTAAAAAAATATGGTATAACGGTAACATTTTTGAGTCCCGAAAATACACGATTCAGACCTTCCCATGGATGGATTAGAAGTGAAAGCTAATGTGAAGACCTTCCCATGGACGGATTAGAAGTGAAAGCTAATGTGAAGAAAAAAAGGACTCTTTTGTGTGTGTGTTTTCTTTAGTCAAATTTCCAAGCTATAAATCAGGTTTCACTTCTAATCCATTGGAAGATTTGAAGAAACAAACAAAGACACACACAAAAGGGTCTTTTTTGTGTGAATGTGTGTTTCTTCGGTCAACATGGAAATAAGAAATGGAGATGAAAGTGTGGCATATCATTTTTTTTTATTAAAAGAAAGTTAAGTAGAAGCTTAATGTTTTTTATAGCTTGAATTGATTGAAAGAATAACTCTACACGTGAATGTTTGGTTGTTTAAGTTGTTTGGTTAGATCTTTCGCTTTTTGAGGCGGGAGCGAAAGTTCAATCCCTCGTTATGGCAGGACGATTATGGGCCCAAAGCCAATGTATTACCTTTAAAATCAATTATCTTCGGGTAGCCTTTCTCAAGTATTGTCTTTGGGCATTATAGCCGTTGCTTAGTGGAACATGAGGGTCCCATAGTATTATGCTCCTTCACCTATACAGAGTTGTTTTTCAATCAAATTCAAGTTATAAGGGAGATTCAACTTGGGTTGAACTTCCTCCTAAAAAACAAAAAAACTCTACAAATGAATGGAAAATGGACATAATACCCATGAGACCCCTTAGGCTCAATTCACATAGGGCGGACCTCCACTCGTTTTGCAGATATGGTGAAATCGCAGACTAACATTTGAATGGGCCTCTTAAATTTCATTCACAGTGAGCAAAGTCCTAGTGCTTGGTTAACTTCACGTCACTGAACAAAATCAACTTTAGTGTTCTAACGCTCCCCCCTATGCCTCAAAATTTTTCTTTGTTCTATATCACATTTTCAAGATATATTTTTTTTATATGGAGGTTCAGCCGAAGCCTACTCCCCCGAGCTTTAACTTTGAAATTGCAATTGTACAAGTGAATAGGCATAGTACCCACGGGACCCCCCCTGTATCCCCACAAAACAGGGGCTAACCAGCCCGAAGGTGAGACAAGAGAAGATTGATTTCACATGGTTTTACGTTGACCTTAGGCACACACTGTCCTGTCATAAGTGAAGATTGAAGCTTTGCCTTCGCCTCGAAAACGAAAATCTCAGCCAACCAACTAATGTGCACAAACTATTTTCAAGATATATTTTATATAGTGTTCCTCCACCCTATATAAATATAAATAGGTATCCGGAAAAATTCTACAGCTCTGATTGTTCTGCCTGAAATTTTATTTGCATTTTATGTCACAAAACAGGTATCCGGAAAAATTCTACAGTTCTGATTTGCATTTTATGTCACAAAACAGGCTTTTTATATCACAAAACAAGTTCTGATTTGCATTTTATGTCACAAAACAGGCTTTTTATATCACAAAACAAACTTAGACTGGGTTCACACAGCCCGACGACACAACAGGGCTGTACACTTGTCAATATTCTATTTAAGAAAAGAAAAAGCAATATGTTCCGGGGCCACCATTCACTGGGACGGGCAATTCTTATTGGTCATTGACATCATTCAACCGTAAAGTTCTCTTTTCAGATATGAACTGGACACGGCGAAACTTCAGTTAGAGCAACAAAACTTAGAGCAACAAAACTGTACCGCCCTATCTGAACCGAGCCTTACATACCAAGGCGACACCGAGAAAAGACTGCCCAAGTGGCACATCATTTTCACTGTGTCGCGACAGGCGACTCGTTGGTGATGAATTTTACTCTGCACTCGTTGGTGATGAATTTTACTCTGATCCAGTTTCCGTTTTTACTGTACAAGCAGTCGTCAGTGACCTCAGTGTGTGCCAATGAGAAAGAAGAGCGAGATAGACAGAGCACTCAGACCGGTGGAATTGTCTGAAGGCCGAGTCTCTAAAGGGGGAGGTTTGAGCCTGCTAGAGCTCACGATCGTAAAGAAGCATAGCCTGCCATGAGAGAGAACGGAAGTCTGCAGTGAAAGAGGAAGAACTCTTCTAGCGTGGATTCCGGCGATAACGAATGGCTTAACTGCGTATGGATACGAAGAAATGATTGCGACGGAAGAATGCATATAAGATGGTAGAAGCAGCGATCAATGTCGAAGATAGCGAGCATCTGGCTCTGGCATCTTTGGGTCAGGCTCGCTCCTCCAAGAAACGTATGCGTCATATCAACAACGAGAGGCAGCGTCGAATGCTCATGAACACCCTCCTTGACTCTCTGCAGTCTCTTCTGCCAGATGCACATCCGAGGGTAACTCCTTAGAACCGATCTATGGTGGATTTCACCATCAATTTTGGTTCCTCTTTGGATTTGTAGATGACCTTTTGTTTTTCTTCATCGCTTCGTATTCGTGTATCATTGTCCTGCAGAAAGACAGATGTACGTTGTTAACGGAAGTTATCGAGTACATTCATTCTTTAGAGAGAGAAATAGCACAGTTGGAGGAGCGGACGGAGGAGATAAAAAGGTTGAAGACCACAGTGAAGTCGACGGCTTCTCCGAACAGCAACCAGATGATGTCGGGAATGTTCACGTCGTCGTCAGAAGACTCTACCGTTTCTCTTTGCCTCCGAAATTGGCATGTAGAGTTTGTGACGCCTAAGCATCTGCTGTTTCAGAATTCTTCTACGTCGATGACTGTCGACAGTCACGAAGGTTTGGAGGAGTTTATTATCACATTTTCGAGCATTTCGACTCGAGGTTTGCTGCCTCATGTTCTGCAAATTTTCCAGCAAAATCTCATTGATATTATTGCTGCAACTGTTTCTACGACCGACAACTTACAGTTTCTTTTCTACATTCACGTAAAGGTACGTATCCATTGCACAACTTTTTCATTGTTCGGGCTTTCTACATTTTATATAGTCAATAATCAAGTTCAATTAAGGGTTTAAGGGTTGAAAATGTTGTTATCTGTCAATATTGCATTTCGGAATCCGTCCTGAGCCATACCATAGCGCTGTGGGTCATGAAACGCTAATTCGGAGTCTCCATAAAAGGCTAATCTGGAGTATCTGCAATCTACTCAGAAGAAGATAGAGCATGCACCGCACAGTTGGTGTATGCCCTGGTCACTCGAGAGACTGTAAATGAGTTGTAGATTTTGATCCTATGTTCCGCCAAGACCTCAAAGAGATTTGTAAGTTATGTTTGTGCACTGATCATCTGTTAGGTGGTGTGTTCAAGTATGTCTGAAACAATTTTGTAATTACAAGGGTTTTTAAAGGATGGGATTAGGTCTAGTTTCATAGGGTAAGTGAATGCACAAACTCTGTTCTTAGATATGAGCCCATTCAATCGAAACAAATTCTTGTGAATCCTTTACACAAGGTTTACATACTATTTAATGAGTTTGTGATCTGTCCTCGTACACAAAGGTCTTCTTATGGATAGCAAAAAATTGTATCATCACATGTGTCTTCTTTATGGAGAAGCAATGATCTTGTATGTTGTGCTTTAGTAGTGCACCTAGATGTAAGTGAACTTTACAAAAACATGTATCTTCATGTACCAAATCATTCTTTTCCTTATAAATTTGTGAAATGACTTATCTAGTTGGTTTTGACTTTGCATATACCTAAGATAGTTAATTATCATATCTTTTTCACTTTAAAGTTGATGGTGAATAGCTTATAGAGGGTGTCAGAGCTCGTCAAATTATAAGTACTTTTATTTATTGGTGTCAGCGTTGTTCTTATAATCTCTTGTTTTTTTTTAGTTTTCTTTTGGTCCACCCCAGCCCTAGTTCCATTTTAGAGGTATACATGCTTGGGCTAAACCTTATGGAGATGATTCTTTTCCTTTTTATCTCTTTGCAGATGATTATGCAACCCTAGTTCAATGCATGAATCAAATGAAGATTGTATTATTGGTTTGTTTGAGGATACTTATTGATGCATGGTGTGGGTGTGGGTGTGGGTGTGGGTGTGGGTGTGGGTGTGGGTGTGGGTGTGGGTGTGGGTGTGGGTGTGGGTGTGGGTGTGGGTGTGGGTGTGGGTGTGGGTGTGGGTGTGGGTGTGGGTGTGGGTGTGGGTGTGGGTGTGGGTGTGGGTGTGGGTGTGGGTGTGGGTGTGGGTGTGGGTGTGGGTGTGGGTGTGGGTGTGGGTGTGGGTGTGGGTGTGGGTGTGGGTGTGGGTGTGGGTGTGGGTGTGTGGGTGCGGGTTCATACATATATCTATCTATCTACCTATATATGTGTGTGTCACTGGGTGTGTGTATCTATGTATATATGTATATATATGTATGTTTATATGTACGTATTTGTAGGGTGCGGGTGCGGGTCGGAGTGCGTACATATATCTATCTATCTACGTATATATGTGTGTGTGTATCTATGTATATATGTATATATATGTATGTTTATATGTACGTATTTGTATCATGTATGTATTTATATGTGTGCATCTGTGTATGCATATATGTATATATACACACACACACATATCTATTTGTATCATGTATGTATTTGTGTATGTGTGTGTATGTATGTATATATGCATACACACACACACACATATATATATATATATATATATTGTGGAGAAATTTGACTCCAATACACGCAACGGAAGTTAGAGAACCTCTTCTAGAATCTGCCTTATAAGACACATGCTTACTAAAACCTGATTCAGTCACAACTGAGCTATAGTGGCTCAATAGACTCTCTTAGCTTTGCAACAAACTAAAGAACACTCCATTTGGAGTTCATTTGGCTAGGCAACGGACTGTCCAAAGATAGACTACCTATCAACTCAGGTTAAGCAGGAAACTGAGGTTCACAAGAAATGTACCCTGTAACTACTGGAGAATTATCTGAAAGTGATGTTTGAGATACAGAGAGCTTGAGAGGTAAGCTTTCCAACAAGATATCATATGCATTAATTGGACAAGTACATAGAGAGAGATCACCTTCACAAGGTGACTATGTATAGAAAAGGTATGCGGCTGGAATACCTTTGTGCCTTCTAGCATCCAAATGAGGTACCTTCTGATCTCCATTGGTGAGAGAATGACAGCATATGCTTCTACACCATCTCCTTGTCATCTCCACAAATTTTCACGTTCAAATGAGCTCTTTATATAGAGCTATGGGCATGGGACTTTTCACCTACCCTTGCATCTTCTCTCACCTCTTCTCTCACCTCTTGACCTTTCCTTTCTTGTCCTTTGTCCTTCCATTGCCTTGGGTGGCTTTTGGTGCTCCATATCACTTCATATGGATAAGGTCACGACTTTTTTGAGTATTCCATCTATCTAAATATATATTGGCTTTTATCCAAGCCATAAATACAAATGCTCTTTTTAATTCAACACTCTACTCTAAGGTTATGAGTGTTCCCTTATTTTGGGCTTACAACAAATACATAAATGATGAAGAGGTAATAAATGAGAGGTGATTATTTGCCAAGCCTCACAATTGGAGCTTGCACATGTTCCATAATTTTCAACACTCCCCCTCAAGCTACAATTGGGAGTCCATGCTACTCTCCAATTCTTCTCCTCTTCGCCTTTTGCTTCTTTTTCCCTTGTATCTCTTTCTTTGATTGGTTGGTGATCTTACTTCTTTGCTTTGAAGCTCCTTTGGCTTCTCTTCAGCTTCATCCTTGCTTCTTTGGCTCTTCGTGAGAGTCTTCTTCAATCCCTATCAAGGAACATGCTTCATACAAACTCATAGAATAAAAAGAGACCTTGTACTTATCTTCCTTGCTTCATTCTCTTCCTTGTTGGCCTCTCTTTGTACCTTCATGGCTTCATGACTTCATGGCTTCTCTCTTCTTTGCATGCTTCTCTTTGATCCTCTTTTGTCTTTGGATCATCTTCAACTTTGTCTTTGGCTTCAATTTTCTCATCTTCTTTTGATGTCTTCATGGTTGTCATGCTTCCTTTTTCTTCTTCATACCTTCTTTTGTACATCATGATTGTTCCTTTGCCTCCTTGGCACTCCTTCCATAAATGTGGCTTCTCCTCGTGCTTTCAATTTACCTTTTGGTTGCTCTTACTCTTTCTTTAACTCTTCCAAATCTGAAATTTGGTTTGGCTCCACTTTCTCTCCGTTGGATTCTTCTTGGATCTTCCAATCCTTGCAAGCTATCTCCCCCTTGCTTCATAATCTTTTGTTCATGCTTTATGGCTGATTATATACCTCCAAAATCAACAATGGGCTGATCATATGTGAACTCTTTCATGAGTTCCTTTCATGTGAAGCATTTGTAGCTTCCACATCTTCCAAGCTTTCTTCATCACCTACAAAACAACACAAGAAATTGTGAATGTGATCAATGGTGCCTCTTGCACCTCACAAGGGTTGCCATGCCTCTTGGGATGTTCTTACTTTCCCTTACATAGGCTTGCCATTCCTCTTTGAATGGTCTTACTTGCCATAGGCTTGCCACTCCTCTTGGGTGGTCTTACTTGCCTCTACATTTGGCTTGCCACTCTCTTCTGGTGGTTTTACTAGCCTCATCCTTTGACAATACATTCACATGATATAAGCTTGGAACTTACCACCACACAATGTGGATTTTTCTTACCCTTTACATCAGCCCTTACCTTTGCAAATGGAATTCTTTTACCTCAATCAACTTCAGCCATTTGTCACAACTCATGTGAGTGACTCTTCCTTCTACCTTGCACTTTGCTTGTGCTCCTTGAATTTTGGGGAATGTCTTTGAGTCCTTGTTGAGTCTTCAATACTTCATGGCAGCCCTCCTTTGGAGTCTTCTACTCCTTCCACTCTTCAAGAGTCTTCTCATGGGCATCCTTGCCTTGGCCACCTTGAACTTGGGTTCCAATCTTCAAGTCTTCAAACTTGAAGTGGTTGACAAACATGTAGCGTGGGCTCCTTCCTTCACTTTGGCTCCACGCTTTGTGTCCTTGCATCATCCAAGCTTTGCACACTTTTCTTTGCCTTGTGCAGATAGGAGTTTTGCATTAACTTGATGTATCTAAATTAAAACATCAAACGCTTTTAGTTAACATAACATAAGCATACATATTTTCTTTTGCATATTTACCTCAGTGGGTTTTAGCCACAACAAGATACATCCACAAATTTCATACATGGCAGCCTTGCATCTTACCAATCTTTATGGCATCCAAACACACGTACTTTCAGCTCACATATGGCTGAACATGACCAACCTTCAAAGCTTCAATATTATGTTAACAAATCCACATAAGCATGCATGCAAATCACCAATCATTGGTGCATATGTTCAGCTCTCCTTGAGCCAATTCATATGGCTACATAGACCTGCAGCTTGTATACGCTTTATAGAATAGCCTATTACTCATCCATACATCATATAACATCCACATATATATCCATGACCACATATGCATACATTCTTGCATATTAGACATCAATCATCAACTCTAAATTCAACATATATACAGCCTACACATGGCTGTCCGAAACTTTTCATACATCTTGAGCATAACCTCACAAGCATGCATACATAAGCATCTCCAAATGCATAAGCATATAATGCTATTATCAAGCTTACATAAAAGCTTAAACCTCAGCCATGTACATAATCAAAACTTGAACTTCATTCAATTGAGTGAAACATCTCAAACATGCATACAATCTTCACATGCAACTATATGTAGTTTCTCATCCAAGTTTCTTTGCTTGAATCTTCATCTCCTTCTATAGGCTACTCATACATCTTCAACAAAGTGATTGGTATCACTTATAACATGCCTCAATGGCCAATATATTTAGTAGAGAGTAGGACAAGAGAGTTTCTTACTTCAAATAGCATAAAGCAACAACATTGTCTTACATACACAAGCTTCATCTCCATAGCTTTGGAATGAGCATGATAGCTCCAAGTGTTCCTTTGTCATCTCTGCACCTTCTTCAAGATCTCTTTATGCATTCATGGGCTCCACTCCCAATGCTCTGCAACCAAAGCTCTGATACCAAAATGTGGAGAAATTTGACCCCAATACACGCAGCGGAAGTTAGAGAACCTCTTCTAGAATCTGCCCTGTAAGACACATGCTTACTAAAACTTGATTCAGTCACAACACAGAGCTCTAGTGGCTCTGAAATTTTGTCCACACATAGTAGACTCTCTTAGCTTTCTAACAAGCTAAAGAACACTCCATTTGGAGTTCATTGGCTAGGAAACAAACTGTCCAAAGATAGACTACCTATCAACTTAGGTTAAGCAAAAAACTGAGGTTCACAACAAATTCCCAGTAACTACTGGAGAATTATCTGAAAGTGATATTTGAGATACAGAGAGTATGAGAGGTAAGCTTTCCAACAAGATATCATACGCATTAATTGGAGTACATAGAGAGATATCACCTTCACAAGGTGACTATGTATAGAAAAAGGTATGCGGCTGGAATACCTTTGTGCCTTCTAGCATCCAAATGAGGTACCTTTTGATCTCCATTGGTGAGAGAATGACAGCATATGCTTCTACACCATCTCCTTGTCATCTCCACAAATTTTCACGTTCAAATGAGCTCTTTATATAGAGCTATGGGCATGGGACTCTTCACCTACCCTTGCATCTTCTCTCACCTCTTGACCTTTCCTTTCTTGTCCTTTGTCCTTCCATTGCCTTTGGTTGCTTTTGGTGCTCCATATCACTTCATATGGATAAGGTCACGACTTTTTTGAGTATTCCATCTATCTGAATATATATTGGCTTTTATCCAAGCCATAAATACAAATGCTCTTTTTAATTCAACACTCTACTCTAAGGTTATGCATGTTCCCTTTATATTTTTAGGGTATACCTTCATTTTGGGCTTACAACAAATACATAAATGATGAAGAGGTAATAAATGATAGGTGAGTATTTGCCAAGCCTCACAATTGGAGCTTGCACATGTTCCATAATTTTCAACACACACACACACACATATATATATATATATATATATATATATATATATATATATATATATATATATATATATATATATATATATATATATATATATGTGTGTGTGTGTGTGTGTCTCACACGTGCTCACACACACACATACGAACACACGTACACACACACACACATATATATATATATATAATATATATATATATATATATATATATATATATATATATATATATGTATGTATATATGTGTGTGTGTATGTATGTATGTATGTATGTATGTATAAATGTATATACATACATACATACATAGTACATACATACATACACACACACATATATACATACATATATATATATATATATATATATATATATATATATATATATATATATATATATATATATATATATATATATATATATATATATATATATATATATATATATATATATATATATATATATATATATATATATATATATATATATATATATATATATGAGTCTGTGTACGTGTATGTATGTATGTTTATATATATATATACTCTGTTTTTTGCTTGTCCCTTAAAACTTCCTATGAACTTTTATCTTACTTCTCCTTTTGCTCCTTTCAAAGCATCTATTATACTTGAGAGATTAAGTATTTGTCCATACCTTTTGACACGTGTGTGACGTTTGATCATTTCTTACACGTATTTAACACTCTACTCATTTGCCTTTTGTTTATGGGTTTAATTTGACACTTTGTTCTCTGAATTTTGCTTGTGACTTGACTCTTGTTTCAGTGAAGTAAAGGAGTATTACTTTCTTCTATCTTGCTCACCTAGATAATAATATGAGGTATGGTGGTACTATGGAATGAGTTATGCACTTTGCTGCCTATTAAACTATTGCTGGGCCACTCGTGGAGGTCGATTATAATGAAGGTAGAAGTATTGGAAGATAGGAAGAGGAATGCTTATCTCCATAAGACAAGACGATTACAATAGTGGGCATGACATAAGGATAAATAGAGGCTTCCATTAGGCAAGAGCTTTAGTAGTGAGTAGAGTTGGGTATGAGTTGAAATAATCAAGATGCACTAGTCTTAGAGAATGTTAGGATGGTTGATGTGGCTCTGAGTGGGTACTCAGAGGTCTACTTTCTTCTTCAAGCACTCAAGGGTTATATATATATATGTATATATATATATATATATATATATATATATATATATATATATATATATATATATATATATATATATATATATATATATGTATGTATGTATGTATGTATGTATGTATGTATGTATGTATGTATGTATGTATGTATGTATGTATGTATGTATGTATGTATGTATGTATGTATGTATGTATGTATGTATGTATGTATGTATGTATGTATGTATGTATGTATGTATGTATGTATGTATGTATGTATGTATGTGTGTGTGTGTGTGTAAATGTAAAAACATAAAATTCTTTCCGGATGGATAAAATTCTCGAATTTTATTTTGACCTTGAACGAACTAAACGAATTAGACGATTAATTCTGGAATTAATTCTCACGAATTAATTCTCTCGTCCATACTATGATATGTATGTATGTATGACCTCCTGATGTAGATCCATTGCCAGAGAATGTGGATCATTGGGTAAGAAGATCTAAACATCTAGGAGGCATGTGAAAAGATATGACCCCTCTGTACATTACATTATGATGAGGGTGAGCCCCTTACTACTAAGGGGCAAAGCTATGTAAGCAAAAGAAGAAGTGGGAGTTAGCCATGCAGGAAGAGATAAAGGCCTTGCATGCAAATGATACTTGGGACTTGGTTGAGTAGCCCAATTGCTTGGAGTTTGAGGTCTGTGGAAGCACACGAACAACACAAGGAAGAAGAAGAAGAAGCTTGGAGAACAACACTAACTCCCACTTCTTCTTGTGCTCACATAGCTTTGCCTCTTTATAAGTGAGAGGCTCCCCCTCATCTGATAACATAATGTAATGTATAGAGGGATCATATCTGTTCATTGGCCTCTTAGCACGTGTAGATCTTCTTACCCAATGATCCACATTATCTGGCAATGGATCTACATCAGGAGGTATATCAACATGTCCATTGTTAATGGGCTGCTGCACATAATTTCCAGCCCTGTTTTCAGCATGAATAGGTGGCTGCATATGCCCATCAGGAGCGTCATTTTGCGGTCCAGCATCATCTGGCTCAAAAACCACTGGATCATCAATATTTTCAGTCCTTTGTGGTGCATCCTGAGGATCAAAATCAGGCCTAATAGGTGGCTGGTCATGCTGAAATCTGACCCTTTTATGGTCATCCTTTGAGGCACAATTATTTTGAAGCAACCTTGCCTCATTAAAAACAACATCCCGGCTGCGTACAACTTTCTTGAGCTGAGGTATCCAAATTCTGTAGCCCATTTCACCTTCTTCACCATATCCCATGAAGAGACCTTTTATGGACTTAGCATCAAGTTTGTTTCTCAGCTCTGGCCTTATGTGCACAAAAGCCTCGCAGCCAAAGACACGTAAGTGATCATATGAAGCAGTTTTGTCAGACCAAACCTCTTCAGGGATGTCACCTTCTTTATGCCTTTCACAATAAGCCTTGATCCCTTTGTCATTTTCCATGATTCTCTCTCAAAGAGAATGCTATAACCATGCATATCCATTTGACCCACAGAGAGTAAGCTTTTCTTGATCCCTGGTACATAACGCACATCATGCAAAACCAGCTCATTAGTGCCATTTGTAGAGAAATGCACTGTGCCAATACCCTCAATGGAACAAGCATTATTGTTTCCAAGGTATACATGGCCATGGCTGCCTGCAGTAAAAGTAGAAAAGCACTCCTTGATAGGAGTCACATGAAAGAAGCACCAGAGTCAACTATCCATGTCTGGGCCAATGCATCATTAACAGTCAGCAAAGCATTGATAAGATCACTTTTGGTGATCGACATTCAGTGAGAATTCATATGCATAAGTATCATCAGCTTTTAAAGTAGTGCACAAAATATCCTCAACATATGACAGCTCCTCTATGACTACATTAGAGGCCAAATTGGCCTTCTCTTTGTCCTTTTGGTTGTCTTGTGCATCAGTCTTGTCTTCTTTCTTGCCCTTTTTATCTCCAACATTCCTATTTCTTTGAGGCTGTGCCTTGTAATAGCGGCAATCAGGTTTCTTGTGGCCTTTCCTGCCACGCTGATAGCAAGTCACATCATTGCTTTTACCTTTACTGCCATTACCTCTTTCCCTGCTCTTACTCTTGTTCCTTTGTGCATTATTACTCCTCTTATCTGTCCTGCCTCTAACCATGTTAGCTGAGCTTCCACCTTCACCACCTGCTTTTCTCCTGATCTCTTCATTAAGTATAGAACCCCTAACACCATCAAAGGTCAGGTTTGGGTTATTGGACAATGAGACTACCAGTGTCTCTCAAGAGTCAGGAAGTGTCATAAGCAAGAAGATGGCTTTAAGTTTGTCATCAAAAGCAGCCATACCTGAGTCCTGCAATTGTGACAAAGTACTTGTAAAGAGGGATAAGTGTTCAGCTGCACTCTTGGACTCATAAAGTTGCATACCAACAAGCTTCCACATCAAATGCACTTGGTTCACAGGCTTAGTGTTCTCATAAGTTGCTTTCAGCTTTGCCCATATTTCTGAAGAAGAGGTCAGCCCTTTGAGATCTACCAAGATCTCATCAGAGACGGCCATCTTGATATACGTAACAACTTTCTTGTTCAAGATCAGCCAAGCTTCCTGTGACATATCTTCTGGTTTTTCCGCTTCCAATGCTCTATCACAATCCTTCAAGAAGAGAATACCTTGCATTCTCTCCTTCCACAAATCGAAACCTATTCCCTCAAAACGTTGAATCTCAAATAGATTCTTCACACCTGAGGAGGATGATGCCATGATTGCACGATGAAGAAGTTAGTATGCTGAAATTTGGGCAAAAATGCACCAAATCAGAGTATCACTTCTAAAAATGATGCACAATGGCTTCAAACTGTTGTGAGAGCAAAATGGAGCAAAAACAGACCAGTTGGACCACAAGATTAAATTCTGTAATTTTCTGGAATTACCTGCAGAAAATTCCAGCAAGTCAATTTACGCTTCAAATCAACAAATTTGACTTTTCTTGACCTCAAAGTGTATACATAAAGCTATAAGGAAGCCTTTAGGAGCAAAAAGGAGCAAAAGCCCCAAATTTTCTCTTCAGAATTTTGAAAAATTCAGAGAAAATCCCACAATTTGCTGTACATAAGCAAATTTCTCATGCCACACTTCCATACATGAAATGTTAAACCTGTATATTGCTGTTTTGGACTGTGGAACACTTGTGTACACCTGTAAAACACCTGGAAATAGCTTGTTTTGAGCAATAAGACAAAGAGGAACAGTTTGTTCGCGATGAAATCGAAGAATATCACGTGAAAAGAAGTTTATGCTGCTCCAAAGCTGTGGTGCTTCACTTTTAACCCTTTTCTTCGCGACAAAACTCAGAAAAACCTGCAAAAACTGAAGTAGAACACTCCAGAAATGCTGATGTCGCTGTTTTGGGCACCTTCTTCGCGATGAAACGTGAAGATCTTGCAAAATCTGAAGAAAACCCTGCTGAAAACTGAAACGGAGCTGCTCTAATGCCTCAACGGAGCTCTGATACCAGTTGTTGGAGCAAAAGAGAGTATTCAGCAGATGGAGAAGCTCAAATGGAGCACCTCTTGACTGAGCAGCATGCATAGTACAAAGGTGAGATTTAAATCGCAGATTTAAATCGGGATTTAAATCGTTTAAATTGTAGAGATTTAAAAAAATGAAAATAAAAATCGAGGTTTTTATTCATCATGAGCGATTTTTATTTTATTACATATTTGGTCATTCATTATGATATCTAAAAGCCTCTCCAAATCTCATTAGCAATAGCAATTACCATAATTGAAGAGATTTCCAACAGAAGAGTGCAAAATAGAAAGATTTAGACAAAACTGTTTTCCCCCCCTTTTTTTTCAACTAAAAAAAAAAGACGATTTTTATGAATAAAAATCGTACCTAAAGATTTAAATCGTGATTGAGGTTTTTACGATTTTTAAAAAATAAAAATCGTACGATTTTTTTAACTATGGCAGCAGGGAAGGTGAGTGTCCAGTAGCACACACAGGTGAGAGAGAGAGAGATCGAAAGCAGAGAGGCGCAGTTGTTTTGGTGGGTTCTCCAAAAGAGAAGTGAACCCTAACTTTAGTTTAGGTTATTATTTATAGGACCTGGCCAAGTTCACACTTAATTTGGCCAAAAGAATAAAAATGACTTATAATGACTATAATCAGCCTTTTAAAGGCCTATACACAAGTGTACAACTATGAGGGGTCATTTAGGGCCTTTACCCCAACAGGTAGATCTTTTTTTTTTGGGTTAAGTGAATTATGAGACAAGTTGACGAAGAGATCATACTCTTTGGACAATATTTGCAAAACCATTTGCAAACATTGCGCTTTGATTTGACTCTCTCATAATAGCGGCAATGCTTGTCAAAAGCTTCATGAAGAGAGGGAGGCATTATGAATGCTTTAAGCCTTGAATCTGAATGACCTCTACTTAAAAAAAGATAAAACATAAAATAAAAAAAAATTAGAACATTGTCTTCAAATTTTAACTCTACTATGATACTATGATTTATCATTTATCTAGCATATGCATACATCATCATGCATTAATGATCATCTATAGAATCTAGATGATAAAGGACTAAGGAGTCTTGAGTCAAAACTCAAGGCTAAAGGCTATAGACTATATCCCAGGCTCTAATTTCTAGGCTCTATTATCTATCATCTATGTGCATTGTGTATTAATGATTATCATTGTATAGCCTCAGTATAGGCTCTAGCCTCTATCATCTATGTGCATACATTATAATGCATTATGAATTGTATAGATAATAGGGCAGCAAGCCTAGCCTCCTGAGTCTTAAGCTATAGGCTATAGCCTAAATTCTAAGTAGTAAGCCCTGTATGCATTGTGCATTAATGAAAATATTAATTATAATTTATATATATCTACAGCCTACAACCTAAAACCTAGGCTCTATGTGCATAATGCATTATGCATTGTCTCTAGTCCTAGATAAATCATAATAGGGTATAGCCTCCTAAGCTATAGCATGTAGCCTAAAGGCTAAAACATAAGCTAAGAGCTCTATGTGCAATGTGCATATAATATTATGTGCATTGTGCATTGTACATCCTATATGGCCTATAGATAATACATATTACAACCTTATGCACTTTAATGTCCATGTGGCATCATGCATGTGCCATGAACATCACTACCAAAGTTCAGACTTGACCTTATGCCTTAAGGCAGGGACTCAGTGAGCACTAGGAACTTAAGAAGAAGTGAGTCCAGGGCGGAGGCACCTGGCGAGTCTCGACAGGTGTAGCTTCTAGCCTTGCCTTGTAGGTTGTAGGTAATATCAACCTCAAGGCTCGAAGGTGGAGGGCTGAAGTTGGCTCAAAGGCGAACTGTCGAAGGCAACAATACGTGCACGCGAAGAAAGACACTCCTTGGAAAAATGATACGTGGGCGAAATGCACGCTCTCTGGAATGTAGTCACTAAGGAAAAATCCAATTTTCACACCACATTAAAAAAAATTAATCCAAATTCGATGGGCTCTTTGATTGGACATTGGGCCAAATTTTTCAAAAAATATATCGGACGAATTGGACTAAACTCCCGGACGGGACGTAACGGACGTTACCGGAGGACTTATCTCGTCCGTTAGACGAAAACTACTGTGTCCTCGATGTAGAGACTCCCATTGGAATCCATGTATCCAGGGCAATCATCTCTATGGACTCTCATGTGTCTCTGTAAGTAGGATGATGTCATGGCCTCTCATCACGTCCTCGAGTCTCTCTTCTCGTGTCCCACATGCCGCGAGTCCCTATACGATGACCTTGCCATCTATGATGACCCGACCATCTCTGTAGGATGCTCATTTCCCCTCTTTGTGGGCTTGGTGTACCCTAGGCATACATGCATGCCTATGTGCGATTTGCATTTTGGTGAGGTAATCATCGAGATAGATGGGTGGGCCGAGAGAGAGAGACTTTTTAACGTCTATTAGAGGCCAAAATCGGTCTATGAGACAAAACATATACATCAGTATGATCCAATCCACTGTGATCCCAAAAGGAAAATAAAGTGTGAGTACAAAAAACGGGTATAAAAGAAGTGGATAATAACTGGCATCAAGGGTGTGGGGTGCTATGGGTATGCACTCTATATGCTCAATGAGTGAGATACAAATATGATATGCATAGAGAGGGGAGGCTCGATGGTATCACAACCCTCTAAGTGCCTGGAGTGGGTGTAGGATATAATGCATCGGTGGGTAAGGCATCATGGCGATCCTCAAAATGCTCTGGACGTCCAAATCGATAGGGGTGCGCTGCTGATGTCTCCGTATCTCCATGTCATGGCGTGCGTGAATCGCCTGAATCTCTCTTTGATGTGGACGGGCTCTCCGGAGTGGGGGTCTCGGTCGTCGACGCTGTCGCCTGAGCTCCTCTGCTCTGTGTAATGTGACACCCCGTATCGAGCTGGGTCCTCGAGTGGCAGTGGGTCTGAAAAAATCTGTAATATAAGTCTGAGGGGGGGGGGGCAGGTGTATCTCCATCTGCTGCTGGAGAAGTGATGCACGGCGGTGCTGGAGCTCTACTAGGAAACGACCTAGAGCGCGCTAGAGAGAGAGAGAGAGAGAGAGAGAGAGAGAGAGAGAGAGAGAGAGAGAGAGAGAGAGAGAGAGAGAGAGAGAGAGAGAGAGAGAGAGAGAGAGAGAGAGAGAGAGAGAGAGAGAGAGAGAGAGAGAGAGAGAGAGAGAGAGAGAGAGAGAGAGAGAGAGAGAGAGAGAGAGAGAGAGAGAGAGAGAGAGAGAGAGAGAGAGAGAGAGAGAGAGAGAGAGAGAGAGAGAGAGAGAGAGAGAGAGAGAGAGAGAGAGAAAGAAAGACTTTTTAACGTCTATTAGAGGCCAAAATCGGCCTATGAGACAAAACATATACATCAGTATGATCCAATCCACAGTGATCCAAAACGAAAATGAAGTGTGAGTACTGCAAACGGGTATAAAAGGAGGGATAGTAGCTGGCATCAAGGGTGTGGGGTGCTATGGGTATGCACTCTATATGCTCAATGGGTGAGATACAAATATGATATGCATAGGGAGGGGAGGCTCGATGGTATCACAACCCCCTAAATGCCTGGAGTGGGTGTAGGATATAATGCATCGGTGGGTAAGGCATCATGGCGATCCTCAAAATGCTCTGGGCGTCCAAATCGATAGGGGTGCGCTGCTGACGTCTCTGTATCTCCATGTCATGGCGTGCGTGAATCGCCTGAATCTCTCTCTGATGTGGACGAGCTCTCCGTACAAGGGGTCTCGGTTGTCGACGCTGTTGTCTAAGCTCCTCTGCTCTGTGTAATGTGACACCTCGCATCGAGCTTGGCCCTCGAGTGTATGTGGGTCTGAAAAAATCTGTAATATAAGTCTGAGGGGGGGGGGGCCAGGTGTATCTCCATCTGCTGCTGGAGGAGTGATGCGCGGCGGTGCCGGAGCTCTACTAGGAAACGACCTAGAGGGCGTTGGTCCTCTGTCCCCAATAAAGCCCTGATCTCTCTAGGCTCCCTGAAGAGCTGTGGGTAGCGGTCTCTGATGTCCTCATATGCCTGACATCTACATGTGTAGTGCTCCTCGTCCTCCACCTCCTCTCTACATATCTTGCATAATCGCTCATCCCTGGGGGTATGTGTGGCTCGCCCAATCTCAATCTCGAGCTGGTGTGATGATACTCTGAGCTGCCCAATGGCCACTCTCTCAACTGGTGCCATATATGTATCCATGTATTGTGGTCTCTGAATGAAACCATCCGCTGTCACAGTCAGGAAGTGCTCTCTGTAGTGTTGCCTCTTTGTGGGAAGAGGCTCCCGTGGTGCTATCCATGTCTCCCTGACGTGTATCTGTAGTAGGTCCTGACGGATGATCCTATTCCTCTCCGAACGAGAGAGGGTAATGTGGGGGGAAGAGAGGTCATACTGAAAAGGGGGGAGATCCGTAATGCCCATGCCATGGTCTGCTAACCAACGGTAAGTCTGTGCATACCATACTCTCTCATGCCCTGTCTCTGCCAAATGTCTAGAGCTCTCAAATGCAAGCCTGGTGAGTCGGCTAGTAGGGAGCTCTCTGACTCTCAGAATAAAGGTCACCAACTGGAAGAGGGCCTCCACTAGCATCGGTGGTGTGCCAAGCTCAGCTCGTATAATGTCATGTGGAACGGAGGGCTTGCTGCGCAGCAATCGTGATATCATGGTGATCTGGGGCCTCTCAATCTGCGTCCACATCGCCTCTGTGATCCCTGGTGCCCATACTGCTGCTGCGTACATCAATGCGGGTGTCACTAGAGTGTCAATGAGCCACCCCTTAGTCCGGGGCTCCTGAAAATGTGTCTGAAAGCAGCGTCTCTCCAATCCTGCAAGTGCCGCATAACCTCGCGTCAATCTATCTCTCGCAGCCTGTGCCATGGAGAATACCCCTGTGCTGCCCGAGAAGGTGATACCTAGGTAGACGTAGGAGTCCACTACCTCTATCTGTCCTCCAGCTGCTGTGAAAGAGGCGCGATGGCGTACTGTCCTCGAGGTATGGAAGATCATGACCTTGGTCTTGCCAAGGTTCACTGTGAGTCCTCTCTCCATGCAAAAGATATCGAGCGCCTGTAAATGTGACTGCAACCCCTCATGTGACTCTGAGAGTAGGACAATGTCATCAGCATATAATAGGATATGTACTGGCGTACCTCCGAGGTCTCCTCCTCGCCCTCCTGCTCGCTGTATATACTCCGTGATCTCGTCGATGTAGAGACCGAAGAGAGTGGGTGACAGAGGGCAACCTTGTTTCACACCAATGGTGCTAACAAGGCTGTCTGATAGACCGCCGGGGCAGCGTACCCTGCCTGTGACTCGTGCATACAAAGCGTGGATGGCCCATAGCATGTCTGATGGAAGCTGTAACTCCTGGAGCCTCCGTAGTAGTCTCTCTCGAGGGACCATGTCGAAGGCTTTGCGGAAATCCACAAAGCAACAGTATAGTCTCTGCTTCCTCGCCTTCGCGCTCTCAATCAGGCAACGAAGCACGAAGATGTGGTTGATGGTGGAGAAAGTGCGGCGGAGGCCTTCCTGGCTGGGTGTTCTGATCCCCGCTGCCTCAGCGTGTGTACTGAGCTCTGCCTCTAGTACTGCCCCATAGATCTTGGCCAGGATATGGCCTATCATAATAGTCCTGTAGTTCCCTGGGTCCATCATATCGCCGGACTTATGGATAGGCGTAATGGTATGCATAGTCCATGAGTCGGGTAATCCCTCAACCAGAGCACGGTTGAAGAGATGGGCGATCACGTGGGAAACCACATCTGCTGCGTATATAAAGTGCTCTCCTTGTAGCCCCGTGTGGTCTGCTGAACGGCCATGCTGTAGCCTATGGATGGCCTGTGGTACCATGCCTGCTGTGAAGAGGGTGGATATCACCGGACGCGGTGTGGAAGGAATCGGTAATGGTGGCTGTCTTGGGACGTCATATAACCTCTGGGCGTAGGTGTGCCAAGTCGAAGGATCTGCTATGGGTGTAGGTGGACGTGGCTCACGTAGTGCCCTCCACGCGGTGGCACAATCCCTACTCATGAGAAGGTCGATCAACTCTGCCTCATGTCTCTCCTCGAAAGCTCGCCGCTTCCGGCGTGTGAGGGCTCGCATCTGTCGTCGTGCCTCCCTCTCTGTGATGGATCCCAAGATACTCTGTGCTCTGAGATGTCGGTATAGTCGCGTACACTCCTCATCGTACCATCTATTCTGGGGTGTATGCCCCAGCCATGTCGGATGTGCAGTGCTGTGGGTGGTGTATGGGAAGCTTAGCGTAGCGGATGTATGGAGGATCGAGGAGAAGTGGGCGGTGAGGGTGTCCAAGGAGGCAGAGGGATCAAGGGAGTAGATGCGCTCTCGAACATGGGAGCTATAGATATGTGCTAGCTCATGTCTAAAGTGAATGGTGGTACGGACTCGTGGCTGTATGGTGACTGGGTGGGGTATGCATGGTGAGCCGCAAATGGATAGGGCAAGATATGCGTGATCAGCTCCAATCCGTAAGGGTGGGATAGTGAATGAGGTGATCAGATGTGTCGCCTCCGGGGGTCCGATAACATAGTCTACCACACTGCCCCCCTGTGGTGTCGTGGGTGGAATGCAGGTGAGACCGCGCGAGGTGGGCCAGCTCCCCATCCCATTATATATAACGAGATGGTGTGTTGCTCCCATCTGGAGTAAGTGTCAGCCATATAAGGTGGTGTGTGGCGGTGTCGGCTGAGGCTCTGAGTGTAGGCATGTCCTCTATGGTACGAAGCATCTCAGGGTCGTCAAAGTCGTAGATATCACACTGGTGGCTCTGAGTGCGGGCATTGAAGTCTCCTACAAGGAAGACTTCACCCATCCCGGTATACTCCATAATCGTGTCACTGAGGCAGTCATATGGCGATGTGGTGTCTGGTCCCTCCCCTCCTGATAGCTGCTCAGGGGAATGTGTGAAGCGTGAACCAATGGGTGCAATATAGCATATGGCGAAGTACGCTGCTCTCTCCTCTGATAGCTGCAAGCGTATCCACATGAAACGTGCCTCTGGGTCTCTGGCTACCACCTGTACCCTGTGCTGGAACGACTGTCTATAGAGCACGGCTACTCCTCCTGATCCTCGTGTGGTGTGCTGTCTCATCTGGCGGCGGTGAGCTGACTCCCACATATAGCCCTCAATCCTCGGTAGGCTCCTCCCCGGGCTCTCGTGTGTCTCTATCAAGAAGATAATGTCTCTGCCCTCCATCACCTCCTCGAGGCGCCCTGGGGAGAGAGAGAGAGAGAGAGAGAGAGAGAGAGAGAGAGAGAGAGAGAGAGAGAGAGAGAGAGAGAGAGAGAGAGAGAGAGAGAGAGAGAGAGAGAGAGAGAGAGAGAGAGAGAGAGAGAGAGAGAGAGAGAGAGAGAGAGAGAGAGAGAGAGAGAGAGAGAGAGAGAGAGAGAGAGAGAGAGAGAGAGAGAGAGAGAGAGAGAGAGAGAGAGAGAGAGAGAGAGAGAGAGAGAGAGAGAGAGAGAGAGAGAGAGAGAGAGAGAGAGAGAGAGGGGGAGGGAGGGAGGGGGAGGGGGAGGGAGGGAGAGAGGGAGGGAGGGAGGGGGAGGGGGAGGGAGGGGAATGGGGGGAGGGGGATTGGGGGAGGAGGGTGGGGGAGGGGGAGGAGAAAATTCAAAAATCTAGAGCCGGTCAATCAAAAAGAGCATCTTAACCATAGAATTCATGTTTAGGTCAACGACAAACAAAAATAAACCTAGGAATGATCATTCATGTTGATAACATGCTAATCACATGTCCCAATGAACAGCAAAATGCTAATTTCAAGCCTGATTTGAAGATAATTTTTTTTTATCTTTGATATGGAGTTGTTATATAATTACTTAGGCTTCCAATTCACACAACTGATTGTTGTGTCTAAGATGGGGTCTTCAAACTACTACTTGGGCATCAAATCAACACAAAATTACGATTTTATTACTATTTTATTGCAAAACAGACTATGCTGAGATTGCTTGACAGGTTTTAGCATGAAAGATTGCAAGCTTTTGCTTATACCAATTAATGCAAGCTTAAAATCATATGCGGATATAGATGGAAAGAAGCTTGGTGATATATCTGTGTAGTCGAGGAGTTGGGTGTTCAATAGATCTTTATGACGCACAGGAACACACATGATATGCAAAGTTGTCATTGAGTAGGTTTTATGCACAACCTAAATGTACATTGATAAGTTGTGAAACAAATGTTTAAGTATCTGTAAGGTACAGTGGATTATGAACTTCTCTTTCCCAAAAGGGGTGATTTGTCGCCAACAATTTCTACATTTTTGGATTGAGTTGGAGATAAAGACTCTCACCATTCTATGAGTTATTTACATGTACATGTTACAAGTACTGCACATATTTTCTTTGATAATCAAAGTCCTGTTTTAAAAAGTCCATTTTTTGATGCAACAATAAAACATATTGAGGTGCACTTTTGTTACATATGAGCAAGGATACATGCAGATTCCAGAAGACGCTCAATTAGACATCTTCAACAAAGACTTGCATGAGAATAGTTCAAGCAGTATATTTTGTTACTCAACCCACAACCATAATCAGCACCCACAACCATTTGCTGATTGATTATGTATATGTACATCACCTTCATCTTGCCTTATCTGTGTCGTGTGAAGCTAATTTGGCACTTAGTGTGGGCCTTCAATTACTTTTTCCATTCTATGTATAATCATTATTTACAATGATCAGTATTGACTACATGTTTAAAATCCTCAGAATTTTTAGCTAGCTGTGTTACTTTCCATCAAACTTTACACTAGTTGTATGAGTTGATAGGTCAATTTACCAGTTACGGTAGAATATTTAATATAAGTGGTCATCTTGGCTGCTAACTTAATGAATTCGATATATTTCATCATTTCATGTGTAAGAACAATGAAACTCAAACAATAGCTCATTTTTGCACAAATCCTCTGCAAGCATCTGATTTTGCTCTGACTATCTTCTTGAAGCTTAATCTTTTCATTGTCTATCTGGGCTGCATGTTTTGCATGTTTGCATGCATGTTTTGCATGGAAGCTGTTATGTGCTTGCATGTGTCCACAAAGTGATTGCATGCATGTGCATGCATGTTGATTCTACTCCTCTCTCTAGTTGATTTATGTTGTATTTTAGTGAATACATCATACATATCACATCTTCTATGAACCTGCATGCATTACACTGGATGTTTCCTCAGTTTCTTTTTGGTATACAGAAAATTATAGAGATTTAGAGCTAGTAGAAGTACATACAATCCTACCTTCAACATATATTCAATTCTTATCAGTCCCCCATTTTTTTTTTTCGCATGGAACATGCTAATAATCAAAGATAAACATGACTAAGTATAATGTGTTAGTATCTATATTCCTAGTTTCTTTTTTCTTAGGTGAAGAGCCCAATTTAGAAAACATCAACTAGTGTTTAGCACAAAAGCTTTTCATGAAATATCAATAAGACACAACATCGTCTTTTTATGGGTATTATTATCATTTATGATGGCACGAGAAGAATTGAATGAGTGCTATTAAAAGGTTCATTTGATTTTTGCAGTTGTAAACATACAGGGTCTTTTCTAAATAAGCTCTTTGTAGGTACCAAAGGGGAAACTCGATGTAGAAGATCTTAAGTTGGCATTATCAGAGATGGAAATCCAAGCAAGAAATGCTGTTCAGCCATGAAACTTGCCAAAATATCAGAGGATTAATATATGTTGTAGTCATATTAAAGTCCTTGTCAGATATCGGATGAGTGATATAAAAGCTTCTAATGTTTGATTTTTGCAGTCGTAAACGTACGCAGGCTTTTTTAATTAAGCTTTTCAGGTATCAGGGAAACACAATGTCGAAGATCTTAAGTTGGAATATCCGAGATGAAATCTAAGTAAAAAATGTTGCCCAGCTATGAAACGTGCCAAAATAACAGAGAAGGGATATATATGTAGTCATTAAGGTCAAAGCCCTCGTCATCGTAGTCTCAATTCAGATGTCTGAGATGGATTTACTTTCCACCCAGATCAGCACTTTGTACTTCATTACACTTTCAATCAATGAATTTATTTCTTTTGTGTATTATCTTTGCAAATGATAAAGTAAAAGTTTTATTTATTGAAACGTTATGTTGACACAAAAAAGATGATGCTTTCGCTGTTGTAAAAGATAACAGGATGGGCACAATTATTTCTTATGTAGTTATACCCCTTGTTTAATACTGCATTATTCCCTGCATGCGCAGTGGACCACCCACTGTTAACAGCTGTTGCTTGGGGAATCAAGAGGAATTTTACTGGAATCGCTGTTTCCATGATACAAACACGTCATGGAATTTTGTATGGCTTCATTTCATCCATCCCAAAGAACTCACCCATTCCATCCCTGGCATGTGGAATTACTTAACAAAGAAATCTAATAGAACTCTATAAATGACATGGAAGCCCGACTCGACATGTCACTTGATCAATTAGAAGCGATCGGGATTTTTTTTTTTTAATTTTAAAATTTTTTAATGTTTCCCCCCTGGAATGTCTATTCATAAATAGTAATACGAATTTTATCTTAACAAAGATCTATCGAATAACAAATAACAAATTAAGTAATCAGTTTGATCAAAGGCTACCTTGTAAATTGTTTCAAAGAAGGAAAGGAGTGTTGGCCTGAGACCACCCCTGGTTTTTAGATCCCTATAACTTGTATTAGTTGAGTACAATAGTTGTGTCAGTGGATTAACGAGAAATTCATCAACATAGACACTGTGAGGAGTGTGGGCATTTTTTTTTCTTGTTCATTTTCTAATTCCCACGAATAGGCAAATAAGGAGTAGTGCATGATGTTTTTTGTTAAAAGTTAAGCCTCAAAAGAACTTGTGGATAATCAAACTTTGACAAGTGGACCTATGAATGGAAGGCCTAAACTCATGAGACTTCACCAACATGATTGAACCAAACACTAACTGAAATTATTCTCTGATTTAAAAGGCACAGTTTTAGAACATGTGGTTCCCAGATTACAGTGGTATATTTTGCTAGAAGTCAAACTTCTGCAGAATTCATGAATAACCAAGCTTTGAGAAAGTGACATGAATGGAAGGCCTAAAGGCATGAGACTAAACCAATGTGGTTGAACCAAGCACTTCTCAGAATCAACCAAGCCCTCCAATTTAGGAGGTGCACTCCTACGAAAAGTGCTTCCTAGAGTACAGGGGCCACTTACCGATTGTATGTAGTCATCTTGGGTCATGAATCCATATGATCTTACAAGAGCAGCCAAGTCAATTCTTAGTGCATAAGAGTGAAGCAAGCATGAGCTTAAAGCAAACCCTTCGTCTGATTCTATCCCAAGTTCGGGTTAGGATATTTCACTACATATATAGGTAGTGACTAATTTGACTGTTTTGGAGTTGTATTTGATGTTTCTTGTCTTATGGTAATCCATTTGTTGATTCCTTATACTTTTTCTGTAGCTCTAATAATCCTCTATTGTGAAACAAAGTCTTGGGTTCTTCTTTTGCATACTTTTTAAGTAATCGAGGGAAGCATACAATATTCTCACGGCATTGCTCTTTGTGAGTGAGGGTTAAGTAGTTTGGTTTTGGGGCTTGATATATGAAGTGGGTGCATCTACTTTGAGCAAGCTTGGTTGGATTAGAAAGCTCTTAAAGACTACTACAAGGGTGTAAAAGTTCCATATTGTTCTTTGTACCATCTTTGAGAACTAGGCATTTTTTGAAAGAGTGCATTTGTGTGTATCTTGGGGAGGCACATTGTGCTTCTAGTTGTGTAGGCAATCACAATCTTCCATCAAGGGTATCGAGATATCTTGAAGTGATTGGAGGACATCAAATACAAGTTAAAGGACTTGTTGAACCTATTGGTCTAAATGTTTCATCACCAAAGGTTGCTAGAAGAAGCATTTCGTCAAGGTGTAATCAACTCTAGAGAAATCAAGCTACATTAGAGTTTTTCAAAGGAAAGTTTACCTCGAAGGTGATAGCAAGTTGATATGACATTATTTCCACTTTGAGAAGTTAAAGCAAGAGTCCATAATAAGCCTAATAGAAGAAAGAAATGGAAAAGTCTAATACTTGATTGAAAGCTTATTTTGGAGGTGATAGCGAGTTGTTTTGAAATTATTTACACTTTGAGAAGTTAGAGCAAGAGTCCATAAGCTTAATAGATGCAATAAATGGCAATTGTTAATCTTAAAGTTTATAATTTCTAGTTGTTTCATGAGCGAATGTATCTAGCTATTTCAAGGGCAAAGACCTTTGGGGTTTGATAAATGTGATTGATCCAAGATCTAGGTTGGAGAATAATCCAATCAATGACCAAGTAAGAACATTTAGGGAGTGGAATGATCATGATAAGAGAGCATTTTCATTTTGTTATAACACATTAACTATAGTATAATAAGACACATCCAAGATATAACCTCGAGCATGAGAGTTTGGGAAACTTTGGGAGACTTTACTCTACAAAGACCAAAACAAGGAGGATTCAACTCAAAAATAAATTCAACAATCTTGGGAAGAGCTTAAGGAAAAGCATCAATGACTTCATTCTCAAAGTCAAAGAAATTCATGATGCATTGGACCCATTGGTAGCCACATAGATGATGATGATCTAGTGGCTTACATCCTCAATGGTTAAAAGGATGATTAGAAGTGGAAGCCTTTCATCAATTTTGTTTATGTGAAGGATACTCTTCGAATATTTGAGATGTTAGTTTCTCTAATGATAAGTGAAGAAATGAACATCAATGAAGGATCATCAAAGGGCAATGATGTTAAAGTGTTTTATACATTTAACTCTAGTGGTAGAGGAAGATTCAGAGGAAGTAAAACAATCAAGGACATGATCAAGAAGATTCTATTCAAAGAGAAAGAGGAAGGATAAGAGGAAGAGGAGTTAGATATCATCAATGAAGAGGCGAGTTGATGAATGATGATGCTACATATGTGAGAGACAATGGATACCATGCAAGTGATTACTACCAAGGAAGCAATAAAAGAAGTTGCAACAAAAACTCAACCTACAAAGGACAATGCAGCTATCCCTTGACAAGCTTTGAGAATGGGAATCTCCTTACAAAGAATATGGATGGGTAGGAGTCAGCTTTGTGGAGAACCCCAAGCGAGGATACAAACTGGTAGAAGGAAGATTTTTTTATATTAGAAGTAAACCCTAATCCTTCACATCATGTCTACTTGACCTTTGGAAGTAAGTAGAATGTAGAATTGGATTGATAGCACAAAAGAATATTCCATATTAACTTGCAAAGAATGAAGGAGAGGCAAGGTGAAGGTCTACCAAGTTTTCAAGGTCAAGGGAAGTAGAATTTATGTTAAGCATGCTAGATGTGTAAGGATTCAACGCTTCCCTGTAAGAAAGTGGATATGTCAACCAACATTTACTTGAATTGATACACACTCATGTATGGGACCAAAGAAGGGAAAACCTAGGTTGGAATAAATATTTTGTCTCTTTTATTGATGGTTGTACTCGTATGGTTTGAATCTATTTTGTTAAGCACAAATCAAAAGTCTTTTATTGCTTTAAAGTGTTCGACACCATGGTTGAATAGGAGATAAATAACTATATGAAGAAGGATATCATGGACAAGGAAACCATCTTAAACTTTAGATTCAATGTGACTTTCCATATCTCTTGATTTGCTCAGATTTTGGAGAAAATAATGCTTCCATTGCGTCTGGAATGTGCCAAACCCCAAGATCGACTGTCTATTTGCTCAATTTTGAGACCTAGAAGTCTTGTTTCCAATTAATGACATCATTGACGACATCATCAAATCGTAACTGCCCTTGGAAAAACTATATAAGGAGGGGTTGGACACATTCATTCTTAGTCTTGTGGATGCAAGTCTTGGGAGCTCAAGGAGTCATGACCACCAAGTAAGTACTCTTCAAGTTCCTGTTCAAGTTCTAGTCTTGTCCTTGTTCTAGTCTTGTCTAGTCTTGTATCTTGGACATCCTATTGTGTCCCATTGTAATCTTGTAGTACGAGATCTTGTCGAGTTATTTCTTGTATCTAGTTCATCTCCCTGAAGGGAGTTCTTGTAATCCTGATACCTTCTTTCATACTTATGATCCCGGGTTGTGGGATCTTGTGTATCATATCCAATCGAGTTATCCATACCTTTTAGTTCGGGGTTGTGGGATTTCATGTATCAGCTACATATCTTTGTATTGTTTCCCCTATGTGGGTGATCTTGTAATCAGAAGTATATTTTCGAAATCTTGTCTAGTGTAGTCAGAGAGCACAATCTAGTGCTCCCCTGACATTTTGGCAAGACTGCCTTCATCAAGTCTAGGGACCATGGATTCCGTATGCAAGGAGATCCAATCTACCATAAAGGACTTGCTTGAACATGTCCAAGAGATAAAAAGATTGCTATGACAAGATGATTGATCAGTTTCAAGCTATGCCTTGAATATCAAGATGTTGTTTCATGGAACTACATATCAAGAAGACTACATGGTTAATCAGTTTTGAAGTGGCCTCAATCTTGAAGTCAAATACCTCTTGCTATCCTTGCCTCAAGCAAATACCTTGGAGGATGTTATCAATCAAGAAGTTCAATGTGAGAATCAATATTGAAAGAAAGCCTAGTCCAAGAGTTAGAAATGTTGAATAATCATGAGACTATTCCTCAAAAATTCGAACCAAGAACTTTCGAAGGCCAAGAAGTGATTACGAATTATATGAAGCATGAAAATTATGAAGATAATAGGAATATAAAGGACAAGGATCAGTTCATGTTCAATCAAGGAGGTGTGCTTACTCAAGGCACTCCATCAAAGATCTTGGAACACTACAACACATCACTAAAAGCTCAAAGGACCTATCTTATGACGAACCTAAGGAAGCTCAAGGGAGACCCAATCCTTCACCACCTTTCAAGATTAAGGATCATGAAGAATTTGAGGTTGATCAAGTCTTAGATTCAAGAATCTCTTGAGGAGGATTGGAATACTTTAATCATTGGAACGGGTATGACATCAACGATCATACTTGGGAGCCTAACAAAAATCTTCACAGAGCAAAATTCAAGGTTTATGAGTTTCATAGGAAGGAATCCAATGAAACCTAAGCTAGAGAACATGGCTCCTCCTTGTGGAACTTGTCGCTTGAAGGGAAGCTAAGTAAACTAATGCCACCATTGCATCCGAAATGTGTCAAAATCCTAAGATCGACTATTTATTTGCTAAATTCTGACACCCGGTCTTGATTCCAATTGATGTCATCATCGATGATATCATCAACTCCTAACTGCCCTTGAACCGCCCTTGGAGAAAATATTTAAGGAGGGGTTGGCCACATTCATTCTCAGTCTTGCCAATGCCAGTCTTGGGAGCTCGAGGGGTCATGACTGCCAAGTAAGTACTTTCAAGTTCTAGTTCAACTTCTAGTCTTGTTCCTTGCTCTAGTCTTGTCTAGTCTTGTATCGTTGACATCCTTTCTTGTCGTGTTGTAATCTCATAGTATGAGATCTTGTCGAGCTATTTCTTGTGTCTAGTTCATATCCCTGAAGGGAATCTTGTAATCCAGATATCTTGTTTCATACCTATGATATTGGGTTGTGGGATCTCCTGTGTCATCTCTAGTTGAGTTATCCATACCTATTAGTCCCGGGTTGTGGGACTTCTTGTATCAACTATATATTCTTGTGTTATTCCCTTATGTGGGTGATCTTGTAATAGAAATTATAATTTTGAAATCTTGTCTAGTCTAGTCAGAGGGAATAATCTAGTGCTCCCCTGATATTTTGGCAAGACTATCTTCATCAAGATCAGGCACCATGGATTCCCTATGAAAGGAGATTCAATCTACCATAAAGGACTTGATCGAACATGTCCAAGAGATAAAAAGATTGCTACAATAAGATGATCGATCAGTTTCAAGCTATGCCTTGAATATCAAGATGTTGTTTCATGGAACTACAAATCAAGAAGACTACATGGTTAATCAGTTTTGAAGTGGCCTCAATCTTGAAGTCAAATATCTCTTGCTATCCATGCCTTAAGCAAGTACCTTGGAGAATGTTATCAATCAAGCAATTCAATGTGAGAATCAATTATCCAAAGAAATCCAAGTCCAAGAGCTAGAAGTGTTGAACAGTCGTACCACTATTCCTCAAAAATTCGAACCAAGACCTTTTAAAGACCAAGAAGTGATTACAAATGATATGGAGCATACAAATTATGAAGATAACAAGAAGATAAAGGATAAGGAGGACTTCATGTTCAATCAAGGAGGTGTGCTTACTGAACACACTCCATCAAAGATCTTGGAAACACTACAACGCACCACTAAAAGCTCAAAGGACCTATCTTGTGACAAACCTAAGGAAGCTTCACTAGATGCCTGTTTATAATGTTATCCGTAAGTCCTTCCTGAGTAGCATCCTTAGTTACATTGTCCCACATAGCTTCAGTATCATAAGCAAGAACATCTTGAATGTCTATTTGCACTTCATTCTCCTGAATCCATCCTAGAGGGATCTCACGAAGTGGTAAAGAATTCTCTTCCATATTCTTTTTCTTACTTTGAGACTCTGAACCTTCTTTTTGGTCGCAAATTGTTGAAATAACATCCTCGATATTGCTTTGTAAAGGAGACTTCTTCCCCCTTCTGTGGTCTATTGCTGGTTCTCCCAGCCCAGCCACTTGAATGCTTTCCTCTTCTTCTGCATACCTTTCTTTTATGTCTTAGATAGATGGAAAAATTCCAAAGCAAGGAAGAGAATTACCTGCTTCTAGCCATACTAGCATATTATCTTCATCATATAGATCCAATTTCTTGTCTTCTTGTATGTCCATAGGATCTATATCTATATTTATACCAACAAACTGCATCATGCTAGTATGCCCTTGTTGATTCAGACCTTCTTCCAATAATAGTTGTCTTAATTTAGCACCTTCCTATTTAACCAGGGTCTTCAAATTAAGAGAGGAAACCCTCCCTCCACATTTGGTAATCTTATAACAAGTCCAAGACAAATGTGTTACCTTACTTCCATCTGAATATCAGGGACTACTCCCATAGGTCTGATTGTACTCTGATCTGCCAATGTAACCGTGAAACTGACTTCCCTTAATGGTTGAAATCCTAGCTTCTTCATAGTATATTTAGATCAGATTGATTCCTGAACCTCCATCTACTATAACTCCTTTTAGTATTTGACCATTAATATTCACTGTAAGTCTCAGGCTCTTGTAGTCTGTCAAGGATGCATTTCCTATAGATTTATTTGTACCTCTAACAACAGCCTTGGCCACTAGAGTTGATGGATGCTTCATCTATTATTTCTAAGACTTTAGACCTGAACCTTTAATTCATCTTTAATAAATAAAAAATACTGACCTCTGTTTTAACCGACTTCAGCAGCTCCAAGGCTCCTAATTCCTTGGTTGCATATGTGTTTACTGCATCAAGCTCCTTGTGCGCTCTGCTGAATGCATTTTCAATATATTGTTACTATTTGTATTAAACTCCTTGTATGTATGCTCACTGGATATAGTATGGACCTCCTTGGCCTTCTTTTCTTTATTGAATCCAGACGTATTAGGCTCTTGATCAGTTTCCAAGTGACCCTTTCCTTTGCTTCTAGTCTACACAATAAGGGAGTCAATCTCTTCTAGTTGCACAACCCTAGCAGAGGAAGATGGCCTATATGTTTCTTCTATCATTTCATCCTTATTTACATCTAACATTTGAATGTGGGGACCTATTGTTGATGGCCTATTTTTTGGGCATCAATTAGTCAAGTGATCTCTGGCCTCTCGCAATTCCTGCAGGGTGGGGCATTTTTTGGCAGGGAACATTTGCTCTGGTAGTGCCCATATTCTCCACATCTAAAGCAGATAATTGGCCTTCTAGGCCCATTTCCAACGTTTCCAGGAGGTGTGGGATTATAGTTGTTACCTTGATTAGGAGCTGCCGCCATCACATTGGTTGGAGGTTGAATTCCTGCTCCTCTATGGTTCTAATATGTTTGTGTATTCATTCCTCTTGAAGAACAGTCTTGAGCCTCATGCCCAGTTTTCCTGCATAACTAACATGTTACATTTAAGAATGGACATTCGCTTACCACATGGCCCTGTTTGCTGCACATGGTACATCATAGCCCATTTTTTATGCCACCTCCCCTTAATTCTTGTAATTCCTGTCGAAGTTGAGCTATTTCTTCTGCTTGGGCTTCCTATTCCTTTTGTAGCTTGAGGGCCTCGATTTCTCGCCTCAACAAGGTTACTGCATTTTCTTCTTCCTTTTGAGGTTTACTTCTTTTTAAGTTCTCTAGCTCTTTCCTTAGTTGAATCATTGGATCCTCAATTTCTACAGAATAAAGTAGTTGCTAAGAACTTGCTCCATATTTTTGTCTTATTTGTTCCAATGGTGTAGCTGTATTGATGAACTCTTCTATGGCGGCTGTTGGCAACACTACTTCCTTGATTTTACATTGTGTAGCCAATGGAAGTGGTTTAGTCAACCATTTCTTAATAAAGAAATCATATGGAGGATCTGGCAACTTAGACATTAGTGCCTTGGCCCTAGTTACAAACTCTGAAGACGTTTCACGAGGACCTAGTCTCAAGCTTTCTAACTCCTCTATAATTATCTATGTAGTGTTCCCATGCTGGAATTGAGTTTTAAATGCATCTTTCATTAAATTCCATGTGGTGAAATGGTTTTGAGCAAACTGGTTGAACCATTTATCTGCTAGACCTTCTAATGTGTTAGGAAAGAGGATAAAAAAGGCATCCTCTCTTCCCATCAAACCTCTTGTTTTGGGTTGCGTTCATGAGCTGTTCATAATCCTCTTAGGCTGAGATAATTAATAAGAAGATTTACTTCTTAACCCAATGAAGTACCCGACCTCGTAAGGTAGAGGCACCCATCTTGGGGAAATTTATGGACACCCATCTTTGGGAACTCATGGATATGTCCAACCAAGATTTGAACTCAAGACTTTCTCCTTGAGATTCAAAGCATCAACGACTAGGCTATGCTGGCTTGAACTAGGATCAAACTTTCTTGGAGATGCTCCTCCCTCAAAAATTCATTCTATTATGACTTCAAGAGAGACTTTTGCAAGACAAACTATCCACCCTTTCTAGCTAACTCCGCACACATCATATACAGAAATTGGACATATGATTACTACAAGGAGAAGAGCCCTTGCTCTACATGAATATCGAACAATACCCCTTGGTAGACAAAGGAATGCACTATTTATTGAGAAGAGGGAAGCTATAAAAAGAAAGAATGATTTAGATTAGCCTCTTCATGCATCTTTTTGAGTTGGATGGTAATATGGTGCATTAATTAAAGAAAAAGGCTTCTGATGGTGAGGCTTGTGCACTCACTCACATACATATCAAGGTGGATATACATGAATCCTTGTAATCACTCTGGTGTGCATGGGTAAATCTCAGTTCGTGCCTCGATGCAAGGTCATGAAATGTGACCCTATTACATGCATACTTTTCATGCATTAGAAAAAGTAATGGTGCATAGAGAGGGTAATGGGTCTTGCGAAAGAGGTTTCATCTTGAAATCTTAACTCTGTTCTTAATAATTTCATCATGTTTCTAATTACATTTAAGATTTGTGCAAGTAGTCATGCATGTAAGGGAGAAAAACCTTATGTGCTCTTTACATTATTCACATGCATACTTGGAATGCAAAATTAAACTTCATGGTGCAAGAATACGAGAATAGAAAAGAAGACTGCAATGCAAATATCTGATCATTCAATAAGTCACTCTAATAACTTGAATTTTTTTTGCTCTTCCTTGTGAAGAATGTCCTCCAAGATTTTGCATGTTACATAGAATCAACAAACTTTAGTATCCAAAAATGCTTTTTATTACATAGCTTTTCTCACTATAGATCTCTCATAAAGTTATTTAAGCCATTGATGGCACATGAACTCTCCATAGATCATCATTGGTACTTGTACGCCATAGGCAAGCTATCCCCCTACAACATTCTCAAAAACATGATTATTCATTGTCGTATATACATAAAGCACAATAAACAAAAGCTTTTTAATCATCATTAGAAGATGAATTATCTTCACTATTTAGATCATCCATATTGTCTTCATTTGATGGCGTGTTGAGTACTTTCTCTAGATCTTCATAATCACTACCTTCGCGTCGTTTGAACAATTCAACTCTTTTACCTGCAAAAGGAACTTTAAAAACAATGTGATCCATTTCCATCAAAACATAGGTGTTATTATCATTTACTTTAAATACTATGTATGGTCTAAACCATCGTTTCATTAATTTTTTTCTTGCCTCATATTGAGTATCAAATGAACTATCATAAAATAATACCCAATCTCCGTATTATATCTTTATTGGACACATTCGGTGTCTTTTTTCAAAATAAATTTTGTTTTTAATTCTTGATTCTTTTAATTTTTGTACTGCTTCATCTAATCTTTGAGTTCCTTGCTCTAATTGTTTCAATCATATACTTAACAGTTCCTCTCTCGTCATATAAGCATTCCAAGGAAGTGATGTCCAAGATAAAATTTGAGAATGAATGGGAAAAATTAGCTTTTGGCAATACATTAACTCCGTAGGCATGTAACCTGTGGTCCGTAAACAAGTCATCCTATTCGCTCAAAGCGCAAATGGTAAGTATCTAGGCCATTGTTTTATATCCCCATTGCATGCCTTAGCTAGAGCTTTTATAATAGATGGATGTCCTCTCTATTTTACCATTAGCTTCAAGATTGTATGCAGTAGTCAAGGATAAACGTATACCATGACGTTCAAAAAACTCGTTAGATTCTTTAGCATTTAGCTCTCCATGATCTACTTTTTCTATATACCCAAATTGACTTATAACATCCTCTAACAAAAACTTACAAACATTGTATGTAGTTTTAGTGCGTAGTGCACAACCTTCTACATGATTAGTTAAATCTTCCCTTGCAAGCATGATATAATGCATTTTATCAAGTCCATAAGGCATGGTTACTAGATCTAGTACACACTTGTAATGTATATAAGCTGGATATGTAGGATGTAGCGGATCCCTATGTTTAACTGAAGAATGAAGTGGACAAATAGAACATGTAGATACATAACTATTAATATCAACATACATTCTAGGCCAAAAATAGGTAGATCTAATTTTTTTCATATGTACCATAAAAGCCTTTATGTCCAGCCCATAATGACTCATGCATTGATTTCATTACTTGCAATTGAAGATCTTTTCTTCCTAGAACTCGTTGTGGAGTTTTGACCTTACCTTTAGCGTGTCTCCAAAGATAACCATCTCGTAAGAAGAAATTATAAGCTCATTTTCTAATATTACAGAATCTTTGAGTAGAGCAGCTTGGTAAAGGTTTCAATGTGCTCAGATACTTGCCTATATTTTTCCATTCATTGTCATATTCTAACTCATGAAATTTCTCATACATATAAACCTGTGGATCATATTTACACAAATTCACATTTTTTGTTAGTTCATCTTCAAGATTATTTTCATATCTAGCTTTAGATAGCATATTAGCTACTGCATTTGATTTTCTTGAAATATGAACTAACTCCGGATTAATATACTTGATATATGAAATCTGTCAAGGGAGCACTAGATTGTGCTCTCTGACTATAGTAGACAAGATTTCCGAAATACACTTATGTTTACAAGAACACCCACGTAGGGAAAATGATACAAGAATATGTGATTGATACAAGATGTCCCACAACCCGGGACCAATAGGTATGGAAAACTGGACTAGAGATGATACAGGAGATCCCACAACCCGGGATCGTAAGTATGAGACAAGATATCTGGAATACAAGAATTCTCTTCAGGGATATGAACTGGATACAAGAAATAACTAGAAAGGATCTCGTACTATGAGATTACAATAGGACAAGAAAGGATGTCCACAATACAAGATTAGACAAGACTAGAGCTAGAAACAAGACTAGAATTTGAACTGGAACTTGAAAGTACTTACTTGGAGGTCACGACTCCTTGAGCTCCCAAGACTGGCATTGGCAAGACTGAGAATGAATGTGGCCGAAGCCTCCTTATATAGGATTTCAAGGGCGGTTCTCAAGGGCGGTTGCGAAATGATGATGTCATCATGCTGTCATCAATCCAAAATGGGACCTCTGAATATCAGAATCGAGCGAGTAAACAGTCGATCTTAGGGTTTTGGCACGTCACAGATGCAATGGAAGCATTAGTTTGTCCAAAATCTGAACCAATCATGAAATATAGAAATTGACATAGAATATAAGGTTCAAGATGGTTTTCTTTGTGTCCATGACAAAATCCACCTAAGCATAGCTATATCTGGGGATGAACAATTTGCTATAAGTCCTACGAGAGGTAAGTAGTCAGTTTCAACTTTAACATTGGCACCTATAAAGTACTCTTTATCAATTTTCAAAGCCGTTACCATACCCCATAGTTCTCTTTTAATTTGAGGATACTTACGTTGAGGTTCATGTAAAATTTTTGCCCCGAATCTAGTGGCATATCTATTTCCATCACTATCTTCCTGACTTATGACCTAGTCAATACCAATAGGGCTAGTATCAACAGTCAATATGATTAGATTATTTCTCGAATAATCTACACGCTTAAGAATTGGAGCTTCTTACGACAACTTCTTTAACTTTTGCATCGCATGAGTATGTTTTTCAATCCATAAAAAATCCCTTTTCTTTCTTAACAAGTCATAGAGACAATCAAATACATGCGCAAAATGTGGTATCCAAATCACATAAAAGATGCAAGCACCTAAGAATCTACGAACCTCACTCATATTTTGACATGTATCTGAAATCTTACTAATGGCATCAATTTTTTGTGGATATGGATTTCGTCCATAATATCCACAAAGATGACCAACAATAAGAACCTCATTAACACCAAAAATAGATTTCTCTATAGATAATGTTAAGCCAACTTGAATAAACCACTGAAAGATCTTTTGGCAGTCAAGGATATGAGCTTTCACAAATCTACGACAACCATCATCATCCAAAGTGCTATCTTTCTCTTCTTCCAAGCAACCCTTAATGGGAATATGAATATCATCTATAAAGGGCATACTAATGTGTGGAATGAAGTCGTGCAAAACCAAATTCATTGCACTGGTAACATACACATCCTAACTAATCCAAGAGGTGTTTTCATTATAGTAATGTCTCTATTCTAGTGCCAATTGGAATTGGTACCAGAATAGAGATCTCTCATTGAATAAATAGAATTACCTATAAAAGCTTCTACAAATTCATCCACAATTGGACATGTACCCACATTTTTAATGGTCACTTTATCAACCAACTGAAGATCTTGGATAAACCGAAGTTTTCCATTCTTCTTGGGCACAATAAACCAACGGTTTGAATAGGGACTTGAAGAAGATTCTAGAATATGCATATTGATTTTCTCTTTAAGCAATCTAATCAACTCTAGAAGATGAGCTTTAGGTACCGGAATAGGGTGCAAATTCCAAGGAATATGGGGAATAGTAAAAATAATCATCAGAGAAACTATCCTAGGATTTGCACATCCTATCTTTGTAGGCTCAAGAGAAAATGCTCTTCCATGTTGCTCAATAATCTTCAAAAAATACTCTTTTTCTGCTAGAAGAAGGAAATCACTAGCATCTAACTTGATTTGGTTAAATGATTCTTTGGTAAAAACATGTCCAATTTTTGTTGGATCTCTAAGGATTGACTCATGACTTACATTCTTTATAATTTCATCACTAAATTTAGGGAGTGGGTGTGCTATTGGTTTAACCTTCTTACTAACAGTTTTTTTGTGTCCATTAAAGCTTCATATTCTTTATCAATATTAGAGACATATTCTTGAATTAATGCATACTCATCAAGTGAAGATAAGAGAATATGGGAATTAGAATTATTTTAACAACATATTTCTAGTTCTTCAAGTGTTGAGAAACAATGAGTCATTTCAATAACATGTTCAATGTTTTCATCAGATAACAAATACCCTCTGTTTTTTAAATGATTTTCATATGTTTTTATGAGATTTTTTAGGAATTTTTTTGAAATGCAAAATATTTAAAACAAAAGATGGAAAATAAATAGAAATCGTATCTAAATTATACACAAAAGTTTGTAAGATATTGAACTAAAGTCCACCATCATCTCGCTCAACAGTGGCATTTACTCGAAATCCTGATCGAAATGTGTCAAAGGGGTTTTTCTTAAGGACCTATGGTTGTGATGATGATTCCCACAAATTGTCATAAATTGATCAGATTTTAGGCCATTACGAGAACAAATTCTAGTGAAAGCACTACCACCATCAAGAACTTGGGTTTCCATTCTTTGTTCACAGATGAATGGCTGTCCCAAAATAATTGGGTATGAGCAATCATCATGAACAAAGAAGTTATGTCCTCTCTAACATCTCCAATCATGATTGGAACATTTGCACATGCACCAAGTAAATATCCAGAAGCATTATTAGCTGCTTTCATCTTCCACCCATGGTCTCTATCTATAGTGTTGGAGTTAGATGTCTGCGGAAGCACGCGAACAGCACAAGGAAGAAGAAGAAGCTTGGAGCACAACACACAAGACTGAATGTATTACTAGAGAATGTACAAAGATAAGTAGCCCATTAGGGCACTAGGCGTATATACAAGCCGGGGGAAAAAAACCTCCTAAAGAGGGAAAAAAGTGCCCCGGCGGTCCTAGAGTGTTCACACACATCACTACCTAAATATATCAACAAATCCCCCCTGGAAGTGATGCGGTGAACAAGGAGCTGGCACTCATGTATAAGGAAGTGCCGAGCTATGTGGAAATCACTCCACAAAAGGAAGTAAGCCCGAAGCTTTGCGGAAAGCTTCAAACTTCTCCCTAGGCAGAGCCTTCGTGAAAAGGTCTGCAATGTTCTCCTGCGTGGGCACATATGCCAAGCTGATCTCCCCAGCAGAGAACCTCTCCCTGACATAGTGATAATGCACCTCAATGTGCTTAGTGCGAGCATGGAACACAGGGTTCCTCGCAACTGCCAATGCGCTCTGACTGTCAGTGAAGATGGTGGTGGCAGAAGACTGGCCAACACCCAAATCAGCCATAAGGCGTCTGAGCCACACACACTCAACAGTCGCTGTGAAAGCTGCCCTATACTCAGCCTCACAACTGGAAGTGGCCACAGTAGGCTGCTTCTTGCTCAACCAAGATATACATGAGCTACCAAGCATGAAGCAAAAACCACTGGTGGACACACGAGTGTCATAGCAACCGGCCCAATCTGAGTCAGAAAAAGCATGCAAATATGGCGGTAGTGATCCCCCCTTGGGATAAAACAACCCAAGTAGCCGAGTACCACTCACGTAGCGAAAGATGCGCTTAACCGCTTTCCAATGCGTGACTCCTGGGCAATGCATAAACCTGCTCATCTGTGAGACATCAAACTGAATATCTGGCCGAGTAATGCATAAGTAAATCAAGCATCCAACGGCCTATTGATAGAGAACAGCATCAAATGCATCTACAGCATCATGAAGACTCAATCGTAAACCTGTCTCCATAGGAGTGGCAATAGGCTTACAGTCTTCAAGGCCAAGACGCTGCAATAATGTGTCAATATATTTCGTTTGACACAAAGCCATTCCACCATCAACTTGCATAAACTGAATGCCCAAATAGTGATGCAAATGCCCCAAATCAGACATCTCAAATGAGGCATGCAAATCAGCCTTGAAATCAGCAATATGCTTCTCAAGAGGACCAGTGAGCAGCATGTCGTCTACATAGACAACAATGATCAGAAGCACATCATTAGCACGCTTAACATATAAGGTGCTTTCAGTTGGACTGTTCTCAAAACCATGTGCAATCAGATAGGCATGTATTTTCTCATACCAAGCACGTGGTGCTTGCTTTAAACCATATAACGCCTTCTTTAACCTGCACACCTGGTTTTCATGCCCTTTCTGCACAAAGCCACGGGGCTGAAAAACATACACTTCTTCATGCAAGTCACCATTCAGAAATGCTGTTTTAATGTCCAACTGATGTACATTCCAACCATGATGGGCTGCAAGTGCACAAATGCTCCGAACAGTAGTCATACGGCATGTAGGTGCAAAGGTCTCATCAAAATCAATGCCTCTTTCCTGCGCATAACCCTTTGCAACAAGCCTAGCCTTATACCTGTCAACTGTACCATCAGGTTTACGCTTCAGCTTGTATACCCACTTAGTGCCAATGGCCTTCTTGCCAGGAGGCAAGTCACATAAAGACCATGTACCATTCTTCATTATAGCATCATATTCAGATTGCATAGCAGCCATCCAATTTTTTGAATTTTGTGCTTCATCAAAAGAAACAGGCTCATTCTCATCACAGAGACTAGATGCAGCCATAGCATAGCAATCTGATGCAAAGGAGGTACTATGAGAGCCTGAACGAGTAAGATATGACAAAGGTGCATCTAATTTGCTGTCACGCAAAGTCTGCACCAGCCATTTTGGCATAGTTTTTGCCTGTTCAATATCAGCTCTCTCATCAACAAGTGCATCATGTAAATCTGCATCAGAAATGGAATGATCTGCATCATCATATGAAACCTGCAAAGGCTGAGAAGTTGCCTCATTAGGACCAGCGCTAGCGTGTCCACCTGTAAAAAGAGGCATCAAAGTATCATACATGTCTTTGGAGCTAACAGATGTCTCCTTAGTACATGAAAGCAATGGCTGAATAGCATCTTCCAGAAAGACAACATCACGGCTAACCAGAATGCGTTTAGTCTGTGGATGATACAGACGATAGCCTTTACTTTCAGAACTGTACCCAACAAAAATACATTTTACTGCCTTATCATCCAATTTTCTGCGATGTTGTTCAGGCACTAATGCATATGCCAAACAACCAAAAACACGCAGATGAGCAACAGATGGCTTGCGGTCATGCCAAGCCTCATATGGAGTGATGGACTGCAACGCTTTGGTGGGACACCTATTCAGTACATATGCTGCACACATGACAGCCTCAAGCCAGAAACTATGTGGTAAAGCCTGACTTTTGACCATGCACCTCGCCATCTCCATGAGTGACCTGTTCTTTCGTTCAGCAACTCCATTCTGTTGAGGTGTATACGGCACTGTACACTGGTGTTTTATCCCACGTTCAGCCAGAAATGCATTAAAATCTGAAGACATATATTCCCCCCCTCGATCAGAACGGAGGGTGCCCATTTTACATGCTGACAGATTTTCAGCCAAAACCAAAAACTGTTTGAAGCACATGAACACTTCGGACTTTGCTTTGAGTGGATATACCCATGCATGCCTGGAAAAATCATCAATGAAAGTCACGAAGTAAAGGTAATTTCCAAAAGAGGGTGTCTGCATAGGACCACAGACATCACTATGTACAAGCTGCAATTTCTGCATAGCCCGACTTGAACCATCTTTTGGAAAGGAAGAACGCTGCATTTTGCCCAAAATACAGCCTTCACAAACATGTTTTCCAGGTGCCTCAAGTTTGGGCAAAGAGGACACCATTTCAGATTTCTGCAGGCGTAACAAACTAGCAAAATTCAGATGACCAAAGCGTGCATGCCAAAGCTTTGCATCTGACATAGCCTGAGAATCATGAACTGCACATGCCGAATCATTCACAGATCTTTCATAGTCTATGAGCTTATACAGCCCACGACATAAAATGCCAGAAGCAATAATCACATCGCCATTTGAGAGATCATGGACTGTACACCTGTCATCAACGAATTTCACAACCAAGCCAATCTTGGCTAATGCAGAAACTGATAACAGGTTCTTTTTGATCCCTGGCACAAACAAAGCATCTGACAAAGTGAAAGAACTACCATCAGCAGTAGTCAGAATGATCTTACCAACTCCCATAACAGGATAAGAGGAGTTATTGGTGCATGTGACAGTATTCCCTATAGGGGCAGGCTCGAGTGAAGAGAAGAAACTGCGCTGCGAGGTAATATGTTTGGTCGCCCCACTGTCAAAGTACCAAACATCTGAGTCTACTGCAGACATGCACTGATCATGAGAAGATGGGTCAAAACTGCAGACAGTAGTAAACGCCCATTCTTCTTCCTGCACAAGATTTGCAGACTCTGTTTTTGGTGTAGAGGCCTCTGCAACAACCATTCCAGCCTCTTTCTTCTTTGCCTCTTTAGCAGCCAATTTTGGACAGTTCTTTATAATATGATCATTTCCTTTACAGTACTTGCAGAACAATTTCTGCTTTTCTGATTTCTTCTCATCTTTATCCTGGTTCTTCGATTGTGCAGCATTTGCAGATTTCTGCTTACTAGTAGAAGAGCTCCATTTTCCTTTGCCCTTCTGACTAGCCAGGAAAGCTTGATCTGCAACACGCATAATGGACCTGTTCTGCCTGGACTGATCTTCCTGCAACAGAACAGAGACTAATTCCTCAAATGACAAGGCATTCGGATTGCCTTTCATCATCAATCGAAGAGTAGAGGCAAAACTCTGATATGAATCAGGAAGGCCATTCAGAACGGTCTGCACAAGTGAGCTATCTGGTATAACCTCATCAGCAGAAATCAATTGTTCCTTCAGGTCTTTGATGTTTGTAAGAAAAATGTCCATCGAATCACCTTCATTCATGTGCTCACTCTCCAACTGTTTTCGGAGGTAAGCAACACGAGCCTCATTCCTAGCCTGGTACAAAGTGGTAAGTGTATCCCAAGCATCCTTTGCTGTTCTGCAAGAGCGAATATGAGGAATAATGGCACGTTTGACAGACAAAGCTATCAATGCATGTGCCTGGGCATCTCTGCCATTCCAACGAATCTGCTCTGTAGTAGGTGCAACAGAAACAGCAGCACGAACAAGAATCTGCGGAATATCATCTTCGACACCATCTTCATCAGCTCCAACACCTGTATTTGCAGTACCTGTCGTTACAGGTGTAACAGGACGTCTTTCGACACCCTGCACAATGTTCCACAATCCTTTTGCAACCAGTACATGTCGCATCATATAAGCCCATAATGGGTAGTTGGTACCATCCAACTTATCCTCAACAGCCAACATACGGAATACATCACTGCTTTCAGCCATGGCCGGTGACTAAAATACCTTGATGCAGAAAATTGACTGTATCTCAAAAAGTTGAACAGAACTGCCCAGACGAGTTCTGCTAGACTTGTAGCAGACTTCGAGACGCTTAAACTGGCGAACAGAAACTGGTATATACCTTTGGCACAAAAGGACGAAATAGCCTGCACAAGCACTGCGATAGTGCATTCGGAGGCCGAAACGAGCTCAGATCGCGATTTAGGCACCACAGAGCGAAGCGGTTTTGATCTCGGAAACACCCTGAGTATGCTCACCAAATTTTATGCGAATCTGAGACTGCAAACGGAGGAGTGTGGACGGCGCCCTAGAAGAAGCAACGACCTGCTCTGATACCAATTGTTGGAGTTAGACGTCTGCGGAAGCACGCGAACAGCACAAGGAAGAAGAAGAAGCTTGGAGCACAACACACAAGACTGAATGTATTACTAGAGAATGTACAAAGATAAGTAGCCCATTAGGGCAATAGGCGTATATACAAGCCGGGGGAAAAAAACCTCCTAAAGAGGGAAAAAAGTGCCCCGGCGGTCCTAGAGTGTTCACACACATCACTACCTAAATATATCAACATATAGGCCATTTTCCCTCATTGTACAACTCCCTTGAGACAACATTTATTTTAGATCCTAAATCTATTAAAGCTATTTGTAATTTTAACAATGGTTTCTGTAGTTCCCCTAGCCCAATGTTTTTGAGTAAAGTGGCTATTTGGGAATCCATTTCCTTTCTCTACTTGTCCAATCATTAGTACCAAATAATTCTTGTGCTCAACTGGATCATGATACTCAGATTCATTGACTTGAATTGTACTAAATTTAGGTTCATCATTTTCTTTTCTCTCTTCCATTTCTACGTCCTCAGTTTTATATTCAATGGGTTCTCTTCGTCTTTTTATTATACTCATAAAATCTTCTTTAACATTTGTGTGTGAAAAAGCTAACCATTCTTCTAATGTCATAGTCACTTCTGCTTTCATAATTTTCTCATCCATTACTTTTCGAATGTCTATCTATTTTTCTATTTGAGATATCAATCGAAAAGTAGGTGGTCTCTTTTTTTCTTCTCTTCTTTAATACCTTCCTCACGTATTGGTTGAGTTTCATTAGCTTTATCTTGACTTTTTTCTTCATTTGTTGCTTTATTTTCTAGGTTTTCCACCACTTGCTTAACTTTTCCTTTGTTTTGAGGTTTCTTATCCTGCTCTTGTTGTTTAGTTTCTTGACTAGGATCTGTTCTAGGTGGTCCATTAATTGGTTTGTTAGTCTTACTCTCCTTTCTAGCCCTAGTAGTACGTTTGGATTGCCCCTCTTCATCACACTTCCTCTTTCCATCTATATTAATCTCATGAGCATAGACAAAGAACATGTCAACTGGTTCATTCCAACATGTCTTTGCATGAATATCAAAGCCTGTGGCATACAAGGACTCAACTGGTAATTTCCCCCTACTAGCAACATCATATACATGATTCCAAAATTCACAATTTGGATCATCACTTTCAAGCCTACATGCATATGTGTTTTGACTTGTAGAGGCTTCAAAGAAATTCTTCATACCCCCTTTACCATAATTTGTTGCCAAAGATCTTTTGGTCACATAGTGTTGACACTCAAGATCGAGCATAAAGCATGGAAGCACATCAAAGATATAGAAGAAGAGAGAGCAAGTAGGGAGCTCCAAGAAGCACATGTCAAATTCACTCAAGATCGAGCATAAAGCATGGAAGCACATCAAAGAGGTGGACACAGAAGAAGAGAGAGCAAGTACGGAGCTCCAAGAAGCACATGTCAAATTCACTCAAGGTCGAGCATAAAGCATGGAAGCACATCAAAGAGGTGGATACAGAAGAAAAGAGAGCAAGTAGGGAGCTCCAAGAAGCACATGTCAAATTTTCAGGAGAAATCCCCATCAATATAATGCTTTTCATCACTAAAAACCATTGTAAATACCATTTCATATATTTGCAACTTCATTTTGTTTAGGTGGAGGATTTCTCGAGCTTGATGAGTATTAGAAGTATCATCCTACCAATTTTCATAATTTGTAGACTCCGTTTGAGCCCTCAAAATATGCCCTAGAACCTAATTTCTAACTACGCCAGACACTAGGTCTAGACAGTGCCAAAACCACTCAAAAAACTATAAAAAGAGCTAGAGATCTCATTTTTGGGTTAGGTTGTTGTAGATTTGAGGTTTTCAAGAGAACTATTTTGTAATCGAAGATCTTCCATTGTTCCACTCTTTGCTCTTACCTTGTGTGCATGTGTGTGTATATGTGTGCATGCTTGTGTGCTTTCACTCACGCACTTGTGCCTTCACTTGCTCATGGTCTTCATACTAGTCCTGACTGACGGAGAGTGTTAATCTCCAAAAGAACAAGCTATCCTTGATGTTAGACCACCTCTATATCAAGAATAACTTTAAAATCCAACCAATTTTGGAAGACAAGCACCAAACTATCAAGATTTTAGCTAACTGTGAAAAAGTCATTTCATAGAAAAGTCTGCTGCACATTATTGACTCGTTGATTAATCATTTGTGTAAAGTTTTTGATGAAACTTTGTAGAATGTGTTGCCTAGAGTTTCCGCACCTCCTCCAAGTTAAAACACTTCAAAAGCTTAAGTAAATTATGAGAAATGATCCAAACAATCTACCTATGTCTGAAACTGCCTTCTTATAGAGTCGACTTTGACACCTGCAACTTCTAACACATGGTTCTCCCAAATTAGAACCCATTTAAGCAAATGCTTTTAGCCATAGATGGCTTACCTTCCAACTTAGATTTCGACTCCTCATTTGTGTAAAAGTTTACACTGTGCACTGAGAACTGACCATTTCTTTCACCATCGAGATTGCACCTGTTTCAGAAGACACTCAATACTTTCTCACATATAGATGTTCCTACACAAAATTCTCTCAGCTTGTTTGCAATTAGACTCTTAAACTTTAACCATAGATAGATTAACTATGGAATTAGATGTGTACAAAAGGATTTCTAATAAAATCAAACACAAAAGGAGAACTAGAGAAAAGATCGACGCGCAATTCTCTGAACATTCTTTCTATTCAACTCTTCATACATCTGATGGAGGATACACACAATACTCATCATCTATTCATCTCTTTTTCATCTATACTTTATCTCTCTCTCTTTATACGATTATATACATATATATATATATATATATATATATATATATATATATATATATATATATATATATATATATATATATATATATATATATATATATATATATATATATATATATATATATATATACACACACACATATGAGTATTAATTCGTCATTACTTCAATTATATTGAAGTATTTACAAAACTAATGTACATATGTTTAAAGAACTTTTCTTCCTGAACCTTCACTTCACTTAATGAAGTTGGACTTCAATCTTTTCTTCATATCTTTATTTCTAGGCTTCATATAATCACCAATTGTTGATTGTCCTGCTCCAACAACTCCCCCTAAATCATCAATCTTGATTACCTGCATCTTCTTTATTCCTTCCATATCTTTAAACCTCTGCAACTTTGGTCCATCCAAACTCTTTGTCATCATATCTGCAAGTTGATCTTTTCTAGGAGTATGCATAACTTCTATTTCTTTATCAACAAAATTCTCTCTCAAAAAATGATACTGAATCTCAATATGTTTAGTTCTAGCATGGAATACAGGATTTGCTGCCAAATATAAAGAACTCATATTGTCTCCACAAATGATAGGAGTACTTTGAACAATATCAAAACTCTTCATAAGAGTCTCTAACCATATTACTTCCTTTGCAGCTTCTACCATGCCTTTGTATTCTGCTTCTGTAGATGATAAAGCAACTATATGTTGCTTCTTAGAGCACCATGAAATTAGCTTATCTCCCACATAACACAAATATCCATGTGTTGATCTTCTATCATCAGAATTACCTGCCCAATCTGCATCACTGTATATTTTGACTCTTGTATATGAAGTAAATCCATAATACAAACCTTCTTTAAGTGTGCCCTTGATGTACCTAAGTACTCTTTGTCTTGCAATCCAATGTTCCAAGCTACCCACCAAACTCTGATAAAGCTTCATATCTTTGAATTCTTCTCCTCCATATCTACTCAATCTATGATTTACTTCCATTGGAGTTGGTGCTATCCTGCAATCTTCCATTTTAAATTTGGTTAGCAATTTTTTCAGATATCTGTCTTGAGTTACATATACTCCATGTTGAGTATATGAAATCTCCATTCCCAAAAGAATGACAAATTTCCCAAATCACTGATTTTGAATCCTTTTTCCATCTGCTTCTTAATCATGTGTATACCTTTGTCATGTGTTCCTGTAAGTATTATGTCATCAACATAAATGCAAACATAAATAAATCCATCCTCACTTGCTTTGACTAACAAGCTACTATCTGCCTTTGATGCTTGAAATCCAAGTTCCTTTAAGAACTTTACGAGCCTATAATTCCATGCCCTTGGGGCCTACTTTAATCCATACAAAGCTCTCTTGAGCTTACACACATAATTTGGATACACTTGATCTTTGAAACCATCTGGTTGTTCCATGTAGACTTCATCTGAAATATAACCATTCAAAAATGCATTCTTCACATCTAATTGAGATAATTTCCAACCTTTGCAAGCAAGAATTGCTATGAGAGTCCTTATGGTTGTCATCTTTGCAACAGAACTATACGTTTCATCATAGTCCACACCATATGTCTGTGCATATCCCTTTACAACAAGCCTGGCTTTGTACCTAGATACACTTCCATCTGCAAAACTTTTTGTTTTGTAGACCCATTTACATCCAATGATCTTCTGACTATTTGGTTTAGGAACTAAATCCCAAGTCTCATTTTCCATCAATGCATCATATTCCTCCTGCATAGCTTTTTCCCAATTCTTCTTCCCTTTGGCTTCATCATATGTGGATGGATCTTCATCTGCTTTTAACATGTAAGCATAATCTTTAGTAGTCAAGAATGAAGTATCATAGCTATACCTTGTAGGTTGCCATTTGTGCCTAGATGACCTTCTGAGTTCTCCACTTCTTGAAGTTTCTGGTTCATCACATTCTAGATCAAACCTTGGCACTTCTTCAACTTCAACCTTTACTTCATTGTTCTCGTCTTCATCAAATATCTGAACCTTTGATTTACCTTTCTTTTGATTTACAACTTCTTGAACATCTGCGTGAACATTAAGCGTACCTGCATACCAAGTACCTTGCTCATCAAATGTAACATCCTTGGACACAAGGAATTTCTTTGTGGATGGACTCCACAACCTATAACCCATCTGCTTGTCATAATAACCAATGAATACATACTTCTCTACTTTAGGTTCCAATTTATGCCTCAATTGAGATGGCACATATGCATATGCCAAGCATCCAAATATTATACAATGATCCAAGGTAGGTCTCTTACCCCACCAAGCTTCATATGGTGTCATACCCTTGAACAAATATGTGGCTGTGTTTACAGCCTCAGCCCACAAATAATTAGGACAATTTTTCTCCTTCATCATTGATCTTGCAAACTCAACAAGAGTTCTATTTCTTCTCTCTGCTACCCCATTTTGTTGAGGAGATTACTTGCAAGTAACCTCTCTCTTTATACCTGCATTCCACAAATAATCACTGAACTCATTAGAGAAATACTCTCCCCCTCCATCTGACCTTAACCTCTTCAATTTTTGACTTGTAATTCTTTCTGCATATGCATGATAGTGTTTACATGTATTAACCACTTCTGACTTGTCTTTGATCACATTGATTGTGATCCACCTGGTAGCATCATCAACATATATGAAATAATATCTTGAACCATTTATACTGAAGTCCTTTGAAGGACCCCACACATCTGTATGTAGCAATTCAAGTCTTTCTGAATACATAAAACCATGCTTATTATATGATTGCTTATGAGCCTTACCTAACTGACATGCTTCACATCTGTATGTCATGTGTTGACCTGCAACATTAGGCAATCCAAGCACTGAACCATTGTTAACCATTTCTTTGATACCTCTTTCATTAAAGTGTCCAAGTCTTTTATGCCAAAGATCCAATTCAGACACCTTTTGCTCTCCATATGTGAACATAGCAGGTCCAATATTACCTTGTATCTTTAATGTGAAGAGCCTTCCTTCCTTCTTTCTTGTAACAATTTGTTTATACCCTTGAGTAGGGTCTTCAACATAAACTCCATCATTAGTGAACCTTACCTCATATCCTTTTCCCACAATTTTTCCTACACTAATCAAGTTCTTTGGAATTGTAGGAACATACAGAACCTTACTCAAGAGAGTACTTCCATCTTTGGCTTTAACTGAACCAATTGAATTTACTTTGTGCTTTGTATTATCATCTGTTTGAACTGTGTGATTGATTGCCTTATGATCTAGATCAGTCATCAAAGCAATGTTTCCACTCAGATGATTGCTACATCCAGAGTCAATATAAAATACTCTCATGTCTTCATGTGAGGCTTCACATGTTGCATTCATAATAAGAGTTGAATCTTCTTTCTGATCTGATGCATAGTTGTAGTAGGTGTTATTATAGGATTGATTTTGGAAGTTTCTTCCTCCACTTCTTCCAAAAGAATTCCTACCACCTCTACCTCTGAAGTTTCCTCTCTGATATCTGCCACCTCTTCCTCTTTGATTAAAATTCTGATTAAAATTACCATTGCTTTAATTATTATGCCAACAATCATGAGATAGATGATTGGTCTTACCACATATCCAACAAGCTCTGACATTATCTTTGTTATTTCTACCTCTTCCTCTACTTCTGCCACTTCCTCTTCCTCTTAGGAAGTTTTCTTGACTTGGATTACCTTCATCTTCAACTGATTGTTTCTTTCCTTTGCTAGCTTTCTTCTTGTCTTTAGAATACATTGCATGACCTGCACTCTTATCAACATCTCCTTTGATATCATTCTCAAAAGTTAGCATATGTCCTAACAATTGATTCAAATCAGGAGTGAAATGATCTAATGAAAGTTTTGTAGACAAAATAAAAGGCTTCCACTTCTCATCTCCTCTTAGCCGTGTGAGAATTTGTCTTACCAACTTATCTCTTCAATAGCTTCATCAACTGCACCTAAAGAATTAGCAATGTCTTTCATCTTTGTCACATAATCAGATATTGATTGTGAAGCCTTCTTCTTAAATGTAGTAAACTCTGCCCATAATGAAGCTTTCCTTGATTTGGTTGTATTCTGAAAATGCTCTTCCAAAGCATTCCATATGTCACTTGCACTTTCAAGTGCTCTGATATGAGGAAGCAAATAATCATTCACTGCCATAGGATCTTTCAACTCTGGCTTTTCTTCCTCTCTTGTGATGTATTCCATCAGATCTTTGCTCATAAGATGAGCTTCCATTCTCATAGACCAAGCTAGATAGTTCTCTCTCTCCAACTTCTCAATTTGGAGACTATCTCCCATCCTTTCTTCACCTGTACTATCAAATCTTTAATCCTTATAAGGAATGAATGTACCTTAGCTTCAAATGTTGCTCCTTCTGGTCCTTTTGATAGCCTTTATGTGTCTTCCTTCAGTCTTTCTTCCACACTTTATCCTTTTGAACCTTCAAGGTGTGAAATTTGTATATCTACAGCAGTCGGGGTCTTCTTTTCCTCAATCTGATAAATCCTGCTCTGATACCATTGATGGAGAGTGTTAATCTCCAAAAGAACAAGCTATCCTTGATGTTCAACCACCTCTATATCAAGAATAACTTTAAACTCCAACCAATTTTGGAAGACAAGCACCAAACTGTCAAGATTTTAGCTAACTGTGAAAAAGTCATTTCACAGAAAAGTCTGTTGCACATTATTGACTCATTGATTAATCATTTGTGTAAGGTTTCTGATGAAACTTTGTAGAATGTGTTGCCTAGAGTTTGCGCATCTCCTTCAAGTTAAAAGACTTCAAAAGCTTAAGTAGATTATGAGAAATGATCCAAACAATCTACCTATGTCTGAAACTTCCTTCTTATAGAGTCGACTTTGACACCTCGAACTTCTAACACATGATTCTCCGAAACTAGAACACGTTTAAGCAAATGATTTTAGCCATAGATGGCTTACCTTCCAACTTAGATTTTGATTCCTCATTTGTGTAAAACTTTACATTGTGCACTGAGAACTGACCATTTCTTTGACCATCGAGATTGCGCCTGTTTTAGAAGACACTCAATACTTTCTAACATATAGATGTTCCTACACAAAATTCTCTCAGCCTCTTTGCAATTAGACTCTTAAACTTTAACCATAGATAGATTAACTATGGAATTAGATGTGTACAAAAGGATTTCTGATAAAATCAAACACAGATGGAGAACTAGAGAAAAGATCGACGTGCAATTCTCTGAACATTCTTTCTATTCAACTCTTCATACATCTGATGGATGATACACACATTACTCATCATCTATTCATCTCTTTTTATCTATACTTTATCTCTCTCTCTTTATATGATCATATACACGTATATATATATATATATATATATACACACACACACACACACACACACACACACACACACACACTTGAGTATTGATTCCTCATTACTTCAAGTATATTGAAGTATTTACAAAACTAATGTACATATGTTTAAAGAACTTTTCTTTTTGAACCTTCACTTCACTTCATGAAGTTGGACTTCAATCTTTTCTTAATATCTTTATTTCTAGGCTTCATATAATCACCAATTGTTGATTGTCCTGCTCCAACACTGACGTCTCCACGGATTGATATTTATGAGGTTGATCTCCTCATGTGGGTACTTACGATTGTGCTAGAGTGACATCAAATTTGGTGCCGTTGTCAGGGAGAGAGCTTGAAGGATGAGTGTGTGACAATAAGACTAGCAACATTGAAGGTAAAAAAATCATCATTTTCCGTTCAATTTCTAATATTTCCCCCACCACCATTATGATCATCATTACCATCCTCTCCTATCTTCCTTTTCTGAGAATTTTTTAATTTTCAACTGTACATTCATCTTGTTTTTCACTTGTGCTACGAGCAAGAAGCATAGAGGAGTTCAGAGCTTGAAATGCTGGAGAAATACGCTTCAAATACTCTAAACACATCAACAACTGAGTGACTAGTATCGGATGTGATAGGACTTATGCCAAGCATCGTGAGTGTGGTATCACGGGTTTGGAGATAGATTTTGCATCCACAAGCACATAAGAGTGACAAGGAGGACACAAGGTACACATATTTGCAAAAATTTTTGAATTTGGAAAACCAAGCTAAGGCAGTACCCTTGAGGGTCAAACCAAATGCCTCAAACTGTGTGAACAAGTCCTTGACATGTTCAGCTCTTAACACTTGTTTGAACTCGGCCACATGATCATAAGGATCTCTTGACCCCTCAAAATAATTCTTCATTGCCTTAACCACTTGAGAGGTTCTAACGTTTCTTGGGTGCTCTCGGGATCTAGGCAATGGAAAATCATGTTCATCTCTTTGATGTCTTTGCACTCTATGTATCTCCCTTTCAACCCTTTCTGCTTCAAGTCCAGATCTCTCTCTGCCCACGGTGTGTGCAAAACTTACCTCAAGTCTCTCTCTAGCTCGTTCCCTTTGGGTTTCATGAGCCTTGGATGATCCTGCTCCTTGGAGGCCATGGGAAACATTAGATCTTGGTGGTGGGAAAATCAATTCACCCTGGCAAGTGTAGTTGTGCCTATCATGTTCTGTTACTAAGAACATTTTCTCTGATGTGTGATCTAGATAGACAACTTTGCTTGGTGTCTCCGGATCCTTGAACTCATAGATGGTGACTATTGGACTGAGTCGATCTAGCTTGAATCTCCAAAAGGCTTCCTCCGTTTCTCTATTCAGGAATAGTTCTATGCCTTTGTTGTCTTGAGGAATCCACTCTGGAGTGAGCACTCTGGTCAAAACCGATTTGCCAGGGGGTGTCTTGGGTTTTCTTCCTTGGTCTCCTTGCTCTAGGTCTCCTATCTCATTCTCAAGAATGATATTTCCAAACTCATATGTCCTATTTGGTAAGCTGGTAAGCACATACATGGTTCCTTCCTTCTCAATGTAGGAACCCTCTTTGAACTTGACCATTGGGTGTTCAAGTCCAAAGGGTTAATCTGGATTTTTGAGTTGGACAATTGATCGCCTCAGGCCATCCTCATAGGTGCATGCACCTAATTGGTTGGTTTTGATATACTCCAATTGGGTCTTATAGGGACCTTTTGGAGTTTGTAAATAGGCAGTACCTCAGGTACGTGCAGGTCTCTCCATGCTAAAAGACATTTCCACTAGCCTTAGATGATCTAATGTTGTGCCTATCCTTGCCTAAGTATCTACCATATCTCATGTTCATAAGCTTTATCTATTAGTTCTAGTTTTCCTCCTGTATTGCTCAAAATCCTTTGGAGCCTCCTTGGTTTCCTAGTCTCACCTAAAGGCCAACTTCAAAATACCATATCTATAAATCCACAAATTTCGTATTTGAAAGTTATGCCAGTTCAAGGTTCTCAAGGTTAAAACAGGGAAACAGGACCTCTCTAAGATTGCTTTGTTGATATATTTAGGTAGTAATGTGTGTGAACACTCTAGGACCGTCGGGGCACTTTTTTCCCTCTTTAGGAGGTTTTTTTTTTTTGGCTTGTATATATGCATATTGCCTTAATGGGCTACTAATCTTTGTACATTCTCTAGTAATACATTCAGTATTGTGTGTTGTGCTCCAAGCTTCTTCTCCTTCCTTGTGTTGTTCGTGTGCTTCCGCAGACGTCTATCTCCAATAATTGGTATCAGAGTAGGTCGCCGCTTCATCTAGGGCGTCGTCGACACCTCTCCGGTTGCAGTCTCAGAATCGCACGAATTTTGGTGAGCATACTTAGTGTGTTTCCAAGATCAAAACCGCTTCACTTTGTGGTGCCAAAATCACGATCTAAGCTTGTTTTGGCCTCCGAACGCACTATCGCAGCACTTGTGCAGGCTATTTCATCTTTTTGTGCCAAAGGTATATACCAGTTTTGGTTTCCTAGTATAAGTGTCTCGAAGTCTGCTACAAGTCTAGTAGAATTTGTTTGGGCAATTCTGCTCAACTTTTTGAGATACAGTCAATTTTTTGCATCAAGGTATTTTAGTCACTGGCCATGGCTGAAAGCAGTGATGTATTATGTATGTTGGCTATTGAGGATAAGTTGGATGGTACCAACTACCCGTTATGAGCTTATATGATGCGACATGTATTGGTTGCAAAAGAACTACGGAACATTGTCTAGGGTGTTGAAAAATGTCCTATCACACATGCAACTATTACAACTGTAGGTACTTAAGCTGATACACAAGGTGTTGAAGATGATGATATTCTGCATATTCCTGTTTGTGCTATGGTTTCTGTTGCACCTACTGCAGAGAAGATTTGTTGGGATGGTAGAGATACTTAGGCACATGCATTGATAGCTTTGGCTATCAAATGTGCCATTATTCCTCACATTCGCTCTTGCAGAATAGCTAAGGATGCTTGGATACAGTTACCACATTATACCAAGCTAGGAATGAGGCTCGTGTTGCTTACCTCCGAAAACAATTGGAGAGTGAGAACATGAATGAAGGTGACTCTATGGATAGTTTCCTAACAAAGATCAAAGACTTGAAGGAACATTTGATTTTTGTTGGTGAGGTTATACCAGATAGCTCACTTGTGCAGACCGTTCTGAATGGTCTTCCTGATTCATATAAGAGTTTTGCTTCTACTCTTCGGTTGATGATGAAACGCAATCCAAATGCCTTGTCATTTGAGGAGTCAGTCTCTGTTCCATTGCAGGAAGATCAGTCTAGAGAGAACAGATCCATTATGCGAGTTGCAGATCAAGCTTTCTCGGCTAGTCAGAAGGGCAAAGGAAAATGGAGCTCTTCAACTAGTAAGCAGAAATCTGCTAATTCTGCACAATCAAAGAGGGAAGACAAAGATGAAAAGAAATAAGAAAGCAGAAATTATTTTGTAAGTATTGTAAAGGAAATGATCATATCATAAAGAACTGTCCTAAATTGGCTGCAAAAGAGGCAAAGAAAAAAGAGGTAGGAATGGTTGTTGCAGAAACCTCTACTCCAAAAACAGATTCTGCTAATCTTATGCAGGAAGAAGAATGGGTGTTTACTACTGTTTGTAATTTTGACCCATCTTCTCATGAGCAGTGCATGTCTGTAGTAGATTCAGATGTTTGGTACTTTGACAGTGGGGCGACCAAACATATTACCTTGCAGCGTAGTTTTTTTTCTCTTCACTCGAGCCTGCCCCTACATGGAATACTGTTACATGCGCCAACAACTCCTCTTATCCTGTTATGGGAGTTGGTAAGATCATTTTGACTACTACTGATGGTAGTTCTTTCACTTTGTCAAATGTGTTATTTATGCCACGGATCAAGAAGGACCTGTAATCAATTTCTGCATTAGCCAAGATTGGCTTGGTTGTGAAATTTGTTGATGACAAGTGTATAGTTCATGATCTGTCAAATGGCGATGTGATTATTGCTTCTAGCATTTTATGTCGTGGGTTGTATAAGCTCATAGACTATGAAAGATCTGTAAGTGATTCGGGATGTGCAGTACATGATTCTTAGGCTATGTCAGATGCAAAGCTTTGGCATGCATGCTTTGGTCATCTAAATTTTGCTAGTTTGCTATGCCTGTAGAAATCTGAAATGGTGTCCTCTTTGCCCAAAATTGAGGCACCAAGAAAACATGTTTGTGAAGGCTGTATTTTGGGCAAAATGCAGCGCTCTTCATTTCCAAAAGATGGTTCAATTCGAGCTACTTAGAAATTACAGCTTGTACATAGTGATGTATGTGGTCCTATGTAGATACCATCTTTTGGAAATTATCTTTACTTCGTGACTTTCATTGATGATTTTTCCAGGCATGCATGGGTATATCCGTTGAAGGAAAAGTCCGAAGTGTTCATGTGCTTCAAGCAGTTTTTGGTTTTGGCTGAAAATCTGTCAGCATGTAAAATGGGCACCCTCCATTCAGATCGAGGAGGGGAATATATGTCTTTTGATTTTAATGCATTTTTGGCTGAATGTGGGATAAAACACCAGTGTATAGTGTTGTATACACTTCAATAAAATGGATTTGCTGAACGAAAGAACATGTCACTCATAGAGATGGCAAAGTGTCTGGTCAAGAGTCAGGCTTTATCACATAGTTTCTGGCTTGAGGTTGTCATGTGTGCAGCATATGTACTTAATAGGTGTCCCACTAAAGGGCTGCAGCCTATCACTCCATATGAGGCTTGGCATGATCGCAAGCCATATGTTGCTCATCTGCATGTTTTTGGTTGTTTCGCATATGCATTAGTGCTTGAACAATATCGCAGAAAATTGGATGATAAAGCAGTGAAATGTATTTTTGTTGGGTACAATTCTAAAATTAAAGGCTATCGTCTGTATCATCCATAGACTAAACGCATTCTGGTTAGCCGTGATGTTGTTTTTGTGGAAGATGCTATTCAGCCATTGCTTTCATGTACTAAGGAGACATCCGTTAGCTCCAAAGACATGTATGATACTTTGCTGCCTCTTTTTACAAGTGGATAGTCTAGTGCTTGTCCTAATGAGGCAACTTCTCAGCCTTTGCAGGTTTCAGGCGATGATGCAGATCATTCCATTTCTAATGCAGATTTACATGATGCAGTTGTTGATGAGAGAGTTAACATTGAGGAGGCAAAGACTATGCCAAAATGGCTAGTGTAGACTTTGCATGATAGCAAATTAGATACACGTCTGTCATATCGTACTCGTTCAGGCTCTCATAGTGCCTCCTTTGCATCAGATTGCTATGCTATGGCTGCATCTAGTCTTTGTGATGAGAATGAGCCTGTTTCATTTGATGAAGCACAAAACTTAGAAAATTGGATGGCTGCTATGCAATCTGAATATGATGCTATAATGAAGAATGGTACTTGGTCTTTATGTGACTTGCCTCTTGGCAAGAAGGCCATTGGCAGTAAGTGGGTTTACAAGCTGAAGCATAGACTTGATGGTACATTTGACAGGTATAAGGCTAGGCTTATTGCAAAGGTTTATGTGCAGGAAAGAGGCATTGATTTTGATGAGACCTTTGCACCTACATGTCATATGACTACTGTTTGGAGCATTTCTGCACTTGCAAACCATCATGGTTGGAATGTACATCAGCTAGACATTAAAACAACATTTCTAAATGGTGATTTGCATGAAGAAGTGTATGTTTTTTAGCCCTGTGGCTTTGTGTCAAAAGGGCATGAAAACCAAGTGTGCAAGTGAAAGAAGGCATTATATGGTTTAAAGCAAGCACCACGTGCTTGGTATGAGAAGATACATGCCTATCTGATTGCACATGGTTTTGAGAACAATCCAACTAAAAGCACCTTACATGTTAAGCGTGCTAAGAATGTACTTCTGATCATTGTTGTCTATGTTGATGACATGCTACTCAGTGGTCCTATTGAGAAGCATATTGCTGATTTTAAGGCTGATTTGCATGCCTCATTTGACATGTCTGATTTGGGGCATTTGCATCATTATTTGGGCATTCAGATTATGCACATTGATGCTGGAATGGCTTTGTGTCAAACGAAATATATTGACACATTATTGTAGCGTTTTGGCCTTGAAGACTGTAAGCCTATTGCCACTCCTATGAAAACAGGTTTACGACTGAGTCTTCATGATGGTGGAGATGCATTTGATGTTGTTCTCTATCAAAAGGCAGTTGGATGCTTGATTTACTTATGCATTACTCGGCCAGATATTCAGTTTTTTGTCTCACAGATGAGCAGGTTTATGCATTGCCCAAGAGTCAAGCATTGGCAGGCGGTTAAGCGCATCTTTCGCTACTTGAGTGGTACTCGGCTACTTGGTTTATTTTATCCCAAGGGAGGATCACTACTGCCAGATTTGCATGCTTTTTCTGACTTAGATTGGGCTAGTTGTTATGACACTTGTGTGTCCACTAGTGGCTTTTGCTTCATGCTTGCTAGCTCATGTATATCTTGGTTGAGCAAGAAGCAGCCTACTGTCGTCACTTCCAGTTGTGAGGCTGAGTATAGGGTAGCTTTCATTGCGACTATTGAGTGTGTGTGGCTCAGACACCTTATGGTTGATTTGGGTGTTGGTCAATCTTCTCCCACTACCATCTTCACTGACAGTCAGAGCGCATTGGCAGTTGCGAGGAACCCTGTGTTCCATGCTAGCACTAAGCACATTGAGGTGCATTATCATTATGTTAGGGTGAGGTTCTTTGTTGGGGAGATCAGCTTGGCATATGTGCCCATGTAGGAGAACATTGCAGACCTTTTCATGAAGGCTCTGCCTAGGGAGAAGTTTCAAGCTTTTCGCAAAACTTTGGGCTTAGTTCCTTTTGTGGAGTGATTTCCACATAGCTTGTCACTTCCTTATACATGAGTGCCAGCTACTTGTTCACCGCATCACTCCCAGGGGGATTTGTTGATATATTTAGTAGTGATGTGTGTGAACACTCTAGGACCGTCGGGGCACTTTTTTCCCTCTTTAAGAGGTTTTTTTTTTTCCGGCTTGTATATACGCATATTACCCTAATGGGCTACTAATCTTTGTACATTCTCTAGTAATACATTCTGTATTGTGTGTTGTGCTCCAAGCTTCCTCGGCCATTGTGGATATTATCGTAGGTTCATCCACATGTATGCGATCATAGCAAAACTTCTTTATGCCTTGCTCACAAATTTTGTGTGGAACGATGAATGTGAAAAATCCTTCAATGAGCTAAAAAGACATGTGTGCTTAGCACCAATACTGAAAACTTTGGATTGGAATAAGCCATTCCATGTCTATGTAGATGCATCCAATCATGCAATAGGATGTGTGCTAGCACAACCCATAGGTGAAGGGAATTTAGATTTGCCTATAGCATATGCTAGTAGACAATTAAATATGGCTGAGCGAAACTATATCACAACAAAAAGAGAAGGTTTATGCATGGTATATGCCGTGAAGAAGTTTTGACAGTCAGGTGAAGTTCCGGTGGAATTTTGGTGAGTTTAAAACACAGTTTTGACAAAGTTAAGTGACGCAAAGATTGTTTAATTGTAAGCAAATACAATGTGTAAAGACTGAAGTAAATCAGTTCAGAATTGAAACCTGAAAGAAACGTGAAGTTTTCTGTAAAGTGAATTTTTCGGTGTTCACTAGACACAATTATAAAGTTTTCAATTTTAGAAATTTTGCCAAGCTACTGATGATTATAGAGGTGTTCTAACATCACTCTAGCTTAGTTTCTGTGGTGTAAGCGAATTCCGCAATAAGCGCTGCACCAACAGTGGTATCATAGCAGAAAAAGTTTCTCAGAAGAAGAAACGGAAAGAGAATATGAAGAATTCTCATAAAGAAAGTTGAAAGCTGAGGTGATCAACAGTAAACGGCATCAGAAGTGTTCTGAAGTCATTCTCAAGGGTAAAGGTTTGTAAAAGGTAAAACCTTTTAACGTTACACTCACTGGAAGTAACCGAAACAAGAAGATCATGGCAGATGATAAATTGGACAGAGATAATTATCCCGCATGGGTAATGCGAATGGAAGCTTTACTTATGAGTAAAGACTTAATGAAATATGTGACCGGAGAAGAAAGGAAGCCGACTTTCGAAGATGATAGTCAACCGAAGAAAGAAGAATTAGAAGCCTTGAAGCTGTGGCAGAAGAGAGATGCAACGACAAGAGCTTATGTTTACAATACCATTACAGATCATTTGTTACCGCACATTAGAGGTCTGGAGAAAGCAGAAGATATATGGAGAGCGTTGGAAGATCACTTCCAAAATACGACGAAAGCTAGGAAGGCTAGCTTATGGTCCGAATTCACAACGTTAAAAAAAAGGTCGAATAAAAGCATTAGTGATTATGTTACTAAGATGAAGGACTTGGCAGACAGTCTTGGATCGATTGGTGAAGATATAGAAGACCACAGGTTAATAGCGCAAGTGCTTACAGGTTTGAGAGGAGATGAAAGGTGGAAACCTTTCGTACTCTCAACTGAACTGTCTTTAAATCATTTTGTACCAGATTTAAATCAGTTGCTTGGACTAATGCTAACGGTTGAGCAAAATTTGAAGACAGATGGAGAAAAAGGACATAGTTCGGCTATGTACGTAAAGAATAAGAAGAAAGGTGATAAAAGTAAAGAAAAAGATGAAGAAGAAGTGACTACTCAAGCAAATTAGGCAAGAGGAAGAGGTAACGTCAGGAAAAGAGGTAAAGGAAGAGGTAATCAGACTAATAACAAGAAAGCTTGTTGGATCTGTGGATTAAGCAATCACTTGGCTCATGATTGCTGGCATAATTCACAAGGATCAAGTCAGAATCAGAATAACAATAGCAGAGGCAGAAGCGGAAGATATCAAAGAGGAAGACAAAGCCAAAGAGGCGGATATGGTAGAGGTGGAGCAAGAAGTTGGGGACATAATCAGTCTTACAACACTACGTACTACAACTATGCAAATGATACGCAGAATGATGGTCATACAACATTGATGATGAACTCGATAAGTACATCAAAAAATGAAGACCTCAAGGTATTCTATATTGACTCTGGTTGTTCAAATCATTTGTCAGGAAATATAGAATTATTATCAGAACTTGAAGGAGGTATTTCAAATCATACAATACAGACTGTTGATAACACAAAACATAATGTAAGGTCAATTGGAAAGGTAAAGTGTAAGAATGGAGCTGAACTACTAACAAATGTTTTGTATGTTCCAACAATTCCGAAGAATCTGATCAGTGTGGGTCAGATAGTAGAAAAAGGTTTTCAGGTCAGGTTTACAAATGAAGGAGTATTTGTCGAAGATCCAGAGAAAGGATACAAACAAATTGTCCATGGTAAAAAGGAAGGTAGAATTTTTACTCTGAAAGTACAAGGGAATGTTGGTCAAGCCTTGATCACACATGGTGATGAGGTATTTATAGAACTAGACCTCTCGCATAAGAGGCTAGGATATTTTAATGAAAAGTGAATCAAAGTTATGGTAGAGAAACAAATCCATGAGAGGATTACCAAGCATGAAGAACCAACATATGATTCACAAATGTGAAGCCTGTCATATGGGAAAAGCCCACAGGTTACCATTTCAGAAAAATGGATATAAACATGATGGTGTGCTAGAACTCATACATACAGATGTATGGGGGCCAACGAAAGAAGGATCTATCAGCGACTCAAGGTATTATGTTCTTTTCATTGATGATGAAACAAGATGGATAAATCTTTATGTTTTGAAAGAGAAGTCAGAAGTATTTGAAGCTTTTAGGCATTTTCATGCATATGCTGAAAGACTTATAGGACAAAAACTCAAAAGACTAAGGTCTGATGGAGGAGGAGAATATTTTTCTCAAGAGTTCAATGATTATCTGTGGAATGCAGGTATCAAAAGAGAAATAACTTGCAGGTATACACCGCAACAAAATGGAGTAGCAGAAAGAAGAAACCGAACTCTAGTTGAGTTTGCACAAGCTATGCTCAAAGAAAAGGATTGTCCAAATTATCTTTGGGCTGAAGATGTAAATACAACAACATACTTGGTAAACAGATTACCATGTATAGCTTTAAATGGGATGACCCCTTATGAAGCTTGGTGGGGCAAGAAACCAACATTTGATCATTGTAAAGTGTTTGGATCAGTTGCTTATGCTTATGTGCCATCACAACTGAGACATAAGCTTGAACCAAAAGCAAAAAAATATGTGTTCATCGGATATAATGAAAAGCAGATGGGTTATAGGTTATGGAGTCCTCTAACCAAACAGTTTACTGTTTCCAGAGATGTGACATTTGATGAAGGAAAAAGCTGGTATACAGATAAAGAGCATAGTGTTGAAATACTTGAAGAAGAGATAAGAAGAAATAAAGGTAAATCACATATGCAGGTGAATGGAGATGAAGATCATATGCAAGCAAGTACGTCCAGGATCGGATCAGGTATGGGAAATGAAGATGGATCAAGATCTGATGAAGATGTGTATTCAGATACACATGAAGAATTTGTCAAACAGAGTAAGGAAACAACCAACAAGGTATTCCTATGACACTTCTTATTTGACTTAGAAAAACTATGCTTACTTAGTAAAGGATGATGAAGAACCTTAGAGTTACGGTGAAGCAAAATGTAAGAAACAATGGGAAGAAGCAATGAAGGAGGAGTTCAATGCTCTTGAAGAAAACAAGACTTGGGATCTTGTTCCAAAACCAAATGGTAAGAAAATGATTGGAAATAAATGGGTTTACAAAGTCAAGAAACTTGCAGATGGAAGGATAGCCAGATACAAAGCTAGACTGGTTGTCAAAGGCTATGCTCAGACATATGGCATAGATTATGATGAGACGTTTAGTCCGGTGGCAAAGATGTCAACCATAAGGACATTGATTGCTGTAGCAGCATCAAAAGGATGGAAGCTAAGTCAGCTGGATATAAAGAATGCATTTCTGAATGGATATATATCAGATGAAGTTTACATAAAACAACCTGAAGGGTTCGTAAGTTCCAGTTACCCAAAACATGTTTGCAGATTAAGAAGAGCTCTCTATGGACTAAAGCAAGCTCCAAGAGCTTGGAATTATAGACTTGTAAAGTATCTCAATGACCTTGGATACCAAAGCTCGAAGGCTAATGAAAGTCTACTCATTAAGAGAACAGATGAAGGTATGATCTACATTTGTATTTATGTAGATGACATAATAATCACAGGAACCTCAGATGAAGGAATCAAAGAGGTAAAGAGACTGCTTGAAAAGAAGTTTAAGATCAGTGATCTAGGAAAGTTATCATAATTTCTTGGAATGGAAATCACATACACAGATCATGGTGTATATGTTTCACAAGAAAGGTATCTCCTAAACTTACTGAAGAAGTTTAACATGGAGAATTGCAGAGAAGCTTCAACAGCGCTTGAAGTAAATCATAAACTCAGTAAATATGATGGTCCAGAGTTTAAAGATATGAGGAAGTATCAGTCATTAGTGGGGAGCTTAATCTATGCTACACTAACAAGACCGGATCTCAGTTATGCAGTGGGAGTTCTCTCACAGTTCATGCATTGTCCGAAGGATCAACATTGGGTTGCAGGACAAAGAGTTCTTAGATACATCAAAAGAAATATAAAGGAAGGATTATATTATCCTTATACATCAGATATAAATATGAGAGCATACAGTGACTCAGACTGGGCAGGAAGTCAAGATGACAGAAGATCGACACATGGGTATATGATATACCTAGGAGATAAGCTTGTAAGCTGGTGTTCAAAGAAGCAACACACAGCACCTTTATCGTCAACAGAAGCAGAGTATAAAGGACTTGTGGAAGCAGCTAAAGAAGTGATATGGATGCAGACCTTGTTCAAAAGCATGGGTATTGATCAAGGTATACCTATCATACAGGGAGATAATATGAGCTCGTTGTATCTTGCAGCAAATCCAGTATTTCATGCAAGAACAAAACACATAGAGATTCAATATCATTTCCTGAGGGAAAAGGTAATGGAGAAGGAGATTGAATTGGTATTCACTCCTACGAAAGATCAGATAGCAGATATCCTGACAAAGAGCTTAGATGGAGTAAAGACAAGCAGATTCAAAGAAATGGCAGGTATAAAAGAAAAGAAGGATATATGAAGACCGGAAGATGCAAATTAGTGATTGAGGGGGAGCTGTTGAAGATTCACTCACTAATTATGCATAATGTCATGAAGACGAAGGAAAGTAGAAACAAAATGTTCAGAAAACCAAAGCCTTAGTGAAGGGACAAATTCACGACTGTAATATACAGTATAGAAAACTTCCAGAATTAGAGTTTGTTGAAACCGGATCAAATTGTATATAAGAGAGAGCATAGAACCGGAATAAAGAGATGAGAAGAGATGAAGAGATGAGTAGAGAGAGCACATATGAGAAAGATATAGAATAGCATAGAGTAGAAGACGCCAGAGATCGCGTATGTAGAGATGAATAACAAAACCTGAAATGTCGGGTATTCATCTGAGAGAGATGGTAAGGAACAACTGCTCAGAGTAAGAGAGTTTTCCATAGCTATGAGCAAAGTGAGGCCAAGCTATTTTTGTACACATCTTCTCTAATAGAAAACACATGTTCATGTGGAAATTGAGCGCATTCTTCATATGTGAAGAAATCTGAGCGATTTCATGTTACTGTGAAAAGTTAGTTAACAGTTACGGTTTCTCAGTAAATGTTTTCTGGTACTTCTATGAGTTAGATATCGAAGTACAGTGTAAAGTTTTGTATGAGATATAGCTTATCTTGTAGCTATAAGTCTCAACTATAAACTGATAAAAGATTTCGGTGAAATGGACATGTACACACAGTACTAAATCTGACCGGAAAGAGACATCCAGAACTGGTGAAGTTTTTTCTTAAACTTCAGATAGAGTTCACTCAGTGAAGGAAGTTCACGCATCACTTCCTTACTTCATGTATATTCACTTGAAGTAATTATAAACAGAATTGCAGTTGATTTTGGTAGTATTCCGGTACAATTACGGTGATATTCCAGTGACAGTCAGGTGAAGTTCCGGTGGAATTTTGGTGAGTTTAAAACACAGTTTTGACAAAGTTAAGTGATGCAAAGATTGTTTAACTGTAAGCAAATACAATAGTGTAAAGACTGAAGTAAATCAGTTCAGAATTGAAACCTGAAAGAAACGTGAAGTTTTCTGTAAAGTGAATTTTTCGGTGTTCACTAGACACAGCTATAAATTTTTCAGTTTCAGAAAGTTTGCTAAGCTACTGATGATTATAGAGGTGTTCTAACATCACTCTAGCTTAGTTTCTGTGGTGTAAGCGAATTCCGCAATAAGCGCTGCACCAACAAAGCCCATGAGGGACTACTCAGAAATCACTACTCTAAACAATGAACATTGCAAAATCTTAAATGTTTAGGAGTATATTGGCCTAGTATGGACAAAGAAATTCATGAGTGGATTAAGAATTGTCCAATGTGCAAAGAGAGACTCCCAGTGGAGCATGCAACCCTTTATCATGTGTCAATTCGAGACTGGAGTGCTCCATTGGTGGAATTTATGAGATCTAGAACATTACCCAATGAGGTTAGTTTAGCAAGAAAACAAAACATGGAGCAAGAGGCTCAAGACTATGCTCTAGTAGGAGACAACCTATACCGAAGAGGCAAAGATGATTACTTAAGATTGTGCATTCACAAATTAGACTATTTGAAAGTCTTAGAAACTGCACATAGCGGTGTGGTAGGTGGACACTTTGGGCCTGATGGAATAATCAAGAACATTCTATTCTCAGAACTTTGGTGGCCTACTCTCCACATGGATGCACATACTTATGTGAAGAAATATGATACATGCCAACATGCACAATATCCAATAAGGAAAGATGAGAGGCCTTTGAGGCCAATGATGGGAAGACATATATTCCCCACCTTGATTAGAACGAAGGGTGCCCATTTTACATGCTGACAGAATTTCAGCCAAAACCAAAAACTGTTTGAAGCACATGAACACTTCGGACTTTGCCTTCAATGGATATACCCATACATGCCTGGAAAAATCATCAATGAAAGTCACGAAGTAAAGATAATTTCCAAAACAAGGTGTTTGCATAGGACCACAGACATCACTATGTACAAGCTGCAATTTCTGACTAGCCCGAACTAAACCATCTTTTGGAAATGAGGAACGCTGCATTTTGCCCAAAATACAGCCTTCACAAACATGTTTTCTAGGTGCCTCAAGTTTGGGCAAAGAGGACACCATTTTAGATTTCTGCAGGCGTAGGAAACTAGCAAAATTCAGATGACCAAAGTGTGCATGCCAAAGCTTTGCATCTGACATAGCTTGAGAATCATGTACTGCACATGCCAAATCATTCATAGATCTTTGATAGTCTATGAGCTTATATTGCCCACGACATAAAATGCCAGAAGCAATAATCACATCGCCATTTGAAAGATCATGAGTTGTACGCCTGTCACCAACAAATTTCACAACCAAGCCAATCTTGGCTAATGCAGAGACTGATAATAGGTTCTTCTTGATCCTTGGCACAAATAAAGCATCTGACAAAGTGAAATAACTACCATCAGGGGTAGTCAAAATGATCTTACCAACTCCCATAACAAGATAAGAGGAGTTGTTGGCACATGTAATAGTATTCCCTATAGCGGCAGGCTCAAGTGAAGAGAAAAAACTACGCTGCGAGGTAATATGTTTGGTCGCCCCACTGTCAAAGTACCAAACATCAGAGTCTACTGCAGACATGCACTGCTCATGAGAAGATTCAAAACTGCAAATAGTAGTAAACACCCATTCTTCTTCTTGCACAAGATTAGCAAACTCTGTTTTTGGTGTAGAGGCCTCTGCAACAACCATTTGAGCCTCTTTCTTCTTTGCCTCTTTCGCAGCCAGTTTTGGACAGTCCTTTATGATATGATCATTCCCTTTATCTCATCTTTATCTTCCTTCTTCGAATGTGCAACATTTGCAGATTTCTGCTTACTAGTTGAAGAGCTCCATTTTCCTTTGCCCTTTTGACTAGCCAGGAAAGCTTGATCTGCAACACGCATAATGGACCTGTTCTGCCTGGATTGATCTTCCTGCAATAGAATAGAGACTAACTCCTCAAATGACAAGGCATCTGGATTGCCATTCATCATTAACCAAAGAGTAGAAGCAAAACTTTGATATGAATCAGGAAGACCATTTAGAACGGTCTACACAAGTGAGCTATCTGGTAAAACCTCATCACCAAAAATCAACTGTTCCTTCAAGTCTTTGATCTTTGTTAGAAAACTATCCATAGAATCACCTTCATTCATGTGCTTACTATCCAACTGTTTTCAGAGCTAAGCAACAGGAGCCTCAATCCTAGCTTGGTACAATGTGGTCAGTGTATCCCAAGCATCCTTAGCTGTTCTGCAAGAGCGAATGTGAGGAATAATGGCATGTTTGGCAGACAAAGCTATCAATGCATGTGCCTAGGCATCTCTGCCATCCCAACGAATTTGCTTTGTAGTAGGTGCAACAAAAACCGCAGCACGAACAGGAATATGCAGAATATCATCATCTTCAATACCTTTTGCATCATGTTCTGTACGTGCAGTTGTGACAGTTGCAGGTGTGATAGGATGTTTTTCAACACCTTGCACAATGTTCCACAGTCCTTTTGCAACCAATACATGTCGCATCATATAAGCCCATAACGGGTATTTGGTACCATCCAACTTATCCTCAACAGCAAACATACAGAATACATCACTTCTTTCAACCATATAAAATACCTTGATGCAGAAAATTGACTGTATCTCAAAAATTTGAACGGAACTACCCAGATTTTGAGATGCTTATACTGGCGAACAGAAACTGGTATATATCTTTGGCACAAAAAGACGAAATAGCCTGCACAAGTGCTGCGATAATGCATTCAGAGGTCGAAACGAGCCTCGATCACGATTTCGACACCACACAGCAAAGCTGTTTTGATATCTGAAACACCATGAGTATGCTCACCAAATTTCATGCAAATCTAAGATTGCAACCGGAGAGGTGTAGACGACGCCCTAGATGAAGCGATGACCTTCTCTAATACCAATTTTTGGAGTTAGATGTCTACGGAAGCACGTGAATAACACAAGGAAGATTTCTAGCTGAACGTGGGATAAAACATGAGTGTACAGTGCCATATACACCTCAACAGAATGGAGTTGCTGAACAAAAGAACAGGTCACTCATGGAAATGGCAAGGTGTATGGTCAAGAGTCAGGCTTTACCACATAGTTTCTCGCTTGCGGCTGTCATGTGTGCAGCATATGTACTGAACAGGTGTCCCACTAAAGCATTGCAGTCTATCACTCCATATGAGGCTTGGCATGACCGCAAGCCATCTGTTGCTCATCTGCGTGTTTTTGGTTGTTTGGCATATGCATTAGTGCCTGAACAACATCGCAAAAAATTGGATGATAAAGCAGTAAAATGTATTTTTGTTGGGTACAGTTCTGAAAGTAAAGGCTATCGTCTGTATCATCCACATACTAAACGCATTCTGGTTAGCTGTGATGTTCTTTTTGTGGAAGATGCTATTCAGCCATTGCTTTCATGTACTACGGAGACATCTGTTAGCTCCAAAGAGGTGTATGATACTTTGCTGCCTCTGTTTACAAGTGGACAGTCTAGTGCTGGTCCCAATGAGGCAACTTCTCAGCCTTTGCAGGTTTCATGTGATGATGCAGATCATTCCATTTCTGATGCAGATTTACATGATGCACTAGTTGATGAGAGAGCTGATATTGAGCAGGCAAAAACTATGCCAAAATGGCTGGTGCAAACTTTGCGTGACAGATAATAGATGCACCTTTGTCATATCGTACTTGTTCAGGCCCTCATAATGCCTCTTTTTCAGAAAATTGGATGGCTGCTATGCAATCTGAATATGATGCTATAATGAAGAATGGTACTTGGTGTTTAGTGACTTGCCTCCTCGCAAGAAGGCCATTGGGACTAAGTGGGTATACAAGCTGAAGTGTAAGCCTGATGGTACAATTGATAGGTATAAGGCTAGACTTATTGCAAAAGGTTATGCATAGGAAAGAGGCATTGATTTTGATGAGACCTTTGCACCTACTTGCCAAATGACTACAGTTTGTAGCATCTGTGCACTTGCAACTCATCATGGTTGGAATGTACATCAGTTGGATATTAAAACAATGTTTTTGAATGGTGGTTTGCATGAAGAAGTGTATGTTTTTCAGCCCCGTGGCTTTGTGCAGAAAGGGCATGAAAATCAAGTGTGCAGGTTAAAGAAGGCATTATATGGTTTAAAGCAAGCAACACATGCTTGGTATGAGAAAATACATGCCTATCTGATTGCACATGGTTTTGAGAACAATCCAACTGAAAGCACCTTATATGTTAAGCATGCTAATGATGTGCTTCTGGTCATTGCTGTCTATGTTGACGACATGTTGCTCACTGGTCATATTGAGAAGCATATTGCTGATTTTAAGGCTAATTTGCATGCTTCATTTGAGATGTCTGATTTGGGGCATTTGCATCACTATTTGGGCATCGGTTTATGGAAGTTGATGGTGGAATGGCTTTGTGTCAAACAAAATATATTGACACATTATTGCAGCGTTTTGGCCTTGAAAACTGTAAGCCTATTGCCACTCCTATGGAGACAGGTTTACAATTGAGTCTTCATTATGCTGGAGATGCATTTGATGCTGTTCTCTATCAACATGCTCTTGGATGCTTGATTTGCTTATGCATTACTCGGCTAGATATTCAGTTTGCTGTCTCACAGATGAGCAGGTTTATGCATTGCCCAGGAGTCAAGCATTGGCAGGTGGTTAAGCGCATCTTGCGCTACTTTACAGGTACTCGGCTACTTGGGTTGTTTTATCCCAAGGGGGGGTCACTACCGCTAGATTTGCATGCTTTTTCAGACTTTGATTGGGCTGGTTGCTATGACACTCGTGTGTCCAGTAGTGGCTTTTGCTTCCTGCTTGGTAGCTCATGTATATCTTGGTTGAGCAAGAAGCAGCCTAGTGTGGCCACTTCCAATTGTGAGGCTGAGTATAGGGCAGCTTTCACAACGACTGTTGAGTGTGTGTGGCTCAGATGCCTTATGGCTGATTTGGGTGTTGGTCAGTCTTTTGCCACCACCATCTTCACTAACAGTCAGAGTGCATTGGCAGTTGCGAGGAACCTTGTGTTCCATGCTCGCACTAAGCACATTGAGGTGCATTATCACTATGTCAGGGAGAGGTTCTCTGTTGGGGAGATCAGCTTGGCATATGTGCCCACACAGGAGAACATTGCAGACCTTTTCATGAAGGCTCCGCCTAGGGAGAAATTTGAAGCTTTCCGCAAAGCTTTGGGCTTACTTCCTTTTGTGGAGTGATTTCCACATAGCTTGGCACTTTCTTATACATGAGTGCCAGCTCCTTTTTCACCGCATCACTTCTAGGGGGGATTTGTTGATATATTTAGGTAGTGATGTGTGTCAACACACTAGGACTGCCGGGGCACTTTTTTCCCTCTTTAGGAGGTTTTTTTCCTCGGCTTGTATATACTTCTATTGCCCTAATGGGCTATTTATCTTTGTACATTCTCTAGTAATACATTCAGTATTGTGTGTTGTGCTCCAAGCTTCTTCTTCTTCCTTGTGTTGTTCGCATGCTTCTGCAGATGTCTAACTCCAACAGTCACTTCAAGTAATGACGGTAGGAGTGAATCATCCTAGGAATCGATTGTCGATTAGAAGGAGACCTATTGTTACTCAGGGCCATGAGCATGCTTGTAGTGACTATGCACCTCGATTCATGTTTGGAGCTACATATGATCAAAATTTCAGATAGAATCCATTGTGAAGCGGGACAACAATGGACATTGGTTTGACATCTTGCAACCAAACAACATGTACAATAGTTTGGCACTTTGTTTTCCACATTCTAGATTAGATTTTCTTCATAAGAGTCAATTGTGCAAGTCTTTTATCCAAAAAACCCAGAAAAATTATAAAACCAACAAAATCATGGAACATGATGAGAACATTGAGCATGTGATTGAGACATCTCATTGTTTCTCTACTCATGAGGAGTTAGAGTTATGTCTTCAACAAAATTCTAATTCCCACATCATTCTTCTTTCTTCCCTTGACGAGTATGCTCTAATCCAAGAGTATGCTCTTAATGTTGACAAGTGCTCAAAATTGATCCAAACCCATGATGCCTTAGTTGAAACAAAGTACAAAACTATAGAAAAAAAATCAAAACCATAGCTCAACCATTACGCCAAGAAAGTAATGAAAAAATTATTGATGTGAAAAATGATCCAATTCTTTGGGATAAGAAAAAAAAAGGACATACATTCATTGATGAGACAATCAAATAGGTGAAAATTGGTAGAGATGATGCCTTTCTTTTGCCAGTAGAGAGAGATAAATTTGAGAGAGTCATATGTAGCCATGGAAAAGCCTTTACTATTATGTATCCTCATGAGATTGGTTGCACAATGAAAGTATCCACATATCAAACGAGAACTATGGGGTATTGTAACAACTTTGAAAACAGACAAAGAATATTTCATAGGTGCAAATGTCAAAGTTGAGACTAATTGTTTGCCTCTCATTGGAATGATATCCAATTGTTCATCTCTTGATATAGCCATGCTTAGATGGTACTCATATATTAAGTTCATAAATCCTGAGTTAGTTCATATTTCTGATAAGTCAAATTTAGTTGCTGATATGTTATCGAGAGCTAGATTTGATGATGATCTTGAAAGTGATCTAATCAAGAATGTGAACTTAGTTGACTATGTTCCACATATATATGAGTATGAGCAATTTCATATGGATCTTGTAACTATGCCTAAAGGTATTAACAAAATGCATTACATTGTACTTGCAAGAGAAGACAACTAATCATGTAGAGGGATGTGCACTATGATATAAGACCACTTACAATGTTTGCAAATTCTTTCTTGAGGATTTCATAAGTCACTTTGGGTACATAGATAAAGTAGTTGCCGATCGTGGAGAGTTAAATACGAGAGAAGCTATATAGTTCTTTGAACATCACAAAATTAGTTTGTCTCTCACTAGTGCATATAATCTAGAGGCCAATGGTAAAATAGAGAGAGTGAATCCACCTATTATGAAAGCCATATTTAAAGCATGTAACGATAACATTAAACAATGGCCTAGATTCTTACCTTTTGCACTTTGGGCAAATAGATTGACATGCACACATACCACTAGGTATATGCCTGCTCAACTCATGTACTAGCAATAACTATTGTTTCCAATTCAGTCTCATATTTTTGCATGGTGAAATGTGCCTTGTTTTGAAAACATGTCTACTGATGATTTTTTGAGTTTGCGCATTAAACAGTTAGGAAAAGGTAAATTAAAACTTGATGATGCAAAGTAAAAGCATCTAGAATAAAGAACAAGCTTTATTTTGACAAAAATTATCGATTGCATCCTAAGCTGATTGAAGTAGGAGATTGGTGCTCATTTATGATAACACATTTGACTCTCAATATGATGCATGCAAAAAGATCACTCAACGATGGTTTGGGCCATACATTGTATCAAAAGTCAATAACAATGGTATGTATGCTCTTTGTGAATTAAATGGTGTTGCATTAAAAACTTTGATTGCAGGTCAAAGGATAAAGCTATTCAAGAAATGTGAAAATGATGAGTACATTTTATGTGAAGAAGATGATAACAACAAGGCCGATTCATAAACAAGAGTATCCATGAATAAAAAATAAAATTAAAATATTTCTCAAGTTCATGTTGCTTTGTTTTTTTCAATTCATTGCACTTCTTTTTCCTATTCTTGCTTGTTTGCAAGTTCACTTTATGCATGTTTCAATCTTTGCATTGCATTGCATTGCATATCCACATCACTTAGAGTCAAAAGGGAAAATGATGATTTCTCTACTTGTATAAAATTGTATCTTAAGTAGTAATTTATCTACTAAGAAATCGATTATAATCTAGGAGTATGGAAAGATAGGGCATGTAGATTTGGAGGTTTATTTTGGTAACATGACTTTCATATATAAACATGCATGTGTATCCTGTATTGAAAGCATAATTGTTGAAGTCCTAGCTCGTGCTACTGTGTGTTTCTACATCCTTAGTCCACCTCATAGCACTTGTATCAGAGTTTAAACAACTGTTCTCCGTCATAAAAAATGGTTGTACCTTGTATCGGGGTTTAATTTTTCCTCGTCATCAAAGAAAAGATAAGCTGTTACATGTTACTAGGAAGTTTACACTCTCTTCCACCCCAAAAAAAGTGAACATAACCATAAAGTCATCGAATCATCATTGAAAAAAAAGAGAGAGAGAGAGCAAGCCAAAGAAAGATAAAGAGGCATAACAGATTGAATCACGGGCTATAAAGGCAGAATTATGCATTAGTGGAGTTTAGTGAGATTTCCTTGCATATTATTAGAGAAAGAGCATATTCATTTTATGTAGGAAATAAGTTGATCTAAAATAAGCTAAAGATGAAAGATGTCTCTTGAAAATCTTAAATATTTTTTTATAATCATATTTAAGGTAGATTGGTTTATGAAAAAGGTACAAATTTTTCTTCAAGATGAGAGGAACTGATGCTTAAAATGACTCAATACATCCACTTCCACTTCATATTGATGCTCGCTTGTTTTCTTTCTTGTTGTCAATGTTGTTTGTTCATTTGCATATATGTTGCCTATTTGTTCATGCATATTCATGTTGCCTGTTTCAATTCTTTATTTGATATGACCTTTGCATATTCACTATCTGTGTCCTTCATGCAAAGGTCATATGAGTTTCTCATCAGATACACTCTATTTGATGCCATTTCTTTTTCATATGTATTTCATAACTTCTTCCAAAGCTCCTCCGCACTTTCACAATCCAATATTGTAAAATAAACACTACCGACCATGTGCAATCGAATGGTAGACATAGCCATTTCATCCAACTCATCCCAATCATCTTCATTCATGTTAGTAGGCTTCTTTGAGATTCCATTTACTAGTTTCCATTGCCTTCTCTAAATCAGCACATCTTTACTCTGATTCTTCCATAAAGCAAAGTTTGTGCCATCAAAGTTTTGGATCTCAAAATGGTCTTTCCCTTCCAAGTTATAGCTCCTTTTGGGAACAAAAGCACTAGACCATTATCTACCAGATGTGGTTGAGATATCTGATGCTATGATGAAACACTCTGATACCAGTGAAGTATTTTGATGGTGATGCACCATGCTAAACTCTCCTTCTGGAGAGCTCCAAGATGATACCGTCAAGGTAGAATATCGAGCACCAGGCACTGCACACAGTACTCCGCACAAAGGCTACAAAATACACAAAGAACACAATACGTAGAGAGCACGAAGAGCTCATGGATGTTAGATGTGCGGTCAAACTTACAGTTTGTGGTTGATTAGGCCACTATAAATGTTCTCTTAAAGAACATATACAAAAAGTTTTCCTGGGCCATTTGGCATGGACACTAATACTAACAAAAACAACCAGAGGGTACCACAAATTTGTTCATGGAGCTCAACGATGAAGTTGATGAATGTGCAAGAACATCTATTGTGCCTAGAGCAAGACACAAATGCAATCATGAAGATATGGAGGCTAGTGAGTTGGAAAAATTGAATGATTTTGATAGTGAGAAGAAGAGCAGAGAAGATCTGGAGGCATGGATTGAGGAGCTAGAGGATTTCTTTGGTCTTCAACAATTGAGTGAGGATTCAAAGGCAAATCTTGGGATCCTACACCTATGTGGCATAGAAAAGCTATGGTGGAAGTCCTACATGTAGACTCATATGCATTCTGTTTTGAGAAGACGGGGAAGTTCAATATGAAAAGGGCAAGTATGACTAGATTCATCATGAGGAGCCAGACATAGGCTTTGAATATCTACTTATAAAAACATGAATAAGTCCTAGAAGGCACCATCTTTTAATAACTAAGGTAAGAATCCTACTCAAATAGGAACTCAAAAGAGGCATCAAACCATTCATTGGGAGCAAGACCTTGAATTTATTGAGTAATCTAAAAGGCTCGTGTAGATACTCAAACTCTCTCTCTAAACATCTTTTTGGATATGTGTGGTTATAAGAAGTATGAGATTTACCTTTCTAATGAAGTTTATGCACCTTTCTTTGCTTGGATGTTGCTTAAGATGCTTCTTTGCTATCTCCTTCTACCTTTTAGTAGTGTTGATGATGAATCTCTACTCCAATAGCTTCAAATTCTTCATCAAGTTATTATAACCTTCTCCAAGAAATTCTTTCACATTTCCAAATGCTTTTTTTGTGTGCAAGGGATCAAGAAAAATCTATTGTCAATTTTTGCATTAGCCAAGATCGGTTTGGTTGTCGAATTTGTTGATGACATATGTATAGTTCATGATCTATCGAATGGGGATGTTATTATTAATTCTCACATTTTATGTTGTGGGCTGTATAAGCTCATAGACTATGAAAAATCTATGAATGATTTAGCATGTGAAGTTCAAGATTCTCACACGATCACAAATGCAAAGCTTTGACATGCACACTTTGGTTATATGATTTTTGCTAGTTTGCTACACCTGCAAAAATCTAAAATGATGTCGTCTCTGCCCAAACTTGAGACACTCTATCCAAAGGCTATATTTTGGGCAAAATGCAACATTCCTCCTTCCTAAAAGATGGTTTAGTACAAGCGACTCAAAAATTGTAGCTTGTTCACAGTGATGTCTATGGTCCTATGTATAAACATTCTTTTGGGAACTAATTTTTACTTTGCAACTTTTATTGATGTTTTTTCTATGCATGTATGGGTGTATCCATCGAAAGCAAAGTTGACACTGTTTATGTGCTTCAAAAAATTTCTAATTTTGATTGAAAATCTATTAGGATGTAAAAATGGGCACCCTCGTTTTGATTGAGGGGGGGAATACATGTCTTCTCATTTTAATGCATTTCTTACTGAACATGGGATAAAACATCAGTGTACAATGTTGCATAAACCTCAACAAAATGGAGTTGCTAAAATAAAAAACATGTCTCTCATGGAGATGGTGAGGTGTATGGTCAAAAGTCAAGCTTTACTACATAGCTTCTGGCTTGAGGCTATTATGTGTGCAACATATGTACTTAACAGGTGTCCCACCAATGCACTGTAGTCTATCACTCCATATAAGGCTTAGCATGGTCCCAAGCCATCTGTTGCTCATCTGCATGTCTTTGGTTTTCTGGCATATGCATTAGTACCTGACCAACAATGTTGAAAATTGGATGATAAAGAAGTAAAATGTATTCTTGTTGGGTATATTTTTGAAAGCAAAGGCTATCATCTATATCATCCATAGATTAAACACATTTTGGTTACTTGTGATGTTTTTGTGGAAGATGAAATTCATCCATTACTTTCGTGTACTAGGGAGACATCAATTAGCTCCCAGGATGTATTTGACAATTTGCTACCTGCTTTTATAAGTGGACAATCAAGGGTTAGTCCGAATGAGGCAATTTCTTAGCCTTTAAATGTTTCACATGATGATGCAAGTCATTCCATTTCTTATGCGGATTTACATGTGGCACTTGTTGATGAGAGGATTGATATAGAGGAAAAACCTATGCCCAAATGGCTAGTGGAGACTTTGCAAGATAGCAAATTAGAAGCACCTCTATCATATCGTACTTGTTCATCTCTCATAGTGCTTGTTTTGCATCAGATTTCTATGCAATGGCTGCCTCGTCTTTGTGATGAGCCCCTGATTCTTTTGATGAAGATAAAAATTCAAAAAGTTGGATGGCTGCTATGCAATCAAAATATGATGCTATTATGAAGAATGGTACTTGGTCTTTGTGTGATTTGCCTCCAAGAAAAAAGGCACCAAATGGTTATACAAGCTAAAGCGTAAGTCTGATGGTATACAACATTTGTGCACTTGCAGCTCATCATGTTGTACATTAAAACTACATTTATGAATGTTGAATTACATGAAGAAGTGTATGTATTTTAGCCCCATGGTTTTGTGCAGAAAGGAAACAAAGTGTCCAAGTTGAAAAATTCATTATATGGTTTGAAGCAAGCACAATGTGCTTGGTATGAAAAAATACATGCCTACTTGATTGCACATGGTTTTGAGAATAGTCCAACTGAGAGCACCTTATATGTTAAGCGTGGAAATGATGTGATTTTGATCATTTTTGTCTATGTTGATGACATGATGCTCACTTCTCCTAATGAGAAGCATATTGTTGATTTTAAGGCTCATCTATATGCCTCATTTGAGATATCAAATTTGGGGCATTTGCATTATTATTTGCGCATTCAATTTATGCAAGTTGATGGTGGAATAGCTTTGTGTGGAAAAAAATATATTGACACATTATTGCACCATTTTGGCCTTGAAGATTGCAAACCTATTGCCACTCCTATGGAAAAAGGTTTACGGGTGAGTCTTCATGATGCTGATTATGCATTTTTTGATGTTCTCTATTAGCGGTCTATTGAATGCTTGATTTAGTTATGCATAACTCAACTTGATAGTCAGTTTGTTGTCTCCCAGATGAGCACATCTATGCATTGCCTAGGTGTGAATCATTAGCAAGCAGTTAAGTTCATCATTTGCTACTTGAGTGGTATCCAGCTACTTGGATTGTTTTATCCCAAGGGGGTATCATTACCTTTAGATTTACATGCATTTTTTGACTCTGATTGGGTTGGTTGCTATGACACTCATGTGTCCACAAGTGGTTTTTGCTTCATGCTTGGTAGCTGATGCATATCTTGGTTGAGCAAGAAGCAGCCTACTATGGCCAATTCTAGTTGTGAGGTTGAGTATAGGGAAGCTTTATGACTATTGAGTGTGTGTGGCTCAGACACCTTTTGGCTGATTTGGGTGTCGTCAATATTTTGCCACCACCATCTTAACTGAGAGTCAGAGCACATTGGCAATTGTGAGGAACCTTATTGTGTTCCATGCTTGCACAAGGTACATTAGGTTGCATTATCATTATTTGAGGGAGAGGTTCTCTACTACGGAGATCAATTTGGCTTGTGTGCCCACACAAGATAACATTTTAGATCTTTCCACAAAGCCTTTGCCTCGAGAGAAGTTTGAAGATTTTTGAAAGCTTTGGGCTTACTTCTTTTTGTGGATTGATCTCTTTCCACATAACTTGGCACTTACTTATACATGAGTGCCAACTTCTTGTTCATCACATCACTCCTGGGGGGATTCGTTGATATATTTTAGTAGTGATGTTTGTGAACACACTAGGACCGTCGGGGCACTTTTTTCCCTCTTTAGGAGGTTTGTTCCCCTGGATCGTATATAGACCTTTAACCCTAATGGGTGACTTATATTTTTACATTCACTTGGTAATACATTCAGTATTGTGTGTTATGCTTCAAGCTTCTTCTCCTCCCTTGTGCTCTTCATGTGCCTCCACAGACCTAAAACTCCAATAGACCCAAGCATCTTATGATTGAAGGGGAGCTATTGGTGCATAGAGCAAGCCTAAGTGCTTGAATAATGCACATTTGACTTCTCTTTAATTATGAGGCATAAATTTAAAAGCATTGTAGCATATGCTTTTGAGGTTTCAAAGGTTAAATCTTTAGTTTATCTCAGTGAAAGATAAAAGGGATAAAATGGAGAGATTCTCATGAAAATTAGTGGCAGCCAAAAGCCATGAATCAATTTTAATTCAAATTCTAAATCACTCTATTAAATTTAGGATTACTTTATGTGCAAACTCTAATAGTCATCAAGTCCAAAAAGTGTATATATACATTATGCCTTTGAGTCATAGGATAATCAGAAAATTTTGAGCTGATCATCACACTCATATTGAGTGAACATTATATAACCTTGAAGTTAGATAAGTCCTCAAAAATCTTTGTATCATCTGTCCATTAATGTTGGTGCAGGACAGTCACCAATTGATGTTTTGACATGAAAATGAAGTCAAGGATTTGAGAAGAGAACAAGTTGTGAAGCATGAAGGAAGGACATATTCAGGAGTTGAAAGATATGTACACATATGTACATTAATCTAGATGTAGCACACTTATATCTTTGTATAGACATGAGATTGTAAATATTTTTCCTATATATACAAGGGAAAATGTCGGGACAAGTATGAGAGAATGTAGAGCATGAGAATTGAGTAGAATTAGAAGTCATTAGACACTTATGAAGAGATTAGAATAGCTCTCTCATCCAGATGTAATTTCTATTAGAAATGAAGAGAAGTTGCGCCCGATGTTTCTGTGTATTCTCCTTCTGTGCTTGATCATTTCAAGAATCCTTTTGTAGATGTCTAAGTACATAGTTAATGAGTCTATGGTTAAAGTTTGAGAGCCTAATTGTAAACAGACTGTGAGAATTATGAGTAGGAACATTCATATGTAAAAGAGTGTTCACGGTTTTCTGAAACATGTGCATTTTCGATGGTCAATGATTTGATCATTTCTCACTGCACAGATTAAATTTTTGCATGAATGAGGACTCAAAATCTAAGTTGAGAGGTAAGCCATCTATGGCTAAAAGCATTTGCTTAAACGGGTTCTAGTTTTGGAGAACCATGTCTTAGAAGTTACAGGTGTCAAAGTCAACTATATAGAGAGATAGTTTCAGACATAGGTAGATGGTTTGAATCATTTCTCATAATCTACTCAAGCTTTTGAAGTGTTTTAACTTGGAGGAGGTGCGCAATCTCTAGGCAAAACATTCTACAAAGCTTTATCAAAAACTTTACACGAATGATTAGTCAATGAGTGATTAAGGTGCAGCAGACTTTTCTGAGAAATGATTTTCTTCACAGTTAGCTAATTTCTTGATAATTTGGTGCATGTCTTCCAAAATTGGTTGGAGTTTAAAGTTATTCTTGGTATAGAGGTGGTCTAACATCAAGGATAGCTTGTTCTTTTGGAGATTAACACTCTCCATCAGTGGTATCAGAGCAAGAAGTATCAAAATTGAGGAAAGGAAGACTCCGACTGCTGTTGACATACAAAATTCAACATCTGAAGGTGTTGGAGAATTCCTCTCCTAATCGCAGCGGAAAGTGTAGAAGACCTTCTCAGGATGAAGACTCTTGCCAATAGCAGAACCTTCAAATGAAAACTGGTACCAATTGAAATATCCAATGAACTTGAAAATTTGGTCACTCAAACTAGACACCTAGAGCTTTCAAATGAGATATCAAACACTCAATTTGGAGTAGATTTGAGTTGGAAACTATTTGATTCAAAACAGACTACCTATCCACTCAGTTAGGCTGAAAACTGGACTTCACTAAAACCTGAATAACTCACAAACCATAAAGAATTTCATAAAATTGTTTTAGATAGAGGAAGTACTCGAGATAAGCTTTCCAACGAATGTTTAAACACTAAAATTGGATACATATGTTGAGAGATATGGCTCTCACAAGTAGACTACCCAAAAATGGGTGTGCGGCTGGACATACTCTATGAGAGTGAACTGAACGAAATGACTCAAAACAAATGAAGTAGCTACAAGGGGGCTTCCACGCCTTCTTCCTCTATTCTTGAGTGTCCTCCCTTGCTTCTTTTATAGCCAAGTGACCAGAAACTCTCATGATGAGTTTGAGAGCTCTTCTTTATCATTTCTCCACTACTTTGGACAACCACTCCTCTTATAGTTCAGATTTTGGATTTGATTCTCTTTTGAATGATTCTCTTTTGGCCTCCACTACTTGCTGAAGTAAATGCTTCTATTTTTCATTTTTGTATTTTCCTTCTACTTGAAGAAAATCCTTTTTGCAAAAATATATACGAGCTTACTTCTTTATTTTTAACACTCCCCCTCAAGCTCACATGTGAGCTTGCACCTTCAGCCATATTTTGTAAGTTGATGTCGTCCTTGAACCTCTTGAGCTTAGAAGCATTGAGGGACTTTGTAAGCATGTCTGCAACCTGGTCATTAGTTCCAATGAACTTTATATCCACATCCTTGCTCAAAACTTTTTCTCGAACATAATGATAATGCACTTCTATGTGCTTGCTTCGTGCATGAAACATTGGATTGTTTGTCAAGTAAATGCTTGACATGTTGTCACCATAAATTGGAATGGTCTCCACCTGCACATCAAGATCAGCCAAGAGCTTCTTAATCCACATAGCTTCACAAGTTGCAAAGGCTAAACCTCTATATTCAGCTTCTGTAGATGATAGTGCAACAGTAGGTTGCTTCTTTGAGCTCCATGTGATAGGTTTGCTACCTACCATGAACACATAACCTGAAGTGGATCTTCTATCCTCCTTGGAACCAGCCCAATCAGCATCACTGAAGCCCGTTACCTGCAATTCTTCATCATATTTATAAAACAATGCATGATTGACAATGTGCTTCACATATCTTAGCACTCGTTTGGCTGAATTTAAATGTTCACTTGTTGGAGCTTGCATAAATTGAGAAAGAACTCCAACAATATAACATAAATCTGGTCTTGTGATCGTAGCATAGATCAATGAACCTATAATACTCCTGTATGTAGTTACATCATGTAACTTCTCTCCATCATTTGAGCATAGCTTCACATTTGTGTCCATAGGTTGAGTGAGTGGTTTGCATTCACTCATTCCAAATCTGAAAAGAACATCCAATAGGTACTTTCTTTGCATTAAGTAGATGCCATCTTTCCCATAGACTATCTCAATGCCTAAAAAGTATTTCAGCTCACCAAGATCTGAAATTTTAAACTCCTTACCGAGTTTTCTTTTTACCTCTTGTATTCCTGTAACATTACTTCCTGTTATGATGAGATCATCAACGTATATGCAAATATATAGCTGCTTGCCTTCTTCTTTCTTCATGTAGAGAGAGGGATCTGCATTACTTGGACTATACCCACACCTTGTGAGGTACTCGACCAATCTTTGATTCCAAGCACGTGGTGCTTGCTTCAGCCCATACAAAGCTTTCTTCAATCTACAAACAAAATTTGGATGCTTTTTGTCTTCAAATCCAATCGGTTGACTCATGTATACCTCTTCTTGAAGTTCACCATTGAGAAAAGCATTTTTTATGTCAAGTTGGTACAATGGCCATCTCCTTGCTGCACTCACTCCAATCAAGGTTCTTTGCAACCGGGCTGAAAGTCTCTTCATAATCGATGCCGTGAGTTTGCTTGAATCCTTTTGCTACTAGTCTAGCTTTATGCCTTGCTAGAGAGCCATCAACATTTCTCTTTATTTAAACACCCATTTATTTGGAACAATCTTCATACCTTCAGCCTTTGGAACTAGCTCCCATGTGTGATTGTCCTTGAGAGCTTTCATCTCTTCTTGCATAGCTTCTTGCCATTCTTTTTGTGTACATGCTTCTTCATATGCATCCGGTTCTTTGTCTTTGACCACCTGTGTCATATATGCAAAATGCTTTGCAATAAAACTATCATAGCTCAGCCTTTCAATTGGATACCTTGCTCTTGAAGACCTCCTTTCATTTCCTTTTGAACATTGCTTCTTCAATCGGTTCAACTTTACCTTCGGTGTGATCACCTCTTCATACTCTTCTTCACTTGCATTTGAATCACTATTTTGGGCAGCACTTTCGACTTTAGATCTTTCATAAGCTGATGTTGGTGATGAGGAATGACTCCTTAGCCTCCCCTTCCATGTTGAGCTTTCTCCACGTGATGTAGAAGCTTCTGGACCTGACATTTGAGTGCTTGTTTGCTGAAATTCTTCTTGGACAGCACATTCATCATCTTCGCAATCTTCTTCAAGAATCTTCTCTTTCCCTTTGTCTCCAAACCATGGTCTTAGCTCATCAAATACCACATCTCGTGAGACTCGTAGCTCCTTTGTCACCGGATTGTAGCACCTATATCCCTTTTGCTCCGATGAATATCCAATAAAAATACATTTTTCGGACTTTGCCTCCATCTTTGTCCTTAGTTCTTGAGGGATGTGAACATAACACACACATCCAAAAACTTTGAGATGTGTAAGGTCATGCTTCTTACCGGAATAAACCTCCTCGGGAGTTAGATTATGCACTCCAGCCGTTGTGCACTTGTTCATCAAATAAACGGCCGTACTAGTTGCTTCAGCCCAATAGTTTAGTGGCATCTTCATCTCGTTGAGCATGCATCTTGCAACTTCTGTGATATGTCGATTTTTCCTTTCAGCTATTCCATTTTGTTGAGGTGTGTACCTACATGTAAATTGTCTCTTGATTCCATTTTCATAAAGAATATCTGAAAATTCTTTGGAGAAATATTCTCCTCCTCCATCGGACCTCAAGGTCTTTATGTAGCATCCTGTTTCCTTTTCTACCTGTGCTTTAAATCTCTTGAACATGGAGAACACATCTGATTTTTGTTTTATGCAAAACATCCATACTTTTCTTGAATGATCATCAATAAAAGTGACAAAATATCTATTACCAGCCACTGAAGGTTGTTGTGATGGTCCCCATACATCCGTGTGTATCAAGTCGAGGACATTCCTTGCCACATAGTTGCTTTTCTTGAATGGTTGTCAAGTTTGCTTTCCTAGTTGGCATGCTTCACAAAACTCATGTAGTCCGGCATCATTGAATCTTGGAAGACCTCTTACCACTTCATGGTTGCTCATGTCCTTGAGCTTGGGAATGTTGATATGTCCAAACCTTTTGTGCCACAAATCGATTTCAGCAATCCTCTTGTTTCCAAACTGAATATACATCACCTTTCCATGTGGTTGTTGAATGTCCAAAGTGAACATCCTTCCTTCTTTCCTTCCTTGAGCAATGACCTTGAATCCTTCTTTTGGATTCTTTATAAAGCATCCTTTTTCATTGAAGATAACATGATATCCTTTCTCTACCATTTGTCCTACTGAAATCAAATTCTTTGCAATAGTAGGGACATGAAGAACATCAGCCAATACCTTCTTGTCTCCAAGCTTGATATCTCCAACATGCTCAATTGCGTGTTGAGTTTCATCGCCGGTCTCCACACATCCTTTTCCACTTGGAGCTTGTAGCTTTGTGAACAAATCTCCTTGGCATGTCATATGGTTGCTGCAACCTGAATCTATGAACCATTTTTGGTCGTCACTTCTCGAGTTGTTGTAGTCATGCTTCATGGCAAGCATGGTTTGCTTGTCTCCTTCACTTGATGTACTCACATAGTTATTTTGGCTCCTTTGGTTGCCTCCATTCAGCCTTCCATTCTTTTGCCAACAATCATTTGCATAATGTCCTAGTTTACCACAATGATAACATGTTATACCTTTATGAGGATTGTATGAACCTCGACCTCTTCCTCTATTTCTTCCTCGACTTCTTCCATGTGTGTTGTCATTTGAGTTGTCCTTGTTGTCCTCCGAGTTGTGTTGGCTGAAAGTTGTGTTGTTGTAGCTTCACTCCGCAAGCCATTGAGGGCTGTTTGGACGATGTCTTCCTCTTCTATCTTGCATCCAACTGATGCTAGCTGATCTCGAAGATCCTTAATCCTCAATGTATACTCACTAATGCTTTGGTTTGAGCTTTTCTTCATGTTGTTGAGCTCGTTCTTGAGTTGCATCCTCCGAGACCTTGTTGAGGTAGCATACACCTTCTCCAATGCTTCCCAAACTTCTTTGGCTGTTTCTAAACTTTGCACATGACCAATCATAGTGTTAGAAATAACTTGTGAGATGAGGAACATCACCCTTCGATTCCTCTCTTCCCAATCAGCAAATTGTCTCCTTTGTGCCGGAGTAATGTTGGGATCTTCAAGGTCTACCGGTTGTGGATTGTGTCCACTAACTAAACTCCATAAACCTTTACCTTTAAGGTAATTTATCATTCTATACCTCCAAGACTAAAAATTGTCTTTGTCTAACTTCTCAACTTGTTGTCCTAAATCAACCATTGAAAACTTCCAAGATTGAAGTTTACCTCAAGTATGTTGTGGCGCTCTCTCTTGAATTCACGAAGCTCCCCCTTGATTTGTAGCTTTCCCTTTGCTTCAGTTCAGTTCCAATGCTTTGCCTCTTCAAACTCCAAGGCTCTGATACCAAATTTTGGAGAATTCCTCTCCTAATCGCAGCGGAAAGTGTAGAAGACCTTCTCAGGATGAAGACTCTTGCCAACAGCAAAACCTTCAAATGAAAACTGGTACCAACTGAAATATCCAATGAACTTGAAACTTTGGTCACTCAAACTAGACACCTAGAGCTTTCAAATGAGATATGAAACACTCAATTTGGAGTAGATTTGAGTTGGAAACTATTTGATTCAAAACAGACTACCTATCCACTCAGTTAGGCTGAAAACTGGACTTCACTAAAACCTGAATAACTCACAAACCATAACGAATTTCATAAAACTGTTTTAGATAGAGGAAGTACTTGAGATAAGCTTTCCAACGAATGTTTAAACACTAAAATTGGATACATATGTTGAGAGATATGGCTCTCACAAGTAGACTACCCAAAAATGAGTGTGCAGCTGGACATACTCTATGAGAGTGAACTGAACGAAATGACTCAAAACAAATGAAGTAGCTACAAGGGGGCTTCCACGCCTTCTTCCTCTATTCTTGAGTGTCCTCCCTTGCTTCTTTTATAACCAAGCGACCAAAAACTCTCATGATGAGTTTGAGAGCTCTTCTCCATCATTTCTCCACTACTTTGGACAACCACTCCTCTTACAGTTCAGATTTTGGATTTGATTCTCTTTTGAATGATTCTCTTTTGGCCTCCACTACTTGCTGAAGTAAATGCTTCTATTTTTCATTTTTGTATTTTCCTTCTACTTGAAGAAAATCATTTTTGCAAAAATATATACGAGCTTACTTCTTTATTTTTAACAGAAGGTTCAAAAGGTGAAAGCTTGAGGGCAAAGCTTGAGAAGGAGGTCATACGACACCAAGGAAGACAAAAGGAGTGTCATTTGAGGTAAAGGTAACCTTATACTTTATAAAGTTTGAAGAATTCAATATACAGGTGAAGAAAATATGGGAGATTCTCTTCAGATAGAGAAATTGGATAGAGAGAACTATCCAGCATGGTCAATGAGGATGGAAGCTCATCTAATGAGCAAAGAATTGATAGGTTATATTACAGGTGAAGAAGAAAAGCCTCAATCCAGATATCCTAGTGTTCCAACTAGGGAGGAATTATCAGATTTGAAGAATTGGATGAAGAGAGATGCTCAAGCTAGGAGCATTATCTATATGGCAGTCAATGATTACTTGCTACCTCACATTAGAGGTCTTGAAAGTGCAAGTGATATATGGAATGCTTTGGAGGAGCATTTCCAAAATACCACAAAGTCTAGGAAGGCATCCTTGTGGGCAAAATTTACTACATTCAAGAAGAAGGCCTCTCAATCCATCTCAGATTATGTAACTAGAATGAAGGACATTGCAGATGCATTAGGAGCTGTTGATGAAGATATTGAGGAGGATAAATTGGTAAGGCAAATCCTCACAGGTTTGAGAGGTGATGAAAAATGGAAGCCATTCATTCTATCTACTGAATTATCACTTGATCATTTTACTCCTGACTTAAATCAGTTGCTAGGACATATGTTAACCTTTGAGAAGGATGTCATAATACCTACTACAATTATGCTTCAGATCAGAAGGAGGATTCAACATTGATAATGAATGCAACTTGTGAAAGGCAAAGTGAAGACCAAAGAGTCTTCTACATTGACTCAGGGTGTAGCAATCACCTGAGTGGTAACATAGCATTGATCACTGATTGGGAAAATAAGGTATCTAATCATGTTGTTCAAACAGGTGACAATACAAAGCATAATGTGAAGTCAATTGGATCAGTGAAGGCCAAGGATGGAAGTACTCTCTTGAGTAAGGTCTTGTATGTTCCTACAATTCCTAAGAATCTGATAAGTGTACGACAAATTGTTGAAAAATGTTATGAAGTTAGATTCACTAATGAAGGAGTGTTTGTGGAAGACCCTAGCAATGGGTATAAACAAATTGTTTCAGGGAAGAAAGAAGGAAGGTTGTTCACATTGAAGATTCAAGGTAATGTTGGTCATGCCTTGTTCACTTATGGAGGACATAAGATCTCTGAGTTAGATCTTTGGCACAAGAGGCTTGGACACTTCAATGAAAGAGGTATCAAAGATATTATTAACAATGGTTCATTGCTTGGATTGCCTAATGTTGCAGGTCAACATATGACATACAAATGTGAGGCATGTCAATTAGGTTAGGCTCATAAGCAATCTTACTCCAAGCATGGTTTCATGTATTCAGAGAAGCTTGAGTTGGTACACACAGATGTGTGGGGACCATCAAAGGATTTCAGTATTAATGGTTCAAGGTACTATGTGATTTATGTTGATGATGCTACCAGATGGATCACTATCTATGTGATCAAAGATAAGTCATAAGTATTCAATACATTCAAACATTATCATGTGTATGCAGAAAGAATTACAGGTCATAAATTGAAGAGACTAAGGACAGATGGAGGGGGAGAGTATTTCTCTAATGAGTTCAGTGATTACTTGTGGAATGTAGGTATAAAAAGGGAAATTACTTGCAGGTACTCTCCTCAACAAAATGGTGTAGCAGAGAGAAGAAATAGAACTCTTGTTGAGTTTGCAAGGTCAATGATGAAGGAGAAAAATTGCCCAAATTATTTGTGGGTTGAGGCTGTAAATACAGCTACTTATTTGGTCAATAGGATACCATGTAAAGCTTTGCAGGGTATGACACCATATGAGGCATGGTGGGGTAAGAGACCTACTTTGGATCATTGTAAAATATTTGGATGTTTGGCATATGCATATGTGCCATCACAATTAAGACACAAGTTAGAACTGTTAGTCGGCCGCCGGATTGGCGATTGTAAAAAATTGAATCTTTTTCTAGTCCGCACGTATGAAAAGTTGTTACAAAGATGTTTGTATCTTTATATAAATCAATGAAAAAGAGACACTGGGTGACGATCAGTTGGGATCACCAGACTGTCTGTCTGGGTGATTGATCTGACGTTACTATGGTGTGCGTTGGTTAACTCTGAGTATTCTGTGTCGTCTTTGTCTTGTTTTGATTATCGATACCGTTTGGTTTGTGATTTACATCAACGTCCATAAGATCGCCAGACTGTTTGTCTGGGCGAGTCGTTCTGCAAAGTTCCTATTGCGATTGTTCTGCTAGTTACACGTACTTTGGTATCTCTCTGTCTTGTGATGTTTTGTAAGTTGTTTGATGAAGTCTATACTCTAGTAATGATAGTTTCAGTACTGCGTGTTTGAGAATCCTGAATTGTTCTGCGTCTGCTGTCCTATTTGATTACCTGTAGCTGTTCAGTAAAGATTAAGTCACTGTTATTGTCCCTATTGTTACAGTAGTTTGTGTTCAGGACAGTTCTTGAGTTAATCAAGTAATTCTGCATTACGGTACTGACAAGTTCTTGCGCTGTACGCTGAAGAGAGCATTAGCTAGTGTGTGTTCGGTAAACGTTGGAAGAGTTTGATTGCGTACTGTAAGATTGTAAGTGTAACAGATTCTTGATAGAGTTCTTGAGCATTAGTATATTGCTGTGTGTGAAGTGGTTAGTTTGGGAAACCAAGCATAGGGCCTCTGTTTAATAGACCCCTTCCACTCCCAAGAACCCACTAATTGTTTAAATGCGTCTCTGACAGTTAGTTGCGCGTTTAACACTGGCGCCGTCTATGGGAAGGTGGCATCAAGAGTGTTGCCAGCTAACCGTGGGAATGTGGCACGAGATTTTTGCCGTTTGTCTGTGCGAATGTAGCATCAAGAATGTTCGTTGATTGATTGTGAAAGTGGTCATAGTTTGTGACTCAACCGTAAAGAAGGATAGTACGCAAAGTATTGCAAACGTAGTATATGCTGGTTACTTGTTCCGGTGAATCATACCCAAAGCATAGAAGAAACCAACAGTCCTGGACGATACCTAATTTGCTAAGAACGCCTCCAGGAGGAAGAAGCACAGATAAGTTTAATCCAGTTATCAAGAAAGTGAAGAATGCTAGTAACGATTCCGATAGAATTTCGGTGGAACGTATTGCAATCTCGGTAGATTTCGGTGCGATTTCGGCACAGTCTGTCGAAGATATAGTAACTCCAGAGTCTACCAGGATGCAGCATGAAGTTAATTTAACACCATTGGGTCAAGATTCGAATTTGTCTACGGATAGAAACGTCTTGGCCAAAGACATCAGTGAAGGTGAAAAAAAACCTTGCTTTGGTGAAAATTCGACACCTTCCGGTGTTATTTCGGTACCAGTTGCTGAGAGTTCACAGTTTCCCGGTGATGGTTTACCATTTCTTGGTGAATCTTCAGTCCAATCATCGCTATTTGGAATGAGCTTTCCTACATTTGATATAAAGGAGGAAGGTAGCTTATTCGAAGCTGAAATCCAAAACATACTAAACAATATTATCAAGCCGGCGAGTGTACAGGTTGACGATACAGATTCTGACGGTTCAGATATTCAGCCTCGGGATACAGAAGATAGTCACAATACAACTGCCAGCACGATGAGTGGGCAACAACAACAACAACAACAACAACAACAACAACAACAACAACAACAACAACAACAACAACAACAACAACAACAACAACAACAACAACAATAGTAACATCTATTTCCACCTCGGCCGACTCCAACAGGAGTAACGCACACTAAATTCGGTGGATTTCTAGGTGATGACTCAGATGCTCATGTACGCACATTTGAGATAAGTTACACAGTGCTCAATCATCCACCTGATCCAGCGTATAAAGCTATTGTATTCCAGTCCACGTTAGTTAATGAAGCAGCCAGATGGCTTACAGAATATGATTTTAATCAATTTATGACTTATGAAGCAGTAAGGGATGCATTTTTGCAGAGATTCAGGATAAAGCAAAATCCAGCCGAAATTTTTGATTACCTGCAAAACAATAGATAGAAGATGAATCAAACAGTGCAGGAACATGCCACCTTATTCATAACTCATTTGAGGCAATTACCGCCAGCACATGCCAACCTGCCAGATGACGTTATCACTCAATGGTTTATCAATGGTTTGGCTCCGCAACTTAAACAGATTATGATTATACGCTGTGTGGGAGCTATGACACTAGATGTGGTGATTGCAATGGATTTGTAGCTGGAAAACAAGGTTGGAGGATTTACAGAAGACCTGGAATGGTTAAAAGCAAGTAAAAATATTGCAGAAGATCCGACCAGACAGATGTACTCCACCACGTGCAAGAATTCAGGGCATATCAGTGCCACTTGTGCCCTCAACCAGTTGTTTTGTGCTATCTGTAATACGACAGGACATTCCACCAAAAACTGTGCATAAAATGCCAAAGTATAGGGAACAACATCAGTGAATGCAATTATACAAGAACCAGGGCAGCCTGCCAATCACTATGTACCCCCGCAATTGAGAAACAACCAGCAGCAGGGATATCAAAATTATCGAGGACAGAGAAATAATAACTACAATGAAAACCGCTGGCAGACAGGTCCACCATAAGAAGGTAATGCTTTGCCACCCCCTCATTGTCATTTCTGTGGTGAAATAAGACACATTCGAAGATTTTGTAAAGATGCAGCAGAATATGATCAGAGGAAAAAAGAACGTCAGAATCCAATGACTAATATGGTTCATATCACACCAATAGAAACACAAGTTGCAGTAGTTCAAACCAGATCTGGTAGGCCGTTACAACCAGCAGTTGAAATATTTGAACCAGGCATCCGAGAACAGCAAAGAACATATGACAAGGCTTGTCAGTGGGCCACCACAGAACCTCCAGTATTCCCAGATCCTATTCCGGTGACACAAGTTCCACTGTCAAAGGAAACTGCACAAGAGCAAGAGTCAACTCCAGTAACAGATGTATCATCTTCAGAATTGATCAAAAGTACAAGTCAAGTAAATCAAGCATGGGAAATTTTATCTAAAGCGTCCATTACTCTTCCTCTTGGACAGTTACTTGCACTAGTACCAGGATTCTGTCAACAATTCCAACAACAGTTAAGTACTAAGTTTGCCTGCATTCCAGCAACAGTTAAGTACTAAGTCTGCCTGCATTCCAGCAACGACAACAATACAACCAAAAATTGACTCCATGGTGGATCATTTGGTCCCATTGATTACGGTCATAAAATTAATCAAGTACTAATTGATGGAGGGTCTGGTGTAAACATTGCTACTACCGCACTGTGTAAAAAGTTAGGATGGACGAAAATTGAGCCTGTCCAATTTTTTGTAAGGATGGCCGACCAGTCCAGAGTCCATCTAGTAGGACTAGTACGAGATGTTCCCATAACTTTGCAAGGTACAACATTTAAGATGACTTTTGTCGTCTTAGAACTACTAGAGTCTAGCTTGGATTATAATCTGCTTTTCGGCCGTCCTTGGTTGAAACAAGCCAAGGTGATACAAGATTGGTCCACACAGGAACTTACTTTCAAGGACAATAATCGTAAATATGTTGTAAAATTCGATGCTATACAACCTTGTGAATTACATGCTAGACCTTATTTTGGAGAACCAGTTCATATGTTAGATGGTTTGTCAGATAATGAAGAAGAAGAGTGTTTGAAGAATAATATTGATTTGATCTCCCTAGGATTTATTGTAGATAATTGGAATCTGACAGTTTGTACGGTGATGCCTGTGACTGAAGAAGACAAGAAAGAAGATACTGCTGTTATAGATGATGCTGATCTACAACAAATTTTAAACCCACCCGATGTTACAGAGAAGTCCCGACAATTCTATGTTCTAGAAGATCAGTTGATCACCTATATTTAGGAGATGAAGAAAATCCACGTCCTGTCAAGATAAAGGAAAGCTTACCTGAAGTATTTCAAGCAGATTTAATCCAGCTACTTCGAGAATTTTCTGATGTTTTTACATGGGATTACAAGGACATGAAAGGTTTGGACCCTCCCATTTATCAACATAGGGTCATGCTGAAGCCGGAAGCAAAACCAATCAAACAACCCAGCTACCAGATGAATCCAAATTATGCAGCACAGGTAAAGGCAGAGCTGGATAGGTTACTAAAAGTCGGATTCATTGTACCAGTAGAGCATGCGGAATGGATCTCACCAATTGTTATTGTTCCTAAAAAGAATAAGCAACTGCAAATATGTGTGGATTACCGGAAACTGAATGCAGCTACGGTGCCTGATATGTTTCCTCTACCTTTTCTTGACACGATGCTTGACAAAGTAGCAGGACATGAAATGTACTCTTTCTTGGATGGTTACAGTGGTTACAATCAAGTCAGAATGGATGAACAAGATATTCCAAAGACCGATTTCATTACCAATTGGGGTGTTTTTGCTTGTACTGTTATGTGGTTTTGATTGAGAAATGCCCCCAGCACTTTCCAGAGGTGTATGCAAGAAATATTCTCCCCTTATCTTATCTCTTTTATGCAAGTATATCTTGATGATTTCTCTTTATTCGGTAAGATGGAAGCACACTTGTTCCATTTACAGTGTTGCTTTGAGAAATGCAGAGAATATAGACTCTGCCTAAACCGAAACAAATCTGTGTTTGCGGTTTCATGTGGAAAGTTACTTGGCCATATTGTATTTGCACAGGGCATACAAGTCGACCTAGATAAGGTTGCAGTTGTGCTATAAGCACCTGTACCTACTACACGAAAGGAAGTAATGCGTTTCATGGGCCAAGTAAGATGGCATGGTTGCCATTTACGGTGGCTTGCTCATTTAGCCATTCCACTCAATCGTTTAATCACGAGTACTCCTAAACAGTTTGATTGGACTCAGGAATGTCAAACAGCATTTGATCATTTAAAATGTTTATTAATGCAGGTCCCAATTTTACAACCACGTGACTGGGAACGTCCATTTCATGTTTTCGTAGACGCATTAGATATAGCCATTGCAAGTGTGTTAATGCAACAAACTGATAAGTGGTTCAGACCTGTTTACTATGCAAGTCGAAGACTTGCTCCTGTAGAAAAGAATTACTCTGTAACTGAAAGAGAATGTCTGGGTTTAGTGTATTCTGTAAAGAAATTCAGACACTATTTACTTGGCCGCAAATTTACTTTTCATGTAGATCATGCGACACTTGTTTATCTAGTACGACAGCAACATTTAGGTGGTCGATTAGCACGTTGGGTTCTACTTTTACAAGAGTTTGATTTCGAAGTAATCCATCGGCCCGACAACTCACATGCCTTAGCAGATTTTCTTTCTCGCTTAGATTCCGGTGAAGCTCCGGTCGGTGTAGATGACACCACACCAGCGATTTATGTTACTGAACCAACTAATGATGAATATGCAGAACCACCTATGCCATCTACATATTATGATCAGATCTTAACTTTTCTTACTGATGGATGTATTCCTGCTCAGACCTCTCCTGCAATGCATAGGAAGATTGTAGTGTACAGTCGCAGATTCTAGTTAATTGCTGGAGAATTATACTATATGGATCACACTGGAATTTTACTTTGTTGTATTCCTCCGCATGAAGTTAACTCAGTCATTACTTTGGCTCACTCAATTCCTTCCGGTGGACACTTTGCAGCAGATTTAACGCACCGGAAAATTCTGCAAAGTGGACTTTGGTGGCCTACTATGTACAGGGATGTATCTTAGTTTGTCAAACAATGTGATACTTGTCAGAGGTCTGGACAGCCTCTACAACACCATTTTTTTCCTCTCCAACCTATCTTGCCGTTGGAGCCTTTTCAGAAGTGGGGCCTAGATTTTATTGGACCTATTACACCTCCAGCCATACTCAGTAATAATCGTTATATTCTGACATGTACAGATTATGCTACTAGATGGGCAGAAGCATGGGCTTTAAGGTCCACCACAACTGTTTCGGTGGCAAAGTGTCTAATGAAAGATGTTTTCCCATGTTTTGGCTTACCTCTGGAGCTTGTTACAGATCAAGGCACGCATTTTGCTAACAACCTAATGAAAGTACTCACCCATTCTTTTCAGATAATGCATAAATTTAGTTCTCCTTATTATCCTCGTGCCAATGGTTTGGCTGAAAGTACAAACAAAACCTTGTTGAATATGCTTCGAAAACTGATTCTGGAATCATCGGAAAGGTGGGATCAACTGTTACCTGCAGTATTATGGGCGTACCGGACTACCTACAAGGTAGCAACAGGACTAACACCTTTCAAACTGGCTTATGGACTGGAAGCCATATCACCAATGGAGATTGTTGTGCCAAGTTTATGTGTAGCTCTCACTCAGAAACTATTACCTGAAGAATCTCTATCATTTCGGTTGGATACACTCAGAGAATTAGACGAGCATCGGTGGGACAGTTTTCTGACTATTCAGGAAGTACAGTTAAGACAAGCTCGAACACATGATCAATATCTCAAAACTCTAGTTTTTACGGTGGGGCAACTTGTACTCTTTTACAATGCACAATCGAATCGCTCTGTTGGAAAATTCAAGTTACGATGGTTTGGTCCATACCGAATTTCTGAACAGGTGGGCCCAGCCACTTTTCGGTTGGCTACTTTGACTGGCATTCTTCTTCTGAAAATCATCAATGGTTCAAAATTGCGGCCGTATCATCAAGCATCTGGCTCTCGCTGACGTGTTCAACGTTTTTTAATTTTATTTATTTTCTTTTTTATTTTTTGCGTACTTAATAAAATAAGTCTATAAATATAATAGTTTTGATACCTAATTATGTCAACAGCCGCCCGGCATTATCGTTCTGTTCATGCATGCACACCGAAGTTATGAGGTTATCATCTCAACGTTGTAGGATGATTAGTAATTTCAATGGCTTCCCGTTGCAAAGCATCTACTTAACCTTTTTCATTTCGCTGTTAATCACTATTGTGTTTGCATGATTTGTGTATTTGTGCTCTCTGTCTACCCTGTGCTTTGTGTTACCGTGCTTGCTATTGTCTGTGCGCCATGGAAGCTCTGGCAAACTTTGCTGCCTTTCGTGAAGGACTCCCTGCTGATGTAGGTGAGTTCCTACGTGTCCGCGGGTTGGCCAATTTCGCTGAATTGCCTTGGCATTCAGTGGATTGCCACCCTTTCTACGCAAAATAATCGCCGCCATCGCTGCCACACCTGCTACACAACAGAGTTGGCCTATCACTTCCCTGCCATCCCGTACCGTAATCACTCTCTAGACCTTCTCTAATGCATTCCGACTCTCTCTGCAAGGTAGGGAAAATGACCCAAATCTGTCGATTGCCACAATGAAGCAATTATTCCCTAGGCACTCATCCAATGAATATGCAATCCTCTGTCACCCCGAACCTGAGAGATCAGCACTCCAATTTTTAGTTGCCATTCTGAATCTCCAAAAACGCACATATGGCATATCTCGACCTTTTTACTCCGCCATCGATCTAGCTGCCAGAGAACCTGTAAATTTTGCCTCATACTTTTTCCGCCGCATTCACAAGGAATGTGTTTCAATCATCAAATAGGCCAACAAGGAAGATATGCCACGATCGAGGTTACCGCACATTCTCAGTTTCTTGTTTCCGGTACTCCAAACAACACAACCACCACCCCGAGGACCCGTTCTGCACCATGAAGAGTCTGCACAAATCTTGGACGATGATGAAGAAGAGGACGAAGAGATTTTCCACCTTCTCCGCTGGAAAAGAATAAGAATTAGTTCATCAGATAGTCATGTACAAGGCTCTGCCGCCAATGATCAAGCAGATGACAAAGAAGAAGAAGGACAGGACGAAGAAACCTTCCATGACACCGCAACATCAATGCATCATGAATCATCAGCACAGTCTTCTTCAGAAAGGCAACAAGAACAGCATGCTACCACCGAATCTGAAACAAGCTCGTCAAAAGAGGCATCTCAACAGCAATCTGAGCATGAAAAGCAAGAGGATGGAGAACATATCATTAAAGAGGTTTTCGAAGAACTGCTTAAAGCAGTGGAGTCTACAACTACCGGCCCTGATGACACTACACAACCAATAACGAAAAAGGTAACTACTATTCTTCCTACTCATCCACCCGAACCTCCAGCTGAACCCATTATTCCTATTCCACCCATTGTCCCCGACGAACCCATGCTTCTTCATCCTCATCACCAAATTACTCTCCACGGAATTCCTAGCAGCTCCTCACCGCTTCTTCATCTCAATCCCGTTCTCATCCTCCAATTCCTTCAATTCCCTTATTTTCTTTGTTAGCATCCATGGGTCAAATGTTGATCCACTTCTCACAACAACTACCTGCACAAATGAAGCAAGTGACAGATAATATCGGAGACGAATTTCAACACAAAGTTGATGTGCTGGAGGCAGACATCACTCCTCTCCAGGAAGAATTACAGGCAGTCAAGGCAGAAAATCATGCGTTAAATAGACAAATTCAGGAGTTGCAGGCCAGACTTGTAGAACAGGAAATAATTATCAATCAACGAGATGCGGCTCTAACAACAGACCAAGAGACAAATGAATTACTAACTGTTGCAGATGCAGAGTTAGTCAACTTGAAGCAGTTAGTCCATGATAAAGAAGATGCACGAGTAGCTTTAGGGAATCTGTTAGAAGAAACCAGACAACAGCTACATGAAGTAATACAGCAAAGACAAGAGATGGCAGATTTGCTTAAGAAGACTGACTACAAACTCCAGAGAACCAAGATTGATCTATCCGACGTCAACAATATTCTTAAATGCAAATTGATCGGGGAAGCACAACTACAGAAAGACATCGCAAGTACCCGCCGAGAGCGGGACGCTTATTACAAAACAATCGAGTTTCAGAATCAGGAGATAAAAAGAAGGGAGTATCAGCTGGATATACAAAAAGAAAGATTAGCTCAAATAAATAAGCAGATTGCAGATATGAAGGTAACTCGTGATGCGGCCTTATCAAATGATTTTTATCTACAGGAAGCTTTTCTGCAGACGCAAGCAGAAGTTTTGATGACCGAAGTCATTTCTTTAAGTTCTGTACGAACAGATGCCCAATTAGTAGAACCAGATATTTTGAAATAGATGTTAGAAGCCTTAAAGAAGAAAATCGCCCGAACTTTTAGATTAGCCCGATCGATGTATTTAGACGCGATTATAAAAAACTGAATCTTTTTCTAGTCCGCACGTACGAAAAGTTGTTACAAAGATGTTTGTATCTTTATATAAATCAATGAAAAAGAGACGCTGGGTGACGACAGTTGGGATCACCAGACTGTTTGTCTGGGTGATTGATCTGACGTTATTGTGGTGTGCGTTGGTTAACTTTGAGTATTCTGTGTCGTCTCTGTCTTGTTTTGTTTATCGATACTGTTCGGTTTGTGATTTACATCAACGTCCAGAAGATCACCAGACTGTTTGTCTGGGCAAGTCGTTCTACGAAGTTCTTGTTGCGATTGTTCTGCTAGTTACACGTACTTTGGTATCTCTTTGTCTTGTGATGTTCTGTAAGTTTTTTGATGAAGTCTATACTCTAGTAATGACAGTTTCAGTATTGTGTGTTTGAGAATCCTGAATCGTTTTGCGTCTGCTGTCCTATTTGATTAACTGTACCTGTTCAGTAAAGATTAAGTCACTGTTATTGTCCCTATTGTTACAGTAGTTTGTGTTCGGGACAGTTCTTGAGTTAATCAAGTAATTCTGCATTACGATACTGACTAGTTCTTGCGTTGTACGTTGAAGAGAGCATTAGCTAGTGTGTGTTCGGTAAACTTTGGAAGAGTTTGATTGCGTACTGTAAGATTGTAAGTGTAACAGATTCTTGATAGAGTTCTTGAGCATTAGTATATTGATGTGTGTGAAGTGGTTAGTTTGGGAAACCAATCATAGGGCCTCTGTTTAACAGACCCCTTCCACTCCCAAGAACCCACTAATTGTTTAAATGCGTCTCTGACGGTTAGTTGCACGTTTAACAGAACCTAAAGCTGAAAAGTATGTATTCATTGGTTATGATGACAAGCAGATGGGTTATAGATTGTGGAGTCCATCCACAAAGCAATTCATTGTGTCTAAGGATGTTACATTTGATGAGCAAGGTACTTGGTATGCAGGTACAATCAATATAATATAGGTGATGAAGAAGTTGTGAGTCAAAAGAAGGGTAAATCAAAGGTTCAGATATTTGATGAAGTTTACTTCAGATACAAACATCAAAATATATAGTGATGCAGATTGGGCAGGTAATCCTGATGATAGGAGATCAACATATGGATACTTGTGTTATGTGGGAGATAAGTTAATATCTTGGTGTTCAAAGAAGCAACACACAGTTGCTTTATCATCTATAGAAGCTGAGTACAAAGGTATGGTTGAAGCTGCAAAGGAAGTGATATGGCTTAAGACTCTCATGAAGAGTTTTGACACCATACAGAGTACACCTATCATTTATGGAGATAACATGAGTTCATTGTATTTAGCTGCTAATCCTGTATTTCATGCAAGGACTAAACACATTGAGATTCAGTATCACTTTCTGAGAGAGAAGGTGATGGATAAAGAGATTGAAGTCATACATACTTCAACAAAAGATCAGATAGAAGATATGCTTACCAAAAGCTTGGATGGACCAAAGCTACAGAAATTCAAAGACATGGCAGGCATAAAGAAGATAGAGAAAACCTCAATTGATGATTGAGGGGGAGCTGTTGGTGCAGGACAATCACCAATTCATGTTTTGACATGAAAATGAAGTCAAGGATTTGAGAAGAGAACAAGTTGTGAAGCATGAAGGAAGGACATATTCAGGAGTTGAAAGATATGTACACATATGTACATTAATTTAGATGTAGCACACTTATATCTTTGTATAGACATGATATTGTAAATATTTTTTCCTATATATACAAGGGAAAATGTCGGGACAAGTATGAGAGAATGTAGAGCATGAGAATTAAGTAGAATTAGAAGTCATTAGACACTTATGAAGAGATTAGAATAGCTCTCTCATCTAGATGTAATTTCTATCAGAAATGAAGAGAAGTTGCGCCCGATGTTTCTGTGTATTCTCCTTCTGTGCTTGATCATTTCAAGAATCCTTTTGTAGATGTCTAAGTCCATAGTTAATGAGTCTATGGTTAAAGTTTGAGAGCCTAATTGTAAAGAGGCTGTGAGAATTATGAGTAGGAACATTCATATGTAAAAGAGTGTTCACAGTTTTCTGAAACAGGCGCATTTTTGATGGTCAATGATTTGATCATTTCTCACTGCACAGATTAAAGTTTTGCATGAATGAGGACTCAAAATCTAAGTTTATAGGTAAGCCATCTATGGCTAAAAGCATTTGCTTAAACGGGTTCTAGTTTTGGAGAACCTTGTCTTAGAAGTTGCAGGTGTCAAAGTCGACTATACAGAGAGACAGTTTCAGACATAGGTAGATGGTTTGAATCCTTTCTCATAATCTACTCAAGATTTTGAAGTGTTTTAACTTGGAGGAGGTGCACAATCTCTAAACAAAACATTCTACAAAGCTTTATCAAGAAATTTACACAAATGATTAGTCAATGAGTGATTAAGGTGCAGCAGACTTTTCTGAGAAATGATTTTCTTCACAGTTAGCTAATTTCTTGATAATTTGGTGCTTGTCTTCCAAGATTGGTTGGAGTTTAAAGTTATTCTTGGTATAGAGGTGGTCTAACATCAAGGATAGCTTGTTCTTTTGGAGATTAACACTCTCCATCAATGAATAATACATTTTGTACTTCATTCTTATTTATTTATGAATCTTAGTTTTTTGCTATGATATTCAAGTTCTGTGAGTCATTTCTCTATGTATGAGTACTTGTTATCCAATCCATTAACTAAATCACTGAGCTAGATTTTATGATAAGCATGTCTACAAACTTTCATAAACATTGGATGCATAGGTCTTGTGGTATGAGTAAATCTATGTGGTAGAGACTCCAGATCATCTTCCTCTTGAAAAGCTTGGATTACCACCCTAACTTCTTATGTTCAATAATCTGAGTGTAGTGATCCTAAATCATGAAGTAACTTGTCATAGCTTGCTTAAAAATTCATTTGAAGGTGTGAAAAATATCTCAGGTCAATTGCTACTAGGTTGTGAGCAATGAGTCAAACACTGAGAGCCTTCTTCCATAAATATAAGGTTTTCTCAAGGTGATTGGATTCACAACTTATCTGTTTGACATAGAGTTTTGTGAATGATGCTCCAAGATGCTATGGCTATCTAAATGAATATATTGGAATCTTAGAAAGACTATAAAGGTTCTCTAGATTAGGATTTTTCCAAGACCATCTCATCTCTGCATGCTATCCATCATGTCTTCACAAGGTTGGCATCCTACACTTGCATGGCATCACAAAAGTATGGTGGAAGTTCTATATGGAGAATCAGACACATTGTGGTATGGTTCTATGAAAGGAATGGAGGGATTAAGTAGACAAGAATTATTTTTCTCCACATTATCATATGGATAAGAAGATAGAGTTCTATAATTTTTGATAGTATGAGGGTGACAAATATAGCAGTGTGTCGATGAGTATGAAAAGAAGTTTTGCATCTTCACAAATATGTGTTGGAAGTTAACAAGGATGCTCTAAAGAGCAATTTTATTGAAGGAATTTGGAAGGAAATGCATTATATGATGTGAAAGGATCACAATATGTTGATTTCTTGGATGTTATTATGATGGACAAAAATCTTGAGAAGATGGAGAAGTTCAATATGCAGAAGGCAAGTAAGACAAGATTCATCATAAGGAGACATAAGCCATAGAGACTTGATACAACAAACATGAACAATTCAAAGAAGAATGAAAATTTTAATAACCAACACATTGCTGGAGTTTGAGGTCTACAGAAGCACACGAACAACACAATGAAGAAGAAGAAGTTTGGAGCATAACATACCATTGATTGTATTATCAAGTGAATGTAAAACTATAAGTTACCTATTAAGGCTATAGGTGTATACAAAATCTGGGAGAAAAAAACCTCCTAAAGAGGGGAACAAGTGCCATGACGATCCTAAGGGTGTTCATACACATCCATGCCAAAATATATCAACAAAACACCCTTGGGAATGATGCACTAAACAAGGAGTTGACATGCATTTATAAGGAAGTGCCAAGCTATGTGGAAAGAGCTCAATCCACAAAAGGAAGTAAGCCCAAAGCTTTGATAAAAGCTTCAAAGTTCTCCTTAGGAAGAACCTTTGTGAAAAGGTCTGCAACATTATCCTATGTAGGCACATAAGCAAAAATGATCTCTCCAATAGAGGGCCTCTCATTGACATAATGATAGTGCATCTAATTGTGCTTTGTGCGAGCATGGAACACAAGGTTCGTTGCAATTGCCAATGCACTTTGAATATTAGTGAATTTGGTAATGCCAGAGGACTGACCAACACTCAAATCAACCAAAAGGGGTCTAAGCCACACACACTCAACAATTGCTATGATAGCTTTCCTATACCAAGCCTCACAACTAGAAGTGGCCACAGTAGGATACCTCTTGCTCAACCAAGATATGCATTATAAATGAATTCAATTTGAGCACCATAAGAGTGATCGCACTCATATCTTTTTAACTAAAAGAATATCATATAGCTTACGCATGTCTAGGAATATCCAACAATGTTTCACGTACAGTTCTGAGCACAACGCAAACCGAATTGAAACTGTATCTGACAAAACTCTATCTATCTGCAACTAGATTTACTTCAATACCCAATATATTCTCATGCGCTTAACAAAGCTGCATAAATTTTCTTTATGGAATAACATAATAACAGCATGCTGAGCATAACGTAGAGGTCGAGCTTGCAAAATTCAATATCAGAATCTTTGCTGTTGTGAGTTATCGATTACACCAAGCAGTCATTGATTACTATTTGGATCATCAAAACTTGAGTATCGGAATTAAATAATCGATCATAACAAATTTAATTATCCTTTTTGTTTCACAGAACATGGGGAGATTACTATAAAAAACTCAACAGTATAGTGCGCAAATATGACGTTATTAAGGCAATGATATTATAAAGATAAAAAAATCACATTCAAATGTAATGAAGTTTGAGCAATTTACGGATTTGACGGGTAACAATCAAACTAAAACTAAGATTTTAATATGAGGTACGTATATTGACATCAGTCATCAGGTACGGAATTTCTACAAACTATAATGAACAAACTCTTGATGTAAGCAGCTAAGCTATATATAGTACTGAAGAATTTTTCCATGATTATTAACTCTTTACTAAAGATTAGTTTCACCTTTCACCATAATCTACAGTAATCCATCTTTCTTGAACGCACAACAATTTTACGCCAGATAATCACCACCATTCGATCAAAATTTCAGTAGAGTTTTTATCGCAGACGAAAGTGTTAATCCTCCTTCAGTCTCCAACGCTCCGTCATCATTGTCCTTGTAGGTTTTGTCAGAGATTAATTAGGAAGCATCAGATCACAGCGAGTCACCGAGATGAGCGCACGGAAATTTGCCAGATAGTTCACATCCTTCCCCTTTGGCCTGATCAGAGCGAGAGAGAACCCCCATAAAAAAAACCTTCGATGACGCCTTCCCTCTCCTCCTGAAGGAATGCTTCAGAAGAACAAGAAATTTGTCGCATCTGCCAGCCTCCCCACTCCTCGTTGCCTGCTACAAATTAAATTAAATATCACGATCATCTCCACTGTTCCCTCCGTCAGAAACTTCAGCAAGTTGCCTCGAATGATTTGATAATCAGAGAACTAGAGACCAGCAATCTGCGTCCCCTTTCGCCCTCTCTTTTTTCCAGCAGCTCCAATCCTTCCGTAGCTTTTTCCCTTCGTAATAGCCAAGAAAAAAACAAACTTTAAATCTTCAGCGCTCTTTATTTAGAGCTTTGTTCATCGATCGTTGCTTTATTTTTCTCTGAAAAGAATAGCCAATGACGGATCAAGAACAACTTCTCATATGAATCGATAAAAGTTAATTGTTTTCTTTTCCTTTGTTTCATGTCTTCATAGCTTTTTCACCATCTTCATCAAGTCCAAGAGTGTCATACTATTCTGCTACTTGTGAGGCAAGTTCACTTAGCCACTGCATGTAACGTCTTCTTCATGATTTGAGTGAGGAGAGAGAAATCTCTCCAACAACGTGCTTGAGCATATCGGCCATCCCAAGAAAGTTTCTCTATAGTAGCTATAGTAGGAACTACAACATCAACATGAATTTTTAGATCGCCATCTTCAACACCATCTGTGCCACCTTCAATAACTGTATTTGCAAGTGTAATAGGACATTTTTCAGCACCATGCACAATATTCAACAAACCTTTTGATACCAATACATTGTCGGAGTTTGAGGTTTGTGGAAGCACCCCAACAACACATGAAAGAAGAAAAAGTTTGGAGCACAACAAAACATTGAATGAATTACCAAATGAATGTAAAAGGATAAGCAACCCATTAGGGTTATAGGTGTATATATAAATCGAGGGAAAAAAATCTACTAAAGAGGGAAAACGCACCCCAACACTCCTAAGTGTATTCACATACATCACTATTGAAATATATCATCAAATCTCCACTAGGAGTGATGCGGTGAACAAGGACCTAGCACTCATGTATAAGGAAGTGCCAAGCTATGTGCAAATAGATCAATCCACAAAAGGAAGTAAGCCCAAAGCTTTGCGGAAAGCTTCAAACTTCTCCATAGGCAGAGACTTTGTGAAAAGGTTTGCAATGTTATTCTGTGTGGATACATATGCCGAACTGATCTATCCAATAGAGAACCTCTCGCTGACATAATGATAATGTACCTCCATGTGCTTTGTGTGAGCATGAAACACAAGGTTCTTCACAATTGCCAATGTGCTCTGAATGTTAGTGAAGATGGTGGTGGTAGAAGATTGACCAACTCCAAATAAAAAAAAAGCCATATGAGCCAAACACACTCAATAGTTGCTTTGAAAGTTGCCCTATACTCAACCTCACAACTAGAAGTGGCCATAGTAGGATTGACGTGGCATAGATTTGGCATAATATCTATTTTATTTCTACGAAGTTTCATTATCATTACAACATTCAATCACGAAATACCTTCAAATCTCTTCAAAGATTCTTCAATTAGCCCATTTGTTTTCAGATGCTTTCCATGAACTCTTTTGTACTCTTCTTGCTTACTCTATAGCCTTCTCATTGTTGGATCTTTATATTCTTCAAATTTTGCTAGCCTTCTTATGTGAGATTCAATTACAAGAGATCTATGTTCTATTTATTTTATGATGAAGAACTCAAAAGGAGAAAATGCCTCCTTACTATATACCAGTAGAAAGGGACTTTCACGAATAATACCACTTCTTATCATAGGGTATTCCCAAATATCTCCAATCAAAGCTTGTGGCCAATGTTGGAACAAATGAGTCAAAGCCTGCATACTTGGACAATTAGCATTCACTTCATATAGTCACTTAAAGTCACACATATGACCATTCCCTTGTAAAAGCACTTACTTTTATCCTTGTAAAAAGGCATATGTTAATTGTAGTTACTTTCATGTGGAGTTAGGAGACAAACCACTTAGTATGTTATTGATGAGAAAGAAAGTCCCAAAGTGTCGTATCCACTTTATGGTAAGATCTTGAATTTGAATTCAAGAAAATGGCTCCAACTCTAGCTATAAAAGATGGATCAAAATGTTAGGGAGCCAGAGTCGAAGATCATTTGAGAGGGATCTATTGTGCTTAGTGAGCTTATCCGATATCTTCATGGCTACCCTCACATTGTGCAATTATATATTTCCAATGTACTTGTAACTCTATGTGATTCAAAACATATACATTGATCATATCTCACTCTCTCTTCTCTGTCATGATCATCTAAGAATAGTGAACTTCTCACACCTTGTTCTCAATGCATACTTGATCATTTGATGTGATTTAAAGTGGTATAAATTCAGCATACTATCTATTTTGTTTCTACAAAGTTTCATTATCACTACTCATTCAATAACGAAGTACCTTCAAATCTCTACTCACTAGTTTGCATATTGTAGAAGCGTGATAATGTTGGGATGGTCATCTAACTTGCTAAGAATAATTCTCTATGTACAATTTATCATTTCAAGTGAAATAACATGTCATTGGTAGCTATCTAAGTAAATTAGGTACTCCCATAAGGAATTTGATAAATTGCTATGAGGTTAAGAGCACTGTTCATTTTAATGAGGATGTGTAGAGACCAAAATAGCAATTCTTAGCTCATAGGTGAATGTCCTACTCATCGTTTTTGATCCATTGATTAGAGGCTCATAATACAAAGCACTTAGGTGATTATTTGTGGTTCTTCGGAAGCTCACGAGGTCTATTTGATAGCCTCCATGTGTTCTTCGATGGTGTGAAGCAGGGATTTGCAACACCACTTCATCTATGGAATCTATCAACCATCTCCTCCAACTGTGGTATCAGAGCAACATCAAAGTAGGATCAGAGATGGATTTCCATCATTCAGTGACAAATTGGACAAGGGCAATATCTAGCATGGTCTCTAAGGATGCAAGCGTACCTCCAAGGATGAAGCTTGTATGGATACATCTCTGTAGATGATGAAATGCAAATATTCAAAAGTAGACATCAACCTACAAGAGAGGAGCAAGAAAGACTAGCTACATGGTGTGCAAAGGATGTTCTAGCTAGATCTTATATACGTTACTCAATATCTGACTTCTTATTCCCTCATATCAGGAATAGCAAGACCTCCTGAGAAACTTGGGAAGTAGTGCCTTGATACCTCTCATCAATTACAAGGGCTAGGAAGAACCAACTCTGGATGGAGTTGAAAACCTTGAAGAAGCTACCAAAAAAAAGTGTAGCTGACTCTGTGACCAAGATGAAGGATGTAGTTGATCAACTTGGGAGCATAGGAGGAGAAATAGAAGAGGAACAAATAGTAAGGCAGATCATAAATGGCATCAAGGTTGATGAAAACTGGGAGTCCTTCACCATACCAATGGACTTGTATATGGACATGAAAATTCCTGATCTCAATACATTGATGTGGCAACTTTTCACACATGAGACAAAGGTCAACAAGAATGGAGATAACTCTAGAGGTAATCAATCTTTTGCCCTTTACACAGATAGAAATAAGAGTAAAGAGAAAGGAAAAGGTAAAAGAAATGAAGAAGATGCAAGTACCTCTCAAGTGAACTTCACAGGTAGAGGAAGAGGTACTAGAGGAAGGGGTAGAGGAGGAAATCAAGGCAGGGGGAGACCCTACAACTCTTCACCTTGCAACACCAATCATACCATAAATGAGTGCTTTAGGAAGACCAAGAATCAGAGAGGAAGAAGCTTCCATAGAGGAGTCTATGGACAATCCAAAGGCATGTTCAATAATGGACGAAGCAATTACCATCATAATTACAACCAATGCTACAACAACCATTATCAAGGAGGTTTTAGAGAAAGAAGAGACTACAACAAGTATATAGACCAAGAGGTTTCTCTATTGATCATGAACATGACATCGAGGCAAGGTAAAGATGATGAGTACCTATTCTATATTGATTCTGGTTGTTCAAATCATGTAGTTGGAAATGTAGCATTGTTATCTGACCTTGAAGAACCCAAAGGGAAGCATGAAGTGTAGACATGTGATGAAACTAGGCACTTTGTTAAGAAGATTGGAAATCTTAAAGCATTTGATGATAACATGAGCCTTTTTAGTAAGGTATTGTATGTGCTAACCGTAACAAAAAACCTAATCAATGTTGGGCAAATTGTTGAGAAGGGCTTATAGGTTAGATTCACAAGACATGGACCATATGTGGAGGACCCTCAACAAGCCTTCAAGAGGATTGCAAAAGGTGAGAAATCTGGTAGACTCTTTACATTTTGAAGTTGAAGATACCAGAAATATTGCTCTCTTCCATTAAAAAAATCAAACCCTATGTGAATTGGAGGTATGGCATAAGAGATCAGGTCATATAGGTGAAAGGACACTAAAATAAATATATGGATTAGTGTGCTTGGAATTCCAAATGTGTCCAAGCAACACATGATTTACAAATGTGGAGCATGGCAATTTGGCAAACCACACAGGCAACCATTCAACAGGAAAGGATACATGTATGAAGACTACTTAGAGCTTGTGCATACAGATGTGTGGGGTCCTAGCAGACATCCATCAATCTCAAGATCAAGGTATTATGTTTCATTCATAGATGACTGTAGTAAATGGATAATACTGTACTTTATGAAGCATACAGATGAAGTTTTCACTTATTTCAAGAAGTACTTGGCATTGGTTGAAACTCAAATAATTAAATTACACATACACACACATAGATATATGACACGTACACATATACATTGCATATAACGAATACAATAAGCATTAATATATATATATATATATATATATATATATATATATATATATATATATATATATATATATATATATATATATATATATATATATATATATATATATATATATATATATATATATATATATATATATATATATACTTGTGTGTGACTATGCACTAATACATAATACTTATACCAAATAATAATTTTAAGTATTCTAAATACGTATTTTATTTCACTTATACTTTAAGACTATTTATGCATACGCACATTTAGGAAATAGATAAATATTCTATAAATGAATATCTACGTGTGTGTATGTATGTCTGTGCACCCTTGTAATAAAACTCACTTATGCAAGATCTTTTCTCAAAGAATCTATTGCATTTCCTTGAGTATGAGCTTTCTCAAGTAAAATGCACTCACTAGCTAAGAAATCATGAATAAAATGATGTCTCACTTCAAAGTTGGAGAAGAGACATATGGGACCTCTTTTAGGAAGAGGACTACATGCGCCTTCTAGGATACATTCTACTCAAGCGAGGTTCTCCTTAAAGAAATATACCATGTAACATGCATCTGCAAAAAAAATACTTTAGTAATTCCTAAATCCTCAAAAGGGTCAAGGGAATAATTTCTTATTTTAATAGAAGTGAGGTAAGATACATAAATGAATTGAGGGTATATACACTAAAAGGATTTTATACTCCATTTTAGTGGAAATAGTTCTTCACCCTAGAGATTAGTTATCTTTTCACCCTTCAAGGCTTCAAGTTTCATCACACCTTGAGGTAGTATCATCATCACTTTGCAAGGTCCAACCCACTTGGGCACTCGTTTAGTGGATACTAGGGAGATCTTTTAGCCAAAGATTCTTCAATTACCCCATTTGTTCTTAGATGCTTTCCATGAACTCTTTTGCACTCTTCTTGCTTACTCTATAGCCTTCTCATTATTGCCTCCTTATATTATTCAATTTTTTCAAGCCTTCTTACGTGAGGTTCAATTTTAAGAGATCTATGTTCTATTTCCTTTATGATGAAGAACTCGAAAGGAGAAAAGGCCTTCTTACCATGTACCAGTAGAAAGGGACATTCCCCAATAATACCCCTTCTTATGGTAGGGTATTCCCGAATATCTCCAATCAAAGCTTGTGGCCAATGTTGGAACAAATGAGTCCAAGTGTACATACTTGGACAATTAGCATTCACTTCATATAGTCACTTAAAGTCACATATGACCATTCCCTTGTAAAAGCATTTACTTTTATCCTTCTAAAAAGGCATATGTTACTTGCACTTACTTTCACGTGGAGTTAGGAGGAATCAAATCACAAACCACTTAGTAGATGATTGATGAGAAAGCAATTCCAAAAGTTTAGGATCCACTTTATGGTAAGAGCTTGAATTTGAATTCAAAAAATGGCTCCAACTCTAGCTATAAAAGATGGATCAAAGTCATGCATGCCAAGGAGCCCGATTTGGAGATCATTTGAGAGGGATCTATAGTGCTTAGTGAGCTTATCCTATAGCTCCATCGCTACCCTTACATTGTGCAATCACCTATTGCCAATGTACTTGTAACTCTATGTGATTTAATACATGTACATTGATCATGTCACTCTCTCTTCTCTGTCATGATCATCTTAGAAAAGTGAACCTCTCAGACCTTGTTCTCAGTGCATACTTGATCATTTGATGTGATTTAAAGTGGTATAGATTTAGCTTGTTTTTTCAAAGTTTCATTATCATTACGTCATTCAATCCCGAAATACCTTCAAATCTCTACTCATTAGTCTGCATACTGTAGAAGCCTGAAATGTCGGGATGGTCATCTAACTTGCTAAGCATAATTATCTAAGTACACTTTATCATTTCAAGTGAAATAATGTGTGATTGGTAGCTATCTAAGTCAATTAGGTACTCCCATAAGCAATTCGATCAATTTCTAACAGGTTAAGAGCACTAGTAATTTTACTCAGGATGTGTAGAGACCAAAATATCATGTCTTAGCTCATAGTTGAATGTCCTACTCATTTGTTTTAATCCATTGATTAGAGGCTCATACTCCAAAACACTTAGGTGATTATTTGTGTTTCTTGCGAAGCTCAAGAGGTCTACTTTACACCTCTCTACTTATTCTTGGATGGTGTGAAGCACAAAATTGTAGCACCACTTCATCTCTAGAAACTATCCACCATCTCCTCCAATAGTGGTTTCAGAGCAACATCAAAGCAAAATTGGAGATGGACTTCCATCATTCATTGAAAAATTGGACAGGGGCAATTATCGAGTATGGTCTCTAAGGATGCAAGCTTACCTCCAAGGCAGAAGCTTGTATGGATACATCTCTGTAGATGAAGAAATGCCAATATTCAAAAGTAAACATCAACCTACAAGAGAGGAGCAAGAACGACTAGCTACATGGTGTGCAAAGGATGCTCTAGCTAGGTATTATTTACTAAACTCAATATCTGATTACTTATTACCTCATATCCAGAATAGCAAGACCTCCAAGAAACTTGGGAAGTAGTTTCTTTATACTTCTCATCAAATACAAGGGCTAGGAAGAACCAGCTATGGATGGAGTTGACAACCTTGAAGAAGCAACCAAAACAAAGTGTAGCTGACTATGTGACCAAGATGAAGGATGTAGCTGATCAACTTGGGAGCATAGGAGAAGAAATAGAAGAGGAACAAATAGTAAGGGAGATCATAAATGGCATCAAGATTGATGACAAATGGGTGTCCACCAAAGCAATGGACTTGTATATGGACATGAAAATACCCGATCTCAACACATTGATGTGGCAAATTTTCACACATGAGACAAAGCTCAACAAGAATGGAGATAAATCTAGAGGTAATCAATCTTATGCCCTTTACATAGATAGAAATAAGAGTAAAGATAAAGGTGAAGGTAAAAGAATTGAAGAAGAGGCAGGTACCTCTCAAGTGAACTTCAGAGATAGAGGAAGAGGTACTAGAGGAAGGGGTAGAGGGGGAAAGCAAGGCAGGGGGAGAACCTACAACTCTTCACCTTGCAAAATTTGCGATTTGACCAATCATACACAAATGAGTGTTTTAGGAAGACCAAGAATTAGAGAGGAAGAGGCTTCCATAGAGGAGGCTATGGAAAATCCAGAGGCAGGTTCAATAATGGCAAAAATTAGCCTACCGTGGCCACTTCTAGTTGTAAGGATGAGTATAGCGTAGCTTTCACAGAGTGTGTGTGGCTCTGATGCCTTACGACTGATTTGGGTGTTGGTTAGTCTTTTGCCACCACCATCTTCACTAACAGTCAAAGAACATTGGAAGTTGTGAGGAACCATGTGTTACATGCTTGCACTAAGCACATCAAGGTGCATTATCATTATGTCAAGGAGAGTTCTTTGCTGGAGAGATTAGCTTGGCATATGTGCCCATGTAGCAGAACATTGCAGATCTTTTCACAAAGGCTCTGCCTAGGAAGAAGTTTGAAGCTTTTCGCAAAGTGGGCCAACTTCCTTTTATGGATTGATTCCACATAGTTTGGCACTTCCTTATACATGAATGCCAGATCTTTGTTCAGCACATCACTCCCAAGGGGGCTTTGTTGATATATTTAGGTAGTGATGTGTGTGAACACACTAGGATTGTCGGGACATTTTTTTCCCTCTTTAGGAGCTTTTTTTCCCTTGGCTTGTATATACGCCTATTGCCCTAATGGGATACTTACCTTTGTATATTCTAGTGGTAATACATTTAGTATTGTGTGTTGTGCTCAAAGCTTCTTCTTCTTCTTGCTTGTGTTGTTCACGTGCTTCCGTAGACCTTAAACTCCAACATACACTTCCTCTAAAATCCAACCATTCAAGAATGCATTTTTTACATCCATCTGATAGATGTTCCAATTCCTTGAAGTAGCTATACTTATGAGAACTCTGATTGTTGGCATCTTTTCCACATGAGAGAAAGTCTCCTCTTAGTCTATGCCTTGGTTTTGAGCAAACCCTTTTGCCACAAGACTTGCTTTATACATGTTTATTGAACCATCTGAATTCTATTTTACCTTATAGATCCACCTAGGTCCAATGATCTTCATGGATGGCTTCTTGGGAACTAGGTCCCATGTCTTATTCTCTTGAAGAGCTTCAATTTCTTCTTCCATTGGTTCTCTCCACTCTAATTTCTTATTAGCTTCTTCAAATGTTGATGGCTCCTCTGAGTTGATATCTTGAAAAATATAGATTGAATGCTTAGTGACTAGAGAGGTGTCAAATCCATACCTTTCAGACTTCTTCTTTTCCCTTGTTGATCTTCTTATTGTTTGTTGAGAAGATTCTACAATATCTCTCAACTGTTGCATCTTCTCTTTGCCTTTATTGTTCCATGCCTTGATGTTTCTCTTTGCTGTCCTCTCATCATCATCAAAATCACTTGTATCTTCATGTAGGTGATCATTTACCTTCTAGAATGTTGGAAAGTCCTCCTGTAGGTCATAAGGTAGCTTGACTTTCCTACAATCATCTTCAAACCAAGAGTTGTTCTCATCAAAGACAACATCTATGCTAACAATAAAACCTTTAGTACTTGGATTATACAACATGTACTCTTTTTTTATTTAAATCATATCCAATAATCACATATTTCTCTACCTTAGGTTCCAATTTACCTCTAATTTGAGATGGAACATGTGCATATGCTATGCATCCAAATATCCTGCAAGCTTCATAGGGTGTCATCCATTCCAAGCTTCATAAGGTGTCATCCCATCTAATGCCTTTAATGAGAGTCTATTAACAAGATAGGTGGTTGTAGCCACAACCTCTGCCCATAAATAATTGGGTAATTTTTTCTCATTAAGCATGGACCTTGAAGCTTCAACTATGGTCCTATTTCTTCTCTCCCACTCCATTCTGCTCTGGACAATACCTGGTTGTGATCTCTCTTTTGATGCCTCTATCTTGGAGATAGGCATCAAATTCATGGGAGAAGTATTCTCCCCCTCCATCTGACCTTAGCCTCTTCAATTTTTTCCTGTTTGATTCTCAACAAGAGCAAGATAATTCTTGAAACAATTGAATACTTCATCCTTGTGCTTCATAAAGTACAGGATAATCCATCTGCTACAATCATCAATAAAGGATACATAGTATCTAGATCTTGAAATTGATGGTTTCTTGCTAGGTCCCCAAACATCTGTGTGGACTAGCTCCAAAAAGTCACTATGGTTGTAACCTTTCTTCATAAAGGGTTGTCTAAATTGACAAGCACTGCATTTTTATATCATATGTTACTTGGATATATTAATCCTTGCATATTTGCTTCAGAATTCTTTCACCAATGTGAGCCAATCTTCTATGCCACATCTCTAACTCTGATAAGGTTCGTCCTCCATAATTGAATGGAGCTATGTCTCTAGTATCTTACAATTAAAATGTAAAGAGCCTACCTTGACTTTTCTCCCTTTGCAATTCTCTTGCGTCCTTGTTGAGGATCTTCAACAAATGCTCCATTCCTTATGAGAAGTCATGTTCATTAATAGAAGTGAGTCCTCTTTTGTTTGCTCTTCAATGTAATTGTTGTAATCTCTTCTTCCTCTATATCCTCCTTGGTTATTTGTATTTTTGAATTTGTTTTTGTAGCCATTGAAATTGTTTGATCTTCCTCTTCCATAGTCTCCTCTATTGAAGCCTCTTCCTCTCTGATTTCTGAGATTCCTAAAACAATTCTTAATTTTATGGTTATTCAAGCCACATATGGCACATGGAGAAGAGCTTTGAAATCTCCCACTACCTTGTCTACCTCCTCTACCTCTTCGTCTTGAAGCTCTACCTCTTCCTACAAAATTTGCTTGAGAGGTATTAGCTTCATCATCAGATTTTTTGCCTTTGCCTTTGCTATCCTTACTCTTATTCTTATCAGTGTATAGGGTAGAGGATTGGTTACCTTTTGAGTTTTCATTATTCCTCACAATCTTTGCCTCATGAGTGAACAATTTTCCCATGAGAGTGTTGAAATCAGGTACCTGCATATCCATGTATAGGTCCATTGTCATGGTGAAGGCTTCCCATTTATCAACTTCCTTGATTCCATTGATCACTTATCTCACTATCTTCTCCTCTTCAATGACTTCTCCAATGCTTCCAAGTTGGTCAGCTAGGTCCTTCATTTTGGTGACAAAATCAGTCACACTTTGCTTGGGCATCTTCTTGAGTGTGGTGAATTCCATCCATAGTTGATTCTTCCTAGGTCTAGTGCTTGAAGAGAAGAACGCTTCAAGATCATTCCATGTCTCTTGTGATGTCTTACAACTAATGTGTGGAAATAAGAAATCAGAATAAGACCTAACTAGAGCATCCTTTGAGCACCATGTTGTTAGCCTTTCTTGTTCTTCTTGAGTAGGTTGACCTTTGCTTTTGAGTATTGGCATCATCTCATCTCAAGATATGTAACCATAGAGATTTCTACCTTGAAGATATGCTTCCATTCTAAGTGACCAAGCATATTAATTAACTCGAGCCAATTTGTTGATAGATGATGGGAATCCATCTCGCATGTTGAGTTGATGATAGCTCTAATACCATGTGAGAAGATGGTTGGATATGCTCCAAATATGAGGTGGTGTTGGAAAACACCTAATGTTGCTCTAGACTAGCCCTATCTCTATTCTAGATTGATAAGCTTTCAACCACAGTTGTAAGTCTTTAGGCATAAGATTCATTAGAATTGATCATGTCTGGTCTTTCATTTTCTCTTCCTTTAACACAACAATATTTTGTTTAGTTAGACTAATTTGAATAGGCTCTCTGGATTGTGCACACTTTCCCTTTCTTCAGCCAACTTCTTAATCCACTTGCTTTTGATTTTTTCCTATCTCATTTTCTATTTTTTAGATTTTTTCTTCCTTAAGACTTTTGACTATTCTTCTAATTATTCTACTACTTGGGGTGAGGATTCTACTTCCTTTTCACTCATTGGACTCTCAGGTCTTTGATCACTAGGGTTTTCTTTAGCTCTAGATCTTATGATGCTCTTTAATAGCACTGTGTATTCTTTGTCACTACCACATGACTCTAGACCTTCAATCACATTGATATGAGTACTGCAAGGTGCTTTAGAGGGATTCTTGAGATAATTCTTGAACAGATGTTCTTTCTCACAGTCGTTGCAATAGCCCTCCCATACCTTTGTCCTCTACGAGTAGGTGGTCTCACTGATAGTCTTCCTAGAGCTTGATCCCTATGTGTAACATACATTAGGTTGGCATATTCAGATCCATATGAGTTTCCATAACCATCATATTCATAGTATTTTCGTTCGTAGGTGGACTCATATTCCACAAGATTATGGTCATGTGCATAGTAATTACCATAACTCTACTCATATCCTTTGGCTTGTGTTTTCTATGTTGGTCATCAGGGTCATGGGTACGACAACACTTTCTAGATTTTCTTCTAGTTATGTGTACTTTACTGGCACCACATTTTGAGGATGAGGTAGTTGATGTTCTAATAATAGTTGAGGTTTAGTATACCCTTGATACTCATAAGGTCTCTAAGCCATTGGAGGTGCTTGATATGGAGCATACCTTGGAGCCTCCAAAACTTGTTCTTTGGGCTGTTATACATAAGGCATAATGTAAGGTGGTTGTGATTGCCTATGTTGTTGACTATAAGGGAAGTTATCGATAGTGTGATTATTATATTTTTGCTCAATGTGGTAGTACTCCTATGGAGACAGGTTTACGATTGAGTCTTCATGATGTTGGAGATGCATTTGATGCTATTCTCTATTAGCAGGCTATTGGATGCTTGATTTACTTATGCATTACTCGGCCAGATATTCAATTTGTTGTGTCACAGATGAGCAGGTTTATGCATTGCCCAGGAGTCAAGCATTGGCAGGAAGTTAAGCGCATCTTTTGCTATTTGAGTGGTACTCGGCTACTTGGGTTGTTTTATCCCAAGGGGGTATCACTACCACCAGATTTGCATGCTTTTTCTGACTCTGATTGGGCTGGTTGCTATGACACTCGTGTTTCCACTAGTGGCTTTTGCTTCATGCTTGGTAGCTCATGTATATCTTGGTTGAGCAAGATGCAGCCTATTGTGGCCACTTCCACTTGTGAGGCTGAGTATAGGGCAGCTTTCATAGCTACTATTGAGTGTGTGTAGCTCAGACGCCTTATGGTTGGTTTGGGTGTTGGTGAGACTTCTACCACAACCATCTTTGCTGAGAGTCAGAGCGCATTGGCAGTTGTGAGGAACCCTGTGTTCCATGCTTGTACTAAGCACATTGAGGTGCATTATCACTATGTCAGGGAGAGGTTCTCTGTTGGGGAGATCAGCTTGGCATATGTGCCCACGTAGGAGAACATTGCAGACCTTTTCACGAAGGCTCTGCCTAGGGAGAAGTTTGAAGCTTTCTGCGAAGCTTTGGGCTTACTTCCTTTTGTGGAGTGATTTCCACATAGCTTGGCACTTCCTTATACATGAGTGCCAGCTCCTTGTTGACCGCATCACTCCCAAGGGGCATTTGTTGATATATTTAGGTAGTAATGTGTGTGAACACACTAGGACCACCGGGGCAGTTTTTTCCCTCTTTAGGAGGTTTTTTCCCCCGGCTTGTATATATGCCTATTGCCCTAATGGGCTACTTATCTTTGTACATTCTCTAGTAATACATTCAGTATTGTGTGTTGTGCTCCAAGCTTCTTCTTCGTCCTTATGCTGTTCACATGCTTCCGTAGACATCTAACTCCAACATTCACACACATCACTACTGAAATATATCAACACATAAAAATCCTGCTCCAATTGTAACTCAAAAGTGTCAATCCATTCATTGGCAGCACAACCTTGATTTTATTGAGCAAGCAAAAAGACTCGGTTTATGTTTGCTATGGAGAACAAGGAGATAGGACGTATGAATGCCCAAACACGAAAATCTTTTGGCATGCAAAAGTGAAGGTGACAAACATCATTGAAGAAGGTACAAGGATTCACAAAGAAAATGATGGAACTAAGTGCCCTAATTCTACTTTACATTGCATGGTGGTTAGACTTTTCCCAAGGACTTCTATGAATTGTGATTTTGCCTATGATTTCTATGCACAAAGTTATATTTTTAATTGGTTCAGGTAGTATGCATTGATTTCTACATTTAAAATTGGGGAAAGTTTTTGCAATATCCTTGAATACAAAGATATGAAGGCCTTAAGAGATGGCCAGTGGATGACTACACTATACAAAAGGATACATTGAAAACATTAGCTTTACTCTTTTTGATAGATGTGCTTCTGGGAATTTTTATGTGATTGAAATGCAATTGTGTGATGTAATGATAGGCATGGAATGGTTAGTTCAAATTTTTTCAATAATTGAATGTGAACAAAGAAGAGTTATTTTAAGGCAAGATTGTGAATCTATCCACATCCTAACTTGTTGGAAGTCAATGTTTATATTGGCTTAACAATTAGCTTCACTGAGAAGCATCAACTTCAAGTCTTAGTTCAACAATAGACTATATAGAAGTTTTACTCTTAGAGACTACTTCAAGCGGTCGACGGGTGCAACTTCGACATATACAGTTTATTCTGTATTCTTCAACAAGTGACGACGGGCGCTCATGTGGTCTAGTCCATACGTTCTAAAAACGTTGTCCATCCACCAAGGTTCGAATCCCGTACGCGACAGCGAAGGAAATCTTTTGGAATAATTTCTTTGAAAAACACATTCGGACAGCGCCGATTCTGGAGAAGATTCGCGATAGAGGTGTTTTTTTCTCGTTATCGTTCTACGATCGTAGCTTTAAGCTTTTAGATTGTGCTTTTGGAGGATACTCACAAACTATATAAACAAGGCCTTGGCTCCTTGTATAATCACTCACTCAAAGATCTAGAGCTTGGAGATCTTCTTGAAGACAGAGTGTTCTCACACTCTTGAAGGAGGTGAAGTTGTGGTGAAGGAGAGGCTACTCTCATCGCAGCAAGAAGTCTTCTACGAGGTGGTGGTAACTATCTTTTGTGAGTTAACCTTGTGGTTGATTTACAATTTCGTTACACTATTTTGTTAGCTTCGTTGCTTCATTCTCTTCACACACACTTAGATTATTTCGACATAATCTAAATTTTGTATCATCATCTTCTTATTCTTCCATTAGTGAGTGCACCACTTTATATGGTTGAGTAGTACTCCCATGTTGTAATTTGGACATCTATTATTTTTAGTGAAGTAAGCATCCAGCTTACGTTCCCTATCCTTGTCTCAAGATCTCTTTCTTTCTCTATCTCACTTATCATCTTGTCAATTAAGTTGTGTATGCTCAAGAGGTTTAAGTATTGGAACGATCCTGGGGCCCCAAATTCCAACACTTGGTATCAGAGCTACATAATTGACATACACACTTAAGATAAGATGAGTGAGATTAGAATTGAGATTGAAGACAAGTTGGATGGATCTTCTAATTATCCCATGTGGAGTTTCATGATGATGAACTTGTTAGTGACAAAGGATTTATGGAGTATCGTCAATGGATCCTTAACAAGACCAAGACGAGAAGGCGAAGAAGGGTCTACAGCAGCTTCAACAGGTACTGGAATTGCTATTACAGAACCAACAGAAGAAGAGGTAACCACTTCGACATCCAAAGTCACTGCTAGGTCTTTACCTAGAGTTCCTCCTACTGAAGATCAGGCAAGATGGGATGCTAGAGATGCTTTAGCACTTTCATTCATAGCAATGAGCGTCAAAAAGCATATTCTACCACAGATCAGATCTTGCAGAAGTTCTAGTCAAGCTTGGTTAAAGCTCGAGAATCTTTTTCAAAGCAAAAATCCTGCTAGGAAAGCTCACTTGAGGAGACAACTAGCAAATACAAGGATGAAAGCTGGTGAGTCAATACAAACCCACATTACAAGACTCGTTGACTTGAGAGATCAACTTCTAAATGTAGGAGTTGAGATATCAGATGAAGAAATGGTAAATACGCTGATTAATTCACTTCCTATTTCATATCGATCCTTCATAACCACTCTTACTCTTACCACAAGAGATAGAGAGGTTACATTTGAAGAATTAGAGTTCTTGTTACTTCAAGATGAAGATCAGTTGAAGGGAATGGAAGAGAATGAAGAAGCGCTTTCATCTTCATCAAAGGGTAAGAAGAAGAAGGATAAGAAGAAGGAAAAACAATCCAAGAAGGAAAGTAGATCCCTCTCACCTTCTACTTCAGATTCTGTATCTACGACATCTAAAGAGAATTCTTTTAAGAAGAAGGTAAAAATATGTTCTTTTTGCAAGAAACGTGGAAATATTCAGTCACAATGTTATAAAAGGATTGCAGCAGAAAAGAAAAAGGCATCAGGTAATGTTGCAGAAGATGATAAAAAAGGGAAATCTCAAGGTGATTCTTATGCCTGTATCACCATTGAGGAAGTAGCTTTTGATCAAGCAGCTTTACAAGTTCTTTCAGCAAGTCCTTGGATATTCGACACAGGTGCTACTAAGCATATGACAGGTTGTAGAGATGTATTTTCTTCTCTCTCCTATTCTTCAGGTAGAAGAGTTACTATTGCAGATGGCAATGATTTGGATGTTGTGGGAATAGGTACAGTAACCCTAAAGTCAAGAGAAGGTGGTGTTTTTCAAATTTCAGATGTCCTTTATGTACCTGAAATGAAGAAGAATCTGCTATCTATATCTGCATTTTTAAGTGATGGTTTTAAAGTTGTATTTGAGAAAGATCTTTGTAAGATCTTATCACATAAAGAAGACAAGTGTCTTTTGCAAGGTACGCATAAAGAAGGGGTCTTTGTTTTGTCAAAAATCAGTCAAGCATATGCAGTCAAATCTTCGTCACCGGTGGAAGATATGAAGCTATGGCATGAAAGATTTGGACATATCAGTTTTGGAGCTCTCAAGAATATCAAAGACAGAGGTATGGTTGAGAGTTTACCCTCATTCAAGCTACCTGATGATTCAGATATATGTGAAGGTTATCTTGAAGGTAAGATGCATAAACTACCTTTCAAGAAACATGGTCATATTACAGCTACCAGAAAATTGCAGATTATTCATTCAGATGTGAATGGTCCTATGAGAGCAGACTCTATTCAGGGTTTCAGGTATTTTGTCCTATTTGTGGATGATTTTACAAGATACTCATGGATCTATGGTCTTAAGTCAAAGTCAGAAGTCTTTCCTATGTTCAAGAAGTTTGTAGCTATGGTTGAAAATGAAAGTCAAGAAACTGTCCAGATTCTCAGAAGTGATAGAGGTGGAGAATACTTGTCAAATGAGTTTCAGACATTTCTCGATGAGAAAGGTATTACTCGACACCTTACTATTGCTTATACTCCTCAGCAAAATGGTGTTGCAAAAAGAAAGAATAGAGTGCTTGTTGAAATGATGCGGAGCATGATGGCATCCAAGAGGCTTTCACCAAAATTCTGGTTTGATGCAGTACATACAGCTAATCACATTTTAAACAGGTCATCTACAAAAGCTTTAAAGGTAATCACACCGTATGAAGCTTATTATGGTAGAAAACCTAATGTGAGTTACTTCAAAGTGTTTGGATCACTTTCTTATGTACATGTTGAGAAAAAGGACCGAGGCAAACTAGATGTAAAGGCAAAGAAAGCTGTTTTTATTGGATATCCTATTGAAAGCAAAGGATACAGGTTTTATGTTCCAGAGACAGGTGAAGTTATTCTTTCACGTAATGCTTATATTGCTGAAGATAAGGTTTATGATAAAGAAGCAGAAATTCCGGAGTTCATTAGTAAAAATGACTATGGAATTTTTAGAAAGATTCTGGATGTAGATGTTCAGCCATATCAGGAGGGAGTTAAACCTCAAATTCCTAGTATTCAAGAAAAAATTGAAGAAAGAGGAATTTCACAACCTTCTACAGAGTCAATTCCACAAGAGACTTTGATTCCAGAAATGGAAGAAGTTAAAGTTCCAGAAAGTCCTAGTACGTCGACAGGACAAGTTCCAGAACCTGTGGAAGCTAAAAGTTCAGAAAGAGTTTCACCACTATTCAAGGAAACACCTACGTGGTTATATCAGACTTCGAAAGATAGTGGTATAAAGACTTTTACTGGAAGAACAAGGAGTCAGACTAGACAACAACAACAAGATCATGTAAGAACAAGAAGTCAAACTAGACAGCAAAAAGATCATGTAAGTTTTGCTGAAGACTTCGAGATTCATGATATTTTGGCACTTACGACTGTTGAAGATGAACCTGCGTGTGTTAAAGATGCACTTAAAATTCCTATTTGGAGAAAATCTATGCAAGAAGAGATTGATTCTATTCATAAGAATCAAACTTGGCAGCTATGTGAGTTATCAGAAGGAAAGAAGGCTATAGGTGTAAAATGGATCTTTAAAATCAAAAGGAAAGCAGATGGTACTATTGATAGATACAAGGCCAGGATGGTTGTCAAAGGATATGCACAACAAAAAGGTATTGATTATGATGAGACATTTGCTCCTACATCTAGGATGACTATTATTAGGTCAGTACTTGCTCTAGCAGCACATTTTGGTTGGCATATATATCAGCTTGACATTAAGACTGCTTTTCTAAATGGTGATTTACACGAAGATGTGTATATTCAGCAGCGAGAAGGTTTTGAAGAGACAGGTAAAGAACACTTAGTGTGTAAGCTTATAAAAGCTTTGTATGGTTTAAAACAGGCACCTAGAGCATGGTATGAAAAGATTCATACATATCTTTTATCCATTGGTTTCCATAACTCAGATACAGCTCCAACTCTTTATGTCAAAGCTGAAACAGGTATGATGATTATAGCAATCATTTATGTGGATGATATTATAGTCACAGGTCCCAGAGATGAAGATTTGCAGATGTTCAAAGAAGAATTGAAGCAAACATTTGATGTGAATGATTTAGGCATTCTACATTATTATCTTGGGATTCAGTTTCTGTTTCAAGATGAGTGTATCTACATGACACAGCAGAAGTACATTGAGAAACTTTTGGAAAGGTTTCAGATGGGTGATTCTAAACCTATGCAAACACCTATGGATCAGAACACGTCTTTACAAATGGCAGCAGATGCAGAACCATTTGATGCTACTCTATATAGTCAAGCAGTAGGTTGCTTGATTTATCTTTGTAATACACGTCCTGATATACAGTTTGCAGTTTCTCAAGTATCAAGGTTCATGCAAAATCCGACAGTGTTACATTGGAAAGCAGTAAAGCGGATCTTTCGTTATTTGAAGGGAACTTCAAATTATGCTATGGTATTTTCGAAATCTACACATTTGTTACTAAAAGGATTTTCAGATTCTGATTGGGCAGGTGATAGAGACACAAGAAGAAGTACTAGTGGATTTTGTTTTTATCTTGGAGATTGTCTTATCTCATGGTTTTCAAAAAGACAACCCACTATTGCCACTTCATCGTGTGAAGCTGAATATCGTGCAGCATTTACAACTACTCTAGAGACAGTATGGTTGCAGAAGATTTTCAGTTATCTTGATGTAAGAGTACATCAACCCATTCAGATATTTTCAGATAGCCAAAGTGCTATAGCTATAGCTAAAAATACAGTGCATCATGCAAGGACAAAGCATATAGAGGTACACTACCACTATATTCGAGAGCAGATAGCTAAGAAGCACATTGAGCTGGTTTATGTTCCTACTAGTGATAATGTTGCAGATATATTTACCAAAGCATTGACTAGAGATAGTTATGAGAAGATTTGCAGGTTACTAAAGCTTGTACCAATACAACATTGAAGGAGGGATTGTTGGAAGTCAATGTTTATATTGGCTTAACAATTAGCTTCACTGAGAAGCATCAACTTCAAGTCTTAGTTCAACAATAGACTATATAGAAGTTTTACTCTTAGAGACTACTTCAAGCGGTCGACGGGTGCAACTTCGACATATACAGTTTATTCTGTATTCTTCAAAAAGTGACGACGGGCGCTCATGTGGTCTAGTCCATACGTTCTAAAAACGTTGTCCATCCACCAAGGTTCGAATCTCGTACGCGACAGCGAAGGAAATCTTTTGGAATAATTTCTTTGAAAAACACATTCGGACAGCGCCGATTCTGGAGAAGATTCGCGATAGAGGTGTTTTTTTCTCGTTATCGTTCTACGATCGTAGCTTTAAGCTTTTAGATTGTGCTTTTGGAGGATACTCACAAACTATATAAACAAGGCCTTGGCTCCTTGTATAATCACTCACTCAAAGATCTAGAGCTTGGAGATCTTCTTGAAGACAGAGTGTTCTCACACTCTTGAAGGAGGTGAAGTTGTGGTGAAGGAGAGGCTACTCTCATCGCAGCAAGAAGTCTTCTACGAGGTGGTGGTAACTATCTTTTGTGAGTTTACCTTGTGGTTGATTTACAATTTCGTTACACTATTTTGTTAGCTTCGTTGCTTCATTCTCTTCACACACACTTAGATTATTTCGACATAATCTAAATTTTGTATCATCATCTTCTTATTCTTCCATTAGTGAGTGCACCACTTTATATGGTTGAGTAGTACTCCCATGTTGTAATTTGGACATCTATTATTTTTAGTGAAGTAAGCATCCAGCTTACGTTCCCTATCCTTGTCTCAAGATCTCTTTCTTTCTCTATCTCACTTATCATCTTGTCAATTAAGTTGTGTATGCTCAAGAGGTTTAAGTATTGGAACGATCCTGGGGCCCCAAATTCCAACATAACTGATGAACATATCTTTAATCCTATTCTATTTTAAGGATACAAATAGTTTGAGGTATACCTGATGGTTGCAAATAACTTAAGGTATACCTGATGGTTGCGAAACATTTGTAGTGTATGGGAATAATCTACATAGGGAAAACAAAGAGAAAAAGCTTTCGAATAATGTAGAAAACCTTTTGAAAAAATATGTAGTATTTCTTGAAGACCTATTTGGTATATCTCCATCTAGGTAGATAGAGCATGTTATTGATGTGTATCCAAGGGAGTGAAATACTAGGCACACAATAGATTTAGCATAGATGAATTAAAGGAGCTCAAGATTCAATCAAAGGACCATTTTGAGAAAGGTTTAATAAGACCGAGTGCTTCACCTTGGGGATCACCTATTTTATTTAAAAAAAAAAGAAAGACGGCTCATAAAAACTATGCATTGACTATAGGGGTTTAAATAAAAGAAAGATTAAAAAAAAGTATCAACTCCCTCATATAGATGAATTGTTAAGTCAATTGAATGGAGTGATTCTATTCACCAAAAAATTGACTTTGACTTAAGATTTGGATATCACCAAATTAGGATCAAACCTCATGATATAACCAAAAAGCCTTTTGAAGATGATATGGTCACTATGAGTTTGCAATATTTCCTTTTGGAACAAGAAACACCCTTGCCACATTTATGTGCATGAATAACAATGTTTTTCATGAATATTTGGATGATTTCATTTTAGTTTTTCTTGATGATATATTCTTTACTCTAAACATGATTATGAAGATGTTTTACATCTTAAGAAAACTTTACAAACACTTAGAGAACATAAATTGTATGCAAAAAGAAGTAAGTATTTCTTTGACAAAGACAAATTTGTATATTTAGGAAGCTTCATATCTAAAGAAGGAATTCATATAGACTAGGATAAAGTGAAAATAATAGTTGATTGGGGAGTTCCTAAAATTATAGGTATGTTTAGAGCCTTTTAGGTTTGGCACAATATGATATCACATATTAAGGATTTTCTACGAGAGCTAATGGCAAGAATGCAAGATTTTTGTGGACTCATGCCTAACAAGAAACCATTTGAATCAATGAAACAAAAAGTCCTTGAAAACTATGTTTTAAAAATACCATAGATGGGAAAACCTTTTGTGGCTACATGCGATGCAGATAGCACTCAAATTGGATGTGTTCTTTGACAAGATGATAGGGTGGCTGCATATGGATCCAAAAAACTAAGAAAACATGAACTTAATTATCCTACCATGATTTAGAAATGCTTATTGTGGTACATGCACTTAAAAGCATCAGAGACGTCTACTATTAGGGGTAACAAATCATTAGATTCTAAAGTACATTTTAACATAACAACTATGTACCAATAAAAATTTTTTTTGATATTAAGTATTTGGTTGGTAAGGAAAATAAGGTACCTGATCCATTGAGTCAAAAACCTTTATGTAATCTCGTTTTTGTAATAGATTTATAATTTCTTAATCAAATTCAAGAAGAGTTGAAACATGATCATTCCTTTTATGCACCTATTTTAAATTTTCCACTTGCAAAATGGATCTTCATATTGTAACAATTGATTATAAATATCTACTAAATCTCCATTGAAAGATCAAATATTACATGATTGTCATAATGCATCTTTTTGTGCACATCCATGTTATTCAAGGACCTACATTAAGGTGAATTATTCTCATTTTTTACCATGTATGAATTGGGATATTATAAAATATGTCAATGAACATTTTAAATATCAAAAAGTGTAATGTGAGTTTGAAAGAATATCTAGAATGCTACAACCTTTGGATGTTCCAAACTAACTGGGATTCTATCTCTATGGACCATCACTAAATTGCCTATGATAAAAAGTAAACATAACTCTATATTTGTGGCATTTGATGGACTTACAAGATGCCACATTTCTTTCCTCTGAAGAAGACTGATACTATCTTGAATGTTGCAAAACTATTTGTGAAAGAAAAGTTTTGATTGCATGGGATGCCTAAATGTATATTTTTATATAGAAACTCTAGATTCACATCAAAATTTTGGAAAGCAACCTTTGAAGCAATTGGTACTCCACTTCCTATGAGTAAAAATTTCCATGCACGAATTCATGGGCAAACCAAAATGGTAAATTGGGCACTTGAAGATATGTTGTGTATTCATGTGAATGAAAATCAAGATACTTGGAGTGAATATTTGCCCGTTTTTGAGTCTCCATACAATAGCGCATGACATGTGTATAGAAAAATGACTTTGTTTGAGGCTACATATGGCTATAATTGTTTAAATCCACTTTCTTTTTGTAATATTTCAAATAAAGTAGGAGTATATAAAGCGATGCTTGATAAGATGGATGAGGAACTTGGAAAAATTAAACAACACATAAAATAAGCTTAAAAAAAAAGAAATTCTATGATTTGAAGAAAACATGAATTTCAAAAAAACGTCATGGTATTTCATAAGGGCAATCCACAATAATCTAACTTGTTGTTAGGGAAGGACTATAGACTTTCTCCATGATACATAGGACATTTTAAATTTTTGAAAAAGAGTGGGTCTCCTTCTTATCTGTTAGAATTGTTTGAACACTTAAATGTGCATGTTGTATTTCATGTTAGCTTACTTAAGAGGTATGTACCTAATGCTTTTCATGTCTAGCACATTAATTATAAGTTGAAAGATGATGGTTGTTTTGAACTTCGATCTGAAATAACATTAGAGAGAAGGCAAGAGTACTTAGGAATGGATTATAGTAGAAATTTTGGTAAAGCAACATAGAAACCTAGTTGAAGATTCAACATGGGTAAATTTAGATGATTTTCTAGGACATTATCCTTCTTTCCAAGTCAAAGGACATATTTCCTCAAAGGGGGGAGGCATTGTAATAAGACTAATGATATTTAGCTTTAGTTCAAACATTTGTTACACATTGTATAACTAATGTTTAGAATGTGTGATAAGGTCATTTTATGCATATAAACAAAATTTAAGGAGGATAATTTATAAATTTTCTCTCTAAGCCTTATTTGCATCATGTTTTCTAGTTGAAAATGAACATGAATATAGACCATTCCTAGCCCCTCTTTCTTTGTTGTTGTGCAATTTTTTTCTGCTTGATTCAATTGCTTGCTTGCATGAGCAATAAGGTGATCAAATCTTCCTTCATCTAATGGTTGTTTTAAGTATAAAATTGATCATAAAACTAGAAGCATTGACATGAATGTGGAATGGATTATTCCAATTAGGAACCTTAACTATGGGAGTCATATATGGTGTGTCATTTAAAGTAAAAGGTCTATGGATTATTGTGCATTGTGTTGAAAGGCACCCTACTACACTTGCAAATATAGTCATTGAAGTTGATGTAGATGGTGTTGAAGATGATGATCTTCGAATTCATTTTTGTGTTATGAGTCCCATCGCACCTACTGTAGAGCAACTTTGTTGGAATGGTAGAGATGCTCAGACACATGCATTGATAGCTTTGTTTGTCATTGTGGAAGTTAATTGACCTACAAAAGAAGTTGAAGCATTAGCTTCTTGAGCCACATAAGCTCACATGTAACTTGAGCTAAGGCTCTGTATTTAGCCTCTCTAGAAGGTAGGGCAACTATGGGTTACTTCTTTCCCATCCATGAGATGAACTTCTTGCAAAGCATCACTACATATCCACTTGTACTCCTCCTATCTTCCTTGGATCTAGCCTAATGAGCATCTGTATATGAGTTCACTTGTAATTCATCTTCAAAAGGATAGAATACACCTTCATTTAATGTATCTTTGAGATATCTGAGTACCCTATTAGGTACAAGTAAATGTGGAACCATAGGTGTGTCCATGAATTGAGATAACACACCAACTGTATATGCTAGGTCATGCCTTGTTATGGTGGCATGATTCAATGATCCAACTATAAAAATTTACAAAAGTGTATCCTTAACTTCATTACCTTCCATTGAAGTCAATTTTATGTTTACCTTCATAGGGTTTTTCAATGGTTTGCAACTTGTGAGCCCATACTTCTTTGATATATCCAAGATGTACTTCCTCTGCATAAGACAGATACCATCGTCCTTGTATATGAATTCAATACCTCAAAAGTACCTTAAATCTCCAAGGTCTAAGATCTTGAACTCCTTCCCAAGCTTCTATTTGATGTCCTTAATACCTTCTTCATGATCACTTGTAACAAGTAAGTCATCTACATATACACATAAGTAGATAGATTATTCACCTTGTCTTGTGTAGAATATTGATGGATCTGATTTTCCTTGATTGTATCCACAACAAATCAAATAGTCCATAAGACTTTGATTACATGCACTTGGGGCTTCCATATAGTGCTTTCTTTAACCTTAAAAAATAATCATTCGTGGATTTGTCTTCAAACTCTAATGATTGGTCCATGTACACAATCTCCTCTAGTTCCCCATTTAGAAATGCATTCTTCACATGAAGTTGATACATATTCCACTACTTGCTTGTTGAAATAGCAATGATGGTTTTGATGGTAGTCGTCTTAGCCATAGGGCTAAATGTCTCTTCATAGTCCACTCCATATGTATGAGAAAATCCTTTAGCTACAAGTCTAGCTTTATGCCTAGCTATACGACCACCAAAATGATTTTTTACCTTGTAAAGACACTTGTTTCCAATTACCTTCATATCCTTCTTCCTTGGCACTAGAGTCCAAGTGTGATTTTCCTCTAAAGCCTTGATCTTCTCCTGCATAGCTTCTTCCATTCCCTGAATGTGTTTGATTCTTCAAAGCATGTGGGTTCTTCAACAACCTTGCTCATGTAAGAGTAATTTCTGATCATGAATGAATCATAGGTACGTCTTTCAACTAAATATCTTACCCTATAAGATGTTCTTATCTCACCATTCCATTGATTTTGATATTTTTCTTTCAATTTTGAGCTCTCCCCCTTCTTCCCATGATGGTCTGTATTGCACTCAATCCATAAGTATTTTTCTTCTTCTATCTTTGTGATTTTGGCCTTGCCCTTACTCCTTGCATCACCTAGTTGGCTTGATGTAGGAATTACTTTATCCCATGATGGTTGAATACTCGAATGCTTTGGTCTACTAAGAAGCAAACTTTCTATTTCATCCCTTAAAATCTTCCTTTCTTCATCGTCATTACCTTGCATAGATACATTTGTAGCATAGCAAAGTAAAATCTCATCCAATATGACATCCCTTGAAACCTTTATCTCCTCTGTCTTGGGGTATAACATGTATTACCCTTTTTCTCACCTCAATACGCTATAAAGACACACATTTCTAATCTATCATCAAGATTTCTCATTAATTCACTTGGAATCAATACATAACATGTGCAACCAAAGACTCTCAAGTGTGATAAATATGACTTCCTATTATACCGAGCTTCATAAGGTGTTGTAGCATGTATACCTGATGTGGGAGTGATGTTCATGATGTATATAGTTTTGGTTGCTGCATCAACTTAATAGCAATTGGGTATGCCCATATCCTTCATCATGGCCCTAGCACATTCTACAATATAGCTATTCTTCCTCTCTACCACAATATTTTCTTGTGGTGTGTACCTGCATGTGATTTGCCTCTTGATGCCATTTGTCTCCAAGAAATCTTAGAACTTATGGGACAAGTAATCTCCCCCTCCATCTCAACTTAAGCACTTCATATACCTACCACATTCCTTCTCAATGATAGCTTTGAACCTTTTGAAGTAGTAGAAAACATCTGATTTATGATTCATACAATAGAGCAAAGTCATCCTTGTAAAATCATCAATGAAAGCTACAAAATACCTCTTACCTCCAATTGAATTCTCCTTTGTTGGTCCCCAAAAATCAGTGTGGATGAGATCAAATGGATGATAGATTTCTTAATTGCTCTTCTTGAAGCAAAATCTAGTGTGCTTACCCAATTGAAAAGCTTCACATAAATTCTTAAGCTTTTGATTATAGAAGTTTGGTAAACCTAGCACTAGCCTCTTCTTGTCCATGCCATTCAATATCTAAGTATTGATATGTCCATACCTTTTGTGACGTACATACAATTCTGCTACCTTCTTGCTTCCATATGTGAAGTGAGTGGTGTGGTTGAAATTAGGCTTCACATCCAAAGTGAATCGCCTTTCCTCCTTCCTTCTTTTGGCTATCAATCTACACCTCTTGTTAGGGTTTTCCACAAAGCATCCCTTCTGATTGAACTTGACCTACAATCCTCTCTCAACCATTTTCCCCATGGAAATTAGATTCTTTGTGATTGTGGGAACATCAAGAACATCTTTCAAGCACTTAGCTTTGTGAGAGCCATCCAACATAACATCACCTATGTATGTAATATCATGAGGATTATCATCAATTGTTTCCGCATGCCCTTTGGTTGATGGCACTTGCATGCTTGAGAATAAATCCTTGTTGCAATGCATGTGATTGTTGCATCCACTATCAATGTACCATGTGCTTGACCCTTGTGTGTTGTAATCACTAATTTGGATCATAGTTAACATACTCTCATTCTCATTTTAAGTGGATGTATAATTACGTTTTCCTTTGAGATTGAATTTTTCTTCTCTCATTGATAGAAATCCCTTGCATAGTGGCCATACTTGCCACAAATGAAGCATCATTCTGAGTTGTTGTTGTCTCTAATTTGGTTGAACCTTCCTCCTATACCTCCAAACTTACCTTTTAATCTTGAGGAAGAGTATTTGCTTCCTTGGTGTTGATTAGGATCACTATTTGATCCTCTCCCTTGCCTTCCTCTTACTTTGCCTTGGTCTCTTTCTCTACCTCTATCTTTACCTAAATAGAATGCTTGGACTTCATTGGCCTTTCCCTTTGAGCCTCCAATATTCATGTCCTTAGTGACCATCAAGGCCACCAATTTCAAAAGGTCAAGAAGAGTATCTCTGAAATACAGAGATGTTGTGAAAGCCTTCCACTTTTCATCATCCCTAAACCCATGCAAAATGTATGCAACTAGGTCATCATCATCTATGTCACAATCATCTATGTCACAATCTATGGAACTCAATGCCTCACTAAAATCATTTATTTTCAAAATGTAGTCATTTATATTGCTGCTTGGTGTTTTCCTTGATTTTTTGAGTTCATTATTTAATTGGTTCTTTTTGGCTTTAGTTGAAGTAGAGTGAAGTCTTTCCTGAGTTTTCCATACCTTCATGGAGGTGTCTAAATCTTGTATAGGCCTGTTGGCAGTAGTCAAAGGCATAGAAGACACGGAAGCATGTGAAGACAGAGCACAATGAAGTAGTAGGGAGTCAGTCAAATCATTTTTTCAAACAAATATATTTCAAAATACTTTTCAAAACCTCCAACAGTGATTTTCATCACTTTTGTACCATATGTAACATAGAAAAACCCTTTTTTTAATTTATAGCTCCATTTTGTGCAAGCCAAGGAGTCCTCGAGCTTGAGGAGCTTAGGTAGAATGAGCGTACCAATTTTGGTTATTTTTAGACACCGTTTACCCTTTCAAATAGCATCTAGGACCTATTTTTTAACTATGTCGGTCACTATATGTGAAACTAGTCAAAAATAGTCTAGAATCTATAAAAAGAGCTAGAGAGCTCATTTTTGACGTTAGCTTATGTGAGTAGAGAAGAGCTTAGAGCTATTTTGAGCTTGTAAGAGTGTTCTTGAGTAATAGAGTTGATTTCCTACCTTCCATTGTGTCTTGCTTGTCTCTTCGTTGTGTGTGTGTGTATGTGTGTGTGCATCTCTATACTTCTCACCTTCACTCTCACTACATCTCACATTCACGATCTTCATATTACTCCTATCTCTTACACGGATTGACATTAAGGAGGTGGAGCTTTTTAGCGTGGTTCTCACCATTGTGCTAGAGCAACACCAAATTTGACGCCGTTGCCGGGGATCGAGTCTAGGACGAATGTGTGATGGTAAGAGTATAGCAAGAAGTGGCATTGGAAGGTAAAAATTTCAGTTTTTGGTGTTGTTTTTAGTTAGTTTCTGGTGTTTTTCACCTCCCCCACACTCCATCTTCATTACCACATCATCATTTTCCACTCCAAAAAATCAAAAAATTCACCATATCCATCCATTCTCCTCATTTCCACTCATTTGTGCATGCGAGAGAGAGAGAGAGAGCTTTTGTGCTTGCATATGCTATTGTGTTTTTGAGTTTTCTTGCAGGTACAGTGCTCGAGTGCATCAGGAAGGCTGCAAGAAGGTAAGAAAATCACTTTCTGTCAGAAAATGCCGACTGTGTCAGACCATCACGATGGTCTGCCAAGTACAGAATTTGAGGTAAGCGAGTTCACCAGCATGTAGGTGACCCTTGCGTATATAGGAATCCATACTTGCATCTTGAAAATTTGCATTTTGGTGGACCATCATGATTGGCTCACACCATCGTGATTGTGTCACACCATCGCGATTGGCTCACGCCATCGCGACGGCTCGGCCGGACCATTGCGACGGTTCACTTGAACCATCGCAACGCTCCTTGACCATCGGGACGATCCCATCGACCCCACGCCATCGCGATTGGCTCATGCCATCGCGTCGATGCTACCACGTGGCAAGCTAGACCATCACGACGATACCCTTACACCATCGCAATGCCTCAAAATTTGAACCATCGCGATCGGCTCACGCCATCATGCCTTGTGACCATCGCGACAGGCTCACGCCATCGCGATTGTCCCATTGACCATTGACCGATGCCATCGTGATTGCTCGCCGATTAGACCATCACGACGGTTCATTCACACCATCGCGACGATTCATTCACACCATCGCGATGGTTCATTCACACCATCACGACGGTTCGCAGATCATGCCATCGTGATTGCCCACATTTACGCTATCGCGATCATTCATCTCAAACCATCACGACAGTTTGCTCCTTCGGACCACCGCGACTGTGTCAGACCATCGCGATGGTCTGCCAAGTACAGAATTTGAGGTAAGCAAGTTCACCAACGTGTAGGCGACCCTTGCATATATAGGAATCCATACTTGCATCTTGAAAATTTGCATTTTGGTGGACCATCGCGATTGGCTCACGCCATCATGCCTTGTGACCATCGCGACGGGCTCACGCCATCACGATTGTCCCATTGACCGTTGACCGACGCCATCATGATTGCTCGCTGATTAGACCATCGCGACGGTTCATTCACACCATCGCGACGGTTCGCAGATCACGCCATCGCGATTGCCCACATTTACGCCATCGTGATCATTCATCTCAGACCATCATGATAGTTCGCTCCTTCGGACCATGGCGATTGTGCCATGCCATCAAGACGGTTCACCTGGACCATCGCGACGGTCCTAGACCATCGCGATTGTCTCAGACCATCGCGATTGTCCACCCCAAATGCAATTTTTAGAGTTTGATTTTTTGACCAATTTTGGGGCTATTTTTGGCAAATTTTTGGATCATTAAGCTCATAGGAGACCCCTTAGCTCATATTTGGAGAAAAACCTATTTGTTAGTTTTGACCCCCGAGGGCCTGAACGGTCATATATTTTTCATCCGAAGTCCGTCTTTTGAGCTTTTTAGCTCATTAGAAAGCTCTTGACGAGTACTACGTGAGCTCAACTATTTTTAAAAAAAGAATACATTGATTTTTAGATAAGCTAATTTGAAGTTGACATAGTTGGGACTAGGAAAACCAGGGGACATTGAAATTTTGGGCAAAAGGGAAAGGACCTTTAAGGGTGTATATACTCAAGTGCTTGATCATCCATTTGAGAATTGGTCTAATATTGAATTTTTCAGGTCTAGCAAGGGCAATCAAGGGCAAACAAAGCAAGGCAAGGCAAGGCAGAGAAGAATGCACGGCTTGGGAAGTTTGGCTTCTTGGGCATCAGAGCAACCAAAGCAGCTGAAGGTTGGAAGATTAGTCAACCCCCTCATTCAATTACTAGCTTAGGCTAAACGTTAGCATCATGGATTAACGACGATAGGAATGAGCAAGTTCAAGAGATTAAATTTCTTAAGTCCAAGACTAAAGTAAAGGTGTGTGATACGAAAACCTAAAGAGTCAAGTTATACCAGGAACCTCGTACTGAGGATATTCTTAGACAACTCACGTTGGCAAAGAAACGTAAGGAGAAAGAAAATAGAATACGTGTTGAAGCTCAGGTAGAAGTTATAGAACGCATTAAGTGCATGAAGCTAAGAAGACAAGGACTAGGGAGAGAACATTATAACCATCTGGAAACAACACCCAGATACCCCATGGCCATGTGTCAAGCAAAGTCAAGTACCCATCCTAGCATAGTGGATTGGAGACCATTCATTACAGTCAGGCTAGAGCATGGCAATCCTTGCCAAGAGCTCAGGGCTTTAATTGAATCAAGTGGTGCAACTAGTGCGATTAGATGGTCCCATTATAAGGACTCATGAATAGAAATGTGGCCCATTGAGGCATACCTCATAGGGCTAGGAGGCATGGAAACCCCTTGCATGGGTGAGGTGGATCTTCCTATCCTCATAAACGAAGTAACTATGACAGCGAAGCTACTAGTGTGCCATGATGACGACCTAATAGAACCCCTAATCATTGGCCAAGATTGGCTATACGATCACTCAGTGGACCTAAATCTTAGACAAGGCTCCTTACAGATTGGAACCTTAGATCAGAAGCGAGTGATACCGCTTGACTTCCCTAACGGCATTCCGACTGACGTATGTAACCCTAGACCATATGAACATGCGAAGGAAGACCGGAAGATCTTTGGTTGGACAAGTCACATTACGTCTACTCCAACCCACGCGGGCTTGGCGATGGACAATTGTCAATCAAAAGGATGTCAGGAGATTTTCCCTTGGGCTTCCTGCAAACTAGAAGGGGCAACCACCCAACCGCTTGGTCAGATGGACACCATTTGCGGTCAAATGGACACAATCAGTGGTCAGGTGGATTACATCAACGGACAAATGGGCACCATTGCAGGTCAGGTGGACTGCATCAGTAGCCACATGGGCAAAATACCCTGCAGTGCCCATCCTTCCACACTTACTGCGGACTGGCCTAGATTAATAGTACAAAATGGAGCACTTCCTAATGGACATGTTTCGCAAGTGTTGGAAAAGCAGAGTATCCATCCGACCTCTCAACCTCAACCACAAAGGAGTCAACCACAATGAAGGAACCCAGACTGGCGACAATATCAGACGACACAAAGAAGAAAGCACTATCAGCATCACAAAGCAAGAGGCACGAGACAAATATGGGTGCCAAAAGGACAGAAACCACCGACAGATTTCAACAACACGGACTATGACAAGAAGAAGTCAAGGCAAAAGTAGAGTCAATATTCAACATCTCCTCGACCTTCTTCTACGAATACAAACATTCGATAAATTTGGATCGCCAAGAAGTACCTTATGAACCGACCCACACCCACGCAGATTTGGGTACCTAAACAATGTATCATAGCTCAACCCTCAAGCCATGTAATATATGACCCTCATAAATCTCTTCACCCTTTAACCCCACCACATCCGATCTCAACTTTTGTCCCTCAGAAGAAACATTCCACCCGCTCAGAAACTCTTAAGAAGTGGATACCGAAACGTATCCAGACATCTTCTCCGACCCCCTTATCTAACATTACTCCCACCCCGACTAAACAAGACCCTTGTAATAATTCACCCACACCTAAACCTTGTACAAATCCACGCACTCTAACCCAACATCATTTGTAATAACATCTCATCAAGAAATGTATGCATCATCTGAAGCATGTAGGTGTCTAGAGACCTGCATTAGTTTTGCAACAATCATTCCATACACCACATCACGACACTTGGCTACACGGGTTACACATCGGTTATGGAACAAGGTTGCGGTCTCACTTTAATGGGATCATGATTAATTTCCATACTAATGTGTTAATCTTTTGTAGTAGATCTTCTACGCACTCGCATCATTCATCATGCAGGCTGAAGGACCATCTGAAGCTGGCCCCAATGTACCCATGGCAAATATTGGAGAACTACTTGCGGAACCACATCCGACGGCACAACCACCAGAATTCCAGGGATTTCCAGGACCTATGCCAATTGACGATCCTCATAGGGGTTATACTGAAAAGATTCATCGCAATTCTCATTGGTTTCAAGGATTAGCAGACCCATTGGCAGATGCAGAATTCATTTTTGAAGCCAATTTGGCGTTTGATACCCGTACTTGGGGCAAGTACCAATTTTTCTCAAGAGAGTTCGAAGGGCTACAGAACACAGAAGACTTAACGCATGTTTGGGCAAGAGCAGGCTTCACAGAATATTTCAGTGATCCTTTGCCTAAACCGGATTTCTACAGATGTTACTACTTGGTAACAACATTGACAGCTTCGGAGAACAAAGATTTGCCAAGAACATTCATTTTTCCGTCTTTGGTAAATGATCTGCCATATAAGAAGTTTTATCTGTCTAAAGATTTGATTAGAGCCGCTATTAAGATACATGGAATGCATACGCTGACAGAACGAGAAAGGCTAATTCCAGAGCCTATGAAATGTGGGGATGTTACTAATTGGGAAGATATTTCACCAATCACACCTAAGCTCTCTAAACCATTGAGGATATGTATGCAACATTTCGCATTTCCAGCTCAGGATCCATTCACCATGCCCCACAAACGCATGTGGTTTGGTTTATATTTAGCATGTACTGGACCTCAAACGGTAGACCTTGCCAGCTGGATAATTGATCATTTGTACTTAGCACAACATAGATGGGAAAGAAAGAAGGTAATCAATGGATGTTGCGCTCTCACGCGCATAGTATATATGTGTTTGGCATACGACTTGCCGATAGAGCGTGCAATGACCAGCGAGGAGTTGAAATCATTCAAAGGGACGACAAAGAAAGCTAGGAAGGCTAGCAAAGGACGAGCAGGAAAGTGCATGAGAGGAACCATTCCATGCCTATAGGTCCCCGAATCACCATCACCGCAACCCTCTCCAGAGCAGTCTCCGACAGAAGCCCCTATAACTGTACAACCTATTCGCATACGATTATCTCAACCTATTGTTATGGAAGGCACTGCAACTGCAGTTACCTCACAGGCAACATGAGTCCAGGAACCTACCACCACTGCAGCAGAAGTTCCCACCACTATTGGTGCAGAAGCTTTTTCTTTTCTGATACCCAACTTGGAAGCAGAACCGACGGACACAACATTCGATTTCGAGATGCAAGATGTGTTTTCAAGTGAGTTTCAGTTTTCACAATGACAAATTTTCTCTCAAGAATATGAATGGCCAAGCTACCCGACCATTCCCCCGGACCAACCAGAAGGACAAGTAGTATCTAGTTCCGAGGAATAAAGAACAGAAATCGATGAAGATGACGGAGATGATGAAGCCAGCCAGGGCACTCATGAATCCCATGAGAATGTACAGACTGACGAACAAGGACAGCAAACCGACACCCAAGGTGATACCAGTACACATGAAGATGAAACCTTTGAGGCAGCAGCTTATACGCTGGCAATCAAAAAATTATATCGCACCATGGAAAAAGTTTGGGCACGTAAGAAGTTAACTGAGGAAGAGAGCCAAGCACTCATAAAACAGGAACTTGTCTCAGGCGGTTTTGAAGAAGTATACATCAGAGGCTTCAAGGAACTTGTCAAATCAGTGGGATCCACTGAAGCCTTAAGATATTTGTAGAGGAAACCGTTACCGCAGTATGACCCTCACAGAGTTCGCTTACTAACCAAACCTGGTGAATACATTCGTGTACCCATAGGTGCCCAATCTTTAGAATATGCTAGGGAGGCACGTCTCGTCCTTGAAGGATCATTGGTAGAAGAAGCTATCCTCGTCAATTCCCCGCCCCACACTACTACTATACATACCACCGTTGTGACGGAAGTAGCTGCCACCCCAATCGCGCCTCTTTCACCTCCCGTATCTCCAATCTCCCCTGTACATCCGATCTCTCCCAGACCATCCACATCTTTGGATAGCGCTGTAGCAGAAGCCTTCTTTACTTCCATTCACCCGACAATTCTCGCACCCACCCAATCTAGTTTTCCTCCTCGAAGATCCACCTTTCTATCCAGCCCAACTTTCCCTCCATCCTTCCCCACACCTCCAAGACCCCTTTTCCCATTCCCACGTCCATTAACCTTCTCCCCTGTTTCACCTCCTCGCCCAACCGTAATTCCTCTTTCCCCTTTCCACCAAGGAATACAAGAGACCCCAACTGTAAATTACTCTTCAACTTTTGTAAATCATGTATTTACACTCACGCACGCACCCACTCTCACGCCATTATTCACAGTCACCGCACTTGATACCACATCCAATGACATGGATATATCACCGCCCACCGCACCACCACTCACTTCATTCATGGCACCACCATATTTAGGCACCTCAAATTTTTCCACTGTCACCACTGCATCCACATTCCCATCCCCATTTCCCTTACCCTTTGCATCAACACCCACATACACCGCAACTGCATTCACTCTGTCACTAATATTATCCCCACTATAGACACTGCATTTCGTGTATGACTCAAGTAAGAGATGAGTCCACATCTCTTGGAACTAATTATCAGCAGCTATAGAAGACAACCAATGATTTACAGTTGCAGCTCAATTCACTGACCATCGAGAATGCGTCATTAAATACCCGCTACCAAGAACTACGAGAGGCTTATCATAAACTTGAACTAGAAAGTGAAGGAAAGACAAAAGAGGTTGTCACAGATATCGATAACTTGTTAAGGGAACAGACTATTCGCAATGCAACGCTCACCAGGAACATGGGCTTACTCATATGACACTTGGCAGCTGCAAAAGAAGAGAACCAGCGTTTACAAGAATAGAACAGAGAGAATTAGAAGTTGCCCTAGATAAACCAGACCAACCGTTGAGCCCCAGTTGCTTCAAGGTCGTGCCCTCAGAATCTATGAAAATGTTGCTAGATGATCATGTCAGATTGTTAGATGAGTATGACAGCATGAACGAGGAATATCAGAAGCTGAAAGAAGATTATAAACTACTCCAACTATGAGCACCAGTACAACAAGGACTACCAGCTCCTGCGGACCCATCTCCTGACATCCTAGAGGAATTCAATGCATTACGGGCCCAGGTATCAATGCTCCAATCACAGATAGCTATATATGAAGCACCCCCCAAGCCAGACTCCCCATTGGAACTCCCAACAGAGGAAGAAACAATAACCATTCTAGTGGAAGAAACCTTTGAAGAAGCATATGAACCCCAACCCATCCCAGGCGAACGAGTCACGGCTGAAGGCCAAACGACTTTCAAACTTATAATACCCTAAAGGTAAACGTTTTCTAACCTATACCCAACTCCGGCATGGATGAAGATGATAGAAGAACTTGGAATAACCCACTCAACAAGGGTAGAGGTGCAGTTACACGCCATGGCAATGATTGAAGAAAGAATTTTACAGTCTCCCTACTTTGCTCATTTGGCCCCTCGCAGATACATATCAAGGCATGAGCTACAATACAAGCCTTATTTTATGTTAATGGTGGAATATCAACTGGCCATAGAAAAAGAAATAGGCAAGAAGCCCTCCCATGCAACTCAATTTGAGCCAGAAGATTTGCCACTAGATGCACAGCGCGGAGAAATCTTTCAACCAGATTGGCGCAAGAATTTATTACAAGAATATCCAGAGATGATGAGTACTTGGGTTAAGGCACCACTACACTTAAAATACAACCCATGTTGGGGACCAATGCCACATCGTCGCTCCTGGAAGGCATTTGCGATTAAAGTACAGAATAACAAGCAATGCAAGGATTGGTTGAATTACCCATACTTCACCCCACCCACAGGACCACCAATAGTTGGATACATGATGGCAACAATTCATCACTGGCTCCCTCGCTTAAAACACATGGACGATGTAGAAGCACACATGACTGTCAAAATATTTGACATGATGCAGATGGTTTTCAAAGTCTTCCGTCGCGTCAAGGCACCTCATGTAAACACCCCGGGCTTTGAGCATGGCAATCTAGATCTTGCATATGAGATGAGTACAGCGCCATCGCTCCGGGTGTGTTATGCCTGGCATTGTAGAATCAAGTACTTACCGGTGTGCTATAAGCAGACTTTCGAAGAAATGTTCAAAACCGATTCTGGGAATACCATTCAGAAGTGTTCATCACCAGGCCTACGCATTTACTTCAATTATTTGCCTATGAACAGATGGTATATTCCATACACTATCGACTCCCACCATCCGATGAACCGCAACCAATTGATTGGGAGAAACTCGAGGCAGATTTGGCCGGAGGCATTCGAATATCAGAACACACCCTTGCTCAGGAGCTCCTACAGAATTACATCCGACAGACCTCACAACAAGGTTCTGTCAAGGACGACAAAAGCGAGAGGAAGGGGGATGTTGGGAGTAGTCAGAGGCATAGAAGATGTGGAAGCATGTGAAGACAGATCACAACTAAGTAGCAGGGAGTCAGTCGAATCATTTTTTCAAACAAATATATTTCAAAATACTTTTCAAAACCTCCAACAATGATTTTCATCACTTTTGTACCATATGTAACATAGAAAAACCCTTTTTGTAATTTATAGCTCCATTTTGTGCAAGCCGAGGAGTCCTCGAGCTTGAGGAGCTTAGGTAGAATGAGCGTACCAATTTTGGTTATTTTTAGACACTGTTTACCCTTTCAAATAGCATCTAGGACCTATTTTTTAACTATGCCAGTCACTAGATGTGAAACCGGTCAAAACTAGCCTAGAATCTATAAAAAGAGCTAGAGAGCTCATTTTTTACGTTAGCTTATGTGAGCAGAGAAGAGCTTAGAGCTATTTTGAGCTTGTAAGAGTGTTCTTGAGTAATAAAGTTGATTTCCTACCTTCCATTGTGTCTTGCTTGTCTCTTCGTTGTGTGTGTGTGTATGTGTGTGTGCATCTCTATGCTTCTCACCTTCACTCTCATTGCATCTCACATTCACGATCTTCATATCACTCCTATCTCTTCCGCGGATTGACATTAAGGAGGTGGAGCTTCTTAACGTGGTTCTCACCATTGTGCTAGAGCAACAATGCCCTATAATGACATTGCTAATGTGGTGAGATTATATGAAAATGACTCTCTTACCTCTCTCATTCCATTGTCTGAAGCTCCTCAATTGATCATGATTTGGATTATCTCCTAATCTTGTTCTAGCATCTATGCCACTAATGAGACCCCACAATCCTTTCCCCATGAGGTTTCTAGATATTCTAAATCTCCATGGATGATAATTGCTCTTGTCCAACTTCTCGATTTGAGTGTGATAATTTTACATGGTGTTCTCTTATGCACTTTCCTAGGTCCCTTTGATGTAATAGAAGTGAGAAATAACAATTGCTTTTACCTTTGTACTTCACAAGTACCCAACAGATGAGGTTGATGCCCTCCTTCTTCACTAGTAGACTCCCTTTTCTTGGCTGTGTGCTTTTGAACTTGATCTTACAACTCTCCTTCCTTCAAGGTCCTTCAATGGCTTCTCTTAATCTTCCTTGAATACCTTTGTATGTTGAAAAGCTCTCATACCACTAATGGTATAATCATCAACTTTCCCTATGCAACCTTGAAGTATAGGTGGCCTCACAACACACACACAAAGCCACTATTTGCTCAAACTACTAGTGCTCTAAAATCTTGAGAACTGAACCCAAAAGCTTTTGCACATGTAAATTAAATGTAATGAACTTTTTAATGCAATTTATCTCGCTCAAAATTCTCACTCCTACTATGAGAACCAATGTCTCCAAGACAGATAAGTTATTCCCTTCACTAAGCATACGCCCACAAACCTCTTCTCATTCTTGGAACTGTTTCTCTTAGAATACATAGAGATTGAACATGAACTTTCAGACAACTTTAGTAGAAATGAATAGCTGTAAAATAAACCAATGATTACAAGAAATGAGTAGGATGTGATAACAAAACCCTACTTAACACTTAGAGCTACCTAGCCCATACACAGAAATCTATGAGCTACATATGACTACCCAAAATTGAGTGAAATCATTGAAGAAAGAGGAGGACTTTCTAATTAAAGGTTATAATAGCTTAGTCAAACACTTGAAGAGCTTAAACGCATGTGGGATCATCCAATTGAAGTACAATGTGTGTTGATATAGATTTGAAAAGGTTCCCTAAATGTTAGAAATCACTTTCCCTAGTTTATAGGCTTTATCACACCTAAGTGTGATCGATGGAATTTCATTGTGTAGCTCAAGTGTAAGCACCACCTCCTTTACTTGTCAATCCGCGGAGACGTGAGGACCGGTATGATGACCACGAGCAAGTGAAGGCACAAGTGCGTGAGTGAAAGCACACAAACATGCACACACATACACACACACGTGCACAAAGTAAGATCAAAGAAAGGAACAATGGAAAGCTTCGATTGCAAAAGAGTTCTCTTACAAAAGCTATATTCTCTAAACAAGCTAACCTCAAAAATGAGCTCTCTAGCTCTTTTTATAGTTTTTGGACTAGTTTTGGCCCTGTCCAGACCTAGTGTCCAACCGAGTTAAAAAATTAGGTTCTAGGGCTTATTTGAGAGCTCAAACGAAGTCTAAAAATTATGAAAATTGGTAGGACGATATTTCTAATACTCCTCAAGCTCAAGGACTCCTCGGCTTGAACAAAATGAAGTTACAAAAATAGAAAATGGTATTTACAATGGTTTTTAGTGATGAAAATCACTATTTTTGTAGGGGATTCTTCTAAAAATTTGACAAGTACTTCTTGGAGCTCCCTACTTGCTCCTTCTTCTTGTGTGTGTCCACCTTTCTGATGTGCTTCCATGCTTGTGCTTGACCTTGAGTTCCAACACTCCCCCCCCCTCTCGAGTATGTCGTCCCTGACAGACCCTTGTTGTAGTGGTTGTTCCAAGTAGTGCTTTGAGAAGGAGTGTCCCTTCACAAAAGTCGTCTCGCTCCCAGATGTGGCAGGGTTGGTTGTCCGATTCTTCATCTGTCACTGCGAGCTTTTGCAAGTTCTAGTGCCTTGGTATGTACTTCTTCGTTGGATTCCAGCATGATTGCGTTGTTGTGAGTCTCCGTTGATGTCCTCTAGATCTTCCAAAGTTGATGTTCATAGTAGTCATGCTGCGTACTCATAACCCCTAGTGGATGATGGGTAAGTGTGTTCGTGCATGGGTTGAGGAAAATATGTGCCTTGTGCACGGCCTTGTAACGTAGCCCTATGCATGCTTACTTGGAAAATGCATCGGAAGAAGTATGGTGCAAAAATTGGGGTTCTTGAGCTAAGTGCTCAAGGGTATGTTGACAAAGAGGTTTCCTAAGCTATCATGGTTATGATGTTTCCCAAGTAAAGATACTTACCATGGAGAAGGTCGATTGATGTTCATCTCTTCGTGTTGTACACTTGGCCTTTGCAATGGAACATTGTTGATGAATGTCCGTGTTGATGGTCCACTGATGAGATCTTTTGAGTGGCTGATCATGTCTCTTCTTTTCAAAGCCTCATTTGCCAAATACAGAGAATTGAATTTCTTTATATTCCTTGACAAACAACATTTAATAACTACACCAAGCTTAGTTTCACATATTCTCTTTAGCGCACCATAAGCAGGAGTCTTCTTATCCAATATACATACAAAGATTTGCAGGTTACCAAAACTACCCCTTGCAGATATCTCCCTGGATGCTCTCATACATGCAGTAGTTAAGCATCACTCAAGTTGCGGACCTTCAAGTTCTTTACTCCTACCATAGTAAGAGGAAACCATAGTTGTGGATGCCATGTTCATGCCAAGTTCTTGACATCTACCAGATAAGGCAGCAATTATATCATCTGCTAGCTGAGACACACTTCTATCCAGACTGATAAATGCCCAGTAATCAAAGGTTCAATCTTCAACTAAGCATGACTCATTCATGTTTCATGAGCAAAACCTGGGAACAAGTTTTTTTTTCTCTTTTATTTTTTTTTAAAGAGGAACAATGTCACAAAACAAGAAGACAAAGTTTAGTATCAAAAATTTGTTTACATGTGTCAATATGCTCTCGTGCATGGGACTCTCAATTGTGTCTATGCACGGCCATGTAATGTGGCCCTATATTAATGCATACTTTGGAAATGCATGACCTGAATGGTGCAACAGACAAGGTTGTGCAAGGAGCACATGGTTGTCGCTCGTCGAGGCTTTTGATGTTATTTGCAGAGGTTGATGCCGACCTTGGTGGAGGTATCCATTGAGTCTCGAATTGATGTAATCCTCCTTATTGGAGTCCATTTTAGAAAATCATTTGGCACTGTAGAGATCACTTCAAGCGTCTTCCTCTTTGGATGCTTTCTGAACTGCAGTATCCAGTGTGGTTGGCGCTTTGGTTCGGTGGAGGCTACTTGTACTTTTGGCTTCCAAACCCATATACTTTTTGCACGTCTTCCTACTATTGTTGAAGAGCTGATTTGATCTTCTTTCAATCTCTTTACGTGGTTCTTACCCTTTTCTCTTTTTGTCTTCTTTGTTGAGACCTTTCGCAGGAGAACATAGTTTGTTGTGGATGTTAGAGCTTCTTAGGTACCCACATCTGTAATCGCCCTTGTTGAGCTGCAGCTAATTTCTTAGGCACCCAAACTTGTTGGATACCTTGTGATTGAGCTTGTCCGAGCTGCTTCCTTCGTCTTCTGGCCTGGTTGGCTTGCCTGGATGGGATTTGTGGGACCAAGGCTGGTGGTTGCTCTCCTTTGCGTACCTAGATTTGTTTCACGCTCGAAACTGCTTTCTTGTCAAATGGTGTCTTTCTATTTGATGTAGCAGTTGTCGTGAACAATTGTGTTTGCATGTGTGGTGGACTCACTACTATGGCTACTTGATTCTTTGGAGAAGAAAAAAGATCCACCCGCCTTTGAACCTGTTCTTCCACGATTGACTCCTTCTGCATCATAGAGCTTTTGACACATACAACATCTTCTTCCATATGATTAGTCTTAGAAGAATGAAGAGAATGTGTGGTGCCATGATCTGGGAGCATGTAGTTCGCTAATTCTAATGTAATGCATTGTTCATGTACCCAAACTTGAAGAATTTGACTTCTTAGGTTTAGGTTGACTACATTGTCATAAATCCAATCTTGTCCTAAGACAAGTGGTTCTGTAAGGTTCTCATCCTAACACACTAGCACTTTGACTTTCATTGGAACATCTTGAAGGTAGATGGGAAGTTCCACCTCGCCCAAACAAGGGGTTTCCACACCTCCCAATCCTATGAGATAAGCTTCTATGGGATTGATGTTCAACTGCAAGTCTTGGCAGTAGGAAAGTCGAACTGCACTACTTGCTGCACCTGAGTCAATCAATGCTTTCACAGTCCTTGCACCCTTTCCTTGTCCTATCTCTATGGTCACAAAGGGACGTCGTTCAATAACTGGAGAAGTCGCTATGCCTGATTTTTGGTACATATCCATGTGATATTTTGGGGCGTTTGAGTTGACATCTAGGCCTATTCGCCTTAACTTATTTCGCCTAATACGCTCTCTCGCCTCTGCCTGTGCTTCTTCTCTCACCCTTAACTCCTCTTCTTTTTGTTTCTTAGCAGTATTGAGTCTCGTAAGCATATCCTCTGTAAGAGGTTCTTGGTATAACTTGACTCTACATCCACTAATATAGTTGGGCAAGATATCACCTTCTAAAGTAGCCAATTGAACTGCACCACTAGTGGAAATTCTGTTAATGATCATGGGTCCATATCCTCGTTTTCCAACTTACGGGCATGTTGTTTTAGTGTGTAAACCAACACTAGATCTCCCTCTTTCAATCCTTTATCTTTGATGTGTGCATCAAAGTATGCCTTTTGCCTTTTCTTTGCAACATAGATACCTGCCGCTGCGCGTAGCCTTGTCTCACCTAAACGTTCTAGATCAAAGATCCTAGTGGACAATTCATGTCCATTCCACTCATGCTCTTTACTTTTAGTGCTAGGATTAGGAAATCTAAAGGTAGCACAACATTTTGTCCAAAGACCATCTGAAATGGGGTGGCATTGAGTACTGTTTTGTAGGCAACTCGGTAAGCCCAAACAACATGATGAAGCTTTTTGTCCCAATCAGAGCGTTTATTATTTACCAATTTAGTGAAGACATTACATAGGATCTTATTTGTGCTCTCGGCCTGTCCGTTAGCTTGGGGATGATAGGGGGCAGACTTCTTATGTATCACCAAGAATTCTTGGAGAAGATTTTCAATGACTTCATTTAAGAAGTGGGTGCCTCTATCGCTTACTAACTCTATTGGTAGTCCATATCTAGTGAACACATTCTCGAATAAGAACTTAGCCGTCATTTGAGCATCATTCTTTGTTGTGGCTTTGACTTCTACCCATTTTGTAAGGTAATCTGTGGCTACAATGATGTACTCTGCATGGGAGTTTCTAGCTGGGGGGTTAATAGGACCTACAAAGTCTATACCCCACTTTGAGAATGCACGTCCTCCCATCATGGGCCTCAAAGGCATCTCATCTTTTCTGATAGGATATTGCGCACGTTGGCATGTGTCACATTTCTTCACATAGGTATGTGCATCCATATGAAGAGTTGGCCACCAAAGTCCTGAGAATAGAATGGTCTTGATTACTCGATCAGGACCAAAGTGTCCACCTGCAACACCGCTGTGTGCAGTCTCTAAGACCTTTAAATAGTCTGATTCATGAACGCACAGTCTTAAGTAACCATCTTTGCCTCTTCGGTATAGGTTCTCTCCTACTAAGGCATAGCCTTGAGCCTCTTGCTCCATGCTTCGTCTTCTTGCTAGACTAGCCTCTTTGGGTAACCTTCCCGACCTCATAAACTCTACCAATGGAGCACTCCAATCTGGAATTAATGACACTTGATAAAGGGTCGCATGCTCCACTGGGGGTCTCTCTCTGCACATTGGACAATTCTTAATCCACTCATGTATTTCTTTGTCCATGCTAGGCCAATACACTCCTAAACGCTTCAGATTCTGCAATGTTCGTTGTTTAGAATAGTGATTTCCTAGCAATCCTTCATGAGCTTGCTGCAACCAACTACTATGTTCATCATCCTCGACACAACAAGCTAATACACCCTCAGTATCTTGTTTGTACATGCTTCCTGCCAATATGTGATATTTTTGTGATTTTACAATTACTTCTTGTGATGTTTTCACATTCTTATTTGCAGGGCCGAAGGTTAGGACTGGTACCAACTTATTTGCCCATTTAGGAACAACTTCTAAATTGAACAGATACGCATCGGGTAATTCATCAGACACTCCTTGCGGTGACTCTCCTGAAGTGATGCGAGAAAGGTGATCTGGCCGAAGGTGGGTTCTACCTTTCCTGACAACAACTTCAAAGTCATATTCCATTAGTAAGAGGAACCATCTTACTAAGCGTCCAGTATTGCAAGGTTTATTGACCAAATATAACAAAGCTTGATGATCAGTGAAAAACTTGAACTTGTTGGCCAATAAATAGTGTCTAAACTTCTTCACAGCATATACCATGCCTACGCCCTCTTGCTCAGTTGTGGTATAGTTTGGTTCCGCTGCGGTTAGCTGTCTGCTAGCATATGCTATGGGTAAATCTAAATTTCCTTCACCGGTGGGTTGTGCTAGCACACATCCTATGGCATGATTGGATGCATCCACATGGACATGGAATGGTTTATTCCAATCAGGAGTGGTCAGTATTGATGCTGTGCACAAACGTTTCTTCAGTTCATTGAAAGAATTCTCGCATTCGTCGTTCCACTCAAAATTAGACAACAAGGCATAAAGGGGTCTAGCTATGATCGCGTACATGTGGATAAACCTACGGTAATATCCACAATGGCCCATAAAGGCTTGTACCTCTTTAACATTCCTTGGCCGTGGCAGCTCTGCTATGGCTCGTACTTTATCTTCATCTGTTGAGATTCCATTCTTAGAAACAATATGACCTAAGATTTTACCTTGACGCACCATGAACACACACTTTTCTGGGTTCAAACACACTCGATATTCTCTACACTTGTTAAAGATTTGTCTGAGTTCAGGGATGTGAAATCTTCTTTCTTGGGAATGAGCACATAAATCATCCACATATACTTCTAAGCTCTTTCGCAAGAACTCTTTGAAGACATGACACATGAGCCGTTGGAATGTTGCAGGTGCATTTGTGAGCCCGAATGGCATAACACGAAATGCAAAGATTCCCCACTCTGTGGCAAAAGCTGTTTTGTGTTGATCTTCTGGGGCAATGGCTACTTGATTGTAACCTAAAAATCCATCAAGGAAGCTATAAACTTCCTTGCCTGCAACACGCTCCAATAGGTGTTCTGTGATTGGAAGTGGATAACTATCTCTGACCGTGGCGGCATTAACTTTTTTAAGGTTAATACACACTTGCAACTTCCCGTTCTTCTTGGGTACCACTACAATGGGGGACACCCATTCAGTATGCTCAATCTCATAGATGAATCCAGCTTCAATCAGCCTATCAATTTCTTCTTTTATTTTGGCTGCATATGTATCATTATATGTGTGGGGCTTCTGTTTGGTGGGCTTGGCATCAGCAGTCATGGGGATAGTATGAGAACAAATTCTTGGATCTACCCTTTTCAAGTCTCTATAGTGCCATGCAGACACATCCCTATATTCCCTTAATAGAGCTACGAGCTCCATTTCTTCTCTTGCACTTAGGTCATCTCCTATGTATGTGCATCTCTCTTTGTTCTCTTCAATGGTCACTACAATTTTCTTGGTCTTTTCTTTATTATCATATGATTCTCCTATGATGGCCTCTCTCTTAGGCATGCGTACCAAAATTTTGCGGTCGTCAACTTCATATTTCTTGAAGTTTTCTGGTACTTCAAACAATGATTCCTCCTCTTCTGGTTTCACTGCTTTTCTTTTCTTTTTCTTTTGACTGCTCTCACTTCCATCCTTTGAATTTACCGTTTTAATACTTGTGAGAGGTTCTTCTTCTTTCTGGGTGAACACTCCTATATCTTCTAGATAGTGCTGCTCTGAGTTAAAGCAACTATCCATCACAATGGACTCTAGATCATCGTCATTCTCTTCTTCTTCTATGGCATCACTAGGGTCACATTCTTCTAGCAAGGGTTGACACATGAACACTGAAATATCATAACCCTCCTCATCACAATGAGGTGTCCATTGTTCTTCATTAATAGCAATGTCCATGGTAGCTAAGATTTCTGGCCAGCCATGAGGCTCAAATTCCTCGTCTGGAAAGATCATCGGTGTGTAGGTTGGGTCTCTAATTGGTCTATCTCCTGGTGAAGTTCCTTCTTCTCTTGCCTTCAAGCGTTTTTCCTCTTCCTCTACGACCTTGCACATCCACAAATGAGTATCTTCATGCAACCAAGATGGATCAGGTGAACTTTCAGAATGCACAGAGATTGAATCTTCTTTCACTTTGTGGATAGTATTCCATTGTAGGGGTGGTACATCTCTGAAGGAGTAATCCTTCAAATTGACCTTGGTGGTGACCCCTAGGTGTTGTAAGTACAAGGAGTTAGTTCCCCAATCCTGTACTATTTGCAATTGTCGTAGGAAGGGTCTTCCTAGGATCATCTCGTAGACATTATTTTTCTCAAAGTCACATATAGCAAATGTGTGCTCAAACTCTACACCACAGGTGGTTAGAGTTATCCCTTCTAGCAATCCTAGAGGTCGTTCAAAATGACCGTCTACCATCTGAAGCTTCATTCTAGTTGGTCTTAATGTGGGTTTTCCCCATTGCTTCCACAAGGAAGTGGTCACAATGGCAACACCAGCACCTGAATCTATGATTGCTTTGGTTGTGTAACCTTGGTAGGTGATTGGAAGATAAGTATTACCTTCTTCACCTTCACACATGTCCCCTATTTTGTCTAGAGGTATCTCTGGTACTTTCTGCTTAGAGCCTCCTTTTGGCATATTGGAATCAAGTTCTGGAACTTGATCCTTCACATGATTCCATAGCTCGGGTTTTGCTTTTAATAACTCTTCTACAGTGAGATGACATTGAACCTTAGTGTTCTTCACGACATCAGTGTTCCTTGGAACCAATGAGTCTTCATGTCGGACCAGTATTATGGGAGCTCTAATCTGGAGAGATTCACATTCCCATGGGCCTGGAAATTGAGGCAGTTCTTCTAGGGTATTAGATTAAAAATCTAATCTTTCATCTTCTTGTTGTTCTGCTTCATCTCCGTAAATAGATGGAATGTCTTGGGGAAATTGATCATGAAGATCATCAATCTCAGAAATAGGAGGGGAGTTATTGTTCTCCTTGGCCCATTTCTCCTCTTGTATTTCCCGCAAGAACTCTTGAGAGTGCTCCTGAATTGAAGGAGGTATTCCAACAGCCGTGGAATTTGAAACATAAGCTCCCATTGGTGGTGAGCTTCTTCTCTCAATAACTAGTTGAGCCTATGGAGGTAAAGAAACTTGTGGTTTGTTTACCAATTGCTCTAATCTTTCTAGTAAGCCCTGGAAATGCAAATCCGATTTGACAGAGTTTGTCTGATTGAACTTTTGACTAGTCTCAAGTATAGCTTGAGCTTGTTCTACCATTTTCATGCACATTTTCATCCGTTCAATCTCTAAATCCGCTCTAGGGTAACTCTTATCTAGGTTTGCAGTTGTTGGTCCTTCTTGAAGTCGAGCCTGGTAGGCCTTGAACATCATATCCAAGCCTTCTGGGATTGGATCTACTAGAACAGACCCTGGTTGCGGCTTATTTACAATGGGTAGTGGGGTGGGATGAGGTGGAGTGGATGTAGTTTTGGCATGCGAGGGGTTTTGAGATGCAATGTCTTCTATCTTTTTTTTTGCATCTTTCAAGCTTTCTTCTAGTTTCGATAACTTTTTATTCCAGTTGCGATTGGCCTTCTCTCTAGTATCCTTCCATGTTCTTGTGTTCCTCTTACTAGGCTCTCCTGATTCACTCGACACTGATTGTTCTGCTGGTTTATCTTGTTTTAATGCTTGTGCCCTAGTAACTGCCTGTACAAGAGCCACATTACTACTACTTGCACTTGAATCCGCCACTAAGCCTACCACATTAATGGGTGTAATCTTGGGTGCACTGGAGGGGTTTCTTGGACAATCTCTAGGGAGATGGTCTTTGCCACAATCAGGACAAAAAGCCTGTATTGTGATAGCCTGTCCTTGACTCGGAGATGGTGGGTGGGGACAATCACAAAGGAAATGGTCGCCTTGACATCTGAAACATGGTCCTCTAGGAGCTTGTGGTCTTACTTGTCTCAGTTGGGGCCTAGGGTTAGCATTTGCATACATGACATTGGAATATTCAGGCTCCCAATTTTGTTCCATAGGTTGTGCCTCATATTGATACGGGTAAATCTCACTATGTTCAGGTGACTCTTTGTAATAAGCATGTGGACTACCTTCATGGGAGTAATCTGAACTATGAGCATGAGAGTCATTATCTGGTATCAATGGGGTTAGTGGCACCAATGCTCTATTTGGATTTTCCTCTCCCACAGCATACTTGACTGGAATCACGTTGGCAGGAGTTGGTGATTGGTTTCCCAAGACTGGTTGTGGCCTATATTGTGCCTGATATTGCTGTTGTGGTCTATAATATGGCTATTGGTATTGGTTTTGAAACAAGCACAAATAAAGATTCTTGATAACAACAACTATCAAGCATGATGATTTAGAATCACAGCATACTTGCAAGGTAGAGGCTTGTATGGTTGGACTGATGGCATAGATATCAACCCTATATTACGAGAGAATCCAAGTCAGCAACAATTGAGGGAATTTCGACTTTGGAATGAAAGATTCAAAAGGGTTATATTCATTTTATCACAAAATATTCAAGATTGAATGGTAGGACACATACAAGACCTAGACACTAATAAGGATGTTTGGCTTGCATTACAAAGTTTGTATGCCATAGCTACAAGAGCAAGGAAGATTCAGCTCCAAAAAAGAGCTAAACAAAATTAATAAAGATACAAGGACATGGTTGAATGATTACTTATTCAAAGTTAAAGAGATTGCAGATTAACTAGGATCAATTCAAGCTCATGTGGAGGATGAAAACTTGGTTGCACATACTCTCAATGGACTCAGATGATGAGAGATGGAAACCATTCATTACTTCTATTTGTGTTAGAGGAGAATTACAAGATTTTGATCATCTTGTTTCACTCATGGTCACAAAGGAGATGAATCTAAATGGCTCTACCTCAAATAAAAAAGAATCTCAAGGACAAGATCTCTATGCAAAATCATGAAGAGGAGGAAGTAGAGGAAAAAGAATACATCAAATGATGATCAAGGGACTTCAACTGGCTCCTTCAACACAAGAGGAAGACAAAGAGCAAGCACTAGAGGTATGAGAGGCTACTATAGTTACAATCAAAGACAAGGGAGTGAAGATAACAACAATTGCTACATATGTGGAAGGTATGGACACTATGCCAAAGATTTCTATCAAAATGAAAATAATCAAGGTAGTAATCAAAGAGGAGGCTACTCAAGAAGAGGTAAACAACAAGGAAATTATGAAGTTGAAGGTAAAAGTGATGATTATGATTCTCTTCTTATGACGAATGTAGAAACTAAGATGGATTGCAAAGCGATATATGGTAGGTAGATAGTGTTTGCTCTAACTATATGTCTCTTGATGCTTCAAATATGCATAATCCTTCATGTAAAGGTCATGTTGAAATAGGGGATGATACAATGCATAAGATTATTCAAGTTGGAGATGTTGTCATGCAAGATAAGTGCAATATGAATTGCTTGAAGGATGTACTTTATGTGCCAATGATTACTAAGAATTTGATGTCGATCAGTGAAATGGTAGAAAAATGTTTGCAAGTAATATTTAATCATGAAAGTTGCTTCATTGAGGATCCAAAGCAAAGGATGCTAATTTCCAAAGGTCAAAAACAAGGTAGATTTTTTACATTCAAGGTAAACCCAAATCATACAAACTATTTCTCTTATGGTATGCATAGAATAGCAAAGTTTGATATGTGGCACAAAAGGATTGTCCCATGAATGTACACAAGTCGAAGGAGCTATCAAAGAAGAAGATTGTTGAAGGATTACCTGATCTTACCAAGCAAAATGCGGTGCATATTTGTGAAGCATTTCAGATGGGCAAGCATAGTAGACAACCCTTCAAGCATTCAAGCTATGTAAGTGATGGTTTGCTAGACCTTATGCACATAGATGTGTGGGGTCCTACTAAAGAGGAATGCTTGATTGCTAATAAGTACTATTCATCATTCATTGATGATAATAGTAGAATGGCATTTTTGTGTTTCATTAAACAAATAGGAAAGTATGTTAATAAGTTAAGATCTGATTCAGGGTGAGAGTATTTCTCTCAAGGTTTTATTGATTTTTTGTATGTTGAAGGTATTAAAAGAGAATTTACATGCAGGTATACTCCACAAAAAAAAGGAGTTGTAGAGAGAATAGATAGAAGCATAGCAAAGGCATCAAGAATAATGCTAAATTATATGTGTTTTCCTAATTGTTTTTTGGTTGAAGTTGTTAGCACAAGTGTGCATATTATGAATAGAGTTCATACTATTGGAGTTGATAATTTGACACCATATGAGGTTTGGCATGGAAGGAAACCAAATCTAAGTCATTTTAAAGTATTTGGTTGCATATGTTATGTCCATGTACCTAGTGGAGTGAGATCAAAACTTGATGCAAAATCAAAGAAAGTGTATATTTATTGGTTATGAAAATACTCAAATAGGATATAAATGTTATAATCCTCATTCCAAAAAGGTGCTTGTTTCAAGAGATGTAAGCTTTGATGAATCACTTTCATGGTATGCAAATAAGAACATTTTAAAGGTCATAGATGGAGATGAAGAAGATATGGGTGAAGTAGATGAGTGCTTACCTCAGCCCACAAGAACTTTAAGTGATAAGAAGAGTGGTTTGGATGAAGAAAGAGAGCTACCTTTCAATGGAAGATCAAGGAAAAGAGTTAGCTCCAATTGTTAAAAGTAAAGGTAAACTCAAACTTGTTGAAGTTAATGATGAAAGAGAAGAAGTTGGTAGTATATATGATTATGGAGAGTCATCAAGGGTTCCTCATAAAAAAGCAAAAGCACCTACATTGGAGGTAAGAATAATTTCAAGAGTGAGTTCAGTGAGGAATCCAAGGCAAAGGTTGGGATCCTTCACTATGTGGCTTTGCAAAGCTATGGTGGAATTCTCGTATGTAGATTTGAATGCATTTTGGTCCAATTCTATGGAAGAAATTTAGGGAGCAAGTAGAAAAGTATTACTATTCTCCACATTATCATATGGAAAAGAAGATGAAATCCTATAATTTTTGACAATATGAGGGTGACAAACAAAACTTAAATGTGGATGAATATAAAGAGAATTTTCTTCATCTTTAGGAATATGCATTGGAGGTTAATAGGGATGCTCCGAAGAGTAAGTTCATTGAAGGGGTTTGGGAGGAACTCCGTTATAAGGATCTAGATCTGCTGATTTCATGGATGCTATTGTAATGGCTTAGAAGTTTGAGAAGATGTAAAACTTGAATATGCAAAAGGTGAGCAAGACTAGATTCATCATGATAGGGCATAAGCCACAGAGACCTACTACAACAAACATGCACAATTCAAATAAGGCTTCATCTTTTAATAACTAAGGTAAGAATCCTATTAAGATGGAAACTCAAAAGAGGCATCAACCCATACATCGGCAATAGGACCTTGATGTTATTGAGTGGGAAAAAAGACCAAGTTTATGTTTTTGATATAAAGAACAAGGACATCGGACATATGAATGCCCAAATAAGGAAATCTTTTGGCCTACACAAGCGAAGGTGAGAAAAATCGTTCAGAAGGTATTGACAATTTTCCATTTGTTTTCTACATGATTTTTAGAAGAGCATTCCCAATTGGCATGAGTTATGCCAAGTTTGGAAGGTTCCTAAGAGACGATCCAGATGCTCATGTGCAATCTTTTGAGATTAACTATGCTTTAGTTGATTATCAATTTAAGGCATGAGTATTCCAATCTACCTTGGTGAGCAACAACTCAATAGTTGATAGAATTTGAAATAAATCATTTCTAACATATGAAGCAGTTAAAGATGCATTCTTACATAGATTCCATAAGAAAAAGACTCTAGCCCAAATCTTTGACTTTTTACAAAACAATAAACAAAAACCTCAATAGTTAGTACAGGAGGATAGTATGTTGGATGAAGTTGTAGGATGAGAAACTTATTCATTTTTGGACAAGTATAGTGAATACAATTAGGTCCGAATGGTTGAATAGGATATGCCCAAAACAATGTTTATTACCAACGTGGGTGTTTATGGATGTATAGTTATGCGGTTTGGTCTTTGGAATGCCTCGAGCACATTCCAACATTGTATGTAGGAGATTTTTTCTCCCTACTTAACCAGATTTATGTGCACCTTCTTTGATGACTTTTCTATTTTGTGCTCATGTTGAACATTTAGAGCAACTTGAGTTGTGCTTCTTTAAGTGTACAGAATATCGAATTCGTCTCAATCCTAAAAACTTTTACTTTTGTTGTTTCTTGTGATAAATTCCCATGACACATTATCTCCAAGAGGATATCCACGACGACCCATAAAATGTTAAGATCATTTTAGAAGCACCTCCTCCCCAATCTTTGAAAGAGGTTCTCAAATTCCTACAATAAGTTTGATGGCATGAACAACATTTAAGGTTTCTAGCTCACTTAGTTGCTCCTATTTAGGTTGGTGAATGTCTCTTTTAAAGACTTTCACTAGACATTGCAATGTCAAATTGCATAGAATCATTTGAAGACTCTATTAACACAAGCCCCCATATTACAAGCACCAGACTAGGATCACTCCTTCCATATGTTTGTAGATGCCTCTGATGTTGCCATTGGCAGCATCTTGATGCAAATCTCCAATAAATGGTTTCGATGAGTGTACTATGCTAGTCGATGACTCGTTCTGGTTGAGAAGAACTACTCAGTCACTGACAAATAATGTTTGGACCTTATTTACTCTGTTAAGAAGTTTTAGTACTATTTATTAGGCTAGAAATTTACTTTTCATGTTGATCATTCTACTATGAAATATTTTGTTCAACAACAACATTTAATTGGTCATTTAGCTCATTAGGTTTTGCTACTCCAAGAATTTGATTATGATGTTGTCCATCAACTAGGCTCTACTCATTTCATTGTTGATTTCCTATTAGACTTGATTTGGGTGAAGCTCCCATAGGCATTGATGATTTTTTTCTTACCATTTATGGTGCGCAACCCAATCCACCTTTATTTTGTTGGGATCTTACTGACATAAAGGTTTTTGACTCAATGCATTAGCAACATTATTTTCCTTACATGGAAAATACTTACCATCAAAATCACATTCACTTATTAGTTCAATCCAATGCTTTTGTCCATTGTTACAAAATGGGTCTATGAAAATTTATTTAAACTCTAACAATCTGTTTTCAATTCAAAATTAACCCCTAAGAATATATGTCTCCACTGTTTAATTGCATGTACCATAGCAAGCATTAGTGAATGATCATGAGTAGGATGTCAATCCACACAAATCTTGCATTCTTCTAATTTTAGTTAACTCTATGAGGGGATTAGATATCTTAGAAAAATCTTTAATATGTGCTCTCTAATATTGTGCCAATCCTAAGAAGCTTCTAATATTCCTTATAATTTTAGGAATTGGCCAATCAAATATTGTTTTCACTTTATCCTATTCTATATGAATTCCTTCATCATACAGCTTAGATCATTGAGGATTGAACTTAAGGAATATCATATCATCTATTTGAAATTCAAGTGATCTTTTCTTCAAATCATAAAGCTTTTTTTGTCTTTTTTGAGCTTGTTTTGTGTGCTATTTAATTTTTCCAAGTTCTTCATCCATCTTCTCAAGTAAATACTTCTACTCTATTTGAAAGGTTACAAAAGAAAGGTGGAATCAAACAATTATAACCATACATAGCCTCAAAAAAAGTCATTTTTATAGACATATTCCATGAACTATTGTACGCAAACTCAACTAATGGTAAATATTGACCCCAATAATCTTGCTTTTCAGTCACATACATATGCTCTTGATTTCTCCATCAGTCTCTAGATGGAAAGTTGTACTCATACAAAGTTGAGTACCAATTGCTTCAAAGGTTGCTTTCCAAAAGTTTCATGTGAATCTAGAGTCTCTATAAAAATTTATGCTTTAGGCATCCCATGCAATCATTTCTTTTCACAAACATTTTGGAAGATGCAAGGCAATATCAGTCTTTTTCATAGAAAGAAATGTGCCATCTTTGTAAGTCGATCAATTACCACAAATATAGTTTCATGTTTGCTTTCTATCATAGGAAATTTAGTGATGAACTACATAGAGATAGACTTCCACTTCTTGTTTGGAACATCCAAAGGTTGCAACATTCTAGGCATTGGTTCAAGCTCAGATTTCACTTATTGGCACTTTAAACATTCACTAATATATTTTCTAATGGCGTGCTTCATACATGGACAAAAATAAGAACATGATATCTTAAAATAGGTCCCTGAATAACTTGGATGTGAAAAAAAAATGTGTTATTAAAATCATCAATATTTGAACTTTCAATGGATATTGAGAAGATATGCATATTTTATTGTTATAATTAAATATCCATTGTGTAAATGAAACTTTTTTTGATACATTGATCCCCTATTTGCATGCAAAAAATTCTGAATAGGTGCATAAAAGGAATCATGTTTCATGTCTTCTTGAATTTGATTAAGAACATCAAAATCTGTTATAGAAATGACATTACATAAAGGTTTTTGACTCAACGCATCAGGGACCTTATTTTCCTTACCAACCCAACTTATCAAAATCATACCAATACTTAATATCAAAATCATACTCACTAAATGGTTCAATCCAATGTTTTTGCCTATTGTTAAGAAGTGGTTGTGTGAAGATGTATTATAGACTCTAGTAATTTCTTTTTAATTCAAACCCAACCCCTAATAGTAGATGTCTCTAATGCTTAAGTTTGCGTATCATAGCAAGCATTTCTAAATTATGAGTAGGATAACTCTTCATGTTTTTTTAGTTTTTTGGATCCACATGGGACCACCCTACCAACTTGTGAAAGAACACATCCAATTTGACTACCACTTGCATCACATGCAACCACAAAAGGTTTTCCCATTTTTGGTATTTTTAAAACACAGTTTTCAATGACTTTTTGTTTCAACAATTCAAATGGTTTTTTACAAGCATCAATCCACACAAATCTTTCATTATTTTTCATCAAATATGTGAGGGAATTATCTATCTTAGAAAAATCATTAATGCATGATCTCTCATATTGTGCCAATCATAAGAAGCTTATAATACCCCTTATAGTTTTAGGAATTGATCAATAAACTATTGTTTTCACTTTATCTTGGTCTATATGAATTTCATCTTTAGATATGAATCTTTGTAAATATGTTGCAAAGTTTTTTTGATATCAAAAATGTGTTCATCATCATCTTTAGAGTATACAAATATATCATCAAGAAATATTAAAACAAATTCATCCAAATAATCATGAAAAACATTCTTCATCAAGCACATAAATGTGGCTGGGTTGTTTTTAATACAAAAGGCAAAATTCTTCATCAAGCACATAAATGTGGCAGGTTTGTTTCTAATACAAAATTATAAACTCATAGAAAACATAACATGTTTAAAAAATTGTTTTGGTTATGTCATTAGGTTTGATCCTAATTTGGTGATATCCAGATCTTAAGTCAATTTTGATGAGTATTGTTGCTCCACTCAATTGACTTAACATTCATCTATATGAGTGAGTGGATACTTATTTTTAATCGTTCTTATATTCAAGCCCCTATAATATAGGAACCATCTTTCTTCTTTTGAATAAAAAAGGTGTTTCTCAAGGTAAAGCACTCAGTCTTATTAAGCATTTCTTCAAAAGATTATCTATTTGAATCTTGAGCTCCTTTAATTCATCTATGTTAAACATATGTAGTGCTCTAGAATATGGTGCACTCTTTGCATATAGGTAAATACCATGCTTAATTTTCCTAGATGGCAGTATACCAAATAGTTGTTCAGAAAATAGATATGCATATTCTTTCAAAATCTTTTGTACATAATTCAAAAGTTTTTCCTCATTCTTTTCACCATGCAGATTATTCACATACACCACAACTCTTTTGCAACCATCACATATACCTTGCTGGTGGAAATGAGAATAGTCTTAGAATTATGATCATCACCTAGGATATGGATAGATTCACCAGATTTCCTTAAAGTAATTACTCTTTGTTCACAATCAATTGTTGTAGAATTTTGAACTAACTAATCCGTACATATAGTTACATCATGGAGTTTCATTTCAATTAATTCTTGGAAAAACATTTATTATAAAGAGTAAAGCCAAGGTTTTTTTTGTATCTTTATATATAGTGTAGTCATCTGACATCTCTACATGACTTGATATCTATGTATTCAAGGATATCACTAAAATTTGCACCAATTTGAAAGATAGAAAACAAAGCATACTACTTGAATCAATTAGAAATCTAGTTGTATGCCTAAAAATCATACCCAAACTCATAATTACAGAAGCCCTTCCAAAATAAGTGGTCACCATGCAAAATAGAGTAGAATTAGGGCACTTACTTCCATCATCCACTCTGTCAATCATTGTACCTTCCTCAATGAAACCTACCTGGTTGGTAAGGTTGTTGATAATTCTTTCTAACAGCCTGCCTATTATAGGGACAATCTTGAGCCGTGTGGTTCGTATATTTTCTCTCAATAGTGCAATATGGAGCATTCCTTTCTCTCATGTTCTGGTTGTGCAATAGGCATACATTAGCCATGTGTTCGCCTCCGCAAGTATAACACCGATTCAATGGAGTGACTCTCTGTGTTTGTCTATTTTGGACTCCCAACTTCTTGGCAACTTGCTCAGCTATCTCATCTATTTCCGTGGAGATTTTTGAAGTATGACTAGTAGAACTCTCAGAATCCTTATAGAGTTTGGACAATCCTAACTCCTCACCCAAGTTATCTTCTATGTCAATGCATGTCCGCACACACTCTTCTATGGATCTGGGCTCTTTCAAGTACACATATGATCTCAACTTTGTGCTCAGTAAGCCATCTAAGAACAAAGCCACTTGTTTGGCTGGTGTGGGTAACTCGGGAGCAGGGCACCTCGCTAAATACTGTCTGAATCTTCTACCTCCTAGTCGCGCTGTTTCTTGGGGTGTCTGCTTGAAGCTATGGATCAGGGATGATGTGTTATGCCTGATACCACTCTTGGAAAATTCTACAATGAATTCGCCTAGCAGTTGACCTATATCGTGATAGTTGCGACTACTCAATGGCTGAAACCAAGCTAAGGTAGTGCCCTTAAGAGTCAAATTGAATGCCTCGTACTGGGTAAACAAATCCTCAACCTGTTCAGCTCTTAACACTTGTTTGAACTCGGCTACATGATCATAAGGATCTCCTGTCCCATCAAAATAATTCTTCATTGCCTTGATCACTTGAGTGGGTCTAAGGGTTCTTGTGTGCTCTCGGGGTCTAGGCAATGGAAAATCATGTTCATCTCTTTGTTGCCTATGTGCTTGATGTCTCTCTCTTTCAGGTCTTCCATTTTCAAATCCTGCTCTATTTTTGCCCACAAGGTGTGCAAAACTTACCTCAGGTCGCTCTCTAGTTCTTTCTCTTTGGGCTTCATGAGCTTGGGATGATCCTACTCCTTGGAGACCATGGGAAACATTGCATCTTGGTGGATGGAAAATCAATCCACTCTTCCAAGTATATGCATGTGTATCATGTTCTGTTACCAAGAACACTTTCTCTGATGTGTTATCCAAGTAGACAACTTTTCCTGGTATCTCTGGGCCCTTGAACTCGTAGATGATGACTATGCCCAATTGGCTAGGTTGATCTGGCTTGAATCTCCAAAAGGCTTCCTCTGTTTCTCTATTCAAGAATAGTTCTATGCTTTTGTTATCTTGAGGAATCCAATATGGAGTGATCACTCTGGTCAAAATTGACTTGCCTCTAGGAGTCTGGGTCCTTGTCCTACATTTCCTTGTTCTAGGTCTCCTATCTCATTCTCAAGAATGATATTTCCAAACTCATCAGTCCTATCTGGTAAGTTGGTGACCACATACATGGTTCCTTCCTTATCAATGTATGAACCCTCTTTGAACTTGACCACTGGATGTTCAAGTCCAAAGGGTTGATCTGGATTTTTGAGTTGGACCACTGATCGCCTCAAGCCATCCTCATAGATGCGAGCACCTAATCGGTTGGTCCGAATATATTCCAATTGTGTTTTATAGGGTCCTTCTGGTGTTTGTAGATGGGCAATTCCTGAGCCACCTACAAATTTCCTCATGCTAAAAGACATTTCTGAGTCACTTGTGTCAGAGTTTAGTACGTAAGGACAACCACTTAGTTGTTGTGCCCAAGACTTAGCTGTATGGTTGACATTGGACTGAGAAGATCTAATGCTTTGTCTATCCTTGCCTAGGTGTCTACCAGATCTCAGGTTCATAAGATTTGGCTAAGAGTCCAAAATTTCCCCTTGGTATGGTTCACAAATCCTTTGGAGTCCCCTTGGGTTCTTGGTCCCACCTGAGGGTCAACTTCAAAATATCCTATCTTGGTCCCACCCGAGCTTTCCAACGAGCTATAGAGCTCAAAAAATGGACTTTGGATGAAAAAGTTATGTCAAATCAGGCTACTGGGGATCAAAACAGGCAAACAGGACCTTTTGGAAAAAAATCGCGATTTTGTGAAATCAAGAGAATCGTGATTTTGTGAACTTCAAGAGAATCGTGATTGTGTGAAATCAGAGAATCGCGATTTTGAGCACAGAATCGTGTTTTTGAAAATCGCGATTTTGAGCACAGAATCATGTTTTAGAGAATTGCGATTTTGTCTCATAGAATCGTGTTTTCACAGAATCGTGTTTTTGCTGAAAATCGTGATTTGTGAAAATCGCGATTTTGAGCACAAAATCGTGTTTTTGAAAATCGCGATTTTGAGCACAGAATCGTGTTTTAGAGAATCACGATTTTGTCTCACAAAATTGTGTTTTCACAGAATCGTGTTTTTGCTGAAAATCGTGATTTGTGAAAATCGCGATTTTGAGCACAGAATCATGTTTTTGAGAATCGCGATTTTGTCTCAGAGAATCGTGTTTTCACAGAATCGTGTTTTCATAGAATCGTGTTTTTGCTGAAAATCGTGATCTGTGAGAATCGCGATTTTGAGCAGAGGATCGTGTTTTTGAAAATCGGGATTGCCAACACAGAATCGTGTTTTCACAGAATCGTGTTTTCACAGAATCGTGTTTTCACAAAATCATGTTTTCACAAAATCGTGTTTTTGCTAAAAATCGTGATTTGTGAGAATCGCGATTTTGAGCACAACCACAGAATCGCGATTCTGAAAATGACCACAGAATCTTGTTCTTTTCAACAGGCTTTTAGGCAGGAAAGAGAGAATCACGATTTTCAAAAAAAAAAATGAATTTTCACAGGATCGCGATTTTCATCACAGAATCGTGTTTTTTGGCGAGAACTTCGAATTTCTGAGCGTCGAGCAATGGCCAACTCCGTATGCGCAGAAAATCATGAAAAAACACAGCGCTTGCACTCTCTTGCACTTCCTAACTCCTCCTCCCACAATAATGCATGAAAGATGGTATGAAAATGATAAAAATGCACTAAAAAACAAGAAATTTCTATGAAGAAGAAGATGGAAGAAGATGGAGATGGTGATGATGATGAAGATGAAGAAGAAAAATCAGAAAATGAACAAAAATGATAGTTTTTTTACCTTCCAACGTCGCAAATCTACGATCTTACCATCACAACGCTCGTCCTCGAAGCTCTCTCCCCGGCAACAGCACCAAAATTTGGTGTAGCTCAAGTGTAAGCACCACCTCCTTTACTTGTCAATCCACGGAGACGTGAGGACCGGTATGATGACCACGAGCAACTGAAGGCACAAGTGCGTGAGTGAAAGCACACAAACATGCACACACATACACACACACGTGCACAAAGTAAGATCAAAGAAAGGAACAATGGAAAGCTTCGATTGCAAAAGAGTTCTCTTATAAAAGCTATATTCTCTAAACAAGCTAACCTCAAAAATGAGCTCTCTAGCTCTTTTTATAGTTTTTGGACTAGTTTTGGCCCTGTCTAGACCTAGTGTCCGGCTTAGTTAAAAATTAGGTTCCAAGGCCTATTTGAGAGCTCAAACGAAGTCTAAAAATTATGAAAATTGGTAGGACGATACTTCTAATACTCCTCAAGCTCAAGGACTCCTCGGCTTGAACAAAATGAAGTTACAAAAATAGAAAATGGTATTTACAATGGTTTTTAGTGATGAAAATCACTATTTAGGGAATTCTTCTAAAAATTTGACAAGTACTTCTTGGAGCTCCCTACTTGCTCCTTCTTCTTGTGTGTGTCCACCTTTCTGATGTGCTTCCATGCTTGTGCTTGACCTTGAGTTCCAACACATTGTTATGAAGGGCATGCATTACTTGAACCTTTCCCACATCTATCATCACTAAAGTCATGTTCACTTGATCGGGTCATACTCTTGGTTTGATAATTTGATGTGTGCAGCAAACCACCATTGTGTGCACTTTTCAGATGTGTGAGGATTCTCTAGTCTCACTTGGCATGAGCACATAGGAACTTGTGAGTCTGATGCACATGTTTTTGGTGCTATTGGCAAGGGTGAGGGACTAAGCCAAGGTGCCTATGTGATGGTTAGAGTGTCATTGTGAAGATAGTGAATGTGAAGAAGAAAATTTCGTATCTTGGCAAGTCATCAATCACTTGCACTTGTTGCCTCATACATCGAGCGTGTGTGTGACAAGTTTTTAGGGACAAATTAAGAGTGGAGAAGCTAGGAGTAAGAGCTAGGTAGAAGAAATTTGGAGTAGGTTAGGACCCCCAACATTACAAGAAACCCAAAAAATTGAATTCCCCAAAGATCACTGGGCTTCATCAGTGAAAAAAATAGAAAATCACATCAAAATTCATTTGCTAGACAACAAGTATCATGGAAGTAGATATGAATGATTAATATCATCCAAGTTTGTATCATGTAGAACTTGACCTAAAGTGGGATTCTAGTGTCAAAAAGTGCGAGAGAGAGACTCTTTGAGGTGAGTTCCACATCCTGTTCATGTTATTTCTATGCATATGCATAGATGGGGAGAAATGACACCACCTGCATATTCTCAAGTGCATTTTTGAGAAAAACAAAGGTATTTTTAAAATATAGGCACAAAAAGGAGAAGAGGAGACATAAGGAACCCACTAATCACATTGAAAATTAATTTTGAGTTAGAAGAGTCCAAGTATTATGACTGATCCAGTTTGGTATCATGATACCAAATTCTCATGTATCGATACTTGGCAGCTATCATGTATCATGGATACCTTGCTCCTAGTCATGTATCGTGATACCTAGGTATCATGTATCACCACTATTTGAGTATCATCATATGATCCCAAGTATTGTGTATTGTTGATACCTTCAGGTACAATGTTTCTTCAATCTTGGACTAGTATCTTGTATCGCCTATCATGTGGCCAAGTATCATATAGCCAAAGGCAAGTATCATGTATTGTAAGTTCCCAAGTATCGTGTATCATGCTTCTATTATCATGTATTGTTTATCGTGCCTCTAGTATCTTGTATCATGTATCGTCAACCCGTGTATGATGTGTTGCCTAGAGCTCAAGTATCATATCGTTAGTTCAGGTATCATGTATCATCTGAGAGCTTAGGTATCATGTATCATAAAAAATTATTTAGCAAACCCTAATTCATTCACATACAAAGTTTTAGAAATTCTTTGTTCAAAAAAATAAATTAATACCATTGTGTGCCCCCAAGAAAATATTCAAAAGTGAAGAAAAAGGTCTTAGGTTTAGAAAAGGTGCAAGGATCTATAGACTTTGCATGAAATAGAGATTAGGATGTTCCCTATGGAGCCAAAGAAGTTTAATATCATCAGAACGAAGTGTGACTTAGACAAGTATTAACTCCACCTACTCAGACACCTCTAATGATTTTGAAAGCCAACTAATGACCTCTGAAGACATGCACAATTCTCTCTATTCTTTAGAAGTCATGCCTTTGATAGAAGGTGAATATAGAACTTCCTTGAGTATGTTTCTAAAAACTCACATTGAGTACCTATATACCTAGATGGACTCAATAGGTCTATCATAAGACTTAGAAACTCCACTACCTCTAAAGTTTCCACATACCAATAGTAAAGTCTGAAGGAGGATTTTATATGGACAAACAAGGGCAATTGTATTTAGTAGCTGAGTATCTAGACATAATCAATGAAAGGGGAGAAATTGAGGAACCCAATAACCCAACTGGTACAAATAATCGAGAAGTGATGAATAATCAAAGAGGATAATTTGTTGTAGTGAATATCTAGCAAGGAGATAGAATTCCTCAAGATAATGACTCAATGGATTTCTATTTGATTGCTAAAGCTGATACATTGTTGCTAGAAACTATGCTTCTAATGGGAAGCGGTATCAATCCTAGTTATTATTTATGAGTTGCATGATCTAGAAGATTCTAATCGAGCCATGTATTTGGATCAAGATAGGAGAAAATATTGGGAAATTATTGATATAGAAACATCCAGACTCTCATACATGGGTTTGCCAGTATTCTCCAAAGGGATCAGGCAACCACTTCTCAAAATCCTCAAATTTAACAACGAAGCTAGGGAAACTCTATCTTAGAGCAAAGTAGTTGGAAAAGTGCTCCTCTGACCTCATGACCTCTTTCCTACACCAAATACCCACATTATATATGATAAACAGACCACCCCTTTCCTCTAAGACCTCCATAAGGAAGAGGAATAGACATGCATCTAATTGATCCAATGATTCCTCGACCACCCAATGTGGGTAGAAGGCTGAGACCTTACCAGGTAGCAAAGTGCCTAAGAAATCACTATGATGGATCATTAGAGATTTATGATCATGTGGAGTTTAAACAAGTGCTATGAGCACAGCAATAAGATGATTTTTTTATTCAATATCAATCTTTTGGACTCACATTGATAAGAATAACTTTCACTTGGTTCCAACCCTTGGATCCCAATATATTTGCCAACATTCAGCAATTCTTAGAAGAATTCATTGGTGACTTGTTCACTCAGAGAGGGATTAAACATAATACCTCTTCTTTGATTCATAGCTTTAAACAAGCACCCAATGAATCAGTGAGGCTTGCAACCAGAAGATTTAATCAATATGTGGATTGATGTCTGATATCATTATTTTTGGATGGTTTAACTAATGGGAATTTGAGAACTTTGGTGTGTGTGAGCTTAGAGACCTTGGATGAATGTCATAGATAGTGTATAGATTTGGATGGTAACTTAAGAGATGATTTGAAGATTCTCAAACCCCAATCGAGTCTGATGACACTTCTAGTAGTGTGTCTTCTCAATCTAACAATGTAGAAGAGTTGGCAAAATCAGTGGCCAAGGAGCTAGGAGCTCAAAACCATCAATCCTTGTGGATGCCAATGTTAATAAGATGTGTGCATTGTAGAGGGGATCATCCATCTCATGTGTGTGCATGAGGAGGACCTGCCCCACCCTAGCCATACTTGTATGCACGACCACCCATGCAAGACCACTATTTTGTTTGACACAATGCCATTCCACCATCAACTTGCATACATTGAATGCCCAAATAGTGATGCAAATGCCCCAAATCAGACATCTCAAATGAGGCATGCAAATCAGCCTTAAAATCAGCGATATGCTTCTCAATAGGACAAGTGAGCAGCTTGTCGTCAACATAGACAACAATTATCAGAAGCACATCATTAGCATCCTTAACATATAAGGTGCTTTTAGTTGGACTGTTCTCAGAACCATGTGCAATCAGATAGGCATGTATCTTCTCATACCAAGCACGTGGTGCTTGCTTTAATTCATATAATGCCTTGTTTAACCTGCACATCTGGTTTTCATGCACTTTCTACACAAAGCCAGGGGGCTGAAAAATATACACTTCTTCATGCAAGTCACTATTCAAAAATGTTGTTTTAATGTCCAACTGATTTACATTCCAACCATGATGAGCTGCAAGTGCACAGATGCTCCGAACACTAGTCATACAACATGTAGGTGCAAAGGCCTCATCAAAATCAATGCCTGTTTCCTATGCATAACCCTTTGCAACAAGCCTAGCCTCATACCTGTCAACTATACCATCCGGTTCACGCTTCAGCTTGTATACCCACTTAGTGCCTGCTTTATCGTCCAATTTTCTATGATGTTGTTCAAGCACTAATGCATATGCCAAACAACCAAAAACATGCAGATGAGCAACAGATGGCTTGCAGTCATGCCAAGCCTCATATGGAGTGATAGACTGCAGCGCTTTAGTGGGACACCTGTTCAGTACATATGTTGCACACATGACAGCCTCAAGCTGAAACTATGTGGTAAAGCCTCACTCTTGACCATACACCTTGCCATCTCCATGAGTGACCTGTTCTTTCATTTAGCAACTCCATTCTCTTGAGGTGTATATGCCACTGTACACTGGTGTTTTATCCCATGTTCAGCCTGAAATTCATAAAAATCAGAAGATATATATTCCCCCCCTCGATCTGTACAGAGGGTGCCCATTTTACATGCTAACAAATTTTCTGCCAAAACCAAAAATTGTTTGAAGCACATGAACACTTCAGACTTTGCCTTCAATGGATATACCCATGCATGCCTAGAAAAATCATCAATGAAAGTCATGAAGTAAAGATAATTTCCAAACGAAGGTGTTTGCATACGACCACAAACATCACTATGTCCAAGCTGCAGTTTTTGAGTAGCCCGAACTGAACCATCTTTTGGAAATGAGGAATGCTACATTTTGCCCAAAATACAGCCTTCACAAACATGTTTTCTAGGTGCCTCAAGTTTGGGCAAAGAGGACACCATTTCAGATTTCTGCAAGCATAGCAAACTAGCAAAATTCAGATGACGAAAGCATGCATGCCAAAGCTTTGCATCTGACATAGCCTGAGAATCATTTACTACACATGCCAAATCATTTATAGATCTTTCATAGTCTATGAGCTTATACAGTCCATGACATAAAATGCCAGAAGCAATAATCACATCGCCATTTGAAAGATCATGAACTGTACACCTGTCATCAACAAATTTCACAACCAAGCCAATCTTGGCTAATGCTGAAACTGATAACATGTTCTTCTTGATCCCTGGCACAAATAAAGCATCTGACAAAGTGAAAGAACTACCATCACCAGTAGTCAAAATGATCTTACCAACTCCCATAATAGGATAAGAGGAGTTGTTGGTGCATGTAACAATATTCCCTATAGGGGCAGGCTCGAGTGAAGAGAAGAAACTACGCTGCGAGGTAATATATTTGGTCGCCCCACTATCAAAATACCAAACATCCGAGTCTACGGCAAACATGCACTGCTCATGAGAAGATGGGTCAAAACTGCAGATAGTAGTAAATGCCCATTCTTCTTCCTGCAGAAGATTAGCAGACTCTACTTTTGGTGTAGAGGCCTCTGCAACAACCATTCCAACATCTTTCTTCTTTGCCTCTTTAGCAGCCAGTTTTGGACAGTTCTTTATGATATGATCATTCCCTTTACAGTACTTACAAAACAATTTTTGCTTTTCTTGATTTCTTCTCATCTTTATCTTCCTTCTTCGAATATGCATAATTAGCAGATTTCTACTTACTAGTTGAAAAGCTCCATTTTCCTTTGCCCTTCTGACTAGCCAGGAAAGCTTGATCTGCAACTCGCATAATGGACATGTTCTGCCTGGACTGATCTTCCTACAACAGAATAGAGACTAACTCCTCAAATAATAAGGCATTTGGATTTCCTTTCATCATCAACCGAAGAGTAGAGGCAAAACTCTGATATGAATCAGGAAAACCATTCAGAACGGTCTGCACAAGTGAGCTATCTAGTATAACCTCATCAGTAGAAATCAACTGTTCCTTTAAGTCTTTGATCTTCGTTAAGAAACTGTCCATAGAATCACCTTCATTCATGTGCTCACTCTCCAACTCTTTTCAGAGGTAAGCAACATGAGCCTCATTCCTAGCTTGGTACAATGTGGTAAGTGTATCCCAAGCATCCTTAGCTGTTCTGCAAGAGCGAATGTGAGGAATAATGGCACGTTTGACAGACAAAGCTATCAATGCATGTGCCTGGGCATCTCTGCCATCCCAACAAATCTGCTCTACAGTAGGTGCAATAGAAACCACAACACGAATAGGAATATGCAGAATATCATCATCTTCGATACTTTTTGCATCAGCTTCAGTACCTGCAGGTGTGATAGGATGTTTTTCGACACCTTGTACAATGTTCCACAATCCTTTTGGAACCAACACATGTTGGCACCACAGAGCAAAGCCGTTTTGATTTGGGGAACATGTTGAGTATGCTCACCAAAATTCGTGTGATTCTGAAACTGCAACTGGAGGAGTGTCGACGGCATCCTAGATGAAGCGACGACCTAATCTGATACCAATTGTTGGAGTTAGATGTCTACGGAAGCACGTGAACAACACAAGGACAAAGAAGAATCTTGGAGCACAACACACAATACTAAATGTATTATTAGAGAATGTACAAAGATAAGTAGCCCATTAGGGCAATAGGCGTATATACAAGCCGGGGGAAAAAACCTCCTAAAGAGGGAAAAAAGTGCCCCGGTGGTCCTAGTGTGTTCACACACATCACTACCTAAATATATCAACAGTGAACACTCTTAGGACTATCAAGGCACTTTTTTCCCCTTTAGGAGGTTTTTCCCCCGGCTTTTATATACACCTATAACCAAAATCAATAAGTTATCTATGTACATTCACTTGGTAATACATTCAGTGGTGTGTCGTACTCCAAGCTTCTTCTTATTCTTCCTTGAGTTGCTCGTGTGCTTTTGCAAACCTAGTGAGCATACATGGGGAGATTAGAGGATCAAAACAGCTTCACTTTGTGGCTTCAAAATTTTGATCTAAGCTTGTTTCAGCCTTTGAAGACACTATCACAATGACTTTGCAGGCCATGTTGTTCTTTTGTTCCAAACATATATACAGGTTTCAGATCATTAGTACAAGCATAAAAAATTTTACTATAGGTTTAGTAGAGCTCAACATGGTGTTTCTATTCAACATTTTGAGATATAATCATTTTTCTACATCAAGGTATTTAGTCATTGGCCATGGCTAAAAGCAATGATGTATTCCATATTTTGGTTGTTGAGGATAAGTTGGATGGGACTAATTACCCGATGTGGGCATAAATGATTCATCATGTATGTTGATATATTTTGGTAATGATATGTGTGAACACATTTAGGACTACGGAGGCACAATTTTTCCTCTTAAGGAGGTTCGTTTCCCCTGGGATGTATATATGCCTATAATCGTAACGGTTTACTTATCTTTGTACATTCACTTGGTAATTTATTTAGTATTGTTTTGTGCGCTAATCTTCTTCTTCTTCTATGTGTTGTTTGTGTGCTTCCATAGACCTCCAACTCTAACAATTTGTATCAAATTAGGTCACAACTTCATCCATGGCGTCGTCAATACCTATCCGATCACAGTCTTAGAATCATATGAAAATTTGTGAGCATACTTAGGGAGCATACTCTGAGCTTGCTTTGCCCTTCAAACACAGTATCGTAGTGATTCTGCATGCAATTTCATCCTTTTGTTCCAAACATATATACAGGCTTTGACTCGCCAATACAAGCACTTCAAAGTCTGTTACACATTTAGCAAAGCTCGACAAGGTATTGCTCTTCAAATTTTTGAAATACAGTCAATTTCTTTGAATCAAGGTATTTATTCATTAGCCATGGCTGAAAGTAATGCTATATTTCATATGTTGGTTGTTGAGAACAAGTTGAATGGTGCTAATGACCCATTATGGGCATATATGATGTGTCATGTATTGGAAGCAAAAGGGTTATGGAATATTATGCATAGTATTGAAAAATGCCCTACTATGCCTACAAATATATTATTGAAAGTGATGTAGATGATGTTGAAGATGATGATCTTCAGGTTCATGTTCGTCTTGTGGTTCTTACTGCATGTGCTGCAAAGAAAATTTGTTGGGATGGTAGAGATTCTTAGGCACATGCATTGATAGCTTTGTCTGTCAAATGTGCCATAATTCCTCCAATTTTCTCTTGCAAAATAGCTAAGGATGCTTGAGATATACTTACCACTTTATACCATGTGAGAAATTAGGCTGGTGTTGCTTATCTCCAAATATGAATGAAGGAGATATGGAGAGTTTTTTGGAAAAGATCAAAGATTTGAAGGAGCAATTGATTTTTGTTGATGAATTCTTGCAAGGTAGTTCGCTTGTGTAGATTGTTCATAGTGGTCTTCCATATGCATATCAAAGTCTTTTCTTGCTTCTACTCTTCCATTGATAATGATAGGAAATCCAATTGCTTTAACATTTGACAAGTTAGTCTCTATTTTGATGCGAGAAGATCAATCCAGGTGGAATAAGTCCATTATGCATGTTGCAGATCAAGCTTTCTTATCTAGTCAAAAGGGCAAAGGTAAATGGAGCTCATCTACTAGTAAGTAGAAATCTGCTAATGTTGCATAGTTGAAGAAGGAAGACAAACATGAGAAGAGAACAAAAAAGCAGAAATAGTTTTGCAATTGTTGTAAACGAAATGATCATGTCATAAAGAGTTGTCCAAAACAAGTTCCAAAAGAGGCAAAGAAGATAGAGGTCGGAATGGTTGTTGTAGAGGCCCCTACACCAAAAGCATAGTCTACTTATCTTCTACAGAATGAAGAATGGGTGTTTACTATTGTTTGTAGCTAGGACCGATCTTCTCATGCACAATGTATGTCTGTAGTAGACTCAGATGTTTGGTACTTTGATAGTGGGACAATCAAACATATTACCTCGTACCACAGTTTTGTAAGTTCACTTGAGCCTATCCTTATAGGGAATATTATCACATGTGCTAACAACTCCTCTTATCATGTAATGGTAGCGGTAGCAATGGAGCTATAGGATAAGCTCACTAAGAACTATAGATCCCTCTCAAATGTTCTCCAAATAGGGCTCTTGGCATGCATGACTTTGATCCATCTTTTATAGCTAGAGTTGGAGCCATTTTCTGAATTCAAATTCAAGCTCTTACCATAAAGTTCATCCTAAACTTTGGGACTTGCTTTCTCATCAATAACCTACTAAGTGGTTTGTGATTTGATTCCTCCTAACTCCACGTGAAAGTAAGTGCAATTAACATATGCCTTTTTACAAGGATAAAAGTAAGTGCTTTTACAAGGGAATGGTCATATGTGACTTTAAGTGACTATATGAAGTGAATGCTAATTGTCAAAGTATGTAGGCTTTGACTCATTTGTTCGAACATTGGCCACAAGCTTTGATTGGAGATATTTGGGAATACCCTACAATAAGAAGGGGTATTATTCGTGAAAGTCCCTTTCTATTGGTATATAGTAAGGAGGCCTTTTCTCCTTTCAAGTTCTTCATGATAAAAGAAATAGAAGATAGATCTCTTGAAATTGAACCTCACAGAAGAAGGCTAGAAAAATTTGAAGAATATAAGGAGGCAAAATTGAGAAGGCTATAGAGTAAGCAAGAAGAGTGCAAAAGAGTTCATGGAAAGCATCTGAGAACAAATGGGCTAATTGAAGAATCTTTGGCTTTGGTACAAAAGATCTCCCTAGTACCCACTAAACTAGTGCCCAAGTGGGTTTGACCTTACAAATTGATGAGGATACCACCTCAAGTTGTGATGCAACTTGAAGCCTTGAAGGGTGAAAAGCTTCCTGTAGTTAAAATTTCTAGGGAGAAGAACTATTTCAACTAAAATGGAGTATAAAATCCTTTCAGTGTATATAGCGTCAATTCAGTTATGTATCTTCAAAATAAGAAATTATTTCAAAAATAAGAATTTTTGAACTATTTTTTTGCAGATGCATGTTACAGGGTATATTTCTTTAAGGAGAACCTCCCTTGAGCAGAATGTGTCCTGGAAGTCGCATCTAGTCCTCTTCCAAAAGAGGTCCCAGATGTCTCTTCTCAAACTTTGAAGTGAGACATGATTTTATTCATGATTTCTTAGCTACTGAGTGCATTTTACTTAAGAAGGCTCATACTCAAGGAAATGCAACAGATGCTTTGAGAAAAGATCTAGCACAAGTGAGTTTTACAAGCGTCAAAGACATACATACATATACGTACACATTCATTTATTGAATATTTATCTATTTCCTAAATGTGCGTATGCACAAATAGTCTTAAAGTATAAGTGAAATAAAATATGTATTTAGAATACTGAAAATTATTATTTGGAATTAGTATTCTGTATCAGTGCATAATCACACACAAGTATATATTTACTAATGGTCTTATTGTATTCGTTATATGTAGTGTATATGTGTGGGTGTGATTTATCTATCCATCTATCTATGTGTGTATTTATCTACTTATTCGTTGATTTAGAAATTACTTATGTGACAATCACTGGAAAAAGAGTGAGTTATTCATCTGAAAATCGAAGAGTTATGTTTATGCGCCCCGCTTGCCGCAGTGTCGCCCTATTCTCTTGATTTGCTCTCTGCTCGAATATCCTTTTTCTTGTGCTCCGGGTATGATTACATGTGGATGAGGCGTGGAGCTCCTCAATTGTCATCGCCACTTCAAATTTGTGGAGTTATCTTTAAGAGTCAACAACACTGTATGCAGCGTGCTCATGGAGATTGGCGATGAAGCGTCTAGACCCGAAATTATGCATGGGTTTTTTTCTGATTCTTTACAAAATAGTTCAAAAAGATCTCAAAAGAAAAACTCTACGCGGTGTATTCAGAGAGATCTCGTCAGGAAGTTGAAGCATTTGGGCAATCTGTACACATGGTATTGTATTGAAAGAGATCTCAACAAGAAACTGCATTGAAAATGATGACGTATTCAAAAAGGTCACATCAACAAGGTCATGAGGGGGATGATAATTACGTGTTTGAAGTAGAGTACCCCAAGGTTGATTCCGCTTGATCATGCAAAATAATGGTCTTTCATATATCCCTCAAAGGCACAAAGCAGCTCATGCGTTATTTCTCTGTTTGATGGCTTTGATCCAATGGAATATAGTCAACTACTTCCATCAAGAAACGACGTACTCAACAGCGGATCACATGAGCACACTAATGACGATGTTAATGATGGTGTAACTTGGGCTTGATTACTAGTTGCGGTGTTCTCTCTGTTGGAAGAGGAACAATGGCACACCCTGTAGAGGAGAGACGTGCACAGGAGATGTACACAGACACATAGCCAGTAGGTGACGAAGAACGGTATATTATTACGTATGCCATATATACACGTTTACAGGTGGTTAGTTTGTTACATTCGAAGTTTCCTATGATTACGCAGGATGTACCTAAGAGTTCCATTATCCAATTAATGGCTTTCTAATTTATTAGTTCAACACACTCCTCTAAATTGTGAATCTATTAAAACAATTTGATGATAGAATGAAATGAGATGGTTTGGAACAGATAAGCCTAGGGATGTGTAAAAAAGTGTAGAGCAGAAAAGGTAAATAAATTTGTCTCTATTTCCAAATCTTGTATTGGAATCTGCTTGATTGCTTCAGTCTTTTGAAATAGACTTTGTGCATTGATATATGTTGGTTTTGTCTACATTGAATCTGCATTGTGAAAGCTTATATCTTCATCTATCATCCCCCCCCCCCAAGCTGAGAAATGCAACACACGAAGATAATGCTTGGATCAAAAGGCAGTAGTAAACAGAAGATACGCTAGGTCAGAAATAGGTTAGGATTCAACTTAGTTGATTCTTCGTGTAGCATCTTGAAAGTGCAAGGGGGGAATATTTAAGGAGAGGCTACTGAAGCGAATGCTTTAGAAGATGTAGTAGGTGTTGCAAGGATCACTGTAGAACATCTGCTTGATTTTTAGAGGAATGTTGATCTTGCATTTTTGTGAGAAAAGAAGTTGCATTGCTCACACGGGAAGCACCATGGGGTATTCAAGTGTGAAGAGTCAGGTCATCGATCGCAAAAGGAGTGCTAGAGCTGATTGCCCGATTTGCTACAGGAATGGTAATGTAGGTTGTGGAATGATCGAAAAGGCTCAATAGAGTGGTGGCATGGGATAACATATAGTTTCCATTCCAAAAAGCTTGTAATCAATGGTAGATCGAAACAACAAGCAAATCCTATTATTCATAATCATCCAAAACAGGAGGAAGAAAGTCGTCAATGACTGTAGCCCCGCCCACTACATCAGTTGTAAGGGTGGGAGAGTCATCTATGCGTGATGCAAGAATGTTGCCTCTCTTGAAGATAGGGATTTTGAGGAGGCATTGTATGGGTAGGACTTGAGTATTGGCAAAAGAAATCCAAGCACAAGTGCTAGAGGACATGATGGGTGGAGGGCTCCAGTAGGTAGAGGGGCTTGAGAGCATATTCACTTGTCTATAGGGCACTGGTAAGACTGCCCACTCAAGGGAAACTTTAGCAGGCATGGGTTTTTGTGTTTGTCAACAACATCGAGTGATGTTGGAATTTGTAAGAGGAGCAAAATTTTGGCAAGGCTTATCCTTCTGGTCTAAGTGACAGACATCACATGGAGAGGGTAATTTATCAGGTCCTATGTTCTTGTACAAAAATGTGTATGAACTTGGTTCCGCATGTCGTTATCTCCATGTTGTTGTTTCAAACGTTTTGATACTGAATCCATGCATACCAAGGTGTTCTATGCAACCAAGGAGTCCACATCGTGACCAAGAAGCATGGATCCGATGATAGAACTTTCATTGTCAAGGTTGTTTTCTTTGCTGGAGGTGAGACCATGCACCTTCAATTCTAGAAGTGACTTCTTCTTGCTAACCTTGTTTGCCTGTGGGGGGAGTCTCTGAGGTTTCCTCTTCATTCAACTATTGTTTCCATTGACCTGGGTAGTCTAGCATATTGTGCTCCTTTTCTAAATTAGAGAAAATATTATTTCTTGCAAGGATTGAGTGATTGGGCTTCGGTGCATAACCCACTTTCAGACTTTTTCTCCCTTTGTGCCTTACGTCAATGAAGTCCTCTGAATTATGATCCTCGAATCGAGTTCCTTTGATCTCTTCTACTGAATTATCCCAAAGGCGTCATAGCGATTTAGTAACCCAAGGTATGCAATTTTCCTTGAGCATTTTCCTTATTCTCTTCTAGCCTTGATGAATTCCTCTTGAGATGCATTCTTTCGTCCTATGGCCTTGCGCCCCGCACTGAAAGCAAGCATTGGCTAAATATGGGAAAACTACCTCCTATTCGAGAGGGAGTCCTTCATTAATGTTGATCTTGATCTTGGTGGGAATTACTCGGTTAAGATCCGCTTCAACAAAAATTTGCAGGTGCCATCTAGTATTGAAGGAATGCATCATGCCTTCAAAGATGAAACCCCCGACATCATCCTTGGGTGCCAACGACTCACCAATTGGAGCAAGGACCTCCTAATAAATCTATAAGGAAGTAGGGAAGGTTGGGGAGTTCCACCCATAGAAGAAAACAAGGCGGTTTGGACTTATTCGGGAGAAAGTGAGGGAACCACTTGAAAAGACATAACGTTGAGTGGAAAACTTGCCAAGAGCCAATCTCTAGGGCTTGGAAGTCATTCTCAAAAACCAAAAGTACGTGTTTGGCTGGCACAAAGTGACACTTACAAACCACCAAATCGCAAGGGAACCACTCTTTTTGAAACCATTGTGGGATGGGGTGAAAAGGTGGTTTTGGACCAAACAATTGTCATATGAGGAAAATGTTTATGAGATTCTCTTGTTTGGCAAGAATGCTCTCTCAAGGCAAAGAGATAATTGAAAGCTTAATCCCAGAAAGCCCAAGAGAAGCACCATTGGCCTTATCCAATGAAACTTGGCCCAAATTGCTGACCGCCAGCAAGGGAACGGGTCTTGCCAGTAACCATAAAGAGGGAGACCAAAAGAGGTGCACACCCACGGAGTGAGCACTTTTTATTTTCGTTTGAAATCCTTTTCTTTCTACCCTCTACTCTTCTCTTTTCCCTCACCTTATTCTCTAAAATGTAAAACCTCTCTGTTCGAATATCCTTTTTCTTGTGGGAGGGTATGATTACGTGTGGATGAGGCGTGGAGCTCCTCAACTGTCATCGCCACTTCAAATTTGTGAAGTTATCTTTAAAAGGTCGGCAATACTGTGTATGCAGCGTGCTCATGGAGATAATTGGCGACGAAGCGTCTAGACTTGAAATTATGCGTGGGGTTTTTTCTTGTTGTTTACAACTAGTTCAAAAAGATCTCAAAAATAAAACTCTACGCAGTGAATTCAGAGAGATCTCGTCAGGAAGTTCAAACATTTGGGCAATCTGTACACATTGTATTGAGAGAGATCTCAACAAGAAACTGCATTGAAAATGATGACGATTTGACGACACTGTATGCAGCGTGTTCAAAAATTGACGACACTGTATGCAGCGTGTTCAAAAAAGGTCGCATCAACAACGTCATGAGGGGGATGATAATTCGCCTTTGAAGTAGAGTACATATAATGCAAACTAATGGTCTTTCATATATCCCTCAAAGGCACAAAGCCAATGATGTTTTATTTCTCTGTTTGATGGCTTTCATTCAATGGAATGCGGTCAACTGCTTCCATCAAGAAACGACGTCTGTTTTATATGAAGAGCACGAGCTGGAAGGAAAGTTATGGTGGAGTTGTCTTTTGCCTGATCGCCGTCATTGAAATGGAGTGTTGTCAAGTGGGTTTAACAAATTCAACAGATCACATCAACAATGTATCGAAAATGTCAACGAGCTAGCAATGTATGCTGAAACAATCATATTGCATACGGAGCGCATACGCAAGGATCACATCAGAGAATTCCATTCGCGATAAGCATGCTGAGGGTTGTGAAATGTATGCAGATATACCCATAAACAGAAAACTCAGTGATGCCCGAGTTTTCTTTCAAGCGAAGTACTCAAAAGACAAACGAGTAAGTAGCGTTTTCTGCAACTGAGACGATGTCTCCACCGTTTCCAATAAGATCAGATCCAGAAAATCCATCAACGATGACAATGTTGAACCGTTTGGTTATGTAACTCTAAAGATTTCTCATATAATGCTGCGAAGCACGAAACCAATTTCAGCCCGAAACCAACAGGAGGTAGTCACGTTCATCAAACATATTTAATATAATGTACAGATCACATGAACATTGCATCACACGTTTGAAAGGCTACTGAACTATAAGTTTGAATGTATTCTGCCCTAGAAAAACCCGAGTACATGTGACATGTATGACATGCAACAAAAACATCATTTGACAAAGCAAAACATATTGTCAAATACAAAAGACATGAGCAAAATGAATCATGAACCATGTAAAAAGAAAAGAGACACATTGACATGATATTTATAAACAACAACTAGAACACATGTATATGTGTGTATGCCTATGTATATACATGTGTATGTGTATATGTATTATGTGTGTATATTTGTATATGTGTAAATATTTGTATGCATGTGCAAAAACCCTAAAACCCTAATCCTAAAGACCTAAACCTAAAACATGTGTATGTGTGTATTCTTCTGTATATATATATGTGTATGTGTGTGTATGCATATGTGTATCTATGTAAAAACCCTAAAACCCTAACCCTAAAACATGCATCTCTCTCTCTCTCTATCTATCTATATATATATATATATATATATATATATATATATATATATATATATATATATATATATATATATATATATATATATATATATATATATATACATATATATATATATATATATATATATATACATATATATACATATATATATATATATATATATATATATATATATATATATATATATATATATATATATATATATATATATATATATATATATATATGTATGTATGTATATATATATATATGTGTGTGTGTGTATGTATGTATGTGTGTGTATGTGTGTATGCATGTGTATATATATATGTTCTATGCATGTGTGTATGTGTCTCTTTGAAGCTCACACTGTGTCTCCTATATGTGCTCTACTGTATGGGAGAGCTAGTTCTCTCTCTCGATCTGACAGTCTACAAGCACCTAGAGAGTGACGCAAAAAACCGAATACGATGAGAATGCAATGGGAGTGAAAAAATCCAGATGCTTAAGTACAAAAAAAAACTTTGGGTGCTCATTATCGTCTTGTTGGACTGTTGTCGGTCGTCACTCTGTCGTCTGTAGGTGTTCTGTGTGTACGCATCCAAGAGAGTTCCTTCTATCTATGAACAGAAGCTCCGAGATGAGATGGCAGAGTGACAATGTTGAAGCCGTCGCTCTAAGATTCTGTGGTCGAACAGGAGAAGGTGCAGAACTATGTGTGTGTTCCCTCGCTCTCTCTGTCAAGACATGCTGAGAGATCTGTTGAGAGATCTGCTGAGATATCTGCTACTCATCAAGATGTTAATCTATGTCATAAAACACAAAGTGAATGCCAAAGTTTTCAAACACATAGTTACTGATAAAGGACTTATTACACATAGAATCTTCTTCTAGTGCCTCTCACAGACTCGTTTGAATCCGAATGCAGATGAAGAGGAGGCACAACTTGATTTCCAAGTGTATGCACACTTTGTTTAAGTATGGAGTTTCTGTACGACAGATCACTACTGAAGTGTTTATAAACACTTCAAATGTTTGGCATGCACCATCAATTTCAAAAGCAGGCTCTGTTGCTATAGGCTACAAATTTCGTATGCATCAAAATATGGAGATAACACACCAAGTGTTTATAAATGTTTCAAATAACCAGAACTGCTATCATCTCAACATACATGTGCTTTACAATGATAAAATATCACACAATTCACATAGAGGGTGGGAGGGAGGGAAAATGGGGGTAAAAGGTGTTCAAATCAATGAAGAAAATGGGTGGGAGGGTGGACAAATGGGTGAAATGAAGCCTCAAAGAGTAAAGTGATGGCAAAATGCTTATCCAAAGTGAGTGGAGAGCAAGACCACCAAAGTCAAGCACCACCACTACCAAAATCACCGCCAAACGCACCACCAAGACCTCCACCTAGCACTTTGATACCATGTAGAGAGTACGCACGCAGAAGAAAAATGAAAAGTAAGGTACTCTCACAAAACAAAGAATGTGTGAGACACAAAATGAGTAGACCATGAAATGGGTAAACTCATGTGGATTAGAAATGAGCTTGCCAAGAGCATGGAGTAGGCTCCTCAAGCTTCTAACCAAGTAAAAATGAGGGGAGAGGCCCTCCTTATATAGATTTTGGAGGGGCTCTCAAAAGTACATCATATGTGGGCTAAGTCTCTTGAAAGGAGAATGAATACATCTGGTAGAAGCACATGGCAAGGTACCCAAATACAAAGGAAATACAATATAAAATGGAAATAGACTAGAAATGGAGTGCCTCCTGAATACAAAATGGAGATGCACTCATGCGGATACAAATGTAGATGAAGTAGGAGCAATCATGTCGTCAACACCATCTAGCATTGAAGGAGTGTGCCATGCCTTCATAGATGAAACTCTTGATATCATCCTTGGATGCCAACAGGCAACGGATCATAGCAACAATCTCCTTAATAAATCCATAAACAAAGTACGCAAGGTCGAGGAGTTCCTCACATAGAGAAAAACGAGGCAGTTTGGACTTATTGGGCATGAAGTCAGAGAACCACTTGAAAAGAAATAATGTCGAGTGCCAAACTTGCCAAAAGCTAGCTTGTAGGGCTTGGAAGGCCATTTTCTCATTCTTAAAAACCAAAACTATGTGTTTGGCTGGCAAGAAGTAATACTTAGGAACCACCAAACTGTGAGGGAACTACTCTTTTTGAAACCATTGCCAGAGGAAGTCCAAGGGTGGTTTCGAACCAAAGAGCTACCCAATGAGGGAACTTGTTTGAGCTTCTCTTGTTTGGCAAGAATGCTCTCTCGAGGCACAGGGACAATCAAAAGCTTCATCCCAAAAAGCCCAAGAGAAGCACCATCAGCCTTATCCAATAAAATTGGGCCCAAATTGTTGACTACCAGTAAGGGAATGAGTCCTGCCATTAACCTCAAAGAGGCAGACCAAAAGGGGTGCAAGCCGGCCACGAAGTGAGCACTTTTGAATTTCTTTTGAAATCCTTTCCTTTCTACCTTCTACTCTCCTCTTTTCCCTCACTCCATCTTCTGAAAGCTAGAACCTCTCTTGAACCTCTGAAAAGTCGACAGAACGAATTTTTGTACCCTTTGATTAAAGCAAGAAGCCAGACGAGGGAACTCTCTGATTGGGAGTCGAAATCGGAATTAACTCCTTGGTCAGCTAAGGTTTAAATTCCTTTTCAAATTGTATCTTCTTTTCTTTTTTCTTTCCTTTTTTTTTCTTTTAGCTCTTTTTCACTAGGAAAAGAGGACAATCTATTTTTCCCTAGATCTATTCTCTTGATTTGCTATTAAGCATAGCCGTACTTCTATTGTACGAGATAAGTTTCTTTTGAGGAGGGCTCTCTGTTCTAATATCCCTTTCTTGTGCGAAGGGTGAGGCGTGGGGCTCCTCAATTGTCATCGCCATTTCAAATTTGTGAAGTTATCCTTAAAAGGTCTCTTTCGAATAATACTGTATGCAGCGTGCTTATGGAGATTGGCGACGAAGCGTCTAGAGAATAAAACTCTACGCAGTATACTCAGAGAGATCTCGCCAGGAAGTTGAAGCATTTGGATTGTGAACACTTGGTCATATACATGAAGAAGATTTTTCATATGATACTGAAGAATAGAAAGAAATTGAGGATCTCATCAACAAATTCAACAGATCACATCAGCAATGTATTGAAAATGTGAACGAGTTAGCAATGTTGGCTGAAACTATCATACTGCATACGGAAGGATCACATCAGAGAATTCCATTAGCGACAACAATGATGTTTTTGAAACTTTTAATCTGTCACGACTCTCTCTTGATTGTGAAATGATGAATATTTCGCTTATAATGCAACGACTTAGCAATGTATGCTGAAGCTCATACTGCATACGGAGCGCATACACAAGGATCACATCACAGATTTCCATTGACGATAGGAATGCTGAGGGTTTTGAAACGTTATCTTCTCACGATTCTCTCTTGATCGTGAAATGATGAATACTTGTCTTATGATGCTCGGAAGCAGAAACAAACCAATAGATCAAATCAGCAACATCTTCAACGCGCTCTGCAGCTACGACGCTGTGCATTAAACAAAACTGTCATAAATTTTCATTCATATATCACAGAAGCGTTTGGGTCTCTCTTGGAGATATGCTCATAAACGTATATCATATAATGCTGAGAAACAGAAAGCAAAGTGATGCCTGAGTTTTCTTTCAAGCGAAGTATTCAACAGATCACGTCAACAATATAGTCAAAAGACAAACGAACAAGTAGCGTTTTCTCCAACTGAGATGAAGTGTGCGGCGTTTCCAAAAAGATCAGATGGAGAAACTCCGTCAACGATGACAATGCTGAAGCGTTTGGATTTTATGCTTGCACTATTCCTCTCAGTTATGTAACTCTAAAGATTTCTCATCGAATCCTGCGAAGCACGAAACAAATTTCTGCCCGAGTGTTCTGTCTGACCGCATCCAACAGGAGGTAGTCACGGTCATCAAACCATATTTAATATCTTTACAGATCACATGAATATTGTATCACAAGTTTCAAAGGCTACTGAACTATGAGTTTGAATGATCGCACGCGCAAAGCCCATTTGAGATGATGATGATGACCAAAATGAAGCAGTTCTTCTTTGCATATGCGCAGGTTTTTTCTTAGCCTCATAATGACCAAGATTAATTTTCTTGCATTTAACTTTCTAGGGATGCATATTTTTGTGTCAAACCATCTCTCTCATTTATGGGTATACTATTCAACCAACTTCACCTTTTTCTCTCTGTTTAATTTTTCTTTTGTGCCGAATAAGAAGACTATATGATCTCTCTCTCTCTCTCTCTCAAGGTGCAAGGTTTGCAATGGTCAAAACGCAATTTGCGGAATTGATGTCCCGATTTCGAAGAGGATTCTGCCCGATCAATTTAGGTTAACAGATCACATGAGCAGCCTAATCTATTTAGGTTAACAGATCAGATGATCAATTTAGGGTAGCAGATCACACTATAAATCATGTTCAAAAAGAAAAGATCACATCACAAAAGAAAGGTGATGATGAATATTGTGCTGAAGCATATTCCAACGTGCATCCATGCACGAATCTCTCTAGGTCATGAAATGACATATATGCATATAATGCTAAAGTACAAAAATCAAAATCTGGCCCCATATCTTTATCGAAAGATTTTCCGTTGATGATCTTATAAGGCCCAAAATATTCAAAGAAATAAGTTTTCTTTCAGGCAGGTTCAAAAGTGGTACAACATGTCTTTGGTATACATTTTTTATTTTTTGTTATTCCTTTCTTGAATATATGAATATGAGACTTTGTCGGTCATGTGCGTTGATGATTGACTGTACCAAAAAGCTCCAAGAGGCAAAGTAGTCTACTTCAAATGCTCAGCACCTTGCTTCATTCACCTCCAAAAATAATTTGGAATGGTGTTTAAAGAAGAATACTACAAGTATTCTAAGTATCTATAGATAGTTGAGCTGTTATTTTCAAATTCTATTTATAACTTTCATTCCCAAAGCCAGTCCCAATCCCTTCTACAATCAATGGCGTAGTAGGTAAGACATATATCCATGCTCACTTATGCATGATTCCTTATGTTTATAGCATGAGGATTTTCTCTCAATGCGTTTTCTATTGGCCTTTCCTCCTTGTAACATCATTTTTGGTGTTAGTTTTTCTATAGTGTGAGGGCTTGAGTAACCTTCTACATATTATTCAATTTTCTTTTCTATCTTAGTTCTCTTCCTCCATGCATTTCTTTCGTTGTGTCTTGTCTTGTCTTGCCTTGCCTTTCCTAATTCTCTTCCTCAATCTCTTTGTTTTCATTTTCTTCTCTTTCCTACTTCTCTTCTCGATGTCTCTCGTTACTACTTCAAATTGCTATCATTTACCTCTTAGCAGGTAGGCTCTATTGCAGTTCTAATGGTTGACTTGATATAAGGCTCTATTATGATCTCTATCTTATGCTCCTTTGTCCCGATAGCATACAATACCCCTTTTTCTTTTTGTTGTCCTCCTTACCCGCACATAGTCGTTCTTCAAATACGGCTATTTTGTCATCAAATACCCTATTCCATGACTTTACTTCTAGTCCTTCATCTTATAATTGGATAATTTTTCCTCACCTTTATACATTTGCTTTTTTCACATATTTTTTCTTTTCCTGTAGCTCTTCCATATCTTTATGCTTGAATATATGACTAGTACTTGAGTTTCCATTTCCTTTTTTGCTTTGGTTACAACATAGAACAAGATTTGGACATGCATATTTCACTCTTGTAAGTCAAAATAAAAGATAGATGTGAGGGATGTGACTTCTTTTCTTGGGACTACTTACATGACTTTCAAGTTTTTCCCTCTTTGATTTGAACTCTAAAAGTTATGCCCCAAGAGTGGTGACCTTCAAAAATGTAACTTTCTACTTCTTTTTAAAGTGATTCTTTGTTTTTTGGTATTATATCTTGTTGGTTCATGACTTTGGTTCTTTTATTTAATCTATTCGTATACGTTTTCACATGGGATTTTCTTCTATTTTCATAATTTCTAGTATGTCTTGTTTTTCAATTAGGGAGGATTTTATTGTCTCCTCTAAATTTCTATGCAACAAATTCTTCTATATTTTCAAAATCAAAGCTAAACTCTCTGAAAGTGGACATATGTACCTAAAGTGTCACAAAGTGTTATTTTTAAATACACTTTTGAATTCACATCCTTTAAGATCTCTTCCCTTTATTCTGCATATATTCTTTCAACTTTTTTCATGTTTTCACGCTATTGTAGGGAAAGGATAGGGACAAGATAGAGCATTCAATTTGGGCCGAATCAATTTTGTCATAATCAAAAGAATGATTTTTATTACTGTAATTGTGTTAAAATCACATTTCTTAAATACTCCCTTCATTTTGTCCAAGACCAATCACCCTAGAACTTTGGGAGCTTAAGTACAATGTGTGTGTCAAATTTCAAATATTTTGGAGCCATTTGAGCCACCTAATTTGCTTTAGAAACTTATCTTTTACCTATGTGGGACCCTAGATGTGAAAGTGGTCAAAACTAGCCTAAATCCTATAAATAGAGCATGTAGGCTCATTTTGAGAGGTTGTTCAAGGTTAGATAGTTGTAGATTGTGTAGAGAAGATCTATTGTATCTTTGATGCATATGATTGAAGATTCCATTATTCCACTCTACATTATATTCCTCTTCTGTATGTCTATGTGTGTGAGTGCATCTTTTCGCTTCTTTTCTTCATATTTGCATGCATCCCTTTCTCACAATATTCATGTCACCCTCTTGTATCTACCATTGATAATTTAAGTTTGAATCATCATGGACATTGGTACTTACCATTGTTTTATGAGAGACACATTTTTGGTAGTTCCACCTCCATTTCCATTTCTATCACCTCCATTCACCCCCCTTCACCTTCCCATTCCATCTTCTTTTTTGCCAAACTTTCACCTCTCTGACCTTATAACCATCTTCCCCCATACATTCCTTATTTTCTTGTGCATGAGAGAGAGACAACCAGTGTATGCATTTTAGATGTCTTTCAATGTTTTCTTAATATTTATGGGTGATCATCAGCTCCAAGAGCCTGCATAAGTATGGAATAACCTTTTTGGTTCCCGAGGCATCACTATTTGTTGTTCATATAAAATTTGAATTTTCACCATTGCATCATCCCAATAGAATAGGCTCCCCATTGCCTTCACACTCCAATAGACACAACATGAAACAAATGAAAATTTCACTCTATCATCCTAGGGCTTTGTTTGTTCAATAGACCCTCTACCTTGATAGGCCAATGTCTAACTCATAAAACTCATCCTATCATGATAAGCTCTTGCTATCATTGCAGAACACCCAAACGGACACATCAATCATTGGAGACCACTTTCTCCCATGATAGACATACCTATCATGACAAAGCAAACATATGATAGAAACCCTCTATGATGATAGACCACATCTAGTGTGACAAGGTCACTCTATCATGATAAGGTCACTCGATCATGAAAAAATCACCCGATTGAGCCTTGTCTATCATGATAAATGCCCTCTACCATGAAGGTCCACTCTATTGCAACATACCCATCTATCATGAAATGCCCACCTTATTGCAAAAAATCCCCCAATAGAAACCCATCTATTGTGACATAATAAATTCAGGACAATGCCTAACTATCATGATAGATTACTCTCTTGGGATAGAACAAAAATTCAATAGGAACCACCCTATCACAATAGAGCACTCCATCACAATAGACTCCTCTATCAAGACATAACCAGTCTATAATGATAGACAAATTGTTTAGAAAAAGAGCTTCATGTTATTTTTGGACCATTTTTAATGCTTTTTTGGTGATTTATAGGATCTATCAGGCATACTAGGTGTGCGTGCAACTCGATAACAATGCAAGAATATGCTTGCATATGCAAAAAAAGCTTGAGATGTCATCTAAAGCTTGGAAGAAATTCATAGACCACCTGGATTAAGTTTGGTAAGTACTACATTCCTTGGTCAATATTAGCCTAGAGCAAGTAAATAGCTTTAGTTCTAGATCTTAATCTTGTGATACGAACAAAAAGTATAAGATACCATACGAAACATCATTCAAAGATGTAGAATATACTTCAACATGAAGTCCTCATGGAAAGGATGTAAGTAAACGATCAAACAAAAGAGTCTACTTACATAAGTGATTCCTAACATTTCCATACAAAGACAGGGATGAACACCCTTTTGGAATTGATCACTTGTGGTCAAATTTGATGAGGGATCATATATAGATAAGCAAAGAACCATGTATGTGGCAACAAAAATTCAAAATAGTGTTGATAACTTCAAAGAAATCCTTCTTGAGTCTAAAATAAGAGAATCGCAATGAACGACCTAGTACACCTACATGATAGTCAGTATCAGAAGAATCATTGCCACATCCAAAACACCCAAGATAATGTGGGAATATAATAATTTGTGAATAAGGCAATGGAAGAAGCCTTTTGGAGATTTCAACCAACAAGAACCTAAATGAAGGATGAATATCTCGTATATGAGTTCAAGGACTCACAAACCTAAGACAATGTAATATATTTGGATTGTCATTTAGATCAGATGTACTAAGTTTTGGAGATTAGTAAGTAAAATCATGTCTGGAAAGAAGAGAAAGTGTTTCCCTTGCATAATCCAATTGCTTCTCATGAGCAAAAAAGTGTTTGACCCTCAATACCATTAGGTACACACAAAGAAAAATCGTCCTGACACTAAGGATCATTACACAAGGGATTTTCTTCACAACCACCCCGCTCTAATCCATATGATTGCAATGTCTCCAAAAGAAGACGGTATGACTCCACAATCCTATTTTGTTTCATCATCAATAGTGACTATGATTACTAGGTTAGGCAAGCAGTGGCAACTCATGCAAAAGAGCAACAAGGAGTCAAGGAAAGCAAGAAGGCAAGAGGATGGATGTTGAGAATGGGATGGCCATTGACAAAGCCTATGAGAGGGTGAGGAATTCATTAAAGGACCAACCTACTCACCCTCATGAAAATACTCAAGAGGTAAATATCAAGGAAATTTTGAAGGGAATTCACCACAAGGTAAGCCTATTGCAACTTATACAAATGGATGCAAAGGTGAGAAATGATCTACTAAAAGTCATAAAGTCTGCTTACTTGAGCCCACCACCTAGTATAGATGGGTTCATGGTGGATTTTCATCCTACACCACTAGTAGACTATGAAAGTTCTAGACTATCTGTTTCCATAAAAGATAAAGTTTTGACAGGTGTTATTGTAGATGGAGGCTCGGGCATCAAATTGATGTTCAATTTTACTATGAAGAAATTAAATTTGGACCTCACCAAGGTGGCACCCTTTACTGTCATGTTAGCATATCAACATCGGGTTACACAACTCGGCATCATTAGAAAGGTACTCATGGTTGTGCAAGGTTGTTAGTTTCTCTTTGATTTTGTTGGTATTGCCCTACCATAGGAGACCTCTTATCCTCTACTCTTGGGAATTCCTTGCTCGAGGCAAGCAAAATCATTGCAAGATTGGGGAAGGAACAAGTTGTGGATTTCTACAAAGGCCAATAATCAAATGGAGATACACTTGGAGGAAGGATTTGACACTAGAAAGGCTATGTAGAAGAAGCAAAGGGAGGCCAAAAGAGGGAAAAAATGATAGTTTACACTTGAACACTAAGGAAAAAGGTGAGATATGTGATTAAAGGAAACTGGATGAAGAAGAAAAAATTAGGCACCATGAACCCAAAGTTCAGAACCTCTCTCAAATTGGGCACCATGAAGCCCAAGTTGGGCACTCTCTCAATAGGGCACCATGAAGCCCAAGTTGGGTACCTCTCTCAAATTGGGCATCATGAATCCCAAATTGGGCACCTTTCTTAGGATGGGTGTCATGAAGCCCAAAGTGAGCACCTCTTCCAGGGTGGTCCAAGTGGGTGTCACGAGGCCCAAGTTGGGCACTTGGTAGGTAGTGGCCTAGCACTTTGAATCATATGCTTCATGACTAACTTTAAATTAGATACATCCACATTCAACCTGTTTGAGGAATAATGGGTTGTTCTTGTGTCCGCTTTTTGAACATGAACCATATGAATGGTTTCATTGAATGGTTGTCTTATGTGAAGATGTAGCTTTCCTTGTTCTTCCCTTGTGTATGCACTTCTTTAGAAATGCTTCTTGTTGTGCTAGTGTTAATAGTTGTGTCTCTAATTGGTATGACTAGTTCGTGTAAATGTTCCTCATGCTCTTCCTCTATCTAAGTATGTTGAGTGTCCATAGAGATTGTTTGTTCCAATTGAGCACTTGTTGTATCATGAAATCGAATGATAAAATCCAAACATGGACGAGGTTTTCATAGTATACATTCTTCTTCCATTTATTTTTGTGTGTTCAATGGCTCTTCATCATCTACAATTTGATTTAGTTCCTCCCATTGGTCATCATCTTTGTCATCATTTTGTAATTCTACATTCAAAAAAGATTGATTGGCATTATTTGGTGATCTTGAATATGAACTTGAATCTTCTACAACCGATTTTTCTTAATGAGATAATCTTCAAATCCTTTTATCGTATCTATGCTTGCCTCTTACTTCACATGTTTTTCTCTCGTGATGCCCTTGAACATTCAAGTTCACCTTTCCTTTTATGATGCATGTGTTACTTGCCTATCTTTTTCTAACTCCTCTTGAGTGGTCAAATATGTTTGAGCCAAAGTGGAATTCGAAAAATGATGTGCTCTTTTTGCCGATGATGTGGTTTCAACTTCATCATATTCCCTTGCTCTTTTATATCCTCTCATTCTCGGTGTTGCACTAGTGTCAACTTCTAATGTACTTGCTACTCTTTCATTTTTTGGTATGGAAGTGTATTTCACATATTGAGACATTTCTAATGTCATAGGCATCAATTGTCACTTGTTGCGGATTCATAATGCATGATAAATTAGAGATATTAAATTAATACTTTCATTAAGAAACTTTTTGATTCCCCATTTCTTCTTTTCCTTGAACAATCTCTCTTGCACATATGGTTTAAATTAATTTGATCTGCAATTTGTTTGACATGTACCACTATCTTCTAAGGAGTGGTATACTTGTTCATACTTGGAAAGTAGAAATGTTGATGCCCTAAGCGCACTTCTTCTTTGATATCCATTCTATTAATGTCCAAAAAACTTATCTTCTTTGAGTCATGGTCCACATCTTTTAGATCCACTACTCCATGATTCACCAAAAATCATCCTTAATCAGTTCACGAGCGAATACATTAGTTCTTAATCTTCCCTTTAAATATGGCACAACTGCCTCAAGTATAGATGGCTTATTTTTTTGTCGGATGTAAGGTGTTCATCACTTGTGCACATCTTTCAAACTCAGACATATATACTGGCCATTGGAGGTTATTATCAACCTCAGATTTCTTCTAGATCTCTTGAGTCATTGGCATATTATGAACTATATATGAAAGTCCTGGCTCATCATTGGAAATTTGTGACCTCTATCCATGATTTGAAAAGTGACAAGAAAAAAAAATGCTTGCTTGCAATTTGATCATCCTTAAGAAAATGTCTTGTCGCTTTTGTAGCGCATTCCAATGGAAAAATACCCACTTGAGGCATTTCATTTGAATTTTCAGTAGTCATCTGCACATGAATCATTGAGAGTACATTAGCATGACAGAGTATGAAAATCAATATGTGCTTCTTTCATAGTGCTCATGCATTTAAGCATCGGTCCTTCAAAGTCCTCCCCCTGATGTGATGCACATACTTTTACCTTGTTGATCCCTAAGATATATTTCTTAATGCTTTTATCAAGAAAACATTGACCTTAGTAATATTTGAAGTGAAAGAATAGTTAGTGTTACTCAGAACCCTATTCTATTATAATAGTACATGTGAAGATCTATTCCTTTTGGAGGAAATGTGCACCACTAAATAGACTTAGAGAAGCAATGTGTCGTATGGGAGGCATTTTAGTGTGGCCCTATTGTGCATACTCTAGATGGATTTAGCTCCTTATGAGTGCTAGAATGAAAAACCTTCTCCATTTTTTGAATTCAATGATCATCTTTCGGTCTCCACATTTGCCTTTACCTGGTCATTCGGTGTTGGTCTCCTTGTCGATCCATTTTCTTGTGATTGAATAGTGTTTCCTTAGCTTTATTTCTCCATACCAAGTGGTTTTGATAATTCCCTTTTTTGTTGTACTTTTCTTTGGTAATCTTTGGTTGCATGGTATCCTTTATTGAGTCCTTAATTTTTATGCTAATCCCTAGTTTCATGCTTGTATAGCAATCTTTACTTCATTGAGAGTTTGTCCTAGTACCCAAATTTGTTGACATTGTCTTTGAGCATCCATGAGCTTTTTCGAGACCATTATTTGAATCATCTTTGCATTTTGTTGCTACTTTGGTCCCACAATTGTGCCTTGCTTCTTCATTTGAGGGTTTCTTGGTTGTGGCTTCCTTTTAACGGATTGATAGTCTTTGAGTTGGTCCTTGCAGATCCATATCAATTTTGCTCTAGTGTTGTGATTGTTCATGGTCTTCCTCATTTTCCTTCTTGGTAAGATTTTTCTACTCTCCTCTAGAGAAATTATTGGCTCACTAGATATCTCTTTAATTGATCTTGGGCAAGGAGGCATTTGTCATATATTGTCATGAGAACAAGGTTAGTCTTGAAGAGAGATATTGGATTGAGAAGTGATTTTAATAGGATGATGCTCTTCTTTCTTACCTGATTCATGTACAACCACGTTCGATACATTAGGTGGTTTAGCGTTGGCTTTAGCTAGAGGTTTTTCCTCAAGAAGACAACACTTCTCTATGTCCTATCTTTGCGGAAATAAATCCTTGGGCTAAGTTCAATGTAATATCGAATTTGTACATCCAATCCTATTCTAGGATGAGCTCTTCTAGCACATTTGAGTCATTGTAGACTAGAAATTTATGTTGAAGTGTGTTATGTCCTAGGTGTAAAGATAAGGTTACTTCTCCTAAACATTTGATATGATTTCCTCCTATTTGAATCATGTATGCTTTTGTAAGTGCAATGGACATCTTTAGTTTATCAACTAAGGAAGCACAAACATTGCTTAGTGCATGTTTGTTGTGTGGTAATTGGCTATGGGAATTGATTCTTCACCCTTGAGATATCTCTTATCTCGATTGCAAATCCATTCATTTTGCTTTCTTATTCTCTCTAGAGCTTCTTGTCTGGCTTTCTTTCTAACACACATTCTATGAATTCTCAATATGAGTTTGCTGCCTTATCTTTGATTTCACGCAACAAAGTAGGAGCATACTAATTATGGTACACAGAGACTACCACTCACTTGGCAAGTGAAATAGATGCATTATCAGTCCAATATCTCTTTTGAGTACTCGTTTCCATGTAGATGGCCTTCCATGAAGGTTCAATGTTTACAAAATGGAGCATGTGCATGCCTATTACTACCATTCGTTTTGGTCACCTGGGTGGAATTTCAGGTACATCATCATCACCCATGCCACCTAAGATTAATATCTATCCTTTCTCATTTTTATATTCTGGATTGGAAGTGAAAAAGTTAATAGTTCCTTCCTTGTCCTTATAGTGTTCAATGTAAAATTTAACTATCGGGTGTGGATCAACTATTAAGCAGTTAGGGTTTTTAAGCCTAACCACTTGTCGATTAAGAACATCTAGATAGATGGCTATCCTATGGGCATTGAACTTTTGGAAATCTAGAACGCTCTAATACTCTCTTCTCGTTGGTCCTACCTCATTAGGATTCATTAGGTTCGTGTGCATATCCTCAGAAGCCACCATATGATCCTAATTCAACTCAAAATCACTACTTGATGAGAGTTTGCCTTTGTGGCTAAAAGGTTAGAACCTACTTCTTATAGAAGAGAGATGACTTTTGATAGAACTTTTGTTGTCCCAATGTTTTTTCCCTAATATCAAATGCATGTACAAATGATAAAAGAAAAAGAAAATTAAAGATTTTGATACGGGTGTGTGCATGTATGCACGTCGATTTTAATAGAATTTACACTCACTATTCAATGCTTCAAAAAATGTTTGATTCCATGAAGTGATTTGCTTCTTTTATTTATTGGTTTATAATTTCTCTTTTTGTACGTGTGTATAATGTGAACGAGGGTTGATTTTGATGCTCAATAAGTATCATGCAAAAGGTAAAAACTTCACCAAAAAAATTCCATCATCTCGATCTTTGGTTTAGCTTACATGCACTTGTGCACCCTTTTCACATGCGATTGTGCTGTTCTTTCTCGTAAACAATTGTCAAAATTGTGTGATGTTTTTCACTCCAAAATCTTCAACTTATTTATAGGATGAATTTCTAAAACAGCATCTCTTGTTTAGTTGTAAATTTCTAGAAAAATCAATCGCTAATTTTCAGCTTAAAAGACAGGGTGTAGAGTGATATTTGTCATCCAAATTATGAGAAAATTACTGATCAGGTGTAGAGTGATATCATCGCCCAAATTCATTCAAACTTCTTCAAAAGAAGATGTTAGGTGATGCTCCTTGCTTGATTATTTAAACAAAAATATCCAAGCCGTGCTATATGATGAAAAATGTACATGTTGTGTGATCCTTCTAAAAGTCGAGCTAGGTGATGTGTAGCTTATCCGATCTTCCTTGTTGAACATGTTGAGCAATTCTTTCTAGGCAAGGCTTTGGAAGGTGTGCACTAATCGATATATGACTACTCCAACTAAGTTTGATACTAAGTGATCTTCACTCGAAGGACTTGCTCCCAAGCGTCTCAAGCTATCTAATACTTGAGGTGGGCTTGCACTCTTTGAATGATGTTTGACATGATAGTCGATTCTTGCAGGCTATCCGATACTTCTCCAACTGTCTTGCTTGATACGCAAGTTGAAAGAGTGTAGAGGAACCACAATAAAAAAGGAACAAAATAACAAAGCACAAAACAATAAGAGAAGGTTGAGATAGCTACAAAATCAAAAAACATCGACCTATAGTAACTAACCAAAATCACCGAATATCACCCCTTAGGGCAAGAAGAATGCATGAGTGAATCTTTGGTAAAAGAGTAAAGAGTCTCCTTTCATGCGAAAATTGAAAATCATGTTGAGAGATACTTGTGCATGATAGCAATGTCCATCACACAAGTTACCTACACATAATCTTTGCTCTCCCCAGAAATGGTGCCAAATGTATTGAGTTGTAGCATAGGTCACACTCACACACTTGTAATTCTTCAATCCGTGAAGAGTAGACCTCAAACTAGTTGTCGTTGATGGGATAAGCAAATGTGATGGATAGGTGTCAAGCAAAGTGTTGAAGCCATCTCCTCTTGTTAGCCTCCTAGAAGATACATACATGTGCCCTTCTCCAATCTCAAGGTTCTGCATGCTTGATGGAGTTGGGTTCATGCATATCCAATGCTTTCAAGCCCTTGCTATCCGATGTATTCAGAGATGTGTGCTATCTGATGCTTTCAAGCCTTTGTTATCCGATGCATTCGAGGATGTGTGTTATCCAATGCTTCCAAACCCTTGCTATCATATGTATTCAAGGATGCAATCTATCCGATGCTCCCAAGCCCTTTTGATCTGATGCATTCAAGGGTGCATGCTATCTAATGCTTCCATTGTGTGCATTTCTTTCCAATGATTCAAATAGGGTTACATCATCGAAATGCTTGTAACTCCTTCAATAGTTGTCTATTTGATGTGTGCCTTATCTCTTTTCAAGGCTCTCAATATGGAATAAAACTTGCAATAGGCCAAAATAAAAAATGAGGAGGTCTTAAACCCTATAGAGAGCTCAAAAACCTATAGAATTCCCTCTCCTCAAGTGTTTATCGCCTAAAAAAGTTTTCAATAATATTTATTCACTTAAAAAATGATTCAAACAAAATAAGTTATACTTCCATAACTCATAAGAGAGTTTCACATACCCACAATCACTCACAAAGCTCACTCAAAATGCAAAGAGAAACACAAATATGAATTTTCAAGAAGAGAGCTCAAAACTACATTCCACCAGAAAAATATTTCTACAAGTGAGGTCTTCGCCTTTATGTAGGCTTCTCCCAAGAACTTTCCGTTTTTTTTTTTTTTAAATCTTAAAAACTTAAATGAAAAACTCTAAAAATCTTCTTTCTTGTAGGATTTTTTAGGTAAGAATCTTCTCTACAATTACAAAGAAATCCTAAAAAAGCCTTGAATTTATAAAGCTCTTCTTTGATACAAAACTTAAAGGGATCTTTAAAATGGTAGCTAAGAAATACAAGGTTTATCTATCTAAAAATGGGTTGACTCAAAAGAAAATTTGAAGAAATCTGAAGAATTTTTGGGGCTGGCCATAGTCGTGTAAGAATCATTCTCTTGGATGGAATCAAGTGAGAGCTCTCAAAAAAAGTGTTCGCAAAACTTTCAAACAATATTAAATTATCATCCTACTTAGGATGTTCGAGAAGTTTCACAAAGAAGTGTAATATCTTTCTAAACCCTTTTTTCTCGTTCAAATGGATGTCTAAGTATTTCCAATGCTTGGATTAATCATTGAATACTCTAATATTTGCAAGCAAAGATATCTTCTTCCAATTAACATGGAAAGAAAATGTAACACTTGCAATGTAGCTTCCTAACTTGTTTTTCTTAATTGTGCTTACATTTTACTTGGCAAGACATCTTTCGCTTAATCTAAACTTCACATTAACTATATTGATACCTTGGTATCACTTTGGGAAGGAACCTTTTAGATACTTGAGTTGCAAGGTTGCATGACTTTGTTGGAGTTAGACATCTGTGGAAGCACGTGAACAACACGAGGAAGAAGAAGAAGCTTGGAGCACAACACACAATACTGAATGTATTACCACTAGAATGTAAAAAAGATTAGTAACCTATTAGGGCAATAGTTGTATATACAAGCCGGGGGAAAAAAACCTCCTAAAGAGGGAAAAAGGTGCCCGGCAATCCTAGAGTGTTCACACACATCACTACCTAAATATATCAACAAATCCCCCGTGGGAGTGATTCGGTGAACAAGGAGCTGGCACTCATGTATAAGGAAGTGCCAAGCTATGTGGAATCAATCCACAAAAGGAAGTAAGCACAAAGCTTTGCAGAAAGATTCAAACTTCTCCCTAGGTAGAGCCTTCGTAAAAAGGTCTACAATGTTCTCCTGCATGGGCACATATGGCAAGCTAATCTCCCCAGCACAGAACCTCTCCCTAACATAATGATAATGCACTTCAATGTGCTTAATGTGAGCATGGAACACAGGGTTCCTTGCAACTGCCAATGCACTCTAACTATCAGTGAAGATGGTGGTTGTAGCTCAAGCTTAAGCATCACCTCCTTTAATTGTCAATGTGTGGAAGAGATAGGAATGATATGAAGATTGTGTATGCAAGAACTAGTGAGAGTGAAGGAGAGAAGCATGAAGATGCACACACACATACACACACAAGGAAGAGAAAAGCAAGACACAATGGAAGGTAGGAAGTAGATTCTATTGCTCAATAACACTGTTACAAGCTCAAAGCTCTAGGCTCTTCTCAACTCATTCAAGCTAACCTCAAAAATGAGCTCACCAAAAAAATTCCATCATCTCAATCTTTGGTTTAGCTTACATGCACTTGTGCACCCTTCTCACATGCGATTGTGTTGTTCTTTCTCGTAAACAATTGTCAAAATTGTGTGATGTTTTTCACTCCAAAATCTTCAACTTATTTATAGGATGATTTTCTTAAAAAAACATCTCTTATTTAGTTGTAAATTTCTAGAAAAAGCAATCGCTAATTTTCAGCTCAAAAGAAGGCGATAGAGTGCATTTTTTATAAACTTTCGATAGGAATAAACTTTTCTTATCTTCTGAAAATTTGTATCTCTTCTAACAAGATATGGAACCCAAGTTCAGATCACATCAATACAAAATTTTTCATCCAAATTATGAGAAAATTACTGATGAGGTGTAGAGTGATATCATCACCCAAATTCATTCAAACTTCTTCAAAAGAGGATGTTAGGTGATGCTCCTTGCTTGATTATTTAAACAAAAATATCCAAGCCGTGCTATATGGTGCCAAATGTACATGTTGTGTGATCCTTCTAAAAGTCGAGCTAGGTGATGTGTAGCTTATCCGATCCTCCTTGTTGAACATGTTGAGCAATTCTTTCTAGGTGAGGCTTTGGAAGGTGTGCACTAATCCATACATGACTACTCCAACTAAGATTGATACTAAGTGATCTTCACTCGAAGGAATTGCTCCCAAGTGTGTCAAGCTATCTAATACTTGAGGTGGGCTTGCACTCTTTGAATGATGTTTGACATGATAGGCAATTCTGTTGGTGTAAATTACAAGCCTACACATTTGGCTCAAAGGATACATTGAAGTCTACACATACATGAAGAAGCATAGGAACATATGCTAGTGGTTAATTACCACTTTACCTCATTGTAAAGGTCAAATTGACTTGGAATCTCTTGTAATCACCTACCAAAAGGATTAGTGGAAAATTAGTTGCTTGATTGAAAGAATATCTCCAAGCATTTAGGAGCTTGATCATAGGGAGCCAAAAGTTTGAATTTGCATTCAAATTTTTTACTCATTCTTATAAAAATGGACATGAAAAGTCACGGGCAAGTGAGAACAATCCCGAGCCTAGCATTACTGTTTTTTGAGTGTGTGTGAGGTCTACACTCAAGCCCACACCTCTCTACACCATTTGGCATTGATGTTCATGCAAATGGAGTTGTATACAAATGTTCATTAATACATTCATTCACTTAGTCCATCTTTGAGTTCTCTGTTAGTCTACTCAAAAGTCTGTCAACTTGTCAAGGGAATATATCGGTCAATTCTTCACCAAATTAAGTTCGTCAAAGCTTGTTGGATTCAGCTTGATGTAATCTACGTGCTGTCAAAATTTGAAGACATTCTATTCAGCCATTTTGGAGAAATTTGCGTCGAGGTGAACTATGGTCATTTTCTACTACAGTCCTAAAAAGTCGGGGGTATAGCTTAACTTGCTAAATTGATTTCTCTTAGCATAGTTTATCATTTTACATCATTCTAGTTGGAATAGGTAGCTTACTAAGCTAATTAGATACTCCTAAAAGGAATTTTTCCAATTCCTACTGTGCTGGTCATACTGAGCAAAATACTCAGCAGGTGTCAAGCCATAAATAGAAGGTTTTCTTGAGTTTGGGAACCTCATTGTAAAAGTCAAATTGACTTGGAATCTCTTGTAATCACCTACCAAAACGATTCGTGGAAAATTAGTTGCTTGATTGAAAGAATATCTCCAAGCATTTAGGAGCTTGATCATAGGGAGCCAAAAGTTTGAATTTGAATTCAAATTTTTTACTCATTCCTATAAAAATGGACATGAAAAGTCCCGGGCAAGTGAGAACACTCCCGAGCCTAGCATTACTGTTTTTTGAGTGTGTGTGAGGTCTACACTCAAGCCCACACCTCTCTACACCATTTGGCATTGATGTTAATGCAAATGGATTTGTATACAAATGTTCATTAATACATTCATTCACTTAGTCCATCTCTGAGTTCTCTGTTAATCTACTCAAAAGTCTGTCAACTTGTCAAGGGCATATCTCGGTCAATTCTTCACCAAATTTAGTGATTCAGCCATTTTGGAGAAATCTGCGTCGAGGTGAACTCTCGTCATTTTCTGCTACAGTCCTAAAAAGTCGGGGGTATAGCTTAACTTGCTAAATTGATTTCTCTTAGCATAGTTTATCATTTTACATCATTCCACTTGGAATAGGTAGCTTACTAAGCTAATTAGATACCCCTAAAAGGAATTTTTCCAATTCCTACTATGTTGGTCATACTGAGCAAAATACTCAACAGGTGTCAAGCCATAAATAGAAGGTTTTCTTGAGTTTGGGACTTCCAAAGTTATCTGTTTTGATTCAATCATTGCACACATCATTTCCAAAGGAAATAGGACATTTTATGGTGTCATTAGAAAGCTAAGGAGGTCTAGTTATCAACTCTGAAGCAAAAGAGGGCTGGTACAAAGCAGGTTTAGCAGTACCTACTCACTCTCTTGGAGCATCCATCCGTCTATCCCAACAGATTCTTACAGGCTATCCGATACTTCTCCAAATGCCTTGCTTGATACACAAGTTGAAAGAGTGTAGAGGAACCACAATAAAAAAGGAACAAAATAACAAAGCACAAAACAATAAGAGAAGGTTGAGATAGCTACAAAATCAAAAAAACATCTACCTACATTAACTAACCAAAATCACCGAATGTCATCCCTTAGGGCAAGAAGAATGCATGAAAGCACGCGAACAGCACAAGGAAGAAGAAGAAGCTTGGAGCACAACAGACAATACTGAATGTATTACCACTAGAATGTACAAAAGATTAGTAATCTATTAGGGCAATAGGCATATATACAAGCCGGGGGAAAAAACCTCCTAAAGAGGGAAAAAGGTGCCCGAGAGTCCTAGAGTGTTCACACACATCACTACCTAATATATCAACAAATCCCCCCTGGGAGTGATGCGGTGAACAAGGAGCTGGTAGTCATGTATAAGGAAGTGCCAAGCTATGTGGAATCAATCCACAAAAGGAAGTAAGCCCAAAGCTTTGCAGAAAGCTTCAAACTTCTCCCTAGGTAGAGCCTTTGTAAAAAGGTTCTCCTGCATGGGCATATATGCAAAGCTGATCTCCCCAGCATAGAACCTCTCCCTGACATAATGATAATGCACCTCAATGTGCTTAATGTGAGCATGGAACATAGGATTCCTTGCAACTACCAATGCGCTCTAACTCTCAGTGAAGATGGTGGTTGTAGCTCAAGCTTAAGCATCATCTCCTTTATTTGTCAATCCGTGGAAGACATAGGAGTGATATGAAGATCATGGATGCAAGAACTAGTGAGAGTGAAGGAGAGAAGCATGAAGACGCACACACACAAGGAAGAGACAATCAAGACACAATGGAAGGTAGGAAGTAGATTCTATTGCTCAATAACACTCTTACAAGCTCAAAGTTCTAAGATCTTCTCACCTCATACAAGCTAACCTAGAAAATGAGCTCTCTAGCTCGTTTTATAGATTCTAGACTAGTTTTGACCGGTTTCACATCTAGTCACCCGCATAGTTAAAAAATAGGCTCTAGGGGTATTTGGAGGTCTAAGTGAGATCTAAAAATAGCCAAAATTGGTATGTTTGTTCTACCTAAGCTCTTCAAGCTTGAGGACTCCTCGGCTTGTACAAAATGGAGCTACTAATACAAAGTGGATGTTTTATGATACATATGGTACAAAAGTGATGAAAATCATTATTTGGTGTTTTGAAAACGTAATATCACATATATTTCTGTGAGAAAAATTGAATGTCTGGCTCCCCATGACTCTTTGTGGTCCACCTCTACATGCTTCCTCCACGTCTATGCCTTCGACTGCTGCCAACACCCCCCGTCCCTCTCACGTCTATCATCCCCGATAGATCCTTGCTATGGGGTCAGCATGATGTAGTTCTGCAAGAGATCTTGTGCGAGAGTGTGCTCCGCAATGCGAATTCCTCGTGCGAGATCAGATTCTATTTTTTCCGAGTCTATGGCATGAGGTTCGTCGGGAGGTGGAAGTTGGTAGTGTGTTGAATATACCAGTTGTTCGCAAGCAAATAACTGAAGTAGATGCATAGCTCGGCTGATAAAAACTTTGAAATGGTACTCCCAGAAGCCCTCGTGAACATCTCTTCAAAACTTATCTTATAACATTGAGGTAAGTATTTATACAGTAGTGCCATGCGTAGCATACTCATAGCAAAGGTGTAGTACTCATGTTGTAGGTGAGGTATTGGTTTCCATGCTCAAAGCCCAAGGTATTGACATGTGGTGCCTTGACATGCTGAAAGATCTTGAACACTGATTGCATCATATCAAAGATCTTGATAGTCATGTATGTGATGACATCATCCATGCGGCGTAATCGAGGGAGCCAGTTTTGAATGGTCACCATCATATATCCAACGACTGAGGGGCCACGTGATGGTGCTAGATAGGGGTATTTTAACCAATCCTGAAATTGCTTGTTATTTTGAATGTTGATGGCAAATGCCTTCCAAGAGTGGCGTCATGGCATAGGACCCCAGCATGGATTGTACTTCATGTGCAACGGTGCTTTTTTCTAGTGTGCATCATCTCCAGGTATTCGTGTAATAGCTGCGTGCACGAGTTCATCTCAAAGATCTTTCCTTTCTTTACTTCAGGAGGTAGGTCTTCACGCTCAAATTGTGTAGCGTGAGTTGTTTTCTTTCATGTTTCTTTTTCAATAGCCAATTGATACTGTGCCATGTATAGAAAGTATGGCTTGTATTGAAGTTCATTAATGGTCATATACCTTTGAGAGTCCAGCTGAGCAAAATATGGTGATTGTAATATTCATTCCTCGATCATGACCATGGCATGTAGTTGTGCTTCAACACGTGTAGAGTGAGTCTTACTAAGTTCTTCCACTGATTTGAGCCATGCGGGAATAGGAAGTTTGAAAGTGTCTTGGCCTTCTATCGTGACACGTCCGCTTGGGATTGGTTGTGATTCATAGGCTTCTTTGTATGTGTCCTCCACCGGTATAAGGATTGTTTCTTCTTCAGTAGGGATTTCTTGTGGGGAATCTGGTCTTGGAGGCTCTGATTGAGTTGCAATCTATGTTTGAAGATCAATTACACATGCCCGTAAAGTAGCGAGTTCATCTAGTATTTCTAGGGGCGTGACTTCAAGAAATGGTTGGGGTTGTGCAGGTTCCTTCAAGAGTAAGATTATGTGATCCGCCTATAACTTTTGATATTCTTCGTTGATTTTGTTGTAGTCCTTGAGTAACCGTGCATGAGAGGCAATTGCTTTGAATCTACTCAGACTTATGTTTCCTCGATCGATCCATTGCTACTTCGAAATTCTTGGGATTCTGCTCTTGTAGCCTCTAATTCTCTTCTTTGGCTGCTGTGGGATTGCATCTTAATAGTCCCATATTTTGTGTGAGCATTGCATTCTATACTCTCTGAGCATGTAAAAGATTTTCTACATCTGTGAGAGCTTCTTTCGTCTTTTGCTCTGATTCTAACTCTAATGAGTGGTAAGCTTCATGTAATTCCTGATTGCATGCATTCAGGGAAGCATTCTTGATGGTTAAAGAATTTAACTACACCTGCAATTGTGTAGTAGTTTGCTGCAATGTCTGGTAATTGCTCCAGAGATATGCAAATTCTTCTCTAACTTGAGTCATACAAGCAAACATGTGCTGAAATGCAGTGTCAATGGTAGGTGATATTAACAATGGTGCGGTGAGTGCAGATGATGCTAGTGTGGGTGTAGATGCAGTGGGAAGCGGAAAGGGGAATGGGAGGGTGGATGCAGTGGTGACCATAGAAAATTGTGGTGTGCCTAGATGTGGTGGTGACATGGTGTGTGTGAGTGGTGGTGCGGTAGGTGGTGAAATGTCCATGTCACTGGACATGGCATCTAGTGTAGTAACAGTGAATAGTGGTGTAATGGTGGGTGCACGTGTGGGTGTGAAAACGGGATTTACAAAAGAGGAGGAATATATAACCTGTTGAGTGTCACAGATGGTTTGAAGTAAAGGAGAAGGTAAAGCTGATACAGTAGGATGGGGAGATGACACTAGGGAAAAGGTCATGGATGGTGGAAATGGAAACATAGGCCTTGGAGGGAGAGGAAAGGAAAGAAAGGATGGGTTGAGGAATGGATTGATTGGGGTGGGGGGAATTAGGTTTGATGTAGTAGGGGTAAGGATTTTTGGTATTTTTTGGGTGGTTGGAGGTGCTATGGCTTCGACTATAGCATTTAATCTGAATGAGGATATAGGAGGTGAGTGAGGGTGGACATGAGAAGTTGAATGTACAGCTAAAGGGGGAGTTTCAGTGGGAGTGGAGGTGATTTCGATGGGGGTGGCCTATATGGAGGTTGCTGGTCGAGGTGGGGAGTCAATGATGAATGTAGCTTCAGCTATGGGTGATTCAAGTGGGTGTTTCAGGATTAATCATGCTTTGTTTGGATGTCTCGAGGACTAGCGTTTTGTGGGTACATGGATGTACTCATCGGGTTTGGACATTAGATAGATTGTTCGAGGGTCGAACTGTGGTAAGGGTTTTCTCTTCGAAAAGTGGAGTACTTCAACAGTTACCATACATTTTAGTAGTTCCTTAAAATCTTGAATGAAAGGTTCTTCAAATCCACCACTAGTGAGTTCTTGCTCTAGTATTTCCTGACTTTGTTCTTCAGATAGTTGTGTGTGTGCCCACACTGCTTGCATATTGCGAGATAATTTCTAGATGGCCAGTGTATAGGTGGTGGCTTCAAATGGGTCATCTTCATGGTGCTCATATCTCCTTGAGCTTTTTTTTGTGGTTGTTGTTGTTCTTGTTGGTCATCTTTTTGTGATTCAAGACTATTTTGAAAAGCTTCATCATCGCCTTCTTCATCATAAGTCACTATTCTATCTTCAGCATCTGAGCTGGATACTACCTATTCTTGTGGTTGGTCTGGGGGTGTAGTAGGATAGCTAGGGTGTTCGTATTCTTGAGAGAAAAACTGACCTTTTGAAAATTGAAACTCTCTAGAAAAGGCATCATGTATTTCAAAATGAAAAGTTGTATTAGAGGGCTCGACCTCGAGATTAGGTATTGGGAAAGTAAAAGCATCCACACTAATGGTGATGGGAATTTTATTGGAGTTAGACGTCTGCGGAAGCACGCGAATAGCACAAGGAAGAAGAAGAAGCTTGGAGCACAACACACAAGACTGAATGTATTACTAGAGAATGTACAAAGATGAGTAACCCATTAGGGCAATAGGCGTATATACAAGCCGGGGGAAAAAAACCTCCTAAAGAGGGAAAAAAGTGCCCTGGCGGTCCTAGAGTGTTCACACACATCACTACCTAAATATATCAACAAATCCCCCCTGGGAGTGATGCGGTGAACAAGGAGCTGGCACTCATGTATAAGGAAGTGCCAAGCTATGTGGGAATCACTCCACAAAAGGAAGTAAGCCCAAAGCTTTGCGGAAAGCTTCAAACTTCTCCCTAGGCAGAGCCTTCGTGAAAAGGTCTGCAATGTTCTCCTGCGTGGGCACATATGCCAAGCTGATCTCCCCAACAGAGAACCTCTCCCTCACATAGTGATAATGCATCTCAATGAGCTTAGTGCGAGCATGGAACACAGGGTTCCTCGCAACTACCAATGCGCTCTGACTGTCAGTGAAGATGGTGGCGGCAAAAGACTAGCCAACACCCAAATCAGCCATAAGGCGTCTGAGCCACACACTCAACAGTCGCTGTGAAAGCTACCCTATACTCAGCCTCACAACTGGAAGTGGCCATAGTAGGCTGCTTCTTGCTCAACCAAGATATACATGAGCTACCAAGCATGAAGCGAAAGCCACTGGTGGACACACGAGTGTCATAGCAACCAGCCCAATCTGAGTCAGAAAAAGCATGCAAATCTGGCGGTAGTGATCCCCCCTTGGGATAAAACAACCCAAGTAGCCGAGTACCACTCAAGTAGCGAAAGATGCGCTTAACTGCCTTCCAATGCGTGACTCCTGGGCAATGCATAAACCTGCTCATTTGTGAGACAGCAAACTGAATATCTGGCCGAGTAATGCATAAGTAAATCAAGCATCCAACAGCCTGCTGATAGAGAACAGCATCAAATGCATCTCCAGCATCATGAAGACTCAATTGTAAACCTGTCTCCATAGGAGTGGCAATAGGCTTACAGTCTTCAAGGCCAAAATGCTGCAATAATGTGTCAATATATTTCGTTTGACACAAAGCCATTCCACCATCAACTTGCATAAATTGAATGCCCAAATAGTGATGCAAATGCCCCAAATCAGACATCTCAAATGAGGCATGCAAATCAGCCTTGAAATCAGCAACATGCTTCTCAATAGGACCAATGAGCAACATGTCGTCTACATAGACAACAATGATCAGAAGCACATCATTAGCACGCTTAACATATAAGGTGCTTTCAGTTGGACTGTTCTCAAAACCATGTGCAATCAGATAGGCATGTATCTTCTCATACCAAGCACGTGGTGCTTGCTTTAAACCATATAACGCCTTCCTTAACCTGCACACCTGGTTTTCATGCCCTTTCTGCACAAAGCCACGGGGCTGAAAAACATACACTTCTTCATGCAAGTCACCATTCAAAAATGTTGGTTTAATGTCCAACTGATGTACATTCCAACCATGATGGGCTGCAAGTGCACAAATGCTCCGAACAGTAGTCATACGGCATGTAGGTGCAAAGGTCTCATCAAAATCAATGCCTCTTTCCTGCGCATAACCCTTTGCAACAAGCCTAGCCTTATACCTGTCAATTCTACCATCAAGTTTATGCTTCAGCTTGTATACCCACTTAGTGCCAATGGCCTTCTTGCCAGGAGGCAAGTCACATAGAGACCATGTACCATTCTTCATTATAGCATCATATTCAGATTGCATAGCAGGCATCCAAATTTCTGAATTCTGTGCTTCATCAAAAGAAAATGGCTCATTCTCATCACAGAGACTAGATGCAGCCATAGCATAGCAATCTGATGCAAAGGAGGCACTATGAGAGCCTGAACGAGTATGATATGACAAAGGTGCATCTAATTTTCTATCACGCAAAGTCTGCACCAACCATTTTGGCATAGTTTTTGCTTGCTCAATATCAGCTCTCTCATCAGCAAGTGCATCATGTAAATCTGCATCAGAAATGGAATGATCTGCATCATCATAAGAAACCTGCAAAGGCTGAGAAGTTGCCTCATTAGGACCAGCACTAGACTATCCACCTGTAAAAAGAGGCATCAAAGTATCATACATGTCTTTGGAGCTAACAGATGTCTCCTTAGTAAATGAAAGCAATGGCTGAATAGCATCTTCCACAAAGACAACATCACGGCTAACTAGAATGCGTTTAGTCTGTGGATGATATAGACGATAGCCTTTACTTTCAGAACTGTACCCAACAAAAATACATTTTACTGCCTTATCATCCAATTTTCTGCGATGTTGTTCAGGCACTAGTGCGTATGCCAAACAACCAAAAACACGCAGATGAGCAACAGATGGCTTGCGGTCATGCCAAGCCTCATATGGAGTGATAGACTGCAATGCTTTAGTGGGCTACCTGTTTAGTACATATGTTGCACACATGACAGCCTCAAGCAAGAAACTATGAGGTAAAGCCTGACTCTTGACCATACACCTCGCCATCTCCATGAGAGACCTATTCTTCCGTTCAGCAACTCCATTCTGTTGAGGTGTATACGGCAGTGTACACTGGTGTTTTATCCCACGTTCAGCCAGAAATGCATTAAAATCTGAAGACATATATTCCTCCCCTCGATCAGAACGGAGGGTGCCCATTTTACATGCTGACAGATTTTCAGCCAAAACCACAAACTGTTTGAAGCACATGAACACTTCGGACTTTGCTTTGAAAGGATATACCCTGGAAAAATCATCAATGAAAGTCATGAAGTAAAGGTAATTTCCAAAAGAGGGTGTCTGCATAGGACCACAGCCATCACTATGTACAAGCTGCAATTTCTGCGTAGCCCGAACTGAACCATCTTTTGGAAAGGAAGAACGCTGCATTTTGCCCAAAATACAGCCTTCACAAACATGTTTTCCAGGTGCCTCAAGTTTGGGCAAAGAGGACACCATTTCAGATTTCTGCAGGCGTAACAAACTAGCAAAATTCAGATGACCAAAGCGTGCATGCCAAAGCTTTGCATCTGACATAGCCTGAGAATCATGAACTGCACATGCCGAATCATTCACAGATCTTTCATAGTCTATGAGCTTATACAGCCCACGACATAAAATGCCAGAAGCAATAATCACATCGCCATTTGAGAGATCATGGACTGTACACCTGTCATCAACGAATTTCACAACCAAGCCAATCTTGGCTAATGCCGAAACTGATAACAGATTCTTTTTGATCTATGGCACAAATAAAGCATCTGACAAAGTGAAAGAACTACCATGAGCAATAGTCAGAATGATCTTACCAACTCCCATAACAGGATAAGAGGAGTTATTGGCACATGTGATAGTATTCCCTGTAGGGGCAGGCTCGAGTGAAGAGAAGAAACTGCGCTGCGAGGTAATATGTTTGGTCGCCCCACTATCAAAGTACCAAACATCTGAGTCTACTGCAGACATGCACTGATCATGAGAAGATGGGTCAAAACTGCAGATAGTAGTAAACGCCCATTCTTCTTCCTGCACAAGATTTGCAGACTCTGTTTTTGGTGTAGAGGCCTCTACAACAACCATTCCAGCCTCTTTCTTCTTTGCCTCTTTAGCAGCGAGTTTTGGACAGTTCTTTATGATATGATCATTGCCTTTACAGTACTTACAAAACAATTTCTGCTTTTCTGATTTTTTTCTCATCTTTGTCTTGGTTCTTTGAATGTGCAGCATTTGCAGATTTTTGCTTACTAGTAGAAGAGCTCCATTTTCCTTTGCCCTTCTGACTAGCCAGGAAAGCTTGATCTGCAACTCGCATAATGGACCTGTTCTACCTGGACTGATCTTCCTGCAACAGAACAGAGACTAACTCCTCAAATGATAAGGCATTCAGATTGCCTTTAATCATCAACCGAAGAGTAGATGCAAAACTCTGATATGAGTCAGGAAGACCATTCAAAACGGTCTGCACAAGTGAGCTATCTGGTATAACCTCATCAGCAGAAATCAACTGTTCCTTTAAATCTTTGATCTTCATTAGGAAACTGTCCATAGAATCACCTTCATTCATGTGCTCACTCTCCAACTGTTTTCGGAGATAAGCAACACGAGCCTCATTCCTAGCTTGGTACAATGTGGTAAGTGTATCCCAAGCATCCCTAGCTGTTCTGCAAGAGCGTATGTGAGGAATAATGGCACGTTTGACAGACAAAGCTATCAATGCATGTGCTTGGGCATCTCTGCCATCCCAACGAATCTGCTCTGCAGTAGGTGCAACAAAAACAGCAGCACGAACAGGAATCTGCACAATATCATCTTCGACACCATCTTCATCAGCTCCAGCACCTGTATTTGTAGTACCTGTAGTCGCAAGTGTAACAGGACGTCTTTCAACACCCTGCACAATGTTCCACAGTCCTTTTGCAACCAATAAATGTCGCATCATATAAGCCCATAATGGGTAGTTGGTACCATCCAACTTATCCTCAATAGCCAACATACGGAATACATCACTGCTTTCAGCCATGGCCAATGGCTAAAATACCTTGATGCAGAAAATTGATTGTATCTCAAAAAGTTGAACGGAACTGCCCAGACGAGTTCTGCTAGACCTGTAGCAGACTTCGAGACGCTTAAATTGGTGAACAAAAACTGGTATATACCTTTGGCACAAAAGGAAGAAATAGCCTGCACAAGCGCTGTGATAGTGCATTCGGAGGCTCAAACGAGCTCAGATCGCGATTTCGGCACCACAATGCGAAGCAGTTTTGATCTTGGAAATACCCTGAGTATGCTCACCAAATTTTGTGCGAATCTGAGACTGCAAACGGAGGAGTGTCGACGGCGCCCTAGAAGAAGCGACAACTTGCTCTGATACCAATTGTTGGAGTTAGACGTCTGCGGAAGCACGCAAACAGCACAAGGAAGAAGAAGAAGCTTGGAGCACAACACACAAGACCGAATGTATTACTAGAGAATGTACAAAGATGAGTAGCCCATTAGGGCAATAGGCATATATACAAGCCGGGGGAAAAAAACCTCCTAAAGAGGGAAAAAAGTGCCCCGGCGGTCCTAGAGTGTTCACACACATCACTACCTAAATATATCAACAAATTTCTCTTGCTTTAGTAGTAGTTTCTTGAGTGGAGGCTTTAAGGGGGGATGACTACACTGGTAGTACCTTCTATTATTATAGGGTGTGAGAGTTGGATGTGTATCGTTTGTACAGGTGCAGGAGGTTTCATTGGAGATTGTGGAGGGGATGGTTGAGGCCAGGGTGACTCTGGGATCTGTAGACAAGGAATGGAACCCCTCTTGCCTACTCTACTTTTTCTTGATTTTCATGCCTTCTTGGTGGTTCCCTTAAATCTTTTCAATTCCTCACTAGTCATGGCACGTTCGATGGGTAATTCATAGGCTAAACACATGTAAACTATTCTTGTGAGTGCACAACATCCATGGATGACATGCTTGCATTCCCATCTGTACTAAGCTGAATGCAATTGATCTATAATCCAACTAGTGAGATCTATAGTTTGAGAGCCTGTAGTGCCCAAATATAAACAGAACCAGATATATTTGTGAGGAATGGTGAAATGATCCTGTGCAGGGAATGCAAAATGTTGCATGCAAATGTGCAATGGCTTTGACAATTCTAGAGTGATGGTCGAGATGTCAGTCCACTTCAAAATGTCACCTCTTTTCATGGGCTCAAGAATGAGCCTTTCCTGTTCTGTTAGTGTGTGAGTCCCATGGATCTTAAGTGCAGCTCGAATGAGGTCCTTCGATAGATAAAACTTCTTATAGGGTGGATCATTCACAAGAGAGGGCAGGATGAAAGCGATTGGCAATTCTTTCTTCTCAAGGGCTTCAAGAGTGGTTACCAAGTAATAGCATCGATAGAAATTAAGTTTTGGCAAAGGGTCACTAAAATACTCGATGAAACCAACTCTCACCCAAATGTCTCATAGCTCCTCTGAATTTTGAAGCTCTTCAAATTCTCATGAGAAAAACTGATATCTGCCCCACTTGGTACCATCAAAACAAAGCATGGCCTGATAGATAAAGTTAGCATTTGCAAGGGGTCCTACTAGACCTTGGAACCAGTGTGAGTTGCTATGAACCTTTTTAGTGCATCCTAGAGGAGGGTCGTCGATAGGCATCGGTCCCGTGAATCTTTGAAATTTTGGTGGTTGCAATGTAGGATAAGACTCAGCTAATAAATTACCCAAATTGACCACTGCCGCACTGGGGCTAGCCTCGAAAGTGCCTTCTGCTTGCATGATGATTGAAATGAGTGCTTTGGTGATCTGCTACAAAAGGATAACACATTATTATGGAAATTAATTATGGTCCCAATTAAGTGAGACCACAATCCCTTTCCATAGCCAATGTGTAACCTGTGTAGCCGAGCGTTGTGAGGTGGTTTATGGAGTGATTTCTCATAAACTAATGTAGGTCATTAGACACCTACATGATTTAGATATTGTAGACATTGCTTGATGAGATTTATTTCAAGTGATAGTGGATGAATGTGGGTGAATTTAAACAAGGTTTAGTCGTGAGTGAATTATTACAAGGGTGAGGGCTAGTCATGATGGGTGTTATGTCATACAAAAGATCGTGTGGAGGTTTTTGGACACGTTTTGGCATCCATTTCCTAAGAGTTGGCAGGTGGGTTGTGTTCTTCTACTGAGGTACAAAAAATGATTCTAGTGGTTGTGGTATCGATGGGTGAAGTGATTTCAACGGGGTATATATTACATGGATTGGGTTTTGAGCTAAAATACAATTCTTGGGTACCCAGATCTTCGTGGGTGTGGTCAGGTGGTTATGTACTTCTTGGTGATCCAAATCTGTCGAGTCCTCGTCGATGGAACATAAGGTGGAGGGTAGGTTGGATACTGACTCTGCTTCTACCTTGACTTCTTCTTGTCACTGTCTATGTTGTTGAAAATGGTTGGTATGTTCTGATCTTTTGGCACCCATACTTTATTTGTGCCAGTTGTCTTCATTTGCTGATACTGCTTCCATCTTTGTGTCATCTGGTATGGTCGTCGGTTTGGTTTCCTCAGTCATGGTTGACTTCTTGGAGATTGTGGTTGAGAGGTCTGGTTGATGCTTTACTTTGGAAAACAAGGGAGGTCCAACACTTGCATGACCTGCCCATCAAGAAGTGAGGCATTATTACAACAGATCTAGGTTGGTCCGCATGAAGTGTGGAGGAAGAGGCACTGGGGATGATGGTCCTCATTTGTCCACTGATGCAACCCACCTGACTGCTGATGTAAACCCCTTCTTGTGCAAAGGAAGACCGAGGGAAGATATCTTGACATTCTCTTGACTGGCAACTATCCATTGCCAGGCTCTCATGGGTTGACTTTGGAAGGAGCATGCTTAGCTGATGGATCTATCCAAAAATCTTCTGGTCCTCCTTGGCAATCATTTCATATGGTCTAGGGTTACATACCTCAGGGGGTGTAAGGTTAGGGAAGTCAAGCGATATCACTTGCTGCTCGTCTAAGGTCCTGATCTACAAGGAGCCTTGTCTAAGATTTAGGTCCACTAAGCGATCGTATGGCCAATCTTGGCCAAGGATTAGGGGTTCTATCAGGTCATCACCATGACACACTAGGAGCTTTGCGGTCATGGTCGCTTCGTGTATTAGGATAGGAAGGTCCACCTCACCCATGCAAGGGGTTCCCATGCCTCCTAGCCCTGTGAGGTATGCCTCAATTGGCCGCATTTCTAATCTTGAGTCCTTGTAGTGGGACCATCTAATTGCACTAGTCACAACACCTGAATCAATTAAAGCCCTAAGCTGATAGCGGGTGTTGCCTTGGTTTAGCATAACTGTAATGAATGGTCTCCTATCCACTATGCTAGGATGAGCATTTGACTTTGTTTGACACATGTCCATGGGGTACCTCGGTGTTTCTATAAGATGGTTATCATGTTCTCTTTCTAGTCCTTGTCTTCTTAGCTTCACGCATTTAATGTGTTCTAGAGCTTCTCTCTAAGCTTCCACATGTATTCTCTTCTATTCCTCCTTACGCTTCTTTGCCAATGTGAGTCGTTTAAGCATGTCCTCCGTAAGAGGTTCTTGATAGAGCTTGACTCTACAGCCACTAATGTAATTAGGCATTATCCCTCCTTCTAGGGTGGCTAATTGAACTACTCCACTTGTCAACAGTCTGTTAATAATCATAGGTCCATAAACTCGCTTTTCTAGTTTCTGTGCATGTTGTTTGAGTGTGTACTAGGGCTAAATTGCCTTCTTTTAATCCCTTATCTTTCACATGTGCATCAAAATAGGCTTTTTATTGCTTCTTTGTTGCATATATCCCTACTGCCGCTTTCAGTCTGGTTTCTCGTAATCGTTCCAAGTCCATTATTCTTGATGATAATTCATGGCCGGTCCATTGATATTCTTGTGCAACGTTAAGGGTGGGTATCAAAAAGTCCAAAGGGACACATTGTTTTGACCAAAAACCATTTGAGAGGGAGTTGCATTGAGTATGGTCTTGTAGGCCACTCGATATGCCCGAATACGATGTAACTATTTGTCCCAATCTGAACGTTTGTTGTTCACGAGTTTTGTCAGTACATTACAAAGGATATTTTTAGTACTTTCTACCTGACCATTGGCTTGAGGATGATATGGTGTTGATTTCTTGTGAATCACCATAAAATCCTATAACAAATATTCAATGACCTAGTTTAGAAAGTGAGTTCCTCGATCGCCCACTAGTTCTATAGGCGATCCATATCTCGTAAATACATTTTCAAATAAGAATTTTGCAGTTGTGAGTGCATCATTCTTCTTTGTGGCCTTGGCCTCTACCCATTTGGTAAGATAATATGTCGCTACTATAATGTATTCAGCATGAGTACCTTTAGCACGAGGATTAATGGGTCCTACAAAGTCTATACCCCACTTACAGAATGCACATCCTCCCATCATGAGTTTCAGTGGCATTTCATCTTTGCGAGTAGGAAACTGTGTTCTTTGCCACACATCACATCTCTTAACATAGGTATGAGCATCCATGTGAAGAGTGGGCCACCATAATCCTACAAATAGTATCGCTTTGATTATCCTATCGGGGCCAAAATGACCTCCTACAACACCATGGTGTGTGTCAGTTCCCCTGTTCGGCCGTCGTTTCCCGATGATTACCCATCACTTTTGGTGTACCTTCAAGCATGCACACTTCTCTATACGCGTACAAACCTTCAGTTTCTGTCACACGAAGATTCTCGCATAATTGCACCGCCCAGCCTCGTACCTCCCTCGATATCATACTCCTTAATTGGAGTAACCAATGTGGCATCTCACATGAGTGCCACATGGCACTCATGTGTGTGCCCTCCTAATGGAGCCCAAGAGATGGTTCACACCATCTCTTCTATAGGGGCTCCCCTCATAACATTTCCTTCCCCTTAACTCCATTTTTGTCCTCAAAAATGGTATTGGAAGGTCTAGAAATCAAGAGGGTGGTACTCCCACTATATCCCCATGTATAAAAATACATGGTCCTATCTTCGTGTTGTTTGCCCATATCCTTCCCCTTAAGAAGACTCTTGGAAAGGTAATCTAAAACGGGGAAACCGTTTCTGAAGGGTGCTAACCTGCTCCCATGTGGCACTATCTTCTTAACTATCTTTCCACTTTACTAGACACTCTTTATATAAGTGACTTCTCGTCCGTTTCTCTCGAGTGCATAGTATGCTCTCAGGCTCATGTGGAATAGATTGAAGAGAAATAGGCTCTACTACCTCACTATCTGGAATGAGGTTGTCAGATTCACCCAGCCTTTTCTTAAGCCGGCTAACATGAAAAACTGGATGGATTTGACTATTCTCTGGAAGTTGGAGCTGGTAAGCCATCTTTCCTATTCTCTTAAGTATTTGGAATGGTCCACAATACCTAGGAGATAGTTTTGGACAAGGTCCCGTCTTCATTGTCTTCCTTGCATATAGTGAGTGATCTGCATCACATATAGAAAACCCAATGCTGGTTAAGTAATCAGCAATCCTTGCATGCCATGCACGAGGGGCTTGCTTCAGCCCATACAAAGCCTTTTGTAACCTGCAAACATATTCTAGATGTTTTGAATCTTCATATCCTTGTGGATGGTCCATGTATACTTCTTCCTGTAACTCACCATGTAGGAAAGCATTATTCACATCCATCTGATGCAAAGTCCATCCTTTTATTGTAGCTAATGCAACAAGTGTTCTGACAATAGACATTTTAGCCACAGGACTGAATGTTTCCTCATAATCAATGCCATTCTAATGAGTGCAGAGACTCAGTTTCTTCTTGTGTTCTATGGATGGTAATCCACTAGATTGGGGATACATCTCGATGAGAATAATCCTTGAGATTAACCTTTGTGGTTACTCCTAAATGTTGCAAGGACAAGGAATTAGTTCCCCAATCTTGTACAATTTGCAACTGATGCATGAATGGTCATCCTAAAATCATCTCGTAAGCGTGATTTTTCCCAAAATCACAGATGGGAAAAGTGTGCTCGAATTCTACACCAAAAGTGGTGAGAGATATTCCTTCTAATAATCCTAATGGTTTTTCTATGTGTCTGTCAGCCATCTATAGCTTCATTCTAGTGGGTCTTAGTGTTGGTTTACCCCAATGTTTCCATAAAACATTAGTAGCAATGACTATGCCAGCTCCTCAATCTATGATGGCTTTAGTGGTGTATCCTTTGTGGGTTATTGGAAGATAGGTATTAAATTCCTCACCTTCGCTCATGTCTCCAATTCTTTCCACAGGTATTTGTGGTAGCTTCTTGTGTAAGCCTTCCTGAGAGTGAATGGAAGCGCCCTCTGGGAATTGATTTGCTACATGCTTCCACAAATCTGGCTTAATTTCTAACAATTCTTCTAAAGTGAGGTGACACTCCACTTTAGTGCTCTTGATTGCTTCTGTGTTTCTAGGGATCACTGACTCTTCATTTCTCGCTATTATGGTGGGAGCTCTCATACTAATAGACTTAGCTTCCCAAGGTCCTGTGAACTGAAGTAACTCTTGTAGGGAGTTGGATTCAAAATTTGGTGGTACACTAAGTTGCTCTTCCTCTACCTCATCATAGATAGAAGGTATGTCTTGGGGAAAATTTTCCTGCAAGTCATCTATCTCTTGAATAGGGGGATGGGTTTCTTGCTCACGTCTCCACTTCTCTTCTTGGATTTCTGTTAGAAACCCTTGTGAATACTTATGTATGGAAGAAAGGTTTTCTTCACACTGTGTTCGACACTTGAGACACTGATGATACATTACCTTCCTGTGTCTCTACAACAATTGGATTCTTTTGCAAATTCTTCTTCTCGTTGCTAGTGATCAAATATTCTAGCCTCTCCAATAGTCCTTGAAAGTGTAATTCTAGTCTTGCTATGTTGCTCCACTTAATGTATCGAGAGGGCTCAAACATGGTTTGAGCTAATTCTACCATCTTCATGCAAAGTTCAGTTCTCTCAATTTCTAAGTCTGCCCTTGGATAGTTGTTACTCAATTCCGCTACTTGAGGTCCTTCTTTTAATCTTGCCTGTTATGCACAAAACATCATGTCTAGGTTTTCAAGTATAGGTTCAGCTAAAATTGAACCTGATCTCTAAGTTGGGTTCTCTTGATTTGACTCTTGCAAAGTTAATTCTAGGATTTTAGCTCTAGTTTCCTTTAGGCTTCCTTCCAACTCGTTTATCTTTGTGCTCCACTTTCTCTTGATTCTCTCTTGTGAGTCCTTCCAAGATTTTTTCTTTCTACTACTAGATTCTCCAACTTCACTAGTCTCGACTATCTTTTTTGGATTTGGCTATTGATTTTGCATCAGCGCTTGGGCTCTTGTTATTGCTTAGATACATACGTAGGATTGGATCTGTCTAAGGTGTGCACAATACATATCACATTAATGCCTGTCACTTTTGAGGCATTAGCAGGGTTCTCAGGGCAATATCTTATGATATTCTCTTTACCACATTTTTCACAAAAGCCTAAAATGTTATAATATTGTGAATGTCCTGCTATTGGACAATGTGGGCAATCTTTTACGAAATGATCTCCTTGGCACCTAAAGCATGGTCCTTTAGGGCCCTGTGGTCTTGGTTGTCTCAACTAGGGCAGTGGGTTAGGATTAACATACATAACATTGGCATAGTTGGGCTCCCAACTAGGTTCCATTGGTGGACTATCATATTGATATGTTTTCAAGTGTTCTAGGGACTCTGTGTAGTATGCTGGTGGGCTATCTACATGGGTGGAATCAAAGCTATTAGAATTAGGATCACTTTTTGTGATTAGGGGTGAAGAAGGGACTAAAGCCCTACTGAGGTTCTCTTCTACAGCAACATATTTGACTGAAATGACATTGGCAGGTGGGGATGGCTACTAAGCTAAAACAGGTTGAGGTCTCTGTTGAGTCTGATAAGGGTAGTTTTTTGGAGGCCTATAGTAATGAATCTGAGCATTGTACTAGCCTTGGTACCTACTTGGTTGAGGGTATGCTTGTGGGTAATTCTGTCACACTACCTATTTGTTGTGTGGACAATCTTGTGCTGTGTGATTAGTGTATCGCCTTTCAATTGTGCAATATTGGCCACTAGGTTTGGCTTGAGGTTGTGTTACATTGGGACACACATTTGCCATATGATCGCCACCACAGGTGTAACAAGGTTTGATGGATGTTAACCTGGGCATCTGTTTGCTAGAATCTCCTAGTTTTTGGGCTACTTTCTCCCCTAGGTCTTCTATCAAACTAGAAAGTTTTGAGGATGATTGAGATGAGATATCTGAGTATTTGTAGAACATTAAAAGTTCCAATTCATCTCCTAAGTTATCCTCAATGTCTATGCAAATTCATACACATTGCTCTAGCATTCTTGATTCCTTCAAATATACATAGGACCATAGTTTAGAGCTCAAGAGGCCGTCCAAAAATAAAGATACTTGCTTGGCTTGGGAGGGTAGTTCTGGCATTGTGCATCTCTCAATGTATTGTCCAAACCTATGTCTTGCAAGTATAACTATTTCCTGAGGTGTTTGTTTGAAGTTGTGAATCAATGAAGAAGTGTTATGCCTAATTCCACTTTTAGAGAATTCTGTGATGAATGACTCTAACAAGTGATGAATGTCCCTAAATTTCCTTTGTTGTAATGGTTGGAACCAAGTTAAGGTTGTGTTCTTTAACATGCGTCCAAAGGCATTGTATTGTGTGAACATGTCTTCTACTTGCTCCGCTCGCAAAACTTGCTTAAACTCTACAACATGGTTGTCGGGATCTCCTCTCCCATTGTAGCTCAGTGATGAGTAGCACCTCCTTTAATGTCAATCCGGGAAGACGTGAGGATGGTATGAAGACCTCGAGCAAGTGAAGGCACAAGTGCCGGAGTGAGAAGCACACAAACATGCACACACATACACACACACGCACACACACGACAAGACAAAGAGTGAGAAGCAATGGAGTTCTTAGATAACTTTCAAATAGCTCATACAAGTTTAGAACTATTACAAGCTAGCTTCAAAAATGAGCTCTCTAGCTCTATTTATAGTTTTTGACTAGGTTTTGGTTGTGTCCAGACCTAGTGTCCGGCCTAGTTAAAAATTAGGTTCTCTACCCTATTTGGAGGTTCAAACGAAGTCTAAAAAATGTGAAAACTGACAGGTAGGTACTTCTAAAGCTCCTCAAGCTCAAGGACTCCTTGGCTTGCACAAAATGGAGCTACAAAATTATGAAATGGTATTTACAATGATTGTTAGTGATGAGAATCACTGTTGTAAAGATGTTGATTTGGAAAAATTTGAAGGGCCTATCTGCCAGATTTGCGTCGACTGCTCTGTCTACTTAATCCTTCACCTCGCTCTGACTCTCTCTGCTGGCTTCCTTGTCTAGTGAGTCCTTGGGTGCCCATACTGCTCTCAACACCCCCTCCTCTCTCGCGTCTGTGGTCTCTGACAGACTCTTGTTGTTGGGAGTGCTGGATGTAATAGTCCACCACATGAGTGGCAAGTTGATGTTCTTGTATGCGTAGTCCTCTGGCCAAATCTTTCATCATGCGATCCCAATCAATTGGTCCTCGAATGTCCGGATGTGGCAGACGTAACTGATCTGCATGGATGGCTTGTTCTACTGCAAATAGATGTAGCAAATGTGTTGGTCTGGGAATGAAAATTTCCGAATGATATTCCCAGAATCCCGTAGAGAACATTTCCTCAAATGTCTGCTTGAAGCATGCGGGTAAGTACTTTATTCGTGCATGCCAGGCAAAGATTATATTGACCGAGGGAGTTTGGCTCATGTCGTAGACTAAATCCTTGTTACCTTGAGAGAATCCAAGGGCGGAGATGTATGGAGCTTGTACCTTTCGAAAGGTTTTGAAGACAATGGTCATGAGCTCGAATATTTTCATACACATTTTCGCTGCTATGTTGGGTACATTATTTAGACGAGTAGACCAGTGTCGAATTGTTGATATCATGTAGGCTACGGTTGGGGTCCCTCGAGGTGGAGCAAAATATGGATAGTTAACCCAAGCCGAGCATTCTTTATTGTTGCGTACCTTGATTGCAAATGCTTGCCAGGATCTGCGACGTACCATTGGGCAATAGCATGGATTATACTTGATGTACAGTGGCATGGTTGCCCATGTGCTCATCATCTCAGGGTAATCGGTTAGTAGACGTGCACGCCAATTGGGTTGGAAGATCGAGCCAGCACGGGCATCTGCCGGTAAGTCCGCTGGCTCAAATTGAGTGACGAATGTGGGCTCCTTCCCTGTATGCCTTCTAACTTCTGCATTATAATCATGTAGCAAGACAAAGTAAGGCATGTATTGCGTCTCTGATGTTGTGATCAAGCGTTGGTGGGATAGGTTCTGAAAGTAAGAAGATCAAAGGACAGTTTCTTCCAGATTTGTGAGAGATTGAATTTGCACGGCAACACGATCATCATGTGTCTTTCCTACTTTCTCGATTCTTTTAACCCAATCTGGAACTCCAATTTCTAAAGTTTCTTGTCCTTCCTCTGTTACCCGACTGCCGGGTGTGGGCATCGGCTCGTACGGCTCTTCATAGCTCTCATCGACGAGGATTTCCACAACTGTTTCAGAATTTGGTTCTTCAGTTGGCGAGGGTGGCCTTTCATATGGTAAGAGGCATGCTTGGAGTTCTGCCACCTGTTTCCGGAGGGTCTCTACTCCTTCTGTAGAGTGTTGCAAGATTATCGGCTCCTGTTGAGCTGTGGCGGCACTGGCTATCTGCTTCTTTAGATCCGCACATTCAACCTCTAACTTTTCATATGACTCCAAGAAATTTGCATGCTCTTCGAGTAAGATGCGAATGTCTTCAGATGGGACTGCTCTATACTTGGTAGGGCTAATGGTTGCTCCTGCAGTTCCTTCCATAGCCGCTTCAAAGTTGTCTTGGTTTTGTTGCTGAAGCCTCTTGTTCTCTTCTAGTGCTGCTGCCATATGCTTCCTTAATAGCCCTTCTAAGTGTAGCATTGGATATCATTTGGGACTCGAGCATACTTTCCAGTTCCTTCACTGCTTGATCATCCATTGTCGATATTTTCGATTCCAATTCTGTGTGAGCCTGTTGTAAGGTGGTATGTTCTGCTAGAAGCGTTTGGTAATCATCTTCGAGAGTGTTGACTCTAGCTTGTAGACGCTGAGATTCTACTTGGAGGGCAACAGTGTGTTCTTCCAATTGATGGTATTCTTGTTGTAGTTGATGTGCACACTGAAGTAATATAGTGAACGTGCTATTTACATTATGAGATGCAAGGGGAAAAGTTTGGAATGCAGGGGAGGTGGGAATGGGAAGGGAGGTAGTGAATGCTGTGTCTGCTAATGATGTGTTGAGTGGTGAGGTGGGGGGTAGTGGAGGGGGAGAGGGTGGAATTGTGGAGAGAGGTGCTGTGGTGGGTGAAATGTCCATTGGGTCAGACAGAGTGGTGTGTACAGGGGCTACCATGTAGGTGGGTATGGTAGGTAAAGTGAGAGTGGTGTTCGTGTAGATTGATGTCGTTGCGAACATCGGGGAAATCTGCCTCTGAAACATTGGAGTGCTGATGGACTGCGCCACGAAGGATGGTTGTTGGGGTGGTGCGGTTAGGTTGAATGAGGTGTAGGGGACAGCTGGGAAGGGAGGGTCATGGAATGGAGGTATCCGTATTGGGGGATAGGCTGGGAAACACAGGGTACCTTCTGTGGGTGCCGAGTTTCCAACCACACTTGGAATTATGGGATGGCCAATTATGGGTTCGGACGATAGAAGGGTTGAGGTGTACAAGGGATTGGTGATGAAGGAGAAGAGGGTGTCTTGTGAGGTGGGTTCTCGAAATGAGAATGATGTGAATGAGGTTGGGTTATAAGTGAAGGTAGAGGTGATGACTGTCGTTTCTTCCATGGTGGGAGATGGTGGTGGGGGTGGAGAAGGTGGTGATGGGGGGTGCTGGGGTGAGATGGGTGATGTTTGAACGAAGGTTTCAGCAGAGAGGTCAATGGTGGTGGTGGGGGTAGCTGTGGCTTCAATGGTTACTTCTTGTTCTGTGACGGGCATCCTGATAGTCTTACCTGCTCGTGGTAATGTGTCGACTCTGCGTTTGTCATACCTCACGGACTGGTGAACTGTAGTGTGGACAGCCTCTGGAACTCCTAAAGATTCTGACACTAATTTGAGGGTGTCGATGAAATGTTGATCCACCCCATCATCTGATAGCATTTCTTGCATCAAAGCTTGACCTGACACAAGAGAGAGTTGATGCCTTTCTTGTACTGCTTTGATTGTGTCGTATAACCTTTGTAGTTGAGCTGTATATGCAGGTGCACCTACAAGTTCTGGCACTTCTTGTTGCTCATCTTGATGCTCTTGATCATAATCCTCCTCATCTTCCTCCTGTTCTTCATCTTCATCATCCTCTTCATCTACTTCAACTATGGTGATAGGTACTTGGGAGGTTGTTGCCTGCGTTTGCACATTCTCCACTTGTTGTGCCTCTTCTGCCTCCAGCTCTACATCTTGTAATAATTGTTCGAAATCTTCATTCGTGAGTTCTTCCAAAGGTGCACCTCCGAGAAATTCAAGATCGGTTGGGATGGGAGGGAATATCAAGTTAGGACCATCGGTGCTGTGTCTTGGAAGTCGGAGTGTGAATGGTCGGACTCTTCGGGGTGGAGGGGTAACATCCGGTGTTAGGGTGGCTCCACGTGGTTGAGCACAAGGGACTTGGACAGTTCCTCTCATCTTCTTAGAAGGGGGTCCAGTGGATGTCCTGCCTCTGAACTCCTCTACTCGATTCCACATCAGGGCCCGTTGAATAGGGATGTCATAAGCCAGACATCTATAAATGATTCTAGTCAGAGCACAACATCCATATAACACATGCTTCCGCGGCCATCGTTTGTGGGCTAGGTGTATCTGGTCAATTATCTAGTGGGGTAAGTTGATGGTAAGGCTCTGTGTCTCTGCCAGATACATACTAAACCATATCTTTTTGGGTGGCATGGTGAATCTATCTTGGGCAGGAAAAGCAAAGTGTTGCATGCACATGCGAAGGTGGATTGCAATATTGGGCGTCATGGCCACCATGTCTTTGAGCTTGGTGAGGCTTCGATTCTTCATGTAATCAGGAACTAGGGTCTCCTTCTCTATTGGAGTATGCATTCCGCGCATATCTAGGGCCTCTCTCACCAAGTTGTTTGATAGCCTAAACCTCTTGAGCTCATTTCCCTTTGTTAGAGATGGAAGCACAAATGAGCTTGCGCCTTTTGGGTTCTTGTTTGGAGTCAAGGTGTTGATGAGATAGTAGCATCGCATGAAGTCAGGCTTTGGGAGCCGGGCACTGAAGTATGCACCCAATCCTGCCTTCTCCCATACCGGACGTAGGCCTTCTGCATTTTGTAACTTCTCGAATTCCCTCGTAAAGAAATGGTATTTACCTTGCTTCCCATTGAATTCCAACTCTGATTCCCATAGGTATGATCCCTCTACCAAGGGTCCTGCAACGTCACTAAACCAGTGGGAAGTTTTTCCTACGGGCATGGTATGGCCACTGGGAGGGTCCGCTATAGGTATGATTTTGATGGCCTGCAATTCTTCTGGTCTTTCATTTGTCTCAAGCAAAACGGGTAAACTGTCTAAGTCCACCACTTGCTGGCTCGTTTCTGTTTGAGAGCTAGTTCCTGCAGCCTCTGTCATGATGAAAAATTCGCAGCCGGTTCTATGAGAATATATGAATAAATGTTAACATTGCAATGGACACAAAAATGACATTGTGTCCCCGACAACATTAACATGAACTTTTAGTGATAAGTCAGTCAGTCAGTGAGTGCGCGGTGCTTGTGTGTGTAGTTAGGAATTGGGTAGACCTAGGAGCTAAGTGTAATGATGTAGTGTGAGAGTGATGTAGTTAGTAGGTGGGCATGGATTTACACCTGGGGTCCGGGGGTTTATTACAAGTTTTAGGCTGCCAAATACAGTGGATGGGTTTTGATTTGATTTTGAGGAGACTCTGGAGAGTTTGATGGAAGTGTCTGCTTGAAAATGAGGCTTTTTAGGGACCCATTTACAAGTGATTCTACTTGTGCTCATGGAAGGATATGTGTTCGTGCGTGATGTGTAAAAATGGGCATCGGATGTTCGAGTGAGTGAAACGTGTTGTATCGGGTGTGGCGTCGGTGTAGCTATTTGAGCCCGCAAGCAAGCCTTAGGCACCCAGATTTGTCGTGATTGTGGGCTGGCCTTCATCGACTTCTTGGGTATTCAAATAGACTTTACTTTTGGAGAAGAATTTATGAAAGACTTCTTATTAGTGTCCTGTTGTTGACTACTAATAAGAGGTTTTGGCCATGGGGTTGGCCCGGTAGCAACAGGGTGTTCGCCTTTCCGCATCCATACTTGTTTCAACGGTTGAAACAATCTGCTTCGCACGTGTTTCTGGCCTCCAAGATGGGTAGTGCTCTGCTTCCTCTATATTTGATCTGCCGTTGGTTGCTGCATCCTTCTGGCCTTTGGAAAAGAAGGGAGTGCCATCTTATCCTTGACTCCGTTGTTGAGACAATCCTCTTTCTGCATCATACAGTTTTGGACAAGAATAGCATTGCCAACTTCATGTGCACCCTTGGAAGGACTAGGAGTTCGTGCCTTACCTAATTCCTTGAGTGCCTTATTTTCCAATTCAACTGTAATTCGACTATGATTTACCCATACCTGAAGAAGTCCACTCCTTAGGTTTAGGTTGAATCCATGATCATAGATCCAATCCTGACCCAAGACAAGAGGCTCAGTGAGGTCCTCATCTTGACACACTAGTACTTTGACTGTCATTGCTTCGTCTTGAATATAGAGGGGAAGTTCCACCTCGCCCATGCAAGGGGTTTCCACACCTCCCAATCCTATGAGATATGCTTCTATAGGATTGACAGTTAATTTCAACTCTTGACAGTAAGACAATTTAACAGCACTAGTGGCTGCACCTGAGTCAATCAAGGCCCTTACAATCCTTGCACCCTTTCCTTGCCCTATCTCCAAGTTTATAAAAGGACGTCTATCAATTATCCTATGAGAGCTGATACCTGAAACTTCACACATAGCCACATGATATCCTTGATCTGCATAGGCATCATGCCTAGATTGCTCTCTGCCTTATCTTCTTAATTTCATTCTCCGTATGCGCTCTAAAGCTTCTGCTTGAGCTTCTTCTCGAATTTGCTTTTCTTCTTCTTTGCGTTTCTTAGCAGTATTGAGTCGACTTAGCATTTCCTTTGTGAGAGGTTCCTGATATAACTTGACTCTACATCCGCTAATGTAGCTCGGGAGAACATCACCCTCTAAAGTGGCTAGTTGTACTGCTCCACTTGTGGAGATCCTATTTATGATCATAGGTCCGTAGCCTCTCTTTTCTAGCTTCCTTGCGTGTTGTTTCAATGTGTAGGCTAAAACTAGATCTCCTGCTTTCAAGCCCTTATCCTTCACATGGGCATCAAAGTATGCCTTCTGTCGTTTCTTAGCTGCATATATCCCTGCAGCCGCTCTCAGTCTTGTTTTTCCTAATCGTTCAAGGTCAAAAAGTCTAGAGGAGAGTCCATGACCCGTCCATTCATGCTCTTGTGCTACTTTCAATGTAGGTATTAAGAAGTCCAACGGTAGCACAGCGTTTTGGCCAAATACCATCTGAAAGGGGGTGGCTTGGAGTACCGTTTTGTAGGCAACTCGGTATGCCCAAACAGCGTGGTGTAGCTGTTTGTCCCAATCAGAGCGTTTATTGTTCACTAATTTCGTGAGTACATTGCATAAGATCTTATTGGTGCTTTCGGCCTGGCCATTAGCTTGAGGGTGATAGGGGGCAGACTTCTTATGTACTACCAAGAAGACTTGGAGCAGATTTTCAATGACTTCATTCAAGAAGTGAGTGCCTCTATCACTTACCAGCTCTATAGGTAGCCCGTATCTAGTGAACACATTCTCAAATAGGAACTTAGCAGTTGTTTGAGCATCGTTCCTTGTCGTAGCTTTTACCTCAACCCATTTTGTTAGATAATCCGTGGCCACAATGATATATTCAGCATGTGAACCCTTGGCTGGGGGATTAATAGGACCTACAAAGTCTATTCCCCACTTAGAGAATGCACATCCACCCATCATAGATTTCAGTGGCATTTCATCTTTGCGTATAGGGTACTGAGTTCTCTGACAAACATCACACCATTTCACATAGGTATGTGCATCCATGTGAAGGGTCGGCCACGAGAAGCCCGCAAATAGTATTGCTTTGATCACCCGATCTGGTCCAAAGTGTCCTCCTGCTACACCTTGGTGAGCAGTTTCCAAGATCTTGAGATATTCACTTTCATGGACACATAGTCTCAGGTAACCATCCTTACCACGCTTGTATAGATTATCACCAATGAGTGAGTAATCCTGGGCTTCTTGTTCTAAACTCCTTTTCCTAGCCAGAGTCATGTTTGGAGGGAATGTTTTCATCCTCAGGAAGAATACTAGTGGTTCACTCCAATCTGGCATTATGGACACTTGATAAAGAGTGGCATGTTCCACAGGTGGTTTAGTGCAGCAGATTGGGCATTCCTTGCACAACTTTTGGACATCAGCCTCCATAGTCGGCCAATGCACTTCGAGTCTCTTTAGTGTCTGTAGGGTTCGTTGCTTTGAGTAGTGTTGCTCTAATGCACCTACATGTGCTAATTGCAACCATTTAGCGTACTCATCCTCTTCCACACAACATGCCAAGATCCCTTGATCCGTGTGCTTGTACATACTTCCTGCCATGATGTGATACTTTTGGGATTTTACTACCTCTCTATCCTGTGTGTTTATTATTGGATGGTTAGGCCCGTATGTCAACACTGGCACTAATGGCTTAGCCCACTGCGGCACCACTTCCAAATTAAACAAGTAAGCATCAGGAAGGTCATCTGACACTCCTTGTGGGGCTTCTCTAGATGTGAGTCTAGAAAGATGGTCAGCTCTCAAATGAGTCCTACCTTTCCTTACCACTACCTCAAAGTCATATTCCATTAGTAAGAGAAACCATCTTACTAATCGGCCTGTGTTGCATGGCTTGTTCACGAGATATAGCAGTGCCTGATGGTCAGTAAAAAATTTAAACTTATTTGCAAGCAAATAATGTCTAAACTTTTTAACTGCATATACCATGCCTAATCCTTCTCGTTCGGTGGTTGTATAGTTCCGTTCAGTAGCATTCAATTGTCTACTCGCATAGGCAATTGGAAGGTCCATATTACCTTCACCTGTAGGTTGTGCAAGTACACACCCAATAGCATAATTGGATGCATCAACATGAACATGGAAAGGCTTATTCCAATCTGGTGTGGTCAAGATTGGTGCTGAACATAATCACCGTTTAAGCTCATTGAAGGAATTCTCACATTCATCCGTCCACTCGAAGTTAGTCAAAATTCCATACAGAGGCTTTGCTATGATGGCATACATGTGTATAAACCGTCGGTAATAACCACAATGCCCCATGAAAGCTTGTACTTCCTTGACATTCTTTGGCTTAGGTAACTCCGCTATGGCTCTCACTTTCTCTTCATCAGTGGATATGCCATTCTTTGACACTATGTGTCCTACAATCTTGCCTTGCCTGACCATAAAAACACACTTTTCTGGGTTCAAGCAGACTTGATATTCTCTACATTTGTCAAAGATTTGTCTGAGTTTTGGTATATGTGTCTGTCTAATGTTGGAATGAGCACAGAGGTCATCAACATAGACTTCCAAGTTCTTCCTCAAGAACTCTTTAAACACATGGCACATCAGCCTCTGGAACGTAGCTAGTGCATTGGTAAGCCCAAATGGCATTACTCGAAAGGCAAATATGCCCCACTCTGTGGCAAAAGCGGTCTTATGCTGATCTTCTGGGGCTATGGCTACTTGATTGTAGCCCGAAAATCCATCAAGGAAGCTGTACACTTCCTTGCTTGCTACTCTTTCTAAGAGGTGTTCTGTGATAGGAAGCGGATAGTTATCTCGAATTGTGGCTGCATTGACCTTCTTCAAGTTAATGCATACACGCAGCTTTCCATTTTTCTTGGGCACCACCACAATGGGGGATACCCATTCAGTGTGCTCAATTTCATAGATGAATTCAGCTTCTACCAGACAATCTATCTCTTCTTTGATCTTAGCAGCATAATTATCATTATATGTGTATGGCTTTTGCTTGGAAGGTTTAGCATCTGAGGTCATGGGAATTGTGTGTGAGCATATGTCTGGGTCAACACCCTTCAAATCCTTGTAGCTCCAAGCGAATACATCCCTGTATTCTCTTAACAAGGCTATTAGCTCTTGTTCTTCCTCTTCTGTCAGGTCATGGCCTATGTACGTGCATCTTTCTTCTCCTTCCTCGATGGCTACAACTACTTTCTTCGTGGTTTCTTTGTTATCATAGGCCTCCCCCGATTGCGCCTCTCGTTTAGGCATTTTGATCATGACTCTCCTGTCATCTATCTCATACTTCTTAAAATTTTCTAGGACCTCAAACAAAGATTCTTCCTCTTCTTGTGTGACTTCTTTCTTCTTCCTTTTCTTTCCTTCTTCCTTAGGAGTTACATGTGTGGCTAGCCTTACATCATTTGTAAGCTCTCCATGCCTCTGGGGTTGGAATTCTACTTCATAGAAGTATTCTTCATCTGATGCAAAAGGTGGGTCCATAATGATTGACTCTAGATCGGAGTCACTTGCATCCTGAGTTGCATCAGGGCTAGGTTCACACTCTTCTAACACTGCCTCTCCCATGATCGGCTCTATGGAGAAGACTGAAATGTCATAGCCATCTTCATCAGAGTGAGGTGTCCATTTTTCTTCATTGATGGCTACATCCATTGTTGCTAGGATTTCTGCCCAGCCATGGGGTTCAAATTCTTCATCAGGAAAGACTACAGGTGCATAGGCTGGGTCTTGGATTGATCTATGTGTTTCTTTTGCACCTACCTCTTTGGCTTTTTCTCTTTCCTCTTCTTCTACTGCCACTTTGCACATCCATAAGTGGGTGTCTTCATGCATCCATGAGGATCTTGATCCTATGGAATGCACAGATTCCGTATCATCTTTGGCTCTATGGATGGGATTCGATTGGATAGGAGGGACATCTCTATGAGAGTAATCTTTGAGATTCACTTTGGTCGTAACACCTAAGTGTTGCAGGTACAAGGAATTGGTTCCCCAATCTTGGACCACTTGCAACTGTCGCATAAATGGTCTTCCCAAAATCATCTCATAGGCATGATTCTTGTTGAAATCACAGATAGCAAATGTATGCTCGAACTCAACACCGCATGTAGTGAGAGTTATTCCTTCCAGCAAGCCTAAGGGTCTTTCTATGTGGCCATCAGCCATCTGCAATTTCATCCTCGTGGGCCTGAGTGCTGGCTTGCCCCACCCCTTCCATAGGGAAGTGGTAGCAATAGCAACTCCTGCCCCTGAGTCTAGAATTGCCTTGGTTGTGTACCCCTGATGGGTAATGGGAAGATAGGTGTTACCTTCTTCACCTTCACTCATATCTCCTATCTTGTCTAGAGGAATTTCTGGCACCGTCCTTTGAGATCCTACCTGGGAGTGTGGTTTTGCTACTTCAGGCACTTGATTGGCTACATGTTTCCACACTTCTGGTCTAACCTTAAGCAGCTCTTCTAAAGTGAGATTGCACTGCACTTTAGTGTTTTTCACTACCTCTATGTTCCTAGGTATGACTGAGTCCTCATTTCGTACCATTACCGTGGGTGCTCTCATACAAGTATACTTAGCTTCCCATGGGCCCATGAAGTGGGGTAATTCTTGCAAAGAGTTAGACTCAAAGTCTAATCTTTCCTGAGAGTGGGTGCTCTCCTGCTCCTCGTAAATGGATGGGATGTCTTGTGGGAATTGTTCATGTGCATCATCCACAAGTTCAGTGGGAGGAGGGACTTCACTTTCTTTAGCCCATTTGTCTTCTTGAATCTCTCGTAGGAATTCTGGTGTGAATCGATTCATAGAAGATGATGTGTCTGGCTCCCTAGAGTTAGGCACATAGGCTTCCTGGGCAGGAAGACTTACTCTTTCACTTGCCTTGCCCTTGTGTTGAGAGGCGGGTTCCTTTTCTGATTGTGCAATTAGCTTCTCTATTCTTTCCAACAGGCCTTCAAAGTGCAACTGTGTCTTCGCTGAACTAGAGATGTTAAAGAGGCGACTGGCATCAAACATGGTCTGAGCCAATTCCACCATTTTGGCACAAATTTTGGTTCGTTCTAGCTCTAGTTCTGCTCTAGGGTAACACTTTTCATGATCAGTTACGTTTGGCCCTTCTTGGATTCTGGCCTGATATGTTTTAAGCATCATATTAAGGTCCTCGGGAGTGGGATCTGCTAGGACTGATCCTACTCTTGGGGGTGGTGGAATTGTGTGCGGTGGGTTGGAAGGTGGCAGGTCGGATGGAGATGGGAATGGTGGTGGTGGGGTAGTGTGAGAGGGAGTTTGAGATGTGAGTTCAGTTATCCTGGCCTTTGTTTCTCTGAGGCTTTCCTCGAGTTCACTAATCTTTTTTGCCCATTGTCTTTTCATTCTTTCACGACTATCTCTCCAAGCTCTAGTCCTTTTCTTTGTCATGCTCTCTGTTTCACTAACATCTGGGCTCTTTTCCTGGCCTACCCCTTGGTTTTGCTGCAATGCCTGAGCTCTAGTCACTACCTGTACTGGTGCGATGGACGTCACACTTCCTGTAGAGTCTACTACTAAGCCAATAACGTTAATTGGGGTTATTTTTGGCATATTGTTAGGATTCTTAGGGCAATCTTGTAAGAGATGCTCCTTTCCACATTCTTGGCAAAAGCCTTGGATCGTCACTTATTGGGGTTGTGTAGGTGCACGCATGGGGAAATCACAAATGAGGTGATCTCCCTGACATTTGTAGCATGGTCCTCTAGGGAATGGGGGTCTTATTTGCCTAAGCTGAGGTCTAGGGTTGGGGTTTGCATACATGATGTTTGTGTAATATGACTCCCAACTAGGTTCATTTGGCTCTTCACTATAGTAGGACTTGCCATGTTCAGGAGACTGCATGTAGTAGGCATGTGGGCTATCAACATGTGTAGAATCGAAACTATGATCACTGGGGTCACTTTCTGATAACAGTGGGGTTACTGGCACTATGGCCCTATTCAGGTTTTCTTCTGTAGTTGCATACTTTATAGGGATCACATTAGTAGGAGCAGGTGGTTGTTGTGCTAGCACTGGCTGGGGTCTCAGTTGGGCCTGATATTGCAGTTGGTAATTTTGCTGAGGCCTAGTATACTGTTGTGGTGGGTATTGACTCTGATATCTGCCTTGTTGAGGGTATGGGTGAGGGTAGGTTTGCCTAACTGCTTGCTTATTGTATGGACAGTCTTGTGCTGTGTGATTTGTGTATCTCCGTTCTATGGTACAGTATTGGCTACTCGGATTTACTTGGGGTTGAGCCATAATGGGACACACGTTCGCCATATGGTCACCACCGCAGGTATAACACCTTTTGACTGGGGCAAATCTAGGAATTTGTTTACTAGAGACACCTAGTTTTTGAGCTACTTTCTCCGCAAGTTCCTCAATAGATGTGGATTGTGAGGAAGAGAGGCTAGAGGCACTATCTGAATCTTTGTATATCTTGGAAAGCTCTAACTCCTCCCCTAGGTTATCCTCGATGTCAATGCACATGCGTACACACTCTTCTATGGTCCTAGGGTCCTTCAAGTACACATATGATCTCAATTTGGTACTTAGCAATCCATCCAAGAATAAAGCCACTTGCTAAGCTGGTGTGGGTAGCTCCAAAACAGGGCATCTCTCTAGGTACTGCCTAAATCTTCTTCCTGCAAGTCTCACGGTCTCTTGAGGGGTTTGCTTGAAGCTGTGAATCAATGAGGAGGTATTATGTCTTATGCCACTCTTAGAGAATTCAATAATGTAAGCGTCTAGGAGTTGGTCTATGCTCCTGAACTGTCTCTCATTCACTGGTTGAAACCACGTAAGGGCTGTGTTCCTAAGGGTTAGACCAAAGGCATTGTACTGCGTGAATAGATCCTCCACTTGTTTAGCTCTCAAGACTTGCCTAAACTCAGCCACATGATCATATGGATCTCCAGTGCCATCGAAGTAGTTCTTCATGGACTTAACTAGTTGAGTCGGTCTCAAGGTCCTTGTGTGCTCTCTAGGTCCTGGTAGAGGGAAGTCTTCCATATTCCTTTGATTCCTTGGGGCTCTAAATCCTTCAGGTTCCACCCTATTTGTTTCTGTTCTCGTTCTGTCTCTTCCCACTGGTTTGGCAAAGCTTACCTCCGGTCTTTCTCTATGTCTGTCTCTTTGAATTCCATGAGCTTGAGATGTTCCAGCTCCTGGGTGACCAAAGGACACATTCGATCTTGGTTGGGAGAAAATAAAGTCGCCTTTCCAAGTGTAAGCATGCCTGTCATTTTCTGTAACCATAAAGATCCTCTCTGAAGAGTGATCTAAGTAGGTCACTCTACCTGGAATATCAGGATCTTTGAACTCATATATCATGATTCTTCCACCCTCAATCGGTTGATTAGGCCTATATCTCCAAAAGGCTTCATCCGTCTCTCGGTTCAGGAGGAGATCTATGCTCTTATTATCTTGGGGAATCCACTCTGGTGTGATAATCCTAATGAGAACAGATTTGCCTCGGGGGGTCCTAGGTTCTTCGCCCATGTTTCCTTGCTCTAGGTCACCTAAGTCTGTTTCTGGGACCACATTCCCAAATTCATCAGTCCTATCTCGATGACTGGTGACTATATATATTGTCCCTTCCTTGTCTAAGTATGCTCCATTTTCGAACTTGATAGTTGGGCGCTCTAGTCCAATGGATTGGTCAGGATTTTTAATCTGTACTATAGATCTTCCTAGGCCGTCCTCATAGATGCTAGCACCTAATCGGTTGGTCCTAAGGTATTCCAGCTGCGTTTTGTAAGGGCCTTCTACCCTGTGCAAGTATGGCACTCCTAAACTTCCCGTAGGTCTGTCCATGCCTTGAGACATCTCTGATTCACTAGTCTCAGAGCTAGGGTAGTATGAGTGGTGGCTCAACTACTGGGCCCAAGACCTAGCAGTGTGGTTGACACTAGCCTCTGAAGACCTAAGACTTTGTCTATCTCTCCCTAGATGTCACCCTGATCTAAGGTTCATAAGACTAATTGAATAGCCCAAATTTGTCCAAGTACAACCTCGTTGCTGAGTTCTTTTGTATCAGTTACTTGATTCTTTTTAGTGGTTACCGTGTTTATGCTCTTGTCAGAAATCACGTCGTCAGGAACATTTGAGTTAATTTTCGCACTGTAAGTTGATCGTTCCACGTTAGATTCTTTCCTTTAAGGTTATCGCATCACGAAGAGATTATGTTTAATCTTGAACTTGAGTGCATAGGTAGTCTTCAACTTGATTGATGCCTATCGTTGCCTTGACTCACTCCTAGCACTTCCCACAATTAGCCTAAGCTACGAATTGATAGAGGGTGTTGAGGATTTTCCAACCTTGAGTTTCTTTCCTTGTGTTGTTGCCCTGGTGTGCCCAGGACGCGTGTTCCCAAGCTTGCACTTACTCTTGCTTAGAATGCCCTCAAGTGCTCTTATTGGACCTGTAAAAGTCCCACGGTTAGCTCAAGACTTAGATTCAAATGACACAATAGACCACTTTCATGCATGTAACTCAGAGACCAAATTATTCTTTGCCTTTATGGAAAACAGTCCCAAGGATCCCTCAGTTTTCCTACCTCGGGGTATGGTTTTCCTACCTTGGTTGTACTCCCCACGAGCTTTCCAACAAAACAAGAATCACAGCAAACGGATTTCGTATGATAAAGTTATGTCAGTTCAGGCTTCACGGATTAAAACAGGGTTCAAACAAGCCAACAGGAAAATAGGTTTTCCCCTAATGATTTACTTATAGCCTCCTTATATGCCCTACAGCCCAATATTTATGCCCAAAATTGGCCAAAATCCTCAAATTAAAAAACCCTAAAAAATTGGCCAAAATTGGTTGTCAATCACGATCGACTGGGCTGTCAATCGCGATGGACAGGTGTCAATCGCGATGGACTGGTGTCAATCGCGATGGACAGGTATCAGTCGCGATGGACAAGTGTCAGTCGCGATGGACAGGTATCAGTCGCGATGGACAGGTGTCAGTCGTGATGGATAGGTATCAGTCGCAATGGACAGTTATCAGTCGTGATTTTTCTGTCGGTCGCGATGGACAGGGGTGTCCGTCACGATGGACACGTGTCCTTCGGGGTCTGTCAGTCGCGATGGACTGGTTGTCCGTCGCGATGGACACTGTCAATCGTGATTGATGCTATCAATCGCGATGGACAGAGAAAATGCAAATTTTTTTGAAATTTTTGTGGATTTGTGAAGTGCAAGGTCTCTAGTCTACTCTGGTGCACTCAGTTTTACCAAAAGATGAAGTTTTCTGTCAATCGCGATCGACAGAAGCTTGCGACACAGTGACAGTTCTGCACATTTCCGTACCTGCGTAGCGTGCTGGGGATGATGGGATAGCCAATACCTGCAAACAAACTCAAGAAACATGCAAAAAATAGCACACAACAGTTCGCTCTGGCTCTCTCTCACAAGTGGAATGAGGAGAGTGAGGTGAAGAAGGTGATATGATAAAAAAACTGAATTTTTTTTCGCGATGATGGAGATGGAGATCGGATATGGTGAGGATGATGATGGTGATGATGATGGTGTAGTAAGAAAGAGAAAAGTAAGAAAAAATAGAGAAATTACCTACAACACCAACGTCATAACTCTACGTCTTACCATCACACGCTCGTCCTCAAAGCTCGATCCTCGGCAACGGCGCCAAAATTTGGTGTAGCTCAGTGATGAGTAGCACCTCCTTTAATGTCAATCCGGGAAGACGTGAGGATGGTATGAAGACCTCGAGCAAGTGAAGGCACAAGTGCGGGAGTGAGAAGCACACAAACATGCACACACATACACACACACGTGCACACACGGCAAGACAAAGAGTGAGAAGCAATGGAGTTCTTAGATTACTTTCAAATAGCTCATATAAGTTCAGAACTATTACAAGCTAGCTTCAAAAATGAGCTCTCTAGCTCTATTTATAGTTTTTGACTAGGTTTTGGCCGTGTCCAGACCTAGTGTTCGGCCTAGTTAAAAATTAGGTTCTCTACCCTATTTGGAGGTTCAAACGAAGTCTAAAAAATATGAAAACTGACAGGTAGGTACTTCTAAAGCTCCTCAAGCTCAAGGACTCCTTGGCTTGCACAAAATGGAGCTACAAAATTATGAAATGGTATTTACAATGATTGTTAGTGATGAGAATCACTGTTGTAAAGATGTTGATTTGGAAAAATTTGAAGGGCCTATCTGCCAGATTTGCGTCGACTGCTCTGTCTACTTAATCCTTCACCTCGCTCTAACTCTCTCCGCTGGCTTCCTTGTCTAGTCAGTCCTTGGGTGCCCATACTGCTCTCAACACCCGGGGGCCTCTCTGTCGTCTGTCGTCTCTGACAGACTCTTGTTGCTGTTGAGAGCAGTATGGGCACCCAAGGACTGACTAGACAAGGAAGCCAGCGGAGAGAGTCAAAGCGAGGTGAAGGATTAAGTAGACAGAGCAGTCGACGCAAATCTGGCAGATAGGCCCTTCAAATTTTTCCAAATCAACATCTTTACAACAGTGATTCTAATCACTAACAATCATTGTAAATACCATTTCATAATTTTGTAGCTCCATTTTGTGCAAGCCAAGGAGTCCTTGAGCTTGAGGAGCTTTAGAAGTACCTACCTGTCAGTTTTCACATTTTTTAGACTTCGTTTGAACCTCCAAATAGGGTAGAGAACCTAATTTTTAACTAGGCCGGACACTAGGTCTGGACACGGCCAAAACCTAGTCAAAAACTATAAATAGAGCTAGAGAGCTCATTTTTGAAGTTAGCTTGTAATAGTTTTGAACTTGTATGAGCTATTTGAAAGTAATCTAAGAACTCCATTGCTTCTCACTCTTTGTCTTGCCGTGTGTGCGCGTGTGTGTGTATGTGTGTGCATGTTTGTGTGCTTCTCACTGCCTTCACTTGCTCGAGGTCTTCATACCATCCTCACGTCTTCCTAGATTGACATTAAAGGAGGTGCTACTCATCATTGAGCTACACCCATAAAAGTAGTTTTTCATTGATTTTACTAAGTGGGTTGGTCTCAATATTCTTGGATGTTCATGGGGTCTAGGTAGGGGAAAGTCATCTCTACCACCTGATAGTCTGAGTTCTCTTGGTCTCTCTGTTCTATCAGTGTCCATAGTTGGCCTATCTCTCCCTATGGGATGAGTGAAACTCACTTCGATCCTTTCTTTGTTCTTTTCTCTTTGGGGGCCATGGGCCGAGGATGTCCCAACACCTTGATGGCTAATGTTTACATTGGCTCTTGATGAGGGAAATACTAACTCACCCCTCCATGTATAGGCATGTCTTGCATGATCGGGTACTACGAACGCTCGTTCTGAAGTGTTGTCCAGGTATACTACTTTTCATGTGTGTTTTGGTCCTTGAATTTGTAAATGGTAATTGAGCCTACTTCACTTGGTTGTTCCATTTTGTATCTCCAAAATGCTTTATCAATGTCCTTATTTAGGAATAATTCAATGCTTCTATTATCCTAAGGGATCCACTCTGGGTTTAGTATTCTTGTCAATATTGATTTCCCTCGAGGTGTCCTAGGTTCATCTCCTAATGGTTCTTTTCCTTGGGTTCCTACTTCTGTATCAAGAATTAATACACCGAACTCATTAGTGATGTTAGGTTGATTAGTTATGATGTACATTGTTCCTTCTTTATTTAAGTATGCATCTCTCTCGAATTTCACCACAGGATGTTCCAATCCAATGGGTTGGTCAGGGTTGTGCAATTGCACCACTGATCTTCTCAAACCATCCTCACAGATATGAGCACCTAGATGGTTGGTTTGGACATATTCTAATTGATTCATGTAGGGTCCTTCTGGTCTTTGTAAGTATGCTACGCTTAACCCTCCTTCCCGTCTTTCCATGCTATAAGCCATTTCTGACTCACTAGTGTCTAAGCCCAAATCATATGGGTAGCTATTTGGTTGTTGTGCCCACAAATGCGCACTAGTCCCTACACTTGATTTTGATGATCTAAGGCTTCATCAGCATGACTTACCTATGTGCTTTCCTGATCTAAGGTTCATGAATTTACTCCCTGAATCACTCAATACACACTTTGATCATCAATATTTCTTTGTTCTCAATTACTTGATTTGTTTTTACTCTTTTAACTTCTTGTCTTCTCTCAATGTACACGTCAGGAATCGACTTTTTGTTGTACTTTTAAGTTCTTGTTTCGTCAAAATTAAGTTCCTTCCTTTAGGGTTTTCGTATTGCACACTTTTATCTTACTCTTGTACTTGAGAAAATTAATGATGTTGGACTTGATGTGTTCCTATTATGGTCCTAATTCAATCCACAATGATATACACTTAGCCTAAGCTAATAATTGACTGAGGGGGTTGAGTTTTCTTCCAACTTTGAGTCAATTTCTTTGATCGCTATGATGCCCAAGAAGTCACGCTTCCCAAGCCTTGCTTAGTTCGCTTTGCCTTGCTTTGATTGACCTTGGATGTCTCTTGCTAGACTGTCAAAATCCAATGTTTAGACCAATTCTTAAATTAATAATCAGACACTTTGATGTATACACTTTTAAGGGTCCTTTTCCTTTGGCAAAAATTCTCAAATGCACCCTTTGGTTTCCTACCCCACAGAAGGGTCAACAAGCCCCAGAGCTCAAAAAACGGACTTCGAATAAAATAGTTATGGATGTTCAGGCTCTCGGGGGTTAAAATAGGTAAACAAGTTTTTTTCACCAAATATGAGCTAAGGGGTCTCCAATATGCCTAATCACTCAAAAATTACTCAAAATAGACCTTGAATTTTCCCAAAAATCAAAACCCTAATTTTAGCATTTTCGGTGGACAATCGTGATGGTTTGAGATAATCGCGATGGCATGGGACCGTCGCAATGGTCCAGTTGAACCATCGCGATGGTTTGGCACTGTCGCAATGGTCCGAAAGTGCGAATCATCACGATGGTCCAAACTTGCATCGTCGCAATGGTGTGAACTTATCGAAGCATCGCAATTATCAATTGACCCATCGTGATGGTCTCTCCTAGCGAGGCATCACAATGGTCTAACAAACCGTCGTGATGGTCAAGTGACCTATCATGATGGCTCAAATGACACATGGCAAGTGGGTCATCACAATGGCGTGAGCCAATCGTGATGGAGTGGGGTCGGCAAGATTGTCATGATGGTCAGTGACCGTCGTGATGGTCCAAGTGAACCATCACGATGGCGTGAGACCATCGCGATGGTGAGCTGATCCATCGCAATGGTGTGAGCCACCAATCACGATGGTTCAACACAATCATGATGGCATGAGCCCGTCATGATGGTCCATCAAAGTAGAGATTTTGCAACTACGTTTGTGGATTCTTATGTGTGCAAGTGTGCTTTATGCTGTGGTATAGATGCTTACCAAAAAAACTGACTTTCTCATACCATTGTGATGGTCCAAGAGCTTTGGCACATATGGTAGAAAGTTGCCATTCTCACCTTTTTGCATCTCTCCTATTGTTCTAGAGTATTGTGCCTTCAAGAAAACTCAATAATAGACACGCATATGCAAGCTCGATAGCTCTCTCTCTGTCTCGCATGCGCAAATGAGGCAAATGAGGAGGATAGGTGGATATGGTGAAATTTTTTATTTTTTTGGAGTGGAAGAAGATGATGCAGTGATGAAGGGGGAGTATACGGGAGATCAAAACACTAAAAAGTATGCAAAAACAACAGCAAAAAGTGATGTAACTACTTTCGATTCCCATTCTTGCTATACTCTTGCCATTAAGCGTTCGTCCTAGAACTCAATCTCTACAACGGTGCCAGAATTTGGTGTAGCTCAAGCGTAAGCATCACCTCCTTCAATTGTCAATATGTGAAAGATATAGGAATGATATGAAGATCTTGAATGCAAGAACTAGTGAGAGTGAAGGTGAGAAGCATGAAGATGCACACACACATACACACACAAGGAAGAGGCAAGCAAGACACAATGGAGGGTAGGAAGTAGACTCTATTGCTCAATAACACTCTTACAAGCTCAAAGCTCTAAGCTCTTCTCAACTCATACAAGCTAACATCAAAAATGAACTCTCTAGCTCTTTTTATATATTCTAGACTAGTTTTGAACGGTTTCACATCTAGTGACTGGCATAGTTAAAAGATAGGTTCTAGGGGGTATTTGGAGGTCTAAACGAGATTTAAAAATAGCCAAAATTGGTATGCCTTGACTTGTACAAAATGGAGCTACTAATTACAAAAATGGATGTTTTATGCTACATATGGTACAAAAGTGATGAAAATCATTGTTTGGTCTTTTGCAAAAGTTATATCACATATATTTCTTTGAGAAAAATTGAATGAATGGCTCCCCACGACTCTTTCAGTCTGCCTCTACATGCTTCCTTTGTGTCTATGCCTTTGATTGCTACCAACAATGGTGGCAAAAGACTGACCAACACCCAAATCAGACATAAAGCAACACTACTCGAGGCAAAGAACTTTACAAACACTAAGGAGACTCGGTGTGCATTGGCCAACTATGGAAGCAGATGTCCATAGGAGGTGCAAGGAATGCCCAATTTGCAGCACTAGACCTCCTGTGGAACATGCCACACTTTATCAAGTGTCTTTAGTGCCAGATTGGAGCGAACCATTAGTAGCCTTCCTAAGAATGAAAACATTCCCTCAGGAGATGACATTGGCTAGACAAAGGAGCTTAGAACAAGAAGCTTTAGACTATGCTCTCATTGGAGATAATCTATACAGATGAGGAAAAGATGGGTATCTTAGACTGTGTGTCCACAAGAGCAAATATATAAAGATCTTGGAGACTGCTCACCAAGGTGTAGCAAGAGGACACTTCGAACCAGATCGGGTGATCAAGGCAATACTATTTGCAGGTCTTTGGTGGCCAACCCTTCACATGGATGCACATACCTACGTGAAGAGGTGTGATGTTTGTCAGTGAACTCAGTACCCTATACGCAAAGATGAGATGCCATTGAAACCTATCATGGGTGGACCTGCATTCTCTAAGTGGGGAATAGACTTTGTTGGTCCTATTAACCCCCCAGCTAAGGGTTCCCATGCTTAATATATTATTATGGCCATTGATTATCTAATCAAATGGGTAGAAGTAAAAGCTACAACAAAGAACGATGCTCTGACAATAGCTAAGTTCTTATTCGAGAATGTGTTCACCAGATACGGATTGCCAATGGAGTTAGTGAGTGATAGAGGCACACACTTCTTGAATGAAGTCATTGAGAACCTTCTCCAAGAATTCTTGGTGATACATAAGAATTCGGCTCCCTATCATCCCCAAGCGAATCGGTAGGCTGAGAGTATAAATAAGATTCTCTGCAATGTATTGACAAAATTAGTTAATAATAAACACTCTGATTGGGACAAATAGCTACATCATGCTGTTTGGGCATACAGAGTTGCCTATAAAACGATACTCCAAGCCACGCCCTTTCATATGGTTTTCGGCCAAAATGCAGTGCTACCATTGGACTTTTTGATACCTACATTGAAAGTAGCACAAGAACATGACTCGACAGGCCATGAGCTCTCCTCTAGAAGCTTCGATCTTGACCAATTGGGAGAAACACGATTGAGAGCTTCCGCAAGAATTTATGCATCCAAGAAGAGACAAAAAGCATATTTTGACGCACATGTGAAGGATAAGGGATTGAAAGCAAGAGATCTAGTCCTAGTCTACACCTTGAAGCAACATGCATGGAAATTAGAGAAGAGAGGTTATGGGCCAATGATTATCAACAGGATCTCCACAAGTGGAGCAGTTCAACTAGCCACTCTAGAAGGCGATGTCCTACTGAGTTACATCAATGGATGCAGAGTTAAATTATATCTATAACCCCTCATGGAAGAAATGTTAAATCGACTCAATACTGTGAAGAAACGTAAAGAAGAGGAAAAGCGAATTCGAGAAGAAGCACAAGCAGAAGCTTTAGAACGCATCTGACGAATGGAATTGAGAAAACAAGGTAGAGATCAGCCTATGTCTGACACTCAAGAAGCTCCAGGCTATCACATGGCCATGTGCGAGGCTTCACGTGAACGTTCCCATAGGATAGTCGATCAACGACCTTTTATGACCCTAGAGGTAGGACAAGGAGAGAGTGAAAGGACTATGAGAGCTTTAATTGACTCAAGAGCAGCCACTAGTGCAGTTCAACGTTCTTACTATCAAGAATTGCAATTGAAGGTCAATCCTATTGAGGCATATCTCATAGGATTGGGAGGCGTGGAAACCCCTTGCATGGTAGAGGTGGAACTTCCCCTCTACATTCAAGAGATTCCAATGGCAGTCAAAGTGCAAGTCTATGAAGATGAGGATCTTACTGAACCTCTGGTCTTGGGCCAAGACTGGATCTATGATCATGCAGTCAACCTCAACCTAAGAAGTGGAATTCTTTAGGCGTGGGTAGGCCAAAACCACATCGCGATTGAATTAGAAAATCAAGCACTCAGGCCACTAGAAAAGGCACCAAATCTTGGTCCCTCCAGGAACCCACATGAAGATAACGATGCTATTCTTGTCCAAAGTTCTATGGTGCAGAAGATTGTCTCTCTTGACAAAAGTGCAGAAGTCAAAGAGGAGTTCGCTTCTTTTACAAAGAGGATTCGAGGTAAGCAAGCTAGGCAACACACGACACAAGGGAGGCCGATGATCAAGAAGCATGAGCACCAACCTGTACAATATAGAGTACCTCATGGCATGAAGCATATCTGGGTACGCAAGGGTGAAAAACCCAGGGCTCTAGATACAGGGTCTCAAAGGTGTACCAAACGAGCTACGCTGTCGAGGACTACAACAAAAAAGTACCCTAGGCAACACTCTGGACATGCCATTTCTATTTGGGTTCCAAAGCAATCAATGAAGGCTATCCCAAATGCTAGATAGATATGGGTGCCCAAGACCTGCTTAGGAGCTCAAAGAGATTCACCTCCATTCACAAGATTGAATCAACACTCACAAGCACTCTTGGCACGAATCCCAGGGAAAACATCTACACTCCACACCACTACAACTTCGGTCACACCTAGGAATGTCGGGAAATGGATACCCAAAAGGTCCCACATTCAACACAATCCAGTCCACAAACCTTTACGTGTCATCACCAATAAAAGCTACGATTCCACCATCAAAGTTTGGAAACTTAAACCCCGTATCGAACTGCCTGACCCAATTTTGTAAATCAATCCCCTTTGATGTAGGTGCATTCTAAGTACATTGCACATCCAAAGTATGCATCTAGGATGAACACTAACCTACTAACCAATATTCTCACACATCACAAACACTCCATCCACTAACCCCTAACCACTTGAAATGTCATGTTAGTATTGTGGAGGGAACACCATAACATCCTATTTCCTATGCAATGCTAATGTGCCTCTCTTCTTCTAGCAGATAAGCATCAACAGCTACATGTAGTCTCATGGCAGAAGCAGCAGGCTCAAGCTCACAAGCAGGAGTAAATACTGCAGGGATTGATGTGGACAGTCTACCTATTGATGTGCCACCAACTGAATGACCTGTAGAGATGCAACACCTCCAGCAAATACCTGTATCGGATCCTCCCACAGGAATCACAGAGAGAGTCCATGCAAATTCTCATTGGTTCAATGGCATGCCAGGGCCCTTAGGAGAGGCCAAGTACATATGGGAGTCCAAGTGTGAGTATGACAAGTCATGGGTCAAATTCTAGTTCTTTTCCAAAGAGTTTGAGACTCTCCAGAACACACAAGATTGCAGACCATATGGCAGTGTGCAGGGCTAGCTGAGTACTTTGCAGCACCTTTACCCAAACCAGATCTCCTACGATGTTACTACTTGGTCTCAACATTACAGGCGAATGAAGAAAAAGATAAACTCGGATCATTTGTCCTTCCTTCCTTATTGGGCAACAATGAGTTGAAAAGGTTCAAACTCACATTAGAATTGGTGAGCTCTGCTTTGAACATGCACGGCACGCATGTACCCTCTGAGAAGGATGCTCTTATTCCCCTTAACATGAAGAACTGGAAGCTACAAAAGTTGAAAGATATGGCGGCACTCACACCGAATGTGTCAACTCCTCTTCATATGTGCATGCAACATTTTGCGTTTCCAGGTCAAGATCGGTACACTCAACCCCACAAATAGATTTTCTTCGCTCTCTACTTGGCAGAGACAGGTGCATTGTCGATTAAGCTTCCTGTATGGATTATGGAGCAGTTGTATGGAGCAAATAAATTGACAACTAGAAAGCTAGTGGTGAATGGTTGTTGTGCAATCATGCGCATCATCTATAAATGCCTAGCATACATGTACCTATTGAGCATGCCTTAACATGGTCACAACTACAAATGTTCAAGAGACTCAAAACTGCAACACATCAATCCAAGCGCACGAGGGGTTCGATTCCTTGTGTCCAAACATGCGAAGTTTTGACAACTCCAGAAGTCTTGCCACGAGGGGATGCCACTGTGCCTCCCTTTACCATTCGCATACCCAGACCTAGATCTGAAGGCACATCACAAGCTGCATCATTGGCTCCTCCTGTCCCTCCTGAATTTGAATTTCCTACGACTGGAGATATTGAAGGGATGAGCACCTTCGACTTCGAATCATTCTTACACAATACCCAACTCTCGGATGTAGAATTCTTTTTGGACACAGAAGAACAGGGCACCTCTTCCCAAAGACGAAGGAAATCCACTGACAGCCGCCATGTACATTGGGATGACGATCAACAACTAGAACATTCAAAAGGAGAAGAAGCAGAAGCAGAAGAAACCACTGGAACCCCAACATATACGGCAGAACTCCAAAGGCTATACCAAATCATGGAACGAGTGCGGTCGCAACAACTGCTCACCGAACAGAGCAGTAGGGTGCTCATGGCTTAGCTATTGGAAGAGGCTTGAGTTGACTCTGAATATAGCGAAGGCCTACTATTGGTGGCAAAAACGTATGGGGTAGTAGAAGTAGTCCGATCAATGATCCAGAGGCCTCCTGTTCAATTTGACCCGGGAAGATTCCAAACACGACCACGGTCTGGCAAAAATATCCAGATTCCCATTATTACAGGGGAAGGACCTATTATTACATCTGAACCCATTGAGACAACCTCCCAAGCAGCTATAACTCCTGGCCAAGAACACATAGTCACCACTGAAGAGTATACCGAGCCACTACCACCCACACCCCCACCGTCACCTCCTCGAACTCAAGCTAGAGACACCAACTCGATTGCCCAACCCACAGAGCAAACCTTCATCTTCCGCACTCCCACCTCTAGTTCAACTTTGTTCTCCACCTTTGAAAACCCTGTCTATCAAGCCACCACCATCACAACCGAATCAACCGAATCGCTCATGGAGACAGTCATAGGACAACTAGCCTCCACACCCTCGGCCATAGGCCATCCTGACACTAGATCCATATTCTATGGATTCCCTACCACCACATCCCCTTTCATGGCTTTTCCGCCTCCAAGTTCTCACGGCCGACCTCCCATCCCACCATTCCTTCAACCCGCCCATGACTACTTTTGTAGAATGTATCAAGCCACCACCCCTCCCTCCTCATCAATCCCATCCCCACCATCCACACAACACTTATTCACCACTATCACACACACACACCACCTACCATTCCGCTATACATGGTAGAAACTACACTCACGTCCACCCCTGAGGGCATGGACATTTCACCACCCACAGCACCTCCACCACCCCCCACACTCCCACCTTCCCCTATCCCCCCTCCACCAATCTCACTGGCACACACATCACCTGTAGACACAACATTCACTCTTCCCATTCCCCAATTCCCTCCCCTTGCATCTTCCATGGTACAAACCACACCTTCATCCATAGGCAATGCATTTGACACCATGATTGCATGTATGTCACAGTTAAGGACATAATACTATCAGCTGTAGGCACATAATCAAAGGTTACAAGGACACTTCGAAGCACTACAACAATGCCTCGATACACTGGAAGAGGACAAAGCCAGTCTCCAAACTCAATTTCAAACCTTACAAGAGGCTCATGGCATTTTGGAGACACAATTTCAAAATGTGGATCAAGAATCAATCCAAGGGTTAAAAAGCCATTTGCAGATACAACTGGAAAGAAATTCCAAACTCCAGCGCGACATGGCCCTGCTTAAACGACACCTTGCAGTAGCTCACGAGGAAAATAAACGGCTTCAACAACAGAACTAGAAAACTTATAAGCAGCCATTGAAAGCACACCCGGGGCTCCCATTAGTCCTTCCAAATTTCAAGCAGTGACCCTAGAGAGCATCAAAATCATTCTTGAAGACTATGCCACTTTACTCAATGCACATGACCAATTATCAGAAGAACTAGGTCAACTGAAGCAGACAAGACAGAAAGAAATGACAGCGGGTCCCCAAGCTACTGACTCAACCGCTTCTCTTATCACGGACTCGGAGGCCCTTCAAGATCTCCAAAAACAAGTCGCAGAATTGCAAGCACATCTACTCCAATACGAAAGACCACCATCCCCCCTGAGGCACCCACAGATGAGGAGACAGTCTCCATTCCGGTGGAACAAACATTTGAAGAGGAATATGATCCACAACCCTTCCCAGGGGGACAACAAACGGAATAAGGACAGGACATTTTCGAAGCACCATGACCCCCATGGCTACGACAAGTCGAAGAAATGGGGAGTTCTCATGAAGAGCGCATAGTAGTGCAAATCAGGCCATGCGAGTCATAGAAGAAACTGTGTTACAATCTGATTACTTCAAGAACTTGTCATCTAGATGCCTTATCCTCTCATCAAAACTCCAATACAGGCCTTACTATGTTATTCTGGCCGATTATAATGCAGAAATACAGAGAGTCACGGGTAAGATTCCTTCATTCGCTACCCAGTTTCAACGCGAAGACCTTCCTCCAGCGGTGCAAAAAGGCAAAATCCATCAACCAACATGGCGGCAGAAACTTCTAGAGACATATCCCAAAATGCTACGCACATGGAACAATGCGCGTTTACATCTACTTTACAATCCATGCTATGGCCCCGTTCCATGACGCAGATCATGGAAAGCATTTAACATAAAGGTACAGAATAATGCTCAATGTAAGGAGTGGCTCAATTATCCGTACATAGCACCACTATAGGGACCACCATCGATAGCATACATGATGGCCACAATTTGACATTGGATGCCTCGACTGAAGCCCATGCCAGATGTGGCAGCCCAAATGATGCTTAAGATTTTGGATATGATGCAGGTAGTACTCAAAACCTTTAGAAATGCAGCAGCACCACAGGTACATCTACCGGGGTTTACCAATGGAAATTATGATTTGGTGTATGACATGAGCACCACCCCCGGCATTCGGGTAGCTTATGCTTCGCATGCACGAATCAAGTGTCTTCCCGCATGCTATAAACAAACATTTGAGGACATGTTCAGAATAGGTTTCTAGGAATATCACTCGGAGGTCTTTGCACCTAATCCCACACATGTGCTTCGTCTCTTTGCCTGTGAACAAGCCATGTACTCTGAGTACTACACAACATTGCAATCGGATGTCCCCGCTGCAATTAATTGGGATGCATTGGAAGCTGATCTAGCAAGAGGTCTACGCCTAGGTGAACACGAGCTAGCCACGAATGTCCTACAATACTATATCGACCACCCTATAACAGATCAGAGGTCTGTTAGGGGCGGCAGATGCTAGGAAGGGGGGAGTGTTGGCATACAAGTCATAAGAAGAGCATACAGGCACAAAGGAACAATCATGCACAATACGGCAACAAGGCCCAATCATTTTTTCATAAACAATTTCTAACTCAAGTGATTTTCATCACTACACACACATTGTAAATCCCGTTTTTGGTAGAATAGACTCCATTTTGTTCAAGCCGAGTGGTCCTTGAGCTTGAGGAGTATTAGAATTAACTACATACCAATTTTCATCATTTTTAGACTCCATTTGAGCCCTCAAATAGGCTCTAGAAGCTAATTTTTAACTAGGTCGGACACTAGGTCTCGACAAGGCCAAAGCTAGTCAGAGAACTATAAAAAGAGCTAGAGAGCTCATTTTTGGGGGGAGATGTTAGTGATTTGAGCTTATCTAAGAGACTTTTTGACTAATGCAAAGAACTCCATTGTTCCTCTCCTTGTTCTTGCCTTGTGTGTGCGTGTGTGTATGTGTGTGCATGTTTGTGTGCTTCTCACCCACACACTTGTGCCATCACTTGCTCATAGTCTTCATACTAGTCTTCACGTCTCCTCGGATTGACAATTACGAGGTGGATCTCCTCACGTTGGTACTTGCCATTGTGCTAGAGTGACACCATGTCTTCATGGTAAGACAAGGAAAGATATTGGGATATATAGTGTCTAGAAATGGAATCTCTATGGATAAAGATAAGATCAAACACTACAACATATCGAGGGAATACGGACGGTCAGTATACTGACGGGCAGCTGTCGGCGTCGGTATACTCCTCGGAGAATTTGGGAAAGCCGCTTTGCCTCGGAAACAAAGCATCGGTATAAGCATCGATCTCTCTCTCTCTCTCTAAACACACCTCTATTTTTATAGATCTGACGCTTTGGTAAGTAGATCACACATATTGTATCACTCTGTTTTCTTTCTTTATGTTTTTGCTTTTCTAATATCTTATCTCTTTAGTTTTGCAAGAGATTTTTGAGATCAAATCTTTGGAAATTCAACGAAGGAGAACTTCAAGTGGATTTTGACAACCTTGATTCAAAAATTACATCGATGTAAGTAAAACATATATCACTCTTATATCTTTCTTTATATTTTTGTTTTCTAATATCTTCTCTCTTTATTTTTGTTTTTGAGAGAGAGAGAGAGAGGGATCTGCATATGCATACATGCATGCATGCATATGCATACATGCATGCATATGCATACATGCATGCATGCATATGCATATATACATGCATGCATGCATATGCATATATACATGCATGCATGCATATGCATATATACATACATGCATGCATGCATATGCATACATATATACATGCATGCATGCATATGCATACATACATACATACATACATACATACATACATACATGCATGCATGCATATGCATGCATGTATGTATGTATGTATGTATGCATATGCATGCATGCATGTATATAAGTATACATATGCATGCATGCATGTATATATGTATGCATATGCATGCATGCATGCATGCATGTATATATGCATATGCATATGCATGCATGTATATATGCATATGCATGCATGTATATATGCATATGCATGCATGCATGTATGCATATGCATATATGCATGCATACATGAATGCATGCATGCATATACATACATGCATGAATGCATATGCATACATGAATGCATATGCATGCATGCATGCATGCATATGCATGAATGCATATGCATTCACATGAATGCATATGCATACATGCATGAATGCATATGCATACATGCATGAATGCATATGCATACATGCATGAATGCATATGCATACATGAATGCATATGCATACATGCATGCATGCATATGCATACATGCATGAGGGATATGCATATGCATACATGCATGAGGGATATGCATATGCATACATGCATGCATATGCATACATGCATGCATATGCATACTTGCATGCATGCATATGCATACATGCATGCATGCATATGCATATATACATGCATGCATGCATATGCATACATACATACATGCATGCATGCATATGCATACATACATACATGCATGCATATGCATACATGCATGCATATATGCATGCATGCATGCATGCATGCATATATGCATGCATGCATGCATATGCATATATACATGCATGCATGCATATGCATATATACATGCATGCATGCATATGCATATATACATACATGCATGCATGCATATGCATACATACATGCATGCATGCATGCATATGCATACATACATACATGCATGCATGCATATGCATATGCATATGCATACATGCATGCATATGCATATGCATATGCATACATGCATGCATGCATATGCATATATACATGATGCATGCATATGCATATATACATGCATGCATGCATATGCATATATACATGCATGCATGCATATGCATATATACATACATGCATGCATGCATATGCATATATACATGCATGCATGCATATGCATATATACATGCACGCATGCATATGCATATATACGTGCATGCATGCATATGCATATATACATGCATGCATATGCATACGTACATGCATGCATATGCATACGTACATGCATGCATATGCATACATGCATGCATGAGGGATATGCATATGCATACATTCATGCATGCATATGCATACATGAATTTTTATATTTTTGTTTTCTAATATCTTTTTTTATTTTTTGTTTTATTTCTTTATATTTTTGTTTTCTTATATGCATGAGGGATATGCATATGCATACATACATGCATGAGGGATATGCATACATGAATGCATATGCATGCATGCATGCATGCATGCAAGCATATGCATACATGCATACATGCATGCATATGCATGCATGCATATGCATGCATGCATATGCATGCATGCATATGCATACATGAATTTTTATATTTTTGTTTTCTTTCTTTATATTTTTGTTTTCTTTCTTTATATTTTTGTTTTCTAATATACATATGTATATGTATACATGAATGCATATGCATATGCATACATGTATGCATATACATACATGTATATGTACATGTATGTATACAAGCAAGCATATGCATATGTATATGCATTCATGTATACATATGCATATGTACATTGTTGGGGTGATCGACGTCTTCGGTAGTACCGCTTTTATACCTCTGATAGTAGTAAGCTTCCGGTACCACCTGTCTGCCGCAGCAAAGACTCGAACCTTATCAAGCCTACGGAAATTCGCTGCGCCACGGAGTTAGTGTTAAACTACAGTGATGTTAGAACACCTCTATAATCAACAGTAGCTTAACAAGTGTTGGTGCAGACCAATCACCAATTGAAGTTTTGAAAGACAAAGGATGGAGATAAGATCAATTCTTGAAGCATAGAAGATGGATACATTCACAGGTTGAAAGACATGTACACATATGTACATTAGTAAAGACATAGATCACTTAGACTTTTGATTAGTCATAAGTCTGTACATATTTGCCTATAAATACTTTGGAAAAATGTCGGGATTGTAAGAAGACGGTAAGGAGACATAGAGAGGAGACGAGGAGACAAAATAGGAATAGAAAAATGAGGAGTTGTAAGTGTCATTAAACACATGAAAAGTTAGTTGAGATCTCTCTCTCTTTTAGTTGTAGTCTTCTTCAGAAATGACAGAATTTTTGCGCCCGAAGTTTTCATGTCTTCTCCTTATGTGGTAGATCTTCTGTGGAATGCTTTTGTACAAGTCTAAGTCTAGAGTTGATCGACTACTGTACAAAGTTTTAGAAAAGGTTGAGTGACTCCTGAAACAGGCGCAGATTTCAAGTTCAGGAAAATGGACAGTGCTCAGTGCACAGTGTAACGTTTTACACAAGTGATAGCTCAAAATCTAAGTTGAGAGATAAGCTATCTACAGCTAAAAGCATTGACCAAACGGGTTCAATATTGGGAGAACCAAAGCTAAGAAGTTACAGGTGTCAAAGTCGCTACTGTAGAGAAGCAGTTTCACACATAGGTAAAGTGTTTGAGTTATTTCTCAAAGTATACTCATTCATTTGAGGAGATTTAAGTTGCAGAAGGTGTGCAACCTTAAGACAAAGCAACCTAAAAAGTTTTATCAAAAACTTTACACGAATGGTTAGTCAATCAGAGGTTTATCTGCAACAGACTTTCCCGAGAAATTGGATTTTCCAGAATAGTTAATTTTCTGATAAATTGGTGAATGTTCTCTAAATTAAATGGAGTCTGAAGTTGTTCTTGATATTGAGGTGATCTAAATTCAAGGTCAACTTGTTCTTTTGGAGATAAACACTCTCCATCAGTGGTATCAGAGCAGGAAGCATCAAAATTAAGGAAAAGGAGACTCCGACTGCTGCAGACATACAAACTTTACATCTCGAAGGATCAAAAAGACAAAGATTGATGAAAGCTTGAAGGAAGACACATTGAAGTTGTCAAAAGGATTAGAAGGAGAAATATTCAAAGCCAAGGTACATTTATTTCTCATAAAGCTTAAAGATCTGTTAATACAGGAGAAGAAAGATGGGAGATTCTCTTCAGATAGAGAAATTGGATAGAGAGAACTATCCTGCATGGTCAATGAGGATGGAAGCTCATTTAATGAGCAAAGATTTGATAGCCTACATTACAGGAGAAGAAGAAAAGCCACAGTTCAGAGATTCTAGTGTTCCAACTAGAGAGGAGTTGTCATATTTGAAGAATTGGATGAAAAGAGATGCTCAAGCTACGAGTATCATTTATATGGCAGTCAATGACTACTTGCTACCTCACATTAGAGGTCTTGAAAGTGCAAGTGAAATATGGAATGCTTTGGAGGAGCATTTCCAAAACACTACAAAGTCAAGGAAGGCATCCCTATGGGCAGAGTTTACTACTTTCAAGAAGAAGGCTTCACAGTCAATATCTGATTATGTGACAAAGATGAAGGACATTGCAGATGCATTAGGAGCAGTGGATGAAGACATTGAAGAGGATAAATTGGTAAGGCGAATTCTCACAAGACTAAGAGGTGATGAGAAGTGGAAGCCTTTTATTTTATCTACAGAACTTTCATTGGATCATTTCACTCCTGATTTGAATCAATTGTTAGGACATATGCTAACTTTTGAGAATGATATCAAAGGAGATGTTGACAAGAGTGCAGGTCATGCAATGTACTCTAAAGACAAGAAGAAAGCTAACAAAGGAAAGCAACAAGCAAATGAAGAAGAAGGTACAACTAGTCAAGCCAACTTCCTAAGAGGAAGAGGAGGTGTCAACAGTAGAGGAAGAGGCAGGAGTAACAAAGATGGAGCCAAAGCTTGCTAGATTTGTGGTAAGAAAAATCATTTAGCTAATGATTGTTGGCATAGGTGGTAGGAATCAAAGAGGTAATTTCAGAGGTAGAGGTAGTAGGGGTTACTTTGGAAGAAATGCAGGTAGAGGATTCCAAAGTCAACAATATAACAATACCTACTACAATTATGCTTCAGATCAGAAGGAATATTCAACATTGATAATGAATGCAACTTGTCAAAGGCAGAGTGAAGATCAAAGAGTCTTCTACATTTACTCAGGGTGTAGCAATCACCTGAGTGGTAACATAGCCTTGATGACAGATTTGGAGAATAAGGTATCTAATCATGTTGTTCAAACAGGTGATAATACAAAGCACAATCAATTGGATCAGTGAAGGCCAAGGATGGTAGCACCTTATTGAGTAAGGTCTTGTATGTTCCTACAATTCCTAAGAATTTGATAAGTGTAGGACAAATTGTGGAAAAAGGATATGAAGTGAGGTTCACTAATGAAGGAGTGTTTGTGGAAGACCCTAGCAATGGGTATAAACAAATTGTTTCAGGGAAGAAAGAAGGAAGATTGTTCACATTGAAGATTCAAGGTAATGTTGGTCATGCCTTGTTCACTTATGGAGGACATAAGATCTCTGAGTTAGATCTTTGGCACAAGAGGCTTGGACATTTCAATGAAAGAGGTATTAAAGACATGATTAATAATGGTTCAGTGCTTGGATTGCCTAATGTTGCACGTCAACATATGACATACAGATGTGAGGCATGTCAATTAGGTAAGGCTCATAAGCAATCTTATTCTAAGCATGGGTTTATGTATTCAGAGAAACTTGAGTTGGTACACACAGATGTGTGGGGACCATCAAAGGATTTCAGTATCAATGGTTCAAGGTATTATGTGATTTATGTTGATGATGCTACCAGATGGGTCACTATCTATGTGATCAAAGATAAGCCAGAATTATTCAATACATTCAAACATTATCATGTGTATGCAGAGAGAATTACAGGACATAAATTGAAGAGACTAAGGTCAGATGGAGGGGGAGAGTATTTCTCTAATGAGTTCAGTGATTACTTGTGGAATGCAGGTATAAAAAGGGAGGTTACTTGCAGGTACTCTCCTCAACAAAATGGTGTAGCAAAAAGGAGGAATAGAACTCTTGTTGAGTTTGCAAGATCCATGATGAAAGAGAAAAATTGCCCAAATTATTTGTGGGCTGAGGCTGTAAATACAGCTACTTATTTGGTCAATAGGCTACCATGTAAAGCCTTGCAGGGTATGACACCATATGAAGCATGGTGGGGTAAGAGACCCACATTAGACCATTGCAAAGTATTTGGATGTTTGGCCTATGCATATGTGCCATCACAATTAAGGCATAAATTGGAACCTAAAGCTGAAAAATATGTGTTTATTGGTTATGATGATAAGCAGATGGGATACAGGTTGTGGAATCCATCCACAAAACATTTCCTTGTATCAAAAGATGTTACATTTGATGAGCAAGGTACTTGGTATGCAGGTACTATCAATATTAATACAGATGATGAAGAAATTGTGAGTCAAAGGAAAGGTAAATCAAAGGTTCAGATATTTGATGAACAAGAGAATAATGAAGTGCAGGTTGAAGTTGAAGAGACACCAAGATTTGATCCTGAATGTGAAGAACCAGAAACCTCAAGAAGTGGAGAACTTAGGAGGTCTACAAGGCACAAATGGCAACCTACAAGGTATAGCTATGATACTTCATTCTTGACTACTAAGGATTATGCATACATGATTAAAGCAGATGAAGATCCTTCTACATATGAAGAGGCAAAAGGTAAAGAGATTTGGGAAAAAGCTATGCAGGAAGAATATGATGCATTGATGGAGAATCAAACATGGGATTTGGTTCCAAAACCAAATAGCCAAAAGATCATTGGATGTAAGTGGGTTTATAAGACAAAAAGATTTGCAGATTGAAGTGTGTCTAGGTACAAAGCCAGACTTGTTGTAAAAGTATTTGCTCAGACATATGGTATTGACTATGATGAGACTTATAGTCCTGTAGCCAAGATGACAACCATCAGAACACTCATAGCAATTGCTGCATGCAAAGGTTGGAAATTGTGTCAATTAGATGTGAAGAATGCTTTTTTGAATGGTTATATTTCAGATGATGTTTTCATGGAGCAACCTCAAGGATTCAGAGATGGAAGATATCCAGATCATGTGTGTAAACTCAAGAGAGCTGTTATACTTTATGGGATATTTGGAATGAAGGTGTAATGCCTTGAGGATTTTAATGTGTTTTGTGTTTTGATTTAGCAGATGAAGATCCATGAGGGTGTGAACGCGCATGGACTTGGAGATATTTAGAAGAATATTTTTAGAAGATGGTTATTTTTAGTTATTTTTGTAAAAAAATAATGGATTGCTTTAGAAATCGACGTTTTTGTAAAAATAGAAAATTACGAACTTGTAAATAAAGCAAAAACACGCTTTTCGGAGCGCGGCCCTCATGTATCTTCTATTCAGGACGTAATAGGAATTTACTATAAATACGCATGCTCTGGTAGAGTGTCGATGAGAGCATGTGGGGGGAGATTGTACCCAATTTGGTGTCGTCTCTTATCTCTTTCTGTCTTTGAGTATTTTTTTTCTCTGCGTTCGTACGTCTGTTATTCTCTGCGTTCGTGCGTCTGTGGTACCTGGGGCGACCATGAGAGCATGTGGGGGGAGATTGTACCCAATTTGGTGTCGTCTCTTATCTCTTTCTGTCTTTGAGTATTTTTTTTCTCTGCGTTCGTACGTCTGTTATTCTCTGCTTCGTCTGTGGCTTGAAGCAAGCCCCAAGGGCATGGAACTATAGGCTTGTAAAGTTCCTAAAGGAACTTGGATTTCAAGTATCTAAAGCAGATAGTAGCTTGCTTGTTAAAGCAAGTGATGATGGGTTCATTTACATATGCATATATGTTGATGATATAATTCTTACAGGTACAGATGAGAAAGGCATACAAAGCCTAAAGAAGCAAATGGAGAAAGAGTTCAAAATCAGTGATTTGGGAGATTTGTCATACTTCTTGGGCATGGAGATTTCATACACTCAACATGGAGTGTATGTGACTCAAGAAAGGTATTTGAAGAATTTGTTAATCAAGTTTAAAATGAATGATTGCAGAGTAGCACCTACTCCAATGGAGGTGAATCACAAATCGAGCAGATTTGGAGGTGAAGAGTTCAAGGACATGAAACAATATCAGAGTTTGGTTGGTAGTCTTATCTATGCTACATTAACTAGGCCTGATTTATCATATGCAGTTGGGGTGTTGTCTCAATTCATGCATTGTCCTAGGAAAGAGCATTGGATTGCAGGTCAAAGAGTGTCGAGGTACATTAAGGGTACACTCAAAGAGGGTTTGTATTATGGTTTTACATCAGATACAAATATCAAAGTATATAGTGATGCAGATTGGGCAGGTAATTCAGATGATAGAAGGTCAACCTATGGATACATGTGTTATGTGGGAGATAAGTTAATCTCTTGGTGCTCAAAGAAGCAACATACAGTTGCTTTGTCATCTACAGAAGCAGAGTACAAAGGCATGGTTGAAGCTGCAAAGGAAGTGATATGGCTTAAGATTCTCATGAAGAGTTTTGACACTATACAGAGCATACCTATCATTTATGGAGATAACATGAGCTCATTATATCTAGCTGCTAATCCTGTTTTTCATGCCAGGACCAAACACATTGAGATACAGTATCACTTTCTAAGAGAGAAGGTGATGGATAAAGAGATTGAAGTTATACATACTTCAACAAAAGATCAGATAGCTGATATGCTTACAAAGAGTTTGGATGGACCAAAGTTACAGAAGTTCAAAGACATGGCAGGCATAAAGAAGATAAGAGAAACCTCAATTGATGATTGAGGGGGAGCTGTTGGTGCAGACCAATCACCAATTGAAGTTTTGAAAGACAAAGGATGGAGATAAGATCAATTCTTGAAGCATAGAAGATGGATACATTCACAGGTTGAAAGACATGTACACATATGTACATTAGTAAAGACATAGATCACTTAGACTTTTGATTAGTCATAAGTCTGTACGTATTTGTCTATAAATACTTTGGAAAAATGTCGAGATTGTAAGAAGACAGTAAGGAGACATAGAGAGGAGACGAGGAGAGAACATAGGAATAGAAAAATGAGGAGTTGTAAGTTTCATTAGACACATGAAAAGTTAGTTGAGATCTCTCTCTCTTTCAGTTGCAGTCTTCTTCAGAAATGACAGAATTTTTGCGCCCGAAGTTTTCATGTCTTCTCCTTCCGTGGTAGATCTTCTGTGGACTGCTTTTGTACAAGTCTAAGTCTAGAGTTGATCGACTACTGTACAAAGTTTTAGCTTCCAATTGTGATTAAGCTAAGAGAATTCTGATTAGGAACATTTGTATGTAGAAAAGGTTGAGTGACTCCTAAAACAGGCGCAGATTTCGAGTTCAGGAAAATGGACAGTGCTCAGTGCACAGTCTAAAGTTTTACACAAGTGATAGCTCAAAATCTAAGTTGAGAGATAAGCTATCTACAGCTAAAAGGATTTGACCAAACGGGTTCGACATTGGGAGAACCAAAGCTAAGAAGTTACAGGTGTCAAAGTCGCTACTGCAGAGAAGCAGTTTCACACATAGGTAAAGTGTTTGAGTTATTTCTCAAAGTATACTCAGTCATTTGAGGAGATTTAAGTTGCAGAAGGTGTGCAACCTTAAGACAAAGCAACCTACAAAGTTTTATAAAAAACGTTACACGAATGGTTAGTCAATCAGAGGTTTATCTGCAATAGACTTTCCCGAGAAATTGGATTTTCCAGAATAGTCAATTTTTTGATAAATTGGTGAATGTTCTCTAAATTAAGTGGAGTCTGAAGTTGTTCTTGATATAGAGGTGATCTAAATTCAAGGTCAACTTGTTCTTCTGGAGATTAAAACTCTCCATCAACAAGGCTTTTGTCACTCAAACTGTGCTTTGAATTCTCTTGAAAATTCCACCGGAATTTCACGGGACTGTCACTAGACTGTCACCGAAATTTACCGGAATCTTACCGGAATGATCTTCAAATCTGTTCGTAATTGCTTCAAATGTTTATACGTGAAATAAGGAAGTGATGAGTGAAATTCCCTTACTGACAGAACTCTTCCTGAAGTTTAGGGAAAAAAAAAACTTCATGAGTTCAGAGTGCTATTTTCGGTCCGACTTTGTACTATTTGTACATATCCATTTCACCAGAAACTTTGATCCGTATAAAGTAGAGAATTCTAGCTACAAGATAAGCTATGTCTCATACAAAACTCTATATTATTATGCGAGATATACTTCATGGTTCTTCCCGAAAACACGTTTATTGAGTAAAACGTAAGTGACCGAAAGTACGTATACGGTGAAACTGTAACTGTTAACTAACTCTAACTGTAACATAGAATATTCAAAATTCTACTCATACGAAGAATGCGCGGAGAGCTTCCACATGAACATGTGTTTTCTATTAGAGAAAATGTGTACAAACAAGCTTGGCCTCTTCTTGCTCAAGCTATAGAAACTCTCCTACACTGAGTAGTTTCTTATTACCATCTCTCTCAGATGAATACCTGACATTTCAGGTTTCTGTTATTCATCTTTACATACGCGATCTATGGCGTCTTCTATACTACATACGTGATCTCTGGCGTCTTCTTTCGCTCTCTCTATCTGTATATCTGTATCTCTGCGTCTCTACGCATCTGCTATATTTCATCTCTCTCTCTCTCTTGCTTGATTCTTGATTGATATATATATAGTCTTCATTCTTCCACGCTCTTCCTCGCCTTTCACTTTCAGTATGCTCCACGATCCTTCTTTATGTGCGTTATGCGCACTCCCCTGTTCACTACTCTGTTACACGTCCTGTTCTCATATTTACAATTCTTGATTCGGTTTTCTGATTCTACACGTAGTTCGGTCGTGCTCCTTTTTTATTTATTTATTTAATTCTGCTTCTCTTTGTCTTTTCTTTTTTTTGTCTGGATGCCAAATTAGTGAGTGCTTCTTCAACAGCTCCCCCTCAATCACTAATTTGCATCTTCCGGTCTTCATATATCTTTCTTTCTGCCTTTTCTTTGAATCTGTTTATCTTTGTTCCATCCAAACTCTTCGTCAGCATATCTGCAATCTGATCTTTTGTCGGAGTGTATACAATTTCTAACTCCTTCTCCATTACCTTTTCCCTCGGGAAATGATACTAAATCTCTATGTGTTTTGTTCTTGCGTGAAACACCGGATTCGCTGCAAGATATAGAGAGCTCATATTGTCTCCATGTATAATTGGTATATCTTGATCAATGCCCAAGCTTTTGAGCAAGGTCTGCATCCATATCACATCTTTAGCTGCTTCTACCAGTCCTTTGTATTCAGCTTCTGTTGATGATAAAGCCACTGTGTGCTGTTTCTTTGAGCACCAGTTTACTAGCTTATCTCCTAGGTATATCATATACCCATGTGTTGATCTTCTGTCATCCTGGTTACCTGCCCAGTCTGAGTCACTCTAGGCTCTCAAATTTATATCTCACGTATAAGGATAGTATAATCCTTCCTTAAAATAGTTCTCTTTATATATCTGAGAACTCTTTGACCTGCAATCCAATGTGGGTCTTTCGGACAATGCATAAACTGTGATAAAACTCCCACTGCATAACTCAAGTCAGGTCTCATTAGTGTAGCATAAATCAAACTACCTACTAACGACTGATACTTTGTCATATCTTTGTAATCTGCGCCATCATATTTACTGAGTTTGTGATTGGCTTCAAGCGGTGTTGAAGCTTCTCTGCAATTATGCATATCAAATTTCTTCAATATATTCAAAAGATACCTTTCTTGTGATACATATATGCCGTGGTCCATATAAGTGACTTCCATTCCAAGAAAGTATGACAGCTTTCCTAGGTCACTGATCTTAAACTCCTTTTCAAGCAGTTTCTTCACCTCTGTGATTCCTGCATCTGAGGTACCTGTAATTATTATGTTGTCTACATAAATGCAAATGTAGATCATTCCTTCGTCTGTTCTTTTAATGAGTAGACTTGCATCTGCCTTTGAACTTTGGTATCCAAGTTCGTTTAGATACTTCACGAGTCTGTAGTTCCAAGCTCTTGGAGCTTGCTTTAGTCCATAAAGTGCTTTTCTTAACCTGCACACAAATTTTGGGTATCTGGAGCTTACAAACCCTTCAGGCTGCTCCATGTAAACTTCATCTGATATATATCCATTCAAAAATGCATTCTTGATGTCTAGCTGACTTAGCTTCCATCCTTTTGATGCTGCTATAGCAATTACTGTCCTTATGGTTGACATTTTTGCCACCGGACTAAACGTCTCGTCATAATCTATGCCATGCGTCTGAGCATAGCCTTTGACTACCAGTCTAGCCTTATATCTGGCTATCCTTCCATCTGCAAGCTTCTTTAATTTGTAAACCCATTTACTTCCAATTACTTTCTTACCATTTGGTTTAGGAACAAGCTCCCATGTCTTGTTCTCCTCTAGTGCAGTGAACTCTTTTTCCATTGCTTCTTCACATTGCTTCTTTCCTTTAGCTTCAGCATAGCTCTGAGGTTCTTCATCATCTTTGACCATATATGCATAGTCTTTCTGAGTTATGTATGAAGTATCATACGAGTACCTTTCCGGTTGTCTTCTAATCCTACTTGACCTTCTTGGTTCACATTCTTCATAAGTGTCTGAATACACTTCTTCATCTTCGTTTCTCATACCTGATCCGATCCTGGACGTACTCACCTGCATATGATCTTCATCTCTATTCACCTCCACAATTGATTTTCCTTTTTCTTTTCTTCTTACTTCTTCTTCAAATTCTTCAATTGTTTGACCTTGATCTGTATACCAGCTTTTCTGTTCATCAAACGTAACATCTCTTGAAACAATAAACTGCTTAGTTAGAGGGCTCCATAACCTGTAACCCATCTGTCTTTCATCGTATCCGACGAACACATATTTTTCTGCTTTCGGTTCAAGCTTATGTTTGAGTTGAGACGGTACATAAGCATAAGCGACTGATCCAAACACTTTGCAGTGATCAAGTGTTGGCTTCTTTCCCCACCAAGCTTCATAAGGGGTCATTCCATCTAAAGCTGTACATGGTAATCTGTTTACCAACTATGTCGTTGTGTTTACATCTTTAGCCCAAAGATAATTTGGACAACCCTTCTCGTTTAACATGGCTCGTGCAAACTCAACTAGAGTTCGGTTCCTTCTTTCTGCTACTCCGTTTTGTTGCGGTGTATACCTGCAAGTTATTTCTCGTTTGATACCTACATTCCAAAGATAATCATTGAACTCTCGGGAGAAGTATTCTCCCCCTCCATCAGACCTTAGTCTTTTAAGTTTTTGACCTGTGAGTCTTTCAGTGTATGCATGAAAATGCTTGAAGGCTTCAAATACTTCTGATTTTTCTTTTAAGACATATAACGTTATCCATCTTGTAGCATCATCAATGAATAAAACATAGTACCTTGAACCGCTGATCGATCCTTCTTTTGTTGGACCCCATACATCTGTATGTATGAGTTCAAGTACTTCATCATGTTTGAATCCTTTCTTCTGGAAAGGTAATCTGTGGGCTTTTCCCATCTGACAAGCTTCGCACTTATGAATCATATGTTGGTTCTGTACGTTCGGTAAACCCAATATAGACTGATTTGTAATCATAGCTTTAATTCCTTTTTCATTAAAATGGCCTAATCTCTTATGCTAGAGATTAAGTCCTGTAATCACCTTTTCATTATGTGTGAGCAATGCTTGGCCAATGTTCCCTTGTACTCTTAAAGTAAAGAGTCTGCCTTCTTTCTTACCAGAGACGATTTGATTGTATCCGTTCTCGGGATCTTCTACAAATACTCCTTTATTTGTAAATCTGACCTCAAAACCTTTCTCAACTATCTGTCCTACGCTGATCAAATTTTTCGGTATTGTCGGAACATATAAAACATTGGTTAGCAAATCTACTCCACTCTTACACTTCACTTTTCCAATTGAATGAACACTATGTCTTGTATTGTCACCTGTTTGAACAGTGTGACACGAACTACCTTTTCCAGTTCTGACATCAATTCTATATTTCCTGACAAATGATTAGAACATCCGGAGTCAATGTAAAATACCTTTAGGTCTTCGTTTTCTGATATGCTGATAGAGTTCATCATCAACGATGTATGACTTTCATTTTGAGTGTCATTTGCGTAGTTGTTGTAGGTGGTGTTGTGGGATTGATTTTGTCCCCAACTTCTTGTTCCACCTCTGCCATAGCCTCCTCTTTGGTTTTGTCTACCTCTTTGAAATCTTCCACTTCTACCTCTACTATTACTATTCTGATTTTGATTTGAACCTTGTTGATTATGCCAACAGTCATAAGCCAGATGATTACTTAGTCCACAAATCCAGCAAGCTTTCTTGTTGATATTCTGACTACTTCTTCCTCTTCCAAAGCCTCTTGCCCTTCCTCTGCCGGTGCCTTTGCCTCTAGCATAATAAACCTGAGAACTCAACTCTTCTTCATCTTTTGACTTACCTTTATCTCCTTTCTTTTTGTTCTTCATGTACATTGCAGAGCTTTTTCCTTTATCTCCATCTCCTTTCAGGTCTTGCTCATATGTGAGCATCAATCCTAGCAACAGATTTAAATCTGGAACAAAATGATTTAAAGAGAGTTCAGTTGAAAGTACAAAAGTTTTCCACCTTTCATCTCCTCTCAAACCTGTGAGCACTTGCGCTATCAATATGTGGTCTTCGATATCTTCATTTATGGATCCAAGACTGTCTGCTAGATCCTTCATTTTAGTAACATAGTCACTAATGCTTTGATTCGACCTTTTTTTGAACGATGTGAATTCGGACCATAAGCTAGCCTTCCTCGCTTTCGTAGTATTTTGGAAATGGTCCTCCAACGCATTCCATATGTCCTCCGCTATTTCCAGGCCTCTAATATGCGGTAGTAGATAATCTGTAACAGTGCTATAAATGTATGCTCTTGCCGTTGCATCTTTCTTCTGCCACAGCTTCAAGGCTTCCAATTCTTCTTCCTTTGGTTGTCTGTTGACTTCAAAGGTTGGCTTCTTTTCTTCTCTAGTCACATAAATCATTAAGTCCTTACTCATAAGTAAGGCTTCCATGCGCATTACCCGTGCGGGATAATTATCTCTATCCAGCTTGTCAATAGAGACATGTTCTGCCATGATCTTCTTATTTTCTTTCTTTTCTCTAACACCTCTTGTTAGATTTCACGGCTTTGATATCACTTGTTGTGGTGATTAACCGGCTCTGATACCACTTGTTGGGGTGATCGGCGTCTTCGGTAGTACCGCTTTTATACCTCTGATAGTAGTAAGCTTCTGGTACCACCCGTCTGCCGCAACAAAGACTCGAACCTTATCAAGCCTACGGAAATTCGTTGCGCCACCGAGTTAGTGTTAAACTACAGTGATGTTAGAACACCTCTATAATCAACAGTAGCTTAACAAGGCTTCTGCCACTCAAACTGTGCTTTGAATTCTCTTGAAAATTCCACTAGAACTTCACCGGACTGTCACTGGACTATCACCGAAATTTACCGGAATCTTACCGGAATGATCTTCAAATCTGTTCGTAATTGCTTCAAATGTTTATACGTGAAATAAGGAAGTGATGAGTGAAATTTCCTTACTGACAGAACTCTTCCTGAAGTTTAGGGGAAAAAAAAAACTTCATCAGTTCAGAGTGCTATTCTCGATCCGACTTTGTACTGTTTGTACATATCCATTTCACCAGAAACTTTGATCCGTATAAAGTAGAGACTTCTAGCTACAAGATAAGCTATGTCTCATACAAAACTCTATATTATGCTGCGAGATATACTTCATGGTTCTTCCCGAAAACACGTTTATTGAGTAAAACGTAAGTGACCGAAAGTACGTATACGGTGAAATTGTAACTGTTAACTAACTTTAACCGTAACATAGAATATTCAAAATTCTACTCATACGAAGAATGCGCGGAGAGCTTCCACATGAACATGTGTTTTCTATTAGAGAAGATGTGTACAAACAAGCTTGGCCTCTTCTTGCTCAAGCTATAGAAACTCTCCTACACTAAGTAGTTTCTTATTACCATCTCTCTCATATGAATACCTGACATTTCAGGTTTCTGTTATTCATCTTTACATACGCAATCTATGGTGTCTTCTATACTACATACGCAATCTCTGGCGTCTTCTTTCTCTCTCTCTATCTGTATATCTGTATCTCTGCGTCTCTGCGCATCTGCTATATTTCATCTCTCTCTCTCTCTTGCTCGATTCTTGATTGATATATATATATAGTCTTCATTCTTCCACGCTCTTCCACGCCTTTCACTTTCGGTATGCTCCACGATCCTTCTTTATGTGCGTTATGCGCACTCCTCTATTCACTACTCTGTTACACGTCCTGTTCTTCATATTTACAATTCTTCATTCGGTTTTCTGATTCTGCACGTAGTTCGGTCGTGCTCCCTTTTTTTTTTTTTTAATTCTGCTTCTCTTTTTCTTTTCTTTTTTTTGTCTGGATGCCAAATTAGTGAGTGCTTCTTCAACATACATGTATGTATACAAGCAAGCATATGCATATGTATATGTATACATGTATGCATATGCATATGCATATATATACATGAATGCATATGCATACAAGCAAGCATATGTATATGTATATGTATACATGTATGCATATACAAGCAAGCATATGCATATGTATACAAGCTTAAGCATGCATATGCATACAAGCAAGCATATGCATACATGAATGCATATGCATACATGAATGCATATGCATACAAGCAAGCATATGTATATGTATATGTATACATGTATACATATACAAGCAAGCATATGCATATGTGTACAAGCTTAAGCATGCATATGCATACAAGCAAGCATATGCATACATGAATGCATATGCATATGTATACATGAATGCATATGTATACAAGCTTAAGCATGCATATATATACATTGGATGAGATGAGATCTTCATAGTGCATCAGATGGGATCTCCACGTACAGCTTGGGGTGCACATGATCATGACGCATCGAAGATATATCATATCCGTAATGGAGCTCCAGTTATGGATGCGGCGGGGAAGTCAATGCGTCAGCGTATACGACAACTCTGCTCTATCGAATTCGGTCATTCAGTAATGTTGAAATGGACTGAACAGGATAGAGACTCTAAAAATCATATCACACAATGCATATATGAAGAGTACCGGCCAGCACCTGGCAATCCTATTGTGAGTTCCGATTGGATTCAACATACAGCACGCGAGGTGATGTCGCATCGACGATCGGAAGCTCGCAATGCTTTCAAAGAAGGCTTACCAAAGCCTGTATGGCTAGATGTCGAAGAATGGGAATCGATTCAGGATGAGCATCAACATACTCCTGATCGGTATGGTCAACAGAGAGATGCGGCGGCCACACGTTTAGATACGGTTGGAATGTCGCATTTAGGTAGCGACGGATACGACAGTATGCGCTACCAATTTGTAAGTATGATGTTAATTATTGAAGTTGTTTGTGTTAAGTATATTATGTATATTCATCTAATATTTTACATATTTACTATAGGAGTTGGCAGTGGGTCATCCTCCAACGCGAACTGAAGAATCATATGGATATCAACATGGACTGACTACACTGCTACAAGACTTAGAGGGATGTGGTGCAATCGTCTCATGGGAGAATATTCTTGATTAGGTAAAGTTATATCTTGGTTTCGTGTTTCTAGTTGTTGTTCATAAATGTCATATTAATTGGTCTTATTTTATACATATGTTTTGTTGCAGGATTGTAGGTGTAAATATTTTGATCAATGCCACAATTTTGTATCACACTCGCATACGACAATGATGAACCATAATTTTGTATTCGATTCCTATATGGAAGTGTTTTGTCACATTGCCACAATTTTGTATTACACTCCTATGTGGCAATGATGTACCATAATTTTGTATTCGATTCCTATATGGAAGTGCTTTGCCACACTTTTGTACATTTTTCATTTATGGAATATATGACTTTCTGTACATGAATCATTGTTCATTTTTGCTCATATAAGTTTATGTTTTGGTTGCCATTAGAGTACATAACACATGTACTCAGTTGGGCAGAGTGTATTGTCTTTTGCTAAACAACATCATGCTGTAGCAAAAGACAACACACTCTACCCAAAAAAATTTGTGCAGGTATGGTCGTCGGTATACGCGCCGGTAGCTCCAATATGGTCGTCGGTATATGCGCCGGTACGCCCAGCGCGGACGTCGGTATACGCGTTAGAATTTCTGATGCTTATACCGACGCTTATACGGACGACTATACCGGCACCATACCAACGCTTTCTTTCTGACGCCTATACAGACTGCAACACCGACATCGTGAAGAAATCACGCCCGTTCAATTTCCTCGGTAGCAGCCTCGGTATACCCTCGATGTGTTGTAGTGAAAGTTATCCTAGATTTACCATGACCTAAGAATGTGAAGGAAGTACAAGCCTTTACGGGTCATTGTAGATATTATTGTTGATTCATTCACATGTACACCATAAACACAAAACCCTTATACAGATTGTTGACTCGATTTACTTGGATAGAGTAATGCAAAAAGGAATTCAATGAGTTAAAATGGAGATTGAGTTTAGCATCAATATTGAAAGTGCCCAACTAGAACAAACCATTTCATATACAAGTGGATGCATCGAATTTTGCCATCGGATGCATCTTAGCACAACCCGCAAATGAACGAAATTTAGATCATGGAATAGCCTATGCTAGTAGACAATTGAATCAAGTGGAACACAATTACACTATGATTGAACGAGAGAGGCTAGGTATGGTTTACATTGTAAAGAAATTTAGACATTACCCCATAGCCAATAAATTCAAGTTTTTTATTGATCACCAAGCTTTATTGTACTTGGTCAATAAACCTTGTACCATTGAAAGGCTAGTTAGATGGATCCTATTGTTAATGGAATTTAATTTTGAGGTAGTAATCAAGAAGGGCAATACTCATGTTGGAGTTGATCATTTTTCAAGAATGAAACATGGAGAACCACCAACCAGGGTAACAAATGAGCTACCCAACACTTATTTGTTCAACCTAGAAGTATGCCCAAAGTGGGCTGAGAAATTAATATCTATAATCATGCATGGACCAAACCATAGGATTAATTTAACTGGAGGTGAAGAACTTTGGAAAACAAGAAACCTGCACATGGTGGCAGACACTCTGTACTTCAAAGATTCTAATGGAATAGTTCTAAGATGTGTCAAGGATGAGGAGAGAAGTAGTTTGATCAAAAAGCCCATGAGTACAAATGGAGAATGCATAAGGGAGTTAGTGGAACCGCACAAGAGTTAAAAAGACAAGGAATATATTGGCTGAATATGCAGAAAGATGTACATGAATACGTAACAATATTGTCACATACGTCAAGAATCTATGCTCGAGGAACACTCATGCCTAAATTATTTGACTATAGCACCTGAGTGGAGTAAGCCACTTGTAGATTACTTGAAATCACAAGCGTATCCAAAAGGAGCTAGTCTAGCAAGGAAAAGAGCCCTAGAAGAAAAAAACATAGACTATGTAATTGTGGGTAAACAATTATTCAAATGAGGAAAAGAAAATCAGCTACGATTATGTGTGTGTGAGGGAGAATATTTGCCCATATTAGAAACGGATCATGCTCAAGTAGCGAGAGGTCATTTTTCAGCTGATAAGACTGCCAAAATGATTCTCTTTGCAGGCTTATGGTGGCCAACACTACATATCAATGCCGAAACTTTCATATGAAGTTGTGACATATGCCAATGAACCAAGTACCCAATACGAGGAGATGACATGCCTTTGAGACCAATGTTTAGTGCAAGGCTTTCTCTAAGTGGAGAGAATAGACTTCATTGGGCCCATTAATCCATAGCAAGAGAATCTCATGCACAATACATCATAGTATTCACAGACTACTTAACCAAGTGGGTAGAAGTTAAAGCCACTAGGAAGAATGACACCCAAACCCCATCAAAGTTCCTATTCGAAAACATCTTCACTAGATTTGGACTACCTATAGAGATCGTAAGTGATAGAGGTATGCACTTCATTAACAAATTCATTGAGTCGCTCATGAATAAATTTCTATTGATTCATAAAAAGTTAGCACCCTATCACCCAGAAGCTGATGGACAAGCGAATAGTTCAAATAAAGTGTTATGCATGATTCTTACCAAGATAGTAAACAAGGGAAGGTGCGACTGGGGTAAACAATTGCATCATGCAATTTTGGCATTTGGAGTTGTGTATAAGAGAGCTATAGGAACGACACCCTTTAATCTAGTTTATGGTCAGAATGCAATTTTACCAATTGATTTCTTGATTCCTACTCTTTAAGTAGCTAAGAAATATGAATGGACAAAACATGAGTTTTCCAAGCAGTTGGATCAAATAGAGAAGTTGAATGAAACTAGATTGTAGGTACTTATGCTACTAAGAGGAGGCAACAAGCTTACTATGATGTGCATATCAAAGATAAAAGTCTTAGAGTGGGAGATCTTGTATTGGTCTACACTTTGAAGCAACATGCAAAGAAACTATAACAAAGAGGATATGGTCCCTTGATCATAAATAAAATTTCCTCTGGTGGAGCCATAAATTTAGCTCCTCTAGATCGAGATATACTTCCAAACTATATAAGTGGTTGCAGAGTGAAAAAAATTATATGCAACCCTTGACATAACAAATGTTGACTAGAATTTTTGGAATGCACAACAAGAAAAAAGAAGAATAGAGAATAAGAGAAGAAGCAAGGCTAGAAGACTTAGAGAGAATACAAAAGCATAAGGAATGGATCAGAGAATATGATTAAAGGTACATATGATGCAAAGAACCCATTCCCATGGCTAAGTATCATACCAAAAATATAAAAACCATGGGAAGCCAAGTAAGACAATCTTATTTGAACCTAGGGATTGGAAAGGAGGAATATCATTTCGTTGACTCTTTAATTGATACAAGAGCAGTTCTAAGTAGTGCACGTGCTTCTTTAATGGAAAGATTAAAGATGCCACTCACTCCAACTAAATACTACATGATAGGGATTGGAGGTGATATCATTGAATGCATACAAGGTGTAACCCTATCATTTTCACATGCATAGGTAACCATATATCATTGATATTTAGTTAAATATAAAAATCTCTCACTTGGGAGGCATGTTATACTTTATGGAATAATATAATGTTATATGGATTTTAATATCTTAAGGGTTTTAATGTGATTTGTTTTTTGATTCAGCAGGTGAAGACTCATGAGGATGTGAATGCGCATGGACTTATTCACATATTTTTGAAGATATTTAGAAGAATATTTAGAAGATAGTATTGATTTGAGCGAATATAATGTTATATGGATTTTAATATCTTAAGGGTTTTAATGTGATTTGTTTTTTGATTCAGCAGGTGAAGACTCATGAGGGTGTGAATGCGCATGGACTTATTCACATATTTTTGAAGATATTTAGAAGAATATTTAGAAGAATATTTAGAAGATAGTATTGATTTGAGCGAAGACAAAAACCTATAATTCATAAAAATCAATGGCGCGAAGCGTGGGGCAGTGCTATACGTCTAGTAATTTCTCCTCCAACCAGAATTTTCAGTTTTTTTTTGTAAAAATAATAGATCGCATTAGAAAGCGATACATAAAAATAGTAAATCACTTGAAAAGCGATGATTTTGTAAATAAAGCGGATTTTCATAAGTGCATGCTTTTCGAAGTGCCACCCTCATGTATGTTCTATTCAAGAAATAATGAAAAATACCTATAAATACACATGCTCTGATAGACTCGTCCATCAAAGTATGTGGGGGGAGATTGTACCCAATCTAATGTCAAGTCTCTTGTCTCTTTCTGTTCTCTGAGTACTTTTGTGAGATTTTGCTTTTGTACTATCCTCTGCGTACATGCATTTGTGGGATCCGAAGGTCAACAACGTGATTGGGAGACAAGCACCTAAAACATAAGTTCTCCATTTTGGATCTCTCAAACTAGTTGGTAGACAATCTGAGACCCTCCTGAAGTTTTTGTTTCTTAACTAGAAATCTATTTTTCCTTGTGAAAATCCTATATTTTAACTTTGTTACGTGAGAGGCTTTAAGAGGCTTCTTCATTTCCATGGGTGTGTATTGTGGGCAATTGTGGTCTTCATAAATTTGAGCATATTGAATTGCCTCTTCAAAAGTCTTTGGGAAATTCTCCTAACCTCTATTTTTATTGTTTTTTCTAACATCCTTACAAAGCCTCATGTTTTTGAGAAGCCATATAAACCTTTCAGCTTAAGTCTAACCTTTCAATAGTGGGAAAGATTGACAGATAAAGGTCTATCTCTCTAAATTTCTCTATCCCACTCATTCCAATTCCTCTCCTCTTCATTCCTAGCAAGAACGTTTTAAGAAAAAGAGTCTCATACTAAGTCTAGTTTGTGGGAATGGCCCTTTCTTCTTGGAGAATCATCCACCACTTGTATGTGCATGGCCCAAGTGATGGACTCTTCTTGAGCACATAATACTCCAATGGGGCTCCATTAAATTGATGCAAGTCATTCAAATTTTTCAAAAAAGTGTAGATTGCATCCTTATTTCTCTCACACTCATCCGTCATAAGAATTGGTGGTTTCAATTTTGTTAAGAAGTGACAATTCCCTATAACTTTCCTCCTTTAAGTAGCTATGGGTCCCAAGAGAGATCGAGCTAAGCTTTGAAACGGTCAAAGGCAGACATCTTACTTTGAGAAATAATAATACATGTTTTTTTCAATATGAACAAGATGGCGGAGTGCATTGGTTAGAGGGCTGCACTTTCAAAGAACCCTCCTTGGTTCGAATCCTAGGGGCTACATTGTGCAAGGATTGGCATGTTTTTTCTTTGTAGCTTTTATGAAAAGCTTACAGATGGTGACAATAATTTTTGCGATAGCACATGTTTTTGGTACATATCTTTTCGTGGAATCGGACATCAATCATAGCTTTTGAGTTATGCTTTTCACATAGCTTCAAAGCTATATAACAAGGGGCTTGTTCAGTTGTTAGATATCACTCAAGGATCATCTCAAGGAGCTTAAGTGCTCAACACAAGGAGGTCTTCTTGAAGAGAGAGTGTTCACACACTCTTGAGGAGGTGATCAACTAGGAGGTGCTCTATCTTAGAAGAGGAGGAGTTCTCACACTCTTGAAGGAGTTTTGGTCTACATCTTGGTGATTATTTGGAGGAGATTCTCCATATTCTCATACACACACACACTCTTCATACCTTTAAGGCACACAATCTCTTGTATCCAGTTCCTATTTCTGCCTAGATACACATATTGTTAGTTTGTATCATATTCACACATTTTAATTTGACATTCATATACAAGTTAGTGTAGGTGAGCCTCATAGCTTACCGCTACACTTGAAATCCTGTCTATTGTCTTTCTATCTCTCACTCATCTATTTTTGAGTCTTAAGGTGTGTATGTTAAGGTTCATCTGTTGGAAGATATTGGAAACCAGTGATTTATTGTTATTGTGACCCACTACCACTTCCAACATCTACTTCCTCATCTACATCCTTAATGTATTTTTCTTGACATTTGTCTAGTTTGTTGAAGAGTGTTATCTATCATCTCCTTTTCCCCGTGATTAAATTTTCAACAAACCAAATGAGGAACTTGAAATGAAATGGAAGTAAACTAAATATAAAAAATGAGAGAAATGGAGACAAGTACACTTCCTTGCTTATTTCCCAAGATTCCAATGCATATTTTGCTTGACCCTATAAGTGTTTTAGCTTTGTTCCAATTCCTCACCATGACAAGATTAAAATATGAAAAATCTTTGTGCTATAGCCAAATTGAGTATTTGTCATCCTTGCAAGTCCTCTCTAGAGAAAAAAAAAATTGAGTTTAACTCTATCTAGGACTCAAGTTTATCTTGCAAAGGTCTTTAACCATGACATTGACCAATAACTACTCTATTTTCTAGATGTTCAAAACAACTTTCCATATTACCTTCTTCTATCAAATCCCCCTCTTGCTTACTATCTTTCTAGTCCTTGGCAGAGTTGAAGTCTTCTCTCATTTGAAGTTCAACATAGAAGGAATACCATTACAACATATAGGGGGTATACCGAGGCTTCTACCAAGGAAAATGAACGGGCGCAGTTTTGCCCCGACATCGGTGTAAGGGTCGGTGTAGGCGTCGGAACCAAAGCCTCGGTATAAGCGTCGGTATAAGCGTCGGTATAAGCATCGGTATATGCATCGGTATATGCATCGGTATAAGCGACGGTATGCCCCTGGGAAGAATAGTCAGTATAAGCATCGGTATCTGCCTGGGGATACCGATGCTTATACCGTTGTCGGAAAGATTTCAACCTTTCCGTTGATGACCAGAGAAAAAGAAAACAACGTTATTGGTGATCTCAAACCTTTTATATCATTGTTAAACATTTGTGTGGATTCGAATTGACTACTTTGAAAGTGTTTGCAGGTTCAAATGGATGAAGAAAACAAAAGTTCAAATTATGGTTTACCCTAAACTGCTCGTAAAATGTGTGTTTAGGCCATAGAAACATTGAATTATGGGTTTAAGACCCTAGGTTTATATTTAATCTTGTGCATTTAAGTTAAGAGCCTTAATTCCTGATTAATGGTAGGGCTTAACTAGGTTTTCAATTAATTTCTAAAGGGTTTCAATGGGATTCTGATGGGTTTTTAGTAAGTTTTCTAGGGTTTTAGTATGTCTCAAGTGCTAGAATAGTTGTTATGCAAATACATTAATCTATACATTAAATATTTATGAATTAAAAATTAAACTATGCTATTAATAATTACTTTAATTATTTGTGTGCATTTATATACTAAGGTTCTAAGGTTCTAATCGTAAGCTAAGTTTAATTTAAATGAATTATTTAATTACGCAATTTAGGATAATTCAATTAAAAAGAAAATTAAGTGGATAAATAATGAATGGTGTATGTGAGTGGTGATTAAAGTGTGGTGAGAGTTGAGTGTGTAAATAAAGTGGTTAAAGTAGTAGGTTGAAAGTGTGGTAATTGTGAGTGCAAGTTAAAAGAATGGTTTAAATAGATTATGCATTTAAAGTAGTTAAAGGTAAATGAAAAGAGTGGTGATTAAGTGTGGGTTAAAGGATGGATGAGGAAATAAAGTAAATCCAAAAGAATGGTAAGCTGATGATCTCTGTGTGTATAAATATGTGGGCTTTGCTCCATATTGGCCCGGAATGTTTTTTGCAGGCCATTATCATGTACAAATGGGGCTCCAAAATTTCTGAGAGAGGGAAAAAGGAATAGCTCCGCTTGCGTTAGGAACGGAAGAGACATATAGCAACATAGCTGATGATGCTGTTACAAATCCTGATCGCCGTTGTTTCTGTGAAACACTAGAATATTTTCGATCCCTCTTGCCAGGAAGATACTGCAGGCGCACACATCCATAGTGAATTATACAACAGAGAAGAGCCATAGACGTGCGCTGGACACAGGGGAGAAGGTGGCTACTGTCGGAGGGGGGCGCTGGTATTTTCTGGACTAAATAGGTTATTGTTCACATTTATATATTGAATTTTGATGTTGTATGTACGTCGTACATAGAGAACATCTTATCTGTATGACAAGCGCATATCACATAATTTATCTATTGCTGCGATTTTCCAAGAAACTTTGGCGCTGGAGTTTATTTTGAATGAGGTCGCTCATCACAGAGCAGAAGAAACGATAATTAAAGAAGTGCTCGAGGATTAGTCAGACACTTGAGGAGGGAAACACTGCTAAAGACGCACGACTGAGGCGTTCATCTTTGGGAATTACGAAGTCTGTGAACGAAGGAGGCCAGAAACCGGGAATTTAGTGGGCAATATACGTTTTCTTTCTGCCAAGATTAATAAAGAAGATTGATCTGTCGACAGGCCGAAACAGAGGACATAACCAATATGTGATAATCATCCATGATATCTGCCATATCTGATCAACACCATTCATATCCGCCATGGAGTGCAAATTCTGAATAGCGATCTCAAAGGAACCAACGGACGATCTGTAGGAGGAAGAAATCCATAACATTGACCATGGAAGGCAATTGCGCAACCATGCATATTGTGATGCGACGCCATTAGACTACAGGTGGAGGGCTTTGATATAAGAAAAGGAGGGAAGAGCATATGACCTACAGGTGAACAGGAGAAAGGCGATTCTGCAGACATCTGATTTGTGGTGGCGATGTTTCTTTTTTTCGGGAGTTTCTGACCACCAATACTGTGGCTGGAGCAATTTCTATTGACTGCGCTCATTTTTTATCAAAGGCTGTAGCTTATTGCTGCGCCCTTGGAAGATTGCTTAAGTGATACATATCTCTGTAAGTGTTCTATGCATCTACGATCTAAGCTCGGACACTTCATTAACGTTGTGATGCTCGTTGCTAATATGATAATACATGTCTGTTGTCGAAGTACTCATGTGACCAAAACACCGATCACTATCTAACTTATGTTCTCATACGTTTTGATCCGATCTCTCACACTACTTTCGATACTATTCGACACCAATCTTTATGTTTAATCTAGCATAACTGATATCATACACTCACTGACATACACTTCCGACAACAATCATCCGTAGATTTATATCTATTCACGATTCCTCATCCGACTCGAACAATAGATTTGCGCTATACTTTCAAGTACACTGTTGCTAATTCTGATACTCTTGTGAAGGCTCTGAGTAGTGTTGCTAGCCATCTACTGAAGACGCACCAATACTGAAGTTTTGAAGCATATTTGCTGTTAATATATTTTAGATTCTCCTGCCCAGAATAATGATTCACCCGTTCTCGGAGTGCTTCTAGCATCCAACGTTTCCAACATTTATTTAAACAGTCAATGATTGAGTGATTGATTCACTGCATAACCTCTGGTTCCCTATATTCATGTTTATGTGCTTATTATTGCGATGACTATTGTAAGGCGGACGCATACTTAATTGGAGATGTAGCAAACTTAACTTGTGATGCACTGTTTCATATGCTTCAACCCGCAGATGAGTTAACAACGTAGAGAATGCTTCTATAATAAATGATGAAAAATACATGATTTAATATGCATATGCTCACGCTAAGAAGGCACGAAGTTTAACATAAAAGCTCTATATGAGACATATTGATACGAAATGCGAAATACGTTGAATGTTGAATTTGAAATATTGGAAATCATTGTGAAACATACATCATTGACATGCATTGTTGAATTATTTGACATCATTGATTTGTATGTTATTCACTTACGAGTTGATCAATTCGTTTATCTTCTGAAATGAACATATTCCTAATGTCTTTCATCCGTGTTTGTGCAAGTACTTCGAGTTGATTAGATACATTTTCTTCGAGTTTCAGTCATAGACATAGGTAATTTATACCCTTAGTTTCGTCAACCTGAGCTTGCTCCAAGCACCCGGCGTGCGCCGTATTTCCGGCGGTCGCCCTGATCCACCGACCGTCGCTTTCGCGCCGACACCGTGGCCTATACCGATGACCATATCTGCAAAAATTTTTTTGGCAGAGTATGTTGTCTCTTGCTACAGCAACATTCCCATGTTGCTCTGTAGCAAAAGACAATACACTCTGCCCAAGAAAAACCAGAGAACATGTGACATGTATGACATGCAACATAAACATGATTTGTTAAAGCAAAACATATTGTCAAATACAAAAGACATGGGAGAAATCAATCATGAACCATGTACAAAGAAATGAGACACATTGACATGATATTTATAAACAACAACCAGAACACATGTATATGTGTGTATGCCTATTTATATACATGTGTATGTGTATATGTATTATGTGTGTATATTTGTATATATGTAAATATTTGTATGAATTTTTAAAAACCCTAGAACCCTAATCCTAATTACCTAGACCTAAAACATGTGTATGTGTGTATTTTTGTGTATATATATGTGTGTGTGTATGTGTGTGTATGCATATGTGTATCTATGTAAAAACCCTAAAACCCTAATCCTGAAGACCTAGACCTAAAACACGTATATGTGTATGCATGTGTGTATATAAGTAAAAGCCAAAAACCCTAATCTTAAAACCCTAACCCTAAAACATGAATATGTGTGTACGTAT